>OX439434.1:17981139-19327774 GCA_949319885.1 Mecyna flavalis | reverse complement strand
CTGTGCACCGCACCCTCAACCGCAGTCAGGAAGGATTCGAATTCCGCTCTGCTGCGGTTGGGCGAGAAGTAGGCGGCAATCAGGACGATGCCACCCCAGCCCACGGCCACGTAGCTCTGCCCCCTCTCCTGGAAGATTAGAGGGGGCCCCGAACTAGTGGTCCTCCTCACAACCGCCGCCAGCCCGTCCGCCGAACCGTACCACTGAGCCGAATCCGGCACGTGGTGAGGCTCCGCCACAAGTGCCACGTCAATTTGCCACTCCGCCATCGCTTGACTGAGTAAGTCCTGCGACCTGGCGGAGCGGTTCAGGTTGGCCTGAAGCATTTCCCCGATGGACCTTCTATTCATTTGAGGTTTCCATCGGGGTTCCTTCTTGTGTGGCGGCGGCGGCGGTATCGGAGACCGTCGACGCTGCTGCCGGATGTTTGGCGGGGACTGCGCGGCCCTTCACGGGCGGCGACTGGCACTTCGGCCCCGCCATTCGGTGTTCCGACGGGTTGCCCCTGTCGGCACACACGGCACACTTGAAGGGTGCCGTGCATGTTTTGGCAGTATGCCCCTCCTTGCCGCAGCGGTAGCATAGACCGCTGCGGTCTTTTTTGGAGGGACAGAGGATCGCCGTGTGCCCCTTCTCCAGGCACCTGTGGCAGCGCATTGGGCGCTGCTCGAGTGCCCGGACGGACGCGGAGCACCACCCGACCACTAGTCGGCCCTCCGCGATCTTCGCGACCGACTCCACGGGGCAGGAGACAACAACGGAACCCATTCTGATTGGCCCCGTTGCAATGGCCCCCACCCTAAACCGTTCCGGGCTACACCCGGCTTTGGTTGCCAGGGCCTCTTTGAGCTCGGCGGCAGAGACGGAGTCGTCGAGTCCTGAGACCCGTACGTCCGCCGTTTTGGTCGGACGCGTGACGACCGCCTCCTCGCCGAGCACCTCGCTCATCTTGACCGCCAGCTGGTCGGCCTGTGCGGCGGTGGCCTCCTTGGGAAGCTCCATGACGCAGGCCCCCGTCATGGACCTGCGGAACTTCCCAGCGCCGACGCCAATCTCTGCCAGATTGACGCCAGCCTTCGCCTTGAGAAGGGCCTGGCCATAAGTGGCCCCCTTTTCAACCGCCTCTGGCTTTAGTGTGACGACCACCGCCAGCGTCTTAGGCGGCTTAGGCAGCTTCGGTGCCTTCGTTTTAGGTGAAGTTTTGGCCGCCTTCTTCTTCTTCGCCTTTTTGTTGACGACGGTCCACTCTCCCTCGCCGTCAACCACCAAGGGCTGGACCTCTCGTGATGGCCCAGCCGTTTGTTCAGCCGCCCTTGTTTGACGAGGTGCCGCAGGCGCCTTTTTGGTGACCTTTTTCCCCTTAGCCTTTTTCGGTAAATTTGCCGCCGGGGCCAGGGTGGTCGGGGCCGTCGCCGTCGGGGCCGGCGTCAGAGTCGCCGTCGGAACCGTCGTTGTCGGAGCTCTCGTCGTCTTCTTCCTTGTCACTGCCGCCCACGTGGAACAGGGGGCGGCCTGAGAGGGCGCCTTGGACGACGATACAGGTTGCGGGGAGGGCTTCGGCTTGGCCGGGGAACCTAACCTAACCTAACCTAACCTAACCTAACCTAACCTAACCTAACGTAACCTAACCTAACCTAACCTTTTTTTTTTTTTTTTTTTTTTGCGACGGGAAACACATTTACGTGTACCGCTAGCCGCGGGGGCGGCTAGGCGGTTATGTGGGGCTCCCGCAGACAGAACTGCGTCCTACCCACTAAAACCCGTCGGGTCCCTCAAGGTCGCATTGGCAGCGCCGCCCGGTACCAGACACTAAGCCTATTGACCGGGCAGCGCCCCTGCGATCGGCCGCAACCGGCTTCACCAAAGAGGCCTCCTCGGGCCCACTCGAGAGGCGCGCGGGGACTCCGCGCGCACCTCTCGGACTCATTGGGAACCGGTCCCCCCCGAGACCGGTCCCCGAGTCTTTGCCCGTGAACGAGAAGGAGCCGTCCTTGAAGTGGAGGGGAGGTTCGCCTCAGCGACCTCAGTCACCTCCATCTCCTCAGGCTCCTCCTCAGGCCGCCGTTTAGAAACGGCAGCGGGCAGCATCTTGGGCTGGGGGCAGTTTTTGCTCCCCAGCTTGTGGCCAGCTGGCCTGCCTGCTGACCCGCACAGCAGACAGTGCAGCGTTGTCGCCGCGCACTTCGCGGCCTTGTGCCCGCTCTGACCGCAACGGAAACAGAGTTCCGAACGGTCCTCAGCGGCGCGACACTTCGAGGCCACGTGGCCCTCCCCCATACAGCGGTAGCACCGCTTGGCCCTCGGTTTCAGCGGGACTATCCGCACCGAGGACCAGCCTATGAGCAGCCGACGGAGACCCGTGAGCTGCTTCGCGGCCTTGGCAGGCACCGCTGCCACTGTCGACCGTTCCTGAGTCCGGCCGAACTCTGCTATCTTGCCCACCAGGATTGTGTCCGGTGGGCAACCTCCCTGCTCCGCGAGCACCTTCTTCACCATCTCCGGCGTGGTGGCGTCATCAAGACCCACCACCCGAAGATCCGTGCGCAATTGCGGCCGGGTGATGGAAATCACTTCCGGCCGCATGCCAGGGATCGCGCGGAGCTTCTCGGCCAGACAATCGGCCTTGGCGTCAGCGTCTGGGCCCGGCACCTCCATTAATTTTCCGCCGGACTGGGCACACTTGAAGCCCATGCCCCCGCTGATGCCAACGTCAGCCAGCCTGATCTCTGAGATGGCTATCTCAAAGAAGCCGGCATACGTGGCACCAGCCTTGAGGGCATCATCCGAGTACCGGACGTGGATGACCGCCGTCTGAGGTACCCGGATGCGCTTGGGCTTGGTCTCCGCCCGTCCTGGACCGGATCGGGCCGGAGCCTTGCCCTGGGGCTTTCGGCTCTTGGGCGCCTTGGGCGCCTTGTCCCGTCCGCGCTTCGCAACCTCCGCGAAGGAAAAGTCCATCGCGACGGGTGGAGGGGGAAGCGGGCGAGGCTCTCTGGGGGGGGCCGGAGGGGCAGGCGCTTTGGTGCGCTTCCCTTGGCCCTTGCCCTTTTTGGACCCCTTGTCGGTCGGCGGCTTGGGCGCCGGACCGGGGATTGGCTGCCTTTCGGGGGCAGCGTCAGACTGCTGCGCCTTCGCAGCCCGGGCAGCGGCCCTCCTCTTGGGGGGATTGGCGACGAAAGTGGAGAACGTTCCCTCGTCCTCCGACGTCATCCCCAGCCTACCACGCTGGAGAGGTGGGCGGCGGCTCGCTGGCGGGGCTGGCGGGAGAAGCCGCCCGTCCTTCTCGAGGGCCTCGAACCGGGCGTCCAGCATGGCCCCAATCTGGGACACAATACTGGCCCGCTCCGGGGGCACCTCGGACACAACGACGTCTACGGGCATGTGCCCGGACCCTCAAGGCCGTCCGGCGGCCTTGAGGGCCTCGACCTCGCGGCGCAACTCCTGGAGCTCTCTCTGGAGCTTCTGGTTGGCCGCGTTCAACTTCCGGACCTCATCGTCCGTTGTACGCAGCCGCAACTCCTCCACAGAGGCCGCTATGAGGACAGCGGAGTCCCTAATCGCCTTCACTACAGTGCCCTTGAGGTTCTTAGACCTCTCGGCGCACTGTATGATGGTGTTTGTCGCCACCGTGACATTGCGCACAATGTCATGCGCAGTGAGCCCAGCTTGCTCGCCCTGCGCCTTCTCCTTCGCCTTCTCCAGCTTCTCGCTCGCATGGAGTAAAAGGCTGTCCAGCTCCCGCTGCTGGCTCTCCCTAGCCTCTTGCGCAGCAAAGGCCTTGAGCTCCTCGCGAGCCTTGCGCGCCCCGACGTATTCCCCAGTTGTGGGGGGACGCCCGCGCCCGCGCTTTGCCAATTGACCCTTGAACCTAACCTAACCTAACCTAACCTAACCTAACCTAACCTAACCTAACCTAACCTAACCTTTTTTTTTTTTTTTTTTGCGGAGGAGAACACTTTTACGTGCCTTAGCCGCAGGCTAGCGAAGCCTGCGGCCGTGTGTGGGGCTCGGGACTACAGACGTTCGTCCCACTACCCACTAAACTCCTCCGGTTTCCCCTTTTCACCCGATGAGGACGAGCCGGTGCCAACCTTGTGGTTATTGACCAGCCCGTCCACGGGTACCCCGGCCTGATGCGTAGGCCGGGGTGGCGCCTAGGGAGGGCCACCCGAGAAACTAGGTGACCCCCAGACTTGGCTCGGGAGACCTGTGCAATGCGGGCGTTAGGGTGCTACCCTCGCCCGCAGGTCAACCCTCAGACCGGAAGAGGGCGCACGTGAGCGCGCCCTCTTCGGCCCGGCCGTCTACGCCGGAGGGGAGCGGAAAGAGGATCATCCTCCCGCTCCCTCTCCTTTGCCTCCTTCTGCGAGATTACGGCCTCGCAGAAGGAGGCGGCCGCCTCCCACGCTCTCTTGCTGGTGACCATGGCTCGCACCATGGACGCCAGAGAGAGGTGACCACCGCCTAGCGCCGCGACGAGTTCGCGGCGCTCGTGTCGCCAGGCCGGGCACTCAACGAGTGTGTGCTCGGCCGTGTCGTCGGGAGCGTCGCAGTGATGACACTGCGGCGTCTCCTCCCGACAGGCGACACGGTGCAGATAGTGTCCGAAACACAACCTAACCTAACCTAACCTAACCTAACCTAACCAAACATTCCGGAACCAAACTTTCCACAACCTAACCTTCCGGAACCTTACTTTTCGGAACCTAAGTTTCCGGAACCTAACTTTCCGGAACCAAAACTTCCGGAACCTAACATTCCGCAACATAAACTTCCGGAACCTCATCTTCCGGAACCAAACATTCCGGAACCTAACTTTCCGGAACCTAGCCTTCCGGAACCTTACTTGCCGGAACCTAACTTTCCGGAAGTTTAGGTTGCGGAATGTTAGTTTAGTTTCCGGACACTTAGGTTCCGGACCGTTAGGTTCCGGAATTAGTGGTTCCGGAAGGTTAGGTTAGGTTAGAATCCGGAAAGTTAGTTTCGGAAGGTTAGGTTCCGAAAGATTAGGTTCCGGAAAGTTAGTTTCCGGTTGGTTTGGTTTCGGAAAGCTAGATTTCGGAAAGTTAGTTTCTGGTTAGTTAGGTTCCGAAATGTTAGGTTCCGGAAAGTGAGGTTCCGGTAGGTTAGGTTCCGGAAGGTTAGGTTGTGGAAAGTTTGGTTCCGGAATGTTTGGTTCCGGAAGATGAGGTTCCGAAAGGTTAGGTTCCGGAAGTTTAGGTTGTGGAATGTTAGGTTCCGGAAAGTTTGGTTCTGGAATGTAAGGTTCCAGAAGGTTAGGTTCCGGAAGGTTTGGTTCCGGAAAGTTAGCTTCCGGTTGGTTTGGTTTCGGAAATTTAGGTTCCGGAAATTAGGTTTCGGAAAGTTAGGTTCTGATTAGTTAGGTTCCGGAATGTTAGGTTCCGGAAATTTAGGTTCTGGCAAGTAAGGTTCCGGAAGTCTAGGTTCCGGAAAGTTAGGTTCCGGAAGTTTCAGTTGCGGAATGTTAGTTTAGTTTCCGGACAGTTAGGTTCCGGACCGTTAGGTTCCGGAATTTGTGGTTCTGGAAGGTTAGGTTAGATTCCGGAAAGTTAGTTTCGGAAGGCTAGGTTCCCAAAGATTAGGTTCCGGAAAGTTATTTTCCGGTTGGTTTGGTTTCGGAAAGTTAGTTTCTGGTAAGTTAGGTTCCGGAAAGTTAGGTTCCGGAAAGTTAGGTTCCGGAAAGTTAGGTTCCGGAAAGTTTGGTTCCGGAGTTAGGTTCCGGAAGTTTAGGTTGCGGAATGTTAGGTTTCGGAAAGTTAGGTTCCGGAGTTAGGTTCCGGAAGTTTAGGTTGCGAAATGTTAGTTTAGTTTCCGGTCAGTTAGGTTCCGGACCGTTAGGTTCCGGAATTTGTGATTCCGGAAGGTTTGGTTAGGTTAGATTCCGGAAAGTTAGTTTCGGAAGGTTAGGTTCCGAAAGATTAGGTTTCGGAAAGTTAGTTTCCGGTTGGTTTGGTTTCGGAAAGTTAGTTTCTGGTAAGTTAGTTTCTGGTAAGTTAGGTTCCGGAAAGTTAGGTTCCGGAAAGTTAGGTTCCGGAAAGTTAGGTTCCGGAAAGTTAGGTTCCGGAAGTTTTGGTTCCGGAAAGTGAGTTTCCCGAAATTAAGGTTTCGGAAGGTTAGGTTCCGGAAAGTTAGGTTCCAGAATATTTGGTTTCGGAAGATGAGGTTCCGGATGGTTATGTTACGGAAGTTTAGGTTGCGGAATGTTAGGTTCCAGAAAGTTAGGTTCCGGTAGGTTAGGCTCCGAAAGATTAGGTTCTGGAAGGTTAGGTTCCGTAAGCTTAGGTTCCGGAAGGTTAGGTTCCGAAAAGTTAGGTTTTAGAAAGATAGGTTCTAGAAGGTTAGGTTGTGATTGTTTCTATTCGGTTTGTTTTAAGAGAAGAAAACTTTATAAGAATTTATTTGCAACCTTTCACTATCAAAAAATCCAAACGCCACCGCGATTTACATCGGGATAGCGCCATCTATTAGTGTGCGGCGACTACTTGACGCCATCTATGGGTGAGCAGCGGAAACATAAATTTAATAAGTCTTACGTATTTTTAAATCGCCACCTCACCAATAGATGGCGCTACAAGTAGTTTGTTACACGCTATTGTTACGATTTTCCGATACTATTAGGTTCTCTGAATTTTCGGTACTTATTAAAAACGCCGCCGCCGCCGTCGTCGTCGAGGATGGGGCAAGAGTGGTAAGGCTGCTTCGGCCACGTCCTGTACTCACCAGTACAGGACGTAGCAGCCAGCACTTACCCTCGCGCGTGGTGCCGTAACTTGCTCATTTGTTGGTGCACCAACCAATGTGCACCACGCCTAGTGGAGCAGGCAGCCCGACCATACCATACCATACTAGCCAGTCGTGCGTGACACGCCTCCTACGCAGACCGGCCTAAACGCCGCGCGCCGCAAGCATCTTATGTATCTAAATATATGTTTAAATAATATGTTTTCGGAAGTATATTTGATATTGTTTATTAATTTATTTTATTTTATTTATTAAGTTTTTTTTATTTTGCTTCGATTTATTTTATTTTCCGTCTTATATTATGCTGCACATAATATACTTCACCGCCTTACATATTTAATGCAATTAAATTCTTAACGCGTTTTTAATACTTAACCGCAGTATATTATTAACGTATTCATAATTATACTTTACAGAATAATAATAATATAATTTATGCACTTAGACAATAATATACATTATGCCTTATATATTTTATCGCTTTATATACATTTCCATTTATAATTTTAAATGCCTTATATACTTTACTAGCGATCACTCTCGCGGTTTCAACCGCGCGTAATTTCCTTTTTCTACTATCCCACCTTTCCCCATGTTTCCGGGATAAAAAAAGCATCCTTTATCCGTCTCCTGGTTCTAAGCTTCCTCTCCACCAATTATCAGCCAAATTCTTGGGTTATAAATAGTGTAACTAACACCACTTTCTTTTATCAGATTTACTTATATTTTTATACTTTAGTTACTACTATACTTTACTATACTTTACTTCAGCGCCGTCCTTTAATGCACTTTTATACGTCTTTGCCACCTTACATACTTTATGCACTTATACAGGGTGGAATTTTGTAATGCCACCTGAAGGGGAAGTACTCTTAATACTGAAGATAGAAAGTTTTACTCAAAGAAAACATTCCTTTATTTTTGACAAGAAAAAAAAGTGCATTCAAAGATTTTTAAAAATTTGCTTGACGCACCAATCAAGCGATCGGCAAGCTAATGTGGATAGCATAGTGACTAGTGACTACATCCTCCTGAAGATGATGGTATTATACCTCCAAAATTGATGGCGATATGATACCCACCAAAGATAATTTAAAACTTATTACTTCTTAACTTGACACATACACTTTGTGCGCTTAATGATGTCATAATTATATTCATTACGGTGGTAATCCTGATTGCTTGAAAGGTAATTAAAATAAAGGAATTGAATGCGTGAAATAAATTTAAAATAACTTTATTGGTATTATCCTTAATTATAAGTAAGTATGTAACATTACGATAATTTGACTAGCAGTTTTTTTAATTCCCCTAGGCAGTATAAATATAACTTCAGAATTCCAACTACGAGTTGGCACGTCATGCACTTAGACTTCCGTAGATTCGTAAAAACATCTAATGAATACAACACTACGTTGGAAAATCATTCATGCAAGTGTCTGCTTGGAACATCGAAGTTAGCAAAGTGCGAGGGGGGGGTGGGAGTTAACCCCGCGCGTCAGGCCTGGTGCACGAACTGCGCACGCGCCGTTCTTGGCCGCGCGCTCACGTCACGACCAACACGAACAGCACTATAACGGCACCGGACACTAGGCAGATTATTAAGCCGAGCTTTTTCTGAAAGTTACAAAAATCTGCATGTCACTCTGTACAGGGTACATCTAATGAATCAATCAGAATATGGTAATTATGTGTTATGTATTGAGAAAATAATAGCATATGCAGCGACTCTTTCTGGCTAAAAGTCGCTGAATGGAATAGAATAGAATAGAATAGAATAAGATTTATTTGATCCTTATCATAATCACATTGTACAATCAAAGACATACATTGTTATTACATTATTAAAATTTGATAGTGACAATAAGACTAAATTGGCGTTCACTCAGCATGTGTCAAGGTAAGGGCAAGCCCAAGCCAAGACGCTGGTTTTCAGTGAACACCAGTCAGTGAGAGGAGCGTCATCGGTCACCATAAAAATAGGCCTTAGTGACCACTTACGATCAGGTGGGCTGTGTGCCTTTCTACCAACTGATCTTGTATAAAATAAACCAAAGATACTCTTACCTTCCTGGCCTTCTTGTGGCTGACGGTGCCCTTGAGCAGCTGCTGGCCGCCGTACTCCACGTGCTCCGTGGCCTGCAGCGCGTAGTACTCCACGCTGTCGATCTGGTCTTGCTGGAATACGGTGAGGAAACAATCAATTACTTCATAGTTCCAGTTTTCGTGTTTAACCCATACCCATTGTACGTTGACTGGATTTCAACGATGGAGGCCCTTGCTTGCCATGCAATACGAGGCAATGACCAGTTGAGCAGTGGGTAATACCCACTGCTCAACTTTATGGTGTTGAGCAATCTAGTTGAGTAGTGGGGAAGAAACGGCGCAATTATAGGTTACCGGTAGGTACTTTTTCGATAATTTAATATTTAGAGTTTGAGTCAATTTATCTTTGAAAGGTTTTCTAGAATAATTTATTTCAAGCTTTGTGCTTATTCGTCACTATGTTGCTATCAAATTTGTAGCTACTCCGAAGCGATTATGAAGATTGGGTACTGTAACGGAAATGCGCCGACCGAGTGAGGAAACGTCCTGGCCATCCTACGTGTGGTAGAGCCATGCTGCAAACAGTTCCCGTCTGTCAGTCGACATGGGCCGGCACGACAAAGAAGTATCACCCTCTTATAAAAGATCATTGTTGTTTAGAGTATGATCAACAGCTTTACTATTGCGGTCTGTTCGGTAACCTTCCCTCTCCTTACATATTTCTTTAAAGGCTGGTAAACCTTAGGTCTAGTTGCAGGTGTCTATACTCAGTAGTGATCGCTTTCAGTCGTGTCCCACAAAACAAAATAAATATTGCCTTCGAGATGGCTAGCGGGTTGGGCACCTGCGCGGCGACGAGATGCGCGAGCTGCACGAAGAGGTCGCGCACGTCGCGCAGCGAGGCCTCGACGCGCGCCAGCTCCTCGTGCCGCGCCTCTACGTCGCGCAGCGCGCGCTTCGCCTCCGCCGTCTCCGCCTTCACCTGCCCCGACACACGCACGCATTAATGTCATCACAAAATAAAAATAACCTCAAAAACCATCACAAGGACAAAGGGCTTAGAAAAATTGCGCTTTAGTTTTATGTCGTAAACTAACAAAACTTTCACCTCCTCCAAGAAACAGTGGCTAAGCTGCTCATAAAACCTGGAGGTTGTGTGATCGATTCGAACCACTACATAACACTTATTGATTGCAATAAAATGTTGCTGGACACTAAAATAAATTGTTAAATTATTTTCTGATATGTATTTCCAGCATTAATTCTTATATTATACTTTCCCAGAATGTTTTGTTATTCATTTATTATTACCTACTTTGCTATTTATGTACTCACATTATCAACAAAAAGTGAAATATTCTTTGATTCCAGTAAACTCTCGCATTCTTCGTCTGATATTGTCAGGTTTGCTGAAACAATAAAAGAATACATAATTTGTAATTTTTATATTTAGTGCAATAAATAACTGGAAAAATATTAATTAATGTTCTGTAAAATTTGGTTAAAGAATAAGATTTTATATGTAGTAGTATTTACATTTATAATTTAAGATTGATCTGTGACACAAGAGCATGCAGACATGGCAATTCAGTCATGTCGCTTAGTTTGCATTCACAGTTTAATATTGTCAGATAGTTGCCTAGCAACATTATTGATTTACTTGTCATTGAATAAATAAACACGTTAATTGTTAAATGTATTTTATATTTATCAACTGGCGACGAGATGTCTACAGAATGTGTAAAATACAATAGAGTACGTGCCAGCTTACGCGGCACTCTTACAAAAACCAAGAATTATTTGGACACACACGAAATTTTGCCAACAGAAGAAATTGACACACGACTACAACTACTGGGAACCACCCACCGGACCTTGGCAGAGAATCCACATAGATTTCGCCGGGCCTATAACAGGTCACTACCTTTTCATCATGGTAGATGCCTTCACGAAGTGGATTGAAATAATCCCCACCAAGACTAAGCGTTTGTTTTCCCACTCGTACCCAGTGGTGGGGACGACCGGGAATAAACCTTAATTTTGATTAAAAAAATCAGGTGGGGATTGTTACTTTTTTTTTCCAAAAATCCCCACCGTTTTATTGGTGGGGATTTTCGGAAAAAAAAATAACAATCCCCACTGGTAGGGATTTGTCGGTGGGGATTTTCGGAATAAACCACTATAACGAGCTCGTGGTGCGTACAAAAACTAAGGGAAATTTTTTGTACTTTCGGAAACCAATACTGCCTAGTCTCCGACAATGGCCGACAGTTCACTTCGCAAGAATTCCAAAACTTCCTGAACGATTGCGGAACTATACATAGGACCACCGCACCATATCACCCGGCTACCAATGGCCAGGCAGAACGGTTTGTGCAAACGGTCAAAAGGGCTCTACGAGCAATGGAGGGGGAGAGAGGCACAATCGCAGATAAGGTAGCGATTATACATTGCCGCCTGAGACGTACGCCCGACTCTACAGGTAAGAGCCCATATGAGTTAATGTTTGGGAGAACCATCCGAACGCAGCTTCATACAATGCTGTTCAAACCACCACCAGCAGTTAGACCCAGAACGGATACAGGATTGGCGGCGTCAACGAGACACTTCAGGCCTGGGGATAGGGTCCAGGCTAGGAGCTACGCGCGGCCGCATCAACGCTGGCAGTTCGGCACAGTGATGCGCTGTATCGGTCGCCTTAACTACGAAGTGCAGACCGACGATGGTGCCCTGTGGACTCGCCACGTGGACCAGATTCTTCCCGCCACGCACATCCCAGGGCCAAGAATGGTCAGGGAGGCGTGTCAGATAGTTGCCTAGCAACATTATTGATTTACTTGTCATTGAATAAATAAACACGTTAATTGTTAAATGTATTTTATATTTATCAAATATTTTTCCGCATCGAAATAGAAACACGACGTAGTCTGGTATGAATTACCACGATGATGTTAATACTTTCCCGATTGTTATTGTAAGAACGGAGATAATGTAGTAAAAGGAATGCTTCAGCAGAGCGGGAGCGCTAATTGGCAGGGCCGCGGCGGATGACTAGTGGCCGGCAGCAGCGGCGCGTGGCGTTCACCCGCGGCGCCGCAGCATCGTTCATTGACTCCGGCTGCTCGCGTGCCGTTGCACTCGTCTCACGCTCGCAGGAAGTCCTCTCGTCCGTCTATTATGACGCAGCTTTCTTCACCCGCTCGACTCCTCGCAGCGAACAATCGAGAGCTAAGTGCTCAGGACGCGTCCTTGTTCCTCTGACCTCACGGTCGTCCGTTCAACTTTGACTTCCACATTGTTTGCCCTACTCGTAAACATGCTTTAACTGTGTTCATTCTTAACGATTCAGTTTCAATTTGCATCATAGGTAGGTATCTTCTAGCGGTAGATTAATCTGGGTCAATTTTAACGGAACAGGAAATACCTTATTTAGGTAATTCATTGCGTGCAAAAAGAGAAATGATGTCATTCATCATGATACGCTTTATGTTCTCTTAATACTTTTGGATGGAGTATTCTTTGTAGTTAGGGAATAGGAATATTTGTTACTGTACATTCAGAACGTCCAAAACACAAGGACAGTTTTGGACTAGCTGGAAAATTGATTTCCTCTTTTGTGTTATTTTGGTCAATCTAGTGTGAAAACTTTTGAAATCTTCTGTGCAACTATAAATTGTTTTTTTTATAAGACTTAATTTGAAATGAAAGACTCGAAGATCAGATGAACTAACAGTGAATAGCACATTGAGCGACGCTTCCTGATGGAGTGTCCTTCAATAGAATATTGGCACAGTGGCCGTTTACCACCAGGTTAGCTGCGTGCTTATATTATGCCAACCGATGTAGCATAAAAAAACTACAAGCCGCTTAGTCCTCATAGACCTATGCAGGTATTAGGTACAGTCGGCCGCAAAACAAGCTGCACATTTTTGGCGACTGAACGATCTTATTCCCATGGCAATAAGGCTTTTTGATAATGTCAAAATATGTTCACATTTTTATTCTTTTTATTGTAATTTTTATTTGTTATGTTTATGTGTTGCTACTTTTGCGGCCAAGTGTACATAAATCATCATCATCAGTTTGTTGGATTTGGATGGTTATACCGCTATCAGTCGGTCGCTGAGCCTCGCTCGCTACTCGGCAGGATGCAGCGCGGGCAGGATAGGTTAGCTTGAAAAGGATGATGGTTCACTCCGTAACGTCATAAATAATGTTAGGTAAGTGAGTGATTACTTAGTTTGACCTGCTCGTGCAGGAGGTGCAGCTGGTGGTCGCGCAGCGCGGCGAGCGCGCGGTGGTGCTCGCCCAGCGCGTCGGCGTACAGGCGGCGCGTGGCGGCGTACTGCAGCCGCGCCATGCGCGCGCGCGCGTCGTTCCGCTGCGCGCCGGCGCCCACGCGCGCCTCGAACTGCCGCAGCGCGCCGCACACCTTCAGCCCCACGCCGTTCGACTGCGTGATCAAGCTGTCCAGCTGGTCTTGTAAATCTGAAACGAGACGTCGAAATCTTTGATTCCGCTCCCATACGTTCATTTTAAGCAATGCCGTCAAAAACCTGACTTGTACCAAAACCGAGTCAAGCAACTCAGTTCTTCTACCGTAAAAAGTTGTGAGATCCGTGTAATCAAAACTTAAGGGTTTCTCTGTCGAAAGTGATTTCGTAATTAGCTCATTTCACCAATGATATCTAATATCATTGCATTTCACATATTATAGTGACCATAGCAATAAACAATGTTCCATATTTTAAATATCTGGATCATGATGCAAGCGTACCATAAGTAAAATGGGACAGAGCCAACGAGTTTAATCGTTGGACAGAGCGCTCAAAGAAAGAAGAAGATCATATGATTGATTATTGCAAATCATCATGATCATCCCAGCATATTTCCCGATTACATCCAGTATGGAGCTCAGGGTCCGCTTCGACTATGATCCTAGATTTGACAAGCCTGGTTATTACAATGGAGTGATCTGTGATTGCCATCTGACCTCCGTAACCCTTGCAAGAGAAACCTGACCTACTTGGAAACATAGTCGGGACCAACGGCTTAACGTGCCTTCCGAAGCACGGAATCGTCATTCTTTTCAGACATTCAGGTGACTCAAGCCTGCAATGTCCTAACCAAACTGGAAACAATCACACAAAGATTGATAACTGCAAATGATTAGTGTAAATGGTGATAGTTACTCTTGTTGGTGTGGAAGGTGGGGTCGGCGTGCAGGCGGCGGATCAGCTGCGTGTTGTGGTTGAGCTCGTGCACCCACGCGCGCATGCGCTCCACCTGCGACAAACACCACGCACCCCAAGTCAGATGTCATAACAACCTACAGACATTCTTAGTATTTTCACCTGAAAAAGTTACCAAATGAAAGGACAAAATAAACCGTGTGACGTATCCATCCATGGCACACTTTTCTTTTCGTTGTGAGTAAAGATATAATTCGATTTACATAATAAGTGCTGATAAAATCCACTAGTATTTTTGTATGTAGGATCTGCATCTCCTGTAATAGGTTACACAAATAATAATAAATCAGATAACGAAATCTATCTCGTAAAATGTGCTAACTGACTTGTTGTCAGATGGCAAATTTTACGAGAGAGATTTCGTTCTAAGAAGACATTCG
Source organism: Mecyna flavalis (assembly GCA_949319885.1). NCBI lineage: Eukaryota > Metazoa > Arthropoda > Insecta > Lepidoptera > Crambidae > Mecyna > Mecyna flavalis. Next base: position 19,313,334 of record OX439434.1, on the reverse strand, counting down.
ATTTTAGAGTTACGAAAAATTGCACGTTCAGAATTCCATTTAAAACCAAACAGATAAATGTCAACATTGTTTGCTAATGAATTTAGTCGAATTTAGTTAGGTAGTTGGAAGTATGACATGTGGCGCATTGTTCAGGCCGTCGTTGTTGCTGTTGCGTAAACAGCGAGGTGTAGTGAGTGTCGGTGCGTGTGGTGATGTCACCGCGGGGGCGCGCTCCTGAACCGCGGCACACTTGACAAGTTGACGCCACTCATGCATCAAAATACTCGCGTACTTATCTGGCATTAGTCAATAAAACAAAAATATTTAATTATATAATTACAGTAATTACTCTTACTAATTAAGATATTATTAGGTACAATACAAAGGTATAACGACTACCAAAGTCGACTTTTTAATGGCAAATTGTTATTTACATTAGCCCACATATTTACACAACTGCACTATTATTTACAATAATTGCATTCACCGACAATTTTTATTACTATCAAAGAACTTTTTTAACTTTCCATAAATAGAATTCATGAGTCATAACTGCGTGAACTTTTGTTTTGGCTTCTAATTATTAGCCGGATACTACATAAAGTAATGAAGAAGGTATAATTATTTGTAACCTAAGTCCTCGGACGATTTGGGGATTTTGATTGTAGACAACTGAAACTGTTATATAATATTATTATAATATAATGTGGATTGGCGAGTGAAATGACGCGCGCGCGCAGCGCAGGCGCGCGGGTCCGAGCGGTCATTAATTACCCCGCGCGATGGCGCTAATGAGCGCAACGAGCGCGAGGTGCCGCATTAATTAATTGTGATTACAGCGTTTCAGCTAATGACCATTCGCTTATGTCGCACGCGTTACAATACTAGAAACTCTTCCCTTTTTCCAGTAATAAGTGCATAATAACCTTAAAATAAATGGTTCTTGGTTATTTTCACATGTCTTTCTTTATATTTGACATCTTGCATAAGCATCCCAGAAGAGAATTTTCAGTTATACTTTGAACTATAACACAATGACATAACCTTGCTCCGGAAAGCAGTAATGCCCTTTCAGCGCAGTTGCCAATAGTGATGGTCCTATTTAGCAGCTCAGAGGCAGTTCTTTGGTGCTGTTAAGTCGCACTATATTTCTTGAGCTCAAGGTTTTTGGATGGACGTTGAGATGCCTCTGACGGTGTCGGCGTAGGTTAAAGTCGCATTGAAATCATTTTTGTTATTGAATGCTCTGAGTTTGGTGTTAGTAAAGGGTATTGTAGAATGTTTGCGTACCTCCTGGAACATTTCGTCGACATCCTTGTCGAGCGCGGCGTCGGGCGCCAGCACCACGGTGTCGTTGTACACGGCTCCTCCCGCCAGCTGCAACAGAGCAGGCAGACATGAGCTCTGAGCGACTCTAACACTCACGCTCTGACTCCCATTTATGTTGGAACCTCAACGCTGCGATAATTTTACGTTGCTAATAATAACGCATGATGATAGTTATTATCTTGTACAGTCAGCTCAGACTTATCTTTGTATCTGGGACACACATAGAAATCATCTACTAACGCTCATATAATCCACGGTAGTACTTATGTATTAGAAAGAAGTAAGATGTAATTGGTTAAGGGGGGGTGGGAGTACATAAAAGAGGCACAGACCGACAAACTTATCTGTTCCGGTGGCGGCGTCGCTACTGTCTATTTAGAACTGTCATGAAATATCGTTTTAGCATTGTATTTCACGTAGTTCCAATTTTGGCCACCGGAACAGATAAGTTTGTAGGTCTGTATTATGCGACGTCCAAATATGGCGCCGCGCTCGCACATTTCGTAGTTTTTTAAACATAGTAAACGAGACACTAATTTTATCAAGTCAAACTCTGCGAATTTATCTGTAAATATTTAGTGGCTATAATTGGCAGGAGCTTAGACATAAAATACGAAAATCGTTAAAAAAAGGGGTAACTTTGGGATTTTTTTCTATCGAGTGAAGTTTATAAAAACATGTAATTGAATGCGATTTTAACTAGATCAGATCCTTAACTGATACATATATTTTTTTTAGAATTGAAAACACTGATTTGTATGTCTCAGGTGGCTTTTAAAAACCATACGCGCGGCATCTGCGGAACTACACAGCCTTAATATACGATGCTCTTAGCTAGACCGAAACGCTGGCTGCTTGATTTTCCCTCTCCCATAGCTAGGAAAATCTAAATACTCGCAAGGAACGCCGAATAAATCTCGTTCTGTTAAAATTACCTATCTCGGTTTCTAACTGTAAAAGTGTAAACTCAAAGTTTTTATTAATAATTTTATAAGATCTTGGTTGTTCAAAATTAAATCTGTTGTGCTCTGTTTAATAATATTTTTATTATGGGCTTAGGTATGCTGCATCTTCTATCTATCTCTCTCCGGAGTCTAGATAAATAAATAAATTATGTGCATCTTAGTTGCACTTAATATATCAACTAGAGATGGCAATAAAATCAATAGGTTTTAAAAAGAGTTTCTTTACAATCGCTAAGAATTTAGGAGTACAATATTCATGTGAATGAGTGAAATGAAGTGTAGAATTGTCATTGCAGAAACCAGCCGATGCCGGCGCGGCACTTGACCAAACACACGCGCTGCACTCGCACACACTGCTCTCGCACGAATACACCATATTTGACTTAGCTATTTGCATTTCTTTTATCATTATATAAACGCTTTATCGGACAATTCCTTCACAGAAAACACTATACACATTATCACAGTTTACACAAGTTGATGTATGGCATTTATTGGCGGGGATGTGGCGTGAATTCCTGGGATGTTAGTTAATACGGTTCCTGGGCACTTCACTCACTTGGTGCAGCTCGGCCAGGCGGTCCTTGCTCCTCATGGCGAGGTCGGCTCGGCGCTGGTCGGGCGCTGGTCGGAGCGCGGTGTGCGCGCGCGGCGGTATCTAATCGCGCACTGATAACGGAGATACCGCGCGCCGCCCGGCCGCCGCGGTAGCTCACGCGCGCTCATTCACACCTGAGATACCGATTCCGCGATCGCACTCGACTCCATCAACGTTAAATTACAAATACGTGGAATCGTGATTCAACTTCGGTGGAGGAAAATGTGGTATACCTACATACTTGCTAACAGTAACTTATGTTATTATAAAAACTAATTATTTATATAAACCGTGAACCCGTGTAAATTACACGAACAGTTGAAACGACTTTGAGAGGTTCACAATGTTTATTGCTAGATTAAATTTAATGAAATAATTTACTCTGCAAATAATTTTTTTTTTTATAAATCCTTGCTTTATAAATACTAAAAATAATGCGTGTTACTACTTAGAGGTCTTTGTATTACCTAATTATTGACCAGAGAATGTTTGCGTTACATTTTATTATTACCATATTTCTATTTACATCATATACCTACCAACATGTTAAGGGGGCCAGTTAATATTAGAAACTCACATTGCCTACCCATTTGTTATTGTTACCAATAACAAGTTAAAAAACTTTCATTTAATTACGTTTCACTTAATGGTAGAAAAAAAAATATTTACAACATAAAATAAGCAATTCTATGGTTTATCTACTTTAATAATCTTTATTTTTTAAGTTAACGTTTAAAACAAAGGCGTAGTAGCAAAAATAGTTCCACTACTCTCCAACAGATGGCGTAGCGTCTCGCTCGTTCATTCTGATTTCTGACACGCGGTGATGAGATTTTTTTCCAAACATACTAAACCCAAAGTGGATTTTGGTTAATTCTGCTGGCTTGACAGCAACAGCAGTGGTGTAATTTCATCCATTTCAAAACAAACGAGAAAAGATTTAAATTCATCCCTTTGCTTGCACTCAGTCGCTTGATCGATTCGCTTCGCTTCCTCAGGACCGTCGAATTTTTAATGTTAATGGTGGAAGCATGCATCTATTTTATAATCTATTTATTTGGTGAGGGTTTATAACTTCAGAGTTCATACTGCGGGCGTCTCGTCTCACATTAAATTCCATGATCGCTTATAATAATCCATTTTATTTACGTCCTCGCCTCAGATGGTTGTGGGGACAGCGCAGAAAGAAATAAACGTTATTGTGAAGGGAAACAGCGCAAAACAAGCAGATTAAATAAAGTCTTATTTTATTAATCATGTAGGTATGTACCAGTTAAACATTAAAGATTCTCACTGTAAACTTTTTGTAACCTTTTGAGTATAATTAATGATCTTAAAATCGATATAAAAACTCCAGGATTTCTTTACAAAAACACAATTTGAGAAGACCTTTTGTAGTGGATTGTCTTCGTGGAGAGTTCTTCGGTTCGTCATGTTTGCACGCTCGTTAGCGCACTCCGACCGACCTTGGTTTCGTTGTCATTTGCTATATCACCTTGCGTTCATTGCACATCGACAAAAAATATCTGGTCATCAAACGGATTTGATTGAATCCTTTTACACAAAATAGTTATTAATGAGTAGAATCAACCCAGGCCTAACCAATCGACGTAATTTTGTTGGTTTGTAAAAGAAATATATATAGTGGATCATACTCATAATATGAGAATTTTTTGTCCACATTTGCTATTGTCATGAATGTATATAGTATTGGCGATGCACGATGTAATATCGACAGTGCTGTTTGTGTGCCCCGCGCGCCGCTGCGCGGGCGCAGGGTCGCGCCCCGCGCTCATTGTCTTTATGCTAAGCGGCGAGCACCTGTAGCCCGATACAGTTAAACACTCAGTAGGAACTAGGACTTACTTAATTCGCAAAAAACAATTTTAAGTATAGAAAGATGAAACGCACTGAACGAGCTTATGACAGTGATTTATTCTTATGTCGGTATGTTTTGTAATAAGGAAGGTTTTAAATTTTAGATCAGACTTAGTACCTGTACTAGTTAGTACAGTTTTAGGGCTGAAACTGAAGCGGGACCCGCGCGCGGTTTGTAATACCGCGTTTACATTCAGCCCATTTCCGCGGCAACTGGGGAATAAACTGGGAAACGCGAGAATGTAAACAGGTCATTTCCATTGCCTTGACGTTGCCGTTCGCATTGCCCGGCTATCCCCCATTTGGCGGTTTTTCTAGCGGACATCAAAGCGCGGCAATGCTAGCGGCAACGTGTGTTTACATGTTGCTCTCTCGTTCAGTCGTTTAATATCTTTAAAAATACTTACATTGTTCTATTACGATGAATTGCTATCATCCACCATCTCCTCTGACGACGACGTCTCTTTTGAATTCTATTTTTTTTTAAACATTTAAATAATTAATAAAACTTAAAACGCAGAGCGCCTACGCTGCGACAATTTCCACGTTATCCATGGCCCAGAGTCGAATTTAAAATACATATGAAGCGGCAATGTAAACACTCATTTCCGCTGACGTTGCCACATCAATATACGGGGAAATATGTACGGCAAGGCAAGCAGCAACGGAAATGGCTGAACGTAAACGCGGTATTGCCAGCTTAGTACGAGTACAGGGCGCGAATGGATTACTAACCGCGCGCGGGTCCCGCTTCACACAGTTTCAGCCCTTAAACCTGTTCTAGCGTATTTTTTTGTACCTAATAAGAGGGAGTGTGTCGGCGATGCGATGAGTGAGGCGCGCGGCGAGACGCGTCACGTGCGCGGGTCATCGCGAGCATATCTCGCGTCATGCGCACAGGCAGATGTTTGTCCGACTTATCGGCCTAGCCTCGATCTACTGCACAAGGTACATTTTCATTCGTTGTTTTCCCAGTCAGGATTATCACACTAATCCTCGTGAATCATACATACCTGTGTGAATTTTGTAATCACATCATAAATCATAAACTTTACCTACCTATTTGCTATCAAAAAGCAAATTGTTTCATCTTTAAAAAACATTACTTACAGAGCACGCACCGTGTTACCCCAAACTATGCATTACTTTATTGTTCTGTGGATGCCGGACAAGTAATAAATTAATAATCATTCATTGATATGGGTATTAATTTTTGTAATACTTTACATACATAGAAAAGCACTCAGACCGAAACAAACACAAATTTTTATACCGTGCGGGGATCAAAATAGGGACTTCTTGGTTAAAAGAAACCCGAATTGGTGTAATGATTAAGAAGTTGGCTGACTATTTAATCAGAGTTCGTGGGTTCGATCCCCGCACAGAACCAAAGTTTGTGTGCATGAACATGACGTATATATACAAGCTAGATGGCGCTGAGCTAATAATATTATCAAAGATACCTACATTTTATATTTATCATAAATAATTACCTTCGTATTCTTATTAAGCTTGTGCCGGAATTATAATTAATAAAATTCGCGTTTATGATAATATTCTTAGAGGTAGATCGGTACTTATTGTATGAACATTAAAATTATTGTATGAAGTCTATCTATACTCGTATACCTATCTTCTCCATTGTGAAGATGTAGATAACTGACCTACTTCACGTAATCTTAATGACCAGTGTTCTAGCTAACAGGCACAGATCAATACAACCTTGTTTCAGTTCAGAAGCGTTCTGAGAAAGCATAACATACGAGTACAACAGTACCACAAATTGAAACGCTCGGCTGATACGAGATGACTAATAGTTATACAGCTTGCCGCAAGAGGTCGTTGCGACCGACACGGTAGCGCCCTCTAAAGTAAATGATGAATACTTCTGGCTTACTACGTATAATGAATGTATAACAGTGGTGGTGGTGCAGCAATCGCTAGTTAGTCCTTCAACTCTTCAATAGGTGCCGCTATGTATTGATATACATAAAAGATATTGTATGAATTCATTGCTAAAGTGCAGCAATCGCTAGTTAGTCCTTCAACTCTTCAATAGGTGCTATGTGGTGATACCTACATTATAATTTCATTGCTAAATTAAAAAGATGTTTTTCTTAGTAATCTATACTAAATTATAACGAGGAAAGATTTGATTGTTTTTTTGTTTGTTATTTTGTATTAAATAGGCTCCGAAACTTCTGAACCGATTTGAATAGTTCTTTCAATATTGGAAAGCTTTTTTTCCCGGAAATGTGGGGGAAGAGGGTGGATATTTGAAAAAAAAAATTACGCTCGGGTGAAACCATGAGCGAAAGGCTAGTCATTAGTAATAAGAGTTTCAAATAGAGTATAGATCCATAAGTTGAGATTTGGTTGGTTATTTAATATTTTGAATTTTAATTAGTGTGGCAGCCGGCAGCACATCAAGCGTTGCCCACAATGGAATAAGCCGTAGTGGCCGTTTACCATTGTCCGAATTTACTATTCCAAATTATAAACAAAGTAGTCTCGAACGCTCGTACTTGACTGTCGAGGGTTAGATATTTTACATCAGAGGAGTGACCCCTTGAGCGCTGCGTACACCTATTTAATTTTAAACAGAATATAAATTAAAAATATACATTGTTGAGATGCATTTAAAATAATAGGATTAAAGCTTTTTATAGTCTTGTTAGGTTTTTCTAATATTTCCCTAATTTACTACACAACTTTTACACGGTTGATTGACTCGACAGCTTATTCCGATAGTAACAGTTTGAATTCCATCCAGGGTAATTGCAGGACAGGAGTTTGTGTTTGTTTTGTGTCTTGTTGATGTACTTAACTACAATAGTTGCACATGCACGCTGCGGTTTTGCAGAATACACAGTACCTAGATAGATAATTATTTTGTTCGATGCAGTCGTCCTAAAGTTACGCGCCCAATGAGTACTTATTTGTGTACATAGGTGTCGCTGAGTATTTATTTTGTGGTTCTACATTTATGTTTTTTTTTATATATTTGGACTAAGCTAGCACTTGACCAAAAAGTTGCCTGATGTTAAACAACTATGCGGTCTACGATGGAGCGCGCTTGTTTAGGAAAAGCCCGTTAATTCTGGCCTTGAAGAGCTCCAAGTTGTAGGTATTGTGTAGGAAAGAGATCTCGGCAGAGAATTCCACTTATTACCAATTATGTGTTTAAGATACTTACTTAGGTGTCTATGTATTGTTACTCTTTAGTTGGTTACTGGCAATGACGTTCAATTAAAAAACATTGAACGTCATTGGTTATTATACTGGTCTGATTTCTGTGTTTTCCCTACTACACACGTATCTGATGCGTATCTGTGAGAATAAAGGGATACGAAGCTTTATGCATCGAAGATACCGATTTTTGTAATTTTATTGTCATTTCGTATTATTATGGTAACAGCATTGACCCTCTTCCACAAACTTATTTCGTTTTCTTGTTAGAATTTCTTTAGATACTAATATTTATGTAATAATGTTTCTATTAGAATCTTAATTCAATGCGATTCTAATTAGAGATTTAGATCTATTTCCTAAATTATGAAATAGGGCCTTGATTTTTTTTTACTGTTAAGAAATCGGCGCATTTGTTACATCCATTATTTATGTTGCTGCATGTTACACAGTAGGTGTCCTAATTATGCGAGACATGTGTATATTGCTCCATTATTTTTACTTTTAATATAAATAGAAAATCTTAGAATTCATTGTTTTAACGTTTTATTATTAACTTATACACTATTTAACCCTTAATCTCCTCCCTATCTTAAGGAGCGGTTTCAGTTCTTGCAATCAAAAAAATCAAAAATCAAAATCAAAATATTCTTTATTCATGTAAACTTGTATCAAGTATTTATGAATCGTCAATTACAGAGTGACTCTACCACCGGTATCGGAATGCAGTCATCTGCCGAGAAGAACCGGCAAGAAACTCGACAGTTACTCTTTTTCATCGCCATGTTTGTTTACAATTTGTTTGTTACAATTACTGATTAGTTTTAGAATACCAAGCCATACAGTATAAAGTATAAGAATGAGACTATAATCGAGAAAAATCCGTGAGCCCTGGAAGACCAGTGCCCAAAGGTGGCACCTGCAGCACAAGTATGACGTATGTGCCAGCCATAATTTCACTCAACCACATTAGAGGGAATGTAACCACCCGACACATAACGCCACCACCCCAAGCACATTTTAGCGAGCATGACCGCCAAGGTTACAAACTCTTCAGGATTCTTTGAATGAAAATTAAATTTAATTTTATTGAATTATAACATTTAATGTGTTACTGTATAGCAAAGTTAACATTGTTGATACTATCCGGATTCTATACAATGCAAAGGCGCGAGTCCAAGCTTCCTTGTCGTTGAGGTATTCTTATTCATACAATACAAAATAAATTTATGTCACTGAAAATATTAATGTCAATACAAAAGATCATGTCAATTATAACAAAGGCGCAGGCAGAGGAGCGGCAACAATACTACTCACTTCTACAGACTTTTATCATTTAGATAGTCTTCCACTTTATAATAACTCTTCTTGATGAGTTGGCATTTGATGTGTGACTTAAACTTGTGTATTGGTAAGTCAACAACATCTTGAGGTAATTTGTTAAATAACGTAACACTTAATCCAACAAACGAATTACCTATTTTATGAAGTCTTGTTTTCGGAACGGCTAGCTTATGTTTATTTCTAGTGTTTAGATCATGATGATGAGATTTTTTCGGAAATTCATGTAGGTTTTTTCGTACATACATAATACAATCTAAAACGTATTGAGATGGTACTGTTAATACACCAATTTCACTAAATACATTTCTTAGGGAATCACGCACTTTAAGGCCGTATATCAATCCACCAAGGGTCTTGATCTGCGTTCAACGCTGAAGTTACGTGTAGTAATTCCACCTCACTTCACTCAGTTCTACTCTTAATCCTTCACTGTTCAATCCATTCGTCTTTAGTATTCTCAGCTCCTTTCTATACGTGAATCTCAGATACTTCTAATCTTCAAATCTCGCGTTAAATCCTACCTACTTTCTTTCTCTCCGCTGACTACTGCTTGAGTGTTGTCATTTTCATGGTCTGTTTTGGTTGAATATTTCTTTTGTGTGATACCCGTCAATCTGGAATAATATTGTGTTTACTTTATGTTTGTGTAATATGTCTATGTATGTATATATGTTTATATGATAAGTATAATAGGTATGTTTAAGTTTGTGTCTTTATTAGAGGAGTCTGGAGTCAACAAGTACAAGTACAAGTATATAGACATATATTTTCTTTCTTCTCTGTCTTGCACTAACCCTTTATTTGAAAGAAAAAAAAAGGAAGAAAAAACATTTATTGGCCAAACAAGAAAAAACAACATAAAGGATTAGACAAACTATTTTTCATTATTTCCTCTATCCTAGGGATGACTGGAAGATATCGCTATTAGTGATAAGTCCGTCTGTATTGTACAGCTTTATTACGTTACATGTTTTCCTATGTTTTGTGCAATAAAGAGTCTGTGGCGACGTCTAACTTGATCAACAGACAACTCGCCACCAACAGTTCTACCAACTGATAACAGAAGGCGCTAACTTAGGAACACGATTTAGTATGGGATCCTGCATCGCGCTAGTAGAGTTATTCCAGCCCGCTAGCATATATACAACAAACCAAAGATGGTACATTGGACCTTGGTCCCCGAGCGCAGTCGATCTAGCTCGGAGGAAGATCTTCCACTTTTAAGGAAGCATTAGATCTCCTAAAGTGGTGACCCCGACGTGATGTGGGTGAGATCGCTTAACACCTTGGCGACCACCACATTCCGTGAACATCGCACCAGCCTTCAGCGGTTCTTCGCATCCCTTCAGCCTCGTCTCATCCCCAGCAGGACTTCAGCAGTCAGTCACAGCAAGCCAGCCTCCAGCCACACGGAACCACCGCAGCTACGCAACAGCTTCCTGGTTCCCTGGCAGCTACTACGTGCCCACCAGGTCTTCAGCGCCCCACGTCCGGACTCACTGGGCGCTCATCGGTCCTGGCAGCCATGCAGCCTGCGCATAGCACACACACCTTCACTCGTCCCGACGCACTGCGGACTCGAGTATCTACAAGCTCGTCCCGACTCACCGTGGACTCGAGTATCTTCAAGCTCGTCCCGACTCACCGCGGACTCGAGTATCTTCAAGCTCGTCCCGACTCACTGCGGACTCGAGCACCCGCTTCTACGCTCTCTTCCCAACTCACCGTGGAATTGAGACGACTCTCACTGGCATTCGAAGCTCTGACGTCCAGATTGCTGAGCCTCGGTCAACATTGGACCTCCGGTCTCCGTGGGGGAGTGATGTGGCGACGTCTAACTTGATCAACAGACAACTCGCCACCAACAGTTCTACCAACTGATAACAGAAGGCGCTAACTTAGGAACACGATTTAGTATGGGATCCTGCATCGCGCTAGTAGAGTTATTCCAGCCCGCTAGCATATATACAACAAACCAAAGATGGTACATTGGACCTTGGTCCCCGAGCGCAGTCGATCTAGCTCGGAGGAAGATCTTCCACTTTTAAGGAAGCATTAGATCTCCTAAAAGTCTATCTATCTACCTATCTATAAAATAACAAACAATTAACACAGATGTGAGCGGAATGTAGTAACGAATCTTGCCGTGCCTTCTACCTATGCGTTCAAGTATTTGCTACATAATATATGTATATTTATTTAGTCGCTACCTTTAAAGTTTAATTTCAGTACTTTTTGCATGAAGGCGTAACAAACATCCATCCATTCTCACCAACATTCGCACTAATATCATAGTAACCAATTTTAGTAAGAAGTAAGATTCATCCGTCAGTGGAGTAGCTGTGTGGTAAAATGCATAAAAAATAGTGTAAGGATAAGGTAAAGTATATTGACCTAGTACCTAATGTCTTAATACAGAGTAACTTAAACTGTGACCCTGGAACTGAACTCAGGACCCCGAGATGACGCCAGGCAGGTACACGAAGCAGGTGATTGCACCAACGAGAAGTGACTGAACTGATGGCAATAGGTATTAGGTAGGATTCAGCTTCGACTATGATGACTAAAATGATGTTTTAGGATGCGATTTCTTTTAGGCATTTTTATTACAGCTTTTTTCACTGTGTAATATGTTACAATAACCCATCTTATATCATCGTCAAACAAACGAAAACAGACTTTAAATACGGGCGATAAGGAATTGCCTTCTAAAGGCAGCCCATCAAACGTCGACCATCATGGCGCTGCCTTTAGAAGGCAGGCCATCAACTGAGGGGTTATCTTAATCTTTTTTCCATAATTATCTGTAGTTATAAGTAATGCATCTAATTAAATTGGGTATTGCTACTGTTGTAAATAGCGCACCGTTTGAATAATTCTGGAATTACGGGATTTTTGAGGATAAAATATAGTACAAGTATAAATCAGATAATCAATAAAACACAGAAATATATTCTCTATTATGTTTTATTTTTAACATATAGATAGTTTTCTACACATCCACCTCACATACGCGACGTGCGCTAACTGATATGAGCTCTGTACATCACTCGGCAGCCGGCCGCCCCCCCCACTCCTCCCCCCTCGCCGCTGAGCCTGTGTCACCAGTCCCTGGGACGCTTCTCGTGACTGTTTTTTTTCGATGGTCGAAACGTTCATTTACTTCGTGTTAGTAAATAGTTAGAAATGTTTCAGTAAGTGATGACACAGGCACAGCTTTTCACAAAGTTTTTAATTACTTAACAATCATTCGTATACTTGTCAGATGTAGAAAATATTTCAGTATTTTTTTGGGTTTTATTAGTTTACAATTGTTTGAATGATATCTACATGAATGTGTGTTAGCAGCGAGCTTGGCGGCGGCGGCCGGGGCCGGCGAGGGCGCGCTCCCGTCTCGCGCGCGCGCCCTCGACGGATATATAAATAAAAATTCACGTTATTATATAAACTTACACACTAATTTACAGACACGGGGCCGAGACGGCCTCCTCGCATATACACCTATATACACTCTAACGACAGTCTGTACAGCGGCGCGGGCGCCGTTATTGCGATGCGTCGGAACTATTTACAACGGACCGTAGTGTAACGACCGCGTCACCTCCTCGAGCCGCGGCAGATGACGCTCACCTCACCCTCTAACACTATCCTGGACTCCCGGCGTCGACCGGTACTGCCGCAAGATAACCGCGCAGAGTCTTCGCTCACAGATAGACAGGTAAGTACTAGGAGACGCTATAATAAAAATTCTATATTCTACTGAACGGGGCCCGCGGTCCCGCTCGTGTGATACGCGGAAGAGTATTCTACAAGTCTTATTTTGCGTCAGTATCGCGGGCGCTCGGTGCCGGGTTCCAGCCGAGCACGGTCACCACTAGATCATTACACTAGATCGAGACGATATGTGTGTTGTGCGGCGCGGGCGGCGCCGGTCAGTCGCGCGGCGGCGCGCGCGCCAGCAGCGCCAGCGGCTGCAGCGCGGCGGCGTGCAGCGCGTGCGCGTGCGCGTGGCCGTGCGCGTGCGCGTGAGCGTGGCCGTGCGCGTGCGCGTGCGGCAGCGGCGGCAGCAGCACGCCCGCGCCGCCGCCGGGGCTGGCGCCCGCCGCGCCCTCGCCGGCCGGCGGGTTGATGCGCTTCTCCTGCACAGACAACCGACGCTTTACTGCTTCTGCCGCGTGAGAGCGACCAGTAGCAGTGCGTTGGACGCGTGTTAAGCACTTGTTTATTTATGTAAGCCCCCCGCACTTCTACTAGGTGCCCATCGAAGGAAATGGAAAATTGGGAAAATAAAAAATATTAACGTCCGGGCGGGTCGTACCTTCAGTGGAACAGAGGAGAAGGACGGACAACTCGCGAATGATTTCTATTTGTTAATTTTTATCTCCTTCGATATTATTTACTTCATTGTATGACGTTAATTTCTCAATTTAGAATCGATATTCTCTAGGGCGTCTCTCAGTAGAGATAGTCGCCGGCCGGCCAGGGACAGCGGAGGAAGTGGCCGAGGCGCCTCACCTTCTGCCGGCGGTTGCAGAACCAGACGCGCACGACCTCCTTCTCCATGCAGAGCGCGTCGGCGAGCGCGGCGATCTCCTCGCTGGTGGGCTTGGGGTTGTGCACGAAGGCCTTCTCGAGCGCGACGCGCACGCCGGACTCGATGGAGGTGCGCTTCTTGCGGCGGCGCCCCACGGCCTCGGCCAGGCCCGCGCCCAGCGCCGCGCCGCCGCCGCCGCCGCCGCCCGCCAGCGACGAGTCCGCGTCCTCCAGCCACTTCTGCAGCAGCGGCTTCAGCTTGCACATGTTCTTGAAGCTCAGGTTCAGCGCCTCGAACCGCGATATCGTCGTCTGCGAGAAGTCGTTCCCGTACAGCTTGCCCATCGCCAGCCCCACGTCGCCCTGCGTGAACCCTGTGCACAATGATATAACTCATACATATTTATGTTTAGTTAAGCAGGGATTTTCCATGCCAACAAAATTCCAAATATAATATAATATGATACAATTTAAAAAATGTCCCATTTTAATTTCAAATTATCAAGATTAATTTGGCTCGCTGAACCGAGAATTTCCACTGAATTTACAAGCGTATAGATAAGTGGTTACCGAGTTTGATGCGCCTCTGCTTGAAGGTCTTGGCGAAGTGCTCGAGCTCCTCGAGGTCGGCGGTGTCGTCGGCGGCGGGCTCGAGCGCGCGCGGCTTGTGCGCGTGCGCGTGCAGCGGCGTGTGCGCGTGCGCGTGCAGCGGCGAGCGCGCGCGCCCGGAGCCCGGCGTCAGCGGCGTCAGGAACGCGCCCGCGCCCGGCGGCGTCCGCCGCGGCGACGGCGATCGCCCGTCTACACACACAAATCTATGTAACGTTGTCCATTTGCAGCAGCACTTGAATGGCGTCACTACTTTTTTTTTCTTTATAAAGAGGCAGTCAGGATGACCTCACTCCACCTGATGGTAAGCGGAAGTGAGGTCCAAATGTAAGGTTGACTGGCTCAATAGATCATACCAATTGAGCCAGTCAACCCTCACCCCGAAGGCCTGCATAGATGCCGCTTCACGCCCCGCCTGAAAAGCCCAGGATTATAGGAGGAAGGAAACACGTGAGCCGGAAGGGCATTCCATGCCCTAATGGCACGGGGCAAAAAAGAGGAACTATACCTCTTGGTACGGGCCACCAGTGTCTGGATGGTATGGGGATGGCAACGCAGTCCGGCGCGTGTTGTTCGGGAGTGGAAAGGGGAGGAAGGGATGAGTTGGAATAACTCTTCAGAGCATTCCCCATTATAGAGACGGTAGAGAACACTAAGACTGGCAACGTCTCTACGTAACTGAAGAGGTTCTAGGGTCTTAGTCACCTCTTGATCACCGATAATACGGATAGCACGTCGCTGCAACCTGTCGAGAGCCTCCAATAAGTACTTTGCGGAACCATCCCAGAGATGAGAGCAATATTCCACACACGGGCGAACCTGTGCCTTGTATAAGAGACAAAGCTGCACCGGAGTGAAAAATCGTCTCACTCTGTTCAGGATTCCGAGTTTACGGGAAGCTGTTCTGATGACGCTCTCAATATATTCCCGTTGGTTCAAGTTGCTACGAACATCGATGCCAAGGATGCTTAGGCTATCCTGTATTGGTAAGGGCGTGCTCTGAAGAGTGGGATGGGAAAGGAAAGGAGAAGCTTTCGCAGAAAACACACACACCTGTGTTTTCTTGGCATTGAACTCGACGAGATTGCTGGCACCCCATTTGGCAATGCAGTCCAGGACCTCGTCAAGCTCGGCGACAAGAAGATTCCTCTTTTCCTCGGTTTCGGTCTGTTTAGCCGCAGGTCTTCCGAAATAACGTGCGTGGACAGTGCTATCATCCGCATAGCAATGAATATTACCTAGTGATAACATGTCATTGATATGCAGAAGAAACAAAGTCGGCGACAGTACGGAACCTTGAGGCACTCCGGAATTTATTTTACTACTTGTTTAAAGTTTAAAAAAGCGTTTTGAAAATGTTGGTTTAGAAAAGTGCTGCTTTTGAATTTTTCTTTCACAAACTAAGTTGTTGGATGCTCTACCACAAGGATGTAGAGAAACTACATACTCAGGACGCTTGAGCTATCTCTAAAGGACGTTGAAGGGTAGTGACTTCAAAGAGCGCTATAATCCCACAAGTGATGATTTAATTAAATAAATAAAATATGTAGATTTGGAGAATACAACAGCTATCCAAGCTAAATATGTACGTACGAGTAACAGTAAAATATGTATAAGTACAGTAAGTACTGTGCGGTTGGCCCTTACATTTCTGTTCTGGTTACTGATAGGTACTATTGCGTACTTCTGCAAAGAATGTGCCTAGTTTATGCGCAATCTTTGCAGAAGTACGCAATAGATGGTGGTTACCTGTGGTGGGGGGAGGGGGGGCGGCGCGCGCCTGCAGCTGCTGCAGCTGCTGCGCCGCCGCCTGCGCCACCGCCTGCTGCACCTGATGCATCACATAACATTATACAAGCTGCAATCACACGTGATTTCAATATGTACTGTGTTTGGGCTCGTGTCTATGTTGAATGTTCAGGAACGGGAACGTGTTTCATGGAGTGCAGGGATTAGAAAGAAATAGATGTGTGAAAGATGTCAATGTTTTTATTGCACTAAACCGTTATTATGTTACGCGAGGTGCAAAACAAACAACACAACAGGATCTAAAAATCGAACGTGCATAGTAGTGCCTATTTTTAAATATTTTAAACAAAATCAAAATAAAAAGAACGAATCGCAATTATCACAATATAACATGGGTCATTTAATTTTGTAGTAATAACCTACTCGTAATTGTCCTTATTTTAGCAGAAAAACTCCAGTGTCCAAATAGGAACGTAATATTGTTTCTAGTGTCATCTGTTTTTAGTGTGTTAGTAGAGTCGTGTGTGTGTTTGTGTGTGTGTGTGTGTGTGTGTGGTGGAAGGGGTTGGTTACCTGTGTGTGCAGCAGCAGCGAGTGCGCCCCGTGCTGCGTCAGTAGCAGGTGCTGCAGCTGCGCCAGCGCGTTGCCCGCGCCCGCCGCGTTCTGCAACAACGCACGTGTCACCGGCGAACACAGGCAGCGACAATACACAGTGGAAGCAGACTATTGCTAGAGAAGCTCCGCAGAGAAAGAGCTTGGAGGATACCCCAACACGGAAGGTAACAAACGCCACTGCCGGCCATATAAATTTTTGTATCTTTCTATGCATTTATTATCGTACAATTGTTGGTGAACCAATAAATAAATATCAGAAAGGAAGTTCGGCCTCTTTTTCCCCCTCTTTAAACTGCCTTTACAGTCAGGACGTCTTCAAACATATCTCTTTTATATGCCATTTGCAACTGTTCTTAGCAATCCTCAGCCAACCGGATGGAAAGTCAATCAAACAGCATTCAAATAGCATTTAAAAATCGTCAAAACTAGTATCATAATAAATATACATAAAATATAAATATCGTGCTATCCGTATTGTCGGTGATCAAGAGGTGACTAAGACCCTAGAACCTCTTCAGCTACGTAGAGACGCTGCCAGTCTTAGTGTTCTCTACCGTCTCTATATTGGTCTCTATTTATTTTTGTGTTATATTAGTTTACCTTATAAGTATGCAACTTAAATTACTGTCTAGGAGAGGGCGCTCTCACTGCGCTACAGTTTATAACTTTTGCAGTTGAGAACACCACATTTGTAATTAGAATGTTAAGTTTATGATAAATAAAGAATTTTTGAATTTTTAATTGGGGAATGCTCCGAAGAGTTATTCCAACTCATTCCGTTCTCTCCTTTCCACTCCCGAACAACACGCGCCGGACTGCGTTGCCATTCGCATACCATCCAGACACTGATGGCCCGTACCAAGAGGTATAGTTCCTCTTTTTCACCCCGTGCCATTAGGTCATGAAATGCCCTTCCGGCTCACGTGTTTCCTTCCTCCTATAATCCTGGGCTTTTTAGGCGGGGCGTGAAGCGGCATCTCAGCAGGCCTTCAGGGTGAGGGTGACTGGCTCAATGGGTACTATGTTCTATTGAGCCAGTCAACCTTATATTTGGACCTCACATCCGCTTACCATCAGGTGGAGTGAGGTCTACCTTACTGCTTCCTTATTAAAAAAAAATAGTATAATACTCACGAGTACGGCGGCGGCGGCGTGCGCGGCGTGTGGCGGGTGGTGCGGGTGCGCGGCGTGCGGCAGCGGCGCGGAAGGCGCGCGCGGCGGCGACGGCGGCCGCTCGTCGCCGCTGATCTCGCCCTCGCCGCTCGCGGAACCGTCTGCGACAACCAAACGATCATCTCAGCCACATAGCACATCGAATGAATTTCCCAGTTTGAAGGATGAACGGAGAGAAAAGTTACGGCTACACTTCACGCTCTACAGACGTATGGTGTGTTCAGAAATCTGGCCAGGGTAATCCTAAGTATAATATGTATTGACAAAAGTATATTTTGTATTTGTATGCAACAAAACTTACAAAAATATAACATAATTTATCAGTTATTTTTGATTATTGGACGAATTCTTTAAAAGTACAATTGGATAAAATCACATAAATATTATATTGATCCGACGCCAAAGTAATTTTAAAATGTGTTATGGGTTTCAGAAACAATCAAAACACAAAAAAAAATTATATAAATAGATAAACATCCAGACACAGAAAAAATATTATGTAAATGTTTTTCGTGCATGAGACTACAACAAACAACCCCTGGCGCATAAGGCAGGGTCACCACCATGTATGTATCATCAGGCCAGTAAAAAGGATGTGTGCATAATGTATTTTCTAACAGCAAATATTATTCTGAAAGACTTAGAACGAGTTATTATACATAATATCACTCTACCGGCACACCGAATGCAGTTGTTTTTTTCCTTCTTGAAGAAGGAAATTAGCAAATGATGTAAAACGATTAATATTTAAATCAGAAAAGCCAAATTGGATTTCAATCAATTAAGAGCAATTAATGCAACCTTATTTTGACAAGTAAATATTTTGTTTATGATCTATTTTTTGTTAATCTGTAAAAAATGGGAATGCTACCCGCAGTATAAGCCACTCGTAGTAGTAGTTAGTCTTTGCGTACTTATTTTAAGTAATTGTATAAGGCCCACATTTTTGTAATGCAAGAATGTTAAGATTACCTGAAATAATTAACGCTCAATAGTCTACAGGTGTAGGTAGTGTGTAATTTTGTTGTCAAATACAGTAAGTAGGCCTACTTAAAGGTAATTAATGGGCATCGAAAAACTTCTACTCCAGGAAGATGACTGACGTAAAATAGATATGATACACTGATATTAAATTTATTTCGTTTGCGATGAAGTTAAAATAAGAAGTGTTTTTATAATTATTTACTTTTTTAAAATTGTTTTTGTGACACATTAATCTTTTGTGATGTTTTAGGATTGTATTTTGATGTCCATTATTAATCTTGTAGTACAATTTAGGATTATTGACGTGTATTAGCGTAACCTCACCCCACAAGCGCCAATGCAAATACGAGTGTGAGCGATGGTCGCGGGTGATGTATGGCCGGCGGAAATTACATGTAAATATCCCTTCCTATCCCGGCCCGTGTTAGACATTTAGTTATTCCGCACGACTCTACCCGGAACTTTCAAAGTTAACCCACTGACGCACCGTTTTATGTATTTGTATGCGGATTAGAGATGGGCATTCAACCCGATATTTTCCTATAATGGGAAAAAACCGGGAATGCCCATTTCTAATGCGGATTGTATACTGCGTGACTTTTTAGTCGTTGTTTTCCCGCAGTAAAATGATTCTATCTTAGTAGTACAATAGATTAATGAAGTTTTTCTAGTCAAATCAAAAGTTCCGATTGTGATAGACGAAAGTCGAACCAATAGTATTAGCTGCGTCGCGGACGGTCACCGGCCGGGATCATTGCCTTTCGCGCTTATCAAAAAAAAGATAATTCACTATTTACTTACATTTGATTTCTATTTTCCCGTCAAACTTTTAAAAATTACTTGCAAAAATCGATAGTACTACTAATGGTGAAGCGTTCTGCTGCGGGAAAACAACTACATACTAAAAACGCGGTATAGGTATATACGTTAACTATTGGACGCCCTATTTCAAGATTTCCAGTTTTATTATGTTACAAGCATTGCTTAGCTTGGATTACTTTAAATGGCGGGGTGTGGAAGTCAAATGTTACAGGATTAATAAAAAGCAAAGCGTCACATGAAGCTGTGCTCAAAAAATCTGCATATTTAATACTCTGTCCTATCAGACAACTAAACAGTGCAATATGATATATCATTCTGATACCACAGATTTAAATTGACTGTTTTTTAATTATTATTAGAATTAGTAAAAAAAGGCCTGAAAAGCCAGACAGTTGTGAGTTGTAGTCTTGTAAGTAAATACAATCACGAATTTTAAAATTGAAATTGAAAATAATACGATCTGGAAGAGACACTATTATTTACAAAAGACTAGTTTCGACACTGACAGATAAGTTTATGATAATTTATCTAACAGATAAAGTCATGCTGACTTCTTTTTTTGAATATTCACAAAAAGATCGTCTCTAAGTTAGTTATTTAACAGAACAAATATAAAGTGTTTAAGTAATTTAGATTAGAGAGAGTCATCTGCTTTACTCATTGATATCTGTTCTGTGTTTAAAAAGTAATTTGTAAATAAAATTTAAGGGCGTTAAACGTGACCGCCATGAACCCTTAGTAAGAAAATAAAAGGGTTTTACCGTCACAAAAGACGGAAAGTTTAAATACTTTAGTGTCTCGTGTCGAAGATAACCCCTTTCAAAGATCACGCGCCCGATGCAAAGAGTTGAATGTGAAATAAATCACCCACCAAAGGTGGTGCGTAGTCGTCGTTCATGAAAAGATTACATGTTTAACCGCGACGGCGAGCTGCGCCGGCAAAGGGTGAAGACGCGTGCGCGCGCGCATTGTGCGTCGCGTGCACAGGTACTCGTACCAAGGGTGTGCTATTGACACTTTCTCTAACTCTTGCCTTATATTGTACAGCAAAGCTAAATAAACACACCCCTTATAATATATTACGACAGTTATATCACCCTTCCAGTGTACTGCGTTGCTACAAGACGTTATTAATTTATATTTATTTTTTGATTTATGTACAAATATGTTCTATGTATTTCTTGGCTTGTACATTAATTTTAAATAATAATTAGTTCTGAATTACACATACGCACCAGGTTGGTGTATTATTGCGTCTAGAATGTATCAGTGTATAGGTTATCCTTTTTACAATCTCATAAAAAGTTTGATTTATTATTATATCTTTGATCTACTATTTTCCAATAATTATTCTTCATCAAACCTTTACCACATTTGTTTATATATAACACAAGTATTGATGGTCATCCTTTTTTGATACCTATTCAAATTAATGAATAGTACGAGTCAGTAATTGTAATCAGTGAACGCAGGGGTTGGTACATACCATGGCTGGGCGGAGGCGAAGGCGATTTGATAAGTTCGCCCGACTCTTCTGTAACAAAAAACAAACAAACGTTATTACAGGATTAAGTAAGGAACATTTATTCACTAATAGTATAAAAAAAAATCAATATTACGTTCATTTATGTTCTCAGCACTTCTCATTCGTGGTTTTATCTATGTAGAATTTGCAAGCGCGTTCCATCGTTGACCGCATATAGTTGATTTGTGGTCAATTGGTCTAGGTTTAGCTTAGTTCAAATATTATAAAAAAAAATTTTTTTAATTTATAGGGTACTATTATATTTCGTTGTTTTCTATTTAAAATCAATTATTTGAAATTGTATGTATACTGTAGTATTTAATCGCTGTAATACAAATACAAATACACATACAAATAGTTTATTGTGCATAATTTTAACATGTACACACCGATAATAGTTATTAACTTATAATCGCTGTAATGAATGCTCAGTATTTATACATACGAAGAAAACTGCTCTGAAATCTTTAATAGTTTTTTTTATCATATTTTCATCTACTGGCTGGTCTCGGCGTGGCCGTACTTCTCGCATCTCTAAACAAACAACTCTACCGAAGACTTTTATGAACTTCAATTGTTTTATTTTCTAGAATATGTCGGCTTGAATTCGAGCTTGAATAGTGGCTGATTTAAATTATGAAAATCCGAATCAGTTTGACAACATGTCTGTGCAACGAATTTAGCTTGTCTAGCTAATGACCGTGCCTAAAAGGTGTAACACGAGCGCCTTACTAAGGCTTGGCGTAAGAGGCGGTTTGGCACAATAAAGCGAGCGCCTTAAGAGTGAGGTGATTAGCTGCAGGTGATTGGGTCGCGTCGCGGCGGGGGTAAGCGCCTTAGCGCTTAGCGACGTGTCGCCGACGCCTCGCCCCAGTGCACTGGTTATTGGTCACCTCCACTCTAATCTGGTACAACAAACCCACCAGTCAATATGCGACACCTTTGCAACACATGTACCTACTGGAAAAGTTGCTACAGGATTAAGGAAAACTTCTAGAGTTCGCGTTTGTAACTACCAAAGTTTTCAAGTGAACTTAATTTTAGAAATGTAGCTAAATCATAGTTTTAACTTAAATCGTCGACTAAATAAGTATTCAATGGACTTACTATGTAATCTCTTTATGAGTTCAGATCCCTTTAGTTCGTTCAGATCAGGAGCTTCGGAACCTAAGCTCACAGTTACCTTCAGAGAGGTACTGTCACAAACTCTAACAAAACGTAAGACGTCCATGTAAGTACATATGTGAAAATGAAAACGGTTCTACACAACCACGAGTTTGATGACAAGGCGTGAATTAACAATAAAGCCATAAAAGGAATTCCGTAAATGTAGGTATGTGGTAACACAATATTTAGTACAATCGATGTAGAATTCGGACACAAGAACTTATGATTACATTTATCGTTTTTTGTCACGTACATTACATAGAGTGAACAAACAGTGAATAGGATGTGTCGTGACTACATTGAAAAGTAAAAGTGCAAGTATAACCTATTTCTGAACAAGATATACCGAATGTCATTTACTTAATACGACCGATATCTTAGCAAATACTACTTTTGATAGTCAAATCAACAATGTTTTCAAATAGGTACCCGAGTTGATGTGT
Organism: Mecyna flavalis; assembly: GCA_949319885.1. NCBI lineage: Eukaryota > Metazoa > Arthropoda > Insecta > Lepidoptera > Crambidae > Mecyna > Mecyna flavalis. The sequence goes on along the minus strand of OX439434.1, from coordinate 19,290,429 downwards.
ACCACGTGGTGGTAATAGAAGTGTCGCATAACCGCGGCGAGGCCGCGCGTAACGAGATTAAGTAATTAAGCGGCCGAATTAGGGATAATCGCGGCCTCATCGGGTGACGCTCACTTCGGTGGCTTGATAACCCGCATTATCACATCTTAATACCGGCCGCAACCCAGCGAGCTGCCTACATAGCCCACATCGCTCTCAGCGCTGAATTAACACCACTTCATCGATCAGTTCAAGATTTGCAAAGAACGATTACAGTTTTGGTAATATCTGATGATTTTCAACCTACGCCTCAACGTAAATTATTATTATATGAAAAGCGAAATTAGTTTGATCATTAATATCCTACCAAAACACTACGTAAAAAAAGTTTTTGTCATAAGTTAAATCGTATTATATAATATATATAGATAAAACATATAAAGCGGTAATAAAACAAAATGCCTATTAATATGTATAGATATAAACGGTTGTAAAAGTACAGAAAGCCTAATCTCTTGTTGTTACGTAAATAATTTAATTCAAAAGGCAAAACAATAAATGAACTAGAAGAAAGAGAATTATTCAGTACATTACATTACAGTACATACATCTATAATATAATGATGAAACTTAGTTTGTAAATAAAATTAGAACTCAAGAATTCAAAAGCTCAAAAAAGAAATTACAACGATTTCGGAGCAGCCGTAGCGCCAATGAGCTGCTACGACGTTGCTACGAAGTGCTACGGATACGAAAAATAAAATATTGCTCCAAATTGACAAAAAACCCAAATCGTTGCACAAAGGCTAAAGAAGTAAAGCAGAAACTGTATTTGTGAAGGATTTCCATGCATTGCACGGCGTGGGAAGACGGGTAGGTACCTGTCACGGGTAATCTCCGCGCACAATGAGCAGACGAACGGATGACGACTTGCGCCCGCGCACCCCATTCTAATGCGAGGATTCGGGTAATCTTAATGCACGGTTAAAAAACTCCAATCGGAGGACGCGAAAAAATAGAGCATTGTGCGCGGGAGTCGCGATTATTGAAACGTCATCGCTGCGAGTTTTTTGCGATCTGAATACGAATTTAGCGATCACAAAAAGGGTACAGTCGGAGAAATACGCGCATGTATTAACACGAATAATTTTTTTTAACTAAAAATCGGCTGTTGTCAGCGTTTTTTGCATCGCATCCTTCTTTTTGTACGTCATTGACGCATACGAGTAAAAAATATGCATCTTTATTTAGGTCTTAATTACGTTGGCACATTTTTGGATCTACAATGTGTTTTCCAATTAGTGGTTGTGAAAGGGGCTCCAGCGATTGAACAGTGACGTAAACACATTATACAATTACAGATTTCTACTCATTAGCGCGAATTGCTAGCACTGCGTCATATGCAAAGTATTAAGGTACAAGTTTTCGCTGCCTTGTTTGTAAATAATTTTCTATATTACACGCAGTCATTACTAATTAATTGGACTCAGTTATGTTTATTATCAAAAACAAAAGTGGTCAATAAGATTGACGGATTGATTATAATATGGCTAGCCTACTATCTATACTAATATTATAAAGAGGAAAGACTTGATTGTTTGCTTGTATTGAAAAGGCTCCGAAACTACTGATCCGCTTTGAATAATTCTTTCACTGTTGAAAAGCTACACTATCTCCGGGTGACATAGGGTACTTTGATCTCGGAAATTTTGGGGGGAAAGGGAGATATTTGGAAAAAGAAATTACGCGTGGGTGAAGCCGCGGGCGGAAGGCTAGTAGCTAATATTCCACTACAGGCCCAAATGCCTACCTCACAATGCAAATACACATAATATGCCTGTGAGGTTATGAAAGATGATTCGAGCATTTACTTGTATAGCATTAGACAAATATTATTTAGCTTGAAACACACTTGGTTATGGTTAAGCACTCTTCATACCAGACTAATTAGGCATTAAATTTTTATAAACCTTTAAAACGCAAATGTTTATACAATGTATGCAAAAACATTAATTTGCATACTATTCAAATCAGTTCATTCAAATTTAATCTCATAATTACGTATTGTTTTTTGTAATTTGCATAATAATGTTAGTTTTATAATTATCTTATTTGTGTATTGTAACTCATATGTTATTTGGTTTTACTATTTTGAATCAATGAAGAATACAGGCTTATGTTTACTTATTACATGTAACATGCTGAAGAAAATATTGTACTAATAGGAAATCCATGTTTAGAAAAGTAAGTGTACGCAAACACGTGAAAGTTGGTCGCATGAAAGTTGTTCCTGAAGCGGTAAGGGCGGTACTCACGGTAGGAGCAGTAGCTGCGGGTAGCGGCGCGCACGCACGCGGAGAGCACCATGTTGTGATGCGAGCGGGTTGCGTCAACAGTGACGAGCGAGGCACAGTCGGAGCAAGGTAGGAAGGAGCATAGCGCGCGGGCCGGCGCGCGGATACACACTGCCGGCGCCGGGGCCGCGCGCCCGGCCCTCGGGCCTCGCCTGCCCGCCCCGCGCGCCCCACACCCAGCCTCGCCCGCAACCGACGAACATTAAAATTTGGAACTTTTTTGTCTGAATCCGTTTCTTTTTCCGCCCTTATAGTGAATTTTTTTCGCGCGACCTCGCCATTATTTCGATTACCTGAGATGATTTTTTTTCGCTTTCGACGCGATGCGCGCTTAAAAGCTGTTTAATTTTTTTAGGAAAGGGGAACGACGGGTTCGGCTAACCGATGCGCGAATTCCGATATCGGGTTTGATTGAAAAAAAGGTTCGTTCGAATCGTCCGGAGCGTGTGCCGAGAATCGTTACAGCGTTATTATCAGACAAAGAATGCTCTACTATCTGCGCCTCCAATCGCGCCATTGTCGGAGTGTAAATAATGACAGCCGAATATGTACTGAATTAAATGCGAATACATAAAAAATAACACCTTAAGCGTCGGTGTGCAGGCGTGTTATTCAAAATTGCTTGTTCTAACCCTTAAAGAGGCATCCATCAAATAAAAATACACTCTCTTTAACTGCCGAGTAAATGCTTAATTTAAATGGCTATCAAACAACAGCAATCTCTTCATTGCCAATTCCTTTGAAAGAGCGAAAAATGCTTAATTTTTTATGTTCTGTTTTGACAATTTAGTAACTGTAGCTCTGGTTTGCAATCACGTTTTACATTGTTAACGAACAAACAACTTACGCAACAGATTTTGGAATACACCTCTCGATCTATTCAGCCGTTTCTATCGATTGGTAAACTTCAAGGAATGTTTTACATTTCACTAAAACGTTTCTTAACTCTCGAAGTTTCCGTAAGGAAAATCAAAAGGCGCCGGGAAAAACGGTTTCCTGCTTTAAATGTGTTTGCATTGCCATAAGAGATGAGATGCGGAGGGCGCTTTGATCGCGAGGTCGCGAGGACCATGAATAAGAATGCAAACGGCGCCGGCCAGAGGTCGCAACAATATGCAGGTCGCCCTTTGACGGACTCCCGCCACACTCGTGCGGTAGATTCGATTTAACATTAAACATGTATTTCTCAACAGAGAACTGTTAAGAGATTAATAAAGCGCCGCTCAGAGTTAACCGTAAGTGTACATTGTGAAAAGGTATATGTGTAAAATCGATACGCAATAATATTCAGCTCCTAGCTAATAATAAGGTTTCGAAATGTCTAATTTTGATGTTATTAGGAAATTGGAAATTTTATTATGGAAACTTATTCATGACTTTCAACTGATATATCATAGAAAATATTATATAGCTATAGTTATTAATGATTTGGAAAGATATTGCCTTTTGATTAGGTGCTGAACAGGAATTGGTTGGTGGATTGTTCAAAGTTGTTGCTAAGTTTAAGGTTGACTATAATTTGACAGAGTATTTAAACTCTTGAGTTGGAATTATATGATATCGAAAGTTGAAGATTTTCGATAGTTTTCTAGGCAAAGCATCATCTCTGAGCTCGTTTGAGGTGAGCAGGTCCATCGGCGAGCCCGTCCGCGATCTTTGTGATGGTAATACGCGCAAACACCGCGGCCACTGATGAAAGTTTAATTCCACCCCGCGCCCCCACGCCCCCACGCCGGCCCCGCGCGGCCGCAACTCGCTTTGAAGCTCTCATGCATCGTTATCAGCGAATGCATTTACGTAATGTGCCCCGTGTTTGTTTAGGCCAGCATATTGCTACTTTGAATAAGAAATTCGCCTTCTTTTGTGGAGAGTCCTCTCCGCCGAGCAAACAGCGGAGCCACAATCATGTTGTTTTACGCGGATGTTTGCCAAACGGTTTCTCGACTAACGTTTTGCATTCAAATGCTTCTGAATTCTTTCGAGAACACAATACGGAATAAAAACCGATGGATTAGGTCCAATACAAATAGGAACGTTTACAAACCGAATAAAGTAAAACTTTTGAATTGAGATTATTCCATTCGTATCAAGAGAAACTAACAAAAGTGTAAAACTAATACATAAAACGGTCAGTGCAACGAATGCGATAGAAAATGTTTTAATAAATTCAATTATAATAACTGGCACAAAATAATTAATATTTAGTCACGCAACACCGCTGCATTGGCGGGTCGTTGAGGTTGTCCGTACGCGAGTGCAACAGCCGCAGGAACTGCGCTAGACACAGTCGCAAGTGCAGCACTCAGGACATAGCGCAAGCAAAACTATTTTGTTATTAATAATCATTTATGTTTAAGAAATCTGTATTAGTTATGAACACCTTAGCAATATTAGGTCGTTTTTATTGAAACTACTTCTGATCAAGATTTATGTGGAGCGTTTAAACATTTCGTCACTCGTAAAATATTGTCCAACGTAGTTCTTAAATAAATGTAGGCAATGCACTTAAGATTTAGAGTTTTATTCGTAAAAAGTATCTGACCGTGCAAGCCTATTACATGATTGTAACCGATCGCCGCCCGAGAGATAGTCGCGAGGTCAGTAGAGGAACAAATGCGTTCCTTTTGAAGATACAAGTTCGTTTTTAACAAGAATAAGGGTTGCATTGTTTTATAAATATATACAGCAGCGAGCAGGTTAAAGGTACATAGACGACCAAGATGATGAATAGGAGAAATGGGTATGGTAATAATAATGATAGCAGAGTTGGTTGCTGCATTTCTTCTCAATGCCGAAGTTCAAGTATTTGTAATGATCGGCATTAGAAACAGACTCTGCAACACCATTTCGTAATAACATTCTTTCATTAATCGATTCATATATCGATGTATTATTTTCTGTGTGATTTGACTGAGTGCTAAAATGCACCTATGACTGTGTATGATGGTCACCGGTCCGCGTGTTTGCGTGTCGTAGCAGCTGCTACGAGCGTAGCGGCCGGTCGCCGGTCGCCGGGCGCCGGTCACTGGTCGCCGGGCCCGGGGCGCGGGCGGCGCCCTCTTTGTTTCACCTCGCGACATCACATCAACACTGATTTCTATATTCGCGAGTTTTATGAGGTGTCGAGGGTCGCGAAGGGTTGAGCTCCGACTGCTAAGTACCCGGATTAGGGCGGACGCTGAGTAACGAGCCCGTTCTAACCCTGTTGCTCTTTATGACGCTCCTCGATAAACATTTGTGGATATTTAATTATTAATCCAAAACCATTTATTATTCGATACAGTTGACGTTCAGCGATATCGTTAAGTTCTAATATTAATTTGAAATATTCATAGCTTAGTAATAAATGACCTGACGTGGTAGTTTAGAACGTGGTTGGTTATGTACAATAATAAGTAAAATGATCTTAAATGTTTTTTACATTCAACTCAATATCGATTAGTGCATAAAGGCGTGTTTTTGTCACGTATCACATTTTATCACTTGTAGTATATTAATAGAATATGGCACTCTGAATACTCGTACACGCGGTGCATGGGTCGTAAAGGGTGGTGTTTATGAAAATTGGATGGCATTAACGATGGCGGCGTTTATCGGCGTCGCATGTGTCCGCCGGGAGCCGCGACGCGCCATAAATCGCCGCCGACCCGCGCCGACCGGCCGCGCTACGGTGACCCGCGCTACGCTGACCCGCGCTACACTGACCCACGCTACACTGACTCGCGCGTGTCGCGCGCAGGTGCCGGTCAGGCGCACAGCTGTTTAAGAAACAACTTGTTTTGGGGTGTGAGCTACTCGAATAAATGTCAAAGAATAACAAGTTTATTTGTAAACAGATGTAAAATAAGTTCACTTCACTTTTTATTGAAACAATTGAAATGTCGCGGTTTTATTACCTTTTTATTGAAAGGTTTTTGTATCGCGTGTCCATCTACAATGGTGCTATTTATTAACATTGTTGTTATGATACGTAATAGGCTTAGATTATTCCTACTTATACTCAGGTCACACGAAGTTTAGGATATATTAACTAACATGTTGCCGCATTAGGCATCACTAATACTGTCTTATATGGACGGGGGTACTAATCCCATCAAGGTTTATGTAAGTGTAAAGGTATTGATCAGAAGTGTTGGTCGCTTATACGATAAATGTTTTCTTATATATGTATACCTATGCTTACTGTCGTATAAAATTGATCAATCTTACATGTAAGCATAAAACAACACAACAATTCCAATTAAACAAGTTTACATCAATTCTTTTTTTTTTTAAATAAGGCCTAAATTACGTAATCAAGTCCTAAAAGTTTGTATTTAGGTTTTAGAAAAACTATACTTAAGCGAAGTGATGACACAGATTGTAAACAACTAAACTGATCAGGAGTTCCTGATTCTCAAAATAGCTCATGACCGCTACAATAATTTGTTTGTTGTAGAGTCATTCCGTATAATTACATTTCGGGTCGATTGCGTGGTTTCGCCGGTGCGTTCGCCACAAAGCCTGCCCAGAGGCCGCCGCAGCCGCAGCTCAACAATAAGATGTTATCTTTTGTCTTAGTCTGTTTATTGTGCGCTCAAACATGTGGCGTGATTTTGATAGCTTTATCTCAAAACAGTGAGCTTTTATTAAGATTACGATTCTTCAATTCCGTAGATTTCACAACAATTTCGTAATTCCTTTTGTACATTATAAAATAGTAAAAACTAATAAGATAAAGATCATAATTAAACCCTCAATAGAAAGAAGAAACCACAGTATTATGCTATTACTCTTTTCAAGTGCACTTTGGCTTAGGTTAGGGAATGAATTAGGTATCCCATTAGTCTTCCATTAGGTATACATATTATATTCCTTATATAATATGTATACCTAATGAAAGATAGCCCTAAAATACATTTGTAGAGCACTGTTATGTTAAAACTAGTCTTGTTTAAGAGCGGCGTGTTAAGTCATCAAATAAAAGTTATGCGACAATTCCGCACATTAATAAAATAAATAAATAAATATCTCTGGACATCAGTCACACAGCGCCATCTAGCCCCAAACTAAGCATTAGCTTGTACTATGGGTGCCAGACAACGGATAAACATTACTTATATACTTTTTTTTGTAAATACATACATATTATACATAGAAACACCCAGACCGATACAAACAGACATGTTCATGCACACAAATGTTTGTACCGTGCGGGGATCGAACCCGCGACCTCTGGTGTAATAGCCGACTTCTCGACCATTACACCAAACGGCTCGTCAATACATACATTGGAGCCAACAGCCGTATATTTTGTTGACCAGGGCGATAGCTTAGTGGCCGTGACGTATGCCGTCCAGGCCTCCCCGGGCCTCGCGGGACTCGTTCGCGGGATGCGCTCACCTGCTCGCCACGTGCTTTATGCGCTCGCCGGAACTAAGGGCTGAGGTGGGACAATCTTTCACGACTAAGCCTGAATAAATTACAACAAGATCAGGCCTTCACTTAAGAGTTTCTTTCTCGTGTTGTATAAGATACTCGTATTACGCAGTTATCATAAGTTCGGGATCGGGATTACCAGCCCACTTATAGCTTGTTTATGATACACAAGTTTAGGTAGATAGATACGAGGGATTTTATAACATTGAAGCAACTGCCACCTTATTTTTTCTCGGTGGAGAATGCGTTTATGCACCACGACCTTCGCAACCCTTAGCAGGGGAACCAAACCGATTGGACCGTAGCTACACTACCGTTGTGTATAGTTTAAGCAAGTGATATATTTTCTTTCTTTTGATTTAGCTGTTTTTTTCGCAGGTTTTAATACTGGAAAGTTCCGAGAACTGTCTTAATTGGCTTATTAATTAATCTCTGATCGTACGGTAACGTAAACTAAGAGACGTATTTAGTTACAACCACATTTATTGATTAAAAACATATTCTTTTTACGTTGTATGATAGTTTGCCCGGTAAAAAACCGTATAAACCGACAGCATAAAACTAATTTAACACAATAGTTACGAGTAAACAGAGGTGGTCAGCAAAGTTCAGTCCCAACAAAATCGTAATAGAATCAATTCAGCTTAAAGTCCAAACGGGCTAACACATAGGCGAGGCTCGAGCGAGTTCAATTAACCCGGGGCAGGGGTCGGCTGCATTAGCGTTCTATTTGCATTTTCAATTCGCTCCACAACAATGCAGCGAGGGCGAGGTCCAGGGCGGAGGGCGCGGGAGGGCGCGGGCGCGGCGGGAGGGGGAGGAGGGGGGCTGCCCTCTAATCCCGTTAGCCATCTCGCAACTGTTCACATTCGCCGTTTAGCCGGACTCATCTACATAAAGCGCGTGAAATTTGCTTTCAAATTTAAACCCGCCCCGCCTGCGCCGACCGATCTGGGAACTGTTTAAGGTTTAAGGAAAATGTTTAAGGGAACATAGTAAACTTTATAGTGCAAATGTTATGATATAACGATTTTAATTTGGTATCAAATTGATTAGAGATTAGTTTCAACATCATGTTCATCAGTCTCCGTTTTCATTATCACTATTGCATTGTTGAATGTACTTCAGCATAGGCTGTGACATACATATTAGAAAGTGATAGAGTTAAGTACTTTCTTACGACATTTATACAATGTTGCAAATGACAAATAAACAGTTGAACATGGGAGCATGTCACCTGTTATTACATGTCACAAGAAGTGTCGTGCGTGTACTTGCCATGCAAAATATAATGATTCAGTACGAAAGCAAGTTAGTGAGACACTGATCACCCCTTCCGCAATTGTAGTTATTATGCCAAACTCCCATCATTGTGCTGACGACTCGATTGCAGCGGTCGGGGGGCCGGTAATAGGCTGGTGGGTGTTTTTTTTTACTTAATTTTGCATAGAGTGAATGGGCTAATGAATGAGTGATTGGGTTTAATTTGTTTACATCGCGATTAGCGCTACACGTGGAGCGGCAATTATTTGCATGTCGCGGGGGGAGACGTGACGTCACGGAGAACAATGGCCGCGCGGTGGTGGGCGCGTGGAGGGGGGGAGGGGGGCGGCGGGGCGGGCTGATTGCGGTGCTAATCAATAGCTGCAGCTGCACCGCCGCCCGCCCGCGCACAGATGCCATCCCAGACTACTTTTGTCTTTACTTTTTCTCATGAGGTGCGATTGGCTGAGACTGTTTTCTTTTTCATCGGCGACGCCTCGTTCTCGACGCCTCGGGCTCGTCGGACCACGAGTTAGTCGTCGTGCTCGTCGGCTTGAGTTACGTTTGATTGAAGCGACACTACTAGGATCAAGAGCGTCGAAGTATATAATAACATTTGTCTGGATAGAATAATATCATTTACCTGATCATTCTAACTTTAAATTTCTAATTAAAAGCACAAATGGCATCTACGTAATCTCGTGATTTCTTTTTATGTGCACATTTGTATAACAACACGACGTAATTAAGAAAATAAGAAGGCGCAGTATGAGTACAATCGCATATTAACAAGCATAGAGTATTAAAACAAACCCTCTAGGTATCTAAAATAAAGAATATTTTTCTACCTTATAGTATATTTGAAGACTTAAGTAGAACGTGGTGATAGGGTAAGTCGTAGTTATTGATAAGTATCGCGCTTAACCAGTTAATCAGATTTGTTAGATTGAAGGCAACTGGCCCGGTCCCCCGGCGAGGCGCTCATATCGCAAGCACGCCTCAACTGCACTCGCACACAATACGCTTTCAACTGCCCTTCATTGCTTGCATTGATTGCAAATTAATCAGTAGATCGACTCATAAGGACTGGGCTTAGAAAAATTAAAGCGCTTAGAAAATTATGGGCGTTGTATGGCTGATGAAGATGTTGTAGTGAATTCTTGCGTAAGCAAACTAATAAATATAATATAGAATTAAATTACATCAGTCATGATTAAATAAATAAAGAAGTAAATTTTCTTCTGCAGAATCAAAATTTGCAAATAATTCAACTTAACATACTTTTTGTCAAGTCTATGCGTAATATGATAGTCATACAATAGGAACTGGTATTAATAAACGGATATTATGCAGTTCATGGAAGCGGCGTTGAGCGACACAAAGGACGTCGCAATCGCTCTCGAGAGCGACTTGAGCGAGCAACCGTTACGCTGCGCGCGCGCACCGCGCAGGCATTGTCACAGGCGCGCATTGTCAGCTGACGAATGACGATTATCGATGACTCGTAATATCTGCTACTTTAGGGGAATTAATGGTTTATTTTAAGTAGAAAAAATATCATCAATAATTATGTTTAAAATCCGAAAATGCGATGAGTTCTGGTGGCAATAATTTGTTTTATAGCTTCAATAAAAACTTAAAAAAATATGGAATTTTCAAATACATATCATTCAATCTTCATCGTAGCGAATAAATAAATGGAATTTATTTCTTTGCTTTAACTTAATTTGGGTCGTAATGTAAGTAAAAATATTAAAACTTTTTATTTTGAGTTCATAGCTTAGTAGAGCATTAAACTTAAGTTCTAAGGGTCTTAAGGTCATTTAATGTTACGCGTAACTTAATGAAAAATTGTTATAGTAGTTAAGTAGTTGTAGTATTAGAAAAAATGGTTATATTCTAGGGCTTATTGCAAATAAGCAACAGTACACCTAATTTGAAGTACACAAACAATATTAAAAATCAGGGTATGTGTCATGTAGAGCTACATAGGCGGGCGGCAGTCGGCGGGCGCGGTATGTAAATGATATGTAGATGGCATGTAAAGCAGCGCCGCCGCGATTGGCTCGGCTGTACCCTTCACCCTTTACCCTTTACCTTTTATCCTCGTATGGAAATAAAGGCGTAAAAAAGTGATTGTGTCGCGTGCGCGGGGCGGCGGGGCGAGGAGGCGGCGGGGGGCACGTAGCGGCGGAGATCGCCGGCGAGGCAAGGGTTAGCACACGGCGCGTGATTTATGACGCAGCGTCATTTGTAAATTATTCCGTGACAATATCGGCCGGTTTAATTTAAAGCGATGATGTATGGTCGCCGCGCCATTATCAATATTATAAATAATGCTAGTTATTGCCGACGCAGCCGCTCCGCACGCGACTCTGCCGTCGCCCTCGTTTTAAATTGTTATGTACTAACTTTAAATTTGCACATTAGTTATACATTTTTTTGATAATAATTTGATGACTTTGAAAACAGATAACTTAAATTTTAGAAATAATAATATATTACATTTAAAAAATTTAATCATTTTTTCATTGAATTGGTACCCTCAAAATGGTAATAGAGATGATTTTGTAGTAACTGCCTCGATCGGTAAAACCTGCCATTTCAAGAAGTTTGGCACTGAAGTAAGAGACTCGAAAATAAAAGGAACCTACAGTATAGCTACATGTTGCGCGATGCTACATGAAAAAGTCTAGACTGACAAAAGAAGTTCTAAAATATTATTTAATTTTAACGTAAACAGGTGCATTTTTGTTCTAGTCGTATCAAATATGAACAACATGAAATTGGGTGCTCATTGGAAAATCCTATCACTGTAATAAAAACGCATTGCCTAGACGATGGTGAGACTAGACAGGAATGCTAGTTTTGTCATGATATAGGTACTCGTATTAACTATATGCATGAATTTCGCAGCTTTTGCGTGACTGTTTATTTTGATTTTTAATTTTTTACTTACATATTTCAAAGGTGATAAGTTTGTTGATTCGTTGTTATAATTAATAAATGATTTCTTGATCAAGTATTACACAACATCATTGGCGATTGCGACATTATTTATTAATCATTAATAAAGAACAAAAACAATCCCACCTTTGCAGTTCTGAAAACGCTGCTTAAAGTTTTCAATCGTCTCTATATTTTCAAATGTCCAATATCAGTTTGGACGATTGCTTGGACATGAACCACAAGAGAGCGGGCTCAATCAGCGCTGGTCAAACACGCGGCGCCGCGGGACCGGCTGCTTGTGCATTTATGATGACGCACACGGCAAGAACAAACATTAATGTAGCCGGGCCCGGGGGAGCTGCGATACTGCTCGTTCTAATGTTGTCAATGACATTTCACTTTAGTGTACTGTAAAGATTGCAATCATTTTTTTGCAATAAATCTTTACTTACTTACTTACATGATAGCTGAGGTTCGGTTTTGAAACCAATGAAGAAATAGTTAGGAATAGAGTCGCCAATATTCTGTTCTCAAAGTTACTTCAGGTTACTTAAACAGAGTAACAAACTTAAATATATTATCCTAGTTAAAACACGAACCTTTTCTCTCTGGTAGATGGCCGAACCAAAATGTGAAAGTAAGAAATTATGGAGACAGTATATAATTTGATTTCCTGTAAAACTAACATGCAAACTTTTAAGTACCTAGTATTACTTTGAAAATCAACTTGTCGATAACTTCTTTTAGCTTTAATTTGTTTTCACCCATAAAGACTTGGAACAAAAAAAGAATAGTTTTAATGGCGCCCGCGGCCATAAAATGCACGTTACGACGAAGCCGTGAACGATGATCCCGATCACAGTTACAGACGCACATTACCGGCGTGTTATTATACACCTTAACAAAAACTGCAAAACCTGCCGCACCGAGCGATGTCGGCCTTTTAATTGTTTTTGAAAGAAACATTTAATTTACAGTCAACCAACTCACAAGAAACTATTATATTTACTGACTTTATCACCAGAATGAAGAAGTCACAAAAACAAGTATACCAGAAATCATTTTCAAAGCTAACACCTCTATGTAGAGTGGATGAAATATGTAAACTTTTTAGTTAAAAAAAACATTATAAATAGTGCAAATATGATTTCGCAGAATGGTTGACAGTGTTTTCAACACGATAAATTGTTAACCTAGTTTCACGTTTGAGATAATAAATGATTATTAATAAAATATTTACTACGAATATATATATTATGAATTCATGGAGCAAACAATCATTAAAATAGACATAATTTGCGGCCTGATTTTCGCAGCAATAAGATAATACAAATAAAAGACGATAAAAATTAATCACGACAGGCAAAGCATTAACACCTTGTCTCAAACACGATATTAATGAGTGAGTGACGTGTGCTTGGGCCGGAGCGCCGCGCGGTTGCGCCCGCGCATTAGCATATTATCCGCCGGTCGATCGCGGACAATGGACAGTAATTGTTTTTATCGGGAGACGAGTCTTGTTAATTTGTGAATCAGCATAATTATCTTGCAAGTTGCAAATTTATTCTGACTAAATATTTTGTTTATATTTTTAATTGCGGCAACTGTAGAGATGTCCTTTAGGTAGGTAGTTTTTAATTATTATTTTTTTCTGAAATCAAGACGAGATTTGGACGATCGCCGTATACGAGTAGATTAACGTACCTACTTGTCTAGATAATGAGCAAATAATTGTTCAAGAAAATCCTTGACGATGGATATAAAGTAGAGCAATAATTTATTTGAAACCGTGGCTTGTGGAACGACAGATAAAATAAGTTTTGGAAATGTTATCCGACCGCTTTTGTCACGGAAACGAAATCGAATTTGGAATCGAAAGAGTAAATCACATTAGAAAAATAGCGACGGTTAAATCCGAATGCGCTCGCGCAGGCGGCGCAGCTGGCGCGGGCGTGTGTGCGTGCGCGGCGCGGGCGGCGGGGGAGGGGGATGCGAGGACAATCCGCGGCACGCGCCGCAACCCTTTAGCTGCAGTTAACTCTATTTAATTTAACAATTTGGCGCTCGGGGCAGGCGAAGGTATTTAACCCGGCGCGTGGCGCGAGCGGATCATGCGGGCGCGCTAGACTCAGCCTCGCAGACTCCGCGTTCGTTATTGCCGCTTTAGTAATTTATATCGCGGCCGAATAAACATTATAAATTGCTTTAATCACGTTTAATGGTCTTCGATAGTCATAATTTACTAGTAACGGGGTACGTGCACATAACGAGACGCATTCTGACAATTGTCGGTGCCACTCGTGAGCTCGTATATTTTTTTCTACGTCTGGCGTCCTATTTAGAGACTAGAGTTTTCATAAATATGTAGCGGTTGAATATTATGATCAATAAAATGGATATAAAGTGTATATACTAAAAGATACTAATAACTGGTTAAAAGTTTAGATCGGTTCAGTGGAGTGTGCGGCGTCGTTCGGTGGCCGTGGCGATATGTCGGTGCGTGTCAGAAGCACGGCGACGCGAGATCAAAGCGGGCCGGAGGGCAGAGGGCGCGTCTTCGCTTTAAACAAACTCTCACGCTCGGCCGCACCGCCTCGCACAAATTCGCAAATTTAATATCGGCCGAGCCCCTGTTTGCGCGTTCTGTGTGCGGACCCGATGAAATTGAATTCCGATCTCTTTACATGCTCGCAGGCCTGTGACCAGGGCCTGCACAAACACGCAGCCTCTTTGCAACTCGTGCTTCAATCGTTTGAACCAATTTTTTTATTGTTCAATCATCATAATGCTATTATAATTCATCATTGCTATTCTTCTTTTGCCTTGCGAATTGTGAATAATTCTGTTATCAAATACATAGTTATTTATGTGGCTGTTGCATAATGAGGGTCATTAAAATACGAATGTGGTTTTATGAAACGAACGAAGTGAGTTTCATAAAAGGATCGCATGAGTATTTTAATGCCTAATTATGTACAGTCACATACATAACTTTATCTTCATTCATACGATAATATGTCTATTTTATAGTCAGGATCGATGAGCAAAGTTAGTACTTAGTACAAAATCATGTCATAATTTGTAGGTCAATTTGAATAAAATACATTTTAAGAAGACGTTTGAAATATGAACGTAATGAGGGTATGTATCGCGGTTACCGATACTAAAATGTAAACATTAAGATGCAGCCACAGATACTCATATCTAAATGTAGGGCGTTTGCTCATCGATCCTGACTATAAAATAGACATATTAGGGTATGGATGTAGATAAAAAGTTTTTCAAGCTGCCTATTGATATTATGTATTATTTCTATTTTAATAACCTAGCGTCCGCTAGCAGAGAGATCACTGCAAAGAATGTAAGTCTATGTTTACGCTGAATACAAATGCACGGACTCAACAAAATTAGGAATTCTACTAGTTTTTAAAATCTAAAATTCGAAAGTATTGCCAAGGTCTTTTTATCAATCACTGTAGTCTTCAACAATAGTTAGGTACTTGAGATTTCGCCATGTGCCTACATCAGTATTTGTATAAAAACGTTTGCTTTTAGATCTAATTTAGGTTTTGTTGAACACATGTCACGTCATAAATGCAACCGGTAATATGAAAGAATAGCAAACAGGGTGTCGCGAAACCGTCTGCGCCGCCTGTTACAACAATCACTTTCTTTTTTTGGAGCTCTCGATTAGTTAAAAAGTGAAATACAATCCCTTCGCGTAGAGTATGTACATTTGTCTACATACGGCGCACGTGCGTGAAGGGTTAGCGGGCGCCGGCGGGGTGCGGGGAGGCTGGGGGGGGGACCTGTGTCAGTGTGTGTGTGCGCGCGCGCCGGGTGACGGGTGCGCATTGTCCCCGGCTCACCCTTCACCGTTTCACTTTTCATCTCGCGGAACAGATTGGTGTTTTTTACGCGTTTTCCGTTGCGCAGGTAGGGAGGGGCGCGGGGTCGGGCGCGGGGCGGCCCCGCCTGCTCGTTTGCATACGCCGGGCGCCGGCCTCCGGCCCTCCTCTCGCCTCCTCTCGCCGCTCGCCCGCGCACTCCTCGCGCCTAGTGCTGCCTAGGCTCTACCCGACCTAGCTCACGAACCTTCCAACAACTATTGCGACGTGGTCTGGCGATGGCCGTCGCGAAGTCGCATGTGTGTTCCTTATGAATATTTATTGCAAAACTGATTGTAGCAAAGGCTCTCACAGAGAAAGCTGTCTAAGTTTTGCTTATTGTGCGACACCATCGTTTAATCGATTCAAATAGCGAAGGTATTTTTATTAAACAATTTTGCAAAAACGATAAAATTATTCTTCTTGTTCTGTGATAAAGCCCATAAAATTTACGGCTTACAAATAGATATTCTAAAGAATTACGAGTAATAAAATAAAGAAGAATCACAAATCATAGTCATCATACCAATTACCAATGTATGACGTAATGAGCAACAGTTAGAAAGATTAGCATAATCACAAGTAACACTAGGCCAACACTGATGAAGACGCTTTAATTACTAGAATAATTAACCAAGTTTTTTTTGAACTGATCAACTCTTAAAATACCAATGTACCAATTAATATTGTGAAGAGCAATATATTATGTATTTACTTAAAAGGAACTATCAAGTTAAAAGCAATGGAAAGTTGTAATAAAAAAGAAGTAGCTAATTTGGCATCGATGTAGAGACAGCGCAACATCAGCGGGCGGGGAGTCCCCCGGGAGATGTTATCGGCCATCTCCAGAGATGTTATTGAATTACAGATCGCTTTAAAACACGCGTTGATCGATGAGCGACTCCGACTGTCGCCGGAGACGCGGCTAACCTCTAAATAACGGTTGTTGTATTATGTAAGTACATTATAAAAGGAGTAAATCTGATTGTAATTCATGTATTGCTCCTTTTTGTTGAACCTCTTTTCAACACTGTTAAATGCCACAAGAATTCGTACAAGTAGGTATACATATATGTACCTACATAATGTGATCAGAAAAACGAAGAAATTTCATAAAACAGTGTTTTTACTTCCTTTATACAGCGTGTTAGGCAACCCGAGGGACATATTTAAGGAGTGTTCAGAATCCGATTTAGAGTCCAATTCGCTATAAAAAATATAACTATCCTTAATTTTTTTCTTATTTACCCTAATAATTTATGTATGCATGAACTTCCTTAAAATCCCGTAGGTATGCTGAGCGGCCGGTTACGCCCCAAACTCAAATTGTACGCGAGTACAATTTAAGTCGTATTTGAACGAGTGCACGAAATAGGTACTGTGAAGGGAAGAGTGCCCGCACGTTACGCGGATTTTCAGGTTTCGACTAAGGTTATTGACAGATATTTACCAGAGTTTTTATTGATTTATACAATGATATTATTAATATCATTGGATTTATACTTATTTTGTTATATGGAAGCCAGAACTATTTGGGGTTTAAATATGTATGCATTTTCAGTCATACGTATATGTACGTTTATATTTTTTTTTATTTTTTATAATTTGATTTTATTGCATAAATAATAATAATAATAATAAATAAATATCCCGGGACATTATTCACACAGCGCCATCTAGCCCCAAACTAAGCATAGCTTGTACTATGGGTGTTAGACAACGGATAAACATTACTTAGATACTTTTTTTTTGTAAATACATACATATTATACATATAAACACCCAGACCGATACAAACAAACATGTTCATGCACACAAATGTTTGTACCGTGCGGGGATCGAACCCGCGACCCTTGGTGTAATAGCCGACTTCTCGACCATTACACCAAACGGCTCGTCGGTAATAAAAGTTAATTGTACGAATATACATAATCGTGCATTATTTAAAGCTCTTATTTCCAGAATCGTTCTAGACAAGTACCGTTACTAATTAAAAGTCATTGTATGTGGTGGTATTGAAAGTTTAATTTTATTATACCTGCCATTTCCAGTTTTTATATCGTAGTTCAAAAATACCAACACGATAATGTACTTACATACCTACGCAATTATGTTCGGCATTAATGTCTACTTCTGTACATATGGTCATTGGTCACCCGTCTTTGATTCAGATACTATTACCACAAAATTATTTAAGATATCTAGTTTGTTTTGGCAGTTTATGGAATGGTTTCGTTATCCATCCCAAAGTAAATATTGTATAAAAGGTAGATGGTGTGGCATTCACACCATGCACGTTACAGCATGCACACATTCACACCACAATACGTTCCATCACATGGTTTGTGTTCTAAGACATAATAGCAACAAAATCGAAAAAGTACTTCCGAAAAGAAAATTGTGTAATTAACATTATTTAGATGTAGAGATTGTGGAGCCGTTTTTCAGATGAGAATGCGTATAGGCTAGCTAGCTAGACCTGAGACTCGGGACTAAAGCGTTCCACTACCCACTAAACTCCCCCGGTTTCTCCTTTCCACCCGATGGGGACGAGCGAATCATGAACATTTGTGGGACTATAGTAATTCGTGAATTACCTTTACTGACTTTTAAAATCCTTCATTGACACAACCTCCCGAGCAGTAGAATCAAACAGTGTAAATAAAGGACCATCCACGCACTTATGAAACGTCAATTTTAATGTTACAAAGTGACTCTACCACCGCATTATTCTTGATAAATTTGGTTTCTTATGTAGAGTCCAAATAACGTCCTCAGTTTTGAGAAAGGCATTTGAATTCACTTCAATCAGACTCTCGCCATTCGCAACGGAGAGATCATTTACGAGAGAGACGTTACCGTTGTTATTTTAAATTAGTCAGTAATAAACTTTTCTCGTACCTGTAGTTATTTTCATATGGTTGACTATAACGTAATCAGTCTTAATGTGATAATGAGTGTCGGTTTCAATAAAACAAAACAAGACAATGTTTTTTTTTTGTTTTAGCATTTGCTTCATTTTTGTTTTGTCTTGTTTTGTCCACTAAATAGAGGAATAGTCTACTGACATGGTTAGTTCCATTAAATGAATATACGAAAGGGTTTCGTTGTCGTGGTGCTGTGGATTGTAGCGGCTCGGAGCTGCGTGCGGGCGCGGAGTCTGTTCCCGCGCTCACTCGGTCACTGGAGCCGATTGTTCGCTAACGACACCTTTGTTTATTTAAAAAACGCAGCTGATTCCTACTTTTTGCCAAAAACCGTTATTTTGCACATAAATCTCACCCTTCCGAGTTTTGAAATTTCAATATCCCCATCGAACAATGCGATCGCGGCGCGTTTTTTACGATACGACGATTTTTAAAAATGTGGGGTAATGCATTTTTTATTACAAAAATGTTCGCGACGCCGGAGACGCGGTCGTTATTCCTTCCCACGGCGGGAAATGGGTCACGCTTTGTTCCGCTCCTTCGTTTTTTCGCTAAAAAAGAGATTTCTGCGACGCGGGGACCTGTCGGCTCCCGCCGCGCCCCGCGCCCCGCGCTCCCCGGGCCCCCTCTGACACAGTTTTTTTGGGGTAAAAAATGTAAAAATTACGACGCAGCTTGCGATCGAGTTTTCTCAGGAGTTGAGCTTTTTTTTTCGCGATAAATCTAATAACGGCTTGTAGTACAGGAGGCGCGGCGAAGGGTTGCGGCGACATCTGCCGCGGCGCCGCGACGGCTCGCGCCGTGCCGGCAGGAGCGGCGGGCGGCGGCGGGAAGCGGCGCGGGGCGCGGGGCGGGGCCGCAATAAAATGATTAGGTAAACAAAACGAAGGCTGCGGGCTGTTTGAGGAGGAGGGCGAGGGCCGAGATTACCTCCGTTTTAACGCGCGAGAGATTTCAAAGGCGGGCACTTCACAAATAATCCATCAACATCTCGTCGCGAGGCCCTTTTAAAGGCCACTCGGCCGCGAGGGCGCAAATTCGATTCCGCCGTAGATTGGAGTGCATATTCAGCTAACGAGGTTTGCGCGGCCACTCGACCCTCCCGCCCCTCCCAATATTGTGCCAATAAATACCTGCGGGACTCCCGCCACCTCACTCAAAATTACTTAACCGGACGTTTTGAACCGCTCCACGCATACCTCCGCGCTAGGGAATGCAATCTCGATCTCGCGAGATCTCGTTTTCGCGAGATCTCGGCCTTTTTTTGCGAGATTGAATCTCGGTCGAAAACAGGACGAGATCTCGCGAGATTAACGAGATTGCACTCGAGCACAAAAACCTCTTCGAAGCCCGAACTGACACGATCGGACTTGCGATCTGTCGGTTTCGTTGGGTGCGGGTGAGGCGGCGGCTTGAGATAGTGGTTGTGGGAGGAGGTGTCTCTCAGTTTCGTTCGTGTCGGGCGTGCAACTATGAATCTCAGACAATGTTTGAGCCTTGATCATCAAAGGAGGATTGCTTGCCTCTCTGTCTTTTACAGACTCCACTTTGTAGAGTGTTTTTCTCAACTGCACGACTTAATTTCGCAAGCTCCTTTCCATCACTGAACGACTAAACTGAGAGACTCCATCCGTATGCAGTCGAGAGAGAGTCAAGACCACGGACTAAGCGATTTGCTTCGTCTTTTTTGACACGGACTGCGCAGGAGTGGATCTCTCTGCCTGGGTCAGTCTTTCCTACCTATCCATTATAACTTGGGGCTCTTCAAGGCCAGAATTAACGGGCTTTTCCTGAGCAAGTTGTTAGTATTGTAGACCGCATAGTTGTTTTACATCAGGCAACTGTGTGGTCAAGTGCTGGCTTAACTCAAACATAAAAAAAAATATATTGAAAAAAATCGTAAAAATAAATACTGGTTTCTGATGTTTACGCGGTTACTACTCATTAAATAAAACAACTTAAAACGGATAAAAACTCGCGATATATTCTACATTTTAAATTAAAATCCCGACGTTTCGACCACTTTTCAACAGTCGTGATCACGGATTTTAAATGTAGAATTTATCGCTAGTTTATATCCGTTTTGAGTTGTTTTATTTAGTGAAAATAAATGTTTATCTTATAATACTTATGATTTTTATTATAATTTAACCAAATATTGTGATTATTTGCAAAAAAGCACGCAAAACTGCCAATCTCGCGAGATCTCGATTTTAGCGAGATCTCGCAGCACTGATATTCATAATCTCGCGAGATCTCGCTTGAGCTCTAATCTCGCGAGATTTGCATTCCCTACTCCGCGCCCACTCGCCCACACGCGCCCACACTGGCCCACACTCGCTCGGCCTGCTGCCGAACAGTTATTTATATGGATTTATTTTGCTTAAGTAAAAATGTATACTAATGTTAACAGTATAATTTATTTTATTATGATGTAGGTACAATTAACATTGTTTGAAGAAATATAATGACTGTTAAGTACTCATCAAATAACGGCTACATTAATTAATTAGTTAATTAAAATAAATAAAATCTACCTAAATGATGTATTATGTGAAAGATACGCGGCGTGGGCAAGCGAAGTTTTACGGTGAATGTCAATGACGGAACCTAGCTATTAAGAGAGAAGTTGTAGCAATGTAGCTTCCTTTACTTAGCAGACCTCTGCCTAAGTTGGTATACTTCTTAGCCAAATTCCATATAACAAACAATCAAAGGATCTCACTTACGTAAGGAGGTTTTTCTTTTCGAAAAGGCACAGTTCGTAGTTTTGAATTTAGCGGCGTAAACCACTCCCGAAAGCCTGAAAAGCCGTTGGTGCTGTGCCTGATCTCTGAGATTGCTGTGACAGGGAGGGAATCGCATCTGTGCTTGCGCACTGACTGGTTGACTTATATTACCTACACGGTTGGTTGTAAATGTGTAGAGACCGACCGAGATTTGATTTTGTTTGAATGCCTAGACAGGGAGACAGTGGTGCGCACACGCCGCGGTCGGACGGCAATTATCGCGGCCATATTCGGGCTAAGCGCGGCATGTCGCCTCTTCTTGCATACGCACTCTCTCGCAGCCTCAGGGCTGACAAGCCAGATGCTCTAATTGTCTTTCAAGAAATGCTACAAGTTCAAGCCTTAAGGAGAGAGTTTTTGTTATATAGAGGCAGTTAGGATGACCTCACTCCACCTCAGGCGCGGTCGCAGCCTGAAATTTTGGAGGGGGTCACTCATTACCTTTTTTTTTTTTGAGGAGAATGCGTTTTTGTACCATAACTGCAGGCTAGCTAAACCTGCGGCCGTGTGTGGGACTCGAGACTAAGCGTCCACTACCCACTAAACTTCCACAGCCAGCCTTGTGGCTATTGACCAGCCCGGGTCGTCACTCACTACCTCAGAAAAAGGAAACCTATGGAAGTGTTACAAAATCATACATAATTAAAATTCATCATCATCGGCCTCTTGCATCTGTTACAGATGATTCAGATGAATCATCTGAATTAAAATTATGCTTATGGAATTACCACCATTCACCACCATTATTATTTGGCAAATTTTTGAGATTTTTCAATTTGACCTTAGATTTTGGGGGGGGTCATGTCCCCTGTGACCCCCCCCTTCGGACCGCGCCTGCTCCACCTGATGGTAAGCGGAAGTGAGGTCCAAATATAAGGTTGACTGGCTCAATAGATCATAGTACCCATTGAGCCAGTCACCCTCACCCTGAAGGCCTGCATAGATGCCCCTATAGTCTAAGATTGATTAACGTCGCTGCATGCCGGAATAAGATAAGAGTTTTAATATTTTACCAAAGTTATAATTGTGACTGCAAATCTTTTTAATAATTAATAAAATGTTAACTTTCTCAAAAGTTTTAACGTAAATGTGGGCACTTGGAGAATCCAAAACGCTTACGGGATTCTATTCTTTATCGCAAAGTCCCTCAGATTAGGAATTAGGAAAGCCATAACAACAGATACAAGTGGTATAAAGTGTTAATATTTAAAAGTGTTTAGTCCAGATTAAAATAAATAGTTTAAGTTCGTTACGTCAATGAATGAAACAGATATAAAATTGGCTTTTGGAGTTCAGGTGATTCGATATATGATTCGAAGAGCGTTTAAAGTGTAGAGTCTGTCAGCCCTGTGCCTAAGTTTTTAGGATGCTCTCGAAAAACTTAGCGCGCATGTATTTACACATCAAACTGAGTGTCGTGGCGCGGCCTGGCGAGTGCCGACATTATTCACAAATATCTTCGCACGTACCCCGCGTACTGCGGTCGCTGTTGCGATCCTTTTTGCTTCTGCACAATTTGGTGCCTCATTATGATGGCAAGGGACGATACACTTACATGAATTAAATTGGACACATACTGGTGTACATGATGGATGACGCAAGCTGGCAGAGGTTCGAGAAATAACGACATTTTTATTTTATTTCCCCTTCTCTAAGCATGTACCTTTTTAAAAGATTTTTTAAATTCAATCGAGAGGGTTGGTATTTATATAGGTCAAAAATCATTCATACTTGAATGTCTTGATTGTTGGATATTCCCGCCGCGATTTTTATGTCCCATACAAATATGGGAACTTTAACTAAGTAGTTAAAGTAAAAAGTATAGTATTTTGCCCGACCCGAGAATTCAAGACCTTAGCATCATGGCCCGGTACTCATAGCACCAGACTATGAATGTATAAATAGTGCTGGACTGATGGGACGTACACAATCATGGCCGCGTCTTCAGCGTGCGCAGGCGCAGCAAATAGAGCGCGCTTCGTTAGACGCGTTTCACTTCCTGCATAGCGTCACACCTGCCTCCAGTCTTATTGTCATTCCGAACCTTTAATATGAAGACCTGACATCAATTAAAAAGGCCTTTTTATTAATTTTTTAGTTTTGGTTATCGTGAAAGATGAGAAGATCGTGTTACGATAGTAACGGTCCTCCTTATTTTTTAACGTCTTAATGTGAGCATTCACGGATCCGTCTGGTAGTATTAATTATGCTGTTGTTTCTTTTAACCCTTACATTATGTTTTATTAAAAACGTAGGTATTTTACTTTTCTTAACAATACCACTTCGATCAATGTCTAAAAATCTGCTCTATTAACAAATGAACTGCCAATAATCATTTCAGTGACGATGATTAAGTTTGAATGTTGGAGGTCTTTGCCCTATGTCGGCTCGTTAAAAGACTTCTAACTGCTCTTAATGGTTTGCCAAAATATACCAAGCACTTTTTAGAAATTTCGTAATACAAGACAGAATTATATAATTCCGATGAAACGAAGAAAAATCACGATAAAAGTGTGACAGAAAGGTAAAAGAACTGTCAGGCGAGTGGTTGGAGCAGTGATGTGCGCCGCGCACGAGTGCGTCCTGCGCGGGCGCAGCCGCGACGCGCGACACTGGCTTAATTGCCGCCATTATTACTGTACCGCCGTCATTAACGTCTGCACTTGGTTATTAAAACATTTTTGAATTTTATTCAAATCCTGTAGTCTTGTTTGCTTATTACTTTTGATTGTAAAACGTGAAGTTGTCAGATATTCAGCCGCAATCGAAACACTTTAGTCTAAATCTTTATTTTGGTAAGTGTACTTCAAAGAACCAATTGTTCTCGTTCCATTGTCAATGAAATAAGATCCCTCTTTCTGTATTTTAATGATTTATTATGTTAATTTTGATAAGTATGTTTAATCTCCAGCACGATGATTCACTCCAAAATGAATGCTATGTATGTATGTATACACACAGACCGAGATAAAATTTTAAATTCTAAAGAACTCAGCATTTAAGTACCGTAGTGGGAGAGTCACTTCACACAGATCTCTATCGTGTAATAACTAATTAGCACATGCGCGGTGGTGTGCGCGCGAGTGCGTCGGCATGATACCCGATGCACATTATGCAGATGGACATTTTATAGTACTTTCTCCCGCGAACGATGTTAATCCGCCGATGCGCCACAATTGCGACTGATACTGAAGTATGCTCCGCAAAAACACCGCGCCGATATGGCAGCGGTCGGCGGGGAATGCCGCTACAGCGACCACTCCGGCTATACAGCATACTATAATATTATAAATAAACATACTAAACACACAGTTATTTTACTGTATTAGATATTCATATGTCACTTTGTGATAAAGTTATAGGAATACGCGGAGTATAAAAGTGGTGCTAATTTTTATCTGATTCATCGTAACTTAATCGTACTTACTTCACCGATGACAGTTTTAAAAGCTATTAGCACTTTTAAATATTATATCTGTAGGTATTAGAATAAAAACATAAGATAATAAGGTCTTGGTTTAAACTGTTCATACGTTTGTCTGATTGTATAAAACAGTAGCTTCATGCGGTTTGTTCTGCAATGCCTTAATTTTTTTTTGGAAAAAATAGTTTGCGCAAATTAATTTGCAAAACACAACACATTTTTTTTCTCAAGATTAAATAAGACTTTATTGAACATAAAAATATTTATACAGAAGATATAACATAATAAATTAGTTTTAATGGCTGATGGATCCGTACAGTTAAGTTAAAAAACCGATGAATGGAATTGTTAACTATAATAGTTATCTTACAATGGAAAAGTTAAATTACTTTGCGATTGTATATTGACCAAGAAATGGTTCTCAAACTGTTGAGACACTAACTATTAGAAGTAAGACCTACGAGTATTTAGCTGTCTATATTCGACCGAGCCTCATCAAGCATTCCTCGGAGTTTGTAAATCATTCATCGAGTGTAAGTAATGACTGTGCTTCTTTTTAACTTGTAACGTCATGATACCACTTCATAGCTTACAATCATTACTTAATATCTGTGATACTTTATACATCTTATTCAAAGTTTGGTGACTCTACAATTTAAACGTGTACTTATTGACTTATTACTGATTGAAATTAATTATGAATTTTGTAAATAATAACAATTTAAAGGTACTTAAAGTTATATGGAATGAGAACAACTGTATCCGTATGCCATAAAATGTTACAAAGTTAGAATTCCTAAGTGAAGTACAAACCAGGTATTACAGACATAAATCTTTTTACGTTTGAAATCACTCTCAATAGTAACAATTACTAAAATGTAACCTGCTCCCCAAACAAACGTTAATCAAAGCAACAAAATTAGCAGTTAAACATAGCGTTAGCAGCAAATAACATGGCATTATTTTGGTGTATGATAAGCGGTAATGAGCGAGGGCGCCGCGCCGGATGCGCGCGCGCAGCGCTCCTGCGCCGGCGCAGTACTGCGCCATGGCGCAACTTTGCGTCACGTTACGTCATCGCATAGTACCGAGGTCTTTATGACGATAATTATGTGACTATACTTTAGTAAAACGGTGCTTCGTGCTTGTATATGCATGTAGTGCAAGTGTGCAACAAGTTCTTTGCATAATATAGCGACTAAGCCCATTGTAAGCGACTCTATAACCAAACTGTAACGAAATTACATTTATACAATCAAAGCTTTTTATAGTCCGCAGATGCATTATAACAACTTGAGTGCAATGAAATAAATACATTATTATACTCAATTTACATGATTTTAAGAGTCGTTGAAATTCCAGTGGCCTGTGATGGAAAGTGAATATTCTGCTACGAGATTTATATTTAAACAAAATGTAAAGGTACTGCTATAGATATTGTAAATTTTACAATATTTATAGCAGTACTTTTACAGTACATTCAAGCATGCAAGCTAATTGCGAAAACTTCTTCATTGAAGTTCTTGTAACTTCTTGCATTGATCGTGTCCTCTTGCCGAATTTTCTTAGTTGAATTGGTTTATGTCAATAGGCATCGCTTGAGAATTTTGATTAATGTGCCTAACTTAGTTACATATTATTATGGATGTTCATTTAGGAAGGTTAATATCGAAATTACAGTTTCTAGAAAATTATTAAGTACTTAGAAAATATTCCGTATCTGTTTGCCTCTAACTGTATCGCTTGTCACGAAACCAGGCGTCGGGGGACTCAGTCCGATCCGATGCAGGCCGTTGCAGTGGATGCAGCCCGGTGCGGGGGCTCGCGGCATCACGACCGCCATCCATTACGTCGCTGTAATGCAACTGCACCCAACACTTCTGCGAGGAGTAACGTTACTGCGGCTATACACTGACAAATACTGACAATCACATCGCCACATCGGACAGGGCTTCATTGTGATCTATTACAAGGTTACATTAATCCATGTCTATTATGTTTCACGCTGCATGACAAAAGTCGTGTCTATTTTGCATGATTGCGTTCTCTATTAGACTTTCTGAGATGTGTTGATTAAAAACAAAAACAGTAGGTAGAGAAAGACATAATTGAACAGATTTGACGTCATACTATAATTTTGAAGCCCTGGAACCCCGAGTCGCGCGAATTATGTATTATGTTTGAATTATGGTCCAGGTTGGTAATTATTGAGAATCTACATGCTTCAGACGTTACGTTGTGATATTTTATGTTATGAGGCCTCATCTTTTTGATAGAAGTGGTATGAGTAGGTAGCAGGAGGCGCAACACATTTCTATAGAGTCTGGTCATCTAATTTTATGTCAGGTATAACTAGTGGGTATCCTCTGTAGCAGGAGAGAAAAGACAGTCAAGTCATTTGACTTTTACTTGAGACACAACAATACGTCCGCAGCGGCCGCGGCTGCCGGCCCCGGCAGCATTGTGCGCTGACGAGTCGGTAATCGAATCATGATCGTTAATCGCACGAGCTCGAATAATCGGGCGGCCGACGACCGCGATATTGCGCGGGGCGAGAAGCGCGGGGCGCGGGCCGGGCCGGTCACGAGCGCGCACGAATGCCCAACATCCGAGATTTGAATACTAGATAATTAATATCGCTTTATTAGCGGAGGAAATATCGATTTATGAAGATATTATCCGCTTTGTGCGAGCCGCGGCGTGCGGATGCCGCGTCAATCAATTACTGTCGAGCGCTCGGGGCCGCGCTGCCTGCGCCTGCGCCGCCGCGCCGTGCAGCCACAGGTGGCTTCCAGCACTGCAAATAAGGCATTGTCCTAGCGATTGTCAGAAACATGCTTAAAATCGCATTATTCGCGATACTATCCCTAACGAATGGGATGACACCACAATTCACAAACTATTTGGTGGAAACTAAGATACCGCAAAACACGCACACAGCAGCGCCTTTTTTATTAATATCAGTTTTCCTTAACCTCAGGTAGGATGTGCCCCAATTATGATGACCATTTGCGTGCTCGGCGCGATAGTATCGGCCGCGTCGCCGGCGCCGCGCGACGCGTCCGATGGCACACGCGCCCGCGGCGACCCATCCCATCACAACATCATTAAGACCAACACGTGCTGTCGACATGACAACACAATGCCTCCCGAAATAATGGATGGTATCGGAAATATCGAAAAGCGTAACGCACATGCCGTAACGCGCGTCTTATTAGCTTTTGTTTCTTTAATGCCAGTTGGGTTTCTCTTAACTACACGGTTTGATTGTTCTACTTTCATGAACAGGTTTAAGGTTCATTTGCTGTATGTATCTTAATAATTATCAGTAACGTACTAAAGAAGATAATGAATTAGAAAAAAAGATGAACATGCTTAAACGTGATTTGCTGAAGATTTTGTTAAGGCCACCGATATCGTTGTTTTCTCTCCATTAACACAGTATATTGATTCCAAATATCATAAGGTCATTCTTAACTTTGTAATCGATGTTTCGATACGAAGCGCTCGTGTTAGAGATTACAAAACACGCTCCTTATAAAGCGGTTTTACATTACGGTTACACCGGGTCGTGCTTACAAAGACATAATAGGTGATAGTAGGCACTGCTTAATAACAAGTGTTAATAACATCATCATTTTATTTTGACAGATCGTACTCATAATATTGTTTGGGAACGAAGTCTATAACCAGAATAGACAGTAACGAAGCTGTGACTTTGCAAAAACAAATAAAAAGTGGTGTAAGTGAGTTGGAGGGCACAAAGGCACGGAGGCAGTGGTCGCGCAAGAAGCAACAATGCGCGGCGCGGGCCGGCGCTAGACAAAGCACGATTGTCCGCAGCCGCTTTAATTTGTTATCTTAATTTATTAATCGGATCGGGGTCATCGACCTCGCCTCCCCCGCGGTCAGACACATTGTTATGCTCAAAACTGGCCCGCACCCGTCCGCCGAGCAGATTGCATTACAATCACTGTTCTTATCTCTTATTTTAACAAGCAAAGAAAATTATATGAAATAGTCTTTGTGCCCGTTCGTGGAATCGGTGCGAGTTAAGACGGACATTAAACCTGTACTAACAGCGCCTTTAGATATAAAACTTGGGAGTGGTGCAGAATTTCAAACGACAATCGCCTGGAAAATTATAAATGGAAATAGCAAACAAATTGAGAACGTATCGATCATGTTGTGAATATTTTGACATGCTCGTTACTCGTTGACATAAAAAGACAATAAATATTCATCGTACGTTCCGTTTATGAACTTTTATTACAAACTTTTGACGCCGCGCTGGCAGTGAATACTAAACGAATCGCTGATGTAATATTTGCTTAACGAAAAGGTGAATTCCAATAAAATGTTATCGTTGAGACTTTAATGTTGTTGTCTTTTTAAAAAAAAACTGTATACGACATTATAATAAAATCCTTTTTGGACCACGTGGAGTACAATAATGTATGTAGACTTTGAGGAGTAAAAAAATGAAGATGCTTTAATTTGCCGACATTGTACAATAATACGGGTTTTCCGTTAAATAATTTACAGTTATTGTACTTTATTTAGCAGCATTTAGCGAAAATCGAATAATCAAATTGTAATATCTTGATAAGATGTTTATCTATTTATAAAAAAGACATTACCAAACGAACCCAGTTCTCAATCATTAAAAAAATAAAAAATAAATGTTTTTGCTGTGGCAGGGTTTTATCATAGCATGGAAGAGGATTAGCTAGCTCCGATGAGCCAATGCTGAACGTCATCGGCTGCAGTGGTCTCCTAGCTTGCAGCGCATTTGCATTTTCCCACGGCCCACAATGACGGCCTCATTTGAATATGCAGGCGCCGATGCAACTACCATGTAAACGTCGATCAGGAAATACTA
The DNA here is from genome assembly GCA_949319885.1 of Mecyna flavalis. Classification (NCBI taxonomy): domain Eukaryota; kingdom Metazoa; phylum Arthropoda; class Insecta; order Lepidoptera; family Crambidae; genus Mecyna; species Mecyna flavalis. The sequence continues at coordinate 19,260,557 of OX439434.1, read as the reverse complement.
CGCAACTTCATTCATTTTGACTTTGCCTTAATTAATTGACGCACAATCATTTACTTTTTGCATGCATTTAAATAAAAATGGCAGTTGCTTTTTCTAACGAATCATTATTTGTGGTTATTCGTCGTTGTGTACAGAAGCAGAACTATGAATGTATTGTGAGTGATTCTTCTAGCTTTACTGCAGTGTGTGATGTGGTGTTTCATTATTCATCGGTGTCTTAAATCAGATTTATTGCACCAAGCCGTGTTCTCGCATATACTGCAAAGTCATTGTTCAAATATTGTGTGTAAAATAACATGGTACAGTTTCGTAAATATACATTCTCAAAAGCATAAAATGAAGAAATTCCATTTACTACAGACTTCTAAATAAAGCAAGCGTGGTGATTAGGCCAGTACCCATAATTGTAACGATAACTTGATATCAAGGATGGAGGCCTTTGCCCGTGGGACATTAATAGGCTGTTACTTTACTTTTTACTTGTAATACTTATTTTAAAAACAAAAGTTTGGACGGATGCATCTTTGTACTTACGCAAAATACAATTTACCTATTTGAAAAGACGCACTCGACGCTTACAATTTATATTAACTTATAGGTACTTTTTATTTTGGGAACCGAATGTGTGATGTTCCCATGGGCAATTAAGTGCAGCGTTGTTAGCACACATGGCTTCTGTACATAATGACATTATATTTTTCGAAATCATTAAATAATTTTAATTTATTTACATATTTAACCATTTCATGAGTTTTAAATTCGAGTCTAACCAATCTAATAAAAAGTTCTAGGAAGCGTTTGTTGTGAGTAAACTGGCTACTCTGGCTAGTCCAGTGTCGTGCGTTGCGCAGAGGCAGGACGGCAGGCGAGCGAGAGCGGCGCGCGCGCAGGGGCGGTGCCGATGCCGTGTCACCGCGCCTCCTCGCGACGCGCATGCGCAATCACGCCACACATGCCCATTGTGCTCGCTTATCTGCACCGACTGTGCCGCATTCGTAATGGAGTACGCTACGCGGAAGAAAATTTGCAAGTCGCGAAGTATGGTATTGTGGTAGTTTGTCAATCTCTCCTGTACTTTTTATTGTGTTAGGTATGTACGAGTAGGACAGGTTTTATTAAATCTATTTAACTCACTACACTTAAATTTCTGAATTGATTGGAGTACAATTTTAGATTAGTTTCTTCTAGTAAGATTCTATGTGTGTAAGCTTATTGGATTCATATTTCTGACTAGAATTACCTATTGGGTTTAATACATATAAAGAAAACTGACTATTCATTTTAATTGTTTCTTTCCAAGTAGACATTTGAATTTTGCTATTTCATATGTTAACATTTCATATAAGATGAGTTATGAGAAAGTAATTCAATGATCGGTAGCGAGTCAGCCAGCTAAATAGCAACATACCTAGATTAGTAACTAAGTACTATTGGTATACGAGCTGGTGAGTTATAGTCTATAGAGCAGAGCCTGGTCCGTAAAAGGCGGCGGTGGCGGTGAGTGATCACACGCGCGACGTGCGCGCGCGCAACGGGCGGCGGCGGGAGCGGGCGCGGGCGCGGTTCAGGGACAGTGTTAATTACTGCCCTTGTTGAATCAAAGAAACTGCCGCACTAGCTTGTGGACACTTGTTACACTTATTAGGCGCGTATTTACAGATACATAAATTATCATCCATAAAAATTCTAATCAAAGGATAAAAAATAATCACTTACTTTGTTAAGTTCAAATAAAAATAAGGTTGAACTAATGAATATAAATTAAGACTTAATCAATTCGAAATAAGTTGACCTATAAATGGAAAATCTATTTAATCCAATAGTAATAATTATATTCCAATCAGAAATAATGAAATAACGCTTATTTGAATTAGATAAGTATTCATAAATTATGCAGCATTCCCACATCACTTCTTAATCAATTGTTAATAATTTACACTGCTGCATGTACCTACAGTTACCTGGCAAATGAATTTAATTTCTAGATAAAATATAATATCTCGAGCAGGAGCATTCGATGAAAACTGTCGAACTAGCAGTGTAACTTATTCTTGATGGTTTAAGCAATAAACGCTAGCCTACAATGCACTGTTGGATATTGGACTACCATTTATACCGATCTCCAGGTTTTCGCATCCCGCCAAAGCTAGCCGTAATGCGCCGATAATCACTTCACCTAACCACAGAAGGCCTTTGGCTGTGAATTTAACATTGTCTAGTGTCCTATAAGACACCATTTAAATGAATGAAGTAATGCTGACTGGCAATTTTAGTAGCTTCTTTTTCAAAAGAAGTAGGCCATGTTATTGTGATCAGGATGGTGCCTCTTTTCAGTTAGTAAAAGGTATTCCAATAAGATTGCTTTATTTATTTAAAGATATTCTGATTCAACTCACTTTCCTTTTGGATTATGCTTCTGCTACATTCAGTTGTCATATTTGTTGTCTTCCCCCAAACATAAAATTATAACCAAGTTTTTCTCACGAATACTCCGACGTCCTAGTCCAATTGAAAAAAAAAATACGGAGTTATAAGAATTGTAAGTTATTTCATTAAATAAAACATAGTACCTACATAATATAAATGTTAGATGGCACTAGTTTTGTTTTTTACGAGGTTTTGTATTATAAATCGAATATTTATTAATTCTATCTCATAGCTACAGGTACCGTTGAAACACCCCACAGCGCTGGACGGTTGCCAGCACTCAAGGCTCGGAGCGCGGGGCGTCAAAGTATGTATTGGATACAATTTTCTTTTTCCTTTAAACTCGGCCTAGGGGAGAGGTGGTTAATATAAAATGAACCCATTTATCTACCGGAGGCCGACCCCACGAGGGTTGGCTCTACATAAAATTAAAGTGCCTTAAATGATACCAATCTACTTCAGACCTTTGTGAGGATTTCTTTGAGCTGGATTAAAGCGATGGCTTTGTTGCGTCGACTGTTATTCTTTGATGCTGGGCGTTGCTGTTTACTTAATAGTTTTCTCCCTAATGAGTGGGTAACAATATCAGGCTTTCTACAAATACATACGCGCGACATTCTACTAAGATTAAGTTCAAGTATAAGACATAATATTTGTGAACTTAAGAGTTTTCCATTTTACTATTTGCATTCGAAGTGGTAAAATCCCACAAACACATGCAAAACAATACAAAAGGTGCCCCGGATCAGTGCGCAACGGCCGCGTATTTATTATAATGATTTATTACGCAACGCGTCAATTACGCGTACGCAACGTCATAAAATAAACACGATTCGATTGAGGCAGCTAATCAGAGAAATTATAATTTATTGGAATTGTATGTTTGCTCGTTGCAGATACTATGTGTTTTTTTTACTAATGTATGATCTTAATGCGATTAAATACGGTTGCAGGGTAAATGTACTCATAATTATCAAATAGACAAGAGAGATAGCTAGTATAAGTGGATGGGTATTTTTTAATTCATGAGCGTTTGTCCTGAGGGCGACTCGAATCCTACCAATTAATAATATCTAACAACGAAAAGAAATAGAATTAAACAAATACCTAGGTGTAGTTTTTATCAACATTAAACATAAGCATTATTTATCGTGTTATTATTAAGATTGCAATTCAATAATTTCAGTTGTGTTTATTTCAAACGAATAATAAAATAAAAGTTATACTTGTATTCATTACTGATAAACTAGAATATGCATAATATAGAGCCTTACTAACAATAGAGTGGTAGCGTCAGTCAAACTGTTAAGTCAACGCTCATTGTGACCAGAACGACTGCCGATATTGTAACAACTTCACACAAACAAACAGTAGGATAATTTTGTATGTCGGAGGCTCGTTACCGCGGCTCTGATTAGGCTGCGCATTGTGTGTGCATTCAAATGCAAGCGCGTTATGCGTGATGGATCAATCGGATTGTTTGGGAATTAGGGACGTTCCGATACTTGCATGTCGATATAATTTTAATAACATGGAAATAAAATTGTCTTTGCTCTCTACAGGAAAAATGTAGCTTTTCCTCGTACCCGTTACGGAAGAAATTTTTTCAAACATCTAAATAACGGAATCCCGTTGTCAAGAGTGTTTGAACTTTGATATTGATAAATAGCTTGTTTGATGTTACTGTTGTTTAGAAGATTTACCTGTAATATTTTTTAGCAAAACTTGTCTGCTCTACCAAAAAACTGGTCTATAGGTTTGTGTTTTACTGATCTGTAAAGTTTCAGAAAATTCAGGAAAAGCCGTCTTGTGTACGTAATTATACATTCAAAAAGCATTAATTATTATAAACAAGTGAGTTGACGAGTAGATTTGATGCTTATTTTTATCGATTTAACAATTCGATAGTACACGACATCAGCTCAAATGTCTTGAGAGCTTGTATTAACTAAGACCGGAATGTTCCTAATTCAAATGCGTGCGTTATGAGTAATGAATCAATCGGTTTGTTTGTCGACGTCACTGCGTTTAATTAGGGACGCGGCGCGGAGCGGTGCGGTGCGGTAATTACCGCTTCTACATTACGACACAATAGCAAAAAGCAGCCACTCGCGCCCGCCGCGATGTGGACCTTATGTGGAACGACGAGAGTGCATTGTCGAGTGCGGTGTGTTTGTTTATGTCGAGTGCTGATGGGAAGTGATTGTTTACTGGGAACAATGGCGCGGATTAGCGCTTAGGAGAGCGATAATTTGAATGCGAACGAGTAATTAGTCGCGGTCAGGGCTGTCACATATCACGTGTAATAAGGCATACTTAATACCAAAAGTTTAGTTCCATTTCTAATGCTTGGAATTGGTACTGCAGGATTATATACAATTATGAGACTTTGATTTAAATTTTGACTTTGAGACTCAATGCTGGAAAAAAGACTATTATTCCTAATAATTATCTTGAATGTCAATGAAATTTATGAATTAATTTAAGAAATAAAATGTTGGACCAGCCTATTCTGGCTTCAGATTGCAGTTTCCATATTGAAGGTTAATGTAGAAGGACTGAAAGACGATTTGTTAAAAAAAAAAATGATATTGGAATATTTTATACATTCCAACGATGCAACCCTGCCTTGAAGTCAACGAACACGTTTGAGTACTTCATGAAATACTAGAGTTGTAAATATCTTTCGGCTGCATGTCTACATACTACATTAATAACTTCCTAAACACTTTCAGCCGCGTCTCGTCTGCCTTTTCTATTATTCACCTTCCTACTTCCGTAACTCTATAAGAATACAAATTATATGGTGGAAGACGAATTATGTAGTCAAAAATATTACACTACTGAGAAACTCTACAAAAAACAAAAACATAAATGTGGATAGATTGTCATAGTACTTTGGGGATGATAGCGATTCGTAGATGAACAACAGAAGAGAGAGAATCTCATTAAAATAAGCATTTAGTATTCACGAACTGTGCCTGTTCGGTCCCTCAATATTTTACTAATCCATTGCCAATACTTTTGGACAAGCATTGGCATTGGCATATCGTATACCGGCTCGTCTAATTAATTGAATCCAAGTCGGTGGCTATGGGTTTAAGGCTGGAGTGCACGTGCGCGGCCGCGTCATGAATCCTTTATGAGTACCGCGTATTAATATTGTTCGATCGTGATTCCCGACCTTTCGGCTCGTCCGGCCTGTTCCAACAAGCTTAATCTATTACCTCATCAGCGGCCCAAATGTCATTCATCAATAAATACGCATTAATAGCTGAGCGGCTATTTGCGATGCGCCTCTAATTGATATCGCATGACTGTTTCCGATTTAGATAATTTAATGATTTGTAGGTGGTCATTTTGATTTAATTTACTTTTCCTTATTCAATTATTTTAGTCTTAACTACAATCTGAACTACGGTTCGTACGGTTAGGCCTTAATTTTTTGCAGGTTTTCACAATAGTTTTTATGAATTCAGTTAACGTTTCACATTAAGTACTCGTAATTATCATTGACTTTATTTGACGTACCTAATATTTGATAAGATATTGGGACACAGGGAGATTTTAAGCTTCAAATATGTCTATGAAATGAAATGAAATGAAATGAAATGAATGAAATTCGCTCCTTCAAAGCAATAAAAGCAGCGGGCGTAATGAGAAAGATGAATAATTAAACCGCGGATAAAATAATTACGTCGCTTGTTTCAGGCGGGCGGCGGCGGTAGAGGCGGGGGCGGCGGGGGCAGCGGGGCCCATTAGCTGCGCCGCGCCGCGGGGTCCGCACGATGCGCGCCCCGCGGCGCCGCGGCGAGCCTGTTGCATGCAAATGCCGCTGCCTGCGCCCGCGCAGCCCGCACACGCCACACGAGCGCCACGAGACCACTACACCCTAGCCTGGAGGGAAGATCCTGGCTAAGCCTCAATAGGAAAGGTCGTAGTGACCGCCTGCCATCAGGTAGGTTTCGTGCCTGTCTGCCAACTGATCTAGCATCAAAAAATGTGGTTGCTCTCTGTTGCTGTTACTTAGCCTGATATCAAAATCGTTTGTAATGAATTCTCCAATTTGATTTTCTTTTTTCCTCTAATGATCGGAAGCATCCGGTTTATCCGCAAAAAAATTGCATGCATGGTTATTTGCCTAATTTTGTTTCGTAGATTTAAGTTATTTACGTAATACCCTTTAGTGCTGATATAGCACATATAAGTAACTAATCAATATTAGCCTTCATTGCGAACCGCAAGGCAGGCTGTATAGAGTGCAAGTGGGTCGCCTCACTGCGTCCCGGGTGACTGTGGCGCAGCGCCGCGCAAATTGAGTTTCGTTCGGTGCCGCGCGCTGCGGTGCTCCGGTGGCAAAAGCAGGGCTCCTGCGCTCACCGTGATTTATTGAACTGTACTCTCTCCGCATTTCGCCGTCTAGCTTATACTCGTAAATTTATACTTCGGGAACTGCACAATATGTACAATTAATACGTAAAGCAAACAAAAAGAAATGTACCACTTTTTCATAGGTTCTTTATCTCCGTCTATTACAGGCTACTGCTAATTATTAACGTTTAGGAAAAAAATTATAAGTACAATATCTATGAATAATTGTCGATGATGGTAGCCTAGAGTAATTGGATCATAACTTTGATCATGATGACCAAAATACGAATGAGCGATTTCTCCAACAGTGTCTTATTCGTATATTGTATGTTTTCACTTACGCAATAGAAATTCAAAACGTCACTCGCTACAACGGAATCAACAAAAAGACGACAACCATAATTGTCGTTATTATCTTGCTCTCCCGGATTATTTGTTTGAATATTTGTTTCGTTAATAATCCAAATTGAATTTAATGATTTCCTTGAATTTTCGTCTTCGTGAGAAGGCACTTTGTCGATGAATTAAATTGTAACTATTTTCGTGGGAATATTAATGACACAGTCCGCAGTTTAACCGAAAACAAATAGGTATTCGTATTTAGATCTCTACTTCTCTTGATCGTAATTGTTCTCTTAATAACCCATTGAATTAACAAAAGGCGATGAAGCCCAAAGAGGATTATGAGAGTGAGTGAGAGAGTGAGAGAAACCAATGCCATATAATAGCCCAAAGTTATACCTTTTATATACACAGAACCAGTAAGGTACTGCAAAGTACAAAACTTCGATATGAATTCGAAGCCAAAAATTGTATTAAAAACCAACCAACTTGTAATGTAACATCTCAGAAGACCAACCAAACACTACAGATAATAGGGCTGAGGTTACGATCTAACTTGATTGGCCAACGGTGTGGAGTAGCCCACAAACTGTGTGTATGCGTGCGCGGGCGCAGGGCTGCGGCGCCGGTAATTAGAGGACTCGCTTCCGCCGGGATCCCACCGCGCTAACAATGCTCAATTCGTTGACAACTTTTGGTTTCGATTTGTTGGAAATTTTAATCATAATCACTATAATATGCTTTTCTCATTCTACTTCCAGCAGGTAGAGTTGGTAAAGTTACTAGGTCACATCAAATTCATTTCCGTTACGTAGTTTTCAATACGCGAATAATTATATTTACAAAGTGTAAATTACTTTAAACTCTGTATATGATGAAAGTAATGATTTACTAGAAATGGATAATCCACATTCCTCCTAAAGTATGCAAGATTCAGATTCCTTCCAATTAAAAAGTTAAATAGAATACCTAGAACTTTCATTGTACAGAGGCTTTGTTTTTCTCAAGCCGTCGAGATATAGATTAACGCGTATGAACTTGACCTTTATTAATGAAAGCATGAGAAAGTGTTTCCAACGCTGATAAAAACATGGGATTTGAACTAGGCTTTATAAATAACGCTCGCGGCTAATTATATAGATGCGCTGCACTTATTAGATTACATTAACAGAATTAATTATAACGACGCACACACGTTACGAAACACTTTTATTAAGTTGGCAATATTTTTTAATTCGATTAACATTTTTCGCCTCATTTTATGCAAATTTATGGGTAATTATTTAAGTTTAACATACATTTACTCAAGAGTTATTAAAATAGACGATAAACTATGGGCCGAGGACGTGATTAATATCTATTGTGAAGAAATGATCACAACAGCGACTCCTGCGCAGGTAGGATCGTAGCAAAAAGCAGCTTGCGGGCGCGCGGCAAAAACTGGCGAATACCTCGGGAGATATTTTAACTAGGGCCGCGCTCGAGCTGTGCGGCGGTCATTATACAAAATTTTTTTTAAATGATTCCGTAGCGACATGAAGCTATTGAAGTGTGATGCAGTTGTGTTTCAACTAATTAGGGCGCCACGCTCGACTCGGTCCCGGTACTTAGGCGGACGAGACGTCTGAGCGAGTGTAAGTAAATACCCTCGTATTAGACGAATGTGTCTGTCATTGGCATCGAGTTATCGCACAATAATGGCCTGACGTAATCACATGATTAGAGGCAAACTTGCCCAAATATCTAGGTAGGAGTTGACGATCACGAGCGGCGACGCTAGAGAGTCACCGTGTTCCCACGCCGCGCACCTGAATATTAAATCACATGACGAACAAATTGGTCCAGCTTCTGGGAACGCGGCGCGTCACACGCGCTGCGCCGGCGCACGTCCGCTAGGAAATAGCCGCCGCTCCTGCTCTTACTACGTGGGACTCGTTACTTTAATCCCATCTAATGTAACAAATTCGAAAGGAATTCGCAAATTGTCAAGTTAGTAAAATTACTATTAACATAAAAACAAATGACATTTTCGTTCATGAAAACATTCTGACGCTATAATGTCTACGCATTTCCAACGTAAAAAGCAAAAAAACATATTTGTATCTGTTCCGTGGACTAATTTCAATAAATTGTAATATCTCTTTTTATCATCTCTCTCAAGCTCAAGACCATTTGAAAGTCAAGCTCTAATAATAAATTCAAAACTGACGCGCACAAAACTGAAAAATTCGCCAAAAAGACAACAGCGAATCATAAATGCGAGCGTCCTTTCGGTGGAAAGTGAAATCGTGTGTCAAATGCCGGCGTGCATTGCAAAAATAGCCAGTTGATTGGGTTTTTACGGGTGGATTGGCGGGACCGCTAGGAATTCGGACGGGGCAGGCAGGGGGCGAGGGAGTGAATTTAAAATTCAGATAAGCGGAATAAACAGTGGGCCGGGAATGTGCGGGGCCGGGGACGGCTGGCCCGCTAGATAAACGCGCCCGGACGGTCTGCGCTTCGCCGATAAATTGCTTTTGAAACGCATGAAAATATGGTTACAGTCCATTTTTGAAACTTATTTCCACTTTGCCTTATTCCATGCCTTGGTACACTTGACTTCTGGCTTTTTAGGGATAAGAAAACGTTCTCTGCCCCTTGACATGAGAACACTTTTTTTTAACATTTAAATGAAATTCGGAAGACTTTCTCGAAGGTGTTCGTGCGTTGATTTGAAGTGACTGATTTTGAAGGCTACATATGCGAGTATTTCTGCTGTGTTAGTGATATTAGCATTATTATTATTCTCTTCATCCAATTAATAGAATATGGGTAAGCATGTCTGAGTGACTTTTGGTTGATCCGACAGGTTATCGTTGATTGTTTTGTTATCGTTTAAATAGTCGACACTATCCGAAAAGTTGCTATCAATGGCTAATTAAAAATGCAACCATGGAAATTTTATCAAAAGAATAGCAGTCACCCAAGGGACATATTTATCTTAGATAGCCAGGTCTTTAGACATATTGATTATTGTTGATACATGATGTCAGGCAGTGACGGCGCTTGCGTGCGCGCAGCCGACGCGACGCGGTGTCAACGCTCGTGGCGCCCCCGCTTCCGCCTCGTTGCACTATCGCGGATCCGCCATCTCTGCGCACGCGCATATCGCACGTACCCACACTTGCAGCGGTGAACTTGATCGTGCGACGCTCTATCATACTTGTTATATCTTAACCCACAGTCTTAACCCGTTGCATCCTTTTACCGTATCCAGTGGCGGGGCAAGACCAAATTTTGATGTGGGCAAGATATATTTTGCGAGGCCCCCTGATGGATGACACAAGAGGATAGATTTTTTTTTTCTAAGTTCTCATACAATGAAACGCAACACTTTTTCTCACATCGAAATCTGTTGGAAATACACTCACCGGCAATGAAACTTGGCAACTGGGCTTTTTTCATACAAACATGGTAATTTTAGCGTCTCATAGATAGAAAACTATTTGCAGCTGTGCCATGATTATTGTGTCAATGGAGAGGCCAAACACCCAATTTTTGAATCACAGTTTCAAAAATTGCCAAAAACCGCTCAATTTTCGCTGACGCTAAAGTGACCATGTTTGTATGAAAAAAGCCCAGTTGCCAAGTTTCATTGTCGGTGAGTATACATTACAATATTAGGCACATGCGTCGTCGCATGATTGCATGTGCTTAGAAGCACGAACATAGATGGAGCAAACAGAATGGGAAATCCCCAGCTAGTTTCGTCAATGAATGCTCACAAGGGGAGTGTGGATGGAAAAGTCGAAAGCAGAAACTTTGACTTTGGAACTTCGTTTGGACTAGTTAATAGATAAACATACTAAAAGTCCTTACCCCTCCGAGGTGAGCCCGAGGTGGGGTGGGGCACAAAGAAGGTCCCGTTGTTTGGTTTTTTGCTTACTTCTCGAAAACGGTGTTTCGTACGAAATTTTACAGTACTACATAATAAAAGCTAATTAAATTCTCTACAACTTTGTCTTTTACACTTTGTATCTTTCTCCAATCATTGCCTACTAGCTATGAGCTTCAAAAAGTGGTCGATTTTGAAAAATGTTTTCTACACTCTTACATTTTCTGGCATATATTTGTTCTCAGCTGCTACCGTAGATTTCAAGATTCACTAACTAAAAAAATATTCCTCCTATGCATGAATAAATGGATTACCTACTTAACCACCTCTAAGCCTCCTCTTTGGGCATGACGGGCCTGGTTGTGGTTCCTTAACTTTTGCCTCTTCTTTCTCGTCATCGGTCAAATCGTTAGCACATCATGGAACGTAAGCTACTACTTCTGCTTCATCATCCCCATCATCGTTGTCCTCCAACATGAAAATGCTATTTGTGCAGCTTCCGTTGCAATTGTGGCAAATGGTAGAGCACAGCATAGAATGGAAGCCTTCCTACACCCACATCTCTAGCACTACTACAATCAGTAGTGCAGCTGGTTCTTTAGTTGGAACAGGAACCAAGAGGTTGCTTTCATTCCGTTTCCATCCCTATAGTTCAGGACAAAGGTCTTGTCCAAGCCAAGCCTGTACCTGATGGTTCGGAAAGAGTGCTCCAACGCCGCTCCCTCAGTTCGTGGAAGGGAGGAAATGTCTGGTTTGGACATTTGATACTGACTGGATGGTTTCGCTCCATACAACCTTAAAAAGCATAAGTTTCCATTTTTTCTTATGTCAGCATGCGATGAAGTGGGGTTCGAAAACACCTCTGCGGCTTGACGGGTCTCAGGTTTTTTCAAGTACAGTTTACAAAAACTAACTTTGCTTCTCCGAACTGCAGCAGAAGTGGTGTCGCATCCCGTGAGGGCATGTAGAAATAATATGTCTTTCAGGCCTAGCTGTTGCAGATCCTGACTTGAAGGTGGTAGGTACTTTACCTCTGCCAGGCTTGACAAAGATAATATCATGGTCAGGTGGAGTCCTTGCTATAAGCAGAACTACCAAGTCAACATCTTTTCCAATGATCGTTTTGTCATTTGGCACTTGCCCTGATACTGCAACCCGCAATTCTGTAATGGAGAACTGACAGTCACTGTTAGTCTCCATGTGCTTATAAATTTCATTCATGGCTCTAGTTATGTAATCATAAATTATTAAGTGCAGTGCAATTAAGTGCAGTGCAAATAAATCTGCAGTGACATCCGAGCGGTCTGAGTCCTCCAGAGAAAAAAAACACACTTTTGAAAATTTACTACCTAGTACTTTTAGAAGCTCATAGCTAGGCAACGATTGGCGATAGGATAACAAAGTGCAAAAGACAAAGTTTTAGAGAATTTAATTAGCTTTTATTATGTAGTACTTACAACAAAATTTCGTACAAAGCACCGTTTTCGAGAAGTAAGCAAAAAACATGTGCCCCCTCCCCTCGGGCTCACCTCGGAGGGGTAAGGACTTTTAGTATGCTTATCTCCTAACTAGTCCAAACAAAGTTCCTAAGTCAAAGTTTCTGCTTTCGACTTTTCTATCCACACTCCCCTTGTGAGCATTCATTGACCAAACTAGCTGGGGATTTCCCATTCTGTTTGCCCCATCTATGTTCTCGCTTTCGACTTTTCCATCCACAAATTATTCGTTAACTAGGCTAAGCGGGCGACCCAGGGATGGGCTGGTCAATAGCCACAAGGCTGGCACCGACTCGTCCCAATCGGGGGTGAAGGGAAAACCGGGGAAGTTTAGTGGGTAGTGGACGCTTAAGTCTCGAGTCCCACACACGGCCGCAGGTCTAGCTAGCCTGCGGTTATGGTGCATAAACGCATTCTCCTCCGAAAAATAAAAAGGCTAAGCTGGCGAAGCAAGGATTCCCCGCGTCATTCACCACCCGAAACGCCAGCAAATGTTGCCAGATTAGATTTTTTTAAAACGATGTGGTAGGCTGGTATTGCCAGGTACTTGCTAGCCGGTTTTTATAATTTATTGCTAGATTTATATTATTGATTTGCGTTCACGGGCTTTCGAGGCGCGAGGCCCCTTGGACCGCGAGGCCGTGGGCGGTGGCCCACGTCGCCCACGCCTTCCGCCGCCTCTGACCGTATCTTCTCTCAATTTAATACAAAACTTGTCCAATATTTTTTAATCCACTCTCGTGTTAATACATAATTACAGTATTAAGTGGTGTGGGAACTATCAATAAAAATTCCTTTGTATTTTATAGATTTTATTGATATTGCAATCCCATCAATTGACATTTTATAGACCTCATCAATTGTGTCGACATTTAAATCGATAATTGAATGTTGGACGATTTGCAATGCAAAGAGCATTCACACGTACGAAAACAACATTAAGTCCTGTCGTTTTGTCGAAGAGCTCACAATTACGCATAACAAAGTTATTTGACGGAGGGGGCGGCTAACGTGTAGTGCGCGGGCGCAGCCTAGCGCCTCTAAATTATCCTATTTTATTATACGCTCAATTAATTTGACGCTCTGCGGTTTGTTAGACAACCAGCATTATAAAGCCATTACAGGCAGACAGAGTTGACACTCGCGTCGGCTTGTCCAAACAAATTTACCCTTCCTGTGCTCACGTGACATCATTATCCGACGACAAAAACGAACGTTGAGCCTCTGGTGCTTGAGTGTAGTGCGTCCAGTACTTTTATGAATGCACAGACATAGGACATTGAAGAAAAAATTAAATTTATTCCATAAAAACTGTCGTCGACTTGTTTATTAAATGAATTTAGTACCTAATGCGGACAGCCTTTTAAGTAAATAATTCTGGAACCTACTTAAATAAATAGTTAATAAGAATCGACAGGTCTTAACCCATTTAATGTAATAGTCGTTTATTATGATCATTAATAATTGCGTTTCGAGAAATATTTAATCTATTTTAAACAAATTTTGGATACCAAATTACATTATAACTTTTTATTGTGAATGCACAAAAGAAATGCTTCAATTAAAAAACTAAGTAACAAAGAAAAAAGTGTAGTGAATCTGATACGTGCATAATTTGCTAAGTTCACATCACGAGGCCACCCTACACTTAATGTTCTTCGCCGCATAAACGAACGGAAATACGTCTAATTAAAATTTCATTTGTGCTATTTGCATGTTCGACCGCGGCCGAACGAGCGAAGCTCTATGTGTGTTTTTCCACAATCTTCTAATTAAATTATATTATGATAATTGGATTTGGTGTAAAAAGTCAGAACGTTATGAAAATTTTGCAAGACGTATTGCTTCTTTAATTAAATTAAATATTCATGTTGGTACAAAATGTTTCATCGATATCTATCGATGTCAAAACAATTTTTTTATTTTAGTTAACAAAAACGCCTAACTTAAGATAGTTCTCGTATTCGCAATAAAATACAAATATGAAGCCAAGACACAGTGTATAAATAATTATGTACTGGCCAGGCCACTGTGTCTTAGTAAAATGGTAGCGAATTCTTTAGTAGGTGAGCTCTTTAACCATTTAAGTTCTACCGTTTGGTTTGTTCTTTGGAATGGATATGCAAAAACAAGCTTAAGACCTTCCACTAATTGTTGTTATAATAATGCACAGAGTATAATAGTATTTACGTTCTTATAATATTATGGGGTGCATTTGATCAGCGGTTAACTGCACGGTGGGAGAGGCTGAGTTAAGTTTTAGGCGATCTATTTTCCGCAAGCTCCGGCAGGCCTACTGGTAATCTATTTATAGAATGAGTAAAATTTATTTATCGGCTGTTATTTATTTAGTTTCGTGGTTAAATCGAAACCTCATGAAATATAATTAAGCATGTCTGGACGAGCGGCGGGAGAGGCGCTGCGTGCGCGGCCGGTGCGTGGCCGAGATTAATAATTAACAACAAGCGTATATCATTAATTAGCATTTCTAAAAATAAGCCTAATACCGCGGTGCGCGTGTGAGTGCGCCTGTGCGCGTGCGCGTCGCGACGCATTCGGAGCGGAACTCGGCGCGCTTGAGAAGCAAATGACTATGGGAGCTCATTATCGCACACCGGATAATTGAAAATGGCGAACTCATTATAATATTTAGACAATTATTCATCATAATTATTAATTCCCACTATACATATATTATGTCTCCACTAATTATGAATTAAGTGGATTTGTTTCGTCGTCTTACGGATCGCCGGCGCGTCGCGCGGGCGGATCTAGCTACAGCCTACAGCTGTAATAAAATGTTCTTTGGCCGTGACGTCTTATAATTAATATCTGTTACATATTTAAGCACATTTTGAGTCATAGAGTGTAAGCGCGGGCTGCGTCGGCGCCGATTCGAGCGACTCAACGGCGCAGGCGGCGGCGCTTAACAATGATCGTTATCGCTTCATTCACCGTTCGCGGCGACATTGTAAGCGCTCGCGAATTACGCACAAGTCCCGCCATTACCCCGTCCTTGTCACGACGCGGCCACACGCACTCTCCCACCTGCGTGTTTGATTTATAAATCATTTACCTCCACACATCAGACACATGTACCAAGTCCATGGCAGGTGATGACGAGTTCGTTCCATTACCATATTATACAAATAAACATTTTATATGGGTTACAATGTCTGAACTATTTGTAATTTATATTACGGTAAGAAATATGTTCTTTTACCTTCTATTAATGGCAATTGACATGTTTATTTGTTTTGATATAGGCCGCAGGTTCCGTGATCCCAATCAATCCAGTAGTTTCAAAGCTTTGCGGGACGATTTCTTAGCAGTCCACAAGACACAGGTGATATCGAGTTGGAGTCGCGCGGAGGGTGCGAGGTTGCCATGCGCCGCTACACACGGCTAATTAGATTGACGAGCACGCGAGCGGAGTGCGGACACACAGACAGCACGACACATAATTAGCTCCGCTGTTTTATTGTACAGCGCTAAGCCGGGTTGATCGATGCGCGGTGCCGTTAAGAGGAAGGAGTGTCTGAGTTACGACAACTGTAGCATGCTACTTCCGCGGTCAGTGTTACCGTCAAGAGCACTAACATGTATACAATCTTATTCAATGATTAACCTTATTGTCGTCGCATAAGATCTTCACGTGTAATTGCACAATGCATAGCGATAACGTGCAAATATTATCACTGTGTCCGAATAAACTGTGTCCGAGTCGTCAGTTAGTCTAAAAAGTAGCCAATCAGAGCGATTAGGTAATTCGCAAATTTGAACAGAGTAAAAGGGGCATTTTGATGTCATTTTATAATGGGCATTGGCCCAGGTTGTGAGTTCAACCACACGCGATTGTCCTTTTTTGATTGAAATATAACTTTCCTTTTCTATTAAGTTGTTGTCATATTATGTAGCTTTAACTTTATTTATAAGCCTTGAAAAGGTTTTGGTAACATCCATTAAATAGGTATGTAAATAAAGTTTAACAGCGTTTTTTATTTAACAATAAAAAAAGTCCATGTCAGTGATTCATAATTGTTTCGATTAACCTTTAAGGTTTGATGAGATTGCTTAGGATATTGTATTACTACTGGCAAAAACGTAAAAAGTCATGGAACTGTAGGAAACAAAATGTGAATAACACTAAAAAACGTAATAATGTTCAAAATATTCAAATACCTGTATAAATAGTGATTTAACATCAACGTAATAACTGTATCATAATGTAAGGAATATGAATATTCAAATGTCTGTAGAACTAATTTTAATTCAGCATAATATCATTTAAATTAAAAACTCCGTATCATTTTATTAAAATGTCAGTATGTAAACCAGCAGTCATGGTTTTAAACGCAAAATAAGTTTGATTTGGAATCAATGTGAGGCATTAGGTAATCCTGTCTCCTCCAATAAGGCTCGAGCGCGACTAGAAATTTGGATTTATTGCTGTTTGAATTATTCAATGAGCTGCGGCGACGCGAGCCGCTGACTGCGCCTGCGCACGCGGCTGGGCTCAAGTATAGAGACAGTGCGCTAACTATTTGCTACTTCAAATCATGGTACAATTGACCTATTCCAAAAAATCTAATGTAAAACTATGAAAATTTTCGCTCATTACATATTTTTTATATTAAGTTTTAAGATTATGACGTACATTTCGTTTTAAATTGAACGTATGGCTCAATTCAGTATATTTATCTGTTTTAGAATCTGTCGTACGTGGCAGACTGTCCCATGTTTAGGATAAAATGGACTAGCGTCATAAATAAATGGGTTTTGAAATAATTACTCAATCAATTTATAAACAGAAACGATACTGCGATGAAAGCCTTGAAGATCTGATAAGCATATTAAATGGTGACAAGTTAAGTATTCCTTTACCATGCACTGTTCTTCGACCAAAAACGCGTTGTGGGTGTTTATCATTAGGAATGTGGTTGAAATGCATACTTGCCAGCTGGAGTTAAGTTAAACCTACAGAATACGCGAAAAAGAAAGCACGTGATTAATTAATAACTTTGTGAGAATATAACATGACTTTGCTCTTTGTTTTATACTTAACTATCAATATTAAACTACTTGAGTGAACGAAATCTTAAGAGCACATTAAAATAAAAGCAAGGCCGAGGTGAAGTATTTGAGCAGAGCTCATTACAGAGGATTAGCATATTACACGAGCGCGGTATAACAATAATTACGACTCGACAGTTCGCTCTAATTAGCCGGCCCGGCTCATTGTACTACTATGAATATCATGTTCCCCGTATCGATACGAGCACATCTTACACGGTCAAATTTAATTTGAATACATTAAATGCGCAGGCGCAGCGCAGGGCTTCCGAGGCTTCCGTTCAGAAACACGCCGGGCGCGGACGCGTGTAATTTGAATACGAGGTTGTATTTCATGTTTGTTGTGTCAAAACGAATCATAATAACTTTGTTAGAATCAACTTTTTAAAATATTGCCGTAAAGGTATACTTGCTTTGGTTTAGTAATTTAAATTAGGTAGATGAATGTTAAGACTAAGCTTTACTGAGTTAACATAGATTTAGTCAATTTAAGAAATTGTGTCACTCTTCTAGTGAAGAAGTAAAAATTTTAAGTGCAATCTAAGCATCAGGGTTCGAATCTCCACCGTTAAGTCATTTGTCACAATGCGCTATCGAAATGCGGATAATGATCACATACGCAATCTAGACTTGAATAGTCAAAACCTACTTTGGCCTACACGGTGTTTAAAACCATTAGAACAATGATGGTTTAAAGTGTAGACGAGTAAAATATTCGAACGTTTGCAACGATAATGCCATCGACAGAGAGGAGCTGCGCCGGCGCAGTGCGTCCAGACGTTAATGGCTGTCACCGGTCACGCACGCGCGACACCCACGGCCGAGGGAAGTCGCCCATTGACGACGCGGCCTCGGCACGCACTCGCTGCACTCACTGCAGTCGCTGTTAGGGAATGCAATGGGGAAATAATCCTGCATCAAAGTGGGATCTGCTTCATTTGCAAAATTGTATGTTTTCTGCGCTAATGCTGATACACAATAATGGGGATTCCCCAAATCGAAGTCCGTGTAGTGGATGAGTAAGTCTAATAACGACCATCAAATTATTTAGTAAAGTAGTAATCGGGAACTTATAAAAGTGTCCACACCCCCTTATTTTTGTTTCATACTTTAATTTCCCTTTCTATCAAAATTTAACTAAACTATTTATTTATTCTTAATAAATACTATTGTATTAACTACTGATTTAGATCATAATATTTGGTAACTAAATTCTAAAATATTGTATAATGCTGCAAATCTTGCGGATAGCAGGATCGATGCTCTCAATCTTGCAGATAGATTTGCAAGACTGTGTTTTAGGTGGTGCGTTGCATTCCCTCCTCGCTACACTCCCGCGCACCGCCCGCGCCCGCGCAACCCCGGCGCGCTCATCGCCCGCGCTAATTGCTCGCATAAACTATAATTGCGCTCGTAAACCGCCACAATTGCCTAACAAAGTTCACCGTTTGACGACGACAATGTAGAGTCGCCCCAGATGGCTGTGTGATTTAAAACACGCGGAGAAGTGCTACCGCCAGCTCGTTGTACTCGATAGAATTAAATATTATGACTTTTTTGTTTACACGATTCTGAATTTGTGATCTGAACATTTTGATTCATGGTTCAGGGCTTGTTAAGGTTTTTGCGCGACATGTGGATGTAGAATATCGCTCTTAGCCCGTGTTACTTTAATAGAGACATAGAGCCTCTCATACGCTTTTAAATAATGATAAAAATTTGCTTTTAATCATACATCTTTAAATACTGCTTTTACTGTCGATTTATCAAACAAAGTGCCATGCAGGCAGACCATTTGATAACAATAAACACGTGGGTCATTTAGCCGACCAGTGACCGGCGTTATCGCAGACTTACAAAAAGTTACCCGCGGCCTTGACCCCGCACACAGGCGCAGGCGCAGCGAGCGTGCGCGCGCAGTGCGCGTGTGTGCGCGCGAGGGTGAGAGTGCGGCAGGTGCGCGCGCACGCGCTCAAATATCAACATATGTCACTCACCCCCGATATCGCTATCGGTCCCGTTACCTCGATCTTATTTAACTACTGACACTTAAGCGTCGCTCATTTTTACATTCAGCGGGAAGGTTGGCATACTTTTCTAAAATTGCTTCTCCAAGTTGAATGCCAATTTATAAAACTGGATGATTGCTGGAATAATTGAAATAAAATTACTCTGGAATTAGGCCGACGTGTCTTTACATTTAGTATTTTTATAAGCCTTTCAGTGAATAGAGCAATAATAGTAAATAATTGGTAATTGATTTTCTCGGATCCCACTAACATTTATTTGCACCACCTCCGCTAATTGCACTATGGAGACATTTATTTAAAATATGATTTTTAAAAATGTCACTTGGTCAAAATTCTTAATGGGACTCAATAGTCAATGGTTTGAGTTTATCCATAAATATCACTTGCTCTATAAAGATCTCATTGTTGATGGTTTATTTAAAATTGTAGAGTGAATACCTAGATAGTAGAATTTACATGTTACGAAGACGATCATCTGGCTAAGACTCATTTCGCCTCAGACGATAAAAAACGGACCGACCGACGACGTGATAAATTCAATTGACTTTGTATTGATGTTATTACAAGGAACGGGCGGTGGAATGAAGAGTGTTCAACACTGGCGCAGTACCGCTGCGAGCTATGGCGGCACGTAGCGGCACGTGGGAGCCACTGCGCGCGCGCATAGCACAGTCAAACGAACATGACGTGAAGGTGCTATCTAACGTTCGATTAGTTGGATGAAACCTATTAAATAAAGTACTAGAAACAATAAACGAATAAACGAACGGTGCCATGCCGGGCAATTATGATCAGAGTCACTCTATCAAATCTTTGTGTCATTGCAATATCCGACTTTAAATTAAGTCAAAAATGTTGCTATCAATAGCCTTGCTTACAACTGATGATGGATGTAGTGGAATGCTGTATGCCTTTCTAAGATATTAAAATAAACTTGAATTAGTATGGTATAGTAGATTCTAAGGTATATTATTAGTGTGCACTTAAAACAGCCAACTTCTCTTGTATTTTAATACATATATCCATTTATTTACTCTGACTACAGTACTATTGTAACTTATAAGTCCTAAATAAAGTTCCTTTTATACTCAGGTGTGTTAGAGTCTGAACAAAAACGGCTCACTCTGATTTAGTTGATTATGGCTCACCACAGATCAGCTGTTGGTCATTTGAATGTATCAAGTTATTCTAATGGGGGCATTACGGGGATTGATTCCAGTGCGCTATGATCGGCCGGCGATTGCCCGTCTCTCTAATGATCACATTGTGAAGCTGCGCATACGCAACCGAAGAAATTGGAGTTGCTATTATAGCTATATTGGTACACTGCTCGTTGCTTTGACCCAAGTGTGAACTGGTATAAATAACATACCTTAGAGAAGTAAGTGAAAACTAGATTGTAATTTTATATTTTACTTCTGAAGGGAAGCAAAAGAATTGTAATTTTTTTTATTTTTATCTTATGTTTGTGAAGGGCTGGTCCCAGAATTGAATTTAGTAAAATCTATTCATATTAGATCATATTTAAAAATAATTTAAACATGCAGTAACAGAAACCACTTTAAAGATACAAGTGGACTCGATTCTCGTTACAAGGATTTAATAAATATCATTTACTTTAATAATAATTATATAGCCTTTGCCTAATTATAAGGCTAATACTTTAATGAAAATATGGGACAAGCATGTTTCATAAAAGTTAACAAAAGTGTAATTTACAGTAAGCACCCCTCACATAACAACCAGAGAGATGTGCCCATCGGAATGGTATCGCGCATTACGCTGCGCGCGCGCACTGTGATCGATTCCGCGCCGCCTCTCGCAACGAGCTCACAATTCGATTATGTGATGTAACGGGCCGCGCTATTGCCCAGTTGCTTCACTACTTATAACTTCTATGTACGGCAATTAGGTGTTTACTAAACTGCGGATTGATGGATGGACTCTATATTGCACATGTGTTACTGATTGTACCTACTACAGCTATTGATGGGCTTATCGCTAGTTATCAATTTCAGAACATCTTCAGGGAACTAAATATTTTGCCAGAGAATGTTATAAATGTAATGTTACGAGATATTGTAGTTAAATACTACTGTAAAGCTAATGTTTATATACAGACATTTGTTTGACGAGTAATTTCGAAGATTAGACAATTGTCCACTAAATTGTCCACTAATAAAGTATAAATAAAGATGAAACTGGTAAAAAAATGGTCTTTCACATTAGTTACTTGAACTGTGATCGATTGTTCAGGGTTTCGGGTAAATTCCGGGATGCGATGTCGTGAATATTTGGGTCACCATACTCACCATCATGTATAGATTAATTATAAGGTAAATTTACATAAATAAGATTTAATATTGCAGTAACGATCATATATCAGAACTCAAAAATTAAATCTTAAGATAATCTAGTTTTGTATATTTGGACAAACTTTAACTCGTACGGTCGTTCATCGTAAAAGTTCAAAATATACAGTGACTGTTGAATGAATGAGTGGTGTGTCGAGTGGGGGTGAGATGGCCGGCGGGCGCGGGCTAGCGGGAACGTAACGTCTGCGCGCGCGCAGGTGCCTAACGGGACCGAAAGGTCACCCGCGACCCACGCTCCCCCTCCCCCCACAACCCCGGGTCACTCGGCCGCCCGCTTAAGGGTAAAATAGCTGTTCCCGTTACTTTAAGCGGTTTGATAATGACCGATATTTGATAGTTCATTCATTATTTAGTTATGTGGTCGTGAAATTATGCTCGCGGCGGGTTCATGTGCAACATTTACAAATACGGATTAAATAATTATGTTCTTAAAATATCAACATACTTTTGCGTTCATGGAATAAAATATAAATGTTGGATCTATTTATAAAATTTTCATTACCATGTATTGTCTGCGAGTAAACAGTTTGATTGATTGTTTAGAGATGTTTTGCCGAATAACATAATATGATAACTTGTGATAAGATAATATGTAGACAGAGATAGTTAAAGATATCAAGTTCTAAATGAAAACTGAACCTTAGCAATGCATGGCACATACACCTGGTAAAGTAATAAAACCGAGATGACGTAGAAATATAAAAAAAAAAAATTAAACATGCAATATTTAGATCACTTAGAAACTATGTCCACCAAAGCTCTTCCTTTTTCTTTATAAAATGTAGAGCTTTCAAGCCTAGCTTCGAAAACGTGAGAGCTCTTTCGGACACTCATTTCGCAAAGTACTCAAGAATGTATTAATGGCAAATGCAGTTTTCTCCCTCCCGACACTCCCAACGAGGGACGCGCGGCCCTCCGGTGCGGACACAGCGCGACAGACAACAGAGAGGCATGTTCGTAGCGTGACGTGTTGATAATGATAAATGTCAACATGTATTGAACAAGTATTGTAGATAAGTTACCAGATGCATTTAGATGTGTAATGTGACTTTAAAAATAAATGAATGCAAGGAACCCAATTAATCCAATTTAGAAAAAAAAATACGATCTAATAGTGACGTGCAAAATGATATTTTATAGGACCAATGGAAATTAAAAATTAACATTTTGCACTCAGACTGTGAGATACTTTTTTTTTAAATTTATTTATTTTTAAATTTATTTATTTCTTATTTTACATATTATTCACGTCACATGTCTGTCTGCATAGCAGTGTGACGGCAGTTTACCATGGCATGTTTACCGCACGGGTATTTCCTGCATTATGGTGAGACGCAGGAACACATTTCCGAGCGTATGGCGAGCGCTGCGGAGGCGACACCCTCTAGTCGACGACACTTCACGCTCTCGCGAGACAAGCGTTGGAAAATAAAACGTTTACGCGTTCGGATGAAAATGCAAATTGTCACTGATACGAATAATAGATAACCTGCTTCTTGCAATTGTCATACAAATACGGAATAATATATTATTCACGTGACAATTGTCCATATAGGATCGCTTTGCTCGATTTACGATAGCTCTACAAATAGTTTAGTCAGTTTCTTTACAAATATGCTAAATATTTATATACCTTGCAATGTAGTTGTGACGTTAATGCCTGTAAAAGTCTGCCAAATCTGGGTTTCAGAGCCATATCAATATTAAAAATGTAAAATTAATTTTTGTGCTGTTGTCGACAAGTTTATAAGCCGTTACATGTGTAAATGATTAAAAGTTATTTAAGTTTATGTTGCTCCCTGCTGTGTCCACACATGTAGCGTACGCGTACTTTTTCGCAAACAAGTGCCCTTTTCCGTATGTTTTGTAAAGATATTATTAATTAATAAGTTTATGCTTCTCATGAATACTGCCTTACATGCTAGTTACAGTAATTAATGACAGAAGGGATGCAAACTAACAACAATACAACTTGATCTTAATTGATCGTCAATGTAATGATTGATTTAACAAGATTATTATCATCTTTTAATAAAGTAATGTAATAATATAGAGCAAAAACTTACATAAAAAAAATTAGGATACCTTTCCCTGACAAAAGCAATAGCAACAAAAAAAGGCAAAGATAATAAAAATTACGGTACAGAACCGTTGCGCATGCCCAATAAACAGCTTTACGGTAATTATATTGTCTGTTGTTACACTATCTGTGCACTCGTAACGCTTTTATTGCTTCGTTTGTTTAAAAATGCTAAAAAGATGTTGTTTTGTCAACAATGAATAGAACTTTCTTTTACTGCGGTGCAGGAGCGCACGCGCAGGCCGCGCGGGGGACGGGCGGGGGAGGGGAGGGGCAAGGTCTGTGCAATTTTTAGTTTACAACCTTTTACTTTGTTTTTCATATAAATCGCCGCGGAGCCAATAAATTAGAAAGTACCACTCTTTTACATTTTTTAACGGAACATTGGGACGCTGCCTTTCTCCGATACAATGACTGCTAAATTGCTTCCTAACACCCCTCTAATAAAAACTTCTTCGTACTTTATACCGAAAAAGTACCATGGTTTTTTAGAAAATAGAAATGTTTATATTTATGCTACCTTTAAAAAAGTATAAAATACACTTCTGTGAACAAGTAACTGGACGCTAAGTGTTTTGCAAAAGGCAAATTAGAATAACTGTAAAATATGAGTTACTTAAGTTGTAATGGACGTTAAGTTATTTAACTTGATGCTCAACAGCGCCATAAACCAGAACAAGTGTTCTGCCCGATCACTGATACTCATCACAGAGATAACAACAGATAAGACCAATTACATCTATTATTGTTAATAAAAAAATTATAAACCTCTAGTACTATTGTTATTTTTATTTAAATATACATGTGCTTATTATTTTATTATCATAATAAAACTTACGTACCTACACTTTAATGTTAAAATTCTTTTTTCATTACAACATGAACAAGATTAAGTAAATTATTAGCACAAATTTCAATGGTAAACAATACAGTTGTGTGACTTTAAATTAAAAAAGTTAAAAGCCAGTGGACTCGCTGAATTCAAACATCAAACTTCTTATTCTTTCGTAAAATGTACGTTTGTTTATTGTTAGTAACGTCATTAGCATACGTTGAGATGAACGTAATCGACATTTCCGTTAGGAATGAGGCCCGTTACCCACCCTCCTCCCTTCAACGCAAGCGAGCCGCTGCGACAGCTATTTATTTAAACGAAGTACTATAAACAATGTTGTCATACCATTAGGTATGCGGTTGCAAACTTTCTGAATAGTCTCTACAAAAACAGATCTATAAAAATTATGATTTTCCCCTATGCTTCGAAAGCAATTGATTAAAAATGTAAGTTATTCAGCGTATGGGAATACTGTAGATAAGAAAAGAAAAGTAGGAACTCTTTAGTACGAATCTAGAACAAACTACAAAAAACACTCGAAGAGAGGTTTACTTTATGGGATCGCAACACATTAAGCAATAATTCCAACACATTAAACGAAGAATCAAGAACATCGAGCCTTTGTTTTATCAGGCGGGCCACATGCCTGTGCGCTTACTGATATTTTATGACTAAATATCATACATTGCAGACACTTAAGGCATAATCATCAAAAACATTTAACCACGCTTAAAAAAAATGAAAATTCACATCTGATACGACTGATTGAATAATTAGGTTAACCACTGCTATAATTGTAGTTTTAATCATGACAGTAAAATATGAAAACCAGGATAAAATATGCAGATATAAAAGTCCAGGTTAATAAATTACGGAATGAACACTCATATTCTTTACGATAATGCGTGTGGTGGGTCTTTGTATAGTAGTATTATTTTAGTTTAGGTAATATAATAAGCAATAACAAAATTGCATTGATAAACTTCAATGTTTATACATTCAATATGAACCGTGGGAAAGATAAGGGCAAATCAACCAAATAATTTAATTTGGATATATTGAATAAGTTAAAATCGCCCCCAACGTCACATTCCTAGAAGAACCTTGTTGGCACTATAAATAGAAAATAGCAAAGGTGTCCGTTATTTTTACACAAAACAGAACTTATAATGATGGTTTTCTTCACCTTAAGCAAGCTTTATATTATTTCTACTTGAGAATTTTTTTTTCCAAATAGTAGTACATACTTAAGATTGAACCAACAAGATCTTGAGCGAGCATTTGCGCATTCACCCATCGCGCCTTTTCGCGCACAAAACTCTAACAACCGTAAAATGGCGTTCATTGAAAAAACATTAACGTTCGTTTAGCTGTCCGTAGAAAGTAATAAAAGTTAAAAAGCTTATTACGGGCTTACCACGAACAGGATAATAAAAATTCAGCAGCGTCCGTCGGTGCCCGGGGTGGGGGAGAGGGGGGATCGGCCGGTCACGCGAGCCGCCGTAATTAAACCGACTTTAGTGTAATGCCGATTTGTGACCGTCAAATGAGCGACTGACGTACAGTCAGCGTTACAGACTGAGCAATGGAAGATCGTTTTACGTTGCCTTTGGACAACAGTAAGCGCTTAAATTTAAAGTCGACTGTACATCAAAATGCCGTGTGACTATCGGGTTGACTTGTAATCGATTAGAGCATGGGAGACCTACATTTAGTCCCTTAAAAGGATGAGTATAGGTTACTAATGAGGTTTAGGAGAAATCAATCTATGTTCTGTCGGAAGACCTTCGTATAAACCACAATTCCTTTAAATAAGCTCATTGAAATGAAAACTGTCTGCAACATTTATGTTGGAGTAAGTACGTAAAAGTTATTTTGGTGAACTTTTTTTACTGGACTTCCCAGTGCAAGTACTGTCTTACGTCTTAACTTAGCACATTTTAATCTATCGTGAGATAAGATTGTGATTTCTTTATATCTACCATTACTAATGATATAACGTCATTGTAATTTGAGTTCATTACTTTCACATCAATATTATCATGAAAAGTAAAAGTCATTTGTCATTATCTTTTAATGTGAAAGAACGATTGGTGCATTTAGCTATAGAATTTCACATAATTATTTGTTGTTTATGTCAAATAATATTTGTTTAAGGTTATCGGCTGTGCATAAGTTCAAGTATAATTACGTTCATAGAGATGACAGGAGGCGGCAGTCAAATGTCACGGCAAAGGTCAAGCCTTGAAAAATTGTGCAAAAAAGCGTGTGTGCGGCGAATTCGACCGTCGTCGTAAACGAGTGATAAGGAACGTGCTCAAACAATAGAAACTCACCCGAGTCCATCCCGGCGGAGGCAATGAATGGCGCGCGCGCGCATCCCTCCGCGCGAGCTGCCACCCCCACCCTCCGCCTAGACCAGTCTGCGGCCTACACTCTAGATATTATTCACCCCGAAGAAGAGCAAAAACTCAAATGTCAAGCGATTTGGAGGGCTCAGGGCGTCTGCGGGGCGCCGGGGCGCGCAGGGGGGGAAGCTAACGGGACCTTGCACAGGGTCTCTGGAACTAGACTAAAGTACTGGGGCGCGAAAGCTAGGTCGTAGGTAGCGCAGGGAAATGCGACTAAGGGCTCTTACACAATACTTGTAGTCATGTTTTTGTGGGACTCGTGTTTGTACTTATTGTAATTTGAGAGTCATAATTATGAGTGCTTACATTTATGGTCTTTGACAATTAATTGCACGTCGTCAATAAACATACGTTTTACTGTCATTTTATATGAGAGCATAATTTGTATTCTTTGTCACATATAAAATTTTATTTGCGTTTTGGATGTGTAATTGTTACTAATAGGTATAAGATCTCTGATCGTAATCTTACTACCAATTTATCACGATCAGCCTGTCGCAGTCCACTGCTGGACATAGGCCGTTCCTAATGTTCGCCACAGTGCTCGATTCTCGGCTACTCGCATCCACTTTGCGCCTATCAATTGCTAATGAACTATCAGTCGACTATAAATTCATTATAAAAAAATTTTGCTTCAAAATGTCATATTATGTGTGGTTTTGTACATAATATTATAGATAAAGAAATGATGAATTTCGTTGGTTTGTGTGAACAAGCCTTAAGCGGGGTGCGCGCCCTTGCGCAGGCGCAGCTAACGGGCCACGCTGAGGCGCCTATTATAGTGTTGTTCTAACGTTCTACAAGTTAGTACCGATACGACAGTGTACAAATAGTCACGCACATATAATATTTTTTACACTGTTTATAAATTAAATTAAAATATATTATAATGTAAGTGTAAGTTTGGAATACTATTATACATTTGAGTTGTATTTTTGATAACATTAATAGTTTATAATATGTAATAGGTCGTCAATTAGTCCATTAATTATAATACTGTTATAATTCTAACCATCATCCTTTTTTCCATTCTAACCAAATAAAATACATATAATTATGATATATTAAATTGTTGTTCTATTATATAGCACATTTGATAATCTAAGAGTATCTAGCATTTTTCCATAGCCCACCTGAGCTACATCGACACGAGCTATGTCAAATGTCTTATAGTACCGAAAACTTTTGGCCAACTGATCGGATGACCCCACCCGCGACGAGTTAGCTGCATGGACGTGCGCGTGTTATAGATAAATCCCGGTAATTGCGCGTAGATCTGCCCGCGCGCCGATGGATGCGTTTATGAGCGTTTCAATTACTACCATATCGCGCTCTGACCACCACCACGGTTCTTGCTATATGCAAACTAGTATATCGAACTCTCTACTTCTAACTGACCGTGTCTAAAAAGATGAACTTAAAATTATAAGCAATTAGATCAAGTAAAATAGTAGTAGCAATAGTAACCAGGGATCGTGTTTTGGATTCCTATTTAGATTACAAACATTCATGTGATACACATTTGTGCTTAGGTATATATTTGTACATCTGATCAATTGTGTGGTTTTGTCCGATATTTAACTTAATATAAGTTTAGGCCTGCGCGTGAGTTTCGTCTGTCGGTTTTTGCTTCGTCTCACGCGCGGTCACGAGTCGTCGCGGGTATTGAACTTATGGTAACTTCGATTCGAATAGCATACTATTATCAGGTAGGCTTAAGGCTGGATCACTGTCACTCCGACCATTACGATAATGCGAGGAGGTGATCTTACACGAACTAAATACGCGAAAGTACAAAGAGGTACTAATTTTTTTTTATATACTTTGCCCTGCAAATGACCCCACTCCACCTGATGTTAAGTGGAAATGAAGTCCAGACGCGAGGACAACTGGTGCAACGTAAGGGACGCAGCATCAGTCACCCTCACTCTGCCGGCCCACAAAATTTTCATATTCCAATTAACAGTTTCAACTCTATGACAATTTTTATTCATTTGTTCAGACCAATTATTTTTATTTTATTTGTGTTTTTTTTATTGTTACGGTCTGTTTTTTTGTGCAATGTTTTGTAATTGTCTTATATTTTAAAGGCCAATAAATGGTTTTTCTTTCTTTATTTCTTTCAATTACAGGTAGGTTTGTGTCCTACTGACTCAAAATAAAAATTAAACAATATAAATGGTTAAAATCGTGACAAATCTACGAAAAACGACTGTTATCGGCTGGTTGTTATTAGCGTCATAGGTAACAGTAGTTTAATAATAAAATATTATTAGTTTAGATAATTAATTTTATTTGAATAAGTTGAAACTAAACGAAACAAATTTCACATAAATGCGCTGATAAAATGAGATGCAAAATATGCATGCATGTCTAGTATAATTAATATCAACATAAATACTTGAACTCTGCGACCCTAACACACCTGATGTGTGACAGTAATGGAGCAGTGTTTTTGCTCGGTTCGCGCACGCAGCGGAGGTGGAAAGCGCGTTTCCCGCGCTCCGAGCGCATGCGCGGCTGCGCGTGCGCCGCTAAAGGTATCGTTTTCCATTTCCCCGCGCATTTGCGTACGCAATGCGTGCGTGACGTAGCGGTGCAGAAGGTGTTGTTTGAGATTGCTTTTATTGCTTACATCAGAACAGATACTGACACTGTTAAACTTATTTTTTTTTGTTTTTTGCTTAATTTGTCACGGGTGAAATTAGGTCAGTTGGATAACAGTAGCAATAAAAGTTACGATTTGAATTAGCTCTTTGAGCTATAGCCTGTCATTCAGGTAATATTTTAGTAGGGACTGAATTTGTTCATAGTCTCGGGTTCAATTCTAAACTAGGTCAGCTTAGAAAATATTACTTCTTTACTATTAACATAAGCTAGCATGGCGTATTGTTTGTCAGCGTGTTAACTAACAGGACAGCGCAGTGACTCCTCTGTGAGTCGGTGTTGTGCGTAGTCTCGCAACGCGAGGAATGTGACGCGCGCACGCGGATTTGAATACTGCATATTCAAATGGAGCGCGGTGCATATTCTAATGCAAGGAGTGCAGCCGAGTCCAGAGCATCACACCAAGTATTCACGCGGAAATAAACAGAAAACTGTCGTGAGTAAACTTTACTCATACATATTTTCTGGCAAAATACTTGAAAGAATAAGCTGTGGTAGTCAATTTCACATAAATGTCAAAATAGACTTTCTATACGTATGCATAATTTGCTCGGTGGTGATGGAATAAATTATGAGGAAATCTGTACAGTCGAATAGGCAAAGCCACGATTCAAATTGATCAGCTCCCTAGTTAAGGGTTACGGAGCTTAGATGGCAGTTGCTGCAATGTTATATCGGACCGGGCCCTGGTCAGAAAAAATGCTCGGTCGGTGAAAGGATACTAGAATTAGAATGGCCAAGATAAAGGGAGATATACATATAGAGAAAGTAAATGTACTTTAAACATTAAATCAGTTTAAATTCAGTTGGGCAAAGTTTAAAGTAACGCGTTGATGTCTTTTCTTTTGTCCTTGTCATTTGATAGTCATAACATTTCTGTTTCACTCTTTTAGTTGTTAATTTAACGTTATTTAGTAAGTAAATGAAAATCAGCAAGATCCTTTATTTACAAATTTTATTGATGTCAAATTGAAAAAACGAAACTCGATCAAGCAATATAAATGTGTTAGTTTTTCGAAAGCAGCTTGGGTTTGTATCACCAATCCTCATTTTGGCTAGCGTGGTGGCTGATGATTACCGATATATCAATGACATGACTGCGATGATGGAGACCCCGCCCGACGATATAGTGCTGATACTTTTTACTTTTTTAGGAATGAGAATTTTAATTTGTTTATTATAATCTCACAATTAGAGGTTTAATCATAAGCTGTAAGGCGTTCAATATACAACTAGACACCCAATCTCTAAGAAAAAATCATCAAAAAACGTCCGAGCGGCGTGGACACAGATGACATTAACACATTCGTTCAAATTAACACCTTATCTCGTGGCAGTTAGTGTTTAATGTCAATTGTATACAACTAAACGGAAACTCTGTCCAATAGTTGCGTGGGCAGACTTTTGCTTCGGACAATATTTGAGCGTGAATGGGAGTCTAGTAGTATATTGGACGTCATTGCTGTAAGGTCACAATATTAGAACGTCGCTTAGACTCACGGACAAGGCCGGAGCAGAATCCGTCTTATTACCGACCGCATCTTCACCTTCGACTGGGATTTGCTCAAATATGCTTAATTATGTATTTACTATTTAGTATGCCGAACGTAATCAGCTTTAATAGAGATATGTAATTAAAACTGTGAAAATTTATCACTTTGGAATTTAATTCGAAAAGGATGGTGTGGTAATTCTATGCATGACGAGTCGTGGGTCAAATTACTATCAATATCAATAATTTTATTAATGAATTTACTGTAGAAAGTATAGACTGTATCTGCCAACATCCAAAATAGTACAAAGAACATTACTTGGTTGCAGCACACGCATAAACTATACATACTTAGCTGACGTCAGATAAATCAAATTCCGAATAGACTTCTTTCGACGAAAAAAAGGTAAATTTATTGTTATTACAGCGTTGTGCAGGTAGCCCGTAATGGAACTCGCGCTCGGACAAAAAGCTTCCTGGCAAAAAACACCTGAATACGAACGTATGCAAATCCTTTGTTGGGCCAGCGTTGGCTTGCTAGACCAAAAAAATACTACACGCGAATATAAACTTTATCCATACAAGATAAGGTGCAAATTTGTTTGTGCAACTTTAACATTGGCACACACGCGAAAACTTTTTCACATGTTCTAGGAGCAATCTGCGATCAAAGTGCGTTCATAAATTTCAATCCCACCAAAAACATAAATGTAAAAAAGGAAAGCCAAGTTCAATACAAAAATTATGTTTGGCTGTGGGCTTCGCCGCAAAAAGGATGGAGATCTTTATGAGTGCCAAGTTCTATGATCTTAAAGTAGGTTAGATTTGACTTGGCCAGTTTTCATTATATCAGTAATTTTATAAAGTTATTCAAAATAATTATAATATATTACCTAATTCTAATAAAAACTGGCCAAGTCAAATCTTACCTACTTTAAGATCATAGAACTTGGCACTCATAAAGATCTCCATCCTTTTTGCGGCGAAGCCCACAGCCAAACATAATTTTTGTATTGAACTTGGCTTTCCTTTTTTACATTTATGTTTTTGGTGGGATATCATTACTTTTTGTAAAGAAAACTAGGCAAGTATTGAGATTTAATGTGGTGCCACGCGCCGCCGACGACACGCACCATCGCGTTGGCCGGTTGTTTAGCGCGTACCTATTACAAGTTTTTTGTATGGGGACACCACTTATTTTTTGACTTAACTTTATTTTTTTATTTCTGTTATATAGAAAATATAATAATACATAACATATTGGAATAGTTTTAATTCCAACGCTACAATAAAAAAAAAATTATGGGCCCCCAGTATTGACCGACTGACTTATAGCAGCAAAACCTAACCTACTTCCAGATGACCTAGAAAGATGAAATTTGGAATCCAGCTCGGTAATTGTGTGTAACCGTAGGGAAAAATCTAAAAATAGAAAAAAATTAAAAAATAGGGGGAGGAGGGGGGCGTTTCCCCCCCTAATTTTTTACTTTTTTCTATTTTCAGAATTTTTCCTACGGTTACACACAATTACCGAGCTGGATTTCAAATTTCATCCTTCTAGGTCATCTGAAAGTAGGTTAGGTTTTAGTACTGATTGACTGATTTATAGTAGCAAAACCTAACCTACTTCCAGATGACCTAGAAGAATAAAATTTGGAATCCTGCTCGGTAATTGTGTGAAACCGTAGGGAAAAATCTAAAAATAGAAAAAAGTTACAAAATAGGGGGAGGAGGGGGGGTCTCCCCCCCTAATTTTAAACTTTTTTCTTTTTTCAGATTTTTCCCTACGGTTGCACACAATTACTCAGCTGGATTCCAAATTTCATTTTTCTAGGTCATCTGGAAGTAGCTTAGGTTTTGCTACTATAAGTCAGATAAAACCTAACCTACTTCCAGATGACCTAGAAAGATGAAATTTGGAATCCAGCTTGGTTATTGTGTGTAACCGTAGGAAAAAATCTAAAAACAGAAAAAAGTTAAAATATAGGGGGGGAACGTCCCCCCCTCCCCCCTATTTTTTAACTTTTTTCTATTTTTGGACTTTTTCCTACGGTTACACACAATTACCAAGCTGGATTCCAAATTTCATCTTTCTAGGTCATCTGGAAGTAGGTTAGGTTTTGCTACTATAAGTCAGTCAGTCAGTACTAATTTTTACGACTTTTTGACCTTCATATCTTTATAACCGTTTGAGCTAGCTTCATGAAATTTGGGCTTCTAGGTGTCCTTATGGATCTGATTAAACTCACGTAGTTTCATGTGTTTCGGTTCAATAGGTTTTAAGTTAGAGAAGGGTCAAAAGTGACACCAAATGGTTCGTGTAAATATACCTTGGCGCTGGCTAGCCCGTTCCTTTGCTTGAACTTGGCTTGACACGCTGCCGCGTGTCTAGATATTCTCTGCGTCCGTATTCGGATTCTCGGAAACTGACAAAACACGTGATCGATGCGCTTGCGCACCGCTTGGGCGCTGACTAATAATGTGAAATGCTTGCACCTTTTTACCTTTGTAACTTTCCTTTAAATAGGAATGGAATTCTAGGACTTTGGGTCATTGTCAAAATTTCCATTTCACCGAACGATTGAGGTGTTAAAAAACGAAAAACATAAAAAGAAAGCCATCTCACTGTAGGCATGTAGTCATACAAATGCATTAATCTATTGTAGTGTGGAGTCAATGACACGTAATAAAAATCTAATTCAGTCAAAAGTTAAACATATTACAATTTTGTTACTTTAGATGCATTTATGTATTGTAGCAATGTTGCTATTGTCGCTGTAATAGCTTCTAATTCTAGAGCGTTGCACAAAAGCTGATTAGCGGATAATTAATTTAGTATCAACGTAAAAAAATATCTTGTTGCCTATTTGTGCATGTTGTACCATGATTTAGACATTCATGTACATTTTTGTATCTAAAAACTGAAAAAGGAGACAACGACTTATCGTTTTTAAATTAATATAAAGATTTTAGACAATATTAGAATACGTTACATTTTTTATAGAAAAAATAATGTATATTTCTTTTTATTTCAATAACTGTCAGGTTCAATCTATGACTGTGATAAAATAGCTTTGCACAAAACACTTAGGGTGCGACTGCAAACATCTATATAGTTTTTTAACATTTAAATCGTTATTTTTAGTGAAAGACGGATCTTTTGAAGAAAGATACTATTCTCAGTTGTCACAATGGCACAATGGCTTGCATTAACTCGGTGATTAGCATGTAACCGTCGCTCGCCGGGGTGCAGCGGTGCATCGGACAAAGCTTGCAGAATCGCAGGGTTGTGAGATTGTGCCGCTCGCAGGTAGCCATGCAAATGCAGTTCTGCCCGACACTGGTTTCATCGCAGCGGCACTGTTGAATTTCACCTCACTTTTAAGACCGCCATGTTCTTTTTTTCTTTTAATTTCGGAGCATTCTATAGCTTGTCAGTTTTTAATCAGTGCTGTGTTAAGATAAAACTTTCATTCATATAGCTACTAATTCAAGTAAAAGCAAATTCATTAATTTAATTAATGCACTAAAGAAGGAGGAATATGAACATCAATGATAATGCGTAATTACAAAAAAATAAAAATGGTTCAATCTTTGTGCTGTGATATCTAAGTTCAATTTAAAAGTTACGGTCGTAAAATAGAGTTGTATAACAATGTTTTGACGTGCGCTTGCGCAACGTCCGCAGCGCTTCAGCGTGGCTGGGGTGTACTTCCGCAATTCCGCAAGAGGAACAGGACGAGCTCGCAAAGGAGAGCGTTCGCTGGGGGGTGGGGGGGGGGCCGCGGAGCAAGGGCTCTGCTGATACCCGTGGCCCCTTCATGTTAAGGCGATGAGGGAGTACCGCAGGGTTATTGGGTAAACCCCTGGGCCACTTCCATCTTCGGCCCAGGAACAATGCCCCTCTTTAGGGCATCGGGAGTCCCACACACGGCCCTGTCCCTCCCCCAGGACGGGGTTAAGGTGCGTAACGCATTCCCCGCGAAAAAAAAAAGGCTTGACAAGTTTGCGGCCATAGAGTCATGTCAATGAACGATAGCGATACGCATTATAAACGAGGACAAGCCCATGCAGTAGCACTAACTTATGACGGCTAACGGATAAAACACTGGTTTTGGTTGTCAGGTGATGATTATTTTGCCTGCGCTCTCACTTTCTCTATCCAGAGGATCAACACCGAATGATTAAGACTGCTTAGTTTTGGGACCCAACTCATGTGTCGTAAAAGTGTGCCCAATAGGTCCACATTTTTGATGACTCACGAAGTTTCAAATGCAGGCCACTTGATGATGAGTTTCGATATGCCATTCATGAAACATCTTACAATGTTCAGCCACACCATACGCTACTCTAATTTTTGAGCCTTGATAATACTACTGCTGGACGACAGCCAGAGTTTTACTACTATAGATGTATAATATGTGTTTTAAAATGTTACTGCTCGCTTTTTTTTTTGTATAATTTTAGAATTAGGTGAGATTCTGTTGAACTGAACTGGTAAAAAATATTGGAATTAAGTTAGAAAGAAGCTAATGAATAAAATTTATGATAAATGATGAAACCTTGCAAATGTAAAAAGCTGCAATTTTCCTGCATGAAACATTTGGCAGGAACTGGTATTATAGATTAACGAGATAACAATATTACGTATATAACACCTAGCATAAATCGGTAATTATATTGTACCTTGACTGGACTGTGTAAGTTCAATACGAGCTAACAGCAGGCGCATCTTAGTAGCGTGCATCAGTCATCTTGCGGCTGGCATATTCGGCTTAATTAATTACTTATTTATGGACGTCATTAACATAACATCGCCGATTCCACAATGCCTAAAGACGAAAGTCTTCAATCAGTGCGTCCTACCCGTCATGACATACGGAGCCGAAACGTGGACACTTACGGCACGGCTAGTCCACAAGTTTAAAGTCGCTCAGCGGGCTATGGAAAGAGCTATGCTCGGCGTCTCTCTGCAGGATCGCATCCGAAATGATGTGATTCGGCAGAGAACCAAAGTCACCGACATAGCTCGCCGGATTAGCCAGCTGAAGTGGCAGTGGGCTGGCCATATCAGCCGTAGAACCGATAACCGTTGGGGTAAACGGGTTCTAGAGTGGAGACCGCGTCTCGGTAAACGTAGTGTAGGACGCCCTCAGGCCAGGTGGAGTGATGATCTGCGCAAGATGGCTGGCAGGAGCTGGATGCGAGTGGCCGAGGATCGATCAGCGTGGCGAGCATATGTAGAGGCCTATGTCCAGCAGTGGACTGTCACAGGCTGATGATGATGATGATGATGATGATTAACATAACAAACGTAACGCGAGTCTCGAGCAAGGTTCTAGCGGCGAGATAGCCACATTTCCAGCGATGCACCTTGCAACAATTGATGCACTATTATTTATCTGATCTCTTTGTTTCTAACTAGTCTAAGTGCGCTTGCGCCAAAATCCAGGATTTCGTAGGTAACATGGATAATATCTAAACAAATCATGGCTACAGTGGTATTATAATCTAATGAGCTTGTTTTGCGTAGGTAGATAAAGATTCACACCATGAGCTTCACGCATGTGAAGTGCTGTTCGAGATCTCGAACTTAGCTACCCAAGTTCTTAAATTATATTTCCTTCTTGTCTATCTAATAACTGACTATTACTTTTATACAGGGTTCAAATCATAATATAATCTTGCCCCCCGTTATGATTGTGTGGCGCGTTGAGAGTATCTATGAAGTGTCCCTTGTGGGATGCCGAACTCCCTCGCAAACGCGCCTAATTCATCCACCTCTTTTCTAATTGTTTTGAACTAAAAAAGGGTTTGCTAAAGCTCTAGCTCTAGATATATTCATACATATAAGGTTATTTTAATGGAGGCAAGTGAAGGTTCGGTGGTCCAGCAGCGCGATGGGTGTCAAGAGCCGTTGGTTAACCTGGATCCGAAAAGCGCAGGAACGCGGTAAATGGCGATCAAAAAGGGAGGCCTTTCCCCAGAAGTGGTCATTCAATTGTCACGTATTATTTAAGAATCTATGAGACAGAAGTTTGCTTTTTATTTGCCTGTTTTAAGCGCTCGCTGGTGTAACGGACCTTTAGCCATCATTCAATCAACATTTTCAACAATAAATAAAGTTTATTATATCAATTACGAGGCTTGTTGCCCACGGTGCAGTAATTATAGCAATCATTCGTACTAAACGCTGTGTCGTCGTAAGTTTTTAACGCTTTATATTATGTTATCATGTCTATAAATACTTGTTAACGTATTTGGTTGAAAAGTCTGGTAGGTACCAGACTTAAAATTTTAATCATGACTTTTAATCATGAATTATTATGGTTGGAAATTGTAATGTAAAATACTTTTTTATCAGATTAAAAGTATCACCTTTTATCAGACAAAAGCAAAATTTTGTTTTTACATCTTATGGACTAACATTATGAGTGTGGCGCAAAGTAAAGTTACGACTGAATTACTACTTAAGTTAGTGATAAATTATGATTTTGGATTTAAAAGTAAGCATGTAGAGATCGGGCACTTTTTGTTTAATTTTATTTTGTTAGGTATTTATGTTATTACTTTCTTGAACCTACAGCCTTATCTGAAACTAGTTCAGCTAGAGTCCATGTTTGAGACAATTGTTTCGCAGCAATCTAAAGTTTGGTAAGTTTGTAGCGAGGAGCGGGCGCGTGACGCGAGACAAAACGACAACTTAATTAAATTACGGCGACACAGCTGAGCGCGGTTTTTGTCGCCGAGCGACGCCGGCGCGTTTCCAATTTCGTCTAGGCGCGTTTTTTGGCGTTAATTACGAGATGAATGGACCGGGGAAAAAGCGCCGATGGACAGGGCTGCCGGGGATTTCACCGCTTATTGTTAGAATATGTATTGCGTTTACGCTGATAACAAGTCCTATCAAAACTATGTGTTTGTTGTTTATTCACGTAGAATATTGATCACCGAGTGTCGTTTATTGAATGCGGTTCAATGCACAACAATTTTTGACGAGACTGTTTAGATTATTTTTAATATCAAACATATGGCGTAGTATGGAAGTGTTCACGTCAAAACGCGCGCGCGGACTATGTAGCGATCACCGCGCTCGCGCCCGCAACCGCGCCCGCGCGTTTACAAGCACTAGAGGGTGTCTCTGTCTCATTTTCGTTGTAAAAAACAAAGATACTCTTGTGGTTTGCTAAGTATTTCACTTTTATAAATTATGTTGTAAGAAAATATAAGCAGTTATATTACATTACCTACATTTTAAGCTAAAGCCTAATACCGACATAGTATTTATAGATTAAATTGATTATAAGTACAATCAATATCAACAGCCCTACTTCCAGCATCAGGGCGCGCGTGCGTCACGGTGCGCGGGCGGCGTCGGGCGGTGCGCGGTGCGCGGGGGGAGGGAGGGCGGGTGCGCGGGCGACGACGTCGCTTGCGCATTGTCGCGTATTCAAATCCACCACAAAAACTGTGTGATCGAGATTTTCCATCTGTCACAGTCCGCCGCCGCTAGCCGTTTTTGTCTGTAATCACTTGATAACCGTTAAAACCGTTTAATTCGACAAATTATTCTCGCTGTGGAATGGTCGCGTTAGGTCTGTCTATGGAAAACGTCATTAGAGGACGTTAAACTTTGGGAAGTGATCCTTTAGAAGTCTTCGGGAATAGTGAAATCTAACATCATCGTTAAAATGATTTATAAACAATGACCTAAATGGAAATTTATCGGTCGCAAATTACGATTGAACTGCATCATTAGTTTACCCTTTTTCAAAAAAAGTACAGAGTATTTCATTTGTTTATAATATGACAAATTATTAAAGTAACACCTTTCAATGCCCCACTCCAAAAGAAAAGGCCTCTATAACTCAAATCAAGTCATCTTGCCAATGAGAATGAGAATTACAGGCTTTATAATTATGCTTTCCAAATGAGGACTGGTAAACAAAAACCCATACCCCAAAGCCCAGTACTTAAAACATTAGATTTCGACGAGTTATGTAACAAATTATATCTCTGGAATATTAATTATGACTGAAAAAGTTTATGCAAGCGTATTGTTTGTTTGAAGGAGCTAACTTATTTGTGTTGGCCTAGGACCATCTGTATAAGGACTAGACCTCTTGCCGAAACCTACGTGACTAATAGAAATGCAATGTAACCTGCATTACCTCGCCAGTTGTGTGATGACATTAGTGGTTTGTGGTGTAACACATGACGTCATGCACACCTATTTATAAAACTATAAACAGGAATGTTTAATTTTTAGTGAGCTACAAATGGAGATATTAATATTATTATTATAATAATAATAATAATAATATAGTTTATTCATTCACCAAAAAACGTGACAATTTACAATTTTCATTCTTAGTACTATGTTTACTAATTATTTGTGTTAATCTTGGAATATCCCTGCCAACTAAACTAGGATTAACCTGTATCTTAGAAGACAGTGATTCCTCCAGGGAGACAAAGTTATTGTAGTTAAAAAGGGGAATAAAGGTCCAACAATTTAAGTTAACGGACAAGAATTTAAAAAAAAAAAAAAAAAAAAAAAAAAACTAAAATAAAATAAAAATAAACTTAAACAAAAAAACACAAAATGTATGTGTGGCTTGTGTTGCGTACGAGCACAAGAGCTGTGGGTGTGAATATGTGGGGTGTGTAGGAGTGTGGTGTGTGAGCGTGTGGTGAGTGGATGAATGAGCGAGCAGTGAGTGTGTGATTAAGTGTGATTTAAATTATATAATATTGAATTGTTTTTACAAAATCATTTGACTGGGACGATATTTGATAATAGGTACTGCAAAATTCACTCAACTTAGAAACTTTGTTTGATGTGAATCATTCCATGAATGAATTTAATAAAAAACATAGCTTAATCTATATGAAGGCATATTCACTTGCCATAGAAGAATTCAATCCCAAAGCTTTAGTAACAAATTAGATATGGATATAGTTCACAAAAACGAAGAAAGAAATTATACATTTTTTATTTACTAAATCATAATAATAAGGAAAATTGTTTTATGTCTTGGTGTCTGGTTGCATATTAGCGGCATTCCTAGTGTTTTCCAAGGTAAACAACATGACTACACTATTTGTTTATTTATTTGGAACACTAATGTGTTTACTCGATTAAACTGGTAGAAAAATCATGAATGGTTGTGAGTAATGTGATTTAAATCGTTAATGAGGTTTAGCGTTTATGGCTCAATCAAAGAAATTTCCACTAATTTGTCTTTCTAATTATTTCTTGCATTTGATATTATCTATTAAATCTATCCATGAGCAAATCGGAGGCACTACGTACACCTACAAACGCTGTTACTGTAGATAAACATTTCTAGAAAAGTTGTAACGTAAAACATTATGATACTTATTATAAAGGTATTTTGTACCCCTTGCCGTTTATGGAGTATGTAGAAAATTAACTTCATTTTATTGGAACCATTTTATACGCTTTTTTGTCGTTACTTAATTTATTCAAGTTTAAAAGCTCTATTTGCATACAAAACTTAATGTAAACAATTTTAATAAGTACGTACTTTATGTTACTTAATGTATTTATTCCAGCATTCTCTATAGCTTGCAAGTGCATATGCTTGGCCGGAGTCCCATCTTGTGTAATAAAATCAAAACTGTAAGATTTGTATGTAAAAACATCCGGGCTGTTATTGCTGAGCCATGTAAATGTGGTAGTTCATGGTGTCCGTCCATTTCTCTACACAAAAACCGTGAATCTACGGGGTAATGGAAATATAGTTACGTCAAAACCCACGACTTAAAAATAAACAGGTACAGATAGGTGAGCTTATGTTAAGTATGCAAATGTGAGAGATCATATAGCTAAAGCATACCTATGTTTGAAGTAGAGTAGAGTTTACAACCCAAAAAGTTAGTTATCTTAATCGTTCGTTTTAAAGAAAAATATCTTATGCTGTAAATCACAACAGCAAAATCAAATCTTAAGTTAAACACGTATAACTTTAACATTATACATAAAATAAAACACCGTCGTTTAGTGTAAAACACAGCTCTCCATAGCGTCACAGACGATTAGGCAACTCAAGCGCAACTCTCGCCACCTTACACCTCTGCGAGTCCGCGCTCCGCGTCATAACTCACGAACGTCACAAAAACATAATTAGATAATTCGGTAATTCCACCGCTTCCGTAATATTCAAATGACGTGCACCGCAAGCGATAATATACCTTATGCACTTACCGTTAAGGTCGAGCACCATCTGTGTGTTGAAGAAACTGCTGACGTCGCCGCGGCCAGACACTGCGGAGCAAAACAACAGTATTATAAATGTAGGAAGGTATTATAATGTGATTAGCGATAACGGTTAATTGTACGGAATGTTCTGGGGTCGTTAGAACTGCGACCTTTGACAACTGGGGCATACAGGCGCTTTCGCGAGCGCACGACACATACAACTCAAAAGTCGTTTCGCTAATATTCGTAAGCCATATCGGCTTCATACAGAAAGCAACAAAAAAATTATGAAGGTTACACATATATAATGTTTATTTTGTCTCGTATGTCCACAATATTGATGTAATTTTCGAATTATGTAATGGAAAATCAATAAAAGTAGTTTAATAGTTATAATTATTCACTCTTTGTTAAAAAAGTCATAAAAGATTATTCTAATGAGACGGTTATCACAACGAGAGGAACCTGTGGTCAGCCCAGCTTGCTCTAAAAGTTTGTGAGGATAGAAAGAAAGATGTGTTCGGTTACTTTTTCGCTCAATTCAGTAGGAAACAACAATTCCAATTAATAAAAAAATTCAATAAAATTAAACGATGATTTTCCGCCAGAGTTCCCAAGCTTATTAATCTGTCATCCATCTCAATTTGTCATAAGGTCGAGTTGCAATCAAGATGTGGTATTAAATATAATGATAATGTCTTCGTTGTGTATGAATAAATAATAAAATGCACTTTACGATGGTCAAGATAAGACTGCGTCACCAAAGACATAAAACTGCATTGAATAATTGCAAAAATTAAATTGTTGTTAGTGAGCATTTAAATTAATATATTTATTATTCTTTATTAGAAAACAAGTAGTTTATCACTCGATATCGACCATTATAATCAATGTTGAAAAGTGATGACAAAGACACAAAAGAACCGCAAACAAAAAAGATAGTACAATTTTTAAACAATACATTAACGGAACGATTTATTCAGTTTTCTGTGTAATATACTACTCTAGTTAAGAAGTTATTAATGTGTTACACAGTCTGGTTAAACTCATTTCTGCATAAAATTAAAATGAATATCACAAAGCGATGAGAATGGCTGAAGAAGAATGTAGACAGTCTTTAAAGTTTTGGTATTAGTAATATTATATGCACGAGAAGTTAGTTGATAGTCAAGTTGCAAAAATTAATAGTATGAGTATAACTTTTTTAATTTGCGTACCTACAATCTACATAATTATATCAGATGTATTTCGTACTCATCACACAAGAGAACGACCCTTTATTACCGATTCTAAATTTAATTTTCACAATATAAACTGAACTGCCCTCAATAGAATTCGTTACAGATCCATGACAAAGGAAT
Source organism: Mecyna flavalis (assembly GCA_949319885.1). NCBI lineage: Eukaryota > Metazoa > Arthropoda > Insecta > Lepidoptera > Crambidae > Mecyna > Mecyna flavalis. The sequence goes on along the minus strand of OX439434.1, from coordinate 19,217,498 downwards.
GCAAACGCACCTCTATTGTCGCCAACACGTGGTCTAATAGCGGGGGTGTCTCCTGACCCGGTGGAGGACCAGGCACTTTTTGTATCAATCAACGCTGGCATTTCACACTGGGTCCTTCCAAATAACGCTAGTCATTCAAGGTACGAGCAAGTACGTGAGCATTTGAAGCTTTGAACCGCCTTATGTTGCTGACAATAAGGCACTTTGACGAGCAGAAATATGTTGCTAATGATTGACCGTAAGAGTGGCCCGTACAAAATGCAATTAATGCAGAAGCTGTTAAATTTTATTTGGGTAATCTACGCCTAAAGTGATAAAAGGAGTAAGTTTTTGATTGTTTATTGTTGTGCGTTTCCAATGTATTTTTCTTGAACTATGAAAAGTAAAAGCCGAATTTTTGTTGTTATCTTTTGTAAAGAGTATGTCATATTATGTATCGTTACTTCAAACATTTGCAGCCGTCTTAAGTTAAAATTCTCAGCAAACCTACGAAAAGCTGCAATTATCGCAAACATCATCTTCTTTTTGATTGCTCTTAAAGGTATTGACTTCGAACTTTAAACATAAGCAGGTGTATGTCGCTGTTATTGTGATAGGCCAACATTAGCGTTACGTGGCACAATGGCGGCGGCAGTAAATCAGCTCGCGTCAAACACCTCGCGGCGACGGCTACCGTTGCGCTGACTGTACCGTGCGTGGGCGCAGCTGTCGCGCCACGTGGACGCTCGGTGATATATCACTGCAATGTGGACGATTTCATTGCTTTTATGTTTCACAACTGCCGTCTTGCAATCAGGCCTAACTGTTTAACGTTCGTTTTGAAGTACAAATACTAGTGAAATCCAGTAAGCAATATTAAAAAAATGTTTACAGCTCTTTTAATTTACATAATTTACTAAAATTAGATCCCAATACGGCTGATGTCTCAAATTGGAAATGCGGCATATTCAGTAGTTTATTTTATGAATCTATATAATATTTTTAGATCATGAAAAATGAAGTGGAAATTATCAACAATGCAATTGCACAAAAAAGTAACTACTTACACGCCTCAGAACAGTTAGCAGCTGGAGATAAATGATTTAAAGATAATCGCGTCAAAATGTTGCTGAATAGGTATACTGTGTTTTATTAATAAGTACTCAATGAAAATACTCAAAGTGTATGCAATGTTACTGGGTTCTATTCTACTGTACCGTTCACCTCAAAAAGCTAATGACTCGCACAAATTTAGCCATATGGCTTCCGCAATCTGACCTTTCGCAAATCAACATACGTGTTTAATTCGCGCAGGAGTTGGCGCGACCTTTGCGCTTGCGGTAAAAACGACCCATTACCATCCATTCGCTCCTGTTGGCTTGTGGGAGTTTTATGGCATTTCCAAATTGACAAAACGGTTCAATATTGATATTGAACAATTTCGAAGGCGTCAAATGTAATTTTTACAAAAATTAAACAAAACGAGGTTTGTGGGTTACGCGGGCTTGCCAATTGTAAGCTTATTTTGTTTGAAGATCAATGTCTAAGAAGACGGGTGTATACGAATTAAGGTGATGTTCATCATATCCAACGCATGATATGGAAGCGTTTATTAAAGGTATCTTTAAAGTTTACTTTTTTATATTGCATAGATTGCAAGCATGGTAGTAGATAAGTAATAGTAAGTTTTAAAAAAACTAAAATATTTAAAAATAACCTACAACCTACCCATTTACCCAACCCACGAAACATTTCGGATGTTCATTTTAATGGTGCAAAGAAAAAATTACAATACAATAGTTTAAATAATAAAAGTTATTTTAGGAGACGCCGCTTGACCAAAATAACGTAGAAAAATAAACATTATCTACAATTTATGTTACCTAGACTTGTAATGACTTTAAAATAATTAATTATTCTTTATGTTTTTTAATATTTTTATTTGCAAGTACAAATGTTACTGTACTGCGCTATTTTATGTAAATGAAGCAAAGCAGGCGTTTTTAATTCTTTTGTGTCCAAATTATGTTTTAAGGAAGATTGTCATTATTTTTCGTGGTGTCCTTATCGGTGTGATTCCTGATAAGATTTTCTGGTGGCTATAATTTTGTTATATTTATTAATGAAAATTACATTATTAACAAATAGGGAGATCTAAAAACCTAAATTGAATTTGATATAGTTTAAGTGTTATGGTACATACACTGAGGTAGAAAGCTTGAAGAACGAACAGAGGAATCGAACTAAAGTCTTTCACACATTAATTACGGAAGCGCTCGAAATTACCGAGGTCGTTGAATTTGTCTGCCGCATATAATTAAGGATGCATTCTGCGACTTCTAAAGTTCTACATTAAAAAGTGGGTATTTTCATATTAATTAAAATAAAACCTCGTTCTCAATAAATAAAGTTGGAAATCAGCAAAAAATTACAAGATTATTCATTCTCGGTGGTCGGTCCAGCGCCTAATTTCGTTACGAGCAATTAAAATATGTATTTTAATACGCTGGAGCCGCGGCGCGTGCATCCCGCGCTAATTACCGGCGCTCGCGCAGCCCACAGAGCCTTGTTACGCCACCGGCTGGCGCGATCAGCTTCCTAGACTGTGAGGTTCCATATCTATAGCTGAACATCGGCAAAAAACGTCGTTGTTTAGTTTAAGCCGTCACTATCAACTATTGTTATACAATAAAAAAAATTACCAGTCCCAAGAGTCAGGTGAAACCAAATATGGATTATCAAGAAGAGAGACTAGAATTTAAGTTATATTGTCAAAACAACAAAGTGTTTAAAATGATATTAATTTGCCTTAATCAATAGGACCTTTATTTATAAACGAAGTAATAGTAAAAAAATCTTAACGAAAATGAAATATCTTTCTGTAGAAATGAGTTATTATGTCCAGTTTTAAGCTCCACGGATCCCTATTATAGTTTCGACTAAAATATTTAAAATTAAGGATGACTTTTATAATTACTTGCTCATTTTACTAAAATAAGTCTGAATTCTTATAATAGAAATAATGAAAACGACCGGCTAGCCGACGGGTAACAACCGTATTATTGTCTTTTTGTTCATCTTAATGTTAGCATAAACCATCTCTATTACACTTGGTAAAACATAAATCAAAATATTTAATTATAATTCATTTAAACATAAGCTCAAAACCATTTGTTTCTACAATTTCTTTTGTAGTACAAGTATGTAGAGCCATACTATAGGCAGTTCCTTGTCTGTCAGTCGAAATGGGTGGACTTGCTACATTATAATACGTCACGTTATAACACTTGAAATCAAAGCTACGAAAGAGTAATCTCCAACTTCGTGGAGAAAATATTTCGCAACAAAAGTCACGTGTATGCAGATTGATACTTAATTTATTGAAAATAAATATGATGTTATAAATGCCCATTACGTTTAATGTGTAACATACAATCAGATGACGACTGTTGAGGGCTCATTTGCAAAACTTAGTTTCTCTCACAAAGTATGTTAACCCCAAATCTTCGCGACTGTCTGGTTAACTAAGTAAACCTACATCAAATAATGACGTTTAGACAGCTGATAAACAGTAAGTCTACGGACATCACTGCTCGCTCTATTATTTCTCCTTTATGGGTACGTAAATTCTTGTTGATTATATGTCTTATTCTGAAAGAATCTATATTTTATTCACGTGCATAAATTATCTACTACTTCCTTTCAACAGTTCCTTATGTATTTTTAATAAAAAATATCTATTAAACTAATAACACGTAGAGTTGTAAATTTTTAATGACGGCAAATTTGCATTCCCGGTTGTGTTAGATAATATAGTGTTGATAAGGAAATAATGTATGTTTTACAAATTAGTACGTAAAACATGTACAACAGAGAGGCAGTCATATGTGAAAATAAGTAAAAACTAAAACTTTTCTATAACTTTAATCTTGAATAACTCACAGTACACAAAAAGTATAATTTGTGTAGAGGAAATCTATCAGGTTTTAAGTGGCCGAAGTGCAGTTAACTGTACTTACGTAATCCTATCGATCATTACATAAACAATTCGGATTGGCTTCAGTATAAAACATACTATTTAGTAAGCATTTAGAAGCTTTACTTACTCGGCAAACTATGACATTACATACCTCCAGAATATGGATATTACATACCTACATAGGAAGTTTATTGTAAAAAAAACAATTTGAAAAAACTAATATGAGCCATAATTCATTCGGAATTCGAATCTTAGGTTTGATTCTGGTTCGCGTCCAATACGAGACAAACATGTAACTAATATACATTCAATTTTATTCAATCTTTTGAGCAGACGTCTGCTTGGTTAGTTTGAAACAAGGCGCTCGGGCTAAATAGCAGCCGGTCGGAGATAGCCCATCCCGCGTAAAAAGTGGCGTCGCATTACGCAGGGATATAAACGATGCGTTTGGGAGACCGTCGGTCCACCCGCGTCCACCGCGCTTGGGGCGATGGGATACGTTTCGATATCGCTCCGGTCATTATTAAAACGTAAAAGGTGGCGTCCTTTTACAAGTATTGGTTTTGTTAAATAGTGAAAACTGACTCTAAGAAAGTCAGAAAAAAAAGATGCCTCATGCGCTTCTTTAAGCCTCCTACCGTCCTAGACAATATCTTAAAAAATATTAGCTGACGGTAAGTAGCTGCTACATATTATAACAATATGCACTGCTATTTTAAGACCTAATTATCCTAGCAGTATTTGACAGCTGCAAATAGCTCTTGTGCTGTCTCTCTCTCTGATCCAGATCTTCTTTAGTAGCGATATCGTAAAATGATCCACTATACTGCCATTTAAAGTAATTGTTGCATTTCAAGCTTTTAGTAGTCTTTTTTTTATTTAATTATTTAGGAAACAAACAGTCGTTAACATAAATTGCAAAAATTCATATTATATCTATAACAGACTTACAGTTTTACTTATTATAATATTAAAAAGCACGAGACAGTTGTTTAGTAAGTTATGTAATAAATAGTGATGTCAGAATCCGATTGTTGTATTCTGACGCTACTAAACAGTTATATCGCAAGTTTTATCCTACTTTCAGTTAGGACATTAGTAAAGTTGAAGCGGGTCAGGTGTTCGATCCCGCGGCGGGTCCGCGGCCCGCGCATAAATCGCGCGCGTGACAAACGCCCGGCCCTCCCCGGGGACTGAACTGAAACTACTCCGCCAGTCCATAAATCGTCCCCGTTTGGCGGCCGCGAATCAAAGGAGGTAATTCGCAATGTTTAAATCCAATTTGAAGGAGAAAGGGGCGGCCTCTGCATGCGGATGGCGGGCACTCGAATTGTTAGCAGTTTGGCCACAGCGCACGGGCGACAAGACAGTGAGGAAAATGCTATAGACAACTTTCATGAATAAATGCTATTGATAAGTCTTCTTCTTCTTCTTCTTCAGCCTTTTTCCACCGCTAGGGTGTAGGCCTCCTTCAGTTTATGCCATTTTTCGCGATCTTGAGCAATCTGCATCCACTTTGTTCCCGCCAGTGTTTTGATATCGTCATACCAACGCATCTGTGGTCTTCCTCGTGGGCGTTTCGCGCTCCACGGTCTCCACTCCACTACTGCCTTGCACCATGAGCCTTCCTTACGGGCGACATGGCCAGCCCACTCCCACTTCAATTTTGCAACCCGTTTAGTTGATAAGTAATAAATAGGTCGTATAAAAAATTACAGATTTTCCTATACTATCTTACAATGAGGTAATGCTATATGCAATAATCTTGTCAAGTCTGGCTAGATGAGACTACTAGTCTCCTCTAAGTATTTTAAAATTCTGTGATTCGTTTGTGTCGAGGACAAGCTGGTTACCTAAGCAGCATAGTTATAGTTATAGTAAAAAGCTTATGACTTTTGGTTGTCTTAGTTTAGTTTTCATTGCTTATAATTATTTTTCTCGATTATTCGTTACATTTTAATTTTATCTAATACATTAACAATGCCTTTTGTTTCCTTTTCACATCTAGTCCTTCGAGCTGGATGTAGGCTCTTTCTTATCAAGTACGAATTTGTGAAGTACACTTTGCTACGTATTCAATGGCAGTGCTTCTGAAAATTCAAGAATTGCGACAAAACCTTAAAGTCATATTTTCAAAAGATTGTTTAAACTATATCAGAGTCGCCTCACTGTGATGGGCAGCATTGTGGCGGGCACGCGGCGAGGGGAGGTAATCGTGTGAGAAGAAATGACATGTCGGTCAAGCTCGGCTGCCGCGAGCAGCTTTGTATTCCGCACGGCTGCCGAGCCTCGCCATCACTGGCTTCAAGCGTTGCAGGGAATTCGACAAGAACGTTACTACATCACTAGCTCCATTCGTTTTAATATCTTAAGATTAACTCAGTAGTAACCAATAGTTGTTTTCATTTATGTGGCAGCTGTTGAAAGAATAACAAAAATTAATAAGAACTCTTGAAATCGAAGATCTGAGGAGCATTCCTGGTCAAGTATATGGAATAGAGCTGTTTGTCAAATGAAAAAAGAAGCAGTAACATAATAAGAGAACAAGCAATAAGCCTTTCTAGGCCAAAGCTAAATCTTTAAAAGAGAACTAGTCATAAAACACAAGATAAATAGGTATAAATTGTAACATGAATAAATAAACCCCAAAATGTTGATTTCGCTTCCTGCTCTTGTAATTGTTAAATCGATAGAGTGTTTTAATATGAGTATTATTATCTTGTTTTTTTATTTTAACATTATTAATTACAAAAATGGCAAATTCACAGAAAAGTGACCATTTCTACGAATATAAATATTTATTTACAAAATGTTCAATTGTTCATCTTTTGTCTAGCACCCATGTTACGCTTGGTTTTGGACTTGGTATCCTGTGTTGTAAAGTTAATCATTCATCATTATTTAAATAACAAACAATAGTGTTATTTAGACTGGACTTTTAAGAATTTTTTTTTAATCTAACGACGACTTGTCACTGACCGAACGACTTATGTTTTAATACCATCATACACTACAAAGCTAAAAGTGAACACAACATGGTCGGAAATTAAATTAGTGACTTTTCACGTGTATCATAATTATGCATACCTACGCATTATAAGTAATGAACTGACAGCTGTCTTCAGTTTATCATATCTTAATATTATCCACGCATTCGTCTTTGGGTATTATTTAGTTAAAATAAGGAAGATAAGATTCTATTCAACGAAACGCTTTAAAAATAACGCGTAATGGGATATGACTGTTAAATAGAGACTGATTGATAACTTTACATTGAAAATTATCAGTTTTCACACGAAATACTGATAAAATTACACCTTCACCTGTTAATAGTTAATCTATCTGCGACAACGTCAATGCATATTTTCGCTTGACATACATAGGTCATAGAGAGGATTCCGCCCGCGGTTTCACTCGCGCTTAATTTCTTTTTTCAAATATCCCCCCCTTCCCCCACATTTCCGGTATCAAAACCTACCATACCATATGTCACCTGGGGATAGTGTAGCTTTCCAATAGTGAAAGAAGTATTCAAATCGGTTCAGTATTTTCGGAGCCTATTCAATACAAACAAACAAACAATCAAATCTTTCCTCTTTATAATATTAGCTCAGGGTCCGCTTCGACTATGATCCTAGATTTGACAAGCCTGGGATTATAATATTAGTATTAGTATTAAAAATAATTGGACATTAAAAATAAACAAATTACTCAGTATGTTAATATTTCTTCTAATAGAGATTTTATTTAGCTTTGATCAAAACCATATGAACAGAGTCCCACAACAGTTGTAGAATGGCTTTAGAGCGTGTGTTACGACATGAGAACATGCCTAATTACGCGCCTTACATCATTTAATGAAAATAATTTACCCGCGACCGCCTGCGCCCGCGCATTCACACTAAGCAAATAAGCCTCCGTAAACTTGTTATGCAAAATGTGAATTAGCATGTCATTAAAGCTTCACAACTTCAATTTAATTAGAATGCGATGTAATTATTCTATTTAAACTTTTTCAGAATGGTCAAGAAGACCCAATCTCTGTAATAAAAATTATAATTGAAATTAATGATGTCATTATGTAATGATTTCTAATATTTACACGGTTACTACTCATTAAAATAAAACAACTTTAAACGGATGAAAACTCGCGTATATTCTACATTTTGAAATTTAAACCCGACGTTTCGACTACTTTTCAGTAGCCGTGATCACGGTATGACTCAGGTGTTATGCGTCAAACAATGGACATCACAATACTGTGCAGCTTCAAGACACCATCAGCTCCTACTGCGTGGATAGGAACGTATTGAATGATAGTGAAGACGACGGTTGCTGATTATTCTAAAATAATTATAAAGTGAAGGTAGAAATAGCAATTTAAATAACTGTTTGACGCATAACACCTGAGTCATACCGTGATCACGGCTACTGAAAAGTAGTCGAAACGTCGGGTTTAAATTTCAAAATGTAGAATATACGCGAGTTTTCATCCGTTTAAAGTTGTTTTATTTTAGTCATTATGTAAATTCATAAAAATTCACTCATTTGCATATTAATTTTAATTTGAATACTATCTAATCTGTTTGATTGTAATATAATGTCCTTTCAATTTCGTAGATTGCGTTCTGACACAATAGATAAAAATTTAGTCGAGGACGCTTCAAATATGATATATTTTTTTTAATACTAACTCAGTTGGCAGACAGACACGCAGCCCACCTGATGGTAAGTGGCTACCGCGGCCTATTCCATTGAGGGACGCTTCACCTGGAAGCATCGCTCAATGTGCTGCCAGACTGTAGGCTCATCTGATCTTCGAGCCTCTGATTTAAAATGTACTGGCTCCCACATTAATTTTGCCGGAACACAGCCAGAGCTGTTATGGCGGCAGATTTCACCTGTGGGGGTGGTAGCTAGCCAGTCGGACTCTGAAAAAGCTCTACCACCAACCAGACCCAAAGTGGAAATCGAACCACGTTCCGAGTTCAGCATAATTTTTAATCTTTATATAGTATATTAATATGAAAGATTTATACATACAAAATTACAAACGTAGTACGACGTGTGACATAAGTATTTGTGTACTTAATATAATAAAATCTCATAAGAGGGTAAAGTAAAATGGAATAGAAATTAGCAAGAATTGGAAACAATGATAAGATTGTTATAGTTAACTACGATAATACAAGATTGGTTAGGTAACAGGCCTTAGATGAATTCCGGTTTCAGCAGATAGATAGATAGATACTCTTTATTGCACAAAACACTTTAGGACAAACATGTAACATATAATAGCTGTACAATATAGGCGGACTTATCGCTAAACAGCTTATCTACGATTCACAACGCAGGACATTTTCAGTACACATTCAGCTCGCTTTTACTATGCCGGAGAGATCAGACATATCAATGTCGATTCTAAGCATTTTAGGATATTAATACCGCTAATTGCTCACTTCGGATGTAAGCGGAAAATATCCATTCAGATAAACTGACACTATATTCTATCAGGCCTAGGCGTGTAAGAGCTTCATTCTGGCAGTCAATATCGATAACTATCGATGTATTGCTGATAACTATTAAGCATAATTTTCAAAGCCAAACTTAACAAGCAATTACCGACCTCGTTATAATTTAGCGATGCTCATTATCTCGAGGCGCGCGTCAACAACAGTTTGAATGTCAAAAACATCAGGTCCGGAGGCAGGTGAACGTCACAGGGCAGGAGAATGGAGCGGGGTCATTGACATCGGGTGGCTAATTGCGTGTCATCCCCCCGCCCGCCTGTGGGTCACGCAGACCTTGCGCGACCACAAACATTTGCCCTATATACGGAAATCGATTACTAACGGGAACAAGTTCACCGCCGAGCGCTTGTCCGAAATACACTGACCTTAGCAGCTCAGGACACGCGTAAACAAAGCATTGCGATTGATTCAGATGTCCAGGCGATATCCACATCGCGCTCGTGGATCTAATGCCAAATGACGCTTGCCGCATACGATGAGGCTCGAGAAAAATACCTGTACGGTGTCGATACATCGATAGATTAGGCACATTGTGACTGTCCTTCACATACGTATACTCGTAATGTCACATAAAAAAACTTCCAATTCTAGAACAATTCGTTGTATTCATCTTTGATAGACTCCCTTTTAATGTTTATGAATGAATTTACAAAAACTAAACAAGTGCAATTTGAAATTGCGCAAAAAGGGTTCCGTACAAAGTATAGTTTACAAATAACTTTTTTTTTCATTTAAAGAAAGAAAATTATGCGTCGTAAATAGGAAATAAAATATATCCAGCCTTTTCATTACCTCTTGAACTTAAACTAGTATGTAGCTTCAGTTTCAAACTTAGACCCAGTATACGACAATAAATTGTTTCAAAAAAATTACAAATGTATACCCAGATAACAGACTTTTATTTTTCTATAGCAAATTGAAGAACGCTATCATTTTGATTCCCTTGATAGTGTTACATTATTAAAATATCCGTTTTGAACGTAAATTTAGAAGTTTTATTTTTTCACAGCTTTAAGGTACTTCAGACTTGAGTCTATGGTTTTAATGATGCTTTTAATGTTTTCAAAACTAAGAGTCTTGACAGATAAACGGAAAAAAGTGATCCAATAAGGCTTTAGTTTTATTCCTTTTCAGGTAAAGAACCTTAAGAAGGCTATAAGTACTTACATTTAATTATTGTAGTCTAGTTCTCATAGCGCACAATATTATAAGTAATGTAGCTGTATGATTTTCAAAAACAAAATAACTTATTACTGGACGTGAATTCGCATTAGGGGTGTTCTACGCGTGGGGCGAATCACAAATAGTTCCCGGTCAAGCGTCCTCGCATCTCCCTGCTAGAATGCGAGTGTAGCCATTGTATACGGAATTAATCATCAAATTAATATAATTTTGGTACTTAAATTGCTAACGGATAAGCCTTTCTCATCTCCCGACACACGCAACTCAATTAAATTTAACGCTACTGTGAAAGTGTGAGAAAAATATTTATTACAACTTTCATGTTAAAACTTCTATTATTTAAGATAACCGCTGCGTATCAATTTTAAAATTGTATTTATTGCTAAAATTGATAATTTATTATAAAACCAACAACTATTGAACCAAGAATCAAAATCCCTTTTTTATAACACTTGGGAGAGTAAAAACTTTACAACTACAGGTAATTATTTTAAATTATACGAATTGAACAATGAATATGAATCAATACTAAGACCTCAGTGGTGATAAAAACAAGAGTTATGTTGTTTCCAGCGATATCATTGGAATGACTGCAACTGGACCAAATGGGACACTTATCGTGAAAATTAGCATAGTTAAAAACGTTGCGACACGCACAAGACTATTTTGCGTGAATAAGTATGACTGGCAAAAACATGTGCAGAAGTAGGTAAGGCGACGTGGACAGTGTGATTTGCCTCACAAATACCGCTTTCTACATAATAAGCACCTTCTATTTCCATACAAGCGACCATCGACTGAGTAAAAAACAATTTTAGCCCGTCCAGCTATTCTTAGAATCAAAGCTAAACCGCGCGGTTATTTTTTATGGTTAATTTACGCAATCATTGATTCTGCAATTCGAAAAATAAAAGAAAGTACCTACCTAATAATTAATATTTACTAATCAAAATAATAATCAAAAGTCTGCTAAATAACTCGCCTGCAATCTTACAAGATATGTATACGTAAGCCTAGATATCAACAATAATGAAAATAATAAAGGCGCTTGAATTTGCATTTTAAACGCTTTTCTGAATGACAAATGAAAATTATAGAATGGGCGCAATAAAAATGCATCTCATCAGGTATAAATGATGTGGAGGCATTTTGTGTTATTACGTTTATTATTAGCCGATCGTTTGCAACAAGGCAGATTAGATCTGTCGTGTTCGGTGATCTCGCGAACTGAGGATATGCATCCTGTAGGTAATCCTGTGCTTTGTTAAAACGCAAATGACCAACGTTTCGTTAGTATGCAAATGCGCGGGCGTCGATCGACGACGCCGGTTCACGCTACGTAAACTTCTTATTGCTCAGATCCAACATAAAAATATACAGCCTCTATCAAAACCCGACCGCACTAATTTTATATGTTTTATGAGCCGGAGAGATAAGCGTTTAATATACTCTATACGACTATTAGTTAACTGCGCGTGGTTTTTTGATAAAAATTATGATTTGCATAAGCAAACTGCTACCAGTACTGATTAAAATAATTTGACATTTTGTGGTTAACGAAATGATATGAGTTAGTTAATTAATACACGGAACGTTAGTTTATAGAGCATATAAATATATAGGTAAATTCCCGTTATTGCAACACATTTTTTTACATTTTTATTACAATCTTTATTATTATTATCATATTTTTAAAGTATTCTACAATCCTTACTAAGTAGACAACATGAACAAGGCTTTGCGCAAAATTCAGGTGATGACAATCAAACATTTGTCATACTCTATGTGATTTTATCGGCGTTGTAAAAACCGTCCATCTGCAAACTAATTCACATGAATCCATCACTGGGGAGAATTTCAATGTGGTCACGCGACAGCTCGCTTCTGACATAAACAACGTTCTGTTAACTAACACGTACCTACATTTGATATGTCAATTCGAAAACATTTATTTGATACATATTAACTACAGTGATTTCCACCCACTTATTGCGGAAGATTGACACAACCAATGCGGATGGTTGACACAATTCATTCAAACAATACAATGAATGATAATATTTTGGCTAGCGAGAAATCCTTGAAGTCCTTCATAAAAGTGACATTCACGATAGTGAATTTGAGCTAAAATTATTGCTATCAGACGAGGAAGAAGATAAAAGAAGTAACCATAATATTTTTAATCTTAAAAAATCTTGTCTAACAGTCGAACTAACTGTGAAGGCAAAGCAAACATGAAATCTTTAGAATTAGTTATACTCTTTTCAAACATCGCTGGAGTAATAGTTAATTACAAGGTACGAATTTTAATAATATGTCTGTTCTTCGCCTAGGAGATCATTATATTTTTAAAGATGAGTAATAATAAGCTTTACTCAGCGAAATTCTTACATTTGTAATTTAAATAAGCAATTAATCGTAATGGTATGTACATGTTCAAAACAATGATTATTTTTACAAAATATACTGCACTTGATCACAAATATACCTATTATCAGATTCACATGTACTTTATAGAACTCTTGCAAACTATTAGTTTCATCATAATTACTGTTATTCCTACATTGTAATAAATTACGCGTATTATTATCACAAATTGCAACGTTATTTGTACATTACAGTGTATTACAATAATTGCGCTTATTATGTTGTAACAGATGCAAAATTGGGCGTCTAATTTAGATGGACAGGTGTAGTGGTTATTGTCAGATGCGATTACGCGGCAGCAAAGTTCATGGCGGTCCCAGGCGTGCGCGCGCACCGGCCGCGCCACCGCGCAGGCCGTCTCCCGGCGCCCGCGCAACGCCCGGCGCAAACTACGCGTGACCTCACTACTGCTAATTCACTTACCTAGATGACATTATTATACCCAAATTGCCTTAGAAAGCGCTGATTTTATATTACATTACAGTGATTTGCTTCCAATTCAATTGTAATTTCATTATAATTTGTTGTGAGTGTGATAAAATTACAATTCTATTGTTTCGAGGCGGTGACTGAAGTGGGATGGAGACATTTGTGCCGATTCTCCTCGTTCGCTGACGGCGTCGTTATAACACTAACGTGTGAAAAGGCCCAAGGGTCATCATAATCATCGGGTGGTCCCATGCGTTTTACCCAGCTACAACGTACAGGTGCTTGATTTAAGTTCTTATTGTTTTGTTTTATTATACGTACATATTCCTAATGTTTTGGCATGGGTGATTATTTTTTATAATTTTTAAAGCATACCTATTATTAGGGCTGGTCACCACTGTCTGATAGTCGTGATAATTATTTATCTATCAGATAATAATGATGCTGCCTTCTTTTTTGTCTTTGACAAAATACACAGCATCTAGGATATCTGACGATTTGTCTTTAGTATAGTAATTATGAAACTTATGTGAATAAGAAAATACTTAATTAAATTAGTTTGAAATATTTCCTTTGGTTTTAGTTAAATATCCATGAAGAAATACGTTTTGGGCCTTGTGTAAGTCAATTGTGGCTTTGAATTTGCTTTAAAAAAGCAAGCTCAAAGTACATACGATGATTATATAGGTATTATGATTATTGTTTAGCTTACCTAATATAATTATTTATGTTAATTGATCATACCTATTTCAAATGAACGAAAAAATACTAAGAAAGAAATTTCAAAATATTTAGCGAAGGTCTGCAAACTTACACCAAAGTGAGGTCCGAATAAAACAAATTAAAAAGCTCTCTCAACCCAAATAGAATGTCTCGAGTCCATAATAAAAAGGTGAAGTGTATTTGGGGCGTGTCAAAGGAATCATTTTGCACATGAGTAGCGCGAGTGGGTGCGACGACAAAGGCGAGAGTAAGAGAGTTAATATTATTTGTGAAGGGTGGCGAAGCCCGGCAACCCTTCTGCAGCGACAATACGACCTGCACCCACCTGACCCCAGGGGTCGATAAAGGATTACATCCAAATGACCTGCGAGTTATTTTACTGTTGACAAAATATGATGCAGATTGAGGGACCTAAGCCCGTGCGTATTGGAATGTTTGCGTCCGTCTTTATGTTGACTTATGCGAGGGTCCGAGCAGTACAACATGCAACATGTTTATTTAAGTTTCAATAACGGTTTGTTTCTTTTTACAAACACTAAAATATGTAATTCGTTAAGTGCTATAGGTATTATACATTAATTTGCTGTGTAATGGATGATGTACTTGATTCATCTTCATATTTTTGTTTTGAATTAAATTATTGAAATAAGTTATTTTAATATTACAGTGCTTATTTAGGTATACGAGTATGTTACATTTTAATAAAAAAAATCGATTAGAATTAGCATTGGGAGAATAATTATGTAAATAAAATAAAATGAATATTATAAATCTGCTAATTCAAACTGGGTAATCAGAATTGGTTTTCTAAACCGATTATAAGACAATTAATTTCATAAAAACACAATTTACCTACTAAAATATACATGCACAGAACTATTCTTAACCTAACCAAACAATGACATCAATTTTAAACGAAAATTAATATTCCTAATAGCTGTTGAAAATGGGCCTACATAATGCGCGGGTCACAACAGAGGGAGGTGGTCACCATATTTTAAACTCGTTGACAGGCATTGTAGGTCGAATTTGTATAAGTAACGCGCATTGGGGTTTCGAGGATAACAATAAACTCTGAATCTGACCCCTGAGACACGCGGGCGAGGAGGGGAAATTATAAAGAACGGAGAGGACCGCATTAACTACGTCAATGGACTTCGATGGATGGGTCAGATTTACAGAATCACTATGTGTCAACAACTGCGAGGGTGGACAAAGATGCACATCTTGATGAGAAAAATCACTGATTCAACTAGAGCAAAGGGTTTATGCCTTTGAGTGGCACTTTGGTGGAAACAGTTCGTTGATAAAAATAACCTCAAAGAAATTGAGAAACAAATGTAAAAAGACCCAAGTTTAACAAAATTAATTAAGATTGAATATTGTCTGTCAACATAGATTTGGTTAATCAGAATAGATCAACGAAAAATGGATCCGTAATTACTAATAGGTATTACAATTTGCAACAAATATTTTTTCAAAAAGTATTGCTACGAGAAAATTCCAAGAATTGCCTGATCAAACCACATCTCTCTATCAACTATAGGTACTTACAGAAAAAACAAAATGCCGTCTTTTATAAACATGGAAAACTGTCGGAAAATGAAAATGTAATGTTGTGTCCATCACAAGCCAACTGTCATGATCATTCGAAAGGCCGATGGCCGCTTATTGACAAACATTTGTGCTGCCACAAAAACTTTGTCGGAACACACTGATATACGCAGAGCAAGTTAGCCGGACATGGGTGATGGACCACAGATCCTCGTCGTGGGACAAACCGTCGACGCTGTGCGGTAGGCGCTCGGCCGGCGGGCAGCGGGCGGTGGGCTCCGGCACGAAACATTATCACTGGCACTTGGCACTGGCGGGGACTGACCGTGGTGGTCCTGTCGCTGGCGCGGCAGGCGCGGCGGCGGCGGCCAGGCGGGCAGGTCGCGCAGGCGCATCGAGCAGTCGAGCGGCTGGTCGCGCAGGGCCAGCGCGGGCATGGCGCGGCCGCGGCCGCCGGTCGTGGGTCGCGCCGTCTCTCCGGTGCGAGCGTCCGCCCACAGAGCGCGTCGCTGAGACACTGCCGCGCTATCGCCGCTTTTTTCCGAAGGTTTTTTTTCGGCGCGGGAGGGGGCGGGGCGCGGCGGCGGCCAATGGGAGCGCGCCGCCCCCGCCGCCGCCCGCGGGTACTCTTATTTACGTGCCGTATATTAAAAGGGTTTTCCGCGTGCCGTTATGGATTTTCCTACGCGCGTTTTACATACGCCCGCTCCGGCGCGTCCACCTGAGGTGTTCGCCCAAACTCGGCGCCGCGCAAAAACCGCGGCCGCCGCGCGACTCCTTTTGAGGGCTCGGCAATGAATCGGACCTCGAATTAATCGGTGCTAATGCGTCCTGTAGGAGCATTCTGATTGGTTTTGTCGATCGGTCATTTGCATCGGCGACTCTCGCTAATAACTTTATCCCGAGCGCTAATTTCGATTCGGTAAATCGATACTGATTCATGTGTTTATCTAATTTAGGTAGGTATCTGAACGGTACGTTATTCATGGGTAGTTATTAATGTATGAGTAAAAGTAGGAGACAGTAGTGAGAGGCGGCGGCCGAGGCTGGCGAGGGCAGGCTCGCGGTCACTGACCCCGCCGCCTGAACTTGAACCCGCCAACCTTGCCCGAAAACTAATTAATACATTGACAACACGCGACGAAAATACAACGCACTGATCAATTTCTAATTCTTTACTGAAACAAGTTTATTGAAAAGTTCGTAGACAACAGTTTTCTAAATAAGATGCCTACACAAATCAATATTAGATTGACATGTCAATAACTTCTTCAGTCATAGAAGTCTGCAGACTATTAAAATATGTATCGAATGGTCGTAAGTGCATTAAAGGTCTTTGTACAGTAAGTAGGTATCTTATATTGCACAGAACAGATTCAAATTATAATAATTTAGACCTCACTTTAAAAAGCCTGCTCTCTTATACATAATTATTGATAATATAATACATTCGGTCATGCAAATTTAGGTTTGATGTTTCTGCATTTCACACTTAAAACACTTGGAACAGTTTCCTTAAAAGTGTTACAAGAATAGGATCAAGCCTTCTCTATAGCGTATCACACATCACAATGAAGGCCAAACAAGCAACCATCAACTCTCACCTTAATCTCGGCAAGCACCTTGCGTGCGGCGCGAGTGTCAACACAGTTTCGGCGTAGGGTCAGCGACAAAGGACGCACGGTGACTCACTCTCCGCAAGTGAAGTGAGTATTAGGACATTCTGACGTTACCACAGTACCTTGTACTTTTGTATTTGTATAAAAATCTGCACAATCAATCAATATGACCACCTATTTCTATTTGATGTAATAATTGAGATCGGCTAATACACCAGAGATCACAGAATTGATTCCCGCTCCAAACTTCTACATCTAAAAGTTTTGGAATAAATATCACGTTATAATGTGTAAGGTAGTATCATTGACGATAATCTTAAGATTTTTTTAAATCCAACACTTGGCGATGTATCATACCGAACGAAAAAAGTTAGGATTAACCACATGTAATACATTATGTAGTAGATGAGTGAGATATAAACACCCAGACACTAAACAAATACAAACGTTCATTGCATAAATGTCGCATTGGTGGGAATTGATTCAACGGCTCTTTGGCAATTTAGAGTAAAATCACTATTTTTCTTAATTTTTTTAAAGAGCCGTGATGTGTCTGATCATTTTTCGAAGCGGTCAAGCGTTTAATATTTCTTTCACTATTTGAAAAGTACAATATTTGGAAAGTCAGACGTATTATATAGTATGAATGTATACTTAATTCACTCCAGGAGCCGATCAGGCCTATGTTGTATGTTGTTTGATGATATAATAAACAAATATTTATGCATCGTTGTCACATAAAAGTAATTATATATTTTCAAGCTAAGAGCACTTCTTTCTTACCGGTCGAAGAATGTAACGGAATGATAAAGACATAAGATTCAAAGCGTTGCGTAAAAAGCAGCAAAGAGAAATGATACAGCAAGGCAGTAAATTATAGCCGTTAATTTTCAGTTGACTCTGGCATAAATAATGGGCTTGAATTAAGCGGCTAGTGCAGCAGTAGACAGCAAATAACACAATTATTGCACATGCATGGATACCTTTCTTAATCAAAGAAATGTTCTCGAAAGACATCAGCCGAAAGGCAAAAGAAAGCTAATACATCAAAGTTTATTTTTATTACGAAATGGCCTATGAAAAAAATATTTCTGAAAATACGAATTTCCCCGACATTCATTTGTTTTCCAGAATAGACTTCCTGGTGGTCCTACTAGTAGGACAAATTAGTAGGACCACGAGGAAACAGCAGATAATACAGGTGGTATTAATAAGTAATTACTTTTTTGTAGTCACATAGTAGGACAGACAGACATAGGTCTCCCTCGTGGTCCTACTAGTAGGACAAATTAGTAGGACCACGAAAAAACGACCGAAATTAGATGACCGAAATAATTAATTCTATGAGGCACCGACAAGAACAAACAGATTATAGTTTTTCTTACGTTGAATTGAATTAAACATTTGAAAAATTGTGGCCCTGCAAGGTTTTTTACTTGGGAAGTTTCGTAAAACTTTTACTTGATAATCAGAAACATATCTATGTAGGTGCTTGTAACTATTAACGAAATATGTATAATGACAGGGGGTGCATCTTATTAACAAAACATTTCGTTACTCTACGTGAATATCTAAAAATATTTTGTCTAAAATAAACTACATTGTATCATACTGTGACTGTCTATGTAAAGGTAGTAAGCCTTTACAGGTAGATGTAATATGTTGATTAGTTATAAGTAGTTTAAGTTAGTTAAGTATTTTAGATATAGTAACTGTCGTATGTTAGCGGGAGCGGAATGTTGAATAAAAGTGTCCGTCACCGAGTAATGTGTTTATTGTACTACTAAATAATCATTACAATTAAGGTATATAAACAGCACCGATTCGCGATGTCGCATCGTTGACAAAATTAATGTAGAGCGTGCTCGTACATGCTGCCAAATTTAAGAAAAAGAACAAAGAGAAAATCAAGGCGATGACGCCTTGTCCAGTTTACGGGCAGCAGTTACGATCACCTCGTCGGTGACGCTGTTGAAGTGCGCGCGGCCCTCGGGTCGCTGCATCGGTGCTCGGGCGGGTTGTTCGGCGCTGCAGGAGTCTTGCGTCTGCTGTACGTTTATGCTGCAACCTCGATATCTTCTCTTCAATCGAAGTGTAACCCATGTTACAAATGCAATTGAGACAGATCCAATAACAAAATACAAAAGATAATGATGAGTCTCATGTGTCAGTGATTTAACACTCAACGTTTCCTGCTGCTCCTTTACTTTATCAATTTGCATTTTCAGTAGATGAAGGGTCGAGTTGTGATCTTCGGGTACAAAAGTATGATTGTAGTCTGTCAGGATGTGATTAACGCTCGACTCCCGTATGTACATCATTTCCTCCTCTGGTGTCAGTTTCAACTCGCTATGATAGTCCTTACGAGCATGAATGAAGAAACTGTCTCCCTTGAGCATACAGCCAAGGTCAAGGCTTATCACTCCTGTGCCTTTTAAATGCTTAAGTGTCACACCACCTGGACAGAAAATGCGCGTAGTGCATTCTTCGCAACAGGAGAATAGCCACGCGCCGCTATTGTGTAAGCGAACCCATCGGTCGTTGCAATCCGATACCCTTGTTCGGCACGTAGATAAGTCGCCATTGTTTATAATTTGCGCTTCGCAAAACGATGTAGCTACTTTGATGTTGTAAATAGGTTGATTAATGAAGCATAATAATTGTTTTTCTTGAATAGTGGTGCATGCTGCTACATCTTGATCTTCCAAGGGTACCACCGAGTCTCTCTTGAGGTTTACTGCCAGATATGACGAAGTTGGTATTATGCTTGATTCTGTGCGTCCCATGAGCGTAGGTATAGGTATTATTCGATTTAATTCATATTGTTCGTTGTTAATAAGTGGCAGCTTTATCTCAAATAGAAGGTATGATGTAGTTAAGCGCGCGTTAACTCGCGCCAGCTTATATCGGCCTCGTGTGCAGTGACGTGTGTTCACACAGGGCAGCGACAAGTCGCTCGGTAGCTGACCAGATATGATGTTGAGCTGTTCTTCGAATTGATCTGGTTTAATGAGATGGGTGTCCACCTTCCCATCTCGTACGTCCGTTACCAGGTCCAGCACCTGTTGTTGGATTTGTCTTATGTTGGAGATCATCATGTTCACTGCGATAGCGGTAGCTGTCACGTAAATGGCGTTATCTTGGCTCAGCTTTATACGTTCTTGAGTTTCAGCGAGACGTTGATTAATGATTTGAAATTGAGAGTTCATTACTTCCTCATTTCTTTTCAACAAGTTATACTCGCCCTCTAATATCGATGTATGATTCTTGTAGAGGTTTATCAAATGATTCTCATTAGACTGGATGGTATTAATATCTTCTACATATTGGTCGGCGAATCTTTGATCTAAAACACCAAAGAGATAATTTGCCGCGTATCCAATGCCATCTATGAGAGCTCTCTTTCGTCGAGATGTGCCATGTTCAGTGCGCAGGATATCGTTGTAGTGCTTAATTTCGTTTAGTTCGTGTTGAAACTGGGAAGATATTGACAGATAAGATGATTCCTCTTTGCACAGGTCGTTAAAATGGTTGACATAATTTTGAACATTTTCTAAGCTTCGCCAGTATGTTGTCATATTGTAGTATACGACCATTTTCCATTCGTCTTGAATGATTTGTAAGTCAGCCACCTTATCAAAATAGATCAGCCGGGCAGGGTTGAGGTTGGTGATGTTGGCTGCCTGCTGCGTGCTAGGCCCCACTAGCATTGTGAGCTGGTTATGACGTCATTATCGACGTAATGTTGTAGGGCCTCCTTTCGTTGTTTTTCCAGCTTTCTTGCTCCACCCACGAAATTCGTTCCGTTGTCTGAGTAGATATGCCGAGGTTTTCCTCTACGAGCGCAAAACCGCTTCAAGGCGTTAAGGAAAGATGCTGTGCTGAGGTCGGAGACCAGCTCCAGGTGAACCGCCTTTGTGCATAGGCAGATGAACACTGCGATGTAGGCCTTCATGGTTTTTATCCCTCTGCCCTTGTTAGCCTTGACCTCTACACTTCCGGTGAAGTCCACGCCGGTATTTGTGAATGGTCGCGAAGGCGTTACACGTTGAGGTGGTAAGTCTGCCATAAGTTGGTTGTTACGGGCAGTCTTGAAGCGATGGCAACGGATGCACTTTATGAGTTGTTTCTTTACTGCTCTTAAGCCACCGATCACCCAATGTTTTGTACGTAGATGTGACAGGGTCAATCGGGCTCCACCGTGCAATGTTTGTTTGTGCGCTTGGTCGATCAGTAACTCCGTTAACTTGCTGTTGTATGGTAAGATAATAGGATGTTTTTGATCTTGACTTAAAGCTGCATGTTCCAATCGCCCTCCGACACGTAATATATTATGTTTGTCCAGGAAGGGATTTAAGTTCAAAATGGCACTGGTTGATCGCACCTTGTTGTTTTTTCTAAGTTGTGTAATATCATCGGCGAAATAGTTTAATTGTGTTGCCTTGATAATTGATATATGAGCATCTTCCAAGTCGCTTGTTGTTAAGTACGACATTCGTTTGGCATTCTTGACGTCACGCGCATTGTGTATGAATCGCAACACCCAACCGAGGACTCGTGTTACGCGTGACATAGAGCTATGAGCGCACAGAAGTTCCTCTATCAATGGCATCGATGTTTGTGTTAGGCTTGTTTGCTCGTTTTTTGTTCAGCATTGGTATGGAATGTTTCTTGAGTTGGTAAGTTGTTCTCTATCAGCCACGCAGGACCGCTCCACCACAAGGGATGTGATAAGAGTTGTGATGGGGTAAGTCCTCTGCTGGCGCAGTCCGCTGGGTTATCTTCTGACTTCACATGTTTCCAACAGGCAGCCGGCATGGTTTCTGTTATTTTGACAACTCTGTTGGATACGAAAGTTTTCCAACGAGAGGGATCTCCGTGTAACCATCCGAGTACTACCATTGAGTCAGTCCATCCATGTACTGTTACATTCTGTACGTTTATTGACTCTATGGCCTTTTTCATAAGCTTTGCTAACAGTTGACTACCGCATAGCTCTAATTTGGGTAGTGAAATAGGAGTTTTTAACGGCGCCAGTTTGTTTTTTGCAGCCAATAATTTTATGACATGTCTTCCTTGATCATCTAGGGACTTGCAGTAAATGGTACACGCATATGCCTTTTCGGAAGCATCACTAAATCCGTGAAGTTCAATGGGTTGTGATGTATTTCCCATCCACCGCGGTATCTCTATGTTATCAATTAGCGGCAGTTCATGGCAAAATTGCGCCCACTCCATTTGAATGCAGTCTGGAAGGGGTTCATCCCAAGTCACTTCAGATGCCCAAGTCTGTTGAAATATGAGTTTTGCCTTTGTAGTTATGGGTGACAGCCATCCCAACGGATCATAAAGTTTTGATATGTCAGAAAGTAATTTTCGTTTAGTGATAAGGCCAGGCTTGTTGTTAGGCGCTTCATATTTAAATGTAAAATGATCCGTGCTCGGGTTCCAATGGATACCGAGCGTCTTGTTTGTTTCTGCATGTCTAAAGTTCAACATGTTTTGATGTACCAAGTTTTCAGGTAAGTTTTTAAGTAAGGTAGGGTTGTTGCTAGCCCATTTGCGAAGGTTGAAGCCTCCTCCCTTCATCAAGTCAATGAGCTGGTTTTGTGCTGTTTTCGCCTCGCTTATGCTGTTGCTCCCACCGAGCAGGTCATCTACATACAGTTGGTGTTCCAGGATGGGAGCCGCTAGAGGATACTTCGGCCCGTCGTCTATGACCAGTTGTTGGATCGTTCGCATGGCGAGGAAGGATGCTGATTTAGAGCCGTATGATACTGTGCAGAGCTGGTACTCTTTAATAGGCTCGAATGAGGAGTCGCGCCATAAGATCTTCTGCAAGTGTTGATCTTCCTCACAAACTAATATTTGTCTGTAAAATTTCTCTATATCAGCCTTGTACACGTATTGAAAGGACCTCCAGCGCAGAATGATGGCCTGAAGATCTTGCTGTATGTTGGGACCGCACAGCATCAGATCGTTTAGGCTATGACCTGATGACGTGTTGGCCGAGGCGTTAAAGACAACACGAAGTTTGGTGGTGTCGGAGTCAGGTTTAATGACTCCGTGATGAGGCAGTATGCAGCTTGGTTCCCGTGGCATGATGCATTCCTTCATATGGTTAAGCTCAAGATATTCGCCAATGAATTCTTTGTAGCCTTTTGCGAAATTTTCATCCTTAGCCAGCCTTTTTTCTAATTGTCGGAATTGAGCAATGGCCTGTGACTTAGAAGTTCCCAAATGTTGTTCAAAGTTCGGCTTCATGGGGATTTTGACTTCATAACGGCCATCCTGTCGTCGACGTGTTGTATCGCGGTATAGTGTTTCGCAATAGTGACCTTCAGGTGATTCCGGGCGCGTTTCCATGACGTCTTGCATTTCCCAGAATTTGGAAATATCGTCCAAGTTGTTTAGAACGACATGGCAGTTAAACGTTTTAACGTTTCCCATTATCACCCACCCAAGTCGAGTTTGTTGTGCTATGGGTGCCTCTGGGGGGCCCCTAAGTATTCCAGCCATGACGATATCCGCATACACTCCAGCATCCAGGAGTGTATCTACTGGTCGACACACGTTGTAGTCTGGATCCGCCAAGTTAATGTTGTGTAAATGAGGCCACTGTTGTCTGTCAAACGTGTAGTTGGGAAGGTTGTTGAGCATCTTAGTCATGATCAAGGCTTCAGTTGTGAAGGTGTAATCGCCAAATAGAGATTTGCATACAAGTTGAACGGTTCCATGACTTTGATTAGCGGAAAAACCAATCCCGGAAATAGTTGCGTTCTGTTTTCGGCGTTGTAATCCAAGGCGTTGAGCAGCTGATTCTGTTATCAGATTTATCTGTGATCCTTGATCAAGTAAACATCTTAGTTGTAGGTAAGTTCCATCGGCTGACATTATTTTAAGTTGCACGGTGGCAAGTAAGACTTCGTTGAAATCGCCGGTAACATGATTCGCTTTGCGCTGTGGCGGCAAAGTCGAACTTAATGACGGAATTGGAGTCGAATTCGTCGGCGTGTTCAATGCATCCATTTCTCGTAATATGTCATGAATAGATGTGTGGTGTTGATTGTTGCATACGCGGCATCGTTTGATCGATGTACACTTCTTGCCGCTATGCGAGTACATGCAATTTTTGCACACGTTTAGTTGCGAAATAGTTTTCAACTTCGCTTCGGATGTCATTTGCTTGAACGATTGGCAATAAATTAAGAAATGGTCGCCTTTGCAGAGTGGACAATTTCTTCCTGTATGCGCGTGGAATGTTGTGCCAAAATAATTCTTGGGTTTGTTTGGAGACTGGAAAGCCCTTGTGTATGTTCCTGCAGGATTGTCTTTGTTCGATTGCAGTGTTTTTGATGTTGAAGAAATATTAGGTAGCTTTTTCTTGTTTAAAGGTTCCAGAGCAGTGAATTTACGTTGCAAAAATTCCATAAATTCATCGAATGACGGGAGTTCTCTGGGCGTCTTTCTGGTTTCCATATAAGAGGCATAGCTATCCGAATCCAGTTTGCCAGCCAAGATATGCACTAGGATGGGGTCCCAGGAAGTTGTCTCGATTCCCAGGTTGTGGATTGCATGTATGGTCTCCAGACTGGTGTCATATAGCCGCTTCAGTTCAAATGACGATTGTTGTTGTATAGACGGCTGATTCATGAATGCTTGGATTTGTCTGGTGAAAAGTAGTTGTTTGTTGTTATACCGGTGGGTGAGGATTTCCCAACAGGCATCGTAGTTGTCGCCCGTCACAGTGAGATGTTGGACGATGCGCTCAGCTTCCCCTCTTAGCTTTCCCTTTAGATACTGCATCTTCTGGGTTGATGTTAGCATTGCGTTGTTGTGAATGGCTTCGCAATATAGATCCATGAATGTGGGCCACTGGGCATAATTTCCAGTGAAGGTTGGGATCTCAATTGGAGGCAGAGATCGTTGTTGATGAGAAGATTGATTCAACTTGCGATGTAGTTCTCGTTTGGTAGTCTCGAATTCAGCTTCTTGTTCAGAGAAGAGCTCTTCGTATTCCAAATTGGTGCCGATTAGAAGATTGTCGATTTGCCAGTGCGTCTCATCGATAACACGCCAGCGAGCTTGTAAGGCCTGCAGTTTGTCTTCAATTTCCCACTTCTCACTAATGGACTCGATGTTGATGTTACGTACCATACGAGAGAAGGCACGGAAATTGGTGGTTTGAAGATTCATAAGTTCATCAGATTTAGATAAGACACCGGTTGCTGTCAACGCAGGGGGCTGCTCTGTCTGGATGATCTTCCGAAGAGCTTCCTTCATGGTGTTATATTTCTTGGAAACCATCTCGTAAGCATTGGCGGTGAAGTATTTGTCAGACGTGTCTTCGAAGGTTAGAAGCTGGTTGTGATTGGCTTCAAACTCACCCCATAGAGATTCCAGAGCTTCCAGGCGTTTGAGGCCGTACTCCTTTGTTTTACGGTTGGCAGCATCCTTCTTAAAGTTGATCTCGATCTTCTCGATGCCTTCGGCAATGATTTGTTGTTTCTGGATCAGGTTCTTCATGTTGATGGTGGTTGAAAGCTTTGTATTGGTAGAGCTTTAGGTGGTGTAAGCACGTGTCAGAGATTCCTCTGAGGTATATGCGCCTTCTAAAGTTGGACCGGTGAGACCCGCTTGTGGGAGGCCAGAACAACCCGATTCGCTACCACAGATTTATCACCAACACGCGTTAACGCCTCACTGATGATGATCCGGCTCGAAGAAATGTAAAGGTAGTAAGCCTTTACAGGTAGATGTAATATGTTGATTAGTTATAAGTAGTTTAAGTTAGTTAAGTATTTTAGATATAGTAACTGTCGTATGTTAGCGGGAGCGGAATGTTGAATAAAAGTGTCCGTCACCGAGTAATGTGTTTATTGTACTACTAAATAATCATTACAATTAAGGTATATAAACAGCACCGATTCGCGATGTCGCATCGTTGACAAAATTAATGTAGAGCGTGCTCGTACAGTCTAACTAATCTGTTTTGAATTGACGCAATTGTTGGTGACGCGGCTTCTTAACTTAGATTAGGGTCGGCAACAAAGGAACATGTTGTCGACATGAGTTTCTTTGTGCGGCACGCGTCAGGTCCCTCGGAGTAGGCCGAGACGAGACCTGTGACGTCACCTGTGGCTGACGACACAATAGCACCTAACCCTCTGACAGTTGTTACTCCTGTAGTTTCATCAAAATTGAAAACAGCGCATCAAACCCTGATTCTTGATAAACATAATTATTGTTATCCATATTTCCATTACAACTTTGTAAAGTTCGTATTTAAAAGCACATGGTTTGCTATGCATACGTCTTTTAACTAAAAATTTGATGTTTGTTGAAGACTGTTATATGATATGACATCTAGAATAGAACAGAATAAAAAAAAAGTTTATTTTCTATTCTATTCTGATATCTTACATCTGTTATTGGAGAGCGGTTCGCTGTTTTTTGTTACTTGTTTTTAGCTTAATTATATTTTTTTTCTAAAACAAATTGTTTCGCAGGCCGCCTAAAATTATATTGACATAGAGCAAGTTCAATGTAATGTGTTTTATTGTTTGGAATTGATTGGAATCTCTTTAATTGTCGTACCTATATAAAAAGTAAATTCTACAATAAAATGTATATGTAATTGTTTTAAATCTGGATTACTTGTGAATATAAAATCTAGTCTTGTTTCAATTAAAGAAATACATCATATTTTAATATTATTTAAATCAGCCACCTTTTAGTAGCTTACATCTCAAGTTTATAGATTTCTTTCAGGTCTAATGGCTTCAGCGATCTAATAAATTAAGCAACTTTGATTTTTATTACAGCACTCACTCTTAAAACGGTTTTTACGAAATATTTATAGTATATTCTAGTTAGTTATTTTATTGATTTTGCTGGCGCCATGTTTTATGTTATAATTTTTTATCTTTCCTAATTAATTTGTGCTGTGGAAGGAGTAGCCACTGGCAAAGAACTTACGTACAATAATGACGGTTTTACTATCTGCCAGTTTTTGCTTGTTATATATGTCTAAACGTCGTACTTACCCAAAACATTAATTTGATCACGTTTTATAGCTAGGGATATCATATTCACGGAAGCTTTATATTGGCACATTTTTTTATTGCGATTGTACTTTTAGCATTATTTTATTGGTTTTGACACCAACAAATAACTATAGAAGTTGGTATCATCCAAAATCAAATTTTATTGTTATATCGATTTTAAACTTTGCAAGCATACTGTATCAATAACAATATACTAATCCAGCTAGCCAAAATATTCTTGGATTGATGAACCATAATAAATTTATTTAAATTATGGTTTATAGGATTGGTAAAACCTTTTTAATTATTAACGGATTTGACGGAATTTCCTTGATTCAAAAGTGCATCTTTTGAAGCCTATATGAATAAAAAATATTTTGATTTAGAACCGTCAATTTCCTCATGAGACGGAATAGATCATAGTAGATGACTGGTAGGTAGCGTGCCTATCTGCTAATTGAAAGTGAAGATGTTCGTTGTACAACATATAGATATAAATTATTTTTAAAACATATTTTTTTGCAAAGAAAAAAATCACGCAATCACAACATTTAAAGAAAATGTTGCACCCATGGCAGCCATTAAAGGACTGTCATCAGTTTAAAACAATAAGTGATTACCGTGTAAACTGGCCGAGAGCACGGAGCGTCCGTGTGCGTCGCCCACGTGGCCTCGGACGGACGGCGGACAAAGAAACGCATCGCAAAAACCGCAGGCCGGCCCGCGACTTTCTATGCCTTTGTGAGTGTATAATTCATCGCAGTTCAGGTAGAGAATCGTCTGGCGAAAGTGGGCTTGCTACGTATTAATCGTGTTGGACGGCGGTCATCCGGATTAGGAATTTGAAATAGTCACGTTGCGAATTGAAATTTAATATGATTTATTAGAAGTGGCAAGGTTAAATTTTGGGCGGAAGACACGTTTATCGAATTTCATTGCTTTGCCAAAAAGTCTCTGAATAGTAGTATTATATTATGAAAGTGAAAATTTGTCAGATATTATTGGGAAGCATCGTTTATTATCGGAGGCCTATTTAGTCTTCGCTACACATCTTGTAAGGATATTAGATTTCAATACAACTGCTGCCCATGGTTTCTAGAATATTTACTTTTTGCCCTTTTACGAGAACCTACGTTTAATTTTATAGAAGCTTTCTTGATTTTGGATTTCGCTTAAATTTTTGAAATCTCTTCACCGGCCCCTGGGCATAAGACATAATTATGTACTTATAATACTACATTATACATTTACGTCTACTATTTCAATGTGTATGTAAATGTTTGTGTTTAATTGTGTTTTCACTAACAACAATAACGCGCCGGTGAATAGAACCCTTCGCTGTCACATTGCTCGCTCGCTCAGCTCAGCTTGACAGGCATTGTGTGTCGAGTAGCGTTTGACCCGCGCTAATGTTCATCATTAGGGCTCCTCTCGTTTCTGTCGTCTCTACGCAGAGCGCATAGAGTCCAATCCGAGCTATTCGCGAACTCAACGGTGGGATATGGGTCAACGTGTGACGTCACGCGTGACATCTGCCGCCCACGCACCTGGCCTGCGGGGGAAGGGGGGAAGGGGGCAGATCCCCCGCTGGTTTTACGACGCATGCAGATTTATTTCACAAACGTATTTGCTGCTGTCAAAGATGTAGAGTTGCAGGTAGAGACGTCATACTTTGAATATTTAATAGTTTTTGGATTTGTCTCTGCAATTTTGACTGGTTTCTAGTTAATTACGCACGAAAGCAGATACTGTCTGTGGCATAGCTTTACCACACATTATTCATCTTTTGTCATTGTAGATATAAATGGGCTATGATATAAGTTAAGTATCCTAGCACTTATGCTTTACGTTGCTAACTTTACTTGAAGGTTTTCTAGAAGAGATCGCTTTTAGTGATAGGATCTTCTGTATTGCACGTTTTGTTTTGTGTGCAATAAAGAATACTTATTTTATATTATATATGCCACTTCCAGTGTAACTGCACCATGTCAATGCGTAGCGTCAGATGCGAGGTGGCAATAGGCGCGCGATGCGCGGGCGCAGGCGCGCCGGCTGCCGCGCGATAGCCCACTGCTTTGGCACGTGGCGGCAGCTCACTGTCCTGCCTGATTGGACTGATAAACAATGTGTTGGTGGTCTATGGCGAGTCATAGGGGATGCTACTAAAACATTATTTTGGGGTCCTATCATATAAGAGTTTAACGAATGAATAGGTAGGATCGATTTTTATAAAAAAACGATCAGTTTCATTACATAGCAATGACGCTGACTGGTGCAGGATTTGAGATATGTGATAAATTAATTATAACGAACTTTTCTTACAGAGATAAAGTGGGCTCTAAGGGTAAAAACTGGAGGTTGGTCGCGATTCGAATATATTTTTTCTGTATTATGCAAATGAATGCGTTTTAATGCAAATTGTGAAATCACAAATGAGAATTTAAATGCAAATCGACTGATATCAACAACAACATCAACAGTTTTTCAAAAATGTCAGTGTGCTAACAGATAAATGCAACGTGCACGCGCAGGAAGGATAGTCCGCCGCGTCCAATTAGCTGATGAAGCATCTGCCCGCGCACTGACGTGTTGATGCGATACCGATCTCGCGTTGTCCTGATAATCAGCCTTTCGATCCGACTTGGAAACACGGGAGAAATGATAACTGCAGGTACCGATAAACAGTTGTAAGAACGCTTTTGTCCTGTCTGCTTTTGTTTTTCAATGCTCAATTTGTACAAAAAAGTCAAATATTAGCCTAACACTGTCCCTTCGCATATAAAAACCTACTACTTTTATCTACTATGTCCTCGACAAATCTAAGTTTTTTAATTTTATCTTATTTATCGCTATAAGAAAATGGAATAGGCCGCAGTGGCCGCTTACCATTACATAGGTGGGCTGCGTGCCTGTCTGCCAACTGACTTAGTATAAAAAAAAAATGATTTCCTATTTTGTATATCTTCTTCATGGGCCTTTAATTCTCATACATGCAAAACTTATTTTACAAAAAAAAAATACATAAACCATTACAGCTACTTTAAATTAAAAGATAAACTCGTATTGGACCGACAGAATCACGACACGCTATATTTAACTAAAACATTTCGAATGATATGCAGTCCATTTCCATAGCATTCGATCAGTATTTGAGCTAATTTTCGCAGATATCGTCGAGTGGGGTAGCGTTCCCGGAACCGACCCGCGTGGGGTCGCTACGTCGTCGAACGCCATCGATGCGTCCGCTCAATTAACGATACAATTAATTAGTGCAGTCCGTAGCGCAAGTGCCGCGCCGTAATCGAACCGAGGACATTAAAATGAGTCCGAATGGGCGAGCAAGCTGCCTACTCCGCGCGAGTAAGGCACTGTATCGATTGCATTAATTGCCAGACAAATCGTGCAGGAATGAAATATATTTTGGCCTTAAATGATCTATAATTTGTTCGGATCAATTACAATGTGATATAAAGCAATGTTTCAATAATAAGCGAGTATTTTGTACCTGCATTACTTTATTAAAATAATGGTAAAATATCTTGGAAAATATTGTAGATTTAATGTTCGAAATTGTTTAATCAACGTAAAATGAGAAGACAATGAATTATGTTTGTCTTTTGTGAACGGTGTTTGTGATAGACTTACTTGGAATTACTTGGACTGACTTATTAAACATAAGTAACTTCTAATGATCTCAGAGAGTAAAAAAAATGGTCCCTGCACATCTAATCAGTTTTGGATCTACCAAGAAGTTATCGCACCGTCCGTCAGTCAAGGTCTAATCTGAACAATAGTTTAACATCGCGCGACAAACATGGGGACACCTATTAGAGACAACGTCCATATATGTCAGAGTTTGCCAACACAACCAGTTTCGTGTCCAGTGACACCAGGCAACGACTGCCGAAATCCAAAAGAGGATTCTAGCGAGGCCTTAGAGCTGCTACACACTTAATCGGGAAGGTATTTATTTGGACAGCGCGGCAAAATCGAGCATTAGATGAATGTTAAGGAACAGGCTTATCTAATCGCATATACATACATTGGGGAAAACTCGGCCGAACAACAGCGAACACAGCTCTTGAATGAATGAACCGATTTGAGTGCTGTTTCTTTAATCAAAAGCCCTGTTCATCCCTACGATTGTAAAATACGAGTATTGTTTATGAAAATCAGATAATTAGTTAAAAAGCTACAAGCGCTTTGCGAAGACGAGGTCACAGGTTTATTAAAATATTTTTTGATGATAATATTATGACTATTCAGACCGGCCTTATCATTGAACAAATTCTGCCTGTGCGAATGATGTGTAGCCTAACACGCGCAAGGTCAAGCCTTAACACCACGTCGTAAAAAGCCCGGCCGCTTCCGATGTCCGCACGTCCGTCCACCTGTGCGCTCACAATGAGCGACGCGGCATACGCACACATACTCATACAGTGTATTCTTGACTACAGTATAAGTGAAAAACAGAAATATAAAGAAAATAATAATGCTCTGGAGTATTCACACGGGTCGTAGATGTTCGTAGCACCATTTTTGCCACCTTCGTGGCACAGTAGCTATGTCGCTCGGTTGTTAAAACCCCGTGTTCATAGGTTCGATTCGCGCCTTCCCCATAAGGCTAGCACCGGCTCGTCCTAATCGGGTGTGAAGGAGAAACCGGGGGAGTTTAGTGGGTAGTGGACGCTTCAGTCTCGAGTCCCACACACGGCCGCGGGTCTGGCTAGCCTGCGGTTATGGTGCATAAACGCATTCTCCTCCGAGAAAAAAAAAAAAAAAAAAACGTTCGATTCGCGCCTTGAACTTAGTAGTTGGTTAGAGTCTGATTAGCTTGCTACCACCTCCACAGAAAATATTAATGTTGCAACCATTGCTTTAGAAATGAAAGGCTTGAAGATCAGAGGAAAAGTGTAGCAGCACTGGTGAAACGCCCTTTCAATGGAATAGGCCATTTACACTTTCGTTAAGACTACGTATACAGAAAAGTATAAACAGACATCATTATTGAACCATTGTCGTTTATTATTAAAGCAGCTAAGTTTCCTTTCTATCTTTGTAAGAAATATTTTTAAAGACAACACACGATTTTTTATCAAGCTCAACAGAAACAAGATAGATTTTTTCGTCTATCTCAAAACCGCTTCACTGTCACTCGGCTCTCTGTACCTTAGAACTTGTTACCGGAGCCAAGACAATTTATATCCAGCCCCACTTGACCTGCTCAACTCTTGACCGTCATAATTAATGCCAACTTCACGCTACTGCAAAACACCCGGCTTTACATCATAATCATATTCAATGTATGCAAAGTGCGAATACGCATTATTATAATGCCTTTTATCTATTACTTTATTATAGCCAATAAAATATCGGTTTAAGCGTTATTGACTTCGCTGTTTGCATGTTAGATAATGAATATATTAAAGTCAATGTAAATATACGATTATAGCGGTAGCAAGTTGAAATGAAAATTATTGCATAAAGTATTATCGTTAATACGGATACAGGTCTAAACAAGAAATTTTTGGACGTGTAACTATAATTTAGAAATATACACGGAAACATCTAATCGAGCCAGAGATTTGAACCCAAAACAACGAGATTTCGTAGTCCTGAGTACAAATCTCGATTCGGATTTTTTTTATTAAATTTTTTGATCTCAACTCGAATTCGTGTTCACCAATCCGCATTTGGCAAGCGTGGTGATTAAACTAGCACCCATAACTGTGAGGATTACTTGATTCAACGATGGAGGCCTTTGCCTTGCAGCGGGACATTCTATTGCCTACAGGCACTATGGCTGTTGTAATAATGGGCATAGTGGTGATTGTTACCTGTGATGACGGTGGGCCGCGACTGCGGTGCGCAGGCGCTCTGCAGCAGGCGCTGCAGCCGCGACGACGGGTACTCCAGCCACGTGCGGCATTCTCGCCGTCTCTGCCGACAATAATAACAAATATTATAATTATAATTTAACGCCTCGATGGTCTAGTGGTTTAAGTACCGGGCCGAGATCTCGGGGTCCTGGGTTCAATTCCCGGCTCGAGCTAACTTTGTGTCGGTTTTTTCGGACACAGCTCGGGTTTATAATCATCAATCCGCATTTGGCAAGCGTGGTGATTAAGCCAATACCCATCATTGTAGCGATAACTTGATTTAAAAGATGGAGGCCTTTGCCCTGCAGTGGGACATTAATAGGCTGATGCTTTACTTTTTTTATTTATATTATAATTACTACTTAGAATATGCGAACCAATCCTGGTATGGAAATAGATCTGTCTTATCCGCATTTTTTTTTGCGGAGAAGAATGCGTGTATGCTCCTTAACCGCAGGCTAGCTAGACCTGCGGCCATGTGTGGGACTCGGAACTATACCCTACTACATACTAAAATGCCCCGGTTTCCCCATTTTCACCCGATTGGGACGAGCTGTAACCAGCCTTGTGGCTATTGATTGACCATCCTCACCCTGTAGTAATAGAATAACATAAGCTTCTCACGTGGAGTGGTGCAGCACATATACTTAGTTAGTGAAAACCAGGTGAAAACTCTGTACTTGAGTTTTTATGAGAAGCCCTAAAATATACAAATTATCATATTTTCTAAGCAGTTCTTGTATTGCACGTAATATGTAAATAATTTACTGCAAACCGAAAACTTTTTTGTCTACACACAAGAACATGATCCCTGAAAAGACACTTCCTATCATAAATCAAAGCTTAACCCTTGCACGGCGCGGAACACAATGGCGCCACACGCCGCGTCTTACACTTAACCCTTCACAGGTGCGTGCGGCGGGCGATAGATAAACATGCGGGTACCTGTCACACATGTATCTTATAGTGCGTAGTTATTTAATGCGAATTGCTATTTTTTATCTATCATAAGTTGACAAACGTGTGTTAGTGAGTTAGTGTATAATGTATTTTTTATTATTTCTGTCAATGTAGACCATTTTTGAAAACATGCGTGAAAGTACAAGTGGAATGACATTTTCACACCCTATCTAGTATTGATTATTATGTAATCTCTTTAGATTACAATTGACATTACATTATCTCATTTATAAATCTTGAGTGAAAGGTAAATAACCTTTCTTATTTGCATATTTCCTGTTCTGTGTCCTGACCCATGGACACTTCTGTAGATAGTCTTAACTGACAATGAAACCTATTCTAATAAGATATCACTGTGAAGCATCTTTTCATTTACTACCATACACACATTATTCAAATTATTAAGTTTTATTGATGTGTGTTCAAACATTACTTACTTTTTCAAAGTCTTGTGACATGTCTTATCAAAATTTGTGACATGTTTGATATGTTAAAATTACCACATCGACATAAAAAAGATTAGAAAATATGTATGTATCAGTCCAAGTGTCACTTGTTTAAGGAACAAAGATAATACCCTGTATTTGCTATTGACGTATCAAAGTGAATAATGAGCAGCAATAAAATGTCTGATTCCTGTCATTGGCGGCGACGTGACAGATAACTAACGTCAACACACGTGTGACGGCGCGGTCCAAGAGGTCCGCCCAGGTGCGCGCGTTAGACGGGTTAACAGTAAAAAACGGCGCGTGCCGACAAAAAATACCCTTAACCCTTTGTCGCTGGAGTTTTTGCCCGCAATTACCGCCGTCTAACGCCGACCCCCGCCGGAACAAATTGCCTGTTAGATTCCCACGGCTTATTATAATCTAACACCTGTACGCCCGTGCCCCCCGATAGATAATTACTCGGCGTTATTGATAGGCCGGTCAATTAACAGGTAGTAAACAAATACACCGCGAATTAACTAGGTTTGGCTTGGAGTCGGCTTCTATTGGAACGCGATAACTCATGGCAGGACTATTGCCAAATAGGTCATAGTTGTTTGCCTCGAGCGGGCTACAAGATTTGTGCTGAATTTTAACCAAAGTTTAGACGACAGTTTACATTTTACAATGAGCTATAGTTACCTTTATCTTTGTGTTCTGGAACATCTTTTCATGTAGGTATGATAAATATGACACGGAATATAAATGATAAATAAATAAATGAATAATAAATGAATATCTCTGGACATTATTCACACAGCGCCATCTAGCCCCAAACTAAGCATTAGCTTGTGCTATGGGTGCCAGACAACGGATAAACATTATTTATAAACTTTTTTTTTTTTTTTTTTGTAAATACATATTATACATAGAAACACCCAGACCGATACAAACAGACATGTTCATGCACACAAATGTTTGTACCGTGCGGGGATCGAACCCGCGACCTCTGGTGTAATAGCCGACTTCTCGACCATTACACCAAATGGCTCGTCAATATGAATTCCGCGTTGCAATATAACGCTATCTATTGAGGTTTAAAGCAATTGAAATTAAAAAATATACTATTTTCAATAGGGATTAAATTATTATTGGCCGGGAGTCCTTCTGGTGTAAGCTGCGAATTTTGCCGTAGGAACAAACCAGATTACAGTTAGTTTAGTGTGTCACAGTGGGTGACAATTTAATAAGTAAAAACTTGAAGATGTCTGAAGAATTACATGCCCGCCCGACTTAGAATCACTAGAACACAAGTCTTTAGTTAACTCCTCAAGTACCTATGTATTCTCGTCTTGATGTACGTTGTATAATTGAGTTCCTATACATCTTAGCATGTGTAATTGCCCATCCAAACCATACTATCATAAAGATATTCAGCAAAGAGAACGTTTTAAGTCTGCGGGCGGCCAGGGAAGCCAGTAGCGCCCAACATACGATGTTATATTAAAAATTGAACTTACTCAAATCAAATCGAGCTGTGAGTTCTCAAGTGTCGTAACTCCAGTAGATACATATTTAACAGCGCGGCACATAGCGCCCGTCCCTTTTCAGACGGCATCAAAATATAAAGTAGTGTAAAGCACATAGCGGCGGAGCGGGGCGGCGCCTGCCGTCTCTTTCACTTCAGTAATGTATTCACGTTTTCCGAGCCGCTCATTTTTTATCGCAGTCGCGCGGCGCATTAGAATTTCCAGGCGAGAAAATCTCACGCACACTAGCGACGTTTGAACCCCCTCTTCATTTCAATACCGACTTTGTCTACTTTAAATTACGGTTGAAATTTAGTTGAGGGTGATAGGTCGGGTGTGGATCCGGGCGGGCGGCGTGGTGTGGGCCGCGGCGGGCGGAGGTACATTGTAAATTCGCGCGGGGCCGGCGGCAGTGGGGGGAGGGGGGGGGCGCGTGCTCGGCTCGATAAGGCTTCTCCGCTTCCGCTCCGGCCGCGGCCAGCACCGCCGCAGTTTAACATACGAGAGGAACGCGCCCCTACACCCGACACAATCACTAACAAGATAGAGCTGTTGGTAGAGCCCCAACGTGGCAGGTCGTAGGTTCGAATCCAAGGAAACTAAAAGAAAAAAGGTAACGGTACTTCTGGATACACTCTGAAACCTATAGCTAGAGATGTTAACATAGATTCAATCCCGTCTTAGGCAATAAAATAAGTTTAGAATTGTATGAACAGAGTGACAATCAACAGCAACACTTCTTGCCAAGTACGACCCTACTGTGAAATTAACCTTCAGCAACCATTTTTCCAAAACGTTAGGACATGAGATCCTTCAAAAAGCGAGTTTAGGCTGGCAACGCAATGTAAGCAAGAGTCCTTGGGCAGCGGTGATGGCTTACCACCAGGTGGCCCACATGCTCTATTGCCCCCCTCTTACATAAAAAACTTGGGTTCCAAACCTTATTATATGATGAGATAACCATATTTATGAACTGACTTCTGTAATTGCGAACAAAAAGTTCGCTTGAAGATAAAAGATTCGTGTTACATATCCACTTTTTTTTATCTTTAATGGTTAAACAAAGACATTTATAATCCCGATCGTAAAATTTTGCAATAAACGTGGAAACACCTTCTTAATTTTATTCAAATGAGCTTTACTTCGTTACCTTCCTGCCTTTAAAAACAATTCTGCAAAAACTACGGAAAGAAAAAAGCCAATTAGTATAGAAGATGGACCTCATTAGCTATACTTTAACTCGTTATGGCTTTAAGAGAGTAAAACTTAACGTTACTTGTGCTCGGATAGTTTTTTCGTGTGATTACAACATTATGGAGTATGACGGTAGCGTTTCGAAGTTCATTTTTTCATACAATTGTCGTCATTAGGAAAAGGGTAAGTTCGTTAACTACCGTATGGGTCTGCAGAACGAACTCCATTCGACGTCTATTCAAAGCAGATTTTATGAGTGAGTGAGTAAATTATTTACGTAGAATGGATGTCGAATAGATGCCAACTGGCAAACTTACCCTACCTCGTACATACATGAACTATTAAAATAAAAGCTCAAAAATCAAAGGAGCGTAACTGTTAGCAACTCCTTGAACCCTCAATGGAATGTGTCGTGGTGTCAGGTAGGGCCACTAGCCAGTCTGTTAACTGCTGTAGTATAAAATAATTTCGCAAGAATTTTCAGTTCAAAAGCCGATTTTACTTGGGAGAAAGGTGCTGGCTGGTATGGTCTTTATCATTAAAAGATACTAAACAACACATAGTGTGTTGACGTAATACATTGGGAAATTACAAAGGAAAATGGAATTATGAAAGTTTAATTAAGAATTTACTAAGATTTAGATAACTCTAATACAAGGTTTAATCGAATGCTAATTGGTTTCCGGCAGTAAATATGAGCAGTAATTGATAACTTTCGCGATTCGTTCCAATATTAAAATCGCCATCAAGTAGACCCAACCATCAGAATAGAAACTAGGAAGGGAATGAAATTTAATTAAGAATTTACTAAGGTTTAAATAACTCTAATACTAGGTTTGATCGAATGCTAATTGGTTTCCGGCAATAAATTTAAATCGCCATCAAGTGGACCCAACCATCAGAATAGAAACTATCTTCACCATTTAAGGTCATGGTTGGCTGAAGAAACCTCAGTCTTCATATTTTTCATTAAAATCAAAAGTTCAAGTGTCATAACCAAACATATTTTATTCGACTTGCCAAAAAAAATCTAGCAAAAATACGAGTGCTTTTATCTTTTGACTCTTATGTTGTATGTGCTGAAAGCGTACAATATTGACTACGATTTGATGTTCAAAAGTTTTTCCGTGTATATAAAATTTCCTAAAAAAGCTGCCAACCTACGAATTCCTGGGTATTTTGGAAGTTATTGTTTAAAAACATTGTAAGGTCTGCAATAAACAAATTTATCTACAAATAGCCAAAAATGTTTTTGGACAAATCTTATTTATTATAATGTCTTGTCATTATTTCACGACGTGATAGCTTGCTAACAGCTTATATCCAACTTTTATAAAACCCTTCATAAATTAAGACATACAAAGGGTTTGTGTGGAGAATTGGAAGTACATAATTATTAAATTATATAACAACGAAAAGCTTGCCATTTTCAAGCAACAACGAGAGTGTAGTGTATTCAGCTATATCGATATAACTTTTAAGTTTGGTCGTACCACAGATTTAGATTTCTGTGCTTCGTACTGTTATAAAACTGCGGTCGGATCCTAGCGGGTAAGACGGGTAGCCGGCCTCGGATTTACGAGCCCGCATAAAACCACCCAATTGTGCGATCCGAAGTCACACACCGATACGCCGCGTTTTACGTCTGATGAAAACCAAATGTTTGACTAAAACAGCGCCCGCCGTCACGCCAATTTAACCATTGAATTTAGTGGAATTTCATTCAATAAATTCTCAATTTCAAATGAGTTAAGATTATTACATTTAATTCCAATATTGTATTGTTTTGTGTGGTGAACATTATCACATAATCTATATAAAACTCAAAGGTGACTGACTGACTGACATAGATAGATCAACGCACAGCCCAAACCACTGGACGGATCGGGCTGAAATTTGGCATGCAGGTAGATGTTATGACGTAGGCATCCGCTAAGAAAGGATATCTCGATCTCGATATTCCCACGGGAACGGTAACCACGCGGGTGAAACTGATGGCGCCCGCTAGTATTACTATAATTCCAGACAAGAGATGTGAGTCAATACTTGAAACTTGCTAGTTGTGTCCCCACCTGATAATTAATTCGACTTCACTCATCGTTAATTAGGCCCATATCCTAGGATGCTCTGGTTGCCTAAATATCGATACTAGCTCTAGGCTAGTCCCATCGAATATGAATTTCCGAAATCAAATAAATAACAACCGCGGAAACGAACCTAAGATCAAATCATGGATATACTTTTTAATCATACGAAAAAGCTAAGATTATTTTTAAAATTTCAACAGGTGCTTAAACGGTTCTTAGGATCAGGCTAATGTAATATGTTATGTTACTCGTATAAACTCATACATTACATTTATTTATACATAAAGCATCGCCTTCCCTACTCAAGTCGTCAACTTATAACTCACTAGTGCGAAGAGAGTGCATTAAAAAGCCATTGTTCTATGATGGTTTTTATGTTTCCACCATAAAAGTTATGGTCCAGATGTAAAATAAAATCCGTGAGCACCTCTTCAGGTAAAAGTAATAATGACATATTGCGGAATGCTATGTATGGTCTGCAACAGCGGCTTGCAAGAAACTAAA
Source organism: Mecyna flavalis (assembly GCA_949319885.1). Classification (NCBI taxonomy): domain Eukaryota; kingdom Metazoa; phylum Arthropoda; class Insecta; order Lepidoptera; family Crambidae; genus Mecyna; species Mecyna flavalis. The sequence continues at coordinate 19,177,448 of OX439434.1, read as the reverse complement.
CATTTGATATTGGCAAAGTGCCTTATTATCTTAGTAATAAGGACCAGTTGCGTTATGTACAGTGCCGTGTTATAATACATGCAAATACTTTTTCTGCAGACTGTACGATGGCTACAAAGATTAATACCTTTAGCTGCCGACCTGGTCTAAACGTAGCACTTACGCCGACGTGACGACTCAGAGACGTCAAAATTTGAGTAATGAAATAAAAAGTGTATTTGCATGCTACATTTTTCTATTTAATACATTAAAAAGATTGTCATTTGAGGTAAGGAAATTACAGGATTTAAAAAAAATACACGTTATTTGTCAGGTAAAATCAATGTTTATTCGAGAGATCACAATTATCTGCCACCAAATTTTAGGGACTTACTTCAGTCTCATTTTTCTCTAATATTAAGTAATAACCAACAAATGAACATAAAATATGTTATCTTCTATAAACAATTATCAAAATAAAACATAAATCTTAATGCTTACTAAAAAAATTAAAAAAATGACAGCACTTGAATATGTGGTAAATTCATTACGTACGTTTGCAGTCACTGCATACTTGGAGGCAGGAAGTAAGGCACATTGGTTACTTGCATTTGCAGCAACAGTATTTCATTCGCCTTTTCAACCGACTGGGACAGATTTAACATGTCTTTCTAATACCTGGATCTGGATTCGGAATAGTTTTTGGTGGCTGAGGCTCGGGCATAGCTCTCTAAAGTAAAATCAGGATCGTCTAAATCGTTGTCGTCACTCTCGTTCATGAGATTTTCACATATCTCTTTATTTTCTAAACGCCTATTCTGTTTTCGCAGTTTCAGAGGGGTTTCCAACTTACTGGACGTGATGTTTCTTTTTTTAGGCATTCTGCAATTAAGAGTATAATTTAAAGCCGATGTGACGTCAATCAGACACTATAAGCTAACACACATGAACACCGAGGTGACGATCAAGAGACGTACGAAATTATGTACATAAACACCGTACTTACGTCTGTGAGACGTCGATCGCTTCGATACAGAGACGTGTGCACACGATGGTTTTATGGTTTCGACTGATGGCTTGCGACGCAGAGGGAGGAAGGTAGCGGGAAGGGCGACGCCGAAGGTAGCGTGGTTTAAGAAACATTTTAAAATTAAAAGTTCTTACGTCTGTGAGACGTATAGGTCGGTAGTTAAAGGTTAAGGGTTCTGGTATGAACTACATTATGCCCTCTAAATAAAAATGAATTCATGAAGGCATATTAAACAGCAAAGATAAAAGTTAGTGTTCCCTACGGACGCTCATCCAATCTTATAAGTCTTTTATTACTAATCTAAACTTCAATGCGATTATAAGGATCTTTACACTTTCGCTACGCTTAACTATAGGAGTAATCGGTTAGTAATCTGTCTTCTTTTGTAATTGAGATATTTCATTATATTAACAGATATGAAAATATTTAATTGCAACAAATTTCTGGTTCTTTATTGCACTTCTGCCTGTTTAACTCCGGAAACTATTTATAATTTGATGATTGTTGGTAAATTATATTACATACGACTATGGGATAGCCTATCCAACAAATATTGAAATGAACAATAAAATAAAAAACGTATGATCTAATTAATCATCTAAAGACATCAAACCAAACAAACCTAATCCTTATTATAGTTTAAGTATCTCAAAACTAAGTAAGAACACATCAGGTCATCGTGATACATAGTGATGGAGTAGTTGAAAACGCTATTGTACTTCTCGCGTGCGAAATTCTAAAACACAATTAAATACTTGCACACAATTATCACTCTTCAGAGATTCGAGCAAGCGTTTTTGTTCAATCTATTAATATACCTATTTTGTCAAAAATAAGAATTAAGTTATTGCGTTTGGGTTTTATTTGTCTCGTCAACAGGCAGACAATCATAACAAACTGGATTGCACCGCGACCGCGTGCACCGCGGACCTCGACCGGACACGCTGCTTGAATCGATAACGAGTGCACTGACGCTTGCAACGTCTTGCTGCATGCTGCACCGAGGCATTGGTAACACTTCCAACAAGAATACAGTCGATTTTGACCTCCTACTTTTTTGAAGTTGGTTTAATATTATAAATGCGAAAGCAATTCTTACTAACTGCCTGTTATGGCTAAGATGCAATTAACTAGCAAATAGCATTTTCTATGGATTGTTTTAAAACGTTCATGATCTTCAAGATTTGTATTTTCTTGTAAAAATTGTTGTATGCGACTTGAGCTACCCCCGCACTATTGCTGCGTTACAATGCAAGCAAAACTTGCACCGCTGCAATGTCTACCAGTGAAAAATGCCGTTACGAGATATTTCTAATAAGAACATCCGTCTTATGAGTCTTACAGTGCACAGTGGATTAAAAGCTTATTAGAAAAATATAATAAATAAGACTGGAGCTAAATTCCGTCAGTATTCCACTTTAGGCAATTTTATTATTAGTAGATTATTATCCAGTGGGTCCAGTAATCTCTATTCTTTAGTTACAGAGTTCAGGTGGCAGACGCTCGCAATGTAAATTAAAATTAACTTGACTTGCCAATTCAAATCTTGCCAACTAAATAGATCAGAACAAAACGCTCGAAGAACTGCTCCCGCGACCTTTTTTTACAGTAACCGGCTTCAAAACGGTCATCACACTGGAAAGACACATTTATTTCCAACAGTAGAAACGTTCAGGCACACACAGTTGAGCGGGCCTGCACAGCAGCAGTAATTGTAGTTGCGTGGCGGCTCGCGAGGTAAACAAATCGATACCGGCGCATTTCGCACATAGCTCACGTGGGTGAGCGATGATGGGACGGCTCGAGTCTTCGAGTCATCGTTTTATACATTTGACTCTTCTAATCGCTACTTATCTGTCAGTAGTAAAACTAACGTATTACAGAGAATTGAGTGTCACTAAAATGTATTTTTGTTTTTGGTAAAGCGCGATTTCATAATAGGGAAGATGCTTATATAATAATTATGAAAATTTTATGACTAAAATGTTAAAATAATATAAAAGAAAGGTCACTGCAACATTTTTATTTTACATAATGTTGTTTTTTAACTGTAATTACGAATTAAAAATAACTGAAACGAAACGTATTTTAAAACAGCAATCAACTTATTTGACGTTAGACCGACAAACTTATTTGTTCTGATGGCGGCGTCGCTATTGTCAGTATAGAACTGTCAATAAATATCGCTTTTGCATTGCATTTCACGTAGTTCCAATTTTGGCCACCGGAACACATAAGTTTGTCGGTCTATATGGTTGAAAAAGTAAATATTATTTTATCGGAATATTAATTGCGTTTTTGTAATAAATATGGAAGTTGGGTTCATCAAAGCAGACTCCAGGAATTTACCAAGAGTTAGTGTTGACATGGTTCTAACTTTATTTGTCGAAAGTGCAGAGTTTTCAAGGGTAGAAATGAAAGGGACTAAATTACTACGGTATGTATAAATCATAGTTGTTAAACTTTGTATTTTCGCAGCTTGAAACCACTTTTTTCTCAGTTTTGGGTCAGAAGGTCCTGTCAAAAACAATTAATTTGGAAACTTTGTTGAAATAGATGTGTGTTGACCGTGTTGACTCGTGTTTTATGCCAATGTCCACATTGGCATAAAACACGGTTTTTTTCGGAATATTAGTGGTATTGTTATGATCACCTGATGTTGATAGATAGTCCATTTTAAATTTTTTACAAGAAAATATTTCAAAACTCGAAAAAATATGCAAAAGTATGAAAGCCAGCGACGAACAAGTACAGTGAAGTACGACCACTCGACTAGTGAGGCAGTGACAAGACTTGAGTGACGTCATTCATGTCATCGGAACCATAGGTCCGTTTTCGCGCGAAAATTAAAACGGTCAATTTAAAACCGCATTTTTTCCGATAAATTACAATGTATTAATTTTTTTATTTAACTGTGGTTTATTCTACATGGAATTCTTTAAAATGAAGACAAAAATAAAAATAGTGCATGTTCCCTATTATGTTGAGTTTGTTTTTTTATTAGTAATCGCGCAAATATTTAAAAAAAGAACCGACCATAAAGAGTTTTAGTTCCTATGTTGCCATAGCACTATAAGATACCGTCTTGATACCGTTTGTCATTAAGGGTTGTATGGTTTTTCTATCAATCTTATTGGTTTTTAAACTCATGGACACATGTCAAAACCTATATCTCGAGCACTCTAAAAGTACAGTCACATCGCATTGCGCTGATATTATGCTCATGAAGGTTTTTAGTTCAGTAATAAAGGAGTCTAGTGAGTTGCCAATTATTTACTACTATTTCCAAATTTCAAACATTAGGACTCGAGACTTGTATTCTTGACATCACTAGAGGCGCGTGGGCGCGAGTCCCCTTGGATATGAAGGACCCGCAACTTTTTATTTGAGTTCCGATTTACTACCGTTTCGCCTTTTTACGGTTCAACTGCTACTTTAAGATTTGGCAGCGGATGATCAAAGACAGGCGTTTTATTGTATTTACACATCATCGGACTGGTTACGGATTACTCTCCCTCCGGATAACGACCTCGGTAGTCCGGTGGTTAGTGTACATAATTGTGATCTGGGTCTGAGTGTAATTCTCGAATGGGGCACAAAATGTTTCGGTATTTTTGGAACATTACTCATCTCGCATAGGTTTTTTGTAGGGTATGCCGAAGGTATGCATAATGAGTGATGCATACCTTCGGCATGCAGCTACTCAGTCAAACATTGTTTTACCTATTTATTACTTTTTCATACGTTTATTTTTCGTGAACACCATAATATTGGTTGCAATTATTTCGAATCAGCAAACTTACTTACCTACTTACTTCTTCCACAGAAAATATCTTTAAGTTCTGTACAACTGTATTCCTAAACAACCATTTGGGTTCTGAACATCTTGTTACAAAACAATAACTGTATTATGGTGTCTGCAGGGCGCAATGCTCAGGACAGGACGAAGATAACAGATAAGCCACATGTCGTCCTGTCTGTTATCAGCCTGAGCAAACCGCCTTGACCTTGACCCGACCACATCGCAACGCACGGAGATACGCCACGTGCTACATCTAAGATACCTACACTGGACACAAGGAAACCGTCATATGACCCATGTATCCCATCTAGAAGTCCAACTTTTCTTAAAATGCCCCAATGGAGGTTTGAGTACCGTGCTTTGTTTTGAGATCCTGGGTTCATTACCTAGTAGGAAAAAATTGTATCTTATTCACACATCAACGCCCAAACTTTTTTTTTTCGGAGGAGAATGCGTTTATGCACCATAACCGCAGGTTAACTAGACCTGCGGCCGTGTGTGGGACTCGAGACTAAAGCGTCCACTATCCACTAAACTCCCCCGGTTCCCCTTCACACCCGATTGGGACGAGCCGGTGCCAGCCTTGTGGCTATTGAACCAGCCCATCCCCGGGTACCCCGACTTGAGAGGCCCCAAGTCAGGGTGGCACAGGAAACACCTTTAATTTCTCAAATAGAAACGTTCACGCACACAAGTTTTGGTACTGGGCTGGTGCCGAACCAACGATTTTTGGTATAGCTGCAGATTTCAAATTAGTCGTCGAAAAATTAATAAGCGTTCAAACTTTTTAACTAGCAGTAAAAGAATAAACACGGACTACTTTGTAGCTTTAAATTTATTAATGCAATCCCGAATGTTGATCTGCATAAACCTTCGGAATTATTAAGGCCGCTTAATTAAAAACCAATAAAAATGTAGATAACAATAGTCATTCGCAATTGAGTCGTCAGCGCCGAGGTCGCGGGGAGGTCGCTCCGTGTCTAGATGAAGTTATTATTTACACGGGTTATCCTAATAATATGGTTCTGATGATTGATAGATAGACTAATTGTTATTTTTCATGCTGGTTGAGCAGTTAAAGGAAAGTGTAAAACGTTCTAGTCTCATTACAAACTCTCGATTGAATTACTTTGTGGTTGAGAGACAATCGGTTCGGAAATGTTTGAGCTTACAGTTTATAAAATAATACTTCATAAGTTGCGTCATAATAAATACACATATTTTTTTTCCATCTCCGCACCATTATCAATATAAGCATCACGAAAGACAGTAAAAACCCATCGCAATCTTTCACCGTATAAACAACTGACGAGCGGTACTTAAGCTCGCACTCAAAAACATCGTGACCACCGCAGCCTTAACGTTTTTAATAAAGATTATTGCCCTCATTTTATCGAGAAACAATGTCAATATCAGATCGTACATCGATCGTATCGCGGCCGGAGTTACTGAACCCACCAGTGCGGTTCCCACCGCGTTTGGTAAATCTGGCGTGTAATGAACAATGTGTGGCGATCGGAAGCCGCGACACAATGACTCGATGGCCGTTTATTATTAATGAGAGGTGACGCGATCCATACCTAATGCGCTGACGCATGCGAGGCTGTGCCTGCTAGTGCGGCCACCACTGTCCCTGAGTGCTGGGACGACGTATGGATCAGTATGTCTCATTTACACCTATGATATAAATGGAATACCTATATAATATTAACGAGACTGAAGCTCTTAGGTCCCGGGGTCGATTCCCCGTTAGGCCCTTTAAAAGTTTTTCTAGGTATGCTGTAAACAAACGCCTTGCTATATATTGCACCTGAGATCGTCTTAACAATCCTTTATAAACAAACCTATCCCATTTTTGTCGCTAGACTTCTCTGGTAATATAATCATAGAGGGCTTTTTGGACTCAAGACAATCGAACTTAGTAGTTCACATAACACCACTACTAATTCAGGCGCCCCACTTAAGTGTCCCACTTTGTTTTTTGGTTATCTGGTCGTCATACGTAGTTTAATGTCACTAATAATTTCATTATGTATTTCCACTATTCTTCAATCTTACTCTACCTTCAATTGTTTCGTCATAAATACCAGTAGTCTTCCAGAGTCAACACGCAACAGTAGCAGGGTGATAATGAACTGGCCAGCACATAAATCACAGTTGCCCCGGGCTGTCCCGCGCAGCGCTAAGTAGGCGCGCGGGCGCAGGTGGCCGGTTCCGAGAGCCGCTTCCTTCCCCGAAGCGACGCCATTGTAATACGCGCACGCGCACCGCATATGCGATACATTGCTTCTATTAGGACACTCGACATTTGACTGGCAATTAAAATTATTTATTTGTGCCTGTATCACCCTTTGTTCCAAAATCGTTTTACAACTGTGTTTTAATTTAAATGGATCCATGCTTAATCAAAATTAAGCTCCAAGACACGTGGTCAAAACAGAAACTTACTCAATTCTTTTTAGAAATGGCTTACATAATTATATATAAAAATTATATCTTAAAACTTAGTTACTTTTTAGTTGACTCTCCTCCTGCATACTGCAGAAAATACATTACAGATAAAAATAATATTTCCAACAACCAAAAATTTTATAAGAATACAATCATATTGATTTCATTCAAATGGTTTTGCTAGTCAAATTGTTTTTTTTTTATTTGCTAATTTGACAAATAAGTACGAAAAAAAGTTAGGTAAATTTTAAAACTTACCTAACTTTTTTTCGTACTTATTTAAAACTTTACAAAAGAAGTGTGCAAGCTTAATGGATGTTTTTTTATGGTATAGCGGGCAGACGAGCATGCGACACACCTGATGGAAAGTGACAACCGCCGCCCATAGACAACTGCAAATCAGGTGGAATCACAGATTTCCGGCCTTTATGGAATATTAAAATTAAATGATAGCATCGTGACTTAATTCTGAACCATTATTTACCAAACAGATTCTTTTAGACGCTTGTGTAAAGAAAACAGTATCACTTATGATAACAAGTTTTGGCAAAATTGCCAAACTTATACATAAACCAAAGAAGCTGAATGTGTGCACGAAGCACGAATAACTTATTTCGCGACATTTAATAAATCATAAAGGACGCACAAAAGCCCAAATTGAATAAGCGAGTCATCCTCGATTCCTCATTCATAACCATCTTGGTTTTTTTCAGCGGTCGTATGGAGAGTTATTCGACTGGGCCGTGAGGGAGCTACCGAGTGGTGCAACAAGCAAGGCCGCTGGTAACGACGTCCGGTTCAATTACTGGCATCGGTTTTACCAAATCTTCAAAACAGGTGACGGTGGTATACTTTATTATATTATGCGCGAGCGCATCCAGGAGGCGTAGTTGCTAACTACAAGAAGAGAAAGTTCGTCTCAGACACTCTCTTGGCCAGACAATGCTGACACGATTATTATAGGTACATTATTTCTGAATGAAAGTGTCCAAAATCACACTAAACAGGCAAAAAAGATGACATTATGTTATATTAGGAGATTACGAGAGCGAAGTAACTAATCGTACCTACCTATCTTGTATTCTTCTTTTTATGCAAATACATAACAGAGTTTATAAAGTGTATGAATTTTGTACAGGTGCATAAATTGTATGCATTGCTAGAAAACTGGATTAATGCTATTTTAGTATTGATAATGTTCATTTTATTGTTAAAAGCTGTATGACCACAGTGACCTTGAGTACACGAAAATAAATAAACACTACGAATGGACATACATACGTTAATGTAGGAGCGGTATTATAACGTATGTATCTTCAAAAACGTTAATTCTCAGAAACGATTGATTTTGAATTGATTATTTACATCAGATGAAACAATGCTCATTGTCAGTCATCTAATATATACTAAACGCGTTTTCATACAAAGTAGACCATTGTAATTTTTTTCCATCACATCATAAAATACGACCTCGGAATGGAGTTCTCGCGAATAAAATGCTATTTTAATTCTTAGAATCGTCACTTATGATGTAAATAGGAACGTGGCTGATAAACACTCTCAATTGGTTTGGGGAATACGCGGCCGGCGCGATGCCGCTCACGGCGCGCGCAGGTGTGTTGCGCGCGCGCAGCATTCACAACTAACCGCCAGCAAACCACGCTCACACGCACAGGCGAAAATTCACATTTTCAATCTTAAGCGCAAACAAATAAAGCCCATCCCAGCTGTAACCACCTAACTTGCCGTTTAATATGATAACATTGTCCACCAACTTTACATACTTACGATTTTTTACGAATCTGGGCGTCGAATTTAACTTTGTTCTCAATACGTCTCGCAGATTAAATGTAAATACGAGGAATGAATATGGAATACGAGTGATCTCTCGTGTTTTTGCAGCTCGCGAGACGCGGGCGCGGGCTCCGACATAGCATGAATAGCTTGTACAATAAGCATAATTACAAGCGATCAGACGCTCCGCGAAATATGGCTCAGGTGGATTCCGCGACTCTTTATGACTATGCATGCATTGAAACAGACACTTTTTTCCTGGACAAAAACAAGTTTAAAATATTTAGCAATCTTTATAAGGCATCGATGTTTATGGATGAATTTAGCTCAAAAAAATGAATTTGGGTTTGAAAGTGTCGCTGGGGATTTGAAGACGTGGATTTTAGCACGTTTTTACTCACATTCGTGACTTCGTTGTCACTTTATCCAAAATTGAAGCATATGAATTTTCTTTTTTGAGTCAAATTCTTATATATAACTCTAGTAATTTAGTCTCTCTAACACTAAAATTATTCATCGAAATATGTAAGTTGTACCTACATACAGCACCATATTTTTATAAATGAGTTTTCAATGTTTCAGGCATCTTATCAATGACGTTTCATATTGAACGTCATTGCATCTTAAACAAGATTCTCGAAGGCTTAAGACGATTCTATTTCTCTCTCTTTCACTGTATTATGTCGTGTTTACTTTTTAAATTTTTTGATAAAAGAAATGCAAATAATGCTGCAAAAATATCATGATAAAAAGGCTACTCCTCTGTCTCAGCAGCAAGTGGTTCGGTTCGGTTAGATATGGCGGCGGCGGGGTACCTAGATAGTTAGTTAGAGTGAGTTGCGGCGGGCGCTGGCGCTTGGCCAACTAATGATTGCCAATCGAGCGTGCAATCCGCGATTAGACAACCTTAAGGCGCCCCCACACCAAAAAGTACTATTGAACTGGCCAAAGCCAGAAATAAAACTTTGGTAATTAAAAAAAAAACATTTTGAAAATATCTGAATAGGTAGTCCGTATTTATCCTAAAATATTGCGTTTATTTTCTTAGCTTGGACATAGTACAAGCTATGTTTATTTTGCACCAGGCGTTTGTGCTGGATTCATTACTTTCTTTAAAACATTATTTTCTTAAACGGACATACATATACTTTCATTATACTTCTCTCAAAGTACTTCTTTCAGCTCTTCAAGCTCAAATACGAATAAAGACAACTTAGAGGTAATAATAACAACTAATTTACTTACTAACAATAGTATGATATTTCAGTGTAAAAAAAGATCAGTTCAAATGTCAGCAGTTCACAAAAAAGTTTATAATATCATCAAACTGTAAAATTTTAATTGTTTTACTAAACAGGAAAAATATATAAACTAGCATGTGTGTAGCTGCCTTATGTCTCCGACCAACTGTAACTGCGTCAATTGTCCTAGCAAATGTTGGATAACATTCATGCGATTGGTGGATTTATTGCTGATGGCGTTTTAAATACGTTTGTCCGATCGATTCATGGCAACAAATTGAAATATTACATTCATTGTTAGTTTAACGACTTTACGAGGCGATTTCCATTAAACACATCCACGAATGTATTTAAAAATATTTTAGAGTGCACACCGTGGTTAGGCAAACGTAGTGTAGGACGTCCTGCCACTCGTTGGACTGATAACTGATAAGATGACTTTAGGAGGACTGCTGGCAGTGATTGGATGAGAAAGGCCAGGGATAAAGATTTATGCCGAAACATTAAAGAGGTCTCCGTTCAGCAGTGGAAGAAAACAGGCTGTCTATGAATGAGGCAGTAAAAAAAGTAACGTTTACAAAGTTGTTAATATTTGGCAACTATGGCGTAAATACGCTAGTTCACATCATAAAACTGCTTCTGCGTGTAATCAGTTCATCATAGTACCTGTGCTGTGGTGGAACACCTGTCCCGTGATGATGTCATGTAGGTAACGGCGACTCTACTATCTAATCTCATGCATATTCATTCTCACGCGGGTACGCAACCAGGGTTAACAACTAATCGACACGAGGTAAGGAGTATATCAAACTTAGGCAGTCATTTTAAAGACTTTTAAATTGTATTCTTATGATTTTAAAAGTAATAATCTGCTTGGTAATGACATATATGTATAAATCTGTAGTAATTAAGACTTATAGATATGGGGTATAAGGATGCTGTAAATTAAGGAATGGGACAGAAAAATATTGTACTCTTATTTATACTTTTTTGTTTTAGCGATTGAAAAGAGTAACTGTCGAGTTTCGTGCCAGTTCTTCTCGACAGACAACTATGTACATTCCGAATGAGGTGGTAGAGTCAGTCTGTAACATTAATGTATGACGATTTATAAGTGCTTCTTTGAAGCATAAATTATATTCCTTCTTCTATAAAGTATATTTTGATTTGATTTTTATTTTGAGATTTTTCAAGATATAAAAGGAATTTTCAAAATGGGCATTATGCTATTTGAGTCTCCATAAAAATTTCAAACTTGACGGATGCAAATTTGATAGAGCCTACGAACTTTATACAGCAATAACAAACATCCCTCAGCAGGATAGCTATATTTGGCAACACATTTGACAGAGCACCTCGGAGGCAGCCCTAGGACTAGAGCGACAGTCCCAAAACCCTTCGCGCGATGCTATCATCGAACGCGCGACGTGCGCGGCCACTGATAAACATTTGTTGCGCCACATTTGACGCGCGACGTTGCTGCCTGCGTGATGCATCCGACATCAACCTCATAACCTCGCCCTAGATTAAAAATTGATAGAATCAAGTTGCTTAGGTAATCATCATTCAGTTGTAAGAAATGTGGATTCTATGATTATTATAATATTAAATCGTATAGTTTGTTTTTATTGGAATAGTAAAACAGTGTCTTCGATATACATAAGAAAGTTATATTTTTAGTAGGTTTCTAAGGTGTTCTTGAAATCAGGATCAACCATCACAAGGTTCTGTTTTTATATATTCATATAAAACATTTTGTGATTCATCCTAACCCTGCTATATCAAATTTTGGAATTTCGATTCAAGCACAACACCAATATTTGTGTGATGTTGTTTATCTAACATGTTATGTATAGTAGTTCCCTATACATTGTCTAATATCGAATTACACAAACGTTTTCCGATTGGTATGCGACGCCTCAAAGTTTCCAAGAATATCATTGACAACATGATTTTAAGGTACACCCATATTCCCTGTCGTAGCACAAGCAGTGGCCCGGTCGACGCAGGCGCAGGCTATTAAGCGCTTATCGCGGACGCGCGATGACGCAGATGCGCGATACGCTCGCTATGGTAATATTTCGCGCGCTCGTGCAGCGCAGGTTAATTATATCATATCGGCGGGATCGGCCGCCGCTTATGAACTATAGCATTCGCGCATTTAGCACGGAATCGGATTTTAAGTGCTGAGCTTGCTTACAAAGGTCTTAAACATGCTCCTATGAACGCGGTATGATACAAGTCGATACAAGTTAGAACTTAAATCAGTGAAATCGGTTAGCCCAATAACATTCTCTGGTGTGGCTAAAAAATTAGGAATATTTATTATATTTGTGCCAACATTATAATCTATCTAGGAAAAGACCGAAATTCATTGGGACTGCAGCGTAACTGTACGAGTAACTATTTTTATTAACATGTTGACCGCCTCCGTGGAACAGTGGCTAAGCCGCTCGGGTATAAAAACACGGAGGTCGTGGGTTCGATTCCCGCCTTGGGTCTGGTTGGTGGTAGGGCTTTTTCAGAGTCCGACTGGCTAGCTACCACCCCCACAGGTGAAATCTGCCGCCATAACAGCTCTGGCTGTGTTCCGGCAATATAAATGTGGGAGCCAGTACACTTGAAATCAGAGGCTCGAAGATCAGATGAGTCTACAGTCTGGCAGCACATTAAGGGACGTTTCCAGGTGAAGCGTCCCTCAATAGAATAGGCCGCAGTGGCTGCTTACCATCAGGTGGGCTGCGTGCCTGTCTGCCAACTGACCTAGTATAAAATAAAAAAAATAAATAAAAAAATGTTGGCCGATAGGCACTCCAATCACCTGATTGTACGTTTCCACATATTTCATTCCCTGTAAACTTCGCGACTTTATTCAAACTAAACTGGCTCCTTAGATATAATTGCCGGCACAAACTCTGACAACAATGTAAGGTATGGAGTATTATAACACGAGTGACTAGAGTTCTGTTCTTCGATCGCAATCAAAATATCATGGGACTTCTCGATTCTCATGTACATGCAATGTTCTATTCCCAGCTTCCAATGGCAGGTGTCAAAAGCGGCTACAGATGCATTAATTTGCATGACACGTTCCGTGGCATCTGCATCTCGTCACAATTACGCAAAGGGCGATGTATGCGTCATTAGGGCATGCGTGACTCGCAACGCAAATCGCAATGCATCTCAAAAATGCATCTTTATAATTATTTTTAAGGTCAATTAAACGCGTGAACTCTGTAGCCTCTATTCGTCGTTGTATTATTCATATTTACTACTGAGTTTCACTTATGAATCGTCAATTGTCTATGTCAAAGATTTACTCTACCACCCGTTTCGTAATCTGCTTTTTTGCCAAGCCCTGCCTTCCCAACGTTTCAGAGGCATGCCGCCCCATTTTCTTAAACTATTTAAATCAAAGTGTTCTTACTTGAAGTTATGTAGATAGATACATTACCGAAATAATGGCCTTCTGTCATTCCGTGGAAGGCGAGATGAGATGGTCCAGTGTGAAATTGGTTCCAATAACCGCGGTCGATCCCTACGTATTTGACAATTTGAATACCCGAGCTGAGAATAAACTGTTTATTGCGTTCGCTCCCGCCTGCGCGCGCGCGCACCCCACACTCAAGGGATAGGCAGTGAAGTAGCTCCACGTTTAAACTAGACAAGGGATATTTTTGTAAACTAAAATTGTTTTTTAATATAAAGTCTGCTACTATCTACAAAAAGATATAATACTTGTAACCGTAAGAGTGTAATTAATCTCTTTTAATTTTAATTGAATTAGGTACTTATTTCGAAGATATGTAATTTGTTTTATGTATTGTTTTCTACTACCTTCTTTATTGTTTTAAGAAGACTAATGTCTAAGAATTCAATCTTATGGAAATCACCTGGGACCCACGTGTTAAAAGCGTCTTCTCAATAACATAAAAAACCGATGTCTCAATTTTAATCTAGGTACGACTTTTGAAGATCACCCGACCGTGCCATTGACGTAGAACAACAACATACAAATATTTGACCATTTTAATATTTTCTTACTGTCGTCCATCCAGTACGCATCTCTTATTATTTTTATCACCGCTAAGTGCGCGATTATGCACAACGGTGCCTGTGATTACCGCGATCGCGCGCTAATCGTATGCGCTCGCTTTCTCCGACGTGCGATATTGTGCTGCGGTCGACTTGAACGTGGTAAATTATATAGATTGAAGTTGTTTTACATTACTACTTTTTTTTTTAAATTAGAATACACTATTTTTATATTAATACTACTCAGAAGAAGAGTGTTCATCTGACGTCAAACTAAGAAACTCACCATTACTTCCTAAGAAACAGTGTTGCCACCTGAGCGATATTTACACACGGTGTCCGAATCGACAGTGAAAAAATATTAAAATTAAAAAGTGTCAATTCGGACACTGTGTCCGAATAAATTGTGTCCGAAACGACAGTTAGTCAATCTTTCGGCTAGTTCTGACGAAGTGGACTGTATAGAGAAATGTGAGAAAGTATGTCAACGAAAAAGATGAAACTCCACCAACCTTTACTCCACTAACTTCCAGGAATCAACATAGCAGCTAGACTGACAACGTGTCTCGGACTATTGAGTATTACCGCAGATTGACAGTGTCTTATGGTATAAAAGAGATCACACCAACACAAGCACGACATAGCCAGGACACTGTATAACACGTGAAACGTTCACAGAGTCACGTCATATTGGTGCGCAGAAGACGTGGAAACGTTGCTTATCCGAAAGGCAAGCGTAAGGCGACTCACTTCATCGTCAACACAAACTATGGAAGTAAAACTCGATGGAGCAGATACAAAATATCAGTCTCCCATAATGACAAGGATAGTTCACTACCGCTGATTTAGTTTTGAAACTAAAAGGTTTTGCCACAGACTTAGTCATAAAACATTGTAAGAAAAAGTACACAGGTCTTGTTTTCCTGTTCAGGATTACGGAAGGTCATGGTAGAATCAAACCCTGACTAGATCAGCACACGACACTCGGAGAAAAAAAAACATATTCATTATCATAATAACCTTATCAGAGCTTCGTGTCTAATCATTGTAAAGTTCACGCAACTAATACAAACATAATTAATATTGACATCTAAAATAGTTTGCAAACATTTGGTTAATCAAAACGGTTAGTTTCCGCGCCATATGCGCGGCGCGTGCGCAGGCGCATAAATAACGCGCTTCTAATCTAACTGCCACCCCACGCCAAGTTATCAGGTAATTTTACTAATTTGTAAGTAATGGGAAACGGTCAAAAGTGTGAAGCAATCGGTATATTTTTTTCCGAAACTTTTGTTTTGTTTTGAGCAAACGATGCAAAGCGTGTGAGGAGGGCTCTCGTTTTAAATATTTCTAGCACGATTATGTGATCTTAACAAGAACAGACTCGGTTATTTTGTACAATAGGTAATGCTTTTGCAAACTAACAAAATCTAATGCGTAAATGCTAGGGCGAATTGAGAATCTGCCATTATCTAGTGTGTTTCCTTGAACACCCAGATTTGAATCTTATTTATTGATTTATTGACCCCGCGCCCTTCACTGATGATGTAAATATGTATATTAACTTTTGCTAGCAATGCTGTCAGCATTTGAAAAGTATGTATTGTATACTGATATGTACACTTACCAATACTTGAAGGAGTATCAGGAAACAGAAACAAGTAAAAACCACAAATCTGCACTATCTTCAGTTCACCGATGATATCGCCGCAACATTGTTGGAACAACGAGACCTGACAATAACACTATATCATTCTAATCACTTTAATAATGATTTAATCTGCGAGCTTTACAAACTTTCAGATATTGTTTATAGGTGCTTTTAGACCCGTGCTGACATTTTCTTAGTCGAACCGACCTCCTAATTTGGCGATAGCATCTTACGAGGACAATAGGTTACATGTTTGAAAATATACACATGTAGCACTCGATGTCATATTGTAAAAGGGTTTCACTTTTATGGCTACAACTGTAGTAAAATAAAAAACCTATTAAGTAATTTTTGTAGTACAATCTTCATAATGCTCAGTCCCTCCTTAGATTTCTTACAAAATTTGTAAGCACAAAGACAAGTGAAAAAAGATGAACTTATTAACAGGAATCACGTATCAGACTGTTTAATGTTCCACTACATATCAAAGTCTCAAATACCTACCTCACTGTCAAAATCCTCATCCATTACACCAATGCTTATTGAACGCTCTAGTAACTAGTTAATACCAATATGATGAAAACTCGATATCAAGAAAAAAGTGCGTGAAAGCTACCTAGCTCGGCACGACCCAGGCCAAAGGCAAATACCATTGCACTACAGCCATGTATATAAACTTATATAACACAATAAAACGCATGTATGTAGGTACACAAGATCCTCGCGGATGAGACAATTCGAAGGCAGTGTTAGCGTAATTGTCGCGCTAATAGCCTTAGCTGACAGCGCTGACGGATGCATAGTAAGGCGGCGATGTGTCACAATTGAGGCGGCTCAAGGGCGAACGAATCAAGCCGCCTTGATCGCGCCGCGGTGTAGGTACTGCCGGAATTAGCTCGCTAACTCGTGAGCCAGGCTAGCTCTGACGACAATTAATATAGCCCGTTGCTGCATTTTTGAAGACAATGACTGACACTATTGTAGATCGGCCGCCAGAGTAACTGAGCCGTTGAAATTGGCAAAATATATATTATTTTACAGATATTTTATTTTACAGCCTTCAAGACCTAGCTTTGACAAAGCACTGTTTATCCTCTTTCGACATCCATATGACGAGATCAAGAATGTCTTGACTTAGTCCAAAAACGATTGCACAAAGTTGGTACCACTTAAACTTCTGCTGCTATGCTTTATAGAACCGCAAACAGATTCGCGCATGCGCATGCTCCTCGCTGACAATCGATATAGTTCCCTTCCCTACTCTTGAAAAAACCTCGATCGTGCAATAAATTGACTCATCGTGCCAGCGTTACTAATGGCCAATACAGATGTCTGTCTTCAGACATTGTGAGGAACCTTCTCTGAGAGATTTACCTGAATGTCACATCGAATCAGTAAACAACACTTACAAGCCTAATTAGTGTTGTGAGTGCCCCGGCTGTCGCGAGTCAAGATAGTGGCTTATGGTTCTCGATATGCAACAATCGAAACAAAAGGGCGGCTTCCGTCGGGCGGCGTATTGTGCGCTGATTCATCGTCGTGGCCTTCCTGCTGTGTGTCAGGTGATAACGCGCTATCGCCGCGCATGCGCGCAATCGCCTCGATCGCGCTCCAGCCGTGAAATATTCCACCGTCGCCACAATACACTGCCCTATCCACCAAACCTTACCTACCATCCCTCTAACCTTTACCCTCAAACGAATAAGGGTCAATTTCAGTATTCTCAAATACACACCTAACGCGGTAGGCCAATAACGACCTGCGCCCGCGTAATTCACGCCACCGCGTTCATCATGCAAAGTGACTACAGCGCCATCTGCAGGGGAATCTCAACTTTCAGTTTCAGTGTTAGAGTTGAAATTGAGTTTGTGCGCAAGAGATTTATGTCGCGGGGGAGTATAGTATTTGCTATCGGAATTTGAATGTCGGCGGGTGGCGGCGCGATACGCATCGGCTTGTTAGCGGTATCTGATGGCCGATGCTGTAATTGGCACCGCGCGTGCGCACCGACCAATATCCGACCCATTCATAATATGTTGAGGGAATTTAAAACGCTTTTATCAATTTTATTATTGTCCCCGGGAGCATAACGAGTATTCGCGTTATACTTTTACCGTAGATATTCTGAAAGAGACTATTTTTGCAATCAAAATTTTCGCTGAATGTTTTAAGCAATTAAAGACAACACAATGTAAACAAAGTCGAAGTACCTATAACCTGACATACACAAAAATTTAACTTAGTTATCACTGCACATCAAGTCAAATAATAAAAATACTTAATGAGCTAAGAAAGATAAGAGATTCCATTTACTTACAATTATTTCCACTTTATTTCGTACTATCCTGGTTCCTGGCTGCGCATGAATTTACAAAAGGTTCAAATTGATGCATTCCATATTTCACTTGTCAAGTTCCCATTTACATACGCGGCAGCATGTCCAGCAAAGTTAAAAAATGAACGAACTACTTTGAGATACTTTTTTGACCCCTCACAACTCACTCACGTCATCATTGAAATAGGTACACTTCATTAGGAGTAACTCAAAAACGACTTATCCGATCTCGTTTTTTAGATTAGATGTGGGACCCCCATTTCACAAGAATTAGCTTTTGAATATGAATGAATAATTAAGATTGGTTCTCGCAACAAAAAAAAAATGAGTGATAACTCACATTAAAAAACATACAGTCGAATTAAATTGAGAACCTACTTACGTTATGTACTGCTTTTTTTGAAAATAGAATTCGATGACACAATAGACTGAGCTTACGTACTGAAATTGTGGGTTACCTTTAAAATAATTTCAATAACAAAATATTATTTCCGTAACTGTTCTTTGTTTACATAATAACATAAATTATTTATTTTTAGGGAGCAATTAAATTATACTGGTAAAAAATTAAAAGAAATAATAACTGTTAATTTTTTTTTCCGGCTAAAAATTATTAAGCTGAACACCATAAATAATGTTATCTGTGCAAAAGGCTCACAGTCCCTGCAAGAACTTTCAAAATTTGAATTTAGAATATGAACGAACCTAACATATTTTTTATTTTACTATGAAGGTAGCTGCAATTACAATGCAAAAATATGGAATGCTTTTGTTACGGTTCTCAAGTCTAAGAAAAACATCGGTTTTGAATTAATGCCGGTGGTGAGTTGTCGCTAAATAACAAAAATTACATCTACGGTATTGAGTGATTTTGCGTCGACAATTTTGTGCATGCGTGGGACCTCCATTACGAAATGCTTATCAAACTTTGTGAAATAAGTGTCTGGTTGTAGTGAAATTCGAAGGGATCTCGGCGTATAGAAGATCAGTAAAATGTAAGTACCTTTTCCCATTATAGACAGATATTTTTTTGTTACTGTTGCTCCTGCGAAAATCAATGACGGGTTTGGTTTAAAACTGCAACAGACCCAGATATTGCAGGTTTGATCTGTTTGTATTAGTCTAGATTAGACATTCTTTGTAAAAACTAACTATGTGTAAATCTCAAAAGCAAGTAAGATAACAATGTAAATTGCCATTGTTATCGGGCGTGACTCACGCCACTGTTCTTGCCACTGTTTAATATAGACTTTCTCGAAGTTAGCAGTTAGTATTATATAAATAAAGCGACCTAGCATATACACCCAATCTCCCCCCCCCCCCCCGTTTGGGGCTGTCCGGTATTTTTTCACGTCTCACCTGGCAACCCTAGGCGTGAGGGTCAACATCTGACCTTTTTATAACTTTAGCTTCTAATTAGCATTACTATTTTCATAAGCTAATGCCTTTTAGCCTTCATAATAAATCAGCTATTGCTATTATGACATACCTACGGTTATTCTACGATCGTGAAAGACAAAGTAGAGGGTATAATGAAGTCAAACCTAAAAGCTTAGATATGGTAATATCCTAGTAATAGTGAACAAGCATCAGTCAGCGCTTACTCGGTGCATTCGGCGCATTAATGAGTGGCGCGTTGCGGCGCGATAAGTAGCGCGCGGCGTGTCGGCATTTGCATACAATGCGCCGATCGCGATATTGCTGCGCTTCTTGCTGCCGTAATTGCACCCGGCTGCTCCTGGCGAGGGGTACTGCACCGGGGTACCAGGCAGGGTCTATTTGCAGTCTAATTCTATTTGTATAATGTCCTCCAGTCATTTCGGCCAAGGCGGCCCATTTTTACGTTCAGCAGACATCTAAAATCTCGCTAAAAGTGATAAATTCTCCTCCAAGCCTTGACTGTGATCATGATATTGTGTATATGCTGGTCCACCATAGGTAATGCTTGCATGACATCAAGTTCTAAATGTGGTAAAAAAAATTTTTTTCGAGTCACCTGATGGGGAGTGATCACTATCGCCCATGGACATTAGCAACACCAAAGGCATCTTATATCATTTTACATTAGTTAAACGGTATAGCACAACATACTTATTTGTGTCTCTATTAAACTAGTAGTCCTTCATTCGATGATTCATAGAATCACAACACAACTGCTGAGTGCTGATACTACTTACTTTGGGATAAGGTCAATGTATGTGTTGTTGTCCAATATAATGTGGCAAGATAGGTCGGTATAAACTTAGTGTCTCGGAGACGGAGGACCCTGCGTTGTTCTAGGTAAATTAATAACCGCTGCGGCTGCAAGGCGATAATCTCAACGGAGGAAGGTTTACAGCATTGTGCCTGTTCTTGCCTGAGCGTAGCGCTTTCACGGTGATCACTGCTTGCAGACTAAGTGTACTATTGTGCTGTGACGTCCTCAGCTCATAGCTTCTAATCATCACTGAAAATGTATTGGAAGATAACGCCTCGACACGGTCTAATGTTTTTATTACCGGGCCATGATTTTGGGATTTTGGGTGCAATCCCTAGGTCGGGATCACTTTGTAACATTTTTCTTACACAACTGAAGTTCTGCTATTACACCAGAGATGGCGGGTTTACAAAAAAAAAAGTATATAAGTAATGTTTATTCGTTGTCTGGCACCCATAGCACAAGCTAATGCTTAGTTTGAAGCTAGACCGCGTTATGTGAATAATGTCCAGAGATATTTATTTATTATTACCTATTTATAATGCAGTAAATATTCCAATCCACTGTTCTGGGTTCAGAGGCTTTGCAATTTCATCGTTAATATTCTAAATTGACAAAGCTGCTTTAATTTCATCTGTAAATAAAAGTTGAACATCCTTCTCATTTATATCCAGTTGAGCATATTTTTTGTAACGAATGACCATGGAAGTTAAACCAAACGACTTCCTCAAATTAACATGACAACTTTGAAAAACCGCTGCACATTAATACAACGGCAAATTGTGTCTTTATTGAGCCACTTGAGGCCGCTATCACCGGACCCCTAATCTGAATTAATTCGGCGACGGAAAACAAAAAAGCAAGAAGAGACGGCGCGCTAATTTGAAGCGGCGAGTTGAAAGCGCCGCCAATTGCGCAGGCGCCGCGCCGTAGTAGTGCAGTCATTGAAGCATTATAGCTCCGAATTTTTTTACTGTGAACCGAATTGCATACAATTTTGGAATTAGGTTCATCTTACCCTTAACTTCAAAAGTGAAAATGATTTGAACTCCGCAACCACCATGGGGGTGGTTGCCACCCCTTCTCGGGGGTGAATTATTTTTTTATCAAAATAACCTCGGATATCGATGGAAGGCCTAATTTTAAGCAAAAAATCATCCATACAGTTTTTCAAAAAATTCAATACTTTTCAAGTTATTGGCAATTGAAAATTCGCAATTTTTTCACGTATTTCATCGGTTTTTTGCAAATATCTCCAAAAATATACGTTTTATCGAAAATTTTATGAAGACCAAAATTGTAGCAGGTAAAACAATGAACAATTTGAATTTTTATAAAGTATTCTAAGTGCAATATTAAGCTAGATATTAAAGATCAAAGCCGTTTTTATTTTGTCTGAAATTTAATCGATGTGGTCAATGCCATCTAGCGGCGAGCAGATGCATTTTATGCATTCTAATACAAAAGGGTTTTGTAGTGCTTGAAATAAGCTTTAAAATAAGCACTATTAAAAGTCTTTTGCACGTAAAATAAGTGAGCTGTATTGCAAATAAGGGGAGCATCTAATGTTTTTTCTTTAAAATCAATGGGTTTCATAAGTGCCATTTCCACCAAAATTAAAATTAATCGTATTCCGCCTAGAAATAACTTTATTATGAAGAGTTTGATAGATAGTATCAGTTTGGCTGCTTCAGGACACATATTTTTCAAAAAAGTCACGATTAAATAAAAAATCAAAATTTCAAATTTTTAAAAAACCCACTTTCTTTTCATAATATTTCAAAAATGACGACAGATACGTATAAAATTGTACAGATTAAAAATTTAGATATTTTTCTGACAAACAATTTGGTTTTTTTGTTTTTTCAGTCAAACAAAAATTGACGGAGATATAATTGTTTAAAGAGCGCGTGGCAGCGCAATCACAGCCTCTCTTAAGCCCTTTAACCCTTCACCGTTTTAGAAAAAGGTTGTTTTACTATATATTGCAATATAGATGTTGTAGCTCTCTTAATTACCTTTACAATGGTATTTTATAAATTGTGATAGCATGAAAATTGAAGTAGTTATGGTCCAAAAACTTATCATTTTCTAGCGATAAAATGGCTCAATGTAAATTTTTCCATTAAGGGGTTGTTTACACTTCTTAAAAATAATAGGCGGAGTTCAGATCATTTTCACTTTTGAAGTTAAGGGTAAGATGAGCCTAATTTCCAAATTTCATGCAAATCGGTTCACAGTAAAAAAATTCGGAGGTAAGACCGTATTTTTCGCTTCAATGACTGCACTATAGATCGCGAATATGAATGAGTCTGCTGCGCCCGACTCATTCACCGATAGTACCTACACGTGATCCTGTGCGGAAGTCTTTGTTAATAAAAATATCCCGTCCCAGTTCACGATACCACATTTCCCAAGTTCAAAACAATTTTTGATTTGATTGCTTATTTAGCAATTATTTTACGTTGTAAACATTAAGTTGGGAAATTCTAAAATACCAATTCTTATCGCTCATTACATACATTGACTTGATCCCAAAGTACTTGTACCAAATCCATTTATAAGACCATCAACAAATATTAACATGAAATCACTGAATGTTTATTTAAGGTCAGGTTTGAACCCTGACTCCTGGCGCATAGGGGCAAAGTAACCACCAAATCGATTTAAAAATATAATAGTATAATCGTAGTAGTGACTTAATTGAGGCTTTCATAAAAAACGTGCTATAATTATGCCATTTATTTCCGTTTCAATCTATCTTACTTTTCAAAGTACTTTATTTAAAATCATTACACGAGTATAATTAATAAAAATTGGATGAAGTAAAGAAAAATGCCTTATACCTATTATCATTTTATTTCTTTCTCACTAATAAGTATTCAGTAGCCTTGTGACTCATGTTTTTTGATCTATTAAACACTAGATCGTACTCTTGAGATCGGATGCTCTAATACCACGATTATTAATAACGACATAAAAATAGTCTCAAGTGTTATGTAGCCTATTAACGAGTATCGTATGTTTGCGGGGAGCGGAATTGGCGTCATCGGAACAAAGCAACACGTCGCGGCGGCCCCTTTGAATAATTCGCGATGATTCCGCTAGATTTATGGCGCCTAACCATAGAGCGCGGCCGACAATTAAATGATTTGCCTACAACAAAGTGCACGCCCGCTGCGCCCGCGCATCATTTTGATTTGTGGCCTGCCCTTGCTGAGGAGTTCATTCATCATCGCTGCGAGCCCTGTAATTAGATCTACGAAACTTTGACGTCGCTCTAATTGCGTGTTTGCTATAGTTTTAAACTGGCCAGATTGAAAAAAGAAATTGTTTGAGCCAGATCAATAGATTTTTTTGTTATCTTTTTCCTGTTAAGTTTTGTTGATTATAGAACGGAATTATTAAGGGATAATAAGAAGAAGGGTTCTCAACCGTTGCCACAGCGACATGAGCACCACTTTTGTTTAACATAATATAAGATGTTGTCATGGTTTTATGATACATATTAATACACTAAAAACATAATTATTATAAAAGAGATGATTTTGATCATAATCCTCTAGTACAAATATTTCGCGAGCCAATCAGTTAGTAATCAATGATGTTATAAAGTGAAATAGATTAAATTTTGCAAAATTAATGACCTGTCAGGACATAATAGCTGCTACTCTAGCGAACGTAGACCGGTTATTTCTAAAGTTGAACATAATAATACTATTTATTTATTACTGATCCAAGCCAACTTTCGTCGTACCAACATTTTTCATTTCGTAAAATGAGTAAAAAACGGGTGCAAGCATAGATGTATTTAACGGCTATAATCACACGAAACGGTACCCAAAGAAGGTCACCATTGGAGATTCAGACGAGCGGCCTAATTGCAGAGCTCGCACAAAAACACCATGTATAATGCAGCTCGTTTTAGCGTGGGGGTAAAAATAGCCACTTTGATTACTGCGCCCGATCATCCGTGTAACGCGTCTGTGTGTTTGCTCAATTTATAACATAATTGAAGAAAAGAAAAACTTGTTTGCTATATTTTTCACACACGGTCATTCGAATATCGGATGAGCTTGAAACTTACTGCAACGTTTTGCAGAAAATGAAGAGATATGATTCATGTTACAAAAAGTTGGAGATTTTTTTGTCAGTCCTGGATGCAAGCTTTGTTGATGTAGAAGCGTCGACGATGGTATTGGACTGTGACGAAAACCTCCTTGACTCAATTCTTGGGTATAGCATAGTATCTATAGATGTTTTCTACAATATAATAGCTTGATGATCTCACATAAATAGCACAAGTGATAAAGTCAGTTATCTAAACATCAATAATTAATACTTGTAAATGTGTAGAAAAAAATTAATTAATAAGTTTATATTTGCACAAAATATACAAATAAGTTTTTTTATTGTGGACTGAATTCTCAACAAAAATTCAAAGTCAATTCGTGCCCTTTTCATCGTTGTCAAATAAGTTCGTAATAGTATATCTGTCAGATAACTTAGGTGTCTCTTTTGTTTGCACAAAAATAACACAGCATCATTTTTTTTCTGTCAGCGGTCTTTAGTTAGAAGGCAATTTTTATAGAAAAGCACAGACTAAAACAAGGAGTTCCACTATTTAGCAGTGTTCATGTTGAGACAGAACTCTTTTAACGGCTTCTATTCAACTAATCAACGGCTTTAATTCCCAGCGGCATCTTAATCACTTCTCCTACTTTATCATTTCATCTACGAGCGTCAGTGTTAAAATTATCAATAACATCTGTGAGGGCAAACAGCAATTTGTAATTAAATTGTTGAGGCGTAAAGTGGGCAGCGAGGACGACAAAAACGTTTGGAGGGTACAATTAGGCTCCCAGGCCGGCGACAGGCACTTTGTGTGTAAAGACCAATTGTATAATTGGCCGGCTATCAATTGGTGGTCGCGGGTCGCCGCGGGCGCCGACGTGAGAATCGGGCGACAGTGTCCGGGGCACAGCTAGGGTGGGGTCAGTGAGGCTGTGGGGACTAGTGCATGACAGACATTGCTACACTTACACAGGTGCTAATTGAATGAAGATGATTCCTAAAAAAATTAAATGTTACAAAAAATGTATACCGCTGAAGTACTTAAAGATCAAAAAAGCAGTATGCAAGCACAGGAGAGTTAATGATTCCTAATCAAGTATAATTATTATACTCGTATTATATATTGCTTTTATGTTATATTGATTTGTTTAAGATTCGTTTTTTAGTTTTTTTCTCTCTTTTGCCCGTTAGCACTACCCACAATTTTTTTTCTGCTTGGCCCAAAGTTTGACTGGCAGAGAATGCCAATTGCCATCAGACATTAGGTCCGCCTTAATGTACTTTTGATTGTGCATTAAAGTTTAAATAAATAATTAAATTATGACAATAGTATATTTAGTAGTTTTCATTATCAGGTGGCCTGCGTGATTGTCTACCAACAGTGCGAGATGACTGAAAAGTATAGTAGGTAGTAATCGGAAGTCTTGATTTCGTTATTTCACGAACATCACCAGCAAGTTTCACCTTTTGTCAAATTTTATCTGTCAGATGACGAGATTTTGCTCTCTCCTTTGTTAATAACTATTGAAAAAAGAACACAGCATTATTGTTTTCTGACAAATAGATTACGAGGAGCTTACTTGACAGCGGTGAAATTTGCCCTAATACGTGCCTTAGACCACACAATTTTAAGTCAAAGACGACATGCGTCACTGTTGCTCCGTGAGCTGCGGGGGCGCAGTGAACGTCGCTTTCTAGTCATCCGCCGTTGCACTAATCTGTGGTAGCCGCCCATCGCGATAGAGCCATTACTCTGGGAAAGCAGCGGTGGGAAGCTCCCCGTGATGGCTGTCTGTCTATCACAGACGTTAATTCCGAGCGTGATCACATGACTCCATCGCGGACTTTTGCTGTTGCAGACTAATAATTTTGTTTAATATTTTTTGTGCCTTGATGTAGTAGTCGAGAAGTTTCAAATGCTTTGAATTTCAGTGCTAAACTGGAAATTATTGTTTATTTAACTCTACTTAAACTTTTTAGGTTAATACCCAAAAAATTATGAACGTTTACTCGTTCTTGGTCATATTGTAACTCGAAGCAATTTGAAGGTGAAGAAAAAAAAAAGACAGATAACTTTTAACTCTTCTAGCCCCGGATTACTAGACACAATAGAAAATCTATTGTTATGCGGCACCCGAGTGCCGGTTCGGCGTTGAGTGGTTAAAAAGTACTGAAATTATTTGTAACTGACCAGTGTTCATGTTTTGTTAATACATTATATTATAGTGTTCTATTATAATCAGATTAATTTATTAAGTGTTTATAGTGTATATATTATGTAATTAATTATAAGTAAAGAGAAGCGATCAGTTTGAATATTGAATCTAATAAAATTCCTCCATCGTAGATTCTGAACCTCACGTTTGTTGCAAGTAGGTACTCTGTACAATATCTAAGGGTACTGCGATTAGCATTGAGCGTTCAAGGAACAATATCGTTAATCTGTTTTAAAATTGCATAGGGTTTAATAGCGAGTTTGGCGCAGTTCACCGACTGGTACGCCTGCCCTCAAAAATACCATTTTCATTTCCCGCTTGTCCTTAAGCCGATGGGCTAGGATCCAGATTCGTTTGCATGTGCGCCGGGGTGTACGTGTATCGTTACCGATATTATTTAAAGCGCTCCAATCTAGCTCCTTATTATTACTAGACGATGGGCTATCGATAATGCGCGGGTCGCGTCGCGCGCGCAGGGCTGTCCCATCTCGTGATTTACCGGACCGTCGCATCATTGTCATATTTATATCATTGTTCATTCTAGTCATCATTTTGTGATATAATTCATTCACTTCAGTGAATGTCTCCTTAGCCAAGGTTAGGCTACACAGGGTATTTGTTACGAACATCTGACTTTGCACAGTATTTGTACTCACTTGACGGCAAGAACTTGTGCGTGCACCCACTATCATCTTGGGACAGTAAAACGACCGAAAAGAGATCAAACGCAGGACCTTGGTTTATGTACTATTCGAGACATGGACTCCCGACTGTTTTACCAGATTGAGTAACGTTTGAACAGACAATACTCAACCACATGTCTGACCAGGGATTTCAATTGAAGACTCTTGCTTGACGTGACGCTCGCATTATGAAAATAATACCCGAAAGTAACAAAAGCTTTTGAGAGCTTTGAAAATGTCCTGTTACCGACAAGATCTAAGGTGAAGCCCACGAACTTGGAATCCGAAATTTTACTCACGTGTAAACGCGGCCTCTATCAAAAATAAATAGCAGATTGACCCCTGGATTTTTTGCTGTTGTTGCTGCATTCTTAATGGGAGACATCTGGAATGTGGGAGCCAAAATTCTTCGACTTTGCCTAGGGCGTTCTACGGCTGGAGGAACCTCCTGCTCAGTTCTAGAAACTAATCAAACATGCTAAAAACTTAAAAATATACCCGTAGTTACCCTAGAGCTGGCGCGGGCGGGCAGCGCGGGCGCAGGCGCGAGGCCGCGGCGCAGTGGTGGGGCGGAGGGGGGCGCGGGTGCGCGCGCGCAGCTCGTAATGCCGCGCTTATCGCAGATGAGTTACGATTAGTAAATTGGCGAGCGGAGAAGGGCGCGATCGGCTTTCTAATAAATTTGGTCTGAACGGAATTGCGAGCGCTGGCGCATCTCCAGGCACGGACAGATAACCATCGGGACTGTTCCGGTAATAACTAACGGAATTGGCACAGACAAAAATTGCTAATAACAAGCTCTAACTTTACCTGTTTACAGCTTAGTTCATTTCCAAGAATTAGAAATATTACTTTATTTTAATTGTGTAAGATACTGTTCATCTGATATAAGATTTCTTTACTTTAGCTAAGCGTTTAGTCAATTTTAATAAATAAACTAGCCTCCCGCCTGCAGCTTCGCCCGCGTGAGCTATAGGACGTTATCCCGCGGGAATATCTTTAAAAATTGTAGACTATGTGTTATTCTGATGTACTGTATAGGTTCATTCAAATCTATTCCGTAGTTTTTACGTGAAAGAGTTGCCATCCGTCCGGGTTTCCCCGGATTTGTCCTAGTTTAGAGGGCATCCGGGGAGCGTCCGGGGAAGGTTTCATTTGTAGACCGAGTTTAAAAAATAAATAAATAAATAAAATTTGGGCCGCCCGCGCCCATTTTATTACATTGAATATGTTTAAAAGATCTTGTTGACATGTCCGGCTTTCGGACTTTAAAATCCGGGGTTTTCACGCGTCTTGTCCTGTTTTCCAAATTTTAGAGATGGCAACCCTATGAAAGAGTAACAAACATCCATCCAGACATCCATACAAACTTCAGCGCTTATAATATTACTTGGATATCCAATTAGAAACATTGATTTTATCTCACATGCTCAACGGTGCTGAAGGAAAAAATCGCGAGGAAATACCCTGACTTATAACGTCGAATCTTCATAGTTTACCACTAGTCTTCTTTTGATGCTAATGAACGCAAAAGTTGGCGTTTCTCTCACAGTCAAGTAATCTACATTTGAGTTATAGTTCGTGAACACTTCGGCTGCGTTAATGCAATAACAGCCGTCCAACTAGTCAGGAGCAATAACCGTCGCGAGGTGTCCCCCGCGACGCAACTTCGCAAAGATGCTTACTTGCTATGTCTATCTATACTGTTTAGCTACCCTGATTAATGCATACTTTACACTAATTTTGACTTAAACAGGATATATTTGAAACTTGGCTCTACCACATTTAAAATGACGTGTTTGGTTAGCAGTCACGAAATAGTGTATTTATTGGATGAATAGACTAAGAAAGAAAGAAAGAAAGATCAACGATCACTAACACAAGTAAGTATTTGCCTCCTGACTAACTTATGACTGCGGACTTATCATTTCCCTGTTTTTTCATCACTGCTGACTAAAAATCGATTATAAAAAACATTCGAATCTGCATGCAGATTCACCATTTGAGTTTGTTCTTTGCCTTAATAAAATACAATGTTATCCATGTTTATATTTGTGGTTCATAAATTCATTCAGATATATTTAGAATGATTTCAGACTGTTTAATTTATATTAATGAGTATCTAAATAATTTAAAGGACATCTGTTCAAGTTTAAACAAATAACTTCATCACACACCCACGCAATAAGGATAAACCGATCATATAATAATTGAAATAATTGTAACCTGTCCGTTTCCATACAAATAGCTTAATCATATTCGTATGCTTTCCAATAGGAGTTGTAACCGATTTGTAATTCCACTCGGAATGCGCGCGAACGTGCGACACATACAGACAGCCGGCGAAAAACAATATTAGTTATGGCCAGGTCTAATTAGCTGCTGGTATAATGGCCGCCACCTTCCGCTCTATAGGCTCTAACGTTTTTCTAATGAGTGGCTATATTATTTAAACAGGATTACGTATTGATTAATTCATGATACATCGCTAATCATTTACTGGTATTTAAAATTGTTTTTGACTTCCAAAGATAAAGATACTAATCAGAACTTTCAATATTTTACTATGTCAAATATGAATTAAAGATGAAATGCATTCCAATAAGATACATTATGATCATTCATTGAGTCGAATTCAATAAGAACCAATATTCGGACACCAATAGACCAATAGCGAACGCTTCAATCGTCTAATAGTTTTAGTATCTGGCCGTGCTCTTTGGGTCCTGAGTTTATTTCCAGGGTCGGGCAAAGTCCGCATTTGGCAAGTCAATGACAGAGGCCTTTGGCCTGGACATTTAATAAACTGATGCATGTCCCTAATCTCTAGGTGCCAAAATTCCCCTTAACATAATGATCTGACGTAGAAGTTTTCTTAATAGAACGTTTTTCTTATAAGACCTAGTACAATAATAAATCGGACAATCATCTGTACTCAAAAGAATATAAAGTAGAGTCCAATAATAAGCATCCTGATATGAAATGCAGGGAGAGCGACCGCGCCGGGACAGCGTAGTTATAGAAACGCGTCTTATGCGATTAGGGAAACTTCCCGACCGACGTAATCACATTACAAAAATACTAAACTTCACCATTTGGGGAATCTTTGTATAGCTTACCGGATTATTCCCTCACTTCTATG
The DNA here is from genome assembly GCA_949319885.1 of Mecyna flavalis. Classification (NCBI taxonomy): domain Eukaryota; kingdom Metazoa; phylum Arthropoda; class Insecta; order Lepidoptera; family Crambidae; genus Mecyna; species Mecyna flavalis. The sequence continues at coordinate 19,146,818 of OX439434.1, read as the reverse complement.
TAGAATACACGTTACATACTAGTAGAATAGTGCTTACAATAATGTTATGGGTGTTCTTTCGGCAATTTGAAAGAAAATTCATTGATTGCTGATTTCTCGCATAGAGCTTGGATTTATACTCAACGATAAATACATAAGTTTCCAGTAACACAATAATGTGTCGTAATGAAGATAAGAAAATAGAACCAACTATAAATAAAATAACCATAAAATAGACAAAATGCCGTGAGAAAGAGAAAATAATAAGTTCACTTTAAGAAAAAGCGAGGTGCGCAGGAGCCATCGATCAAAATTATTCAAATGCGAAGATGATCCGTAAACAATCGAGCGGTTGCAAATGGTTTTATAATGGCGACGCGTGCGCCCGCGCAGCCGAGCCCGGGGAGCCCAGGATTAGGCATAGTACACCTGTGGACATACGGCTTGGATTTTGTACACTTGGAAAGATTTTTTATCATTTTTGGGTAGTAGCGGCCGCTAACTCGTACAATAAACTGGGCTTCGTGGATTTCAAGTCAGAGACTTTTTTTTTCTATCATAAAGAATGCTTTTTATAGCTCTTCATCATCATCATCATCAGCCTATAACGTTCCCACTGCTGGGACACAGGCCTTATCTCAATTGTTAGATAGTGTGGGCCATACTCCACCACACTGGCCTAGTGCGTGTTGGTGGAGGGGTGCGTAAGGCAAGTGACCAACCTTAATGTCAGATGTTATCAAGCCGCCAAATGGCCTCTGACTAGGCTTGACGACTAATATTTACATTATAGTAAATATCAGCCCTTCCGTGCTTAAGAAAAACATGTAGAGCTTTCCAATAGTTGCAGATTTTTGGCAATAGCATAGCAATTGAACTTTTACTCCTTACATAAAAACAGCATAATATCATAGTGTCAAGTGCAAAAAGAAGCATGATTCCGATTGTTGCGATGTAGCGGACCTCCGTCCAGGTCAGCGGTGCTGGTGGGTGACATTGGACTTTGGGAAAAGGTAAAATGAATTGTCGTAGGCTATAATAATAGAATTGATTGCATCACATTTAATGTTTATTACTTAGCTGTGTGTAAATATTTAATACAAGATGGGAAAGACGAAAGACTTTTTCTAACACCGATACTTTAAAAACTATGAAGCTGGCAACACTGAAAGCGACCAAGAGCAAGGCAACTCTAGTTGCGCGCAGCTCATCGGCCTCATTACCGATTTCACAGCGCGCGCGCATCTGCCGTGTCACGTGACAATTCAATCAGCACCGGTGGCGGCCTCATCTGCATCATGACGAATCGTCGCGCGTTGACACTCCTTTTGTAACACCATTATTTTCATATTAAATTGATAAAGGAGGTTTAAGGCGAAGGCTACATTGGAAAGAACCTGAGAAGGATGCAGTAATATCTTTCAAATATTGAAGACACAAGATAAAGAAAAAATTTCGTTTATGTATTCTAATGCTCGTTAGCATAATTTTGCTTAGCTTGTTTCATATTGATAAGTGTGTAATTCTTTTTTCAGGTGCGGTGATTGAAGATGCGGTAAGTGATTTTATACAACATTTTCCGTTGCTTTATATGACATAGAAAATTGCGTTTACTTTTGATAGAGGCAAAACTTTTATGGTTTCTTGAATTGTTTCTTTTTGAATTCACAATCGAAAGTATTTTAACTTAGTGTAATACGTAATTTGGAAAAACGTTTTTAAAATCGTACGAGCTAAAGCGATACAAGTGCTTGTAAAAAGACTGAAAAGCTTTTGCATACTGCGACATCACAATGTCTGCTTGCATTGAGCTTCTTGCTCTCTGGAGAACTCCTCGATCCTGCACTCGGCGCAAGTGGCAGCACGAGGAGCGCCCGCGCCGGTCGCCCACGACGCTTGACGAATGCGGTGCGCGGAACGAACGCGCGCGCGCCGCACGCGCATTATGCCCCTTCACACTTTATTACCGAGTCATTTCGCCGACGCAGCCAACCCCCCTCCCCCCCACCGCATCGGTCGCCGCGTGGGACTCTTGCGCATCCCGCTCGTAAACGGCCTAATGAGTACGCCACGCGTTTTTCTCGCAATCTCGACACACCTAGGTGGTAATGTTGAAAAAAGTTTTTTACTATCACCTTTATTTCTGTGCTTTTCTCACTCGGATCATGGTAATTCGTCATGGATAATGAATGAATCGTTTTGCAGGTTTTAGGCACGATCAAGTTTTGATTTCAAGGAACACACAATTGATCGCTGTTACTCTCGCTTGTTTGCTTATTTTTTACTATGCTGTCATAAATAAACTGACCCTAAGGACCTTTTGCGATGCAAGATTAATCATAGTGCATAGGTGGTGGTGCATGTTGGACGCAAAACTACTACTATAAACTGCATTTAAAACGAAAGTTGGCATTGTCTCTAAAAGCATTTTGCTAACATTTATTATCCTGAGTCAATATTTATGGACTCCGTTTTTCGACTTATTATTAAAAAACAGCCAGTATGGAGATCAGAAACTATCTTGTGTTCTTAGTAACAAAAGTAAAAGCTTAGTTACTAGTAACTTTCTGCGTCGTCATCGAGTCTAGCTAACTCGAATGGGTCACCGAATGTCCCCAGCACTCCTAAACATATGATAAGAATGTTTCGTTTCACAAAGCTTTGATTTTACACAAATTAAAACACCAGATTAACTGGTTGATAAATCATACAATTTAAAAGAAGTTTTCCCACACTTATTCTAAACGCAATGGGAGAATTATGGAAAAGGGACTTTTCAATGTACTTAACAACGCAAACATCGCCCAATTCTCTCGCAATAAAAAGCTGCTCTCCCAGCCGTGCCTCCGACGTTGACTCGCGTCATCGCGACGCTGTTGCAGGAAAATGCACCTTACCACTTTACAATATGGTACCTGTTTGAAGAGCACTGACGAGACCTCTCACCCCTTTGAGAGTGAAATACGAGTAAGGGTGAGGGACGAAGACGTTTTTATTATTTTTTGGGGATCCGCATTACGTAGGCAAAGACGAATTAAGGCGAAATCAACTGGTTTATTCAACATTCCTGGAAAATCTATAAAACGTTTTATTTTAGATTTCCTAGAAAGGAGCATCCATACAATGATTAAATAAAACAACTTTAAACGGATGAAAACTCGCGTATATTCTACATTTTAAAATTAAACACGACGTTTCGACTACTTTTCAGTAGTTGCGAAAGTGACTCTTTCTGTCCCATACTCCCATAAGCTGACATTCCTTAGGCTATAGCTCTTAAATAGGGCTTGCCATCATAAAAGACTTAACAGTGGTCTTTCATGGCATTGTTGGCAAAAATTCCATTTAAGGCAACGGAGAGATTATGATCTCTGGAAGTAAACAATACCTATATGCATTAGCAATAATACAAATTCCTTAAATACTTTATGTTTATGATAAAATAATTGTAGTTTTATTATTATGATGTTTAATTATAGGCATCATCTGGAAATGGAAGTATAATTTTTTATGATTCTCTCATAAACTAATAGTACTAGGGTGGTTTGTCTAAAGGAAACTGATAAACGATATTTATAACCATCGAAAGCATTTTACGCAGTCTTCACAAATAAATGACAAAACAACTTGCGAATATTTCACACAACTTCAAAAGATACAATTTTTGGAGGAGAGTCCTTCAAATATTTCCCTTTGATCATGATGTATTTGGTCAAATACATTATCACGCTAAAATCCTGCTTACATATACATGCGAAAATAAGGCGGAAAAAAATATTGACAAGGAAAGCATTTGTTATGAATCTATTTACAGAATTTCCTTCTTTTTGGTAAATTCATACGGGGCCCTCAGAATTATTCATGCTAGCAGCTGACAGTATTTTTTTTATCTCTCTATCCCCGCGACAATATGTTTGTAGGCCGTGTTTACATCTCGAGGTAATGCTGTAATAGATAGGATGATGGATCGTCCCTCACCAGGCTTTGTCTGCGTCATAAACAACTGAGAAAACGTGCGTTCAAACGCTATTACCGCATGGCATATTGTGTGGCTGCCTTGCGAGGTTAGGGTGATATTGAGACTGGTGTGACCTTGTCAAACTATTGTTTTACTTAACCGCCTACGTGGTAAAACTCTATGAAATTCTAACTACAGGACAACAGGTTAACAGTTATGAAGACGCACACACATAACAACTGTGTGCGTTATTATTATTTAGTCAAGTATGGTAGAGCTTAGAGTTTGACGAGCCATTTGGTGTAATGGTCGAGAAGTCGGCTATTACACCAAAGGTCGCGGGTTCGATCCCCGCACGGTACAAACATTTGTGTGCATGAACATGTCTGTTTGTATCGGTCTGGGTGTTTCTATGTATAATATGTCGTATGTATTTACAAAAAAAAAAGTATTTAAGTAATGTTTATCCGTTGTCTAGCACCCATAGCACAAGCTAATGCTTAGTTTGGGGCTAGATGGCGCGGTGTGAATAATGTCCAGAGATATTTAATTATTTATTTATTTAGCTATGTTGCAGTCCCTGTCTATCAGTTAAAATCGACCAACTTGACCGACAAAGTACCACCACTCAAAAACGGGCGAAAAATTGGAGACCTAGTTACTATTAGGTGTCACAATCGTTCTTTTGCCTCCCAATTTCATAAGAAACACTGGATTCAGTTCCCAAAATATACAAAGTTTGCCCAAAAACACTTGATAAGTGCTAATTAAATAGGCCTCACTTAAACAAATTAATCGATTTTTTTATTCTATAAAAACATTAGAAATCGTAAGACCCTCTTTACTAAGCCCAAAACAATTTATTTGTTTGTACTTTCCCGAGCGATATATCCATGTTTACTTAGGAGATGCTTGGAGTTTGACGCATAAAAGGCTCGTTCAAAGAGAAAGATATCCTTATTATCAAAGAAAATGGGCATCAAATGACAGTTTATGATGTATACTCTTATATAAACAATAAGTCAATATTTTATTAGGCTCCTAAATTAAATTAAAATGCAGGACCCATTCAACGAACTTCTAATTTAAGTAAATAGGTTTGGTCTATTTTGAGGTATTTTTTTAACTGCTTTATATTAGGCTTTCTGCAACATGTTCTATTGCAATTAGTGGGATGATATTTTGTGGTGTTTCTGCGGCCCATCATTATTATGTTTCTATGTTATCCTTTCTATTTCTTCACTCTCCAAGACATTACTCGGATTTGACAATAAAGCGACTAGGCATAAAGTATGTGTTTATCGAAGTTACGCTAACTTTCAAAATCTAAAGCGAATCAGGAAATAATTGTGACAAAGTAAACGCTAAACCAGTACGTGCCTTATCACGGAAGAAGAAACTGTAGCATAATTAAAGCTCCATACGCATAGGATAGTTCCTCTAAGCACCAGTTTAGATTGATCCCGGTCTAATGGCCCGCAGCGATCTCTGCGCGCACGCAGCGGCAGGTGTGCGCGGGCGCAGGTCGCGGGGTCGCCGCGCGTGCGCGATGCTATCCTAATGGCTTTATAATGGGCAGATTTGAGCCGATCGTCGGTAATGGCCCGTAATGAACTTATGCCGTGTGATGTATCTATCTGACTGATATGTGCTCGTACTTCGGGCGTTAATGAATTGTAATATAGCTATGCTGAGATATAAAAAACATTTGTGTTCGCTTTATCTCTTCTAATTTATCAAAAATACAAATTTAGGTACTCTTCTATTTGCAAACTAAAATTAAAAAATTTAGTAATACTGGTTATGTCCGAGTTTAACATGATCATTTATAATAGGATTTTTAAAGCTATCCATCAGAGCCTAAATTGACAAAAAGGTACCAGCCTTGCTATGCCTGCTGTGGCCGGCTATAATATTGTCTAAATAATCTACATATTTGCAGAATAAATGATTATAGTTAAGTAATTTCACTCCAATACACTGTTTTGAAATTCTAAATAGGTAATTGTAGTTTTTTCTGTTGTTACTAGTCTAAAAAAGTAAAAGAACTAAGTTGTTAATCTTTTTTCAGTCTCATTTATGAGCTGATCTCAAAGTCACAGTCAGACTTTTTAATGTGTGTGCAAAAAAATGTGTGTGATGTTTATGTCGTGGCCATATCGTAGAATTGATAATTTCATGAAATGCTCGATCATTTCGTGAAATGGTTGCATTTCGTGAAATGGTCAACTGTCTATTGGCCACATCATGATGTGGTTTGGTCAGATCGATGATTGAAAATCGTTTCTCGATTTGGGCAGCTATACGGGCGACTACTTCATGATGTGGTCAAGATTATTTTGATAATATCGTAAAATAGTTACATTAATGCCGGTAGAGGCGCTGCAAGCGCTTTGTTTATGTGTAAAAGATGGCGGCCGCGGATCATATGTTCTGTGCCGCGGACGGACGGACTTTATTATTAAAAATGAATGTGTAACTTGTTATGTTTGATTGAAGATTCGGACACGTTATATTCGGACACAGTGGCTGAATTGACATTTTTTAATTTTAATGTTTTCACTGTAAATTTGGACATCATCGATTTTAGAGTCAAATTAAAAATTTCTTTTTGGTTTATTAAAAAAAACCACGAAGGCTAAGGCGGGAGCTCTGCTCCCGCCTTCCTTCCTTCTAACCTATATCCATCTGAGTCGCTTTCCGCCTCCGATAGGTTTTTTCATTCTGAAATATTTGCGATAACTTTGTTTTTTCACGATCCGGCCAAACGTGGATGACAAAATCGTGAAACGTAGACGATTTAACGATCTGGCCAAATTGAGTTGCCCACATCATGAAATGCGACCATTTCACGAAATGGTCGAGCATTTCATGAAGTGATCAATTCAACGATATGGCCACGACATTTACATAATTACATAAATAATAGGAACTTCTCTTTACTATCATTATTATTTCATGGTAGAGTATAATCAAACCAAAATTTGTTGTTCTACATAATACAAAACAATCTTATTTTTCAGTGTTCAAATTCATTTCATTCTACAGACGCTATATTGCTTTCATTTTGCCTGAAAACAATGGCACCTTTAACTTGTAGGTACTATTGGTTCATAGTTGGCGAGAAATCATTATGCCAGGTCACTCGGTCTGCATCGAGATGAACTTTGTCGCAGTGATGACGTCACAGCTCGTTAGTGGCTCGCGTCACGCGTTGCGTGCGCACATGACGCATTAGCATTAGCTAGACGAGCGCGGGCGGTGGCGGGGCGCGGGGCGGCGCGGCGGGGCGGGGCGGCGGGCGTGGCCGCGCGCCATTGGCCGCGCATGCAAATGCCGCGCCGCCCGCGCAATCACTGCGCCCGCGCAAACCCACCATTGTTTCACTCGCAAAAACTCGCAAACTCGCCCGAGCTCGTTTGTCGGGAACATGTTGACGCAAAAACAACGGAATGCGCATAACAAGAAACGGCAAAAAAGGACGCGACGCGGCGCTTTTTACTGTCGATTTATGTCCCCGCGTCCCGGCCGCGGCGCGCGCGCATCTCCGCTACTTATCCTAACATCGCCGGCCGTCGTCACTTCTCAGCATTTTTTCTGCACCGCAAAAACTAGACCGATCGCCGGGCTCTGAACCCTCGTACGAGAGTCAATTGGCCAGGCCATTACTTTTAAACCGCATTTACATTGAATGCGCTACCGACGAAGATCCAAACGTCGGGATGCAACGCTCAATTAAAATAAGGTAATAAATTAACAGATATAAGTGCGGTGCGGTAAATGCGAGGCCGGCGGACGCGCGGCACTCCGGCGCAGCCGGGCTAGGCATAATTAATGCGCAGAGCAATCGATACTCCGAGACCACTCCGGCAGCGCATGCATGATTCAGCACTCGTCTAGTTTGGTAGACAAATCTCAAATAAATTGGCTGTACTCTTTAACATAAATTATGCGGCTGGAGTAATTAGTGCGAGGCAAAATGTTCCATACTGAAAAGGCAATACGGTTGTTACGAATGTTTCGATTTTTCAAGCAGCTTTCGATATTCAGAGAAACATTTCACTGACCATTAAATTTCTTAGACCATATAGAGTTTTACGACACGCTAGTGTTATCAATTTCGTCATAAGTAGAGTAGGTAGTACAGTTTTCACTGTTTTTTCATAATAACTGAATTTGTTACGTTAAAAGGGTTACGTTCAGATCTATTTATGCTGTCTAGGAAAGTAACTTAGATGGATTTTCTTGGCAAGCAAAAACTTGATACGATTAGTTACGATTGCCGGGGTAGCAGAAAAACATACATTAAAATATTCATTCCTTGGAAATCAAGTGCCAGCTTTGAAATAAAGTAAAATAAAAGTAAAGACACTATCAAAGTCGCAGACATGTAAATCATGGGGATAAGGGGTCATTTCTACAGTCCTAAGTGAGAGGGCTAGTTAGGAAACAGGCGGTCTCCGCTGGCGCTGGCCCAGCTCCCACAGGCCAGACGGGCATTTGCTAATATTCATTTGGCTTTTATAGCTTTCGCTTATCGTCCATTGGGCAAGACCTACTTAGAAAATATACTTTTATAATATCTGGTGGTCAGCCTAATATTGTTAACATTATCTATTACTTTAGTGCTATACCTGTATATTTTGTAATATTCTTGACAATAAAGTTTCTAATTTGACTTTTCCTATGTGGACTTAAATGTAGATGTTTAAAAAAAAATTAAGATAATGAGGACAGCTAGGAAACACTGGTTGCAGGTTGATTAAAACCAGATATCATGCAAGTAGTTGGGGAAAGCCCATGCTGGTATGATGATAATGGAGATGTTTATGGAAAGGAGGGAGTTTCACTCATCAACTGAAGCCCAATACCAAAACTACTGTGAGTGGATAAACTTCAACAGGACAGAAACTTTCTGTAGCTTGGTTCTACAACACCTATATTCTGGCTTTTATGTAAGTAGGTATTTACTCGACATAAAAATATTTAACCGATTGCATTATTATATGGAAGTATACAAAGGAAATACATTACCTACCATGTATCATAAAATCGGGAATGGGCATAAAATGTTGTAATTGTGCAGGGGACCCAAACCACTTCATCAAATTAGTTGCTGAAAAATTTCCACTCTACGAATATCACTTTTTAACGTGATATGTATCAGGCACCGTAAAATATCAGCAAAAATAATTTTACTTTTTACTGTACTCAATACAATGGCAGTTTTTGTCTGATGGCAAGATCGCTATGGGAACTGACATCAGTTGACATCGCAATGCCGACCGGCGAGATGCTTCCTGACGCTTATTTATAAAGGATCATAATTATTATAGACCTTTCTTAACAACGAACTTACAATTTTTACATTACATACGGTAAATATAAATATAAAACCATATGCCATATTTTAATGAGAAAGAGATGACATCGCAAACCGATTGGCAAGTCAATAAGAAGCACAATTATTGAAACTAAATGACGAGCTCAGAGCAGAAGAACGTTATGAATAATAATAAAACCACCGATTATAACTCATCTTTAAAACTAATTACCTCCTCGTATAATGTAAATCAGAGTAAAAACGAAGATGACAGGTATAGTTTAAACATAATTACCAGCGCACGCACACACGGACGATGGACGTGATGAAATCTGTATGAGGCGTTTAGGAGTCTCTAGCAGTAGAGACATAACGCGTGTCGCACAGGGGCTAAGCAAGGGACGATTATGGGCCCTCTGATCTTCATTACGTTTATTCCAATTGTACTGGCTCCCGCATTTATAAAAAAAATACCATTGTATTTTATTTTCTAATTTTAACAAATACTTTTTTACAAGCACCCAACACACAAAACGCAACAATTACACTCCTAGTGCTTTTTTCTTGGTATAAACTTGTTTACGAGGTACCAATAACGTTTTTTAATCAATAAGCCGCTAGTATATGAAAGAAAACGTTACGTACGTAACAAAAGTTTACGTTGTAAACAATTTCTCTAAACAAAGTCCCATTGACCCCCCGGGCCCTGCCGCTCCGCCGGGTATAAACAACGCTCATTACCCGGCTCCCGCGACGCATTAGATTTGTTCCGAGTACACAGACACACATTCGTATGCAATTATGCGCACGCGCAAAAACTAGTCGCGCATTAGAATGAGACGCGCGGGGCTCTCGCTTCAGCGGCGGTGTTGCCAGACCAACGAGAATAAATCAGGAATTATGAACAAAATCTGTTCAAACATTTATCTGTCTTTGATTTTCTTTACTGTCTTCTAGTGTACTCGTAGTTATTTCTTCCTAGTCATAGCATAATGCAGCATGTTGTGTTTACAATTAAAGCCAAAATTATTAATGCGACGGGTGCAAGACAGATCGATTTAGAAATCCTTGGAAAGGCCAATGAGTAGCAGACGTCTTTTGATTAAAATTGAGATGAACTCAACTCAAATAAGAGGTACTCTCCTTGCAAGTACTCTAGCTCAACTCTCGTTTTTATAACTTACCTATTGCCGGAAAAAGTCCTTTATAATTAAACTGCACAGAAATATGTTTTAGTACTTAAGAGTTCCCAATCTTTTAATACTTTCAGTACTAGTTAATGAACTCTTGCAGTTAGGTAATTTCCAAGTTTAGATGAAGTGGCAACACCACCCAGCTCGGCAGCCAGCTCGCGGCTCGGCTCGCCCAATTTACAAATAAAACGCGGGGAACGTCCGGCGAAGCAAAAACTGCCCGCTCGGCCCGTGCATATGAATGGACCGCTTTTTGCAGGCCGATAAGATGACGCTCCGGGAATCACGGCAGGAAACTTGCGGGATGTAAACAAACATGCCCGCTTTGGATTATGCCGCGCCTGTTAATTAATTATCTTAGCAGAATTATACTAAATGAGCCTGGCGACGCACTGGCGCGAGGTGTTGGCAGCGGCTTAAGTGTCTTACTCTTTGACGATTATCTATGTTCCATAGACTGATGAAACAGTTTGAATTATGTTAGAAAAACCGTATTTGGTATTACTTGGAAAAAAATCGTTGTAGCACTACCACCTGTGGCACATTTTCACACATTTTCTTAACGTCACAGTTCTGTTGGTGTCGTCAAATAAAACAAAATCGAATTTCTGTTCCAGATCCAGAATACTCATAAAAAAACGTTTACGTAAGAATCTATTTTGGTTACCAATAAACAGTTTGCAACAATGTTTCACAAGTGTTATTTTCATAATTAATGTTACATATAAAATCTTAAGTGCGTTCACTTTATTGTTTTTGTTACGGAAATAAACCGTTCATCGTGATAAATCATGGCTACGTTTGCTGCCAAGTACCAATACCGCGTCCAACAGAAACTCACAAAAACCTAGAAATATAGCAACATACCGCGAACTCATGGCTTCAGAAAAACACGGACGAACCCAGATTGACGTGCAAGTATGGATTCTACGTTAATTGATGATAATCGTCCACATTATAACAATGTAAGCTGATATAACGTTAATAATGAGTTCTAGACCTGCAAAAACAATAAAAAAATATATAAATAGGCTGAGTGCTTATTACGCAGTTAACACTTGCTTGAGTTCAATTTAATTGATTTCGTTATCTTGTAGAAAATAGCACTTTATATCAAGCTCGTCGTTTTCATTTATCTGAATTTATTTGTTTGTAAAGGAATTAAAGAAAATTTTTAATTTTCAACAAGAGGAAGAACTATCTACACGTCATGACGGCTGATTCAAAATACCTACATCGAGCAATTACTAAGATCTAAAGTCCACTGATGTAATATTTGCAACATGGTAGCTCGTCGATGGGATAATTTGGGACCAATATGACGTGGTCAATGTTTATTTTGCTTTTTTCCTGCAATAAGTAGAATATTTTATAGATTTTTTTAATATTGTCAATTTTTTAATCAAGCATTTTCAACAAAAAAATCGTTTCCTCTATTAAACAAGGCTCTACCTACAGATTAAAAAAGGCTGAATTGGCAACAAAAAAACACAATATTTGAAACACGATATTTTCTTTTTATCTTTCCAAGCCAAGCGGGCAGCAGCAGAGTAGCCCCCACGTCCAGTCTGATTATGTAACGCGGTGTTTTTGCGCGTCCGGCGCGGGCGCAGCGATTATCTGCGCGCGCGCATTGTGCGCTAACGAAACGCCGGGTTTACATAATGCCGGCTGTAACGATGTACTCCGCTGTTGCGGGCATCTGTCAACGTCGACACTTACATTCATATCCGAGGACAAGCTTTTTTCGCCTGTAAGCCTTTCCTATTTATGCACTGTACGGTAAACTTGGTTATAAGTTTTCGGGGCGTTTGATTTGTTACATGTAAATGAACTATTAGAAACGATAGGACACTCAAAAAAAAAAACATCCCTCATTGAAAAGGAAATATCTTCCAGAACTACTTACCAATTATTATAAATAACTAGACTAGATAGATAGTGCCCAGTTGAAAACACAAACGTTTATTGAATCTGGGTTGAAAACACGGTCTTAAATTGTAAAATAAACAGTAGGTACTTTTACCAAGTTTTTACTAAATCACTATCATAATCTTCGCTGACCTCTGCGTCTGTAGCAGAACTAGCAGACGATTTATGCTGCAAATTACTATTTATTTTATTATTCCGAATTTTGTGCAAAGAATTAAATTTTTGACAAAAGAAATGATGAAAAACGAACCGGGAAAAATAATGAAGGTTATGTATGAAAATTGTGCTCTATAAAAGATTGAATATGCTCTATAGTATTTCACTACAGTTAAAAACAGAGTTTAAGTTCCATCATTATTCGCGAGCGGTAATATCTTTCGAGCGAGATTAAACAAAACTTATTGTTTGCGCGATCATAAGCGCAAATCAGTATAAATTGCGGCTTATCAGATATCAACGTAATTGTTTTGCGAGTCGGATGCGGCCTCACTGTGGGCGGGAAACTCTATAGGTATAGGTAGGTACTTAACCCTTTTAATCAGAATTATTTTACCTAACTTTAAACCCATCAGCCAGTCAGTCGCATAGCGGAAGTCGTGTGTTATGTGCACCGGGGTCCAGAGAATAAATAAATTAAAAAAAAGAAATGAAACTTGGGCTTAAAGGAGTTGTAAGCAAAAAAACGTGTGTTACTGACACATTTCGTATCAAGATTTCGAGGACGTGTAGTTAATAACTGTTCCCGATTTGGTATTTCGAGTTTCGTAGTCTGCCTTCGATTCTAGAGCTTGTACTCTTCAGCCTCTGATATAATACTTCTTCTGTTATAGTACTTTTAATCAAAGGGAGATTTCAGTAAAAAGCATTTATGGTATTTCAGATTACCACCAATAGTATGTACCTTTACCACATCATACAACATTATCCTTTAAATTTGCTTTACTACGAATAATACCCACCACTTTAACTCGCAACTAAGTAACTGTATTTGATATGATCAGCATTACATTTCACCATAATGTGAAAGCCCTTAGATTTATCACCGGCATTCAGATTGAGTATCGCGGAATCGCGCGAGTAATACGAAAGGCAGCAAATCATGAGGTGTGTGAATCAGATCATTACCGCAGTTTAATTTTAATGGAATATTTTTATAATGCCGCGGCGTCAGAGCGCCCGGTTCGTGACCGGCGCATGCGCAGCGCGGTCCCGGGAGGGCTGCCAGGACAACGGGGATACATCACAATTGTTAAGGTCTTTTTTTTTTTTTTCGGAGGAGAATGTATTTACAACCAAAGGCTAGCGAAACCTGCCTCCGTGTTCGGAACTTAGTCTCACTACCCACTTGAACCCGGGGATGGGCTAGTCAATAGCCACAAGACTGGCACCAGCTCGTCCCAATTGGATTAAAAAGGGAAACCGGGGGAGTTCAGGGGATAGTGGAACTTAGTCCCGAGCCCCATACACGGCCGCAGGCGTCGCGTCGCTAACCTGCGGTTATGGCATGTAAATGCGTTCCCCGCAAGCAAAAAAAAACTTTCCCTAGTCACTACCCACTTATCTGCCCCGGTGTTCTCTTCACCAAAAGGGACGTGCCGTATACCATCTTGTGACAAATTGTCCGTACTTTTTTTTTTATTATAACAGATATGCACGCTGCCTATATGATAGTAAGCACATGCAGCAGCCTAAGGGCCGGTATTTCAATATTATACTTATCTTGAAATAATCCGGGATTGTTAATAAGTATGACTTAAGTGTATTTCATTATAGGATTAAAGTTAAGCGGCACCTAAAGTAATACACTTTTACCTGTCAAAAGTAATACTTATCTTATATGTAATACTTAACTTAAGAATAAGATAAGGTTACATTGAAATACCGGCCCTAAGTCCTATTAAGGGATACTTATTTACAAAACATCGTTGAATGTGCTGCCACACTATAGGATCCTCTGATCTTTGAGCTTTTATGCTGCTTTTATGGTCAAAGCTATTATGGCGGCAAATTTTACCTGTGGCTCTGGTAGCTAGCCAATAAAATTCCTACCACCAAACAGACATAAGATCTGAATTAACCCCCGGGTTCTCAAGCCACTGTCATGGTAATTTGGGTTCCCCTTTTGCTTACCATCAGGCTAAGTGGAGCCAATTAACTGAGCTACTATAAAAAAAACTCCATGGAACTTGCTAAGCCGCTAGGCGTAGCACTATTCCAAAGAAGTGGTCAATACTCGTATTTTATTTTTTTAGGTAATGCAGACATTTTGTAAGTTAAAATAGTAACAAATACTATTATTTGCTATATTATTTTACAGTAGCAGCCCTATGCGCCGGCGCAGCGTGCTCCGGAGAAGCCAAGGTGAGGGGGTGTGAGGGGGCGCATAACTCCGATCATATTGGCGATACACCGACTGACTTATTGATTCCCGCTTCAATTAGGCGCTGCGCGGGGGCCAGCCGGACTCTGCCTCAGCTTTGCTCAAGGAGTTGGCTGGGCTCAGAGCACTTCTTCCTGATCTACTCAGGGAACGTTTGTACCATGATCCTGGATTTGGTAAGTCCAGTTATTACATTGGAGCGATCGCCATCTGACCTCCGTAATCTATAACAATGGAACTAGACCAATTGAATGCGAGTAGACCGTACAGGTTTCCATATAAAATATAAATAAATAAATAAATATCTCTGGACATTATTCACACAGCGCCATCTAGCCCCAAACTAAGCATTAGCTTGTGCTATGGGTGCTAGACAACGGAAAAACATTACTTATATACTTTTTTTTTGTAAATAAATACATATTATACATAGAAACACCCAGACCGATACAAACAGACATGTTCATGCACACAAATGTTTGTACCGTGCGGGGATCGAACCCTATGATGCGTTGATCCATCACCATCGAGAAGTAGACTCGTAAACAGAAAAATCTATCGTCGAGATTCAAACCATCGACCTCACATGTGAAGCTTGAAATAAATCGTCTACCACAGCTCTTAACCCCAACTGTCTAGACCCAAGGACCGCAAACCACAATATCATATCAATGTAAGTAGTCTGGTCCATTGATTTATTAAATAAACCTCGGTTTAATTATATTACTTTCTAGCGTGTACCTGATAAAGCCGTTATTGAGTGTTCCACCTGATAATCCATTGATGACCGGATCTATGAATAGTATGAAATATCGAGTAAGGTTAGAAAAATGTATACTTAGTTGGAAAAAACTGCGACATCTCCAAAACTGGGAGAAATCAGGACTACATTACACCTACAATACCATAAAAAACCCACTTGGCACAGTAAGTCTGCGTCCATCCATAGCCTTTGCCCCCGGTGGGCACAGGGCGAGTTCACGGCCGCGCGTCCGGCGGAGCGGCGCGCGCGCGCACTTCACGCCCTATTGAGCCCTAACGGTACCGCTCGACCCGCGCCGCCGAAACCGACTGACAGAATCAGTTTAGAATAGTCCAAATACAAGTGATTTTGATCATAAATTCATGATCATTAATACTCTTACATGATGAAACTTTTGAAAAAAATCAAATAGGTGTTTTATTTGGACAAAAACCATTTGAATATTGTCAGAATGTATGATAGAAAATACTTACATTACTAAATGTACATGTATCAAATGTTTACTTTATTCATGTGTCTTAGATACCGAGATTTTTACACGCAATAAACCAAAGAGTAAAAAATATCATATTATTCGTAACGGATTAAAAGAAGTTGACTTTTAACTGTGAAGACGATACGTTGTTACTTATAAAAATGCATAACTACAAAAAGTATATTAATTCATCACTACACCAAATTACGAAAAACAGGTTAAACTGTATAAGCATTGAATCGAAACTGTTCATTTCTTTACAAGACAAAATTAATACCCGCATACGTGAGTGTGTAACCTATTACTCTTTCTTTAATATGTAAACATGATGTCTGCGAAATAAATTGCAACACAAATGCCACCAGAGCGTGTCGCGCTCCGTTATGTCGGCTGCGCGCACGCATCAACAAGTGTCCTTTGGCCTACCCCTGTGACATTTAGCGCCAGCTGCCTTTTGCCTCTGCGATACTCACCCTTATCCCCCAGTCTTACGGTCGACATTGATGAGCGACTAGAACAATGGCGAATGTTGTGATCCGAACCTGAAGAGATAGTGGTGCGATAACTTGATTAATGAAGCGTTCGATTAGTGGAACATTTTAGCCTTTCGAGCTGTTTAGAATTCTGCAGCGCAGATGGAAGGACGTCGTCGGCGAGGCTTTGTTGCTTCGGTAATGGCTAATAAATATCTCATTATTTGATTAAAACCAACCCATTTCAATGTCGGACAATGAAGGGTCGTTTGTTTTAAGTTCTTGTTTCTGTATAAGGCTCTTTCTGATCAGAAGCTTAATTGATATCAATACGTAATGCATTTCAGTGTTTTCTTTTTGGTATGTAAAGATGAAACTTCTGAAATCAAAGGCTTTGATAAAGCAATGGAGTTGCTGAGATTTATGTATCCATACATATGTATGTACATACTATGTAGTATTAACAATGAATGACCACCAAAACACAAAAGGTCTTGGAGACATTTCGACAATAGTGCAGTGTAGGGATCATACACCTAACTAATTTTTATGTTGTTGATGAACCCAAATACATAAATTATGATGCACTATCGCTGGACCATGTAGGCCACTTAACTGGGTACTATGATGGATGGATGTTTGTATCAAGCGTATAAAAAGTCCATCAATGCATATTCATCCAATTATACTTTGCAAAGATTTCCTTTAATAGCAATCATATTATGGTATTCAAAGATTTGCCTCAATATTATACGTGAACATAACTAGCATTTTAATATATTAAGGTCATATTAAGTAAAACAACTATAAAACAGTCGCCAATTACCCAGTTGTCTGGCGCATACGTGAAAGGCTAAAGGTATAAAAATTAAAATGCCTACTATTATCTGCTATCTCTATTTTTTGGTATAATAGGTATACCCGTATTAAACGCCACCAAGCCAGTTAAAATGCCTCAGTAAATTCTCTTCCATTCGTAATAATTTCACGGAAGCTTCTGTCGCGGTGTCGACGGTGCGTTATCTTTTGACGCGCGCTAAGTTAATTAATCATATTGTTTGATTACCAGTTGATTAGGACGTATACGAGCGTCCGATGGGTATAATGAGATAATCGGCGCAACACCGCGCCAATTGACGGCGTCCGCCATCGCGACACCCCGCGGAGGCCGGTACAGGACACATTTCAAAGTGATTTATGCCTTCGATATTATTTATGAACTTTATCTTATCATGTCGTATCAAATAATAGCTTAGTGTCTCTTCCTGGCTTCCGACGTCTGTATTTGACAATGAAAAGAAGGAAAATGTGTAAATGTTAGACTATAAGCCCACTCAGGGCAAACATTCGTGGACGAAGTTGTGTTTGTTCTATGTCTGGATGTTTAGTATATATTAATGGTACTTTCATTGTTCATACTACCAATTTAAAAAAGGTTATCGTTCTGAATCAAACTTAAATTCACTTTTATTTAGAATTACTCTCCCCCAGGTTAGATTTAGTAGCATTGGCATATACTGCGTGTTATTTTAGTCGTTGTTTTCCCGCAGCAGAATGCTTCACCTTCAGTAGTAGTATTATCGATTTATGCATGTAATTTTTTTTGAATTTTTGTTTTTTGAATTTTTTTAAAACCTTTTTTTAATTTTTTTTTTAAAGTTTGATGGGAAAATGGAAACCAAATGTGAGTAAATAATCATTTTTTTGATAAACGCGAAGGGCAATGACTCCGGCCATTGACCGTCCGTGACGCAGCTAGTACTATTGGTTCGAGTTTCGTCTATCATAAATCGTAAAACTTTTGATTTCACTTAAAAAATAACCTTATTAATCTATTTTACTACTAAGATAGAATCATTTTACTGCGGGAAAACAACGACTAAAATTGCACGCTGTATATAAATAATCTCTTTTTATGCGTTAGTTATAATTTTGGAAGCGTGTTCCTATTCTCATAGATCCTTTGAAAATTAAAAGTAATATCAGTTTGACTTCAACACTCTCTCCGTTTCCCCTAGCAAACTTGGAAGACTTTTACATTTAACGACTCTACCTACATAGTAAAGTAACATGACAATTTAGTTGAAAACTTTAGAACAACCATACTTACGGTATTTCTTGTCTTCTCTTTGTAAAAGGAGGTCAAACGATCGCATAATTACGAAGAAAGCTATAGCTAATAATAGAACATTAAAACGAAATGTGAGCTAAATAATATGAGTAGTATTCCTGTTGTAGCGGTGCTAGACGCAGCGCGGGCGCAGGGCGGCAAAAACTATCGAACGACCGCCAATTACAGTAGCAACTAGTTTTTAAGTCGCGAGAACTTTCTTCTATCTCCATATTCATTACAAAGAAAGGGTGAAATTATACGCGCGCCATGAATATGCTAACAGCTGCGTGGTAAATGCTAAAGTTGAATAACACTGCGCGGCCGCGGCCGAGCGCGAGCGGTGCGGCGAGCGGGCGGAGCGCTTGTGACGTGAGCGGGA
Source organism: Mecyna flavalis (assembly GCA_949319885.1). Classification (NCBI taxonomy): domain Eukaryota; kingdom Metazoa; phylum Arthropoda; class Insecta; order Lepidoptera; family Crambidae; genus Mecyna; species Mecyna flavalis. The sequence continues at coordinate 19,127,850 of OX439434.1, read as the reverse complement.
GCGATAAGCGTTGCGATTAGCGACGATTGTATACTTATTTTGTTGCGTAGCAGTAAAAACATATTATAGATATTTGCGTATTATGATAATAAGATAACTTATTGTAACCTAATGCAGCAGTGCACTGGTGACAAAAATTATAATTTCACTGCATTTTAGAGTAGATGAACGTAATGTAGCCGATTTCAGTGATCATGTTATTTCAAGTAATTTTTAGCTTGGTAAAAGATGTTTTAGCTCGATAGTTTAAGCATAGAATTTATTTGGATCTAAAATCTAACAGTGACTAATCACATAATACTAGCTTTTGCCTGCGGTTTTGTCCGTGTGTTGTGTGGGTAAAGTATCCTAAGACGTATATATTCTATTGAATAAGAAGTTTTACTTTAAATATTTTCATCTAAATCAGTTCAGAAGTTTTTAAACACAAAGTGTTAACACATTTATCCATCCCACAAACTTTCACACTAATAATGAGTAGGAAGCGCGCCACAGCGGTTGCGTGCGCGCAGATCGTAGCCCCGCTTGACGGATGGCGTTCGCCGAATGCCTAATGCCTCGTTAATTCCGACATATAGAAAGCTATTTGCATATCACCATTGATACTCGTTTTTTGCTCAGTCTTTTTTTTTGTTATATGACTTTGTGTTCTGTAGTAAAATGGGCAAATCAGTTTTATCAAAATAATAATAACTAAGTCAAAATAGTAATTAGTAATTATAAGCTCTACTTGTGTCCTGTAAACGAGATAATAAGCTACGGTCGTGGTTAAATTTTTATAAGATACTCAATTGTAGTCATGTAAAATTAACGATATTATAGAGTTACGATGAAAAAACGTCAGTACGAAACCATAAAACAATACAAATACATACATAGATATCATAATTTTGGATTGAATTAACAAAGTTTCCAAAGATAGCTGCAATATATTAAATTATTAGCAGAAAATTGTATAATAATTTAATTTAAAAATAGGGTAACGAGTATTTGTTACTCGTTCACGTGTTAAATTGCCATATGATAACGATAACATTATTTCAATGACAGAACCGTGCTTTTCACTCTCGAAAACGCTAACGTTAACTTTAAATTAGACCCGATATGCTGTCTGAGAAGCTTAAGTTAAAACAACTCAAACTTACGATATCTAAGTGTAACAGCGTGGAATGTGCAAACTTTGTGAGGAAATGTCCCCGTACCTAGCCGAAGGTAGTAGCGAGTGCGAGCGATCAATTGCCGCGTGTGCTAAGGATACGTCTACAAAGAACTGGCAGTGGACTTCTTAAAAGGCATTTCATCTGCAGAAGGGAACAGCGATTTAATGGCGTGTTCTTTGCAAAATAAACCGCGTGTATTTATCCCAATTGAACGTAGAGCATTTGTGTTGTGGTTATCAGGATATTGCACATAGTTATAAATTAAACACAATTTTGATCACATGAATTCGAAGTTCGAACCTATAGATAGAGTCTTAGTAGAGCAACTTATATTTTGACGATTTACGGCCTATATCGGTACCATGTGACGTCCTCAGTGAAAAAAAAATCGCAACCTCAGTGAATAAAAGTGGTGGCTACCGTGTGTGGTTTCAAAGGCTCATGCTGGACTGCAGCGGTAACCGCCAGGAGCCGTGTGGCCGTCACCTAACGACATACACTGCACCTTTAACAAACTTCTATTGTATTGCCGACGCGCCCGGGAGGGGGGGGGCGGGGGGAGAGTAATGATACATTCGCAGGCCGAAGTGAGGTGCGAGGTAATAATGAGTTATGTACGTGATCCAATTATTTGGGGCGCGCTCATTACGCGCTAAGTGTGAAATATGGCCGGGTTTATTACTATAGCTGACTGGTGGGGGCGGGCGGCCCGGGAGGGGGGGGGGGGAGGGGTCATCTGCAGCGCTGCAACTGTGTGCCACTAAATCATAATAATGTAAGGTGCCCGGCGAAGTTGGTCAATTTTTACGTGATATAGAAGCGAGGAACGTTGTCAACGTAAATAGATGGTCGTATTTAGAACTTATCGATGTTCTTGAGGAGACATAAAAGGGTTTCGGGAATAAGTCTTGACCAATATTCTCTGCGAAGCAAAACTTTAAGAAGAATGATTGCTTACCAATTCTACAGCTACAAGTAGTCAACTACAAAGAAAACGAAATGTGTTAAAATGATGCCTAATGTAAAACAGATGGATACATTCATTACTATGAATGATGAGCAATTAGAAATAGTTAATGATACTTTGTTTTTAGGAATTAATATTGATTCCAAACTGCAATGGGGTCCTCATATTACTGCATTAGCAGCAAGACTTAGCTCAGCTGCTTATGCAGTAAGAAGAATAAGATATATCACTGATGTTGAAACGGCAAGATTGGTTTATTTTAGTTATTTTCATAGTGTCATGTCATATGGTCTACTGTTGTGGGGCTCTGCTGCTGACATCGAGTCTATATTTATATTACAGAAAAGAGCTATTCGTGCAATCTACAACCTTAGACCTCGTGACTCGCTCAGAGATCTATTTACACAAATTAACATTTTAACCGTTCCTTCACAATACATTTTTGATTGTTTAATGTATGTTCGGAAGAATTACAATAATTTTCTAAAAAAATCCGACTGTCACAAATTTAACACAAGGAATAAGCACAGACTTGCCGTTCCTAATGTCAGGCTCCATAAAACAGGAAAGTCATTTGTTGGACTGAGCATTAAACTATTTAACAAGGTACCACAACGTCTTGTAGAATTACCTTTAAATAAATTTAAAGTCGTAATTAAAGATTACCTTATGAAGAAAGGTTACTATAAAGTAGAAGATTACTTAAATGACAAGACTCTGTGGACATGAAACACATTTGCTTCTCTGCACATCTACTCTTATGCTTATTTATTGTACTTATTACATATATTATTATTAAGTTGACATTATATTGTTATTAATTTGACATTATATTATTATTAAGTTATTATTGTACAACACAAAATGATTTAAAAAAGGCTATCATATGTAACTGTTGAGTTTCTTGCGGCACTTCTTCTCAACAGTCGGCCATTCATTCACGTCGAAGTGCTGGTAGGAAAAAAAGTTTATGACGTGCAAAAGAATTTCTTGGTAAATCAAATTGCAAAATAAATACTTTGACTTTGACTTTGACTTTGACTTTGACTTTGAAATGATCTAATGAACACTATTAAATCTACGTAAAAAGTACTTCATTTATAATTGAAACGCAATAAATCATGTTACAGTTGAAATAGATTCTTTGTTTTGCTTTATTATCAACCTGATTACACTATTGAATGCCATGCTGCGGTGAGCACCTTCATTGAGTCATGACTAGATAAAGCAGTACATCACAATGCCCGTTTCTGATGGATTTATTCAGTAATTATAAAGTGATACAAATTAGTTATAAAAATACAGCTTTTAGCCTTCCGCTTTGTCTTACTAGACAAAGCGGTCACATACCATTAGGTGGGCATTGTGTCTGTTTGCCAATTAAAATATATTATTTATAAGACAAACACTTGATTGACACATAGTAGATGTAGTTGGTTAACGTCTGAATAGACTGCAAAAATACCATGGGAATTATATATTTTAAAAGGGAAGAGATTTTTTATGAACTATTTCCTAAAACTTAACATTATCACTATTAGAGTCCTGTATTAACTAGGTACAAATACGACAGTAAATATATTATTACTTTTAAAAATGATGATCGCTTTTACTTCACACGTAAGCCGTGTCACGTCAATACGTCATTTTTAATACCAACAGCTAAAAGTCAGCGCTTACCCTAATTAGCATTTATTTTACAGTTGTGCATTCCTTGTAAGTAGCTAAGCAAAAACCGCGTGAAAACACTCCGTCTGCAGGTTTATTCATTTTACTGTAATAGTCAATTATGTGTGAAAAGTAAACGCTTTTTGACACTTAGCTCATCTTTGAAGTCTAGCCTAAATAAATGAAGTGATAAACAGGATGTTGGCTAACTTTGTATTCTACTGATAAAATAGTTTTAGTGTAATTTCAAGTTTAGGTTAAATTTAGGTTTGCATCCAATGACGTTCAATAATTGAACGTCATTGTTTGCATCATTTTAATGTCACACAATCTTTACTGACATATTCACATCAATAAATATTAACATTATCGGAATCGAACTCACATCACCTAAACAAAGATCATTCCTATTTATTTATTTATTGAGGCTGTTTGGGTTCTGGTGCTTTCACTATTTGTCATAGTTATTGATTGGTCACATATATTAAAATTACTCTACGTGACGTAAACGACGACAATTCGTGAGTAGTCCGATTAAAATAAGTAGTACAGGTCACAGCGTTAATAATGTTATCCTTTGTATAATCGTCGCACCAGAGTGAACGTGGATCGTGGATTAAATAATACAATGACGTTTAGAGCGTTAATTATGAGTACTTATGTGCTTTTTTTTATAAAAATAAAATATACCTACTGAGTACTGCGGTAAAATGGTCTTAAAATGAATGTTACTATTCATCGTAACAACCTATATTTACAATCATTTTGTTATGTTATTTGAAAGAATATCATTTCTGACATGGTTATCCGGCGAATTGACATGGCGCCGGCCTTTTAGTTGGCATTTCAAAACAACTCAGTTTTTTAAACTTTTAAGCCAAGTTCAATCGGATAATGACTATCCTCACAACAGCAAAATGAGGGATAGTGACTACATTACGAAATGCCACTAGCGTTTCAAGACTTTCAAAAGATTAAGAAAAAAGTTGATCCTTTCATACGAAAATACCATTCGCCGATCAACATGTCAATGGTTTAACTTTAAAATACTCTTGCTGCACGCAAAGGTTGATTAATATAAAGATAAGTAGGTACTTAAAAAAAAGAACTTTTATATTACTTTTTCCTATAAATAAATGTTAGGCTACAATCGTCACAGAGTGGACACCCAAAGATAGGTAGCGGGGCAGGAAAAGGCCCAGAAAGAGATGGTGTAGCGATGTTTCGCTTTTCTGAAGACTGACAGACTCAGGGTCAAGACAGAGATATGTGGAAAGATTGATGAAGACCTTTGCCCTGCATTAGAACAGTATAAGTTAGAAAAAAAAGATATTGAGTCTACGTTATACAAAATGGGAAAACAAAAACAGACATCTTTGTGAAATGAGTTCCGATGATCGGACACAACTCGCAATAATTCGGCGCGCAGTCCCGCACGTAAGTCAAAAGTTATGAGACAATTCCTCTCAGACTGTACCTAGGTGTGGGCAACTCTAGGCTAGAGTTATTCCATTAATTAAAGCGGGACCCGCGACACCCCGCCCGCACCCCGCGACCCCCCGCCCCCTGGAACAAAGCAAGCAATAAGACTCCAGGGTTGTCATTAAATCTCACAATCGCGCTGGAATGCGGATTTATGGAAAGAGTTCAGCGCGTTTCACGTGATTAGTGACCGGGTGGTGCAGTTAACGCGACAAAGGTATCGGGTGTGAACACTTTCAGGATAGGTACTTGGTATGATTAGGGGCTGGTATACATAATATGGCTACTTGCCTTCGTTTATTGAGACAAAATATAGAGTTTTGTCAATGTGGTTTCAAAATTTTCCAAGCCGATCTTTCAGGCACCTGAAGTGACCAATTTACCATTTCAATGGGTTGTATTTAACTGCACATCAAAAAATATTGATTGTGCATAAAAAATACTGAATTGCTAACCTAACCTAACCTTTGGTGTGCAATCAGTTATTTAAATGTACATTTTCGTATTTTTTTTATGCACACTTAAATATTTCCCCATTTCGATTAAGCCAACTAATGGGTTTGATAACCTTCCGAAGTACATAGATAAAGGAGGTGTGTCATTTTTGGTCACGAGTCAGAGTTGTATCCATGAACCACCACTGACATCTTTACCACCCTTAACCAGTTTAATTCAGTTAACTTTTCCAGAATTTTGTTATCTTTTTTTTAAGTTTTTTGTTGCGTGCATGACCAGACAGCGATCCAAGGATAGATTAAGCAGTAAACTCCCGAACATGAATAAATTCAACCGATAACGATCTTTTCAGAGCGAGTTCGCGAAAAACTACGACAGCCCTGGACAATATTGTCTGGCGCGGGAGGGGCGGGCGGGCGCACGCTCATAGAATAAAACATTATTCATAAATAGGATATTACGGCAGGTGGCGCCCCCGCCGCCTCCCCCCACCGCCCGCTCTGCACCTACGTACTGCAGCCTGCAATGAGATTTTAAATTTAAACTTGCTGCAAGAATCGCGAACACATTGGAAGTACATTCAATTTGTGTGAATATACTGCAGGGGAAAACTCAGTCAATGATGGAGGACGTGGCGTTTGTGGCGCGGAGGAGTATTTAAGGGTTCTTTATTTGTCAATGTTTTCCTATTTTTCCGGAGGAGAATGCGTTTATGCACTATAACCGCAGACTAGCTAGGCCTGCGGCCGTGTGTGGGACTCGAGACTAAAGCGTCCACTACCAACTAAACTCCCCCGGTGTCCCCTTACACCTAATTGGGACCAGCCGGTGCCCGCCTTGTGGCTATTGACCAGCCCTGTCAATGTTTTCCGTGGAAATTAGTACTCATTGACGTGAAATTTTACAAGCAATCATAAAAATGAAACAAGACTTAAATGTACAACAACCCAATTTCACCCAGTTATATTTTATTGTGTGTTCGAGACCGATGTATGATCCCAGTTTATGATTGGAAAAAGTCATTTTTTTTTACAAATCTCCTAATACTCGACACAAATAACTTCGTCTGATCTAAAAATCTAAAACACCTTTAGGTTTTGTTTACATTTTACATTTTGGTCAAATGCAGAACTAGCGTACAACAGACAACTATTAAAAATACTAGCCTAAATTATGAACATAATAACCATACTTAATACTTTTAACTTGGGGTGGGATTGGCTTGGATTTGAATATTTATTTATATGTTCGGTAATTATGTATGTAACACATATTTGATTAGGTAACTACGTACACAGACCATTACCAAAATATATATAAATAATAATGTTTCTTTTAATATCAGCGATTTTGAAGCTAGTATCAAGGAAAGCCTTACCGAAGCTATCTCTAACCTTTAAGTGATGATTTAGAGTCGACGATATATCTTCAATGTGCACATTTATTATGTGGACCAACACAGGCAAGAGTGCGGATTTATTTATGTTTGTTCTGCAAATAATAGGTATACATAGGGAAGCTTTATACGATGCACCAGTTAATACTAGATTGGTTCTTTCAGACGCAAGGAATTTTTGTAGAGAACGAGAAAGAAAACTAAGTTCACCATATTTTATGATTGGGTACATGTCTTTCCATACTCACGCTTTTATTTTTTCTTTAACGCGAGATAATATGATCAATAGGTATATCTTTTAATTTCAGTAAAGTCAGATCATAGTTGGTTCTACTCGAAGGCACCGTGCTGGCTGGCATATTTCTTTTCCATTAATAAGTATGCAAGCCAAACATTGTATTTTTTCTCCACATCGGTAAATTACAGCTTCTGAGAAAGCACTTCGACTTCCTAAGTATTAGGTATCGCAATTTTCTGAAGTAGGTATTTGTTTAAAAAGAGATCGCTGAGTCGGTCCGGACGACATTACTATTTAATCAGCGAACACAATGTAAATCTTGAATCGTATCACTATTTGATTCGAATGCGCGTCGACTCGCAATGCCGCATTAATGGGCGGGTTTAAACGACAGCAATATTAAAGATAATATTTATAGAGAGACAGGTTCATAAATTCTTAGAAATTTGAATTATTCAGTTTTTTGCGAGTCTTTGCGACACGTTGCATTCTCTGCGTCGACTGGTGCGTTGATTTTTTCCAGTTTATCGTTATAACTCGAGTCGCTTGTATAATTACCTGGATAATGCCTAATAGGCCCTCGTTTAGATGCTGCCTCGGCGCTGCTTGGGATCTGGTCGTAGATAACTAATCGAAAAACTGGCGGGAAACAGGAAAAGCTCAGTCGATATCAACTCCATATAACTGTTATGGAGAAAGTTGCAGATTTATAATAATTAGATAAATTAATTTCAAACTCGTTCTCTGCCATGTCGGCTAAACATATCATATTTGTCAAAGAACCCTTCTGAGGATATAGAATACCTACTTTCATGATATGGACCCGGTTGAATTATGCAAATCATTTTCATTATGGACGATTTTCACGTAGGTAACTATTTAGTTTTTAAGATTGTTTTTGTTTTGAGTTGATGAAAATTCGATGAAAACATAATAGTATTTCTGATTTTGTACAAAGCTAGACCTAAATTTTTGATAATATAATTTAACTATGTAGTTTATTAAGAACTCTGTACTTTTCAAGAGTACCTACTTATAAAAAATGTGTAACTATTTTTACTAGAAACGTAAATAATATTATATGTCCCAGAGTACATTACAGCTACTTTAACTTTACGTTTATTATAACTTCCAAATGCACTGAAGTACCTACTTTCCCATGACATTTAAATTTCCGCAACCAAAAAGGAGCGGGCAACAAAAAAACGCTATGCAAAGCGTGTGTTTCGCGCTGCTATAAATCAGAATCGATACAATTTGTCGATACGTACTCGACTCATTCGCGCATTCATTAGCGGAGGGGGACCCCTCCCCCTGCCACGTTTAAGGGCAACTGTGCCGTGGGAAACGCCGTGGGACCGGCCACCACATACCGGCCACTGGACGATCGACCACGCGACCACAGCCAATGATACCCACATCCATATCCACTACTCGTTTTCTTCAAAAGTACGTCGAGTAAAGACTCATAAAAGCAGCAATGATTGTGACCAATCGGAAAGAGTCGTACGCGCACGGAGTCGATCCATTAAGCGTATGTCATTGTGAATTTTTAAGATTCATACTGACGGAGTGGCGTGACACGTATGAGAGCATTAATATTCATACGAGAGAAGTATGCTTAGATTAATGCGTTGAAAACGCATAAAAACATGAAACATCTGCGGAGTTTAGCTTAATTGCATTACCGATGTCCATGACATTGTTAACTTTGTCTATTTCTTTTAACTACGTTTTATTAGAGACTATTTGAAAAAACAGAGTATAGATTGCTCAAACACAAAACAATATACCTACGAATATATGTACACCGTTCCTTGTTGATTTTCTTAAGTTAATCAACTATGCAAGAGTGTGTAGGAAGGTTCGTGGATCTTTATTATTTTACTCTTATCATGGTCTGATGGGGCAGCATTTGACAGGACTTGATAGGGGTATGACTATGCATACAATACGCTTTGTGATACAAGGAGTTAACATGAATTTCCACACATGACTTTAAATTATATTGCCCAAAAAACCATATACCCATAGTAATTGTTTTCAGTCTAGAAAAGAAATCAAACCTAAAAAACCTAAACCCAGTTATCACGTGTCCGTTCACATAGCGTAGGTAGGTATACACTCTATTTCCTCAGCTGGAAGCAACAACTGCACTACGGAAGCAATCACTTCTAGCTACTCACATATCTACAACACTAATGAGGGACAATTAAAAACAGAGAACTGATAGCCTGATAAGAGTTGTCAAGTTCTCTGTTTTTATATCACATATTAACGAAATGACAGTGGAAATATGCAAAAATTAGACCTTACGTAGGTTCAGTAATGAACAATGCTCGAGAAATAACAGTAATAGGCCATTTAAAAAAGGCCAGGGCACGCCACAGGCCTTGCCCGCAACAAGTAAACTTACGCAAGCTTTGGCACAGTCCGGTGTCTTATATATAATCTTGTTTAACTCGCATTTTATCGATGCCCAATCAATCAATCTTTCGAAACGATGATCGAGTTATACGACTATCATTATTAAGTACTGTTTTATTGTAATTATAGTATTTTTATGCAGCGCTGTTGCGATACCAGTCAAGATTGACATAGGCTCGGAATTTCATTTCTTGTATCTAAATGATGCAATTTCAGTGATTTGTAAGTATTTTCTAATTTTTCCCTAATGAAGTTGTCTTAACTAGTCCTTAGATCACTGTAGGTACAGTTTAATAATATTTCAGTTTTTTTTACTTTAGACTTGCATAACTGTTGATTTGCACTAATGTATTAGGTAAACTATATTTTGGAAAATACATTTGTGAATTAAAAAAATATTAATCTGCTCTATTTGCTAAACGGAAGCCAGCTAAGTATGTTGCAGCCGAGCATAGCACAACAGTGACGACATATACGCAGGCTTCCTTAGATATGTTTTTACCGCGCGAGACATGGGCAATTTCTAGCAGGAAACGTCGTTATGTTTTATGTACTTATGATTAGGGCTGCTAGTTCAATTAACCATTATTACGTCTTTCATTATTTAAACTTTACTGAGCCGATTTAAAAGACGGATTTACTCACACCCAATTATAACAATAATTTTAAAACAAAGTGGGTGTTTACTAAGCATACGTGCGTTTCGTGTTATGCAATACTTACATTAGCCAAGTAAGCTAACACAATTTTTCTGCGGTATGTTGACAAAGTGCAATTAAACTGTTAGCTTTTAAATATAATTAAATACATAAAAAGAAAACGTCATGTCAAGAACCAAAATCTCCAAAATCAAAAGTCTGATTTCTTAAACTAAATTGATAACTACGTGAAATCATTGGCTTAGTGGGTATTCCCACTGCAGAGTACTTAATTGCCAATCTATTCTTGATCATAGACGTTGGCTTATTAACAAGCTGAAACTCAGGTTGAATACCTTATTTTATAGTTTTATATTATAACATTAATTTAAATTAACAAATTGACAAAACACCAACAACTTAATAACCAATTAAAAGATTGGTTTTTTACGTTATCTAAGTGTAACTTAAATCTCAACATTTACAGATTAGTAACCCTGAATAGTGTACAATGGACCCATCGCGCGTCGCACGTCGCGGCGACAGTCGCGGGTTGTCGCGCGTCAATAGCCCCGCATTCTCTCGGCTGACAATTAAATACATATTGATTGGCGAGCTGGACCGGCGGGCAATGTCGACGGCGATGGACAACAGCCATTGACGATTCCTGGGATCGCCTATGCATTACTTATTTTTATTCACCTGGGATAAAATGAATACACAAACAGAGATTTTCTTCTGCACCGTAAGTACATTTAGAACCTCCTAAAAGACACATTGACCGTTGGTTTTGAACTATTGCTTGATAGTTTTCAGAAATATAGGCTGTCTGTGTATTCAATAGTGTTTATTATTAGAATGGCAAGAGACTGAAAAAAAAGTAATTTACTGTTTTATTTTTACCGTCTGGAACAAAATAGTCCACCGACCATAACAATAGAAAAAATAAGACGTTGAAGACCAAACAACGTTTCGTTGAACAGGTTCCCAGAGAAAATCAATCGCAGCTCAGGAGTGCAATTATAGCGACGAAAAAACCTGTATTATGTAACCGAAAACCTAGCTTATTTCATGTTCATCATTAATATACTGCCGAATGGGACGTTGAGCTAGTGGAAATGATGGGCTTACATTGTATGGCTGCGCAGACGCACACGCGAGCGCGTCAGCACGCGGCGTGTGAGCGCGCGCTCGTCTAGATATGATTGACAGCGCGCAAAAAGCAGTATTCATTGCGCGATTAGCAAGTGCGGTTCCGCGGGAATGTCGCTGAGCTTTGGGCAAAAACTGCCCCGCGTGGGACCAGGTGGGCTGGCCAGGGGACTTTCAGCTATTATATTAGATCTGAAAGCTGATACAGTCGTACATGACTATTCTTTTGTTATTTTATTTGTCTACCTACATACAGGACAAGTCAGTAACTCTGATTTGAATTTGAATTCATCTACCTACACACAGGACTTGTTCCAAGTCAGTAACTCGGATCTCTGATACAAAGATGAATAAAGTATTTTATTGCATATACAGGCTCAATACTTTACATTTATAACATTATAAAGTAGGTTTCCAGATATCCGACTGAAATTAATTAGACATTAAACCGACTTCAAAAAAAAAAACAAAAAAAAAACTACCTAAAAACACTGAAAAGCAAAAAATAATTTTAATAAGACATTCATCAAATGCGCTTATTGTCTAAGCCTATTAATAACATTAAATTGTATTTACGTGCTAGGTAGGTACCTACTAATCTGTTTGAAGTCGGTGCCAAGCCAAATAGTAGGTACCCAGACTACGTACCTACGTCCGCGGATTATTTGTAACCCTGTATAATACATAATGGGTGAGTAGTCACCTAAGCCAAATTATTAGGTATGTATCATTTTTCATTACCTTTGGCTTGGCACCGACTTCAAACAGATTAGTAGGTACCTACCTAGCACGTAAATACAATTTAATGTTATTAATAGGCTTAGACAATAAGCGCATTTGATGAATGTCTTATTAAAATTATTTTTTGCTTTTCAGTGTTTTTAGGTAGTTTTTTTTTTGTTTTTTTTTTGAAGTCGGTTTAATTTTTTTTTAAAAAAGTTTGTTTATTTTTCTATTTTTAGTGTGAATAATACGTAGGAGTGAGTAAAACTGTCTCATAATATTGATAACGAAAATACGAGTAAAATAGTAGAATTGTATTATTTGACAATATTAGGTATTCATTAAGTGTTCATCACCATTCAGTAGACCAACTAAAGATGCAGCCCGCAAGAGGGACATAAGAATTAAGAAGTCGTACCCTTTAGCTTCCATCATCATAGTTGTACCTTCCATCATCAGCTTAGCTGCAAAAGTACATGAAATACAACTAACGGTCCACATATTCCTACAACACTGAAATAATTATCCCCTAACTCCTAACCGTTAAGGAGTTGTACCTTCCATCATCAGCTTAGCTGCAAAAGTACATGAAATACAAATAACGGTCCACATATTCTTACAATACTGAAAGAATTATCCCCTAACTCCTAACCGTTAAGGAGTTGTACCTTCCATCATCAGCTCATCAACATAAAGTGATGTCTATATAGGACGCAAAAACTTAAATGGCTTCAGAAAAAACAAGTAACGCGTAGTGTGCGCCTATAAAATTTGAGGTTTGCCCTTGATTTTCCCGGGATCCCATCATCAGATCCTGACATGGTGACAATGGGACCACCTCGGAACTATGCACTTTCAAATAAAAAAAGAATTATTTAAATCGGTCCACAATTGACGGAGAAATCGACGGACATACATAAAAAAAAAAAAAAAAAAAAAAAAAAATACATACAGTCGAACATAGAACCTCCTCCTTTTTTGAAGTCGGTTAAAAAACGTACTCATACTCATGTACATAATCATAAGTATGTGATAATTTTACAGTTCCGAGTGTTCGTTTGACTGGTCTGCAAAAAAATACTGTCCACCACATGGGACTTGCTTTGCTAGGCTAGATTGCAAAGATATTTATGGGCTTATGAATTTTATTGACTTTAACTGAAGATAAATACATTTAAATTAATGATATAATTTGGAGTTACTAATCGCAACTATTTTACTTCATAATAACCACAAATTATAAATACGTGTTTCCTCTCAACGTTTTTCATAACAAAAAAAAAACCAGACACACATTTTACATGATTGGTATGTATTATTAGTAATAACGACTAATACTATCGTTTTAACAAATGAGCGACTTGTTTGTAATTTACTTGAATGGACAATTTCATGAATAACTTTGCTTTTGATTTGATTCTTAAAATTATGAAATGTTCGGGATAACTTAACAATTTTCCAGTGTCGATGGATAATTAAAAAAATTTAAACCGACTTCAAAAAAAAAAAGAAACAAAAAAAAACTACCTAAAAAACTGAAAAGCAAAAAATAATTTTAATAAGACATTCATCATTGTCTAAGCCTATTAATTTAATTGTATTTTACGTGCTAGGTAGGTACCTACTAATCTGTTTGAAGTCGGTGCCAAGCCAAATAGTAGGTACCCAGATTACGTACCTACGTCCGCGGATTAATAAGTAACCCTTTATAATACATAATAATATTATATATCATTTTTTATTACCTTTGGCTTGGCACCGACTTCAAACAGATTAGTAGGTACCTACCTAGCACTTAAAATACAATTAAATTAATAGGCTTAGACAATGATGAATGTCTTATTAAAATTATTTTTTTTGCTTTTCAGTTTTTTAGGTAGTTTTTTTTTGTTTCTTTTTTTTTTTGAAGTCGGTTTAAATTTTTTTTAAAAAAAGTTTGTTTATTTTTCTATTTTTAGTGTGAATAACACGTAGGTAGTGAGTAAAACTCTTTCATAATAATGATAGCGAAAATACGAGTAGAATTGTATTATTTGATAATAATATTAGGTATTCATTAAGTGTTCAGCACCATGGGTAGGAGGAGAATGCGTTTATGCACCATAACCGCAGGCCAGCTAGACCCGCGGCCGTGTGTGGGACTCGAGACCGAAGCGTCCGCTACCCACTACACTCCCCCGGTTTCTCCTTCACACCCGATTAGGACGAGCCGGTGCTAACCTTATTGGCTAGTGACCAGCCCATCCCCGGGTAATCATCAGCTTAGCTGCAAAAGTAAATGAAATACAACTAACGTTCCACATATTCCTACAACACTGAAAGAATTATCCCCTAACTCCTAACCGTTAAGGAGTTGTACTTTCCATCATCACCTTAGCTGCAAAAGTACATGAAATACAACTAACGGTCCACATATTCCTACAATACTGAAAGAATTATCCCCTAACTCCTAACCGTTAAGGAGTTGTACCTTCCATCATCAGCTCATCAACATAAAATGATGTCTATCGGACGCAAAAACTTGAATGGCCATAAAATTTGAGGTTTTCCCTTGATTTTTCCGGGATCCCATCATCAGATCCTGACATGGTGACAATGGGACCACCTCGGAACTATGCACTTTCAAATAAAAAAAGAATTATTTAAATCGGTCCACAATTGACGGAGAAATCGACGGACATACATAAAAAAAAAAAAAAATACATACAGTCGAACATATAACCTCCTCCTTTTTTGAAGTCGGTTAAAAACTGCTAAATTGTGTGTGCCTAATTGATTCACAATTAAGTGATTAATCTCCGAAGATGACTTTCTTAAAACCATCCCAGTCAGAGGTTTTAATAAACGAGCCATCGTTGTTCTTGAAACATCTATCTATAAAAACTCAAAGGTGACTGACTGACATAGATAGATATCAACGCACAGCCCAAACGACTGGACGGATCGGGCTGATAATTGGCATGCAGGTAGATGTTATGACGTAGGCATCCGCTAAGAAAAGATTTTGATTAATTCCCACGGGAACGGGAACCACGCGGGTGAAACCGCGGGCGGCCGCTAGTATCAAAATAAGGATAAAAGTTCATAAAAATAACAAAAGTTGATAAGTACGCATCCTTGCTCGAGCTGATTAAGTCTAGGATTGAATTCCCGTGTCAAGCATGATTTGTGTGATCACCAATCCGAATATGCCAAGCGTGGTGAAGCCAGTACCAATAATTGTAACTATAAATTAATTTTATTGATTAAGACCTTTACCCTGCTGCAAAGAACATTAATAGGCTAATACTCTACTATACTTTTTACTAAATAAACAATAAGCATGGGACTCCTGGAGGGCTGAAGCTAGTGCCTCACTCCTTATATCATCTGCATACGATATAAGAGTTCAAACTAGCATGATACATCACCATTCACATCCTACTAATAATATTATAAATGCGAAAGTCTGGATGTTTGGATGTTTGGATGTTTGTTACTCAATCACGCCTAAACGGCTGAACGGATTTAGATGAAATTTGGCACACGTATGCCCGGAATAGGACACAGGCTATACAATTCCTACGGGAAACATCTCATTCCCGCGGGAATATCAATATTGAAACTACTGAACCGATTTGAATAATTCTTTCACTATTGGAAAGCTACACTAACCCCGGTGAACATAGGGTACTTTTGATCCTGGAAATGTGGGGGGAAGGGGGGATATTTGAAAAAAGAGATAACGCGCGGGTGAAACCGCGGGCGGAAGGCTAGTTAGAAATACTAATAAGCTTTTCCATTTCACAAAGTACAGTTAAAACCATAGAAATACTAGTACGTAGTAATATTAGCTCAATGGTTAAAACTCATTAGGTACTCAAATTCCGCTCAGGTTGAGTCGTGGGAAAAGCTAGTATAAGGATAAAATGTTCTTTTCCGAGTGCATTTTGTGCATACCCCCGCGTATGGCCGTAATAGAGGTATGGCATGGTAATGTATGCTAAATATTCATCGCGACGCCTTTTACAATATCGAGGAAAACGTTTTGAACATGTTGACGTAACCGCGTTACGGTTGAGACGCGGTTTTCCACACAATAATTACGCGAACTAACGTTGGCTTATCATGTTTAAACTGTTAAATAAACGATTTTATCACACACTTTATTCAGATTTGACTCGAAAGTAAGTAGCTTAAGCATTTGTGTTATAGATGTCCGATAAATGGAAGACACTACGAACATATACTTAAGTATAAATAAAAAAAAAACCAGACAAAAGACAAGCAAAATGTTTGTCTTGGTCGGGATTCCACTCTTAGCGCTTAGGCATGGTCGGACACTACAAAATGCGCCATCGGGTCAATCAATCCAATCAATAATATACTATCTGGAATTAGATAACTTTAAAAGCAAGATGAAAATAACGTTTGTTGCGCCATAAACTAGAAAGGTGTCATTTTAAACACTATTTATCTGGATTGGAAATCTCGACTCACGTTTTTGTTGTTTTCGTTAGCACAAATGTCAAAGTCGTTACTGTTTGTGTCATGTCCTAAACGGGAGGAGAGAAGAGTCGGAGGATGAGCTAAGAACAAGTCATATTTCCTATTGAGCTCTACAATTAAGAGGTCATTGAGGCCATGGGATTTAAGTACCATATAAAAGGTTTCAGGAAAAAAATCAAGTATTTGTCCACAGGAAATGGTAAACAAACGACTCGAAACAGTTTTCTTGTCAAATAAGAATTACAGAGGTCTGGTGGCAGTCGTTCCAAAGTCGCTGAACTCAATCATCCCAAATCATGGTACAAGCGTACTTTAACTAAATTGGGTTAAAATACTTGGAGAATGAATGACCCCTGACACGGCAATAACCTACCAGGCTTCAACATCAACTCCAAATTCAACAATTTGCCGGCACACTTCTGCCCCATAAACAGATTGGCTTTCCATACAGGACACAATAGCTATTGGGATAGCTATCCCGGGAGGGTTTCAGATAGGAAAATGTCCGAGATTCCCGGAAGCTGCGCGTCAGTTTCCCAGGCGTCAGGCGCGGTCAGCGACCTGCGCAGACGACTCATCCATTTTCATGCGCGGCAAAAAGGCGGCGTCGCCCCGCGGCGCCCGCGCGTAATTGCGTCCGTTCCCGCGATGCCTTCATAGAACCGGCCGGTTATGAATGACATTTTTGCGCCTCCATTCACGGCCTCCGTGGCGCAGAGGATAACACCTCGCGTCTCAACTGGGAGATCCTGGTTCAAATCCAGCAGGACAAGAAGGAAATTTGTGCAGTTTAAAACCGAAGTGTGGCTGAAATAATATTTTCTTTCAATTACAGTGATAGATTTCAATCGGTTTTACCAAATTAAATAGAAGGTATATTGTGATTAAAGTAAATAATAATAACATTATCCCTAAAGAAAATGGTTCCAGAAAATCCGCCTTATATAAAAAAGTATAATTGCACATTTGTTTTTATGTATACGTATTATATTTATCATAAGGTAAACGATAAAGTGATTCTCGACGCAACTACTGCCCAACACTGCCCACATATTATAACTCTGCATCACATATTTCTGAAGACAAACGTCGCTCTGTACCTGCAACAAAAACATCAGTACATTAATAATCATATTCATATCTAAATGAAGACAATCAAAACACAAACTAACGTTTAAACTGTAGTTAAGTAAGCAATTTTGAATGCATTAAGTGAATCCGGATCATTAATCAACCTTACGCGTACTATAATTTTATTCAAATCACTGTAGTTTCTATGTTACTTGAGTATAACTTTGGTTTATGTTAGAGATCGAAACATTTAGGTGGTCTGCTTGCATGACGATGTCATGATGATGAAGATGTCATGATTTAATCAATTCGGATAACCTGTAAAAGGTCACATCAGTGATCCATTAAGGAAAATAGAGTCGCAAGATGGCACCCTTTTAAATAAAAAAAATGCAATGATAAATATAAAATAAATACGCAGTATATTTTGATGTTGTCTCAACAACGCTGAAAATACGTGGACTGCGTACCTGTCTAGCAAATATCAAAAAGCAAATTCATACAGAAATTTTCGCAACTCTAGCTAAAGAAATTAGATACTAAAATGACTTCTAACGAGATGCAAAACAAAAAAAACCGGCCAAGTGCGAGTCGGACTCGCCCATGAAGGGTTCCGTAGCAGCAAGTATCATCATAATATAAAAGTTCTTGTAGTTCTTTGTAAGTTTGATCGACGTTTTTATATTTGAGTTGATTGAATGAGAGGAAAATTGCGGTTTACGATTTATGACGTTTTAAAAAAAAACTAATTACTTGATCTCGTTCAAACTAATTTTCAATGGAAGTTTGCATGGTAATGTACATCATATATATTTTTTAGTTTTATCGTTCTCTTATTTTGGAAGTTAGAGGGGGGGTGACCAACATTTTACCACTTTGGAAGTGTCTCTCGCGCAAACTATTCCGTTTAGAAAAAAAAGATATAAGAAACCTTATTATCATTTTCAAAGACCTATCTATTGATACCCCACACGTAAGGGTTTGAAGAAAAAAAAATTTTTGAGTTTCAGTTCTAAGTATGGGAAGCCCCAAAAATTTATAAACTAATTACTTGATCTCGTTCAAACCAATTTTCAATGGAAGTTTGCATAATAATGTACATCATATATTTTTTTTAGATTTATCGTTCTCTTATTTTAGAAGTTACAGGGGGGGGGACCAACATTTTACCACTTTGGAAGTGCCTCTCGCGCAAACTATTCAGTTTAGAAAAAAATGATATAAGAAACCTTATTATCATTTTAAAAGACCTATCCATAGATACCCTACACGTAAGGATTGGATGAAAAAAATTTTTTTGAGTTTCAGTTCTAAGTATGGAGAGCCCCCAAAATTTATTATTATTTTTCTATTTTTGTATAAAAATCTTAATGCGGTTCACAGAATACATCTACTTACTAATTTTCAACAGTATAGCTCTTATAGTTTCGGTAAAAAGTGGCTGTGACATACGGACGGACAGACAGACAGACAGACAGACAGACAGACAGACAGACATGACGAATCCATAAGGGTTCCGTTTTTTGCCATTTGGCTACGGAACCCTAAAAATGTAAGTAAAAGATACTAAATGGTACACCTTAGTATTTTTTATTTCCCCCAACAGCATCAGAAAAAAAAGTTATAAAATTATTAATAGCACGTAATTATTTGAATTATCTATGGTGAATGTTTACCGACGGCTATCACTGATGGCTTCTAATGCCTTTTTAATAATGCCGCTTAACAAATTTTGTAGAAAAATACCGTTATTATCGAGGCGATAGGACTGTGGGTTGAGTAGCGGCTGTAATGCGGGGTATGTGGCATTAATGAAGGTGTTTCCGAATTTAACCGCTTGGCGATAATTGCGGTGAATCAGGGTTAAGTCGCGGCCGCGGGCGGAGCGCGCCGCACAGTGGGAAATTTGGGTGCGTATCGTTACTAAAATCTGTAACTTCGTGATTTTTTGTCATATCGTGATGAAATTTGGAATACATGAGCATGAATAATTTTCAATTCGAATGAAGTATAGTTTATTGTACTTTTTTGTATATTTATATATGTTATTTGGCATGAAATAAAAGAAAAACAAGAAAAGACGAAAATAAAATCATTTAAAATTTATTTTAAGTCCAATACAATTTTATAATAACTAAAAAGGTTAAAACTATGCTTTACTATAACAAACTAAGTAAAAAAATACACTTTACTCATGTAGGTCAGACCTAACAGCACCTGACACCAAATTAAGCATATCGTCTATTCGGCCTCAGACTTATTTAGATAGGTACATATTATACGTAATATCATTTTTATTGTTGCTTATATATCTTCTGGATCATCGTCAGAAACTATGGATTCACCTACTTTTATAAGACTTAGTGCATTTTCTTCAAGTTCTTTCACTTTTCTTACGATGGTTTTCTTAAACTTGTTATATACGGATCTGACGTGTACATAAGCGTATGAAATACATCTGCATTTGTAGCAGATCGAGAACATTTCCTGGCATGATGCAGTCTCAAGTTTCTGTAATCTTTGTTGCGAGATTCCTGTGCGCCTTCCGATAGCTGTCCAAAAGGAACTACTGCAAAATTTTTGATAACGTTTGCTCCATGTATAAGTATTTTATGAACGGAGGACGGCATATAATACCAATCATAATTACGGACATAGTCTTGCAGTTTCCAGTGAATATTCTCCAAATTTTTCGGGATTGATCATCATTCCAGAAGAAAGAACTTGCTAAATAATGTACAGTCGTTTAATCAAAGTTTCGTCTACACCTGTTATTTCAGCTGAGCAAGTGTGCACATGCTCGTCCTCGTTGTCCAGATGTTGATGGCTTAGAAGATTGTTCAGAGTCCGGTAAATTTAATGAATACCCTGAGTCCAACCACGTACTATTCTTCTCTAAAAATGTTACTTTTTTTCGAGATGCCAGGGCCTAGCGCTTGTTGAATGTAGGAAGAATATGCCTTTGTATGTCACTTATTACGAAGCACAAGTTGTCTTCAGAAATATTGAATTTTTCTACTAAAGCTTTGGATAGTGATTCCATAGTCCTGCCACCCTCGATATAGGGAATTATGAAATCGCGTTTGGTACAGCTGAAGTAAGACATTTTCACACTATTTACGGAAATAATAGGTAAACGAGCTTTGCTACTTGAAGTTACACTGATTTGTATGACTGGAATAATTTTTTCCTCCCTTTATATACCCATTTTAGAATATCAAATTTCTCACGCAAAACGAGTGCAAATTTGATAAGCTCCCTTTATTATCACAAAATAATGAAAAAAATATCAAAAATATTTCATAATTTATGCATAAGAACGGTGTCTGTGGTAAATCGCAAAAAATACTGATTTTTCAGTAACGCCTTTAATCACATTTTTTCTCATATATTTTAAAACCGCAAATTTCCGCAGCTGATTGTTTTTGCATCATATTTAGGAATAGTTAGACTATTGATTAACATAAAAAGTAGCGCGTGGGGAGACGTGGGTAACTGTAAAAACCTTCGACGAATAAAAAAAAAACGTGAAAAATAGGCCATGTCACTTTTTAATCAGTTACTGAAATATGTGTACCTTTTCTAAAAATCAAGTAGCTGTTTTGTAATAAGCATAAAATAACCTTTCTAAAAATATATATTACTCCCTATCTACACTAAATATTTCTTTCACAATATGGTTTTGAAACATACGCTCGCAGAGACTTGAATTTGGGACCTATGCTTTCTATGCATTTCTATATACGAAAAAAAAATGCAATTTCACAAATTAAATGTAAAATATGTACTGATTATTATAGTTTGATTATTAAAGAACCTAATAAAATAATCATAATAGCCAAATTATGATATTTCCAAAAACCATTTAATCTACGCCCTAGTTCTATCATGTCCCATAGTGCGCCGGCGCGAACTCTGCTTTTGTTTGGACTGGCTTCCGATGCTCTCGGGGGACTATTATGGTGTCTAACCATGTAAACTTAATAAAATATTATTAACATTTTTGCAAGATGTAGGACTAGGAACTACAAATCTAACCGCGGTGTCATACATTATTATGATCGCTGGTGGTTGCAGATTTTATTTCCGTTCGTATATGTCTTGCTAGCTGCTGTTTTATAATTATTATGTATAATATATAATTATAAATGATTATGAAAAATAGCAGGTAATGATTTTCGTTTTTCTTTTATTGGAATTTTTTTTTTTCTTTTGTACCTAGATAAAAAAATTTAATGTATAGAAATTAATAATCAAATAGTAAAGTGACTGAATCCGTTTTTAATTGCATTCCTATGGTTAAAGTAATATATATTTTGTTTCACGCCATAAATAGTTGGATAAAAATAATTTCATAAAACAATCCTCACACTCCAATCTTCCAAAACGAGCGGTTTCGTGGTAAAAGTCTATCGCTTCGAGGATGAGCCCCGGCGCTAGTGATTGATGAGCGCGGCCGCCCGGGTGAACCGCTTACACTAATTCCATGTTTGTTCCGACGCTGCGCCGTACCGTCGCCGGCGCACAATCCAGCTATGAACACTTCATAAGACTGAGGCAAGACGATTCTTGGGCCTAATTGGTGATAACTTTCATAGACCAACCAGCTTACAAAGCCTCTACAACTAAAATCGACCGCACTACAATTTATTGTCTCTACAATTAATAACCGTCTCTTTGGCGGATGATACGAGTACACTCAAATTCTTGACGTCAATACTTGACATGAACTTCATATATTTAAGTGACTACTACAAGGTATAAGATACAAAGTCAATGGTATTGCGATATGAATAATCGTACCTACATAATTGAAATAATTATAATGATTAGTAATGCCGGTACGAGTGAAGAGGCATCGACAACGTGCCGAAGGTCAGGGCTGACGAGCCGCGGCAAGAAGCGGGTATTTTTGTCGCTTAATCCTGCGCTGGCGCACGGCATCCCAGATATGAGTGGCGGCGATATTTAAATGACGGCGCGCTTTGAGCCCGCCCGACAGTGCGGCGCGCATGCGTCAGCCGATCACTGGATACACCTAGGAAGAAGAAGGAGTAACGCTTTGCCAGATTCTCATTACACTCCAGGGGGGCTTAAAAGAGAAAAGAACGTCTGTCAGAGTCCTATATAAACCTCCTACATGAGTTTTCGGCTACAGCGTTTCGTACTTCGTTTCGTAACGATCAACTTACTTCGCAGGATAAATATGTATTATGGTGCACAAGAGAGTGCAATGCTAGGATAGATCAGCATACCTCAACCTGAAGTCACCCTGTATTTTGCATAGTACAGGTATGCAAAATACTTCCCCATGTACAATCTGTTGCCATTACAACTCGGTCTGTGTTTTGGCAATATTATTGTGGGAGCCAGTACACCAAAAATCAGTGGAGCACAAAAATGCATCAAGCATTCAGATGAAGCATACTCGAAAGAATAAGATTTGTTGAAATTGTGAAACAAAACTTGATTGGACTGCTGATGATAAAAAAATTATTCCAATTGTATAACAAAACAAATCCTACATGTAGTGCGGCCCTGCACGAAACTATTAGTATACGTCGAGAGCTGAACGAGTGGTCACCCGAGGCGCACTGTCCAGCATTCCGGACTCGAATAGAAATGAGGCGAATGTTATAACATTCCTCACAGTTCCACTCTTTGTGGGCTAATGAAGTTTTTGCGCGACGGCCGCTGACGACGGCTTCTTGCGCGGCTCATTTGCACTCGTATTTATTTAGATTCGGTCGAATTAGACATGCCGAGGAATTCTTTTGCTGGACCGTAATTTGCTTCTTCGTCCTAGCCGCGGCCCTTAGTTGGGCATTGGAAGAAATAAAACATTTCCAACACTTCTTAGTAAAATGATAAATACTACAGTCGCTTGCTAAAGCTTCATTATTGTGCCTTATTATTGAGGTAAAAAGTTATTTTACCAATTTCAAATGCTCAGCTACTTTTGAGGCCATTTCAATTAGTTACAGTTATTTTTCAGGCATATTTCGTTGGTAAACCATTTATTAAAAGCCGCTTGTGTACTTAAAGACACTTCATGAGAAGGATTACTTAATTATATTGCTTGATGCTTCGGTATTGCCAATGTCATTCAATCATAGATTGGACGACGTGTACAAAGCCAGTTGTTAACGTACTTTCACACATCCGATTTGGGCTAGAGATTGTTATCTCATAATAACTATTACCTTTTTTTTAAGCACCAGGTAAGATAATATTCAATCATATACAATACAATACTGACCATAAGGTCTGGAAAATCTATAAAGATTTTCCAGCCAGTTAGAAGTTAGAAGTAAAATGTTGAGAAATCATTTAATGTCCTAACAAAATTTTAGTTTATAATGTAAAATTTGCCTACACATTGTACTCGTAAGTCTGCGATTACTCTAATCACTTAATCGAACAAGGTAAAAATAACTTCATTGCTTTTTTTCAATCGCTAAGTAAATAAAAAATAAGCCTATCGTCTTATCAAATAACAATATCATATTCGAACAATTAGAGGGTCACATAATGAGTATAATCGGCGGGCTGAATGGCGGCGCGCAAAAACCGGCGCGCTGCGCCCGCGCATGCAAACACGTCGCGGCTTTGAATACACGGAATATTCATCGCAGCGGCAGTATGTGCCGGCGCGGACACTCGGGACTCGGGATTTTTCTTTGGCCCGAACATAGCTTTTGTTTTTGACGAAATTATTTGTATAACTTCGTCAGAAGATTGGCATTCGTACATTGTGCGAATGTGACGTAGGCCATATTGATAAAAAGCTAATGGATTTTAATAATTCATGTAAGTAACTGTAGTAAATGCAATATAATATGTTAGTTGCTTTTTATTAGAAACCAGCATGGACGTTCCAAGACAACTTACCAATTTTGATTCACAATCTCTTGTATGCTATTACTACTCACTATTACTACTACTATTTTATACTCGTATAAAATATAACATAGAAATAAAGAAAAATCATTTATAATGCAACGTATAGTGTCACAAAATATGTAACTGCTTATATAAAAGAAGATTGGTATAACTACAATTCCATTAAGTCATGAATCTTTGACATCATCACCAAAACGGTCAGTTTTCTATGCGTACTTTTTTTTATTTATTAAAAATAAACCCACAGTTCTGATACACAAAATGAACTGAACAATTATATCATACATACAGCCATTAATGGATTTACATTTTATAAAATGATATACTGACAATATTTTAGAGTCGTGAAAAGTAATTGTGCTGCTAATTACATCTAAGCAGGTAGAAAGTGGTGTGCGTGCATGTACAAGTAAACATGTAAAAATGCATACATTATGTATAGAATAGATATTATTTTATAAATACATAATATAAGCTAGGTAAACTCTCCCAATTTTAAAACTGTACCAGTACTGCCCTTTTAAAACTTTTGGAAGTAAAAAGAAAAGATCGAATTGGCTGAAAAATGCACTAAACAATCTATACTAGTACTATATACTATAATATTATAAAGAGGAAAGATTTGATTGTTTGTATTGAATAGGCTTTGAATAATTCCTTCACTGTTGGAAAGCTAAACTATCCCCGGGTGACATAGGGTACTTTTGATCCCGGAAATGAAGAGGGGAAGGGGATTATTTGAAAAAGAAATACGCGCGGGTGAAACCGCGGGCAGAAGGCTAGTAAAAAATAATTTTTAATCATCCGTTCCCGCCCTAACGCCGTGCAATATACCTCAAATTAATTTGCATTATACCAAACAAAGTAAGATGAATTACAGCTTTTCTTATTGCCTCCAATTACAATCATAGGTACAATTATAATGACGTCACTTGGCAGATTGATTGACGTCAATTATGCATATCTGGGATTGCATCAATGAATATTAATTAATGTGGTTTATAAGAAAAGGTGAATATTCATGAGGCGATCAGATAATACCAGTTACGGTATTGTTATAATAAGCTAATTATTTTTTTTTCTTGAGAAATCCTCGTAATCTAGGTACTAGGTAGGAACTAATTTATCCTCTTAGCTTCTAAACACATAATTCATTCATGTAAATAACGCGTTCAATGCAAATTACTGACAGAAAATATTTCAAGATTATTATCAGATGTTAATTAGCAGAGGAATATTTTACGCAAAGTAATGCTGATTACTAGAAAAATATCTCTGAGTAAAATTGGCCGAAGTGGCCATTTCCCATCGGGTACCACCATGCATGAATTATGCTTAGAGCAGACTCCTATGTTTGGCTTTTGCAGTTATCGTACGCCACAAGGTTTGGTTTAGGAGAATAGTGGGGTTGGGGGTAGTGAACGCTTTTGTTCCGAGTCTCATACACGGTCCAAAAAAGTACTTTTACGCATGTCACGCTTACCTACGGATATGGTCCTTAACCGCATTCTCCTACTGAAAAAAAAAACAGTACTTATCTTATTAAAAGTTTGCCTTCGAAACTTTATGATTCTTGTCAGAGGCGCTAGATTGGATCTAAATGTAGTGGTGGCCATTTTTTTAGGACATTCACATTTGTTGGAGAACTCAAAGTCTGGAAAACTTTTGTGGATAGGAGAGCTCAGGTATAGGAAGTGGACACTAAACTATCCATTACAGAAGCACAGGGCTCGCAATCAAGATGGCCGGGGCCGGCGCAGGCGGTGCGTTTTTGTGCGCATGCGCGTGGGAGCCGCCTGGACGCGCGCCGATCTAATCGACGCGATGATTTACCGTACCGACGATTGATACGTGCCCATATTTATAATCAATAACTCTGCTTTTCATTCAGACATATGCTGACGATGGGAAAATGGCACCGGAAAATATTTGTGTAGAAGAAAATATGATATGAATTTATGAGCGCATTGCAAGATCTTTTAAGACGAGTGGAAGGCGTCTTGGAGCTATGAGGCTAAAGAATAGATGGTTCTGTTATTTCACAAGTGTATCTTGGTGATAGTCTTACACCAGCAGCACCAAATGAAAAGCTTATATGACGGTGACGTTGAGTCATGAAATTAAGCTGTTCTAAAATCAATCGTCTACGCCTTGTTTTCTTTTTAACTAATCATGATAGATTATGCAACACATTTTATCATTTTAATTGGTAACAGTGTTTAAATCTTAGAACGCCGTGTGATTTCTTTTCAACAATATATTACTATGAAGTGTAAATAAAGTTTGATGAATTCGCGGTGTTTATAAGCTACGAGTATACTGTAAATTAAGAAAACATTTGTCATTTGGCAGAATATCTACAAAAGAAACGTTGGCCCAAGTGTTGATATAACTCTGGGAACTGATTGATGATGTGGACAGATTTCTTTATTATTTATACTAGTTTCCTTTAACGTTTTTTGAACATATACAACAAATATACAGACAAAATATATTAAGCGAGATAAAATCCGCCGCCATAACAGCTGTGACTGTTGGGAGCCAGTGCCTAACATTAAAGAATCGAAGATCCGAGGAGCCTAAGTGTGGCAACACATTGAACAATGCTTCCAAGTTACGTATCCCTCAATAGATTAGGCTGCAGTAACTTATATCTATAATCAGGTGGGATACGTGCCTCTTGGCCAACTATAATACAAAAATTGAGCTGGTCTGCAGTTGCAAAAAAATCATGTCTCGACAACCAGTTTTAATTTTTTTGTGAGATTTTTTGTCTTTTATAAAAAAATATTTGATTGAATACAATCAGTTATACGCCTGCGTAGACACAGATCTAGCACGCAGCGTGCATAGTGATGTATACAATAATTGTCACGGACAAAAACCATCCAGGAAATGCGCGGGAACCACACGGAAACGCCATGGAGTCCGCGAAAATCCTGCCGGCTGCATCCGGCTTATGAGACAGGGCACTAGCTGGCCGATTTTTAATACATCCTGGGAAATGCCACGCGACTCGATTTGACAGAAACGGCTTGATCTGTGTCTACGCAGGCGTATAACCGATTGTATTCAATCAAATATTTTTTTATAAAAGACAAAAAATCTCACAAAAAAATTAAAACTTATTGTCGAACTCGAATGCAATAATGATGTTATCTCCTGATGTTGGAGATAACAATATAAATTACACAATTATATCGACCAGAATTCCTCAGCCGTCGCCAAAGGACGTGTCCTTATCCGGGGCCATCGTTACGGTACCGGCCATAAGTGAATCGTCGCATCAATGAGCCTTCGATTCTAACAACCGCCAATTTTCCCTCCTAAACATTCCTAACCTTGAATATAAAAATGCCAGCAGCTGGGAACGGCTAAAAAGCAAAGTGCTGAGAGCGACAACGACGCTTAGTATGTCCAGATTACAAGATTTCTTACGGATATGTAAGGAACTTTTACTTTTTTTTTCATCATCAACTTCAGTTAAAAGGAAATAGGCTAAAGAGGTTTCAGCGACGAGTTTAAACCCAAATTTAATCTAGTTACGGGTCACGTGCATAGTTTTTAAAACATAGCATCAAAAATTTTGATACTAGTTTAAACCGTACAATTTTGCTCTAAATATACTCGTAAAATAAATCAAATAAATTCCTTGTAACTACTTATCAAATTAAAACATTTGTGCTAAGACCGTGTGAAGTAGCGAAGGGGTTTACGCCGGCCCGGGTCGACAGTCGTGAGACTTTTCCACTAAAACTGAAAGGCAAATCTAGCTATCCCAATTCCATCTTTACAGCGTGGCAACAGTATTCGCGTGCGACAAAAACTCTGCAACGTCGCGCGTCCATGTTAAATCAGTCGGAGGCAAATGACGAGCCGGTGATTACGGCAATTAAAGCTGCCGGAGCGCGGGAAGCGCGGGGGGCGCGGGGGACCGGACGGAGACAAAAACCTGCGCGCGCGCATCACCCGCTCATACATATGCGCGGCGGCATCGGCCAGCGTGCCGGCCGTGGGAGATGTCGCCCGAATATGACGGGGAATGCCAAATGTTCGGAATGAAAGTGAGGCAGGTATTAGCTGCCTGTTCATGTATAGAGGCAAATACTGGCATTGCAGTTGCGAAGTAAAAACGATATTAAGTAATCTACTCGTAGCTACGCTTGAACCATGATCGTGATAAAACATAATAATCAATGTTAGATCTGACATGATCAAAAGAATTTTAGCAACACGTAAACTACAAAAACAACATTTCTGATTCTAAGGTACGGTAGGGTTAACATCTACCTAGATAGGGACTACATTGACTTTGCTCTCATAGAAAAACTAGGGTACATTTTACGTGGTGCAGGCCATAACCACAGGCTAGCGAAACCTGAGGCAGTGTGTGCGACTCGGGACTGAATATGTGACATACAGACATACTATGTTCGTCCACTAAACTCCCCCGAATTCCACCACCGGGCAAGGACAGAAAGAGCTGGTGAACTTTTGGCGATTGTCCGGCCGGCGGACTTATGACGCAGGCCTACCGGTATATTTTCTCGGCTCGATCCCGAATCTCAGAGCGTTCGACTTATGACTTACAGTCCACTAATATACCCGACTGGAATAAAGCTTAGTATATCAGTGTTAACAGTATTAGCAAACAGCCAGTGAAAGCGCCATTTGCATTAACTTCTATTGCACCGTTATCGAATAATAGTAAACATGTCGAAGCAAATGAATTCACCAGCGAACGCGAACATCGAGCTCTACGGCTCCAGAGATAGCGGATTATTCCCACAAATAATATTTGTGTAAACGGTCAACAATTTAGCACTGTCAGGTGCCAAAATATACAACCTTTACTTACACTCTTAAATTTGGCAAGTGAGAGTTCATAATCGCTTGACGGGAGTGCATAGATATATTGGTGTTTTGATGTAACAAGTGCAATAAAGGAACGGGGTTTCTCACGCGCAGTGGCGCTGGCGTGCAAGTGTTGTCAGTAAGTAAATCTATGTATGTAAGTTTATATATTAAATGGTTTTTCTTGCTAGACTAATATACGCTCTGTCAATACAAAAAAGTACCCCTGACGCATAGCGCGTGGTCACTAATAAATGCACCTTCGAGCAAAACTTATTATTTTATTTTATTATCTAGCGGCCGCCTCAGTGGTTTCACCAGCGCGTAATTTTTTTTTCAAATATCCCCCCCCCCCCTTCTCCCCACATCTCCAGGATAAAAAGTACCCTATGTCAACCAGGGATAGTGTAACTTCCAACAATGAAATAATTTTTCAAATCGGTTCAGTAGTTTCGGAGCCTATTCAATACAAACAAACAAACAAACTAATGTTTCCTCTTTATAATAATATTATAGTTTAGACAATTCTAATGCATTTAGTTTTAGTGACTTGCTAAATATGTACATAGCTTCTTGCTTGAATCAAATAAAATATGAAGTCGGTTAAAAAGGAAATAATTTAAATTTCCATGCAGTTTTTCCTATCTTTCTCAGGTTTGATTTAGTGTGGTCCTGATTTTCTTGTAGGTAATATGTTTAAAGTCTGAGGGTCACCTACATAGTTTCTATGACGCCACTATGACTGAGGCCTCTCAAGTCGGGGTACCCGGGGATGGGCTGGTCAATAGCCACAAGGCTAGCACCGGCTCGTCCCAATCGGGTGTGAAGGAGAAACCGGGGGAGTTTTCTTGAGTCCCGCACACGGCCTCAGGTGTAGCTAGCCTGCGGTTATGTATGGTGCATAAACGCATTCTCCTCCGAAATAAAATTTTTAATGACTCTGTGTAGTATTAGGATACCAAATTATTTATGAGTTCATATAAAATTCATCATCTCTTTTGTAAAGTTTACGTGCAACGGTTTCACACTAGATTTACTTAGCTTTGGGTAAGAATTATATTCTACAGGTTTTAAACTATAGGTTCAGATAATATGTGTAAAGCAACCTGTATTATCATTTTATTCCGGCACATGAACGCTCTAGCGACCTCGTAACTAGGGAAGTAAAACTAGTGGAGTGCGAGAAAGGGATTAAAGTTATGACAAGGAGCGCGGTAACCAGGCACACGGATAGCGGTGACACAGTGTAATATACAACAGTAAGGAAACACGAACTGGTACTGAAATGACAAGGCGAAATATCTCCTTTTTATTGATTGAAAATAATCATGCATGCATGCTTTTCTGATTATGTTGGCTTAGCGACGTCAGCTATGATTTTGTAATGTACATATAATTTTTACAAACTTCTTTTTACAAAAGGGAGAAAGGAAAACGAACAATTAAGAAGAGATCGCTTGAAGCGATAAGTCCGCCTGTGTTGTGCAGTTCATTTATGTTACTTGTTTTTCTTTGTCAAATTTGTGGTGCAATAAAGAATATCTATCTATCTATCTATCTATTAATGTGACTCTTGTAACTTCTCTCCCGCCCGTGGACATCTGTGACTAAGATAATTCTGCAATTTAGATAAAAGAATATACAGAGAGGAAGAAGCGCTATAAGGGATGGGAAAGAGGAAGATAAGAAGGAGGAGGAAGAGAGAGGAGAAGGAAGAGGAAGGAGGAAGAGGGTTCTCAGGCCTTCACCAGTGTCACAAACCAAACTACTCATACGTCAGACTTATTCGCCCAACTTGGCCTGTTTTGACTTACATACAGGAAAAGACTACGGCACGGCTCTACCGCACATGTATACAACTTGTATACGACTCATTATAGGTAATTAAATTGAATGGGTCCATATCACAGAAATAGATTAGAAATCTCTGTGGTCCATATACTTTTATTGAAAATCAATAAAACTCCTTATTGCCAATTCCGATTGTCCTAAACACAGCTTCTATTGTTTTCACCGTACTTCCTTCCGTACACTGTGTCACGGCTGCGCAGGAGTGCGGTCTGCGATGCGCGCGGCATTGTAATTGCATGTGCGCGAGTGCCATAAACCAAATGCTCGACTTTGAATATCGCTGCCCGCCGTTTGGCAGCTGCACTGTAGGTACGTAGCAGGAACGGTTCTTTCTCTTTATAATATGATTGATTTATACTAATATCATTTTAATTATTATTAATCCGGGCACAATGATAAAATCGATTGAAATTTTTGTTATATTTGATATCCTTGTTCCACACTTTTTTACTATAATAGGTAGGTACTACGAATATGCCACCAACAAGAGAGACAGATAACCAAGCGAGGACACTGAGACACACTGAATGGGGTCGCTTTAAAATTGCTGTGGGATGACTTAACTTGAAGACCCAAGAATTTTTCAAGAAATATAATCAAGACGAATCTTATCTCAGTTCGACTGGGGGACTAGGTCCCTCGTGTGTTGGTAGACTGCCTTGTTACAATTTATATACTGTAACAACAAGATATTTTTAAGAATCAAGATTCTTTCACGCTGTAGCAGCAACATACCGCAAAGCTCCGGCCGCGGCCGCTGATAATCTAGTTAAATTTATTTATTGAAGCCTCGGCGTGCGGCCCCACGCCTCGCGCTTCCCGCGCCCGCGCCCGCGCCGGCCTGCGCCCGCGCAGCCGGTATGATTTACTCGCGGACGATGCGCTCGATTAGACCGCCGCGTCCATTACCGGTCTACCTCATTAATAGTTTAATTGTTGCAATAACTTTGCGCCTACGAAACAACGGTGTGATTCCTTCAATAAATGTAATTAAATATTATCGTAAATTGTTGTTATTGCGACTGTTCAGTAGAGATTGCAGAGCGCAAGCGACTATTCTATTGTTATTGAGGCTTGGATTAATAGCTAACGATTAGGCTTCGATTGCGTTATTCAGATTACGAAGGACTTGACACTTTACGAATACTTAAGACAATTATGGTGCTCAATAATAATAATAATGTAGTAATTTTATAAAACTTCAGTTACCTAGTGCTGTAGCTAAAGTTGACAAAGATGATACTAATTATGTACAAAGAACTTAGAGCGAAAAACTCACCATATGAGTAAATTACATTTAGTAAGAAATCAGTTTTATTTGGCAATAAGATCGACATAGCACCAAATAAAATATCTTTTATGACTACAACGATTCAACCCCTTCATGCCTAGAATTACAATGTAATGTACATACCATGGAATTTGATTTGATGCGAAAAACGAATAAGAGAACTATACCATAATTCATGCAGTAGGTCTTTATTAGAAGACATACGGAGCGCGTAATGTGTCGTATTCCAGATGTCGTGATGACGGATATTAAGCAAATGACGGCGCAAATAATGCCCCGGAGCGGTCGCGTGGCTGACCAACCTGCGCAGGGCTGCCACTCTGATGAGAGTCTTGCATTAACGGTGTCAAACGGCCAATTCAAAAAGAGCCTTGTGCGTTTGACATCGCGGTGTATTCGGGACCGGGGTCACGACGAAGCCCCCGCAAATCTTATCTTTTTATAAGCTTATTAATCCATCAAGCCCCGGAAAACGTCTGGTTTGGACAATAGAAAATCTATTGTTTACGCGACACCCGGCTTTCGGTCGGGTGTTTAAGAGTTAATATTTTGCAAATCATCACGAACTTATTCATATGGCAGCAATACTTTTTTTCCTTTTTTTGTTGCTTTTGTAAATTGTCTTGATTTACAAATTGTCTTTTTTTTAAATCAAGACAATTTACAAAAGCAACAAAAAAAGGACGAGCCATTTGGTGTAATGGTCGAGAAGTCGGCTATTACACCAGAGGTTGCGGGTTCGATCCCCGCACGGTACAAACATTTGTGTGCATGAACATGTCTGTTTGTATCGGTCTGGGTGTTTCTATGTATAATATGTATGTATTTACAAAAAAAAAAAAAGTATATAAGTAATGTTTATCCGTTGTCTAGCACTCATAGCACAAGCTAATGCTTAGTTTGGGGCTAGATGGCGCTGTGTGAATAATGTCCAGAGATATTTATTTATTTATTTTTGATATGTTTTGTTTTGACGACTCAGCTGATAGAGTCAATTATATGTATAGATATATATCTTGTAGCTTAATCATCAATGCTTATTCGTATAAGTTCATTTCACTGTACATTATGAAAGAAGAGATTACAGCATTCACGTCAGAGTAACTACAACAAATAGAGTACTGATTCTAATATAAGTATTTCCAGGCGACAGACAGGGTTATTATTGCGACAGATCCTGAATAGCTAGCTAGTGGGACTCGGAAACAGTCATCCACCAGACCAACAACAGGCAATTTCTAATACCTCCGAGTTTTGAAACCGAGGTGATAAACGGTTAACAAGTCAAGAATAGAGCATATTCCACCCTTAAATGCGGGCAACGCGCCTGCGACCTCACGGGGGTCTCGGGTGTTTATGGGCGGCGGTGATCACTTACCATCAGGTGACCCACTTGCTCGTTTGCACCCCTGTAATATAAAAAAGTGGGTCTAAATGCAAAATACGCAGTCCAATGCAGCATAATTGGCTATGGGCACCCCTGGCGCGGGAGTGGCGTCCTCGCCGCGAGCTGTGGGCCGCGTATCAGATGCGGCGGTCACGCGCACTCATAACCGCGTGATTTACTGCTGCGCCCGCGCACCTCCCTGCGATGCAGAGAACCTTCTTCCCGGCGAGTTACTATGCTCGTGATAATGCAAATAAATGTAATATTTTAGGTCTGGTTTCATAAGCCCAGTTCAGTCATACGTCATACAAGATAAATTGAAAATGTGATAATGGTCGGGACTGACGAAGGAGGTTGTCATGATAAAATTAGGTACATTTGTTATTGCTTTAATAATTATCAAAAATATAATTATATTATTATATGAAGTCATCATAACATTAGCCACAGTTCCCCAAGATCAGCGATTTTACAGTGTCTAATAATATGAAATTATTAGCTTTGATGAAATATTTTCTTTAAACCAAAGGATCTAATTATAACTTAGAGCATGACCCGGGGACAATTTTCTTCCAGGAGGATTATTGAGGACTCGAACCAAATAATTTTTCATTAGTAAAATGCATCAGTGCTAATTCTTAGTATATAGCGTGTCTTTTTTTTTTAATGTTAAAGGAAACCAATACTTTATTAATCGAACCAAGGTTTTATCAGCTTTTGTGGAATAAATCCCATGTATGAGAATTGATCTCGTTGCTCTTGACCGAACTATTGTTCTTGAATATTTATGGTGTCGCTTAGCCATTGAGATGGCTATGTGGCGCTATTAAAATTAATGGCACATTCCCCGCTATACGCGTACTATTCTTTTAATCACCCGAAGTAGTTGAATGATACTTAATAATACATATAATTAATGAAGCGATTAATTAGATAAATGGATGGTATTGAAGGAATTATTTGTTGTGAAAGGTTTTTACAAACAAAAACAAAAACAATTTTTATTTATAGAAAAACGTTGACAACGAAAATGAATGAAAAGTTGAAAATGTAAGTGGATACTGCGTAATCACCATATTTGGCAATTGTGAATGATGATCACAGACCCGTATGTGTTCGTAAATTCTGACTGTTCAGAAATTGAACTGAGGACCCCGAGCTCAAGTCCAATAAGTTCTTAAACCACTAACCCGTAAAGGCGTTCTGTGGTACTGATAAGCTCACGTTTCAAACCTATGATTTCTACAATTCAGTGACTAAAATTGTCACTTCTATTGGCAATTCAGTGACTAGTGGTAACCTCCGGCGTTCCCACGACGGGCCGATAAAGACGTTTGCCCCAAAAGGCGGGTAATGAGTAACGGCCGGCCGCAGAGCCTCGACCGACCAACGTAATTAAAACTGATTACACATTTCGAACGGCGAGTAGGACGACAGAGCGATTGGTGACGCCAGGACAACTCACGTTTGTGACATGTGATGGTAAGTAATCCCTACCGCCGATGGACACCTGCATCTCATGTTTGAGAAAAGAATAATGAAGTTTGAGATGGAATAAGGATGGGAATAGGGGGAGTCCGAGATTCCAACTCTCCTCACTTACCAAACAAAGCGCATTAGCAAAAAGACTCACACTGGAAACATGAATTCTACGGCTAATTTTAATAATTGAGCAATCGAGTTGAGCAATGGGGCAGACACGAAATAAAGATAACTATTCAAAATCTTAAATTTTTGCTGGTTTTATCAGTTGCTTTTTGAAATTCAACAGTGGTCTTCTGATATTACTCAAACATATAACGCCAATATTTGTTTTAACCAAGAACCCACTTCATATAAAAGCAGGCACTGAAAAGTCATTTAATAACATGGTTTCGCCGTTTTATGCAATAAACGTTATGTTAATTTTGAAGTTATAACAACTGTAAATAGATATTGAATACTAATTAATAATACTTATTATTAACATTTCACTATGATAGTCACATGGAAAATTAGAAAAGGAAAAGACAACTTCCGGACATCCGATCAAGTTCGTAACCCATGGCTCTCCTACGCTGTAAATCCATACGAGGTGTAATGTCCACACTCGGTCCGACAAACGACCTGAATCCCATTATCCCTACAACTTGTAAAATACCTGCTTTTGGCGACACAAATTAACAATTATGCTGATTTCGATGCAAAAACTTACACTTAAGCGTTTATTTACTTTGTTTCGGGATAAACACATAATATAACCACGCGATGTTTACGATCGAGATCTTATCCTGATGGTTGATACGGACTTAGTTCATTAACGCATTTTAAATAAATGAAAAAAAACCCTTGACGTGCGAGTTAAATACTACTGAACTGACCTTTTAATAAATTCTCTATACCTAATTGAAACTTGCAAAAGTCATACATTATAGACAAGAAAAGCTCAAAGGCCAGACAAACATAATTATCTGCATGTAGAGAGATATGAGATATCGCGAAAGAGCACAGACACAACACAACATCCCGGAGCGTATGACAACGAAATCGTTGAAAACGTTATAAAACAAGAATCAAAAAGCATTCATAAAATAACTCCAAGTTTTTCCATAACCCGCGATTCCTGGTGTCCGTCCAAACGCAGAATCAAAGCGAATTCATATCACCCATTGAATCGTGCGCAAGAAGTTGGAAATCGTTAAAGCCACTTCAAAGAATACTCGCATAACGAAGCAGCGCTCATTGTTGAACCCAACCCAGCGAAACAGGAACAAAAATAGACGACATACAGCATCGCGGAGTTCGAATAATTTTTATCGTCCTGGACTGGGAAGCGGATAAGAACCAGCTCTTAATTACCGTCAAGTATCCACCGATCAATGGGCATCAATGGCCCGTCCGTCCGTTTTTACTCTCTCGACTGCTCCGTGAATCGAGTTTGCGATTAAATAAATCGATTATGCATTTATGTCACGTCATCAGACGTCATTCAGGATCGATATGACGAAAATATACAGCGGCTGGTGGGCTGACTAAGTGTCGTAAAGTTTTATGTCACGTTCGAGGCGTTAATATTCTGAAGTAAATAATTATACTTTATTGTTGCTAGTAATAGATATACATGCCTAAACAAGAGTGCTTAACATGAAAGCAAAGTGTAGTAAAAAGCTTACCTGGGTGTAAACTGGCGATTATATTTCTTCTTAGACTTGTCGATTATTAGGTATTTCGCAGCACTCTCGGATAATAATATAAATATGTTTTTTTGAATTATAAAATTCTACATTTCTTAATTGTATAGTAAGAGACTTGATTTAATCTTTGCTAAAATAAACAGGAAGAGAGCTTATTAAGGGGGCTTCGTCGTTTGACCCCGGTCCCGAATACACCGCGGTGTCAAACGCACAAGGACTCTTTTTGTATTGGCCGTTTGACACCGCGGTGTCAAGCGGGGAACAACTTTTTTCGACTTCGTCACTAATTGACACCGCTGTTATTAATACTATAAGCTGATGGGGCATGTTACCTAATTAAAGAAAGTTAAGCAAACAACATCGTGAGGACAGACAGCCAAACTGCTAGCCTGTCTAGCTCCCTTGCAGTGGTTAGATGGCAGTCGCTCCAAATAATAACTGGACTTCAAATAATCCTGGATCATGGTGCAAGTGTACACTAGATTTTTTTTTTTGATTTTTTGATTTTTGGACTAAGTTAGCACTTGACCACAAAGTTGCCTGATGTTAAACAACTATGCGGTCTCTGATGGAGCGCGCTTGCTTAGGAAAAGCCCGTTAATTCTGGCCTTGAAGAGCTCCAAGTTGTATTGTGTAGGAAAGACAGATCTTGGCAGAGAATTCCACTCCCGCGCAATCCGTATCAAGAAAGATGAAGCAAATCGCTTAGTTCGTACACGCGGTATCCCCACTGTATACGGATGGAGTCCCTGACCGAGTCTAGTAGTTCGATGATGGAACGGAGCTGGTGGAACCAAATCGTGTAGCTGAGCAGCACACTTTCACACTCTCACACTAGATCCGGAATAAAACGCTTGGAGAAAGAGAAGAGCCGCATCAGATCAGCTGAGAACCGGGGACTTTTCCGATAGCTATCAATATTGGCGCGAACGTGACCGATTGCTGGGTCTCGACAATAGCGCGTTGTTTGCGCAGATAGCCCGCGCAAACACCGCAACCACCGCTGCGCTTGCGTATGCGCATAGGGCTAGCGACACCTGCCGTCAACACAACTTGTTATAAAGACGGGATTTTCGAAGTTGTCTGAAGATTTCGCTACATTCACATAAACATAAAGTGAAAAATTAATTCACTTTTCTGCTACACAATAGTTCTTGTAATTACGAATGGCCAAGCCACATATTTTGAAGCTTAGGTACAAAATTTCAGCTTTCCAGGAAATTGGGAAATACCCTAAGAATTTTGATGATCATCAGTGAGTCAGTGACGAAAAACGGGTTTTAGTAATTTGGAATCTCACTCTATACCAACATTCGTATGTTGAATATTGGTGTTTATCCTGTGTCTGCACTTACACATTTTCAGTCTGACCCTGAATTTGATCGCAGGACTCTTAGACGACCATCGCTTTAAGGCATTTTAAGGTTACTGTATGTTATTCTATACTACAAAGATGGCGGATAAGTAATGAGAGAAATTCTAGAGCTATTTTTTAGGCTACGGCAGCCCTGTCTGCGTGGATTGCTAACCGCTTATCGAAAGCAAACATTAAAATAAATTCTGTGAATAAATAGGCGCGGCGAGTACAGGCGACGACTGCTCGAGTGTCTGCTGCGGGCCGGTGACTGGCTCACTTCACACGAATCAGGACAAGTGCTGTTTACATAAAATTCATTAATTATCACGAAACTACTACGTTGACGAGCCATTTGGTGTAATGGTCGAGAACTCGGCTGTTACACCAGAGGTCGCGGGTTCGATCCCCGCACGGTACAAACATTTGTGTGCATGAACATGTCTGTTTGTATCGGTCTGGGTGTTTCTATGTATAATATGTATGTATTTACAAAAAAAAGTATATAAGTAATGTTTATCCGTTGTCTGGCACCCATAGCACAAGCTAATGCTTAGTTTGGGGCTAGATGGCGCTGTGTCAATAATGTCCAGAGATATTTATTTTATTTTATTTTTTACTACGATAGGTATGGAACATTGGATAAGCCATGGCCAAGACGGTCTGAACTCGGAGGTCGTTGCTTCGATTCAGACTCTGATCGGTGATAGGACTTTTCAAGAGTCCAACTGGTTAAATAAACACAGATGAAATCTACTACACACACTTTACATCAAAGTCTCATAAAGCAGATTTTGTCCTTGAGGTCTATCTGTTGCTTATACTTTTTCAGAGTTAAAGAGAAAAGTGGAATTTTCCACCTTAATAACATGCCGATAACATAACGTAATAACATAACTTGCTGATTAAGAGGAGCTTACAATATAGCAGTTCATTTCCTAATGTATTGTCATACTTGTATAATGGAAATAAACCTTTAGAGGTGGCAGCATAATCTTACGAAAAACATTATAACATTTCCTATTTCGTAATTAATCTGATCACACTGCGTTTTAAAGTCAGGTTGTAAAATGTAATCTCTCCTCTTGCGACCGCAGGAGTGAGACAAGGATAACTACCTACAATAAAAAGGCCGGTACACCGACGCCATAACTATACAAATTCTTCCCGTATTAAGTATCCCGTACGTGAGTCGCTCGGCTTGTGCTGCCTTGATAATATGCATACCGACCAATATGCGATAGCTCGGTCACAGTCAAAACGATTTCAGTAAGGGATTTAGACGATAATCGTATTACATATATTTAAAATCTAACGACGTTGCCGATA
Source organism: Mecyna flavalis (assembly GCA_949319885.1). NCBI lineage: Eukaryota > Metazoa > Arthropoda > Insecta > Lepidoptera > Crambidae > Mecyna > Mecyna flavalis. The sequence goes on along the minus strand of OX439434.1, from coordinate 19,087,842 downwards.
CCGACTCTAAAAATAACCTTAAAGTACGTTAGCTAGACACTAACACACAAGAAGGGGATTTTGTTTTCTCAAGCTCAATAACAAAATACACAGACCTATATTTTAAAATGGGACTTTTCTTCAAAGACAGAATTTTAAGAATCATCATCAGATGAACGACGCCCACCGCTAGACATAGGCCTCCTCCAAGGATCGCTAAACTAAACACATACAAAATCAAAATAAAGTAGCTCAAATGCCGGCTATATAACTGCGATGTTGAGTACACTGTGGCCGGGATATAATTAACATGCGCGGGCGCATTATGTAAATCACAGCATCTCGATTATGGGGCTTTGTTCCAGCCTTAATGCCAGCTCGCAGACTCTCACGTCGCGTCTAAAATAATCTCCACTTTATACGTTCACTCGGTATGATTATAAAAATCATAATAAGTTTGGTGGCGAGCATAAACTTCGCGTAATTACTGTGGCGCAGTAAGCCACTTTGTATGTGTATTGAGATTAAAGATAGTTTTAAAGTTGAAAATATATTCTAAATTAGTTAAACCACTGTTTGATCCTCGTCACACGGTCATAGGTTGAACTGATTGATATATTTATTTAGGACTAAATTAATAAGATTATGCCTTTGTCCCTATTCGCGGCCATAAGCTTTGAAACTATTAGTCTTGTCTGACTGTCACCGATAGCGAGTAAATAGCCGAGCCACGAGCAAAGTGGCGAGTATTAAGTGGACTTTGTCCAGCAGTGGACTGCGACAGGTTGATGATGATAATGATGAATGTCACTGCATCATTAAACCTAATTAGTTTTCAGTTTTGACTTGGATCTCTCTTCGATAATGACAGTCTGTTGTTCCACTGAGTTTAGGGAGTGCAGTATAAATACTCCATATCTTTTACCCAGCTTCCATTAGCCCTTCACCGCCCCCCTCCTTCCATATTAAAGGCAGGCAACGCACCTTAGGCTTAGTCGCAGGTGTCTATGGGCGATCGGCTCGTCCATCGGGTGTGAAGGGGAAACCGGAGGAGATTAGTGGGTAGTGGACGCTTTAGTCTCGAGTCCCACACACGGCCGCGGGTCTAGCTAGCCTGCGGTTATGGCGCATAAACGCATTCTCCTCCGAAAAAAGAAAGGTGTCTCTGGGCGGTAGTGATCACTTACGATTAGGTGTCACGCTAAAGCTCGTTTGCCTCCCTCTATCTTAAAAAAATGTATCCAAAATTCGAATAGGAACCATATTTGTTATTACATTTAGTACACAGTAGGTGCATCTGTGCACCTCAGGCAACGGGCGGGACGTGCGCGCACGCAGCGGCCACGCGCGGCGTGGTGTGCGCCGGCGCACGCCGTGCTATATGCTGAAGCAAACACAATCAGGGATGTACCTACTATGGGGTACTTATGTTGTAGTGAACGAGTGTAGGTACTAAGAGTACTTATTTGTGTTATACCCACAAGTTAAAAATATAAACTTCCCTAAACTACGCTCTTAACTTAGGTACTATATTATTTAAAGACGATCTTTATTCAGAAGCAAGAAATTAATAAGATTTGATTAAATGATAGAAACTTTCTGAATAGCGCCAAAAGTAAGCAATTGTGGTTGTTGTACCTACATAAACAACACAAAAAGTACTGTGGAAGAATTTAACTTATCATTGTTATTGAATTGGACCTTACATTTTTTTAACATTATGATCAATAGTCTGGAAGATGCTCAGTTGTTTATGACAAAAATATGTTTCCACAATATATTGCCCTAATCTATAATAAAATACAAGTTACAATTTTGATTGGAACAGGTTTATCATAGGCTAGATATAGCGTCCCATCCCTAAAGCCGGGCGCTCAGTGGTAGCCCGCTGACGGCCGCTGCGCCGGCGCATACCGCGCGTCACGCAACCGCCATTGCGCTTATTGCGTTTTGCGCGCGGCTAAAATTAAAGACTACACGCTTAAACATGCGCTATGAAATATGGCGGGCAACAACATTAAATAATTACCGACCTGCCGGTTAATGACCCTCGGGAACTAAGTCATATAGTTTCGGTTTTACTTACATTGTTTGCAACGGTTATACTCCTTGTGTTGCCATCGAAGTTTTTACATATATATAATTATTATAGAGTATGACGTTTCTAGAGAATAAAATATCGTGCGCTTTGTCTTACCTTTTGACTCCATAATCTTAGTTTGAGTCAGTACTTAATTAATCAGCTCTACGTTAAACCAGTCTGCTACGTCATCCACACCGCTTCAGGAAATACAAGATTGCGAAAATAGCCAAAGCCATAATATTTATCCAAAAGGTCTTGGTTAATTCCCATTTGAACATAGTGTTTGACGTGTGACTTTCTGCTAAAGGTAGACCATATTCATGGTGTATCATTTAGTATACCAAAAACGTCTTCAAAACTTAAACCTACTTCTATTTCTTCTTCGCATTTTAATCCAAGACAAAATTAATAGAATTAGATAAAAATCAAAAGCGCTTGGTCTTATTTGTAATAAGACCTGGATGATTCGGCCATTACAACTTGGTCAGAGCGGCTGCGCGTACGCAAATCACGCGCGACCCGCGAATAATTGCACCCGAGCCCGCCGCCATTCCCGGCGAACACAATTACTGGCTGCCCGCTACCACTGCACTGCACTTTACCAACTAGGAACATTTCGGAACTATACTAATTTCCGCCCATGGCTTTGCCAGCCTCACAATTTTCACAAGATCCTTATAAATTGTATCTTAAATTACATGTTATTAATGTTATTAGCTGTAAAACCTAAAGTTAACTTAATACTGTAAAGTTAATGTAAATTCGTTTTTATTTTTGCCCCATATGGAACAAATATCCTTTCATAAGAAATGTTATTAAAGCTACATTTGCTGCTTAAAAATATCCTTAGGCCGCGTGGTCCGATCGGTTTGTCCGATCAATCGGACCACTATGTTTTTTATTTCCTGCTGGTTCGATAATAGATATAGTTTGACATCAAATCAAATATTATAAATAATACTTCACAAGCAATACTTACAAAAGTCAGTTCCCTATTTCTAAAGTTTCTGTGGTTCTTGGTGTGGTTTAAGTCTATAAATATTTATAAAACTGAAAATAACTCTGTTCAAGTTAACACTTTAGTGTAAAAATCACTTTAAAAACTAGAGTAAAATCACAAGAATCGGTCGCTAAAGTTGGTCAAAACAGTCACAATTTTTATAAACCAAATAAAATTGAATTCCATTCCTCTTTTGTTTCTAAATAAAATTGTTAAGACGATGCCGATTGAAAGCGGGTCGGTCTCGTGGTAGGAGGCAGGTTATCCGTCGTGCTCATTACAATATTAATCAATGCTTTCTCATCGAGGGCCGGCATAAATAAACCGATGCAGAATAAGGCTTAATGTTAGTTGCACAATACTTAGACGATGTGGCTGAACAAATCTGCAGAAGGGAACAGATACTAAGTAATGTTTTGTAAATAAAAATTTAAATAATCGTATAAGATGTATATCTTAATATAATTTTTATTCAGCCAATTATTATTAGTAAGGGAAGGGGTCAAAGGGTCGTTCAAAACGAGTTAGAGCTTTTATTCTGAGTTAATTATTAGAGAATAATAATTTCGTGTTCACTGAATGAATTCACTATAACAGCTCTGTATATAATTAGCTATTTACCTACATAGTACTTATAGTAGTTACACTATTGCATTAGGTTATATAACCTGTAAAAATAGTTGTAAGAGTGGAAATAAATAAATAAAAAATAAAATAAAAATTGTTCAAATTATTGAACTATTAACTCGAAAATTATAAACTGTTTAGTGCAATAAGGAAGTAGCATTTTTCAGAGGTGTTGTCTAGGTACCTTAAAATTAAGAAAAATGCTTTAGAACAAGCCACTTTACTTACTACACTTTTACACTCTATCTGTTGAACTTACAAGCAGCGTTTGTCTTTCTATTCACGTGAAACTGATTCAATGTTACTCATATTGTAGAACCATAACATAAATATTAATGAAAGATTTTCATGCATTAATGATGTAGTTCCTGCTAATTATTAATAGAAACCTTTATTTTGACTCTTTTTACTTCTTTTTTTCATGTTAACTTGAGCATAGTCATCTGCCGTTGCCTCAACATTAGACGTTATGGTTGAAAATCTGATTTAGATTTAGTTTGCCACCGCAGATAATTATAAATGACCACAATAGCCACTTTATTTAACACGAACCGTCTGTGCCTCAAATATTCATCAGATAATACGCGGGTGGGTCAGAAATGATAGTGTTGAGACAATATCGGCGGGTACCCGGCGCATGATCGTCATTACCCGCCCGGCATTACCGCAATCGCCTTTTAATTACGAGATTGGACTGCCTTTCTACCCAATTAGACTACAATAGATCTTTGTTTGAATGCCAGCGAATGGTAAATATAGTCCGCGGCAGGATTGCGTGGACAGAGTAAGGGCCGGTATTTCAATATATACTTATCTTGATCCTAATCCGGGATTGATAATAAGTATGACTTAAGTGTATTTCAATATAGGATTAAAGTTAAGCGGCACTAAAGTCATACACTTTTACCTGTCAAAAGTAATACTTATCTTAAATGTTATACTTAACTTAAGCAATAAGATAAGGTTACATTGAAATACCGGCCCTAAGGGTGCTTTGTTTAGACGCGCTGGAATAATAATGAAACCTTAGTTCATCCGTGTAAGTAGTGGTTTTCTTATCAATCAGGATTATGTAGTGCTTACTACCTCTTGATAACCTATTTCACATGATGTTGGAGAAGCCGGCTATTGGGTATATCAGAGGTAGCAGGTTCGGTCTACATACGGGTAGTATTTGCGTAGAAAAAGTATTTGGTTGTGTGTTTACATACCAAAAGTTTGGTATATATATATTTGTATAATAGAGCATGGCTCTACCACACTAAACATTGGGGCAAGGTAGAGCTGTTTAAAGATATATGTTGAATTTAGAACTAGTTTTATCGGTATATTGGTAGGTTTTGGTTGAAAGAGTAACAAACGTCAATTTTATTTTACTCGCAAAAAAAGATTTGCATTAAAGGTTTCAACCAGTTCACGTCGCCATTTCGCATAATCACGGCGAAGCGAAGTGCACTCCCCAGTCCCATATTATCGATATTTGGTGTGATTTGATTAAGGTAGATAATTGCATATAACTGAGGAGATCAGGATTATTACCAGCACCTTTACTTTGTATCCTATACATAGAGAAGGTAACTCTACTAATAAATACATCGTATTTGACAGAAATCAGCGATTAATTTATGTAGGTTAAGTTTTTACTAACGAAAGAACTTTGAAACGTGACACAATGCTGGCTATTAATAGCTGAATTGACTATCGACTCTCATTGTGCTAGTAAAAATTAATATTCATTAAATTACATCTATTTGTCCAGTGCATTCCTAAATGAATTTTCAAGACAATAATTAAGGGTAAAAACAAAGCTACTGACACTTCGACATATACCATTGCGAGATATGTGAATATTGGAAAATTCAATGAGAAATATTTAATTTATTAATTTTAATGGAGGACAAAAAGCGTCGCCCGCGCATGTTCGCGACGTGGTTATTTATGCAGTGAATTGTGAGGAATGCCAATTAACCTACGAGTTCAAGTATCAGTTATTTTCCCTTAAAAGTAATTGCGGGTGGCTTGTGAATAGCTACTGGACTGAGGTGACCACACATTAAAATATTATGCAGGGTATCTCTTACTTTGTATCCATGACATGGGTTAAGGTCCGAAGTCTGAATTATTTATTTATTTTATATCACCTCAGAATTCCAAAAGAGAAATTTTATAAAATTTATCTTCTGTTGTTATTTTAGTAAGCATGGTCCATGTTAATAAATTGCGCATGCAATAACAAAGGCACGTTCTAGTATGAAAACATGGTTGCTACGTAGACTACATGTGTCTTTTTGTCCTTCTTTGTATAGGTATCTAATGATCAAGTATTAGTTCAAATATTTGTTAATTTTGCAAAGCGCTTATTCAGGCCTCTGACATAACTTTCGCAAATATGGCAATTAGTCATACCACGCAGGACCAACAGGTCAGCGTACCTTTTAGTTTAGTTGAGTTAAGACGCATATGCTGTTAAGATTTTTACCGATAAAATAGTCACACAACCATTGCGCAATGCAATTCATTCTATCTCTTCTCCTTAGGTCCTATCCATCCCCAATTTCATGTAAGCATGGCTCTCCTACGGCCGACAAAGGTGGAGTCGCCTGCGCAGCAATGACGTGACACTTGTCATAACACTTCTGCGGACTTTTTGCGGCACATTAGCACATGTGTTGCGTGCGACGCCTCGCCGTCATAGCGATGTGGCAGCTTTACGTGTCTCGATGCACTGTTCTTGTGTCAAAGATATATGTACATGTTTTAACACGTATACAGGTGCGAAAATTGATTTACCTGGTTACTACTACGAACTATTCCCATAACACTCATCAGCATCTTGAAAACTGACGCCTGATGGGAATAAGTGGAATGAAAACAAACGTTGAACGATCAATAGGAACAAAGATATTGATGACGTCTTCAAAAAACTAAAATTAATTGAGGCGCGCTTAAACCTTGATTCAAGATATTGTGTCGTGTCAAGCTTAGAGCGTACCTAAAACATGATAATGGGAATCAGACCTTTTTGATCATAGGCTTAAACAGTCAAACTTATCAAGCTGAGCAGGCCTATCATCATAGTATTTTCCCTAACCGAGCTTTATATTATGACACAAAGAAGACAAATAGGTATTTTGACACGATTAAATTCATCAGACTCAAACAAATCAATCGGTATTAGAAATTAATGAAATTATCACTCTGGTACCACAACACAGTTTCTTAAAATATGCAATACAATTATGAAAATTAATAGCCTCTTATCGATGTCCAATTTAACCGTCGATTTCAACTAATTTCAAAGCATAAGCAGTTTCATTCGTCGTTCACGCAGCCTTCATTAAACACACGCCTCGCATAATTATTGCTCTAATGATCGTAAGAAGGCGGTTTAGATTTCTATAAGGCTATATTCTATAGGCGGTTTAGACTTCTATAGTCTCTAATGCCCTCTAAGCACTGCGAGGCACAGCGAAACAACTACTTATTAGGCGTTATATTTAATTTAATATTTTAATTATTATTATTATGAGCCTATAACGTCCCACTGCAGGGCAAAGGCCTCCCTACCCTTCTTCCATTGTTTGCGGTTCCATTTAATTGCCAGTCATAAAATTCATGTCAAAAATCATGGCCATGTTACTTAAACTTATAAAAATATAATATGATTTTAACAGCCTGCACGTAATTTAATGATGAATGATAAATCAGTAGTTTTGAAGTGCCATCATGTGGCCTAAATCCAGCTTTTTCCCTGCCTCCTCCCCATTCCAAATCCGTTTTAGCCATTGAACCTGTGGTACTCATTGTTTTGTACATTTAAAGGTCTTGGGTTAAATAAGAATCAACTTTGAAGCTTTCGTGTGACCAAATGAAACCTAGTGTTTTGGTACCACATGCTCAATTTCAAATTGGTAATTTTTTAATTTATCTCTGGATAAATAGACAGAAAAGCTGGCAAACTTAAAACTATTACTCAAATGAAATACAAGTAACCATTTTGGGTTTGGTGGTTTGGTTAGCGGACCTATTGGCATCGGTACAAAATGCCTCACTTTTTCCCCCGGCAGATTATAATTGTCTTCCCAAACTGAAGTTTGCAGAGTGGGTGGGCAGATGACATGCAGAGTTGGTCATAAAACCTGGCCAGAGCGGGGTGGCATTAGTCTAATGCGAGGCGATTATGCGGGCATCCACGTAGGTGGGTCGCCCCCCGGGCCGCGGCAAAAACCAGGAATGCCGTCGCCATGCATATTCACCGGACCTGGCCGTAGGAAAATGCGACGAAGTGACCAGGTATTCATCGATAAGTGGTTTTGTTACGCGATCAGATTGCCACTGATCAGTAAACAGTTACTGTAAATCTTATAAGATCATCACAACTTTTCCAGAAATCGGGACCAATGAAAGGGTTTCTTTTCTGTGTGTATTTATAAACTACTAGCGGGCGCCCGCGGTTTCACCCGCGTGGTTCCCGTTCCCGTGGGAATTGATCAAAATCCTTTCTTAGCGGATGCCTACGTCATAAAATCTACCTGCATGCCAAATTTCAGCCCGATCCGTCTAGTGGTTTGGGCTGTGCGTTGATAGATATCTATGTCAGTCAGTCAGTCAGTCACCTTTGAGTTTTATATATACAAAGGCTGATTACGCCTTACAATTAAGTCATCTGCTCGTAAAATTATCTTCAAAATGTGTGCTTTCCTGTTTGTGTTATCGTTACAAAAACATAAACAATTAACATTAATATACTAAAAAACTATTGTTTTTACATAATTATAATAGTTTGATTTTACCTACCCGTACAGAAAGCAGTGTTTTTGATACGGATTGCGCGGGAGTGGAACTCTAAAATTATATTGAATCCGTAACTTAGTAGTAACTATTTTAGATTAAATAAAAAAGTTTTTCTTTCATCCATTATAACTTGGGGCTCTTCCAGGCTAGAATAAACGAGCTTTTCCTAAGCAAGCGCGTTCCATCGTAGAGCGCATACCTAGTTGTTAAACATCAGGCAACTTTGTAGTCAAGGGCTGGCTTAGTTCAAATACATGAAAAAATAGGACATAACTTAGGCCGTTAATTTTTACATACCAGGTATTCATATAAACAGGTACGTTGAAGAAACTAAAAATTGTAGAGTATTCGAAATATTCTTCAAGTTAATAGGTGAATTTACGACCCTTGGCGCATACGACGGGTCACTACAAAATGCACCCCCATGCCATTAAAAAAACTTGAGATACAATATTTATTAAGACTTATTCAAAATATAGAGGTCCCTACATATATGCATGTGTAACACTCCTCCCTCCACTCAACCCTCAACAAAACAATTTAACTTAAAATAATTAAATAAAAATCAACCGATACAATCAACCAAAATTAATGAAACGTATCAAACGGCCTGTTTACACAATTAGTCCAGCATTAGTTAACCGCGCGACCGATACGGGCAGATAAATCAACAGATACTTGTCAGAATTAAAAAGCCATAAAGTCGTTTAGCGACGTCACGTCACCGGCCATCAGGTATTCAATTGTGGTGGACGCTCCCGCAGAGGGGGGGATGCGATGTGGATATTCAATTCGATCAATTGGGGATAATTTACCAATAAACGGTTGATCGGCGGGAGTGCGTGGATTCTAGTGCTGGAAGGGAAAGGGTTATCGGTATTTCTACCGGTACCGGTAGGTAGGCTTCGTACAGTAAAGTAAAAATAAATAAAGAAAACAGCGAAAACATCTGTATCTGAATCTGAAATCTTTAAAGCAAGGCATAAGATAACAGGATAGAGTCTCGCATCCTTTATGTAAGTAATATACCCTTCCAATTGAATTCTGAAACTAGCATTAGTAGACTACATTATACTACATAAACTTGTAACATAAAAATAGTATTAAGAAAATTCCTTTTCTATTTTGACTCCCTGTTTTTTTCTGTGTTTGAATTCTTATTTTTTTTCCGATGACTTTGTGTTAAACATTTACCTATTAGGTACTTTTATTTTTATCAGCAATAAAGCCCATCTATTATGTCTTTTAACAATATAGGACAAACACCACCTTTTCTTTTTCCACGCACAAAAGTTAAAGTAGGTAGGTAAATTTTTATGAAGCTATCAAGTTTTCTTCCCACATCATTTTGACCCAAACACGCAGTTTATTTGCATGTATAGATAACCTAGTAACCTACTTTATTATTTCTTTAAAAAGGCACAAAACCTACCGATTTCAAAACCGATATAGACCGATGAACAGCGCCTCTCACTACGGTGATCAGATAAACATGAATTGATGAGAGCCGTGCATGGCGACATCTGCCGAACGAGGCAATTAACCCGTTCGCGCCGTGGCCAGCTTGACCCCCATCGCACGTGTTATTGAATTAAACAAGAATCGAACCAGCTATGCTAACTGTTAAGTAATTGTGAGCCCATTACTGTCCGATAGCGGAGTAATAGTCATCTGTCATTGGGCGGATTGAATTAAATATCATTTGATCAACATCAAGGAAATTATTACAATACTATGACACTTATGAGTTGATTGCGTATTTGGTGGTGGTCTTATATCTGTGCTAGAGCTTGTAGGTTAAGATTTTACACCGGAAAAACAAGTGATGAACATTTTATGTTTTGTCGATGACGTGTGAATTTCGTGATGGGACGCCAAAGTACTGAACGGATTTAGATAAAAAAATACTGTTATGTAGGCCACGTCAGAATAAAACAGCTAGTAGTTCCAGACCATGTCAAAGGAGGTGGACGACGACAGGGTGAAGATGATGATGAAATGCATGAAAATCCATAAGAATCGTGATGCCAGACAAATTGAATATACCATCAAAGGATTTGTCAACTTTTTATGTTTATAAGCCCACCAATCAAAGGCATTTAGAAGTACCTATGATGTACATCTACTAAAAGGTATAAATAATCGCAGCTGTGCACGTGATTCCGCTTACGTAGATTTTAGTAAGTATGTTACAAAGAGTTTTTATCGTGATTCATGAGACTTTCACCTTATTCGTATCAAAAACTATACTCAGTCAATTATATTCTTTTACAGTATTAAAAATTTTGCCCTCTCTACTCTGTGACACTACATGAACTTACATGTGCCTCTGTGACTTTAATAAAATTTATCTAAGGTTAATTCTCCATATAATCCGCATTGCCATTGTCATTTAAAAATAACACTACTATAATATCTCTGTACCAATATTTTAACTATAGGCCATATCCGTTTAGTTTTGACGTGTAAACGGAACATAAATACACGGTTACGCTTTGATTAGATAGTGATTAACTGAAAATAAATTAACATGGATAATATCGCGTTTGATTGAGATTGAGCCAACGTTTTTATTACTTAACAACAATCGATATCTATCCACTCGGTGATCGACGTTAATGTCAGTTAAAATGCACATAATGAACGAAATAACGGTTAAACTGTATAAATCCGTTTTATTCTAACATTTAGCTGTTTCTGGAGTGGATATTGAGTCCTAAATAAACCTTTTAGTTCGAAACGTCCTCGGATAATGATAAAAGGTTTCAGTTACCTACTTTGTAAGTCATAACGTTAAAAATAAAAACTGGACTGATTTTCTAAACTCGCTTAAATATTCAAGGTGGCAAACAATCGCATGCAATTTAATTGTCACTTTAATTCATTACTGCCAATTGCAATATAACCCACAATCAATACTGTGTAATGGCCAGCCTTCATACAATTCATCGTCAGACAATCACATCTTGTCCTCGCCCATGCAAATGTGTTCTTCGTAGCATAATTTCATAACAATCGGTCCAAAAGGAGGCATTTAAGTGATTAGCAATTCTATTCGTCTATCGATCGCAGATCGATAAATGGCATAGATTGCACTTGGCAGCGAGAATGCAGCCAATAGTGACTAGTTCGCCGGCTAGGCGCGGGAGTGGGCAAATAGGAGGCTTGCGCACGCGCCGCCTCCCGTAGGCCACGCCCATCTTTCCCCCCTCCCCCCGCGCCGTGCTCACAGCTCGCCTAGATGCAGCCTCTTCGAGGATCGGTAGATGCTAATTATTGCTTCCAGCTATTCTATTTCATCTTCAAGTATTCCTTTGCTTCGTGATGGTTATAATAATGCCATTTTTTATGGCACTGTAACAGGGTATGTATGACTTGAAGTCGCGAAACTTTTTGTTTTATAAATAAAAGTTATTTAACATAAATCACATTTTACAAGGGAAAATTGTTATTTTTCCAATTTATATGCTTAGAATCAAATCATTCTAATTTCCCATACACAAAAACAAATACCTAGAAAATTATAGAATCTGTAGCGCGTGCACGAATGGGTTAGTTTAAGACTCACGAAATAAAAATACAAGCTGTCGAATAAATTAGGTAAGTACTCAATAAGTAACATAAAGAAAATAAAACCTGTCCCCATTTATTAAGAGTTAACTGAGACTGATTGGTCTATAAAACCATCAAAAGGCAATCAGGACTCCATAAAACCTGAGAGCTAAGTCAGCTAACTAAATTCAAGGTTGGTATATTATGGAAAGGCCGGTGTCATCTGGTTTCTTCAAGTTTCCCACGACACCGAGCTAGTGGTGTAACATGTTTAAAAATATGGATGCATGCCAATGTTACAACCAACTAACAAACAAATGAAATACTTTTCAAAACAACCTTATTACCCGTCAAAACGAACATTGTTTTAATAACATAATGGCTATTAAACCTAAGACTAAACTTAATGATAAAGAGAGTTGCAAATAAAAAGCAGGACTATAGAAAATTTATCTCCAAAATGACTGAGATGACTTAGGTCTTAGATTTATGTCTTTTTATTGTGTTTGTTAGTATCAAAACCATATTTTATTAAATAAGTGAAAAATATATACACTCGTGGAAAACCGATACAAGATACAAAAATCCGCGTGGTATCTTCCGATGTTTATTTATTTGCAGCCTAAAAAGTGCATATAATGTTTGGTGTTAAGGACCTCTTACGCAGTTTTTATTAGTATTCATAGCGCAGAGCAGGAGCAAGAAAAGAACCAGTCCAGCCGACAACAGCTCTATTATGACTTCGCAATGAGGTGACATCCTGCGCACACGCAGCGTTCGTGTATAAGAACTGATTCAAGACTTACCCCTGTGAAGAAATCACAAGTCATTATTTTTTAATAGGAATTACGTTATAGATGCAGTTTATAATGCTTTGCTTGTATAAGATCAGACCACTGGTTGTTTGCTATGGCGCAGTGGGTATTTTCTCGCAAGTTACCCTGTCGAACCAGAAAATGTTTTTTTTCGGCAATTATGTTATACTCCGGGTCAAGAAGTTGGCGGAGTTTTGTGTCGTCGCTGTCTAATCTGTCTTCGGTCGCGTCTGTTAGATAGCTACGAATTACGAATTAATAAATAAATAAAAACATTTGGTATAGAGTGTTCCTTTTTTGATTATTAAGTTTCGTCTATTTGAAAAACTTTAGAATTTAAGTTGAGGAATGTTTGAGTAAAGGTTTGAATTTCAGTATGAATTTAGGAAATACTGCCAGTACCCGGTACAGATCGAGGATCGAACAAAAAACCCCAATCAAGAATTGATATTTTCTCCCATTAAAGTATTTTCTATAATACTCATTTCATGAGATAAGTAAATTATAATTAATCAAGATTAATGTACGTGATGAGTAAACATTCATGTACAAACTGAATAACACAAATATGATAAGTTCACATTACATATTCAACACACCATTGATGCAAATGATAATGCCAAACAATAAACATACAATACACGAAGACACCATATAAAAAAGTCAGTTTCAATTAAACTATATTTTCTCCGTAACTTGAATCCTAAATATGCGCGATGAAGGCATCGATACAACACTCTTATCAGCCTGTCGTAATTAAATTTCAGTTCTTTTGCTTACAAATGAGGTGTCGAGTCCCCAGATAGTGCTGGTTTCGTGTCGACCACTCGTTAAAATATGAAAGCACGTGTCAAAAGTGATCATATCTGAACACATCACGAATATGTAGAGAATAATTTAACTTTAGCAACAGAACAATAAATTTGCTTGAACAGGGTTTTGAATGGCGTATACGTTTTCTTATCGCAATCAGAAAATCTAGTTTAGCAATAAAGTACCTAAATAAAAAAACTTTAGGTGTTCTGTTCTACATTCTTTTTCGTGCCTTAGGATCATGAGCATTATGTAGATAGAACATGAGCTTTTTCTTGCTTCAAAAATTTAATTTTAATTTCAAGTGTTAAAGTCAAAAAAACAAATTGTTAACTTATTCTTCCGTTTAACTACCCGGTCAAGTTTATTTGTCCTTCACCGCACTAACGTACCTATACATTGTACAGTATAACTTCTCCAACGAAAGTAATAATTGAGAGAAGCTGTAAGATTAATGTGTGGCAAAGCCATGCTGCAGTTCTTGCCGTCTCGACCGGCTCGACCGGGGAAGTACACCCTCTCACCTTAGACCAGTTGTAGCTTTTTAGTGTGCTTCGTTAGGTGAGTGAGAGTGGAGAGAGGAGCCCCTCCCTTACCCCTCCTCCCTATCCCCAACGCAAATGGCCCTTCATCTTCGCCTTCCTTCTATGTATATTCTTTCAGAGGTTGGCATTAGCATCTGAAACTTAATCGCAGGTCCATGGGCGGGAGTGACCTGCACTTACCACCAAGTCTCACAAATGTTCGGTTGCACCCCTCATTCTTACAAAATTCTTTAAAGAATGGTTTTCACGGCAAAATAAAAGGTAAAAAGTATAAATTTCAGTTTCAATTAAAAGCAAACTATATTAATGTATCGCTTGCTATCACCCTCCTCTTTATCGTATCTACCTTAATTTGTCAGTATCGCATTTGCATACCGCCCCCTTTGCCGACAGGTGGAAACAATGCCACTTCAATTACACAATTCAATCAGACGATAAAACAATTAGCGGTTCGTTAGTCGTCGGCGCATCGTAATCATGCGTATGCGCACCATATTAGGGTAATTAGTTCGCGTGAATTTCGATAGGGGGCGCTTTTTGTCGCGATTTACTTACGAGGGTCGGGAAATTGACATTTTGTAATAATTACACTGGTATTTATAAACTAATTAAGTGGTTGGATGTTTTGTATTTATGTGGAATAAAATGAGCCGATAACTCTTGAGAATGCAATAAATACTCGGCTTCATTTCGTTGATATAGCTAAACAATGAAGCTTGATAAGCGGAGTCTCCTGGCACAGGCAATATTATGCTTAAAAGGAGGCTCTGAAAACTAGATTTAATAAGAGCTTTTTGTTAATTGCAAAAATAAAATATTTTTTTTTTTTAATTTTTTAATAATAAATAAGCGGCACGGTAAATACTTATGTAGCATTACCGATATTTTCTGTCGACAGGCTAAGAAAATTATAATCATTATAATTATATCATTTTCCTACGACAGAAATGACCACTTACCCAAGCCCATACTTGATACACATTCAAAAAGTGCGTCTTGCTCATCCTAATAGAAAAAGTGTAATAGAAAAAGTGATTTTAATTAACGTCATCACTATCGTTATTACTCGTTTATTATCGTTATTAATAACGTGCATAACTCTTTTGTCAAATGGAAGTTAATCTCGTAAACAAAATGTGATCATTACAAATTAGTCATACGACGTGTGCGGTCTCGTTGTAGAGACCGGTTAGTGCAGTGGTTTGCAATTGTGTTTCTCATTGCACTCGCGTAATTCTGCTCTGCAACGGTGACTGTGAGTAGCGAAGCATGGGACCTTCTGTCAGCTAAGAATAACAGAATTTTACGATAAATGTTTACTTTACTATAAGCATTCTCATAGCTTCAAAGTCAAAGTCTTCAATATATGGAATAGAAAATCTGCTGCCGGTATAACTATAGTGACTAGTTCTACCAAACCGTTGCGTATCATTTGTTTTTGCATGGTCATCGACATGTTATGTATTTTATAATCTTAGAATTAGTAAAAAGCAAGTGTATGAAATATACAAGAAATTACTGGGAGCATTTCCCAAAACCCGAGAAAATTCCAAAACTTGTCTTTCAAATTGGCGTAAACAATCGAAAACCGACTGACCACACTCTAAACTATAGCACCATCGAGATAAAAGGAGAAAACCCGAGCCTGTTTTTTTTAAATTCAATGTTCACCAGAAATTCCAACCGAAACTAGTCAATAGAACCAATTTTTTTTTCGGAGGAGAATGCGTTTATGCACCATAACCGCAGGCTAGCTAAACCTGCGGCAGTGTGTCGGACTCGAGACTAAAACGTCCACTACCCACTAAACTCCCCCGGTTCCCCTTCACACCCGATTGGGACGAGCCGGTGCCAGCGATAGCTATTGACCAGCCCAGTCAATAAAACCACTAGACAATCTAGAAAATTCTTAACTGCCTCCGTGGTACAGTGGTTAGAGCGTTGGGCTCTAAAAACCGAGGTCGTGGGTTCGAATCCCGCTGGGAGCATCACTTTGTGTGATTGTTTCCAGTTTGGTTAGGACATTGCAGGCTTGAATCACCTGAATGTCTGAAAAGAATGATGATTCCGTGCTTCGGAAGGCACGTTAAGCAGGTCTGGTTTCCCTAGTAAGGGTACGGAGGTCAGATGGCAATCGTCCATAGTAATAACCAGCATTGTCAAATCTAGGATCATAGTCGAAGCGGACCCTGAGCTCCATACTGGATGCAATCGGGAATACGCTGAGATGATGATGAATCTAGAAAATTCTTCGAATATTTTTTTTATTATTACAGCAAAAATAATTTTCCTAACAATTCAATTCAAAGTAAACACGATTAACGTTACGTTATTTACATAGATCCCAGGCTGGCGCCGGGTGCGCGCGCGCAGGACAGGTGCGGCTGACCCACATTCCCGCGCTTATCGCCAGATAACGCGCCTGAATATTGATCGCGCTTTTGCAACTGCGAATTCTGTGAAAGTGAAGTTTGTTTGTCCAGTTCCTTACCACGTGATCCACTTGAGATGTTTCTGGTGTTTCATTTGTAATGTAGATTTTAACTGCTATGTAGTTGTTGAGGGAGGAAGAAGTTCAAGACAGTCCTAGCTGAACTTGAGTGCTAAAATCGGAAAAAAATTGTACTGGAGTGATTCTGTTAAAAATTATCAGGTACATGTAGTGGTGAAGCGGAAACAACCTTCTTTTAACCTTGTGCTAAACTGATAAAGAAATAGCGATGTACCTACTAGAGTCTAGCTGGTTTAGGGAAACAAACATCAACAATAAGTTTAAAAGCCGTTGTACGGTCAACGGCACATCACGGTAAACACTTGCAGTTCGATAATAGCACTTATGCCCCCGACGTAAGAGTGGTACAAAGTCCAAAGTGCATAGACTGACGTGCTTTTGACTGTTACAACACTGAGCACACAATAAATCATGTGAATTCCATCGACTGATTTTTCACCGATCGGATCAGATTGCTGTATAATCAGCCAATTTATAATTATACTCGTAGTAAAGGAATAAGAAGTTCTCTGGATTTTCCTCGATACTTATAAATACCGTAACGGTAGGAAATAGTACCACAGTAATTTTGATAATATTTAATACTACAGTATACAGATTTTTATATCAAATAATAAGTCACCAAACTTACTTACTCTGAAGGCAAGAATTAATCTCATTACATTACATTTACTTGTGTTTTTATAGAAAAAAAAGGCCAAAAAGTCCTCAAACGGTAAATCAGATCAATTGGGTAATGCAAACACAGCCAATGTTGTCCGACGATGAATACGTCGCGGTGTTTCCCCTCCGCTAATGGAAAATATACAAGCAGTAAAATCCAAAGATGCGTGTCTGATATGATCCAGATCTAAAGGCATAAATTGTCCAAATATGTAATTTTACAACTTCGTCGGTGAAATAATTGACGCTTCTAACACTAAAACGAAACTCGGCCATCATGTGCAATACGATGTGTTGAAAGTGCTCGGTAATCGTATCATGATTCATGACAAACAATCATTACGCGTCCGATGCATGAATATTGATGACACGTCATGGCCGCTCAGATAATAGCCGCTTTTACAATCGATGCTCCTCAGAATGTACAAAATATGGAGGAATACTTGAGAAGGAATTCGTTCAGTCGAGTAAGCTTGCAAACGTTATTGATGCGGTCAAATAAGTTTTGAGTGGTAGAGACTGACAGCCTGCAACAGTCTGCAACATAGGTTGCAGGCACGAGGTTAAGGAAAAACTGTAGGCCAAACTCCTCCAAAGATACCTACTTGAAGCAAAATACCTAAAAAATAAAGTAAGAAAGAGAGGAGGGGGACCTAAAAAGCGAGATAGAATGCTGTCAATTTTGCTTCAAGTAGGTATGGAGGAGTTTGGCCTCAAGTTTTTCTTTAATGAAGTTAAAGAAGGTTGCAGGCTGTTCCTGGCTGTCAGTCGAAATGGGCCGTCAGGTGTCGCACTCGCTCCTTAGCCTTCCTTTTTAATAAAAAAAAAGTTTCATCTGGTCACTGGTGCCTGTTTGATTATATCTATATAGGCATTGCTTGATTGTACCTACAAATTATCATGGATGATAATGTCGTCATGTTAAAGTTTGGTTTGATAGATTATTTAGCCGGTCACAGGTAAGTAAACAGTTTAGACAATGAAAGAAAACTACATATTTTCATGTACATGCATGTATGTGCACACGTTACGGCACATGCATTTTTCCTAAGCTATGATTTGACCAAAAAAAAAAGTATCTCCCGAATCCTCCGCCAAAAACAAAAGATTATGCAAGGATTTTTAATTATTTTAAATCAATTAAAATCTCTGATTGGAGCAGACAGACGCCGCTTCTACGATGATTTTTCCCAGTACAGCTAATTGTGTCATCACATTATGCATTAAATCTTGTTTCCCACTTAAACACATATATAATGATTAAAATGCCATCCGCACCACCACCAGTTTTACTGATTCGCAATATCCAAAATACCTGACTAAGATCCATAGCTCCTCCGCCGATGAAGACAACGGCGATCGCAAGAAGTCCTCCAACACCCAACAAACACAATCACTTCAGTTTCCAATCCCAAAGTCGCGATGAACAGATTTATGTCCAAAGAATGACGCGCGATCACTAAACTAGTACTTCCTCTATTGCATAAACACTAACAATTTACAGAGATAACAAATACCGATAAAAAATCAAGTAAAATCAATTACAACATAAGATAATGACAAAGGTAACGGAGCCAAATTTCCGTTATGGAAATGCCGCGAAATGAGATGCTAATTTGAAAGGAAAGGAATTTTCGCGGTGAATTTTTTAGGATCACGATTTGCAGATGTTTTTGCAAATGGCGGCGAACCTGCGTTTACGCATGGGCTAGGTCCGGTGCGTAAGTGCCGCGGCCGTCGCGCGCAGGTGGTCGCATCCCGAACAGCGATAGCGTGAACCGACGCAAGTGACGTCACACGCGATTACGGGAATCGAGGTGATGTGACACTCGATTGGTAATCATTGAGTCAATTTAACAGAAGACATGCATCATAAGTACCAGGCTATAACCTCAGTCCTGCTGTCTTGACGAGCAAACGTTGTTTCGGTTTTTTCGAACACACTTTACAGGCGCAATGATTAAGCCAGTGTGTATAGTCAAAAAGGTGACTCGATTTCAATGTTGGAGCCTATACCCAATAGTAGGACATTATATAGAACAGGCTTGACTATAAATATTCTGACGGCGACACTCTAAAATGAATTGTTTTTACTACTGTAGTTGGCAGACAAGCAAATTCTATTGAATGAAAGTTTACCAGACATCTTTGCTTGACTTTCACATCAAAATTGCTGGAACACAGCCAAATCTATTATGACGGCAGATTTTCATTTAAAAACATAAATTAATAAATAGTTATAGATATCCCATAAATTGAGCCTCATCCGATCTATTTGAAAACATTTTCTGTGTTCCGCCGGACGTCAAACTTTTATGGAAAAACTATCGTTTGTGGTTTTCAGTTTTCTTTCCTTCTTTCTTTAACCGAAGGAAGCAATGATCTAAGTATATGTATGTCAATTGACCTGCCCTGCCAGTGATGTGTTCGAAATACAAACAACACTGCGAAACCAGCGGTAGTATCAACCTTTAATTTTGATAATACTTCATTGAAGCCTATGAAGATGAGGTTCTGTTTTAAGTATTTATTTAAATAAATCCATATGTTCCACATAATATTTGATTCCGCAGTGTTAGGAACCGGGTAAGGCGGTGGGCGCGGAGATAGGCCGTGTTTGCTTGACGATAACGCCGAGAAAGTTATCGACTGCAAACACTGGTATCGATCTGTGTCGCCAATCATTATCATACGAGTGCCTGCGGTTAAACAGGTTACTTACTATTCCAACTAAATAACAATCATAAATATTGGACAACATCACGTACATTGATCTGACCAAAAAGTAGGTTGCTTGAACACTGGTTTTGTGGGTATCAGAAACAACGAAGGTACTACAACACCATAAACGGTACATTCCCTTTGTCCCCACTGGCTTTGCCGCTATTAAAAAGGAAAAATATTCAAATTATTTTCCATTGTCCCCATTCATTTAATTTTGAAATTATATTGTCGCCATAGTTTAATAGTTTAGTAGCCATACATTCAGACATAAACATTCACATTTTTTTTATTGCAATGAGTGAGTAACAAGACGAGCAGATCGAACACCTGATGTTAAGCGCCACGTCTGCCCTTAGACAGTAATTCAATGCCAAACAGTAACTAAGCAGTTAGGCACTGCCGTGCGCCCGCAACACCGAGACGACAGTTATTAGGTCTCATATACCCAGTAATTTCACTAGCTTTAGTGCCCTTTCCTACGAAACACAGAAGTGATTGACACATTCATCACGCAAATGTTTGTCCTGGGTAAGATTCGATATCGGCTTGTGATTAAGTCAGTATCTAACAACATCACTGTAATAATTTCAATAATAAAAGCATTAAATAGGTTGAAATGTACTTATGATTTTACCTATTCAGGCATACATTCGTATAACCTTTCCAGATTACAGACGTGTTTAAACAGGCATTGAGTCAATGTACGTTATGTTGTCTCAGATTTATATTATCAGCGGTTAAAACCAGTGAGTTAATAAGACGTACCTACAGTAAATGAATTGATAATAGGACGAGTGTGTGAATGGTAATGCGGGGTGACGACCGATAGCGGTGAGGACTCGCGGCACTCGAGATACGCCGCGTTTGCCCGAAGGCGAGGCGAGGTAGCTAGCCTAGGACAAAGTTAAGGACGAGTGGTATGAGAGCATTGTTACATTAAAACTATCATATTTCTTTAAAAGAGTTATTTTTAAGCTACGGGACTGACGCTCTAGTCCACAGCCCACTGATGGTAAGCGATTACCTACCGTCACCAATGGACATTGGTATTAGAAATACATGAGATGTGTGTGTTTTGAGTTTGTTGTGAACTCAGAAAATGGTTCTTCCCGCTGTCAACACCGTTCCTCAATTGATCACTTATTTACCAACAGAAACACAACGGTGATGAAGTGCAACTCCCCTCTGGTCTTCTTTATCGTACTTCCACAGACGACCCACTTATTCTCATGGAAGATCCACTATATCCTCTTATTCTCTTGTTTGAGTCTTTGCTTTCATTCGAGTGTGATTATAAGTTATAGAGTCGTGAGCGCGCGGTGATACGTGTAGAAAAATGAGTACCTATCTAACTACTATTTTTATTCCTGGTAGGATTTTTAGTGTTCAGAAGAATCTGTTGTGACAATAGCTTATAAAGATAAACACATTAAATAATGAAGTCGTTTTAATTATAAATAAAGCACCTCATGTGAGTACAGACTTTGTGTTTTTTAGACAAAAAATAAATATTGTTTGAAAAAGAAGTATCTTGGTTTAAACTGTTAATTTTACTAAATATATTCAAATTATACTTTGAATCCATTTCGTCCCCGGAACACATCACCGAATCATTAATCGCTAAGGCTGGTGTCATCCTCTCTGCCAGTCCCGGGTCACCACTCCACCCACGACGGCTGGATCTGCAAAAAATATAAAAATAATTGTGAGCAGTGTTTACTTGAAACAATGTATTTAAAAATATACTAAATCTATGATTTAAAAACCTAAAGTTGAGTCATATTAATAGGTAACATTGACAATAATGACAATTCATCAAAATTCAACAACGTAACCTTGTAACGGCGGGCATGAAATAATATTTTTTTTTTGTTAGAACTGCACAATTGCTTAACTTTTTTCAATTACGATTACATAATAATGATCGTTATGAGTAATTTTACAGTCTGAAGACTAAGAAACTTACAGACGTCAAATGTTACCTATATTAAAACGACTCCATTTTAATAATAAAAAGGGTTTTGTTTTGCCAGTGGAGGAATTTTGGAATTTTTCAGGTACGTATCATTCCAAACATTTGAGGGTTGTTTGCGTTAATATCGTATTCCGTGGTGGTCAGCGCGCTCGGTAGCGCTGCATGGACTCGGAAGGCGTGTGTGAACCGCTGCGTCACGAGGTACCGTGGGAACCGAGACGAGACGTTAGGACGAGAACACATGCCATTGAGAGCAATAGTCTTTAAGGTAAGTAATCATATCTAGTTAGCCGCCATCAGTGATCACGATGTTTAAATTTCAATTGATGTACTCGGGACAAATACTCAGTGATGAACATACTTTGTTTTAGTTGTCTGTCTGGATATTTACCTACTCATGTTTATAAGTATATATTTACTTTTGAACCTTCTGATAAGAAGACAGGATTAAAATATAATTGTTTGAACATCATCACCAACATTACAGTGAGCACTGTTATGGGTATCGGAAACAATGGATGTTACTACAAATATGCTAAGTGCATATAATAATACAAATAAACAACCAGACACAGGAGAAATACAAAATACAAATCATAGCTTGTAAGCGTACTAACTGACCACAGTTCAAAAACATTCGTGTAATTTTATCTTTACCTCATGCTAATTATATTATTAACATAACGTCAATGCTTAAGCTTACAAAATTTGCGATTTGGTAATTTTTTGTGATGTAATGCTGTGTGGTACACAATATACGAGTACCTAGTCAATGACAAACATAAATCATATTTTGACCCATTTGACCCAAAATTTCAATAATATAAATAAATATGGTTTTACACGAATGAAAATAAACAGTATTTTTTTGTAAAAAATGGTCACGGAAGCAACAATGGTATGTGCGAGGCTTAACGCGAGGGCGGCGCGTGAGAGGCGCTAATGACAGCGCGGGCGCAGGAGGGCGCTCGTTACGCGCCGGCCGCCGTCAAACAAGCGTTTTGCCACCACTTAGCGACTTGCTACATCCTAACTGCTGCTGTTTTCGACCAGCAAAAACTGGCAGTATAGCACGACAGATCAGAGAAACATTGCTCATTGTTACTTTGAGTTTTTTTTTATTGCAATGTGTAACAAGACGAGCAGATCGTACAACTGATGGTAAGCGCCACGTCTGCTCTTAGACAGTTCAGTGCCAAACAGTAACTAAGCAGTTACTGTCTGGCACTGCCCTGCGCCCGCTACACCGAGACGACAAAGTATTAGCTTTCATATACCCAGTAATTTCACTAGCTTCAGTGCCCTTTCCCCGAAACACAAAAATGCTTGACACACTTCTATTTCACGGGAAAATATCTGGCACTGCGGTGGTACCCACCTAGACGGCCCAGTACAGGAACCTACCACCTGGTAAGATACAAGTTTTAGAATGCTTTATCCAGATCTAGTCTATCAAGACGGCCCATCCTATGAAGTTCTGAGATATACAAGCATTCGATAAAACTGTTAACGTTAAAGTAAACTTCTGTAAACTGTTAACTGTGATTAACGTCATCAGTTTAAGCACGGGACCTTAAAAGTCTTCGTGCTTCACCCAGGTCGAGAATATAGGTAAAGCATGGGCTCGGACTAAAACATCCCCTTTGAACTTTAAACTATGAATTCCTCAGAAGATTTTCCCAACAGGAATTTACTTGCTTTTGAGAAAGGAGGAAATGTAAAAGCATCTTTCCATAAGAAAAACAAGTCCCTCTACATGATCCCTAATAAAACTGCTCCGTATGCGGTCCCAGGACTTTCACAATGTAATGTAACAATTCAAATCACCCTCAAACCGGACATTATAGAGACATGAATATTTCCCGGTGGTCAGTGGAGGCGGCGACCGACCCGATGACAAATTTATCGCACACGGAATATAAAAAGTGCTCGTAAAAATATTACTACGTACGGAACCCCCCGCCCCTCCCCCGCGGACCCCTGCCGGGAGTCCCGCGAGAAATAACACACTTTGTCTTAGAGAGAATCGCGTCCAATCGCGGTACATGGACCCTCTAGGAAAGTGATATGGCATTTAGGAAACAAATTGTCATTTATTTAAATTTTCTTTGTAATATGTCAAATGGTAGAACTGGTTTGATAAGGAGGGAGGATTTCTTTTGCATACGATCAATCCTTTTGACCGTTACAATAGTAACAAATTACCACTAGCAGGTTCTAGTGATCCCTTCTACTGATGCTCACTAATTTCGTTTAAATAAACTCCATAAATATACAGCTATGAACTCAATCAACAGGTTTAATTGATATTGACGAGCCATTTGGTGTAATGGTCGAGAAGCCGGCTATTACACCAGAGGTCGCGGGTTCGATCCCCGCACCAAACATTTGTGTGCATGAACATGTCTGTTTGTATCGGTCTGGGTGTTTCTATGTATAATATGTATGTATTTACAAAAAAAAAAAGTATATAAGTAATGTTTATCCGTTGTCTGGCACCCATAGTACAAGCTATGCTTAGTTTGGGGCTAGATGGCGCTGTGTGAATAATGTCCTGGGATATTTATTTCTTTATTTATTCAAAGACAAATTTGCAAATAGACAATGGCGTTTATCTTCATTCAGTATCTGCTGTGTTGCCTTATATTGCCATATAGGTACTCGTAAATACAAGTTACATTAACTCCGACTACCGAACAAGCACAACCAACCAGCCACCCTAGACAAGCGGCATTTATGACGTTCGTCATCGCTTAATTTGCCATAGCGAATGTCAAATCCCATACATTTCAATATCGATTGACCACGTGACTTTTCTAAGGCACCTGTCAAATCCATACAAATTGGACTTAGCGAAATTCGCCAGCTATGAAGCGATGTTATCTTGTCTAAACCCCCAGATCTCGCCACAAAAGAGTTTATCCTAAAGCCAAACGAAAATGAGCAGATTTGCCAAACTTCCACATTCGTAGCGTGTTGTCAGGCGTTAGGTATCACCGGTTACGATATTGTTAGCTAAAGCGTCTGTCGCGATCGTTTACGAGCGGCGCTGAAGGATCGCGGCGCATCTATCTTGTTTAGTGTGATTGCGCCGATCTCGTTACGCCGATATACGCTATTTGCCGGTGTCGCGCAATCCCACGTTGATTTCCTGACGGCTCAAAGGATACGAGACCTATGAATGGGTAAATGAGCGCTTCTTCTATTGACTGCTATAAAAATAACGAATTATTCCCTCCAAGCTGACTTTGAAGAAAAAGTGTGCCGAAGACATTCTAACCCCTGTCATATCACAAGCTTGATCATAAAATTATCGTAGTTTTATCAGGCACACTTCACTTTTATTTAGTGTTATGACATAAGACATTGAACAATTTGTAAGTACCAGCTCAAAATAACATTCATTTTTAATATTTTATACCAGAAAGGCGTGAATAACGTCGGCAACAAAGTACAACTCAGGCGTTTCCGGACCGCAGTTTGTAAGCCAGCAAACATGAAGCCATTAACTTAAAAGTACTTAAAAGAAATAAGTCAATTCAGCAGGAATTCAAAACAAAACCCATAAAAGTAAGTTTACGCACTTGCGGAGGAAAGAGAGTAAATCAAAAGCGCCCTGGGGCCCAGCGGGACGCCGCTCGTCCCGCGCCCGCCCCCGCCCTGCGCCGGCCTGCAATAAATGCACATGAGGCTAATTCCCGCTGAGCATGCAAAACTGCCTGCACCCTTCCCTACCAGCCTAATTTACTAGTAGATAACACAAACGAAAAACTATAATTGGGTTTCTATTTTCATAGGGTAACAAAAAGAAAAAGGTATTTTAAACAATAGAAATATTTGTTAAGCCCAGTTTAAAGCATAAGCGAACAAAAAACATTACGTAAGAGAAAAAGATGGCTATGACTTTTTGATTGGTCAAATGTCATTTTCAGTATAACATGTTATTGCAAAGCCACTGCACATGATGTCTTTTTGAGTTTCAAAATATATCCGTATTGATTTATTTATTTATTTATTTCATACACATGACATATTACAATTGACACAAATCATAAAAACAAAAATATACATTTTGATCTGAATTGCAATTCAAAATATGTGATTATGATGAATTAACCATTTTTTTTCATATAAACACAACAACGAATACTACTCGAGGTTGAAAACTGAGAGCGTCGTCGAAGTAACAAAAGTGCATCTGCACTTTCTCATTCCAACGAAAACATCGAAGGTGTTTTGAAATACAAGACAAATAACGTCATAATTGTGCGTGCCCGGACACCATCGCCGGCCCCGTCACCCCATCGCGGTTTACGAGCTATATTTATAGCGGACACTCCGTTTTTTACGATATACGTAAAAGCGTCGAAGATTTACGCGAAATATATTCCGACTAATGCTGATTGCAGCGCGCTCCCTGGACTAATGTTATTGGCTTCGGCCAAATGTTATGGAGATTATATTGTTTTTTATTTTGTCGGTGTAATGTTTCTACTTAGTTTTTAGCGGCGTCAGGACATTCTGTTACTATTCAGCATAAAAGCAGTTAATAATATTAATGTCAGCAGTTCAAAGCTTTTAGCTAGAACCATTTAATTTGCAGTTCAATAATTATATTTTGTAAGCCGCACAACCAAGGCACAACCTGTTGTTAAAGTCTCGAACCTTTTGTCTTTTTAATGTTTCCCTACTATGAACACAGTTTTTTGATGTGAAACAATAATATACAGTATACGAGTAGTAAAGTGAATAAAAATGTTATTACTGCAAGTTTCAAAAATGAATAGCAGCTAGGTTTCGTTAGAAGCGCTTTTACTTTTAAAACTATCAATATCCTGTTTATTTTAATTCGTGTTTTAAAACAATTAACACACGAACCCAGTATAACAATGCCGCTAATGAAAACGTCTACAGCACAAGTGAGTGAGTTCCTGGCTATAGAGAGACGGACATTACGGTTTCATGGAGTATTTATAGTTTAAATGAGACGTCGTGGCCGACAAAAACGTCTCCCGTCCCGTAATAAGCCGAACGATCAATTTTTTGATAGTGTCACCGGCGGCGACCAGTCATTTCTTACGACAACATTTGATTTGAGTCCCGCAAATTCAATTTGCGGCACAATGCCGGAGGTCGCGCGATACGCCGAGATGGAAAGCAAACTGGAACCCAAATAAATATTCGCTTTAGCAACAATCGGACTCGCAACTCACACAATTACGACGGAATGGAAAACCTTAGATAAATAAAATCGGAAGCGCCCGCGGCGGGAGGGGACTTTTTCGCTAGAACAGAAAAAGCGAAGGCAGCAAACACAAACATCGGGCGAATGTAGCGAATTTCCAAAGTCCATTCGGTTTATTGACACACGAGGGGAGGTGGCCGAATTCAAATCCCCTGGCTGGCGATTTACAATAAATTTTCAAGCGGCGAATATGTTTGCAATATGTACAGGGTCGGAGGGGCCCTCCCGCCTGCGCCCCGCGGCGACGCGAAGGGCCCAATTTTAAACACTTGCTGAGGAATGTAAGTTGTTTACAACGTAATCACGCGACCCTCGAGCTGTGAATAAACTTCAAACGCTGTTAACATGAAGCCCCGGGCCGAATGGAAAATATGACAAATCGGTGCGGTTCATTCGTATTAGATTGGAAAGTTGGACGTGAAATTGTGTTATCGTGGTGATTGCCGAAGTTTTAAATTACATTTGCGATTGATGGCGTGGTCAAATATCATTCAAAAATTTAGGTTTAGGTTTTTCAAGGATGATGCAGTAATAGACGACAGCCTGTTGTACGGGGTTTTCAACAGGCCCTGAAAAACCCAAGTATAATTGTTTTTAACAATTAGAATTTAAAGATAAATAAATCACTTTGATGTTTATTTACGATCAGCATTTATTTAGAAAAGAATAATCTGGATTCTTTCTTATGAAAATCAAAGCCTGACTAAAATTATTTCAAAATCTAAATTACTTCTTGGCTCAAGCGCACCTCAAACAAAGCAACAGGCAAAATAATTACAAAAAAATATTTTCTACTTATAGGTAGTCTACCTACCGTAACGTAAACATTTGACATTTGAATTTGAAGAAAGAGATTTCCTTGAATTGCTTTCCATCAAAATCTTTCTTCCCTAAGTAAAGGCAGCCAGCACAAAGGCGGCCTGTTCCCGCATTCATGGCCGGTGCAATAAATGCATCAAGGGTCGGAGGGTCACTCCAGCCAGTCGGCAATTTATTGTTTTATTAACCCCATGTAAGGTTTTCTTTGTTTTGCATTATTTCGCCAGTCGGGTCTAGTCAGTGACTAGTCAAACTATATCGTTTATTATTTTAACTGTATTCTGAATCGTAAATAGTTTTCTTTACAATTACAACAAAATTAACTATTTAAAAAACTAGTAGTGTGAGCTCATTAAATATTAAACAAATAACGTCTCGAGATCTGGACGTAAAAAAGTATTAGTCTATTTATGTCACAAGACCTCTGTTGAAATTAAATCACCTTTACAAGATTTGGAGGTAAGTTCTCTAAATCAAATTATCCTAAGTTTCTTGTGGTATTATTGTTGTCACATATTTCATTTTACAAATTACAGTTCTGATAATCACAACAACATCTAGCAATTAGTGTTTGATGTTTTCCCCATACATGGCTCAAGTACAAGACAAATTACTTAGATTTTAAGTCCTTCAAAAAAAACAAGGAACAGAACAAGAGTGTTCCCAAAAAACAGAACATTACAGTAGAAAAATGCTCGAAGCGAATGTACAGCGAGCGCCCTCATTACGCGGGGCAGAATTCCACTCTTTATTTATGAAATAAAAATGAAAACATTTCTGCGGAGAGCTGACGAATGGCCGCCGCGGCCCGCCCCCTCCCGCCAAAGGTCCCCCCGGCCCACACCATTCCCCCCACTGGGGACGTATATCTCGCGACATATAACTCGCACACCTTGTATCATATACGCGCTACTTGACAATTGGGATTGTTTGAATTGTATTTTACAATGGAGTATCATTTTAAAGTTTAAAAATAGAATTTTCCTTGTTATTTGGTTTCTTGGCTTGCTGTGTGTGTCAGTATTAGAATTACTAAAGTAATAGCATACTTAACACACAATAAAGGAGTCATAAAGTATTTATGTGCACGTCTTGTCCATTAAACGACGATCGTTTACGAAATGTTAGTCAAAAAAATGTTCTTTATGGTCCCTACCATAAAGAAACGTTTTAATCTACCAAGAGGTCCACATACATTGTAGATTTACTAGTAATAAAAAGTATTTAAATACTGACTATACCACTAGAATTTGTAATAAAAAAATATTTTGTCAAAAGTACGAGGCACTTCCCAAACGTGACAGAAATAACAAATTAAATAATCATGAACGTAGCAATAGTAAACATAGAATGAGATTAAGAAAATAATTCTTCGGAGAAAATCGTTTTCTAAGACAAAGTGGGCCTCCTTGAATCTCAATTGGATTTCCATTTGTTCAAGCCGGTCTGAGGTACTCGCAGCGTATGTCGTGCTACTAGGCGGAGGGTTATTCAATCAACCGGGCAGGACTTGTAGGTAAAATGGCAGTGTTTGTTGTTTACAGACTCTATACCGAAGCCGTAGAAAGATTTAATACTTAGTTTTTATGTATAATGTATGTCAATTTCTCAGTGCAGTTCTCTGACAGATTCCATAAACCACGACCCCTTATTCAATTTGGTCTTCCGTTGACATGATTGCTAATAGACCTTCTTAACCGAACCGAACCTATGTACCAGGAGCGAGGGTTTGAATCAAAGGACAGACATATGTTTAAGGCATTTGAGTTTGTTCAGTATCTGAATGTTTATTTATGATATTCGTCCGCTCTGATACCCGGAACCCAAGTACTTAAGCTACTTACTTTGGGGTCAGGCAAATGCATGTGAAGTCAAACATGTATTGTAGTGATATTAGAATTTTTGCTATAACTATTTCATCGTACAACATTCATCAGTAAATAATATGTAAAGCAATTCGTTAGTAAAAGTTCAATCTTCTTTAATTAAATCTTATAGGACTTGCTCTTAACAAATATAGTAACGTATGGGTAACTCACAGACAACATCTTATGATATTAACTTATTAACTTACCTATCTATGTATTACTCATGTTAGAACATGAGTAATACA
Organism: Mecyna flavalis; assembly: GCA_949319885.1. Lineage (NCBI taxonomy): Eukaryota > Metazoa > Arthropoda > Insecta > Lepidoptera > Crambidae > Mecyna > Mecyna flavalis. The sequence continues at coordinate 19,057,583 of OX439434.1, read as the reverse complement.
TAGATAGGTTTACATAAAACATTTACAAAAAAAGATGTAAACTTAAGTTTAGTCTATTTAGCCATAAAAGAGTTGCTAGTCCAACATAGTCGATCTTCTTTTATTACCTATTTATCATGGTGATTGTTAATAAATCTGATGTTGTTTAATATTTATGTGCCTTACAAAGCAGTTTCTCATAAAAATAACAGTTTCGAAATGCTATTGGCACTAACAAGAAGATAGTGAACATTCCTCTTAGTCAAAAACATTTTACAGCATGAGTCACATTACGTCTAGTCTAGCTACAGCCTCTGGCAGGAGGCAGGCGGCTAACCGACACCCTCTTAGCACACGAGTACGCAGTCGGTATTTTAATTGCATACATGTGACTGTAGATAGTTTAATTTCGCTGGGGGGCGCCGGGCGGAGGGGCCGGGGGGCGGCGTCGGGGACCGGAAAGATTTTTCAATTACCAACTTTGTGCCGTTCGCTCCAATCTCGGAATACAGACGACTGCAGGCGCAGAGGCAGCTGCTAATTATATAACCTGATTAGTGCACTTGGACTGGGCTGGAGGCTTTATTAGTTAATACAGTAGGGAATAATTGGAATAGTGAAATGTAAAAATATAGGTTACAAAAGCGTAAAAATGCAAACCGGTAAATCATAATGACTTTTTCAAGACAAACTGTTTCTAAGTTTTGACAATCATGTGACAATTTCAGTATAAATAATAAACTTCATGATGAGGGAAAACTATGCAGCATTAGCTTTCACAGCGTGTCTTTTACAGTGGGTGGTGAAATTAACTAAAGATGCTTGAGAAACCACACTTGGTTGTAGCGACACTCTTCTTACTGCTATTTTATCAGTTATTAATAATTTAAAACATGCCTAAGAATAACGATGTATCGTAAAAGAGCCACCTGAACTTAAAGCAAGGCAGATGGCGTTGAAAGTATGGCTTATAAAAAAATTTCCAAACATATAATGTATTTAATTACTCCTCTGTCCCGACACTACTCTGTGCACTGTGGAATTCTTAATATCAGTGCGCGCTAACTACGGCCGTATAATATTGGCTACAGGCGGAATGCCCCCTTCTCGAGTCCTCAGCTGAGACACCCTCCCCCCCCCCCTCCCGGCGCTGCTGAACACGCCTGGACATGGGGACATGGCCATGGACGCGAATGCACAGTGGACATGTGGAAAGCTTAAGTAGGAAATAGTATTTAAAATGCTAGTGGAACCGTAACAGTGGTCTTTAGTTCAATTCGGGGATGAAAAGTTTACTTATTTATTCCTAAGTATATGGCTTATAACAAAAATAAAATATGCTTCTACTGGTCAATTCTCATACAAGCAAGCGTTGTGTAAATATCCTTGGACATTATGGACCTTGTTGATGTTTCCTCAACAGCAATAACACGCCAATCACGTCAAAGTGCTAAAAGGATAAAAAAGTTTTGAGGTGCAAAAAAAATCAGTTGTACACTAAATTGCAAAAAGTTCGACTTTCACTTTGATCCATGGGTTAATAGATGAAATTATTAATTGGAGCAACAGCTTTCAGATTATGTAAACTTTACACATGGAATTCAGACCAGAACCATATAAGATGTTTGTCTACTTAGATTCCCTCATAATATTTTTTTCCTTTACCGCTCTGGGCTAGTGATAATACTCGTAATGCACAAAGAAAAAACCCGGGCGCACATCAAGATTTGATCCTTCTTTCTCTCAAACATTGAGTCGTACATTAACTTCTGTGTAGTTTGAAACATTTTTACCTTTTATAATCGGTGACACGATGAATCTGTTCGCTCTTAACTGTATTCCAATTCAACCCCCGGACAAAATCAAAAGCTCTTGCGTCAGCGGGTTGAGGCTATATGACGAGAAGTCGCGTTTATTGGATCGCGCGGTTGTTTCAATAATTACACGGTTCGCAGGCGTTGCTCTAAATTGGATTCCGTAGCTTTGTGCGAGTTCAAAGGGCAACAGTTCAGACCCTGGCTACACGGCTACACGGGAATCGCACGATCAATTTTGGACGTATGAATTTTTACAACTCCCTGAAGAGGTCTTTGGTCAACACAAAGTCAATAGGATCCAAAATACCTTTATATTACTTCCTAACCGGTGCAATAAAAACAGAATTGGAAGCATCTTCGTAAGATTCAAGATATAATTTGTTAGAATATGGATACGAGTATTATCACCTCAGTCACTTGTACTAATGTTATGCGAAGATCTATTTTCCTTTCCTGGTTCTTTATTTAGTTTTGGACTAAGCTTTTGTGAAAATTGCTGAAGGATTTTTATTCAAAATGATTGAAAAAATCCATGGCATCCAGGCTCTTCTATATCAGGACATTGTGCGAGACTTCACGCCTACCATCGGTAAGGCCCAAAAATGTAATACGAAAGGACATGTTTAAGCTCTAAAATGTTTTTTCTCCCAAGCAAAATAAGAGCTTTGCCAATAATAATATAAAGTTCACTATCCTTAATAAGTTATTAGCCAAACGGAAGCACAAGACGACCAAGTTAAGTGCCAGGAAGAACAAGATCTTTGTCCATATACCCACATAAGTATACAATTAAATAGGCTGTATAAATACATAACAATAATCTTCATAGACTACAAAGTTACTAATATCTCCACATAAATTTGCATTCACATCAGTAACTTAGCAAACACGATTGAGCAGCCTCCCCCCATCCGTAATGAGTCTCTCGTCAGCTTATGCAAATACTAGTAAATGTATTCCAGTCGCGTGCGCAGTGCGGGGGCGACGCACGCGCCAGAGGGGCCAGGGGCGGACCAAGGGAGATCACCAAGGATAGGGCATATTCAAATGTACACTGTTTATGTCACTCCAGTTGACAGACAGTTTACCTACATTCAAGCGAGGTGCTAGAAATAACAAGATTTTAGCTTACAATCATACGTGTCATACGGCATTCCCTACACCAGTCATTGGATGTGTTGTTTGATTAGTCGTTAAGAATGACATAACATTCACTTCACTTAAAACAAGTTAAAAAATAAGAACAGCTAGCAAAAAGTATTATAACATAAAAACATAAATTTAAGTACCTAAATAGGGGAAAAGAATTGTTACATTTTCTTTGTCATCTAGGAGAAAACAGAAGTAAAATAAAAAAAATACGCTTACAAAATGGATTGGCATCGACCTAAATCCGTCACTGGCCCCGACCTGTCCATTCTCCCTTATTGTAATATTGGTGTCCGGCCCTGGTCACGTATCGACGCGGGGTGCATTCGCACGCATGCATAATGCACCCTAGTCTTAACGAATCATTGTATCGAGTCTGCGCGCGTATCGATTGGGAAACTACACACGTTGTTGCACTTGTTATAAATGCATGCCGACTGCGGGACCCAACTAATGTTAAGATTGAGCTTCCCTGAATAAAATAAAGAGACCGGGAACAAACTTTCTAACTGCTCTAGCATAATTTTTTATGCAAAAAAATATTATCCTTCGTAAATATTACTTACACATCGTCACCTAGCCGCAAAATAAACATAGGTGATAACGAATAAACACTCAGACGTTTTCTCGTCGGCCAAAACCAATTCAATTCAAACAAGTCAATTTTGTTTTCAATGAATCCTATATTCGTCAAAAAACTTCCCATGGGTCAATAACGTAATTACATTTATACTGATAATGGCAAAACTGAAAGGTGACGTTTGTTACTATGTATGCACATTCATGTAAGGTAAGAAACTATGGTAGCCGACCATTGTTCCTTACCTTACCTTTATTTAATGAGATTGTATAAAAAATATCGGAACAAAACTACAAATAAAACGTGGAGGGCAAAGTAACTTGATTTTTATATGTGAATAGTGTCTAGGTTTTTTTAAATTATTTATTGGCTTGGTTAATCAGATCATCTTTACAGCTACCTGATCATCGAGCAAGTATCGCCGCATAGCGGCATAAAGCTGCAGTTTTAATAAACGCGCTGCGTTAAAGTGCAGCGGCGGAGGCGGTTTTATAGACCGTTCACGCGAATACCTCGTCTGGCTTTACAGGCTTTCGATTAGGTACTTTAATGTATTTAACTCTTTACCGTCCTAAGCTTAATCTGTTTGAAGACTTAGAGCTAGCCAGGAGGTCTGAATAGCCGGCCTCATTCGAGTGATTATAAAAACAGTTTCAGAACTATGAGTCTACTCATGATTGTGATCTTTGAGCCTTTGATATCAGGCGTACTAGCGCTTACTTTGTAGTATTACCGCAACACAGCCAAAGCTATTGTGGCAATAAATTGCACAGATAGAGAGCCTCTCACTAAAAAGGCCAACGAACAACTAGACCTAGAGCGGATGGGAATCGAACCCACGACCTTGGGGTTTTAGACCAGAGTGGTTTGTTTAATCACTGTTTCACGGAGGGTGGTGAAGGTTTCAGTCGAAGTATACAAAAAGGCAAATTAAGTTTAAATGTATTGCCTAATGTTTTAACTTTAGCAGAACAAAACTTCCTCCAGTGAAACGCGACGCCGCATTTTGTTTACCAGCCCAGTAGTAACACATGTCAGCCGCCCCCGGTAATTAAGGGCGGTCCACTTTGCGCCTCGTTACGGTAGGTCCGGTCCGGTGGCGCCCTCTGGCGAACCTAACCGCACGCGTTACATTACCGAGGTTACAATCCATTCGCGCGACAGAGTTGCTGCAGGCTTACATGCACGCAGTACACTGCGTAGTTTACAAACTATCTTCATCAGAATAGCGCAATGGATTATCTTCTCTATACGCATAAATAGGAAATCATTGTTCAAATGAGAAAATACGCTCATTGCGACAGTATTCCCAAACCGAAACGACCACTTTAAGAAACAAGTGTTCCTCAAGGTTGTGGACAAATCGATCCGACATATTATGTAAAGTTGACGAGCTTCGAAGTATTAAAGATACTTCGAAGCTCGTCATACATATGTCGTGCAACGCTTGTTTGTTTGCAGCATAACTATAAAATAGCATAAGTTCTTTATAAATCCATTTGCATTCAAGAAAGAAGATATCATGCTTTGTATAAGAGATAACTTTAAAAAAAAAATAACAAAAAATATTCATTTCAAGACAAAAAAAAGATTTTTTACTTTCGTAGCGTGGCGAATTAAACTAGTTGTCAGTGATTCGTGACTCAATAGTTGCTAAAATCTGACAAGTCTCTCCGATAAACTGTAACTGTACTTTACCAATTCATGCTTTGGAGAATGATAAGATAAGTTAAAATACCTAACAAAAATACCTTTACTAGAAACAAATGCAATCACCACAACTCGTTGACAATTTTAATGGCGGATGTTACCAAGGGTTATCTTCCCCACTCCGTGCCGCCTACGTACTAAATGCTTTGCTCAGGTGATAAACAGCCTGAGGCACCGATTGCGCGAGCGCCGCTCATCAATCGCCGCAATGGCTGTTGTCTAGGCCGAAGCCATCCAGGCTCGAGTTAATTTGCCCGCCGGAGGCTAATCCGCCGCCTAATTATTGCACCCTCCGTGGCGAGGTGCCACCCGCCCCGCTACCCCCTACGTACCCTACTGATAGGGTTGCTAGTTTTCCTTGTCTTTAATCTTTTTTATGTCGTTTCAGCAGACAGACAAGCACGCAGCCCACCTAATGATAAGCAGCCCCTGCTGCCTATCCCTTTGAAAAAAACGTTACTAAGAAGCCTATGCTTCTTAGTAACGACCTAGTTAATAGACCCTGGCTTCTTAGTTAATAGACCTATGTCTATATGTGCTGCCACACTGTAGGTTTCTCTGGTATTGGAGCCCTTCAAGTGATCTTTATTTATTTATTTGTTTATTTTAAAAGGTACACCAACAGCATAGCACACAGTAAAAAATGTGTTAACAAATGTATGAAAATATTTTTATAAGCTTGTATGAATTCCTAAAACATCTTTGAGCTTTAAGATTGTTTTCTTTTATAGCACACACAGTAACTTGAAGTTATCTTACTTTAGCCACATACCGTTCTTTAGTTAAAAAACCGAAAAAAATCTAAACTCTACTTCCAGCATAATATGAACTTTAATAAATATAAAATTTCCCTTAACTTCAAAATTTTAAGGCAGCTTGTTGCCATTTACATACTCACAACTTAATTACAGGATCTCGGGTCTTGGATTTCAATTTTCAATCCCGGGTCGGGCAAAATTTGCTCACTAATACGCATTTTAGTACAACAATTAAATAGGCTGATTCTTAAATTTTTAACTGACTTAAAAAAAATAGGTTTTTAAGTGTGTTACCTCATAACTTTTCACTGGGTGACTGATTAAGGTGAAAACTGGTCAATGTGATGTGGTTCTATTTAACGTTCAAGATTTTACTTTATTTCTCTGTAAAGTCTTGGTCAGCCCTGCGGAGCTAACGCTAAGTCGGGGAAAATTGATTCCTTGTAACGACCGGGAACGTGATTATTGCAACATTTTAAACGCTCCTTTATTTTGTCCTCCGTTTTCTGGATCGCTGCAGCTTTCATAAGTACGCCGCCTTAAAAGTCTTATGGTTAGTTTACTTTGTGGGTCTTTTGGTGCGTTTGACTGTGGTTTTGATCTTCTACTCAAGGTGATAGCATTTTACAGCAGTCGATACTAAACTTTATAGTTTACTAGAATTCCGCCCACGGTTTTACCCGCGCGTGATTTCTTTTTTCAAATAAGTCCCCTTCCCCCACATTTCCGAGATTAAAAGTACCCTATGTCACCCGAGGATAGTGTAGCTTTCCAACAAGGAAAGAATCCTTTTTAATACAAACAAACAAGCAAATGTTTATTTATTTATTTACTCTTTATAATATTAGTATAGATGTATGACATGACTATTATATCAATTTATGTTTAGCTACGTTTGTACGGCTATCCGTGAATTTCTAGCCATAGCAAAAGTAATAAAATGTAATGGTGATGAATTCCGATTAGAAAGATTAAGAGATATTTTAATTTTCGTGTAAAGCACTATGATAATTATCTTCTCAATTTTACGTTTAATCAAATTGATTTTATGGTATGATTACCCTATATTTTTGTATTTGTATGAGTTCATATTACTTATTATTAATTTTAGATAAAAAAATACTACAGGTGGTTATAAAAACTAAAAATCTACAATGCCATCAGATTTATAAAACAATTCTGAATGAACGAACCCAATCTATAGCCAAATGAGAGGCGAAATCGATACCCAAATAAGATGGCAAATTATTCATAGCGACGAGCAATAGCCGTAGTTCCTCAACTGGCGCACAGCGGCCGGGGCGGGGGCTGCAGCGTCGCCATGGCAACCGTCCCCGCCTAATCAATTGCAGAAATATGTACGACCCATTACCAGGCTAACCTGGCCTGCCTCCCCCCGCGGAGGGCGAAGAAAACTAGACCATTCGAGGGAGTGATGGCGATCGAGAGAGGCCTCCGTACCCTGGGCGGTACGTACGCTAGGCGACATTACACACGTTTGGGAAGCGAAGAAAAGACGTATAGACGCGACGGCTATATGAGTTATACGGCTTTAAAATGTTGCGCGATCGATGCCGGCTAATGGCCGCTCGTCTCGGCGCGCGCGGGATCGAGGTGGCGATGCGATCTTGAATGCTTTGCAAAAGTTAAGCAACTTTTACAGTAGTCAATGCACGGATGGGTGATCAAAAATTTGATGATGATTTCCTGACTTGTTGTACCTAATAATTATGCAACGTTAGTTTGGACTGCTGCTTTTGTTGTAAGAATGCATGTTAACCAGTAACAGAGTCAACAAAATATTGAAAGTGGACAATTTTTATCTATCGTGTCGTAGATTAATAACGGCTTTCTGATTTCTGGTGGCTAATACTCAATTTTCAAATTACAAACCACGCCTAATTACTCAGCAGTAGTAGCAGTAAATCGGTTTTACCTAATATTGATCAAACTCTTTAACACACAAATAAAAGAAAGTTTAAGTTTACAACTTTACGTTCATACAAAAAATCCTTCGTGCATACTAAATAGGCATGCAAAATAAACCACTCATTATACAAAAACCAATATTTATTTAATTAAATACTCGTACATAACACTATATTATTATAAATACTTATTCACAAAAAACACTAATCACAGAATAAAACTACTAATCGAATATTCATCGCTCACACCTGTGTAGCACGTAGTCCGTAGCGCCGTAGTCGCCCGTAGCGTGTCCGTAGCACCGTAGTCTGCGGACCGACAAAAATATAATTATTTCTATTAAATTTGGTTTTTATCGATTTGTTACTTCTACTATTATTATAAATACGACAGTTTGTGAAGATTTGTTAACTTTAAAGCAAAACTTTTTACAATTGTTTAAAATCAAAAATCGATTTTGCAAATAATTTTTTGGTTCAAATAACAGCCCTGTTGAAAGACGTCTTAAAATCATGCTTAGAATTAAAACCAAGAATATATTTTCAATACCTTTTACATCAGAATGTTAGTTGTTTGTCTCGAATTGACGATCCTCTATCACGAACACTGCAGTCAGCGCCACCTGGAATGTAAATAGTGCAAACATGTGTATACAATAAAATCAACCAACTGTCTCAATATTGTGTGTAGTTTACCTTTTGATTATGGTCTTGTAGAAATATGCGGAAATCATCCGAGAGGACCCATCTGAAATTAAACAATAAATTAAATTACTAAAAACTTTGCTAATTACACACCCAAAAAACTTATACAGACTAACTTGTTCAAACAAGTTCATACAACAACTACTACAACATTAAAACTTACTAATATCAATCGTTTTCTTGATAATCCAAATTGCATCTTGCTCCTTTCTCCATACGGTGGTTGCGTTGCCTGTTAACAATAAATATATAATTATTGGACATCTAGTCAACATCACATACATTGATCTGACCCTTAAATAATTAGCATAACCATTTAATTTTGTGTTATCTGCATCAGATACAACAAAGGTGCCACGAATAAATACTTACTAATACAAATAAACATCCAAACATAGAACAAATAAAAATGTTTATCATTTAAATATTTCTCTTGAGTGGGATTCGAACCCTGACGCATAGGTCAAAGTTACTACCAAATGCATCATCAAGCACCAAAACAATGCCATTGCATTACAATAAGAATTTATGGAAAATAGTATTTATGTCATTAATAAAACATTCTACACATAATAAATCTTCTTCATTGAAAAATATAACCCCCTCTTGAAACAGAGATCGTAACACAAAACTGCAAATACGATTCAAAATGGACGATCCACTTTTATTCCGTTAAGAACACGTTCGAAGCATCTGTATTATATGTATATCTGCTCTTACATCTCGCTCTAAGTTACTTTTAAATATGAGTGCATACGACAGCGGGTGGGGGTGAGGGAACCCGACCGGGGGGGAGGGGGCGGCATAATTGCGCCGAGACTGCACTCGCGGCTGATATTTCTCATATTACCCCACCATTAATTGATAATGCGCCCCACGACCCAATATCGGCGCACACCTGCTACTGAAGGCTAAGATTAACATCCCTTATTGCTCCACTATTAATCGTTTGTTTAATTCGTACGCAGCCGCCCGCGAAATTAATTATACCCACTAATTGTGTTCGCAATATAGCGCCGACCTGACCTGAGCTAGGCACTCACGCCGGCGTTCTACTCCGGTGCTGCCGACTATTCCAGGCTTTTTACGACTACTGTGATACTATGAGGTGTCAACAACCAAACTTTTTCGTCTTTTCTCCTACTAACCACCATGAAAATAAGAGAACAGAACTAAGATCATTGTTGTTTTGTCTTGTGCAAAATAATAATTTTACTTGTTTTTGGACGAGCAACAAACAACGATGAATATTGACCATAACATAACAAAGTGACTTTTGAACAATCTCTTTTCGACATAACAAATGGGAGGAGTCGGAAATAAAATTCACAAAACGTATTCACCCTCTTAAATAACCGTTGAAAAGACAACCCACACTCCATTACGTGATTTAAAAATCATATTCAAAATCGTCCAAACGAGCGTACCAGCTATTCTATTAGGGACCCTTGCGAGTATAAATTCCATCGAAGCGCAATAATAATAAAAAAATGTCGAGAGCTTGTCGCGTGCAAAAGACGTGCGGTCACGCGTCCCCCCTCCCACCGGCGACCCTCGGAGCCTCCACCCTCACGAATATAATATGCATTATGCGAAATCCGTAACTCTTATGCCCGGTCTCAAGAATACCTCCGGGCCTGGGGGCGCATTGCATCTTCGACCTTGTCTGTTGGTGGGTAGAGTCGAGTTTGGGAAGCGGTAGGGGGTTCCTTGATGGCCGGAGGGTCGGAGGTCGCCGCGCGGGCGGCGGGCTGCACTCTCGAGATAACGCTCGGTATTAATCATAGTATTATCGGGCGCGGCGCGTCTTTGTTATGACACCGCGTTATTGCACTTTTTTCTCCCGTATCTACCCTCAGCGATAAACGTAAGAGAGAATTTTCCGCGACAGATGTTTTAGTAATCCGCCGATATGATCGCCCCAATAAAACATTCAACTTGTGCTGGATTGGTAGAGATCGCCTTGATTATGACATCTCTTAAACGGCATTCCCATTTACAAAGATAAGCTAACATTGCAGGAGATACCACGATACCACGAATTGTTGTAGTGCAAAGGTAGAAGAAATGGTAGTTAAATGGAAAAAGATTTTCTGAAATACTCGACATGCAAAACTGTTTTAGATATAAATCTTTATTCAAATGTTTCTCTACAAACGATTGAGTTAAAAAACTTACTTGATAGGTATTTAATAACATCGCAATTTAATTTTTTAGTTTAATAGGTATATGTCTCCTTTTGCAATATATCTGGAAAATGGCACAAAATCACCTAGAATCATTATCATCAACATCATTTTCTAATCTCCATGATACAAATTCAGTTATTTAGTCCGAAAAACACTGCAATGTATGTAGGTATGAAAGTTATACTATAATATCTTTGTAGCAAATATTATTTTACGCAGACCTTATCATGAAACATTTAATCTTGTTATTAGTGTACAAATAAGATTTAAAGTCGTTAATTTACAAATATAGTCTTAGTAGGAAATTCTAAGCTCAGCACATCATCTGATGTTATTGCCATCTGGCATTCCGATGTTTATAGTGCCAGAAGACAAATAAAATAATCTTTTAGTAAAATAGAAATATGCTATAAACAACAATTTCCAAAACCATATTATTTGTTTTCCTAAATTGGTATGTCAGTCTACTGTTAACAAATAACTAGAGTCCGACCGAAACTGGTTTTCTGGCCGAAACCGAAACCGTAACCGAATGTTCGGCCGTGACTTCAGTTTCGGCCGAAACCGAAACCGAAACCGAAACTCACGTGGTCAGGTATAAAATTCCTTAAAATACTGAAATTTGGTGCTTTTTACCCATTATCCTGCATTAATTGGGACATGAAATGGAATCACAGTATATTAATTTTGTTGTAATCATTAATTTAATACTAGACTTCCGCCTGTGGCTTCGCTCGCGTAGACTACATTCTATAAACCACTATGAACCCCTTCTTAGTGGAAACTTACACATAATGAAGCTCGCTTTTAGAAAATTTAAAATAAAAAATTGACCCCTTGAGGAGTGTAATATCCAAAACCCTTTTTAGTGGGAACTTAAACATTATAAAGAACTCCTGTAAACAAAATTTCAAACACCTTTTTAACCCCCATGGGGTTCAAATAAAAACACCTTCTATGCGGATGACAGTACGAGTGATACTTCTTTCACCGATCATGCAAATGTTTCTAACGCACATGTGACAGAATGTCGGAACGGACTTGTGTCTCAGATGGTGACTTTCTTAAAAGAGGTCTCCTCTTGGGGACGTCTTAACCTGGTCCAATTTAACCCGAAAAAGACACAAGTCTGTGCGTTTACCACAAAAAAAACCGAATTTGTCGTTTCCCTCGATTTTGAGAGCACTCGTCTTGTTATACAACCGAGCATTGGATACTCGGCGTCGATATCTCGAGCGACGTTCAATTTCGTGATTATCTGGAAGAAATAGCTAAGCTTGCCTCAAAAAAACTAGGTGTCCTAGGTAAAGCAATGTGGTATTTTACTCCGACTCATCGCCTCCAACTCTATGAAGCCTAAGTTCGGCCTCACATGGAGTACTGCTGCCATCTCTGGGCCGGAGCACCACAGTACCAACTTCTTCCTTTTGATCGTATCCAACGTCGAGCAACCCTGATTGTCAGTGCCGAAATTCTTGCCGGTTGCTTAGATTCTCTGGCATTGCGTAAAGACATTGCGTCCCTATGCGTCTTTTACCGCCTATATCTTGTGGAGTGTTCCGAGGAATTATTTGATTTGATTCCTGTTGCTAAATTTTACCACCGTACTACCCGCCACAAAAGCAGTTTCATCCGAACCACCTGGACGAGTGGCGATCAACTACCATACGTTTTCGCAGACATTTTCTGCCGCGAACGACTGTTCTATGGAACCAGCTTCCCGCAGTGTTTTCAAACCAATGCGAAATGAAGAAGCGAGCATATTCCACCTTTAAAGGCGGGCAACGCGCCTGCGACCCCACGGAGGTTTTGGGTGCTTATGGGCGGCGGTGATCACTTACCATCAGGTGACCTACTTGCTCGTTTGCCCCCCCCCCCTCCCTATAATATAAAAATAACCTTTTTATTTGAAACTGACACCAAACTAAAAATATACTTCCCAAATTTCAAGACTGAAACTTTTAAAATGACAAAGTTTCATACAAACTTCCAACCCTCTTTTTACCCCCTTGGGAGTGAATTGCCAAAAACCCCTTATTAGTGGGAACTTACGCATTATAAAGAATCCTTGTACAAATTTTCAAGTTCCTGGGTCTTGTAGTTTAGGCTGGGCGTTGACTGTCAGTCAGTCAGTCAGTCCATTCCCTCATTAATATAAAAAAATATTAATAATGGTTTTATTTTTTTTTTCAAATCAAGTTCTCATAGCAAAATGTTTATCAGTTATCAATAATCGAATCACTAATTGTTACTGTTTAACACACTGACTATGTTGTATTGATAAAGAGATATCCGAACGGCGTACAACAATTCCCAAACAGGTTTGCGAGCGTCCGCCAAAGCGTTGCCGCGAGAAACGAAGTTAGGCGAGCGTGCACGACAACTTCCGAAATCAGTTTCGGTTTCGGCAAAAGTTTCGGCCATTTTTGGCCGAAACCGAAACTGCAGCCGAAACTTGATTTTTGGCCGAAACTCGGCCGAAACCGAAACCGAAACCGAACCTTCGGTCGGACTCTACAAATAACTAGTATGTTTATTCCTTTGACAACCTGTACCTAAGTTCACAGACACTGTAAGTAAAAAATAATGAAACCTACACCGTTAACCTTTGCTTATATCCCCTCGAGATCTGAACTGTAAATACAGCCAATGTTTATCAGCAGTCCAGAAGGCTGACTCCATCAAAGGGGTCCCGAAATTCCGCAACATTTAGGTCGGAATCCATCGATCATCCGGCGCAGTTTATCATTCATCTATTCAAACTCGCAGCTTGCGGCATCGTGCGTCTCGTGACTGGCTCCTTCGAGGCGATCGGCGACAAGTCAGCAACAATTTGTGTATGATTAATGGAGGGAACGAGCTCGAGGGACCGCTTCAAACTATAAAACTCGGAACATCCACCTTTAACACGGACGAGCGGAATACAAAGGCGAGTCATTGGGGGATACATGCTCCGCTACGGGCGTGCTTCTAATCCCTCTAGTGATATGTTTCATCCTATGACAAGGAATATAAACAATAAGAAAAATAGCTCGTAATTGTATTTTCTTTTTCAAGTTATGAGTGGCTACTTTAGTTCATGTGCTATCTCTACTATTTGTTTATGAAAACTCTTCCAAAATGTGTGATACAAGATGTGTTACTTGTAGTGCGTGACCGATTGTAAAGTCTATAACCCAAGAGTCCAAGACCCATGATACACCCGTATTTACAGTACAGAAAAGGAAGATCAAACTTACATTTTGATTTTATTAAATGTCAAGATCTTGTTAACTCTCCATACTATACGATACAGTAGGTACCGTGTCGTGTTTCTATAAAAAAGATTGCACGAATTTAACTAAATGAGCATAATTATAGAGACTACTAATTGTAAAATTATCACGCCAGTGAAAAACTTGCTAGTTATCTTATTTAACAGCCACTATTACAAGTGTGAAACTCTAAAGCAGCCTAAAGCCCAAGTCAGCTACACAATCGGCCCTCCCAGCGATGGGGTTCATTTTTCACGTCTCATGAAGAGGCGGGCAGTGGATTAAAATACATTCTGGTCGCAAGTGATGGATGGCGCGGGGGAAAGGGTTGCCTCCCTCTCACAGCCCCCGGCTCACCCCGCGCCACCCTCCCAGCGCGGGAGGGTAATAAACGACCAGACAATGGAGGTATCGTTGTGCTTATACAATATGAATGTGTAATTTTATTCTTCGATTGTTTTTGACTTGAGCTTTTCCAGCTTTCTTAATACACTGTGTAATTCTTGTTATTTGATGCTTTGGTCGATTTGTTTCATAACGGTATCTTTATTTCTTTAGAAGAATAATGTTCTCATATTTCTAACTACTATCTGGTTCAAATGCTATTAGGATACGACCTTTTGGAATTGCGTGACGCGACAGTGATGACTTATACACACACAGATAAATTAATAATGCGTTGCTATTGGTTGCTAACGTCACCTACTACGTTACGTTAGCGAAAAATTTTTCGCTCAATTTCAAAAGGTATTATCCTAATAGCATTTGAATCCAATAGTACTTCTTATATTTTTCTAAGTAGCAGGAGGGGAGGTTTTATTACACTGTTTAGATTAAAATGGCAGCTTATTGATTGCGGCAATGATGAAAATATCAGATAAAAATTGCAATGGCAAGATCATTCGTAATCATTTATGGGTATATGTACTCGTATATAAAACACTTAAATTTACTTCTGTACATTCCCCAAAGAGTTATTCTTTTTCTTTAATTACAAGGCGATATAGTGATTTGACTTATATAAATCATACATATTTTCTTGTGGACTTTTCCCAGCAATGTCGCCTTACGTATAAATACCGCTTATGTTAGCAGACACCGGCCAAAGAACAGTGTCATCTGATACCCGACTGCCACAAAAAACCGTACCTAAAACATTTCCGGCAAACACCGCGTAAGTAAAAGCAAATATAGCAAAAATCATCGCCCGTCCGTCTGTCGGCGTATTTGCCTTGTATCGCGTACTCGTCAAAAAACCACATTTCCCGTGTTTACCATTCGCCCACGTACGATATTATATTTTCAGGGAATGTTTTTCAGGACAGTCAGCAAATTAATAAAAGGACACAGTATCACAAATAAAGAGTACTTTTTTGTTTAGTCCTTGCATATTCTTAGTCTTACTTATTCTTCTTTCGAGCGTTTTGTCTCGACTTAAGTCAGGGTATGCTTGATCATCATGATCCAAGATTTAGAAAATCTAGTTAGTGTAACTCTTAACAGAAAAGCTAGACACAACCATTCGACTATATATTTGCTCATAATAATTTCTGTCACCGCCAGGTTAGTATTAAATACGCACATAGACAGACACAAATAGATGAGAGCCTAAAAAAATCAATTAAGGCCCTCTTTTTTTCTATTTCCATTGCATACGAGTAGAAGTGCCCTGTCATAATTTATTATGCACTCTTCGCAAACACGTGGAGCAGCGCGCGCGCTGTCGGAAGTTCAATTTCCTCCATTAGCCACAAGGCTTGTGCTACACGGGTGACAGTCTGCACCAATATTTGATATTGATAGCGCCGTGTGCAATTAGCTTAATACGATGGACTCGCTGACCAAACATTTACGTAAGTAATGAAAATGGCATGCGCACTCTTTATAACACTATCGCCACGTTTTGTTTTAGTAATGTCGTTTGTTTTGCTAAGAAAGGTGGGCGAAATTGGATATTGACATCCCAAAAGGAAATGAACTGAAGTGAAATATAGTATTAAATCGCAATTTCCATTCGCATTTTAGTTTTAATGAGTAGTAATTGCGTAAATATCAGAACCCACAAAATTTATGTAGATACTGCGTCTTGTAACGGTTACTACTTAAGTTATTATATTGACTGTATCTGTTGCAAAATTAAAATTCTTTATTAATAAATCCTTGATCTTTGAGTAAAAGAATAGGGAGTGCATTTAGGTTGCGCTTGTTCAAACTGTCTTACTGTAGACTTGTTCTCGTAAAGATTAACTGTCAATAAATTCAATAATAATAGGTGAACCTGTTGTTTTTATGTTGCAGCGTAAAAGGTAGAGTATGCATTTCTTCACACTGCAATATTATACGACTCGCATTAGTTAATTGCAGCGCCACACCTCGCCCGCGCGAACCAACATTGTTGACATCACAAACCTATTATACCTAATTGACACTATGTTCCCTGTTTATTGTTTAGCTAAAACTATTTACGCCCGATCTGGTGTAATGGTAGAGAAGTATTTAATTTAAAAAAGTATATAAGTAATGTTTATCCGTTGTTTGGCAACCATAGCACAAGCTAATGCTTACTTTAGGGCACTTGTCATAGCACTGTGTGAATAATGTCCATATAAACATATTAATATTATTTATATATAACACTATGAACATTTGAGAAGCCTAACGAACCACATCAGATTGAGCAATGTTATTTCCTTTATAAATAGTTTATCCTACCTTCTGCTTCCTTGCTTGGACTTTACAATTTTTATCTACCTATCTACAGGTCGATTCCCAAAAAATTTTAACTAATACAATCGTTGATATTTAATTTGGTGAAAATAAAATTCATCAAATCCACTGAGGTGTATCAAATGATACGAGAACACTAGTTGTTTTCGTTACAGTATCGTTAATTTTTATCTTTTTCTACTTTTACAGTTATTAACTGGCACATTTTTAATACTGTAAGAACTTTATAATTTATAATGGTCATTTTTTCAAATAGGAAAGTACGATAAAATGGACCTTCTAAAATTAAAACGTCTTTTAGCAGCTTGTTACTTACCCATTGACTGCTTGACATTAATAAACAGCGTAATATTTCTGATCGCCGCTTAACAGACCGAGGGTACTTTTTCACATCGACAAAAACCTTTTAAAACCACCAGGTGTGCTAATAACAACAAACGCTAAAATACGAAACTGATTCGTGCCAAAAGCGCGACAGAACAAAAAAATGCGTCATAATAGCCCGTCGTGTACCACGTACTAAGCCCTAAAAAACAGCTGCAGCCCAAAAGGGTTGAAGAGTTACCCTTACCCTCAACCCTTCGACCCCACGCGCCAAATCGCGACTCTAAAAAGAACCCTTTGCATAAAGCGCCAATAAAAAGCCCGGGCACGTGCATGCGCGTTCTGATTTTAAACTGATTTGAATATGGAACATTTACATACGCGCGAGGCGGGCTCCCATTGGTCGGCGATTTGCGTACGGTCTTGCGCAGAGCGGGCGCGAGGCGTTTTAAAGTGTCATATCGCGGCTCGTCGGTTTGATTCGTTGACAGCGCCGTGTATGTGATTATTTACTGCCGAGCTTTGCATACGCGAAAGCGGCCAATCACGTGCTCATTGTTTTGCATGTGATGCTACTACTTATGTCTGTCGCAGATAGAATTTCTACGAATGCTTCGCGTATTTTATACATATGCTGATTGTGTGTAGGTAATAATTCAAAGTTCTTTGTTCCATGGTTGATATAATAAAAATGCTGTGCAATATCGGTTTTGAAGAAAAAAATAATAAACCAGAATTAAATCTTTTCAAGCATGTTTTAGAAATATGTTCATGAATATACGTTAAGTCGGAATTACACACTACGCTCATAATGTGCCTCTTCTGATTTTCTTTCGATTGCGATTGTTGATGATGTAACTAAAGATCCTTTTTAGTAAAGCCTCTATAGACACGACACCAGGATAACCATCACATCTTGTTCTGGATATGTTTCGTTACCATGTCGCATCATAATATACTCTCCATTCTCTTCTATGAAACTTTTACTGTTACTAAAATCAAGAATCATTTAAAGATTTATAAACCAAATGTTCTAATTTAAGTTAAAGTTCTCGCAAACAGCCAGATGGCCGGTTGGCAACTACCGCAAATTAGAGAAACTCGTGGACGCAGACTGCCCAAGGCAAACATCGGTTGAAAGTTCCTTTGCTGCCCTCATTAGGGACCCTGCCACAATCAGGGCGGTCGTTATCGAATTGTTTAAAATAACGAGGGCAGGCCGAGGGGGCGAGGGGGGCACTGGGAGGCTGCGGTGGACTAATGACGACTTTTGTCTTTTTTATTCTACAAATAGGTACATCGATAAAAAGTTTTATCTACAACTCCAGTTGGCAGGCAGATGTAACGTTTGAAATATTACGATTCACCCAAAAATCAGATCTAAAATTTGACTGAAAATCTCCGTTTATTGCCCGTGGTCCTACTACGTAGTTCTACTAGTCGGTCTATGGGCAATTTTTTTTGCCCGTGGTTCGCCTGGGAACGAAACTAACAAGTTTCGTTCGCCCCATTGTGGATCCTAACCAATGTGTTAATGCAAATAAGATACTGTAGCCAAGCGTTTGTTGGAGCATTGAGCAGCTATAAGGTCTAAATTGCACAAATCCATCAAAATAAGTAGTTATCAAAACTAATATGTAGGTGACTTTATCACTTTTTTGGTTTATTTATTCTAAATTTCTTCCCTTATGAATATATCATAGTAAGGACGCCGCGTAAACTATCCTGGATTCATGTCTGCGTTGAACAAACAGGATTCAATACAGCGATAGTTCTCACGCTGTAATCGTAATCGAAAGGGCAGAGTCGAGCGGTCCCGTTATGTGCTCACGGCGACAGCACGTCGTTACTCTGTTCACCCAGACCCGCAAAAAACTCTCCATTTGGTAATTAAATTGTGCCCCGAGGTGGAAGGGGGGCACTGCAAACTTGAAGAGCAAACAGCGCGGCTACCGAGCTACCTACGGAATTGGATAACATGAGACCAATCGATATAATGGAACATGACAAAGTACACAATTAGACGAGACAAGACACACATGTACGTCCTTGTATAGTGTGTAGCTTTTAAACTTATAAAAGTTGGAGTTTATTGAGACACGTGAGACTTAATGTCTGATGAAGCAGTGAAATGTCACGCATATTAGTTAAACAATTTGTCTCGATAGACATATTAAGTAAGTCCGATAGTAAAAAAACTGGCAAACCAAATCAAAAGTTTAACAAGTTTTATGAACATATGGTACATCCTTCGTACATACATCTGCCAAAGTCTATGAAATTTATTTTTACTGGCGTGTGCCTTTTTTAAAATTGCGTGGTTTAAAATGAGATAAGAGGACCTTGCTTTTTACACTCTACTTAGACAAATCATGGTCAGTCTTATCAATTTATCTATGTTACAGGTATACCTTAGCACAGTTTAACAAATATACTACTACTACTACTAATACTGTACCTTAGCATCCATTTCTTACACCATTTCCAAATCACTTGAAGTCAATAAGACTTGTGATTTTCTTTTATTAAAACAGTGCTCAAATTGACAAAAACCTCATCTGATTGACTATCAATTTGGACCCTGTTCACTTCCACAATTGTTTAAAGTTTTTTATTTCAACGCAGATGAAATTCAAACTTTTGATTTAACAGCTTACATTACTTTCGCCAATTATCTGTTTCTCCAGCGTTTCGTACACGTATCAATATAGAAGAGCTCAAGTATCCCTGGTAACGGACTGCACCCGCCGTCGACGCGAGGGGTCGCCCAACACAATCGCACGCGGAATGCTCGTCGCCAAAGAAATACGTTTCAACCGTTCAGCAGACTTATTGTCCGGCCGTCGTTTGTTTTCGCTTGCAACTTGCCTACAGCGTAATTGAAATATTTCCGTTGTTATGATGGATGTATCAGTGTTACGTATTGTTTGGATTTTTAAAATGTACCTTCGGTTTTATCAATACAGTCAGCGTGTTATTTAATTGATGGTCAACGAAAGTTATGTACAGTGGTGGACATATAATTAAAGACACTTTTTATGTTGACTACGTACAACAAAATAAATGATATTTAGAGACCCAAGATAGTATTAATTTTGTATTTATTGGTTTTCATACGTACACTGTTGTCGTATTTTTAAAATGCGGACAGCAAAAAAGTTATTAAAGCAATATTTTATTCTTTTTTCCTTTTTCAAATGTAACACAAACTTTGTCGATACATTTTTCGCTGGTCAGCTAATTAAAGACAGTGCTTATTTGATGTTCTAAAGTTATCATAACCATAAAAGGAGCACTTTAACTTTTTCTATTATGCAGATTTTATTCTTGACAAGCAAAAACTAGCTTATTTTTAAACTTGCTTTAATTATTATTGTGATAAAAATGAATTAGTATGGGAAAGGGGAAAAGTTGCGATTCTCCCTTGTAAAGGGAGAAAATTTAATTTTTTTTATATTAAAGGTTGGTCGGACCGTTCATTAAAAGATCACTTACGATGCTCTTAAATATGGTTATAGACGATATCCGGCATTTTAAGAAGTTTTATACGGTTCACATGTCCACGAAATCTAGACCAAGAAAAACAAGCCCCTCAAAAATAGCATCATTTGGTTAAAAAAGACCCATCAAATGGCTCAAAAGTCACACGTTTTGAAGTATTTGGTGTAGAGGGGTCTAAAGAAGTATCTAACAGAACGATTAGAAGGAAATTATGGAAGTCAGACTTTTTTGAAAGATTTTTCCTAAAGTCCTTCTTTTGAAGGAAAAAAAAATCGGAGCAAAATTAAGATTTGCCCAAAACTATTTACATCTGGACAGAAAGACTGAGGAAAAAATGTGTTTATTTCCGAAGAACTTTAATTAATATGGTTAACTCTAAGGGAAAAGTTTACGGTAGGCGTACTCCAAAGAAAAAAACGCATCCAAAGTACACAAAGAAATCAGTCAAACGTTTAGGAGGTAATACAAAAATTTGAGGATGTTTTTCAGGTAACGGTGTGGGACCTAATAAAAAAAAATACAAGGTAACAGGAATAAATTTAATAAAGGAGTATTTTAGAAAAAGTCATGTTTTCCTACGCCAATGAACATTTGCCGGTGATATAGACTTTTTAACACGATAACGATCCCATAGACACTTCAGCAAGAGTCAAAAAATTGCTTAGGAGCCAATAAGTAACAGTTTAAGATTAGCCACCTTACTGTCCCGACACTAACCCGATCGAAAACATGTGATCTAATGTGAAGAAAATAGTGGCAAAAAACATACAAGTAATGTTCATCAACTTTACTCTACGTATAAAACGGTATGGATGCAGATTTCGATTGAAATCTGCAATAATTTGAAGGCATCAATTCCTAGGCGGGGTTGGACTTTTATTTCTGCTAAAGGACATGCGACAAAATAATGATGTCGTGTTTTTATGTTTTTAAAATACGTCTAAAACGTATTAAAGTAAAGTTCGTTTCAAAATTTACTAAGTAATTTTTTTTAAGGTTACTTAATCAGTCTGTCTTTAATTAGTTGGCCAAGTCTTTGTATTAGTTCGTATATAATACGCAATAAACTTAACCAACAAAAAAAAATACAAACATCTTGGATCTCTTTATTTTACTTCAAACATTTAACAATAACCCTAAGAATAATTTAGTTAATATTGCAAGATAAATAATGTATTATAAAGTCAAAGTCAAAGTCAAAGTCAAAGTATTTATTTTGCAATTTGATTTACCAAGAAATTCTTTTGCACGTCATAAACTTTTTTTCCTACCAGCACTTCGACGTGAATGAATGGCCTGCTGTTGAGAAGAAGTGCCGCAAGAAACTCAACAGTTACATATGATAGCCTTTTTTAAATCATTTTGTGTTGTACAATAATAACTTAATAATAATATAATGTCAAATTAATAACAATATAATGTCAACTTAATAATAATATATGTAATAAGTACAATAAATAAGCATAAGAGTAGATGTGCAGAGAAGCAAATGTGTTTCATGTCCACAGAGTCTTGTCATTTAAGTAATCTTCTACTTTATAGTAACCTTTCCTCATAAGGTAATCTTTAATTATGACTTAAAATTTATTTTAAGGTAATTCTACAAGACGTTGTGGTACTTTGTTAAATAGTTTAATGCTCAGTCCAACAAATGACTTTCCTGTTTTATGAAGCCTGACATTAGGAACGGCAAGTCTGTGCTTATTCCTTGTGTTATATTTGTGACAGTCGGATTTTTTTAGAAAATTATTGTAGTTCTTCCGAACATACATTAAACAATCAAAAATGTATTGCGAAGGAACGGTTAAAATGTTAATTTGTGTAAATAGATCTCTGAGCGAGTCACGAGGTCTAAGGCTGTAGATTGCACGAATAGCTCTTTTCTGTAATATAAATATAGACTCGATGTCAGCAGCAGAGCCCCACAACAATAGACCATATGACATGACACTATGAAAATAACTAAAATAAACCAATCTTGCCGTTTCAACATCAGTGATATATCTAATTCTTCTTACTGCATAAGCAGCTGAGCTAAGTCTTGCTGCTAATGCAGTAATATGAGGACCCCATTGAAGTTTGGAATCAATATTAATTCCTAAAAACAAAGTATCATTAACTATTTCTAATTGCTCATCATTCATAGTAATGAATGTATCCATCTGTTTTACATTAGGCATCATAAATTTAACACATTTCGTTTTCTTTGCATTTAGTAATAAATTGTTTGTGTTAAACCATTGTGACACTCGCGACAGAGCCCTGTTTACCTTGTCAAATGTTTTTTCATTTCTATCTGTTTTAAATATCAAAGAAGTATCATCAGCAAACAGAACTATCTCACAGAGGTCCCCGGTGTAGTATGGTAGATCGTTTATATAAATCAAAAATAGCAAAGGGCCCAGTATAGAGCCTTGTGGCACGCCCATTCTCAGTTTAGCACCACACGAATTAATATTGTTGATATTGACTCTTTGTATCCTGTCAGTGAGATACGATTCAATTAGTTTCATGGCAGCGTTGGAGACACCGTAATGTTTTAATTTATTAAGTAATATTGTATGGTCAACACAATCAAATGCCTTTGATAAATCACAAAAAATACCTATTGCGTTCTGTTTACCTTCCCAAGCATCAAGGATATGTTTAATAAGTTCAATTCCCGCATCGGTTGTACTTTTGTTCTTGGTAAAACCATATTGCTTTTTATGAAGTAAATGATTGATGTTGAAATGTTCAAGTAATTGATTAAACATAATTTTTTCAAAAATTTTACTTAAAGATGGTAAAATAGAAATTGGCCTGAAGTTGGATGGGTCACTTTTATTGCCCGATTTAAATAAAGGTATTATTTTACTGTACTTCATCAAATTGGGAAATTGACTTTCATCAATGCATTTGTTAAAAATGTATGCTAAATGGGGTGAAATAACATCAATTACTGTTTTCATTATATCAGTAGAGATGCCCCATAAGTCTTCGGTTTTTTTCATGTTCAATTCTTTGAAAGTTTTCATAATTGTGTTTGGGTTTATATAATTAAATTTAAACGGAATCTGACATTCAGCTACACTCGAAGCTAATAAAATTTGAGCTTGGTGTGAGCTAGAATTTAATTGACTAGTTGTTATAATAGGTATATTTGAGAAAAAAGTTTCAAAGGCATTAGCGACTTCTATATTAGATTTAAGGATTTCATTGTTAACTTTTAAGGAATAGTCGCTTTCGTATGGCTTTAATTTACATGTCTCTTTATTAATTATATTCCAAGTAGCTTTGACTTTGTTACTTGACTTATTTATTTTGTTACGCAAGTAAATCGATTTTGCTTTATAACATACTTTCTTAAAAATCTTGGAATAGTTTTTAACATATTCTATGACCTTTGGATCTTTAGAACATGCTTTTAAACCATACAGTTCATATAATCTATGTCTACTCTTATAAATACCTGTAGTTGCCCAGTCATTGAATGAAGCTTTAGAATTATTCGTTTTTATTGTCTTTTTAGTAAATGTTGAGTTAAACTCAGAAGTTAGCAAGCCAAATAAATTTCCATAAAGAGTATCAACATCACCGTCATGAAGAGAAATATTAGATATTTTTCTATCAATGTTGCTTTTAAATTTATCTTTACGTCTTTCAGTGACAGGCCTACAAATGATTTCTACAGATTTAGAGGCAGCACAGTGTTCAAATTTAACTTGCTGGCCACTATGGTCCGATTGGATACAGTTAATAATTTTCTTATCAATTACCTTATTATTACAAAATATATTATCTAAGCAGGTGGCAGAAGTGGGTGTGATCCTGGTAGGTTCAGTAAAGAGATTTACTAAATTAAATGATTTAAACAGGTTAACAAATCTTACGGCTAATTGTGAACCTTCCAGAATATTTACATTAAAATCTCCACATACAACAACTTTTTTATTTGACATACAGGTTTTCTTGAGTATCTCCTCCATTTTGGTTTCAAATAAACTATAATCTGAAGCCGGGGGTCTATACACACAAACTATAATATATTGTTCTAGCTCTGCACATGCTACTTCTATAGTTCGCTCAATTGAAAGTGCTACTATATCTTTACGTTCTTTACATTTTAACTTGTTATGTAACAATAAAAGTGACCCACCACGAATAGCAGATTTTCACATGAACGAACTAATTAGCCTTAAATTATCTATACTTATTAAACAATTTTCTTGTCTTAACCAGTGTTCGGTTAAACATAAGACATGTATATTCATACAGTCTAAGAATAAACCTATTTCAAGTTCCTTACCAGAGAAGCCTTGTATATTTTGATGAACTAAATTAAAAAAATTACAAGACTTATCCTTCGTCACTGTAATAGGTTTGCAAGAGATGTCCTCTTTTGTCTTATGATTTAATTTAAATTACTTGGATTAAAATCCAAAGTCTGATTGATGTCAGATCTACTGCTCTGCTCAATAGAAGCAGGCTTGTTAGCCAAGTTCTTGGCTGAATTAATAATAAAATAAGATAGCGACACAGCTATCTGTCGTTTACAATAATTAGTAGGATAGTATTTATCCTTAGTCGCATGTATACTATAGTTTTTAATTATTTTATTAATGTCAATTAAATGAAAGTTTTCATTAGAAAATGTCATAGTGTCAAAGCACATATTTAATTTATATCTAAGGTCGTTTTCTACTTGTGGCACACCTGATAAATAAGGTAATGTGAACAAGATAATTTTCTTTACATTTAGAGAACATAAGTTATTAAAATGATTTATTAATTTTCCTTTGTTCAGATTACCCCTGTTACCAATTAATATTATTAAGGTAGTATTAGGATTAAATTTATAATTAATTATTTTATTAATAATATAATCATAAGAAGATTCTGGTGAACAGTAATTGATAACAGGCTCAATTAATTGGGTACTTAATAATTGGCCCATATGTTTACCAACGTCATCACTAAACATAACATAATTGGTTTTATTACTATCCAAGTTGGACGGATAGTGAGAGGATGAGGACTCATTTTCTAACCGAGTACTCACCGAGAACAAGATAATTTTCTTTACATTTAGAGAACATAAGTTATTAAAATGATTTATTAATTTGCCTTTGTTCAGATTACCCCTGTTACCAATTAATATTATTAAGGTTGTATTAGGATTAAATTTATAATTAATAATTTTATTTATAATAAAAGTATATAGGGTAGGTAAACTTTGAAAACGTAATATCTCCAAAGTGTCTTTAATTATATGACCACCACTGTATGTAAGTCGTAGGTACAAAAGATAATATATAGGTACTGCTCTTGCAAAGTATGGCCCATAAAAAACGATTTTTCTATAAACACGTGAATCGATTCTTGTGCGAGACAAAAAAATTGTATCAGATTTTTCGAACCCAGATTTACAATCCACTTTTGGCAAGCGTAGTCATTAAGCCAATAACCGTACCATATAGCATTGGTGTTAAGTAGAAATAATAAGAAGATCAATGCATAACGGTAAAAGAATCCCAGACAAGCTCAAATTGCTCAAATAACTCATAGCTATGTCCGAGTTCTCTTATTTCTTACATGTTCGAATATTTTCGCTCTGGTTAATGATCTCCAATCATCTGGGAAGAGCGTTATTCACATTCTCACAAGTTGATTTTCAATGATAAAAGTGTTTGCTTTGCAGAGGGATTACATTGATCATGTAGTTTTAAATAATTTAATTGTTTAAACGGTTTCATTATTGAAAAGTATTGTTTTTTTTTTATTTTGGTGATACTATTTCAAACCACCTCTTTAGAAATGTAGCATGATATAATTAATTTTATTATATTATAATATCTACATATAGCATGTTAATTGAAATAAATTGCTAACATTTTCTCATAAAATTCACTCATTTGACTTTGGCAAGTATCCTTATGTTCCCTAAAGACAAAATTAAAATGATATAAAATAATAGCAATTGAATGTTTGTGACATTTATATCGATAATTATTTCAATCGGTCGGTCGTAACCGCACAAATTCGTTTTTAATTAAAAATGGCTTACTTCATTCTAAGTACATAGGCAATATAACAATAACGATGACTGTTCACTTTGATATTTGCTACATTTTTGTATAATGGCCACCCCATTCTGGCACTTGACATTTATTTATAATATACAGTCTGTTCCACTTATGAAGTCCTTTAGCCGCTTTATTGGTAGTATTGTTTTTCAATACATTCAATCTGTTTTTTGACAGATTTACAAAGCGTAGGCAATGCTGCCAATATAGCGGCTAAAGGACCACTTATGTGGAACAGACTGTAACTTCGGTGGAACTCACCTTATTTGTTACTTGTAGAACTTATATTTCATGTCCAAATAAATTTATTATTAGCTATTGCGAATAAGAACATGTTGTGGACATTCTATAACATAGCCTATTTTTGAACGTATACCTACGTTTGAGTACAGTCAGCTTCAATAATATCTAAGCGTTAAAAGTAATAAAAAATAATTATAGGCAGAAAATTTACTCTATTACACTCAAGTACCTAAAGCATGATTTTGAGTGACATAAAATCTTTGACAGTCCCAGTCATATTTGTTTTATAAGTCAGTAGTTATAAAGTACATTTTCCTTTGATGCCTTAATATTTTGAGTACTTTGGGCGTTTAGATATTATTGAAGCTGACTGTACGTTATGATTTAACCACTCAACGCCGAACCGGCACTCGGGTGCCGCATAACAATAGATTTTCTATTGTGTCTAGTAATCCGGGGCTAGAAGGATTAAGTAAAATGTAAATTATTTTTCGGAAATGATTCCTAAAATTTAATTGGACAAGTAATATTATAAATGCAAGCAAAATTAATAATGAAATTTCAAAACCTATTTAATTTTTATTGCCTTCCTTAGTGTAAGTATCTTAATGTAACTAAGTACGTCGAGTAAAATAAAAGTTCATGACCTTAAAATTAACCGTTTTCTGGCAAAAATAATACAAACTCAAATACGTAGGTAATAACCAGCTTTAGGCACTTCAACTTAAATGCCAGAGAAATGGTTTAAATAACTAGTAGCTGCATCCTTATTCCGACCAATAATAACGGTGAAAGCTCATTAAAGAATGCGAGCATGTCAAAACACCGCTTCGCGCCGCGATATGAATTACTTACTCCAAATTAAAACCAGCCTTTGTTCCCAGTAACGTGCAAAGGTTGTGGTTCAACCATCCAAGTAGTTTCAATGTCCCTTATTTCAACGTATTAGGGTGTAATTTGTTATGGATGTAAAATAATAACGCCTAGGCATGATCGCTAATTAGGAGAAAGTGGAGCGCAATGGACTGGGTAGCGCAAAAAGCGAGGTGAGGTAAAAAGTGCCCAGCACGTAAAGGTCAAGGGTTCAACGGGAACTGGACTCGGTGGTTCAATCTCTAGGAAAACCTACAGTTTTAGTGACGGCTACATGTGTTGTGTGAGAATTGCGTATAAAATTTCAGTCACGCTTTATTTATTTGGGAAATCAACAGCAATGCATTTTGACTTATTATACAGCTAAATATTTCCACAGATTAGCAAACTTACTAATTTCCCATGGATCATGTTGTCAGAAATAAAGAAAATTTTAATTTGAAAAGCAGCACCCCCGATGCGTTCCATAGGGGAGTTACGGGAGGGATGGGCACTTTTTACATAGATGGTAATAAACTGTTGGAATTATATTTAGTCCAAAATGTAGGTACAAAAGTTCTTCGGACACAAAAGTCAAAAGTGACCAAACCTCCCGACTAACCTAAATTGAATTGAATAATTATTAAAAATTGAAAAACAAAATAAGAATTATTAGCTCGCATATTCTATTCCCATACTAATTTAAACCGGAATTTCAATACATACGTTGTCCAATCAAATACCATCCCAGAAAAGCCGTGGAGACAGCTAATTAAAAATAACACTTTTCAGAACTAATTTCTCCTGAAAAATTCAACTCAGAACCTAACAGAATATTTGACGAGTAAAAAGAATCTTTAAAAAAAAGAATTGATGACCTTTGGAAGACAATAACTGTTCTTTTTTATGTTTATGTTGAAATAAGCAAAGAAGGTATTCCGTGCAAAGTAAAAAAAACTGGAATACCTACTCCGCTAAACGCAAATTGTACTGAGAAGAAGTAAAGTATAAAACAGCTAATTCAGTTCATAGTAGTCCATCCAGTACTATAATATGCTTCGTTAAACTTCTTTCCACGTCATCGCTACGACTTCATAGGAAACCCAGCCCTTTGTGCTATCTCTAATTAAATGTACCTTTTCCGAGAGCTGACTAATAAACACATAAACCTATTAAAGGAAAATCCTGATTGAAATAATTGTACGACACTACAAAAGTGGTCCGTTTTTCTCCTAATTCTCAATAACGAGAATCGTTTATTTTTTGTCGCCATTTAAGATTTAAGATTACACAACAGTGGTTTTATAGCTTATTACATAGTTTATAGATAATAAAAGCAACTTACTCGGTTATTACCGCTTAATTACTTACATAAAGTTTTCCCGAAGACGATTGTACAACAATCGCGACTCTTAATTAAATCACGGATGTTCGTGGCAATTTGTAGGATTTTTCACCATCATCAGTGCATAGTTTAACAAATAGCGCATGTTTTTCAGACTAATTACATAAATGCCACGTAGTGTGCACATGATTCCAACTAAATTGTGTCGTACAAAAATAATTTCTCATCTCGTCAGAAACGAATGAGTAATTCATAAGTTGTACACTATCATTATCTGGGATATTCTCGTACTAAGATAAGCAAGAAGCTATATCAAAACCTACGTTTTCTCTCGATTTCATTGTTAACAGGTTTGTTTTATAATAAAATGAGTCCGTGGTCTAACATTTCGAAGCATCAATCTCGAGTTTAGCTCAAGACAATTTACACAAAATAGAAGCTCATCGTGACGGCGACGCCGCGTTGTTTCGAAAACCAATCAACTGGTAATGTTGTTGAAATTGCTAAAGGCGAATGAACTACCGCTCGATCATCTCACGCTCATCCCGTATCGGATAATGAGTTGAAAAATTTGCCTTCGCGATCAATTTGCGTCCATTACGCCCGGGTCAAAGTGCGACGCCTGACGCTCCTAATATCTACGCTTTTACAGTGAATCCAGCAATCAAAGATCGGCTGTAACACTCCGGCTTAAGATTTGAAATCGTTCACTTACGATGATGAGGTTCGTACGAGTGATTCGGAGCAATTAAGGTCAATTTGAGCGTTAAGGAGTGGACGGTAAGGTTTGAAATGGTTCGAGAGGCGGTGCGCCTTTGAGAGTTGCGATACAAGGCGAATTCGGCGGCGCCTGGTATAAGTATGCTAATTCAGGCAATTGGGAGCGAGCGCGGGCGCATACTGATGCGGGCTCAAGCCAGGGTCGCGGCGACACGCGATGTCCGGCCTCATTGAGACACTTAAAACGCCGGCTCGCCAATGAATACCTAAACAGATTCAACATGCTAAACAGAAGTGTTTATTAGTTATAGTAGTTTTTGTGAGTCAGTTGTGCAATAAATCAAATGAGTACGGGTATTGCTTGGGTCTTAATTAACGGATTAGAATTTGTTTTCGTTGTAATAAAAAGCGGTGAAAATATTAAGAACTCAAGTTAAGTTGCAGATTATACACAAAAATATATTGGAAAGATTGATAAAGTTCTTTGCCACTCCTAGTTCCTCTTACCTATATTTATTCAATTAGGTATTTTTAGAGCTTGCATAGGATATACACACCCACCTTGCGTCTTGTTGCTGGTACGATTTTTACAGAGTCCGACCGGCTAGCTACATCCCCAATAGATACAGACATAGCTGTTTCTTCAATATTAATAACAGTGTACTTGAAGTCAAGGGCTCATAATATATCCGAGGAGCGTTAAGTGATCCTAAATGAAATAGGCCGCAGTGGCCGCTTACCAGGTAGGCTGCGAGTCTGTCTGCAAACTGATAAGTATAGCCTAAAAAGGCTTATCCTGAAACTGACTATATTTATTTACCTATCATATTATGTAAAAAAAAACATTTAAACGTCTTTTATAACGGTACAATTGCATGAATGAATGAGTAATGAAGATTCTTGTACTATTTCTGTCACAGACAGTCTGTTAAAAACAAATTACTTTTAACTAAGTATTTTAAAATGTACAGCCAGAGCTATCTTACCCATTAATAGGCAAATACATACAAGTAAATGACATTTTATTTGCCTATATCCTCATCAAAATGAATGGCACTAGGAGTAATAACTAGCGAGCGGTCCAGTCACACAAATGTAATTCATAATCTCTGATGTGTACACAACAATGGCTTTCATTAAGCCAATCTAACTCAATGAGTGTATTTACTCGTCGGGATTAAGATTTCTCGGTCCGAACTATGTCATAATATGCCCAGTGTCAAGGTCAAATGTTAATTCCACTTGATGGTTTAGTATTATTGCGGCAAGGTATCATGATGTCATATAGAGAAGTCTACAACCTAGCGCTTTGGTCGGTTTCAACTAAAAAATATACTAAATCTATGGTTTCAACCAACCCGAACCAAAAGTAAATCTGACTTTTTTCCCAGGCCTAATTTATTTTCATTGTATACATTTTTGAAATAAGAAAACAATTTGGCGATTAAAAGGAACTGCCAAGTTCTTTTACACTCTTTGCTCGGTAAAAACAGCGTTCCGATTTTCCACTCAGAAAGAAATAAGCCTGACCAAAAAATAATAAATACCTGACATAAAAGAATACTTACTAAAAATCATTATAATTTATTGTAACCATATAAAATAAATCAAGATATCCGATTTATCAGATAATGACAAAAATCTATCCATTACACTAAATCAGTCATCAAACAATCTGAATAACGTCTCGTCTCGTCTTTTCTTCTAGGTCGCTAAAATCCCCGATGAAAATGAACTCGAGGACATTACGTCATGAATATTTGATATATTGAGAGTTAGGTACCTACGTTCATGCGCGCCGCTGTGTAAAGCGTCCATGAAATACCAGCGATCAGTTTCGCGATAATTTATGTCTCCACACGATTGCTTAGACACATTATGCGCATCAATACACAGCCGACGATTACACAAGTTTACATAAACACCTTAGATAATAAATATCCATAGAAATCGAAATAAACTTGTTACTAAAAGATTTAATCATTTGAAACATGGAACATTTTGCAACCAGCCCTATTCAATATTTTGCGTCTCGGCCATAAACAGATTAACTGCTTGTAGTTATTTTGAATTAATTAATTCGTAAATAAATAACAACGTTCCTGATCTGAATAAAGTGACCATAAAACCATTGTGTGCGCTAAAATGCAGGAGCCATAAAAATCGCGCAGAAAAATGGCATTCATGCATGCAGGCAGTCATAAAAACTGCCCGCTTATAGAAAATATATTGACGAATTACGAAAACGTATCGTATAATAAGCTGGCCATTATCAGCGAGATGCCATTCAAAGTAATCCATCCCTTTTTTGTCACCGTCTCGGGGAACTAGTCTAACCCGATCCAAATGGGAATGCAAAACGACCCAGCTTTGTTGCATTCCGCTAAGATTGTACCGTTAAATTTGAATGCGTTGGGCGTGTGCGTGCGCGGCGAGCGCGTGTGCGCCGCCGGTATGCGCATGCGCGTTGTCGCAGACTGATGGATGACAGGTGACGGCGGCGCCGCAAAGGGCCAGGGGCGCGCAATCCGCGCTCCCAATATATATAACCTTCCTAGGTTACCCAGGAATGTAACATGCGCTTAATTAGACTGCATCAAAGCTAATGCGCGGTACTGGCCGATCTAAAGCGCCCGCGCCAGGGATTGATGTGAGAATTAAACTAGACCCATCATTACCCTATTATATCATGTAAAAAATATTCATTTAGCTTAACTAGCATTCTTCTGCAAATAAGGGCCGCGGAGAAGCCGAGACGTTCAGTGCGGTGTAATTACTGCAATACTGTCACTATAATGTTAATGCCCGTCCCATTCACTTAAAGCACCCGCACATTCTTTCGGCACGAACGCTAGTAATAACTCATCGAGATATTATTCGTTTATAAAACAAAGGGTTTATTTGTCTACATTATAAGGCACACAATTTAAACCCATAACATATGGCACTAACAAGCAACCCGGGTCTGTAAGAGGTATTTTCGATAGCAAGTGAACTGATATACTTCCGATGCTCAGAGGGATGATCAGAAAAGCTTTCTTCAGATAAGCTTAAGAAAGTCTTGGTCAGCAGCTTTCACTGATAACCTTCAGAAACACAACAAAAAGTTCTATCGGAATATAGCTTTCTCTTCCACAATTGAAAGGTTGTGCAAGCCCTGACCGCGATGCATCCCGCTCATTAGGCATTCGCGGGTCGGCGGGATCTTCCTTCAACCCGGAGGAGGCAGGAGAGGCTCAGATGCTCGGATATCTTGCGGTGAATCAAAGCAGCCGCCGCAGGATCTCGCACCGCGCACTTAGCCTAATGCACGCTATCGAAACCGACGTTAATAGTATAATCATCTGTGAGTATAATCGTACCATATTGCGGAATAAGAGAACATTGGTCTGGGCGATCAAAGTGATATCTGTTAATCGCAAACACTCGATTCATATTCGATGTAGTGCTGGTAACTTACAAAGGATTTTATTTGCCATGTATTAGTTATGAGGTTAATACTGATAATCCTGCTGATGATAAAATATCATTTAGCATCTTTCTGGTCTATATGGTATGCTATGCTGAATAAGCTTTTTATGGGCTATTGAAAATAAATGAGCATTTAGTGCCCACTTCAATTGTACCGTCGTCTTCGTACAGAATATAGTTTGATTACCGTTAGAAAGAAAACAGTTTAGGTAGTCTTAAAGGTTTCTCTTTCTCGGAAATACAAAAAATAGAAGCAAGTTGTACGAAATTCTGTATGTTCCAAATACTAAAATTGAAATTCTTAATCCGAAGTTATTCATTTAATCTGAATATAGGTACCTAAACATTACTGTGCCTACTGGTTGTTTGAATTCCATCGGTTTCTGTATTCTTTAGTAGACACACTTATGCAATATACGCCAACTACGATACTTGTGATATTAGATGCGAAAACGCCAATGATATTACGTCTAGTAATTAGCTATTATTACCAATTAAAGGAGTCAATTTAAATAAAGTTAGTATGTACCAACAGCGTATTTCATAGATGAATGGCCGTGAAATAACTAACATACGCGTTAGTCACGCGGCCTCGGCCTAGGGGAGAGCGCTGTTCCGAGAAGATGCGCGTGAGCACGCAGTTCGCAATAAATCGTATTCAGTAATTTGGATAACCGACGTACCTATAGCACGTACCTTTATTTTAATGGATTC
Organism: Mecyna flavalis; assembly: GCA_949319885.1. Taxonomy (NCBI): domain Eukaryota; kingdom Metazoa; phylum Arthropoda; class Insecta; order Lepidoptera; family Crambidae; genus Mecyna; species Mecyna flavalis. The sequence goes on along the minus strand of OX439434.1, from coordinate 19,023,552 downwards.
TGTAAATAAACAAATTCAAAATGTAATATTCGTTAACAATAACTACAGAATCGAGTCAAAAACTTAAGTGAGGTTTCATGCTGGAACCGATTAAGATTTTTTTAAATATAATTTGAATGAATGCATGTCTAGGACAAACTCTATATTGCTTCAATGTTTTAACAATAGTAGAACTCATTATTTTTATCGTTACAATAAAAGATACTTTAATATCAAAATAACCGTGCATTTAGGTTTGAATTTTTATGTGTGGGATTGAGGTCAAAAGACACAATATAAAAAAAACACAATCGTAAAATATTATTAGCGAATCGCATCGGTTTCGTAGCGGCGCGTCCCACCAGGCATGCGCGAGTTTAATTGCGCTTAATACTAATGAAAGCCATAGTTTATAAGCGCAGTACGAGGGAGACGTGCGCACGCACTGTGCCTGCGCCGGACTCATATCTTTTTGCACAATTATTTCGCTATTCCTTACTTATTGAATATATTCAATTACCGCAGTGCACCAATATCACTTAGGAAACGAAACCCCTGTGTTAGATTAACCTTTAAAGTAAAAAATGAAACTTTTTTTTTATTTACTGTGTCTGTATCACAAGTTTAGTTACAAATTCCTCTTTACTGTAAAGTTGTTAAGTTTTGTGTTGTTTACTGTTTCCTGTTCTTATATTATACCCGTTACGCCATAAACCGTGTCTACGAACTTATTTCACACCCTGGAATAACTCTCAAGCCTTATAGTAGAGATACCCCATATAGACATAGAACTCCATAGCTCTTCCTAAGAGATTGAGTACCTAACTAAGTAAAAATAGAAGATACCTACCTCATCTAAAGTGGGTAATACTCAAAATATAGCAGTAATAATGCTCCCTTTTGATAAGGTAGTTGACCGAAGCGTTGCATAAACATGTTTATCTAACAGCAGGGCTCCGTAGCCGGCGCCCTCGCAGCGCCCCGGCGCGCGCCGCCATAATGGAAATATGCTAACAATTACTGCACAAAACACTACTGCGAAACTCGTAATGAGAGTGGCCCTTCGTTTTTACTACGAGTATTGTTGGTAACCCGTGATATTAGAGAAAATATTTGAATATAATAATATATCAGTGGTAAATGCGACCAGTATTATCTGTTTGATGTCACCTCTCCCGAGCTAGGAGCCAAACATGTGACCATTTATACAGGGTGGAATTTTGTAATGCCACCTGAAAGGGAAGTACTCTTATTACTGTAGATAGAAAATTTTACTTAAAGAAAACATTCCTTTATTTTTTAAAAGAAAGAAAACTGCATTCAAAGATTTTTAAAAATTCGCTTGCTGCACCCGGTAATCGAACCGACTAAAATCTGTAAAAGTTGCACCCTGTACTTTTATTGCATCGATCGTTAGGGTCAATAATAAGGATGAAATCTCTCTAACAAGCTTCATAAATTAAATGAAAGGAAAACTATGAAATCCTAAATTATTGATTCAATGGGTCAAGTTAAAGCACTTTTTTCATTGTTTTCCTTTCATTTAATTTATGAACTTTGTTGGAGATATTTTATCCTTATAATTGTCCCTAACGATCGATGCAATAAAAGTACAAGGTGCAACTTTTACAGATTTTAGTCGGTTCGATTACCGGGAGCGGCAAGCGAATTTTTAAAAATCTTTGAATGCAGTTATCTTTCTTTTCAAAAACAAAGGAATGTTTTCTTTGAGTAAAATTTTCTATCTACAGTATTAAGAGTACTTCCCCTTCAGGTGGTATTACAAAGTTGCGGCAAGCAAATTTTTAAAAATCTTTGAATGCAGGATTTTTTCTTTTCAAAAATAAAGGAATGTTTTCTTTGAGTAAAACTTTCTATCTTCAGTATTAAGAGTACTTCCCCTTCAGGTGGCATTACAAAATTCCACCCTGTATAATAGCGGAATTAGTCGCGATATTTCTTCTTTTATTTTAAGTACGAATGTACCGTTTGTTATCAATCTGAAGAGTGTAGCTACTGCTAACTAAATAGTGTTTGAATTGTGTTAGAACCATTGTGATTGTTGTATAACCATAATCTTGTAGTTGGTGCTAAAATACTTTTTATACACCTATATTTCAGTAGCATGTATAAAACAATAACTTGTGTTCGCCACATACGCAAATAACCTTTGACTACTACACGTAAGAGGGGTAAAGCGTGCTATAAATTTACTTACATGATTTTGGTAAAAGCTCGGTTTCCGCTAAAACACAAGTTAAGCAGCGTCTCCTAATAAAAGATAATGTATGTCCGGTTATTATTATCAGCCCGTCCGGTCGTTCCGGGTAACGGACGGCTTTTATGTCCCGCCTGCAGTTTTATGTGCAGCGCTGCGGCTAAACGATGTATCGCGGCAATCCTTTAGCGCTGCAACCGCAATTTTGCATTTTATTACGTAGCTCGATTTAAAATTAAATTGCTTTATGTTCTTTGTTATAAATAAATATCAGACACTATCACATGCATTGACCTGATCTCATAATAGGTTATGCTTTTGTATTTAGTTTTAACGATTGACGAGCCTCTTTTGTCTGTTTGTATGCCTCCGTCGACTTTAGTTAGGTTTATGATAAATCGAATTGTGTACTTGTGATATTTTCGTTGATTCTTATAAGATCGATTCTAGAAATCTGATTTTTTGAAACGTAGAAAGTTATACAAACATTTGTATAAAATATCTACTTATGTTTTATTAGTCTAGTATCACATTATAATATCAAAACATTATTGAACACAATAGGGAAGATGCATATATAATAACTATGAAAATTTTATGACTAAAATGTTAAAATAATATAAAAGAAAGGTCACTGCAACATTTTTATTTTACATAATGTTGTTTTTTAACTGTAATTACGAATTAAAAATAATTGAAACGAAACGTATTTTAAAACAGCAATCAACTTATTTGACGTTAGACCGACAAACTTATTTGTTCTGATGGCGGCGTCGCTATTGTCAGTATAGAACTCGACGGCCCCCCCGAATAAACGTGCAAGAGCTATAGCACAAAAAAATTTTTTTTGCTTCTTTGGATGCGGGACGAAGTCCTGCACCTTCTTGAATTTTTTGGTAATTTTTTAACAATAAACATCGAAGATATAGCTTCAAATATGGTTATTCTAGGGAAAAAACATGTAAAAACATTACCCGAATATTGGTGTATTAAACCTTGCAGTCAAGTTTTATACACGATTATTAATGTTATGTCGTTTACACGTTTCTTCGCGTGAAAAGCAAAACTAAAAACTATCGCAATCATTCATTACACGTTATGGAGGGATGCGGGGAGTTTTGCGAATTGACATTGCACATTCAAACAGCCGGTCAGGCGTGCGGTGTACAGTGCACTTACACTTATTATTTCTTACCTATTCACACGAATAAACGTGCAAAGGACTATTACTCGATCAGGAATGTTTCTACTACACTAGAATATAATTTTAAAAGGATTTTTTCCGAATTACATGAAAACTATAAATATTTTCCATATTGTTGTGACTTATACTAATACCTAATTTTTTTTTCTTTGATTTCGTCATACATTGTACAGGCATATTTAAATACCACGTTGAAATATTCACATTTTTACGTTTTTAATTTCTTCTGAAAAGTTGATGAATTTCCTTTGCACGTTTATTCGGGGGGGCCGTCGACTGTCAATAAATATCGCTTTTGCATTGCATTTCACGTAGTTCCAATTTTGGCCACCGGAACACATAAGTTTGTCGGTCTATATGGTTGAAAAAGTAAATATTATTTTATCGGAATATTAATTGCGTTTTTGTAATAAATATGGAAGTTGGGTTCATCAAAGCAGACTCCAGGAATTTACCAAGAGTTAGTGTTGACATGGTTCTAACTTTATTTGTCGAAAGTGCAGAGTTTTCAAGGGGAGAAATGAAAGGGACTAAATTACTACGGTATGTATAAATCATAGTTGTTAAACTTTGTATTTTCGCAGCTTGAAACCACTTTTTTCTCAGTTTTGGGTCAGAAGGTCCTGTCAAAAACAATTAATTTGGAAACTTTGTTGAAATAGATGTGTGTTGACCGTGTTGACTCGTGTTTTATACCAATGTCCACATTGGCATAAAACACGTCGTAACACACATCACCTGATGTTGATAGATAGTCCATTTTAAATTTTTTACAAGAAAATATTTCAAAACTCGAAAAAATATGCAAAAGTATGAAAGCCAGCGACGAACAAGTACAGTGAAGTACGACCACTCGACTAGTGAGGCAGTGACAAGACTTGAGTGACGTCATTCATGTCATCGGAACCATAGGTCCGTTTTCGCGCGAAAATTAAAACGGTCAATTTAAAACCGCATTTTTTCCGATAAATTACAATGTATTAATTTTTTAATTTAACTGTGGTTTATTCTACATGGAATTCTTTAAAATGAAGACAAAAATAAAAATAGTGCATGTTCCCTATTCTATCACTGTTGGGAAGCACTATCCCCGGTCAACATAGGGTACTATAATTGATCCCGGAAATGTGGGGGGAAGGGGGGGGATATTTGAAAAAAGGGAGTTACGCGCGTGTGAAACCGCAGGCGGAAGGCTAGTAAGATAATATAAAAAAGATAGAAGAGAAGAGAGAAACGTAATTATTAGTAATAAATACCACATTTTTAAATACCACGTTGAAATATTCACATTTTTACGTTTTTAATTTCTTCTGAAAAGTTGATGAATTTCCTTTGCACGTTTATTCGGGGGGGCCGTCGACTGTCAATAAATATCGCTTTTGCATTGCATTTCACGTAGTTCCAATTTTGGCCACCGGAACACATAAGTTTGTCGGTCTATATGGTTGAAAAAGTAAATATTATTTTATCGGAATATTAATTGCGTTTTTGTAATAAATATGGAAGTTGGGTTCATCAAAGCAGACTCCAGGAATTTACCAAGAGTTAGTGTTGACATGGTTCTAACTTTATTTGTCGAAAGAGCAGAGTTTTCAAGGGTAGAAATGAAAGGGACTAAATTACTACGGTATGTATAAATCATAGTTGTTAAACTTTGTATTTTCGCAGCTTGAAACCACTTTTTTCTCAGTTTTGGGTCAGAAGGTCCTGTCAAAAACAATTAATTTGGAAACTTTGTTGAAATAGATGTGTGTTGACCGTGTTGACTCGTGTTTTATGCCAATGTCCACATTGGCATAAAACACGGTTTTTTTCGGAATATTAGTGGTATTGTTATGATCACCTGATGTTGATAGATAGTCCATTTTAAATTTTTTACAAGAAAATATTTCAATACTCGAAAAAATATGCAAAAGTATGAAAGCCAGCGACGAACAAGTACAGTGAAGTACGACCACTCGACTAGTGAGGCAGTGACAAGACTTGAGTGACGTCATTCATGTCATCGGAACCATAGGTCCGTTTTCGCGCGAAAATTGAAACGGTCAATTTAAAACCGCATTTTTTTCCGATAAATTACAATGTATTAATTTTTTAATTTAACTGTGGTTTATTCTACATGGAATTCTTTAAAATGAAGACAAAAATAAAAATAGTGCATGTTCCCTATTCACCCCTACTTCTTACTCTTAGTTATTTGATAACATGTACAAAGAACGTCTCCCCAAAACTTAGCCCTATTTACAGTGGTGGACATATAATTAAAGACACTTTTTATGTTGTCTACGTACAACAAAATAAATGATATTTAGAGACCCAAGATAGTATTAATTTTATATTTATTGGTTTTTATACGTACACTGTTGTCGTATTTTTAAAATGCGGGCAGCAAAAAAGTTATTAAAAGCAATATTTTATTCTTTTTTCCTTTTTCAAATGTAACACAAACTTCGTCGATACATTTTTCGCTGGTCAGCTAATTAAAGACAGTGCTTATTTCATGTTCTAAAGTAATCATAACCATAAAAGGAGCACTTTAACTTTTTCTATTATGCAGATTTTATTCTTGACAAGCAAAAACTAGCTTATTTTTAAACTTGCTTTAAGTATTATTGTGATAAAAATTAATTAGTATGGGAAAGGGGAAGAGTTGCGATTCTCCCTTGTAAAGGGAGAAAATTAAAAAAAAATTATATTAAAGGTTGGTCGGACAGTACATTAAAAGATCACTTACGATGCTCTTAAATATGGTCATAGACGATATCCGGCATTTTAAGAAGTTTTATACGGTTCACATGTCCACGAAATCCAGACCAAGAAAAACAACCCCCTCAAAAATAGCATCATTTGGTTAAAAAAGACCCATCAAATGGCTCTAAAGTCACGCGTTTTGAAGTATTTGGTGTAGAGGGGTCTAAAGAAGTATCTAACAGAACGATTAGAAGGAAATTATGGAAGTCAGACTTATTTGAAAGATTTTTCCTAAAGTCCTTCTTTTGAAGGAAGAAAAAAATCGGAGCAAAATTAAGATTTGCCCAAAACTATTCACATCAGGACAGAAAGACTGAGGAAAAAATGTGTTTATTTTCGAAGAACTTTAATTAATATTGTTAACTCTAAGGGAAAAGTTTACGGTAGGCGTCCTCCAAAGAAAAAAATGCATCCAAAGTACACAAAGAAATCAGTGAAACGTTTTGGAGGTAATACAAAAATTTGAGGATGTTTTTCAGGTAACGGTGTGGGACCTAATAAAAAAAAATACAAGGTAGCAGGAATAAATTTAATAAAGGAGTATTTTAGAAAAAGTTATGTTTTCCTACGCCAATGAACATTTGCCGGTGATATAGACTTTTTAACACGATAACGATCCCATAGACACTTCAGCAGGAGTCAAAGAATTGCTTAGGAGCCAATAAGTAACAGTTTAAGATTGGCCACCGTACTGTCCCGACACTAACCCGATCGAAAACATGTAATCTAATGTGAAGAAAAATAGTGGCAAAAAACATACAAGTATTGTTCATCAACTTTACTCTACGTATAAAACGGTATGGGTGCAGATTTCGATTGAAACCTGCAATAATTTGAAGGCATCAATTCCTAGGCGGGGTTGGACTTTTATTTCTGCTAAAGGACATGCGACAAAATATTAATGTCGTGTTTTTATGTTTTTAAAATACGTCTAAAATGTATTAAAGTAAAGTTCGTTTCAAAATTTAGCAAGTTAATTTTTTTAAGCTTACTTAATCAGTCTGTCTTTAATTAGTTGGCCAAGTCTTTGTATTAGTTCGTATAAAATACACAATAAACTTAACCAACAAAAAAAAAATACAAACATCTTGGATCTCTTTATTTTACTTCAAACATTTAACAATAACCCTAAAAATAATTTAGTTAATATTGCAAGCTAAATAATGTATTATAATAAAAGTATATAGGGTAGGTAAACCTTGAAAACGTAATATCTCCAAAGTGTCTTTAATTATATGACCACCACTGTATATGAGAGTGACACACGACCCGGAAGATGCGGAGCATTTCGTCGAATGTTTAATAAGTTAGCTATGCTATACAATGTATGTGGCTAGGACTTTAAAGAAGAGTTTTGTCTAAGTTATATTTTATTTGAACGTTTACCTAATTTTTTACATTTTCGATGGCAAGATCTGGCAAACAAAAAATAATAGAATTAGTATTAAAAGATGCCATATTACGTTAGTATAATTATGTGTGGAATAAACTTTTTTTTCCGTTGATCGCATCTTGTAGTAGTAATAGCTAACTTAACTTAATTTCTTTAATTTATGCCATTAACCATTTAGTTAGTCTAGTGTCACAGTTCTCAATTACTATCAGTTTCCTAATCCAAAAAAATCCTCCAGGTTTCGTTACATGCAATACGAGAAGAAGATATGGGATCATCTTTATCGCACCGATTCGAACATTCTCGAAAAACCTGTACCTACATAAATGTAGGCTTTCTTAGGTATCTTGTATCAATCAATGAATGCCCTTTATACAGACAGTTCCTTTACTTTGTTTTACCTTTAACTGTAACAAAAAGTAGGCCCCGAAAATCACTTATTTACTGCCTTATTTATTCGGTATCGAAAGCTGCGGTTTTTTCCGTCAGTTCTTAGCGCGTGGCGAGCGCTAGTTTTTGCCCCGGCCCGAGGGTGGACAGTCCATTCAAGCTGAAAAACACTTGAAATTCAGCGACTCATACAATAAACATCGCCGACCGACTTTTTGCCCAAAATGGAGGCTCGCAGTTTTTTAGCTGAGTTTGTTCTACCACGTTTTTGTCGATCGTAAACCGACTCGTTTTTGGTTGTTATTCGAAGATTGTGGACTTTCCCAACATTGTTATTTTGTATGAGCAAAAAAAAATAGCTGTCCCAATTAGTAAGGTCAACAATGTATATAATTAAAATTTAAAGATTATTAAGTAACTAAATAGTTTTGTAACATTAACGCTTAAGATGATTTTTCGGACAAATAATGAAATTCTCTATACCTTTTATTTTAGTAAGTAGGTACCAAGTTAAAGTGTTTAGAATTTTGTTTATAAACGGTGGTCCCTAATGACACCTGCTTAATTAATAGTACGAGATCCTATTACCTACTATCCAGAACGTTTAGTTGAAAAACGTAGCGTATATTTCGTGCGAGAAATATGAGTTTGCTCCCACGCCTCCCGCAGGATCCTTATTATTCTGCGCATAAAGCGGGGAATATTTTAGCGTGGACGGCCGTCGTCGGGGGATTTTGAGCCAGAAAAAATTGATGCGGCTTATCTCGCCCGTGTTTTTAACTCGTACCGAGCATGGATGTTTTATGGGAGGTTAAGTCCCAGGGGCGCTAGAAAAATGGACTAAAAACACAGTTGCGACACGTGCTTTACACTGGATTAGGTACTCTGTGTTGCGAATATAATTAAGAAAGTACCTATATGAAAATGTGTTTTTTGTATTAAACGATCTTCAAACTTCTTTCTCCTTCTTTTGAGCTTCAATTGTTTACTATTTCCTGGAAATATAGTGCAACATCAGTTGACAAATATTGATTTTATTACCTATTAAAATAAAATACCAACTTGCAATTGTCTAGATAAGAGACTGGCCTTGAACTCTTGGTACTGACTACTGCCCCGTCTTAGAGAATGATAGATGAAATCAAACCTTCGCCACGCCACCTAATGAATCCCATACTTACAGTGAAAAATTATCTAAGACCCCATAATACAAATAATACTTTGGAGCGATTATAAACACTTTCTATTAAATATGCTTATGATATATTTATGCCTATAGAATACTAGAAATGAGCAAAAAGATACTGTTAAAGAATAAATCCACAAGTCGACTTTTTGCCAACGAATCGCCCACTCCCATGACTCTGCGAAAGGTAATCAATGCAATCCATTAACATAAAGTTGCCTTATGAAATTTCCCAGTGAAAGCGCCGCCATGATTAATATTGGCAGCGTGACTAGCGCGCTCGGTCGGGCGGAACCTATCGTTTATCTGGTGCCAGTGATACGTGTCCCCGCCCTGGTGCTGGAAACTGAACATTTACAGTTGTTACACAAATTGTTGGATGAATCAATCAATCTTTTTTTTTTATTGCAATGTGTAACAAGACGAGCAGATCGTACACCTGATGCTAAGCGCCACGTCTGCCGTAGACAGTCAGTGCCAAACAGTAACTAAGCAGTTACCGCCCTGCGCCCGCTACATCGAGACGACAGTTATTAGGTCTCATATACCCAGTAATTTCACTAGGTGCCCTTTTTTGGAAGTAATGGTCCGTCTTGTGGTTCAAAAGTTTGAATGCCAACTCTAAATTAGGGATATAATCTTGTTTCTTATCTTCACAACAGAGTACCTACATTAGATTCTAAAAGTAGTAAATTGTCCTGAAAGCAATGTGATGTTGCCGAAACTCGGTAATGACAAAGAACACCCATCGATCATTTACGGATAATGCGCCGTCACAACAACCCTTTCACGGCTTTGTTTAGCTTCGATATATCTTGATCAGTCATTCATCATTACTCGTGCTCATCTCGTCTTCAAATTGCGGCTAATGATCAAGTGATAACTTCAACGACGCATTAACGCGAAACGATAAATTACTCCGGCCGGTAAGAGTGCTTGCCCGGCATGATTGCAAATACGGTAAAATTTTGAACTGTTGATAGAATAGAGCAGATTATATTGTTTCCGTGTAATAATATGGTACAGATACGTTATAAGACGTCCTGAAACCTTCATTTATATAGTACTAGCCTTCCGCCCGCGGCTTCGCCCGCGTGAACTATAGGACGTTATCCCGCGGGAATATCTTGTAAATTGTAGCCTATGTGTTATCCTTATGTATAAGCTATATTATTGTAAAGTTTCATTAAAATCAATTCAGTAGTTATTACGTGAAAGAATAACAAGTTCATCCATCCGCTCCCCGGCCGGTACCGCCGCAACCGCTATGTCCCTGCATTTTAAATCTGTAATATCTTCGAAACTATTCATTTAAATTACATGATGTAAATGGCCATATTGATCTATATTACATGCACAATTTATTTATGGTACTTTATTGGATAAGGATTAATACTGTATTGCTTAAAATCACTTTTTCGTAAATAAGCCATTATTTTATCGTAATAAGTAAAGGAAAATGGTTATTGTGGGTTATCCCTAAGAGATAGACATATACCATCGCGGACTTTTTTGTAAAACTTTTTATGGTGTACAATAGTGTAGTACATTATTTTGATCTATCTCGTAGGGTTCAGCCAGCGTTTGCAATGTAAGCGCAAAAAAAATCGATTATTTACGACCTTAAATTAAAAACCTCTAAAATTATCAGTGTTTCTCTACTATATTATACATGTATTATACATATAAACCTTCCTCTTGAATCAGTCTATCTAATGAAAAAAACCGCATCAAAATCCGTTGCGTAGTTTCAAAGATTTAAGCATACAAAGGGACATAGGGACAGAGAAAGCGACTTTGTTTTATACTATGTAGTGAAGTAAAGGAAAATGGTTATTGTGGGTTATCCCTAAGAGCGGTGTATCCCACTTGTCCCTTCTAGCTTTGTCCCTTTGGGGGACAAGAGATAGACATGTCGCAGGATAGATAAAGCTGTAATATAGTTATATGCCAGGGTTATAACTATGTAACGTACGATAGTTATAAGGAGCGATTTATAACTATCGTACGGTCACAATCTAGTAATATGGTTATCTGACTAAACTAATCTAGTTCTATAGTTATAAATCGACTGGGGCGACTAAGAAATTAACGGGCGTCTAAATATTTTATAGTATGGAATTATAGATGAGGTGTAATAAATATAACTTGGCGACTAATATTATTAGTGAGGTAATAAACATTGTATAAACAGCCGGAGGCGGAAATCGACTCGGATGGACATAGGTTAGAAGGCTAAGGCGGGAGCGGAGCGTAGCGGAGCTCCCGCCTTAGCCTTCGTGGTTATTTTTTTTTAAACACCTATTCCCTAAATTAATGAAAGAAATGGTTTTTAAAATTACGTATTCGGACTGACACGTTTTATTAATAAAAAGTATTGTAATGTAACTGATTGTAGGTTACAAAAAGTTGATTATAACAAAAATAAAGACCATTAAATCGTTTTATTTAATTGTTTAGTAGATTTATAACTATGTAACTAGATTAGTTTAGTCTGATAACCATATTACTAGATTGCGGCCGTACGATAGTTATAAATCGCTTCCTTATAACCATCTTACGTTATATAATTATAACCCTTGGCATATAACTATAATTCGGCTCTAACTATGATACTGCGACATACATATACCATCGCGGACTTTTTTGTAAAACTTTTTATGGTGTACAATAGTGTAGTACATTATTTTGATCTATCTCGTAGGGTTCAGCCAGCGTTTGCAATGTAAGCGCAAAAAAAATCGATTATTTACGATTACGACCTTAAATTAAAAACCTCTAAAATTATCAGTGTTTCTCTACTATATTATACATGTATTATACATGTAAACCTTCCTCTTGAATCAGTCTATCTAATGAAAAAAACCGCATCAAAATCCGTTGCGTAGTTTTAAAGATTTAAGCATACAAAGGGACATAGGGACAGAGAAAGCGACTTTGTTTTATACTATGTAGTGATGCACAAATTACTCGAAAAAGTTTGAAACATGGACTCAGTCTCCACTCACAAACTCAGAGCAATGGATTTTTCTGTGTATATTTAGTACATATTTTCAGATCTCCGGCCCATGGGGAACCGGTCATTTGAAGCATTATTATTATTAAAAATAAAAGAAAATATTGTGTGTGCACCTAACAAGTTAATAAGTGATCAAATGAACGTGTTATGTTATTGTTATTTGTACAGACTTGACTAAAACAAATCACCCAGAAGATCATTATTGAACTGAAGTACTTTTTAGAAGGATTATAAACATTCCAACGTAAAATATTGCGTGGTTGGAATGTACGAGTATGTATTTTTTCTTTTTATAAACTTCATTTACGATTACGACCATTACAATCGTAGTCAGTAAATGAAGAGGGACAGTACTCGTAACACCACAGGTCGATGGCAAAAACAACGAGCAACACCGCGAAGACAATAAAAGGTTTAAGTGCGCTCGCCGCGCGCGCAGTCCGAATCAATGGCGGACATTCGCGCGTTAATCTTATAACGCCTTTTATATTACCATAGCTGCTTAAGTATCGTGAAATCGTTGACTTATAGGCATTTTTGTAATTAACCAATCAATTCGGCAAAACTTGAGGATAAAAAGTTTGTTTAAGTATTCACAAACCCCAAAATACTATGGCATTTTTGTAACGTTCATTTGTTAGTATTTACTGTACAAATACGATTAAACCACATCGTATTTGTACAATAAATATGGGAGACTCAAGATACACAATAACCTATACACCACAACGATATGTTTATAAACCTGTTTTAAACAATGATGAAAAGTCTAAACTTTTCTGTTCCTTTCCCAGTTACCATTTAATAGTATTCTGTATTTTAGCTCAGAGTAGCATCAGCCTTCATCATGAAGCTAAGTGAAAATGAAATAAAACAACAAAATGTTCCTTATACTTATAAAGCTATCCTAAAATAGTGGTTACTTTTCCGAAGACAGTAACTAAACGCACAAACATTTTAATGTTCGCCTCTATATGTGAATATTACAAGATTTTTATTACAAACGTAGCATCGCAGGTCGCAATTATGTCCGAACACATTCGGAAAAATGACCGATGCCGCATTACAGCCAGGTTTATGTGCCCGCGGGATGTAGTCGTAATAGTAAAATGATCTTAATATCACATAAACCTTCACTCTGCCACACATCCGGCCGCGAATCGACATGTTATTGCATTCGCACTAAACTTGCGCATTACTGCTGTCTATTAAAATTGGCCTACACGTTATTGTGCTCTAGATATGGACAATACAGACAGACACTACCATTATGGAACATTAAGCTTGACCACAGTAAATAGTTATACTCAGCAACTGATATCTTTAATACGATTGATCTAAATATTATGTATTGATTCGAAGTTCGAAATAGTCATGAACATGGTATTCGTATTGGAATTATTCCTCAACTACTCCCAAAATATTTGAAAATCAATAATTTGAGACGTTATAAAAATATTATGGGAGCAAGTAATTCAACACAGGTTATTTTGATGGGATTACACAACCATTTAATAAATTGAATCATAATATTCTTTATCTACATCCATACCATAATATGTCTATTTTATATTCAGGAGCGATGAGCAAACGCCCTACATTTAGATATAAGTATCTGTGGCTGCATTGAAATGTTTACATTTTAGTGTCAGTAACCGATACTTTAATTACGTTCAAATTTCGAACGTCTTCTTTAAAAGTAAAAATTAATAGGTTTTTTCGATTATCGAATTAGTCGATTAGTAATTTTATGTTCCATTCCTATACATTTAATTCGATGCTGAAATTATAACAATCGATTTGAGAATCGAAATCAACTCGAGTCTAGATTGTTTATGGATTTTAAAAACTACAAACGTCAGTCATTTTATTATGACAGTACTAAACTAACTTTTACATACAGATTATGTTGGTAACTAGGGCGTTTGCTCATCGATCCTGACTATAAAATAGACATAATTATCGTATGAATGAAGATAAAGTTATGTATGTGACTGTACATAATTAGTCATTAAAATACTCATGTGATTCTTTTATGAAACTCACTTCGTTCGTTTCATAAAACCACATTCGTATTTTAATGACCCTCATTATGCAGCAGTCACATAAATAACTATTATTCAGTTAGGCTTTTAAGATGCACTTATGAATCATCAATTTATCAATGCTATAGAGAGACTCCACAGCGGAATATTATCGAGATTAAATGTGTACAAAGTAAGCATGCGCCATAACGTACGTATTTCCACATTTTTTAACCGACTTCAAAAAAGGAGGAGGTTCTATGTTCGACTGTATGTATTTTTTTTTTTTTTTTTTTTTATGTATGTCCGTCGATTTCTCCGTCAATTGTGGACCGATTTAAATAATTCTTTTTTTATTTGAAAGTGCATAGTTCCGAGGTGGTCCCATTGTCACCATGTCAGGATCTGATGATGGGATCCCGGGAAAATCAAGGGCAAACCTCAAATTTTATAGGCGCACACTACGCGTTACTTGTTTTTTCTGAAGCCATTTAAGTTTTTGCGTCCTATAGACATCACTTTATGTTGATGAGCTGATGATGGAAGGTACAACTCCTTAACGGTTAGAAGTTAGGGGATAATTCTTTCAGTATTGTAAGAATATGTGGACCGTTATTTGTATTTCATGTACTTTTGCAGCTAAGCTGATGATGGAAGGTACAACTCCTTAACGGTTAGGAGTTAGGGGATAATTATTTCAGTGCTGTAGAAATATGTGGACCGTTAGTTGTATTTCATGTACTTTTGCAGCTAAGCTGATGATGAAAGGTACAACTCCTTAACGGTTAGGAGTTAGGGGATAATTATTTCAGTGTTGTAGGAATATGTGGACCGTTAGTTGTATTTCATGTACTTTTGGAGCTAAGCTGATGATGGAAGGTACAACTATGATGATGGAAGCTAAAGGGTACGACTTCTTAATTCTTATGTCCCTCTTGCGGGCTGCATCTTTAGTTGGTCTACTGAATGGTGCTGAACACTTAATGAATACCTAATATTGTCAAATAATACAATTCTACTATTTTACTCGTATTTTCGTTATCAATATTATGAGAGAGTTTTACTCACTCCTACGTATTATTCACACTAAAAATAGAAAAATAAACAAACTTTTTAAAAAAAAATTAAACCGACTTCAAAAAAAAAACAAAAAAAAAACTACCTAAAAACACTGAAAAGCAAAAAATAATTTTAATAAGACATTCATCAAATGCGCTTATTGTCTAAGCCTATTAATAACATTAAATTGTATTTACGTGCTAGGTAGGTACCTACTAATCTGTTTGAAGTCGGTGCCAAGCCAAAAGTAATGAAAAATGATACATACCTAATAATTTATGTATTATACAGGGTTACAAATAATCCGCGGACGTAGGTACGTAGTCTGGGTACCTACTATTTGGCTTGGCACCGACTTCAAACAGATTAGTAGGTACCTACCTAGCACGTAAATACAATTTAATGTTATTAATAGGCTTAGACAATAAGCGCATTTGATGAATGTCTTATTAAAATTATTTTTTGCTTTTCAGTGTTTTTAGGTAGTTTTTTTTTTGTTTTTTTTTTGAAGTCGGTTTAATTTTACAAAAAAAAATACATCTAAATGTAAATTACATTGAAAGCCGTATTATTTAGAGTGACCACCTGTCACAAGCTTGTGAATAGGAATAATGGCGTGGAGAACGCGCCCGAGAATCGAAGTGTGGAACTCAATTATTGAGGGCGGCCGCAGTTTAAAGCGCGGCTGATCCCCTAGTAGTTACAAGAAAAATATTATTTTTTATTAGACACTCCCCTCATGCGCTTTAAATGTAATTCAAGAGATAGGGAGGCTTGTTGTTGCAAGATAAAAATGAAAAGTAATTTAAAATATTCGATTCCTGCAATAATATTTAAGGTTTAAGTGATCCTGGCCGTGATCTTGGCGTCCTGGGTGAAATTCCGGACTCGAGCATTTGTTCCGGTTTTTTCGGATACAGATCGGGTTTGTGATCACCAATCCACATCTCTCTATAAAAGGATTGATACAGTATTGGGGCATTACCAGCCTTTAGGTTAAAGACCCTAAAGGCTGTTTAAGCAATCTTAATGATAATCCTGAGTGAAATTATGGCTGGCACATACGTCATTCTTGTGCTGCAGGTGCCACCTTTGGGCACTGGTCTTCCAGGGCTCACGGATATTTCTCGATTATAGTCTCATTCTTATACTTTATACTGTATGGCTTGGTATTCTAAAACTAATCAGTAATTGTAACTAACAAATTGTAAACAAACATGTCGATGAAAAAGAGTAACTGTCGAGTTTCTTGCCGGTTCTTCTCGGCAGATGACTGCATTCCGAAGCCGGTGGTAGAGTCACTCTGTAATTGACGATTCATAAATACTTGATACAAGTTTACATGAATAAAGAATATTTTGATTGATTGATTGATTCCTCTAAACATACGATTCGCCATGGGATGGAAGAATTACGTTCAAAAACTAATTATATCGCTTCTGGCAGGACACGTTTAGATGAGAAAAATATTACACATTATAAAAATGTTGCAAGCTATCTCTTGGTCTACATAGAGAATGGTCAAATTGCGCAGAGCTCCACCGTGAACTAACAAAGGGCGGGGGCGATGCGAAAATTTAAACTAAATCCCCGTCGCAAACTGCCAATGCAAGGGATAATCTCAGCATTCACCGCACTTTGCATCGCCCGAGCTGCGCCAAATGTTAGAAGCCCCAATTGCGCCCCTACTCAGCACAAAATACGGTCTAAATAAGCAACACAATTTAAGTTACCATTTTGACAATTATTTCTTTCCGATAGTTCTTCTTTGTACTCGTACGCGTCGGCTTTGCAGCGAGTAATGGTCACTATATTAGCGCCATTATTGGGTTCTTATAATAAAGTGTTTCCACTTTTTTTCTTTTGCAACGTGGGAATAAGAATTATTGTTGAAGAGGCTTTCAACGTTTTATGATGGGCGTAGTTGAGGCGTCACGAATTAATCAAAGAAGAAATTACAGTCATTATAAAAATGTGATTGTTGACGCGTTGTGGAAAAAATGCATTCACTCGTCGCGTCGAACGCACGTGCAGCCATCGATAGTGGCAAATAAAGCGGTTTATAGTTTTCGTTATTATTACGCACAATGATGGTAAATTTAACTCTTCTGTGATATCTCATTACATTTGTAATTAGAATAATTAAGTTATTATCACGGCAAACGATTAAGGATGCAATTGGAAAATACTTGCTACGTAATACGTATACAATTACCTCCTACTTTAAGATAATAACTATCAAAATAGGAAAAGAATATCAAATAAATAACAATCGAGTTCCGATGCGTCATTAAAACGATTACACGTTGCAAAACAAACATCTTGAAATTAACCCAAACTAAAGCACCCTCAATCGATCAATTGCGCTATGACTAGACGGGGCAGAGTAATCTAAACGGGATTGCTACAAATCTCTTTTATAAGGGACGTCTCTGATCCCCGCACCCCTGAGGAAGAATTTTAAGCATGTAAAACACAAAGTACACAACACCGTTCCTTATTCCCAATAGTCGGCACAGACGCACCTCCGCAAATCGTAATCCTCTTAGAAAACATTCCCAATTTAAAAAAAATTCCACCTCTTATCCCTCAGAGGAGGGCGCGCGTAAAAAATAAAAGGAAAAAACTGCGACACGCACCGGCGATGGAGAGGTGGCTATATAACATGGTTTTTCACTGGCCCCTCGACTCGATTCTTTACAGGTCGCTTCTTCCGCCGAGAAAGCATCTATTGAAACTCCACTCAGGCCGTGTTAGCTATCTATTTAGTATAAAAAGGGTCGAGAATTTCTCGAGATCCTTTTTTTATCCGATGGAGGACGCCACCCCCCACCCCGTGCCGACCCAACGCACACGAAGACCCGCTGTACTATACATACACGCGCTGTATACAAATTACATTAAGTATTTAACATCCCGTTTTATTGCTTTTGGATTAGCTTTTTAGTTACTTTATATTACGCTTCATCGATCTCTAAGTTATCTATCAGTAAGACTAATATTTATAACCTTCAATTTTAGAAACCACATTAATTAACCTACGCGTAGAATTTTACAAAATTGTTTTAGTGTCATCCCCACCGGAGCACTTGCGCGGCCCTCTGTCGCGAACATTCGCTTAGCAATACTCAGCATCACTTCAAATATTTAAAGGGCGGCCGAATTTGATTCCGTCGTCTCCACAGAGTCTCCGGAGCCCGCAATTGGATCACACGAGCGGTTACTGCGCGCCCCGTCCTTCATTCACGTTATTTCACTAAAATCAACTTATGGAACCAAATGTTGTTACGATAACCCTAAGTAAACTCAAATTTGTATCATTCCACTCCACAAATTGGGCGAAATTGTTTTGAGATTATGATGATGATAGATGAACTTATACATATTATGTTCCTAAGAGACTTTTTCCTTTTGCTTTAATATTTATACTTGGTCAATTTAAATATAGATAATGTAAACAATTAAAGCAAAATCCTTCTAATTCCAACTAATTTAAAGACTCACACCGGTAAAAAGGTACTCTTTTGGTAAAGACTGCAAAAATGTCCAAGTATTTCACAGGCCTTTTTATAACGATACATTCGGCAGATAAATATCTCATCAAACAATATACCCAAACTGGTTTTACTTTCATTTCGGAGTACGAAAATAGGAATTATAGGTGGAATCCACATAAGACGAGGCGGTGCGCCTGGGGATCGGTTAACCCACGTTACACGACGCGCCAATCCCGCCGGAGAATTCCGACTTTCTACAAAGAAAATAGCAATCAAAATTTGATTTACCGCCACCGGCGGCCATACATCAAACGCTCTAATCCGCGGAAAGAGAGAAAGCCTAAAATCTGGAGGGATCCGCCGCTGTCGAATTGAAAATCCTACTGGCACGAAGCGTCTTTAATATTTATGACCAGTAAAAAGATACGGCTGCCCTATGAATATATACGGAGGTGGCGGACCATCCACGATGTAAATATGGCTGTGCCCTTGGTAAGTGCGGTTTTTATACAGTCTATAAATTATATTCATTGATGGTACTGATCCAATAAATAAATGTAACTTTTCAAATCTTTGTTTATTCAAACGATTTTTGGTAAATAAGAATAAACTAAGTTAGTATAGTTTCGAAAAAAACCAAGTATTTCGATAGAAGCAATAAAACCACTCAGCATTTTCTTTCAATTCCGATGATCATAATCCAGCCCAAGGATTGATATATCTCCAATATGACGGAAAGGTGTGCGTAGAAATATGATTTCAATTTGGATAGTGTGCGGATGCATTATTCAGAGCACGCACGCTGCAGGCGAGTGCGGCACGCAGATAAGCGAGTATCGAGCCGAATGCCGAAAGTTCGGCCGCAGGGGGTCTTATCGGAAACGGCTTACGGTGACCCCATGCAAACTCCCCCGCGACATCGGCATCGCTCACCCTCCCGATCGATCTCGATGCAAAATTGCCTCTCCCGATACACAATGCTATTTTTGTTTCACGCTCGTAATTTTTTTATTGCGATATCTTGTTCGATGTAATAACGATAGGATTACAATTGAAACTTGAGAAATGCCTGTCCATCTTTGGGATAAAGAATAGAATAATTTACATCTATACTATTAAGTAGTATGGGCCGTAGGTACTAACATACAGGCGACTCTTTTATTGAAATTATATTTTGCTTCATATTGTAACCCTTAGCATTATGACAAATAATTATGTAGCAAGCAAAAAGTTTATTGTAGCAGCAAGTTTTACTTTGGTAGTCAATATAAGTAACTACAGAAACTTGTAGCGCTAGAGCGCTACCACAGGGGGACGAGAGCTGCAAGGATAAGATAAAGACCGGCATAGTAGCGAGATTAATAGCAAGAAGATTATGATGACTTGCACAGTGTTTACCAATTTATTTGCAGGATAAAATATACGTGGAACATTCTCGAACGTGGGCGGATCAAAAAGTCCAATTTGGTTTTATATGCCACTGAATATTGAGCGACGGACCGCGCTCCCGATACATACATATTTTGCAATGAGATACACGCGGGACGCTCGCTGGGGGCGAAAGGGGAAACGGGTGGTGTGAGCCACCCTTACCAGGCGGAAGTATGTGAAGGAATATTTATTATAATAGATGTGTTGTTTTAAAAATTCGGTACGTAACCTGCGCTAGGTAACTTTGTTCGGATAAGTATTAGATACGAGCGCAAGAGCGAGGATTTAGTTGTGTGTGAATGGTATGAATGATGTAACATTGATCATTGTATTCGATCATTATGTATAGATTACGAAGATTTACTTTTTGTCAGGTCTTTAAAATTAGATGCTCACTTAAACATTAAGTAGCACAACATTTTTTCACAATCTCATATTGTGTACTTCTTACCATGTACAAAAATATCTAATACTTAATAAAGAAGCGAAAAATAAATAGCTTTCGTCGTGAATAAAATACGCAACATTATTTTTTGTCCAGCCAGCGTTCGGCTACCTGTAAGTCTCAAGTGCCGTCATAAGAAGTTGCACATCGACCATCGATTACGGGTGGTAGGTAAAAAGTGTGTCGAGTGTCCGGAGTGTCACCTCGACACGGAAGATTGAGATCTCGCAGGGAGCGTCCCGCGCAGCCCTGCCGCATGATAAATAACGCGGGAGATCCCGAGGGTGTCGCGCAAAAAAATGAATAAGGAAATTTACCTAATGGCCGCGATTCTTTATTTTCTATCTCCATTGTCGCGCGGACAATGCAGTAATGGAGGGATGACGTGAGAGCAGCGGTCCTCTACAACCCAAACGCTTTTATTTTATTCTTTTCGTTTCAAATGATGTGACTACTTATCTCGGCCGGGAGAAGTTTCGGGAGTTCAATCACGTTTTGTGTTTTATGCGAGCCATTACGTTGAGAGCGATTGCACGTTATTTCAAGCTCTTCAGAGTTTTACAAAACGATAACGTATTCATCTCTACGATTATTATGGGAGACCTAGCCGGTAGACAAGTGTTATTTTGTTTCTAACATTCATTCACTATGGAGTTAAGGAACTACATTATCTACAAAGTTTTTTTTTTATACTACATCAGTTGGCCGACAGGCACGCAAGCCACTTGATGGTAAGCGGCCACTGCGGCAAATTCCATTGAGGGACACTTCACCAGGAAGCGTCTCTCAATGTGCTGCTAAGCTGATCTGATCTTCGAGCCTTAGATTTCAAGTGTGCTGGCTGCCACATAAGCCTTTTTCTTCTTAGCGTGTCGATGGCAATATCCTAGATTTTTTATTCCCAATATTGAGCAACACGAATTGCACTCTTCGTGGCAGACATAAGCTCTTCCCGAGAACAGGTGTCCGGGCAGTTTGGGCAAGATGTTAAATTACCCACATGGCCTGAGGGGTAAAATAACACTCGCAAGAGTCGCAAGCCACACACAAGTGAACCCTATCCTGTGCATGTTTTCTCTACACAATTATTAAATAGTAAAGATCTTAAAGTTACAAAACTAAGAGATCACAACACACTAATCTGTCGGAAACCTCTTTGTTTAAAGATCAAAGGCAAACTCTTACTTACTTACTTACTTACTTACTTACTTACTTACTACGATGGCGCAGCGACCCAAAATGAGTCTTGGCCTCCAGCAATAAGAATCTCCACTCCGGTCTATTTTGCGCCAACTCCCGCCAATTCTCGACGTGGAGCTCGCGCAAGTCCTTCTCCACCTCGTCTCCCCAGCGGTACCTGGGACGACCGACCGGTCGTCGACCACTCGGTCTTCCCATGTAAGCTCTCTTCACCGCCCGATCCTCACCCATTCTTTCCAGGTGGCCGAGCCAGCGAAGTCTGTGAGCTTTAATTTCGCCGATGATATTTGGCTCGGCCACGAGATCTTCCAATTCTAAGTTTTTCCTTCTTCTCACGGTGCCATCCTCCACTCTTGTCGGCCCCAGAATCTTTCTCCAGACCTTCCTCTCTGCCACCAGGAGTTTGGTCTCCTCTTTTACAGTGAGTGTCCATGCCTCACAGCCATACATGAAAATTGGTCTTATCACCGTCTTATAGATGCGTATTTTAGTGCGCTTACTGAGAAATTTAGACACCAGAACCTTGTGTAAGGCCGCATTACAACGGAGGGCGTTTTGAATCCGGATATTTATCTCCTCTTCCCTGGTATTAGTGTCCGTTATAGTGCAACCCAGGTACCTAAATCTGTCCACTCCTTTATACGCAACGTGCCCGACGACGAGGTTATTCCGAGGCACCTTTACATTTCTGTATCGCCGAATGTGCATGTACTCCGTTTTTGCTGGTTAATTCTGAGGCCAACCTCCTTTGCTGCCTTCTCTAATGTCTCAGTTGCATGAGCCACCTCTTCTTTCTTTTTCCCCAGCAAAGCAAGGTCATCTGCGTATCCTATCACCCTATGCAGTCCATTTAACTCCACTCCTCCGTCGAGTGTTACCACTTGTCTAATGACGTGTTCGAGTGCTAGGTTAAAGAGCATGGGCGACAGAGCATCCCCCTGCTTTAAACCGGTTCTTACTTCGAATTCCGTCGTAAATTCTGCTCCAACACGAACCACTGCCCTGCTTCCTTTGATGGCTGCCTCTACGATGTTTACTAATTTAGACGGAATTCTGAAGTTTCGCAAGATATTAAAGAGAGTGCTACGATCGACACTGTCATATGCTTTTGCAAAGTCCACAAACATGGCGTGAATGTCCTGCGCAAATTCCCACTTTTTTTCCAACAGCTGTTTCAGCAGGAATATTTGGTCAGCTGTACTACGGTTGCGTCTAAAACCACACTGGTAGTCACCTACGATGGCCTCAGCATATGGTTCTAGTCTCTTCAGCAAAACGTAGGACAGGATTTTATACGCAGTTGGGAGCAGAGAAATTCCTCGATAGTTCTCGCATATCTTTCTAGGGCCCTTTTTATGTATCGGGCAAATAACCCCAATGTTCCACTGCGTGGGTATTTGCTCTTCATCCCAGATCTTGACCATAAGCTCGTACATTTTAAATTGGACTATACCCCCACCATATTTCCACAACTCCCCTGGCAGGTTGTCAATACCTGGAGCCTTGTTGTTTTTAAGCCTCATTATAGCGTCTCTGACTTCTTCGAAGCATATTGGTGATATGTCCTCATCATTGTGGTCGTTAGTAACATCAAGGGAT
Organism: Mecyna flavalis; assembly: GCA_949319885.1. Taxonomy (NCBI): domain Eukaryota; kingdom Metazoa; phylum Arthropoda; class Insecta; order Lepidoptera; family Crambidae; genus Mecyna; species Mecyna flavalis. The sequence continues at coordinate 19,000,157 of OX439434.1, read as the reverse complement.
TCTAGAGGTGGTGAAGGTGGTGGACAATTTAAAAGATTTTGAAAATACTCTTTCCACATTACTTTTATCTTTTTTTTAAAGGCAAACTCACGTTAAATTATATCTTGCGATTCTTTTGACTGTTGAAATTTGACATTACAAGCGTTTACAGAGAGAACAAATCTACAAAATAATCGTGTTTCCACTTTTTTGGAAGAAACATTTCCATGTGTCCCTCCTATATTTAAGGGTCCGAAGTAAGACGCTCTTATAATATTCCCCATCCATCCGCGCCGCGCTGAAATGCGTCCCCGCGCTACAATTTCCATACCCTAATAGTCAGGCAGGTCGGACCTAAAAAATCTTACAAAAATCCTAAAATATTGGGCTTTTAAACATTTGTTATTTTGTTGTAACTTCTATTTCTTTCATATTTTTCCATTAACGTGAAATCAAATTTGGATTTAAAGTTAAGACACAATTTCACACAGATAATTATGTGTCTTAAAACCCTAGCTATATTGGTTTGATTTGCATCGATAGATAATTTACCTGGTCGTATCTCATTGTTGCTCCAAGACAATATCTACCACTATTAAATAATGTCTGTGAAAACTGAATATACAATAATCGCAAACGAATGGCTCTTAAATAAAATACCTACTTTTTATACTTTGTTATCATTAAATAAACCAGGATTAGAAAGACGAAATAAAGAATATTAGGTAAGCACATCTACTTTTGGAATCCCTTTTTTAATCCTTTATAGAGATTATATTGTTTTTTGGGCAAGTTGTCTAATAAGGTAGGTATTGCTTCTAATTGTAAGTTACCAATAGAAAAGTAAATGAATAAAATAAAATATATTTTCGGGTAAACTTTAATTAAATTAAGTGTATGAAAAACCTACATAAAAATCAATTTACAATACTTAATTAAGGGTATTAATCTCAGGCTTTGGTTTCTAACTAAAATAATTATATTAGGTACCTATGTTATTTTTCCATGAAATGAAGCAAGCATTATAATGGTATTATATCATATTTGTACCTTTTTTCAATAACATTTCAACCCATTAATGTTAAGTTTCAATTATTTATAACAATAAAACTAAAAGGTGAAAGTCTTCTTTCTGATTCATTGTTAATTTGGGTGCTTTAATAAATAGTAGTATCATGAAATTTTCATTTCATATTTGCATAGGCCAATATGTACACAATTAAATAAAGAAATGGAATAAAGTATCCTAAATACAGTATTAAGTTAAAATATTTAAATTTATTTAAATAATTATAAAAATTTATTGAATAAATAGATTTGAAATTCTTAAAAAAACTCACCTGAAATATATAGAAATCAACAATCCATCACAAAATTCCATAAATGCTGTGCAGACACTGCATCCAAGTAGTTGTAGTAGCTCACTGCGTTGAAATATTAAATTTATTTATCTTAAGCCCTAAATGTTACAAAGCATGACAGAACTGAATGTAAAATATATGCAAGACTCCCCTAATAATATGCAAGACAGGTTAGTTGGGACAAGCACAACAAAATACTGCCGGGGAAGCAGACCGGAGCACCCACTGAGCTGGCCCGGAGAGGTCTCCGCACAAACAAATTCAAAATTTGATAAATCCTTCCCTGCCATTGGATAAAAAACCCCGCACCCTTTTGCGCCTGTGCTAAAAAAGGAAAGGGTTAAACAACTTACCCCTTTTATTCACCACCCTACATTTTGCATCTCTCTCTATGGAAGCAACCCTTCATATTTTAAAAAAAAAACTTCTGAACGAATCTCAAATAAACGTGTTCATATACAAAGCTATTGTTTTTAATGATAATAAGTGAAATATTCATGTATGTATACTACATAAATATAATATTTTTAAGCTACTAAATAGTAGGTACATACAAAATTATGTAAAGACACAATTTCGGTATAAATATTGGGAACTATTAATGTAGCTATTGATTCGTAAGCCTTTACGTTTTTAATTATACAATATAGAGTAAAGTTAATAACAATAGGAAATAAAAATAATCAACTTTTCGACGGAAAACCACAACTTTTTGACATTACAGCGCGGGAAGAACGTTCCATTTTACATGTACAAAATAATATTACATACTACTTATAATTCAATTTACAAATTAATTTTACTATAAAAACTAAAAATTATTAAATTATAAAATTTTGGATTCTGTCAATTTCCTATTTATTACAGGTATAAACACAAAACAATTAAAAACCTATTTACGTGGAACGGAGCGTAGATAACGTTTCGTTTCCTTTACTGAAAGGACTTAACTATCATTTTACAAATTAAATCTATAAGATTAGTGTTTATTATATTAATTATTGAAACTAATTAACAGAATTAAATCAGTATTAGAAAATCAGTACTTTTTATAAGTGTAAAGAAATTGCCTTGTCTGATTTGTCTTTGTCTGCTGTCAACTACTGTCAAGTTCTGTCATTTATCTTCTAAGTAGTCTGTGGTTCTGCTGTCTGACTGACGTTTGTCTGTTACCGAAACTGAGGTTATGTGTAAGATTTGGGATTTTGGGCAAATTTATTAAATTTGTATCTTAATTTGTGATATATTAAACTCACAATTATGACACTATACCATTTCGGTAACTGTCTGGCCTTAGTATATGCCCCATATCATATGGCATATAAGTTTTCAGGAATGTAAGTTTATCAGTTCTATTTGTTCTAATTGGATTAGCCTACTTATTTGGCAATAATTCCGCACTAAATACTTGCGTTTTCTTACTTACAGATCTGAATATGCAACGTTTTCGAAATGTGTGTACGCCGGAGGTCTATACATTTTCACCCAGTTGTGCAAAATGTTGCTGTTGGCTACATTTTTCCCAGATTCGGATAGTGCTAGTTTGAATGGAGAATATGACGTATTTTTGGTAGGTTTTAATTTATTTTAATATTATTAAGAAACTAGTTGTAATCTAATTTCTACTCATAATTTTATTTCAGAAAACAATCTGATATCAACCTATTATATGAGCCTAGTAAAGAAAATTAGAGTTAAATACTCAGTTACAGACACAGCACTATAGCTTAGGTGCTGATTATTAATGGGTTGTATTTCACTTCACATCAAAAAATACTGAATTGCTAACCTAACCTGACCATTGGTGTGCAATCAGTTATTATGATGTACATTTTGGAATTTTTTTGATGTACACTTAAAAATATCCCATTATTAATGTCCCCATATCTTAGACTAGTCAGTCTTACTATTAATCATTCTTACTGTTTTATTCCAGGAAATCTTGAAGGCCACAGTGGACTTTGCTGATTTATTAGGGTTGTATTTTGCCTTAAACTCCGTACCTGGCAAAGGACATGCAAAGATCCTGACTGCAGCTATAGGATGGGCAAGTGCTGAGGTAATTCAATTATTACATTTTTAACTGATATCCTGCAATGTTATTATTAATGTGTATTATTTATTTATTAGCCTTTATCAGATACAGTTATAACATAAAACTAAATAATTATAACTTAATCTATTTATTATCTTTTATTAATGATCTCTGTGCCTTTTGGCTGTGTATTGATAACCTATGAATTATTTTATGCTGCTGGAAGTCAGACTTTAAGATTCAGTAAATTTCTACCAACTGATATAGCAATCTCACCGACATTTGATCTTATCTGTTCAATTTATCTTAGTTTGTGGAAATCTTAAACACTCATAAACCAGGCCACAACCACACCACATAATTATACATATTTTAAATAAAATTATTTTGCACCCCAAGAATCCTAAAAGTTTCATGCAAAGAATATTTATTTTTTTATTAGAATATTTATTTTTTTATTAGAATATTTATTTTTTTATTAGAATATTTATTTTTTTATTAGAATATTTATTTTTTTATTGAATTATTAATAACATAATAATTATGTGTTTTCAGGTTGTAGTGACGCGGAGCATTTTGCTGTGGGTTGGGGCCAGAGGATCAGAGTTTGATTGGCTTTATGTCCGATCCTGTGCTGAATCTAACGTAGCTTTACTTCAACATGCTGCCACTGCCACTCTGGTTTGGTTGTGGACGAGAAGCGACTTACCAAAGAGACATTCTCCAATTGTCGTTGGATTGCTAGCACTAACTCCCTACAGGTATGTTCCAACTGTCACAGATCTTTTAAAATCAATTCTTAAAGAAAAATAACCATCTTATGGTGATAAATAGACAAACATTTTTATAAAAGACCAAGCATTAGACTGAACAGGGAAGTAGTTTCTTAACAACTTGATTTATATTTACACAAAAATACATTGAAGCAAAAAAAAACCTTCAAGGATATGTAATAATGTAAACTTGAGAGAGATAAGATTGTATGGTTTTAACTGTATAACATCATTTTGTACAGTACTGGTGTTAAAAACTTGAGACCCATCCTGCCTTTTATAATTAAAATGAAATGCATTCTAAAACTTTTCATATGTGAAAATGGATTGGAGTAAATCTAAATAATAAACACAAGTAATTTTTGAGCAGAAAACATTCTGTTTGAATTAGGCTTGCCAGCTTCTAAAACAAAAAAGCCGGACTCTGCTCTTTAAAAGGCCTGACATTTTGCTTTAAAAGCCGGACAATGGTGGGCCGCCCGTTTAGCGACAATAGCGACGCTTTTTCTTTTTTAGCTGGTCGCCACTGGTCATACGTTTTTTCTAATTCCCTGCGCGTTGCGTTCGTTCTACAGGCGCAAGTTATCATGGTTCATCGCTAAACAAAAGCAACGGCCAAGTCACACAACATTAACTATAATAATAAAGAAATCGCAGTCGTGCCAAGTCTAAGGTGACTTGGCACGACTTTGTCTAGATTTCATTACTTTTTAGAGATAAACAAACAGCTCCATCGAGACTTGGCTAGTTTTTTACAGAATGTTTTTGGTGGGATTTTCACTTCTTTTTGTAGGAACGTGGGCATATTGATTTATTTTGTATCTTTTTGGAATGAGACATTTCCCGTAAGAATTTAAAAGCCAATGCCCTATTCCAGGTTATAAATAAGGATGGGGAAGGGGGATAGGATTGATAAGGTACTACTATCATCCCATCCCCCCCACCTCCCCCTCCCACATACTACTATCACCACCCCACCACTTCCCCCTCCCATCCCCCTTCCCCCTCACCATCCTCCCTCCCCCTCCACTCCTATCCCCATCCCCCTCCCCCTCCCATTCCCACCTCCCATCCCCTTCCCACCCATCCCCCTTCCCTACCATCCCCCTTCCCCCATCCCCCCTACCATCCCCCCACCACCACCAAATGAAGCGGCTCACCAAGTTGAGTATTTTTTGTAAAGGCGGTATATGTCGATCTCTAATAGTTTGGTTGGGCTCTTGTGTTTTCTTACCAGGTACTCCAGATCTTTGAATATACTAGTTTTTATAATTTTCCCTTTATGTGGCCATTAAACCCTAACTCTGTACCAAATTTCAGCTCTCTGAGTTTATGGGAAGTACTAGTTCTATTATGATGATCATCAGTGAGTGAGTGTCTGTCATAAATGTGAAACTTTGCTTTTGCTTAACTTCGGAACTAAATGACTTACAGACTTGAAATTTTGGATTTTAAGTATGTGATTATAGCTTACTAAATGACGAAAATTTCTGCGTTCTGGTCTTATCCAGAGAATCTCAAATAGGGGCCTGAAAATGCGGCGAAATGGTTCCAGTAAAGGATGGTACGGCAGTGTTTGCTTCGCGCTCGACTTGGCGGGGGCACTACCGTGCCCCCAGATGTGGGAGCCAGTACACTTGAAATCAGAGGCGAAGATCAGATGATCTACAGTCAGGTAGCACATTGAGAGACGTTTCCAGGTGAAGCGACCCTTAATGGAATAGGCCGCAGTGACCGCTTATCATTAGGTGGGCTGCGAGCCGGTCTGCCAACTTACCTAGTATAAAAAAAAAAAAATACAAGTAATCACTTGTCATCCTTGTAATTTACTTAACCTTATATTGTGTAAGTACAAGTGAACCTGTCCCTGTCGCAGGAGCCTGCTGGAAGAGGGCGTGGGCTGCGTGCTGTCGCTGTCGCCGTGGGCGCTGCTGCTGCTGCGCGCCGCGCACGCCGCCGCGCTCGGCCTCGCCGCGCTCGCCGCCTACGCGCAGCTGCACTCCAGCCAGTGATGCGAACACGTCTACAGTCTATTCCCTGTGCACCCAAGCCCTCATTTTTATTCGGGGGAGAATGCGTTTATGCACCTTAACCGCAGACTAGCTACACCTGCGGCCGTGTGTTGGGCTCGAGACTAAAGCGTCCACTTCCCGCTAAACTCCCCCGGTTTCTCCACCTGATTGGGTCGAGCCGGTGTAAGCCCAATGTGCACCAATAAGCCTGAACATGCTGCAAAGATGAATATTCCTGGACACTATTAACACAGCGCCGTTGAGCTTAAAACTAAGCATTTTATTTATTTACTACATGCTTAGTTAGTGTAAAGTGCCAGACAGCCCGTGATGCTCCCACGTCTTCTCCCCGTGCACTCAAGCCTGAACTTACATGCTGACGGGCTTGACTGTGTGACCCTGCCCCATACGCCAGTGGTCGTGGGTTCGAATCCCACCCAGGACAAACACTTATGGGATGAACATTTGTGTTTGTTCTGTGTCTGAACGTTTGGGTGGGGTAGACAAGCCGTGTGTGGACAGACTCACAAGAATACCCACTAAACCCTTTCGCGCTCCTGCATCGCCGTCGACAGCAATTAATTTCTGCTTTTTGCTCAAATTAACAGTAAAAATAAAAGTATGGTATGTCATCAAGTGCACATACTGTACATGATTTGAACATAAACCATCAGGTTCCTTTTACCACAGGGAATGTTTAGTTTTAAAGTATACTGTTTCAGTTCTTTACATATTTATAAACAATAAAAAATAAAAATAATAATATAGTTTATGTTTAGTGAATGTGTGGTTGTTAGTAATTTAAGTTTTAAAGGTATGTGATGTGGAAAATAAAAAATATGAATGGCAATATTTTTTACTCAGAACTCAAAAAACAGTCTTGATGTCCCACTGTAGGGCAAAGGCCTCCATCTACTATTTATCGTTACAATGAATGGGTACTGGCTTAATTCACCACACATGCGATTGGTGATCATCACAAACCCAAGCTGTGTTCGAAAAAAAACCAACACAGTTTGCTCGACCCAAATAATTATGTAGGTAATTAAACAACAAGTTCAACAGTTAAAGCCTAAAACATTTCATGTACTATCAGATTCAAATGCTATTAATACTTTTTGGAGTTGCGTTACGCGAGAGTGATGACTTGTAGGGTCGGAAAAAAAGTCAGATGCAAAATAATAATAATATAATTTATGTTTTGTAAGTAAGTATCAATGCGACTAAGGGACTAACTATCATTAGTGTATGAATAAAGTTAATCGTCAAGGAATTTCTTCTTACTCTTACCGCGTGGCTTTTTTCTTGGTGGCGACTCTATTTTACAACCAAAAGCCACTGCGTATGCTCTTTCACCCCGTACTGCGGACACTGTATTTTTATTAACACCTGTAGCCTTGACCACGCATTCGGTAACATTATTGTTCTTTTTAAGTTGGTGGATAGTTTCTAATAATAATTCTCTCGAAATCATAATTTCAGACTCGTCAGAATTGTCTTTTAACAAATCATTCAATGTTTTCAAAATGTTTTTACATTGCTCTTTTTCTCTTTCAAAATAGTCGTTCACATTTATAAGCATTACTCGAGCACGACTATTTAACACATCTCTCCTCTTGTTTTCTTGCATTTTTGCCTTATAAGTACCACTAAAATAATTATTTTAAAAATAATTAAACACTAACACGCCCAATGCGTTGCTATGATGAATTGGTTGTTGTTGTGGTTGTGTTGTTGTCGCTTGTCAGTCTGACAGGCGACAGTTGTTGAGTTGACGTCAGGAAAAAAAAAATTAAAAAAGCACGGAACCATAGACTTAATATCACGGAACCAAAAAAATATACTATGATAAATCCACCTTTTTTACAATGTTTATTATATTTCACAATAATAACAATTTAGGATAACCGAAAAAGATAAGTCTGTTTATTATCCTAAAATGGCTGGCGTAAACCTATGGAAAAAAGGCAAGGCTCTATGATAATATTTTTCTTGAGGTGCTTACACAACAGTTGAAAAAAGAGAACGTCACGCTAGGGATGCACCAAAGAGTATAGTAATATTAAGGGAAAGAGTGGCAACTTTATGGCAAAAACGTTTCTATGGGAGGTGCTGCCACCTGAACACCGGTTGAAGAACTAAAATTGACGTAACGCACACATGCACAAAAGTACGTCGTACGTATGTACGTATGGGTGTGTGTGTTGCCTATGCATATAGGTAGATTATCGATATCTGTACGGGTTACCGCCATGAAGTTAAAGAAAAAACTGGAGGCCAAACTCAGTACATAAAAGTGAAGTCAAGTAGGTATGTATTCTTTCTCGCTCCTTAGGTCCCCCTCCTCTCTTTCTAACTTTATATATTAGAAAGAGAGGAGGGGGACCTAAGGAGCGCGACAAAATGCTGTCAATTTTGCTTCAAGTAGGTATGGAGAGTGTGGCCTCCAGTTTTTCTTTAACTTCATGGTTACCGCACAGTGGTAAATCTGATGTCAATGACATAGAGTATATTGAATATGTCAATGACTCGCTAATTTAGGTCACGTTATTTTATTATTGTAAGTTATTTACGCACACAAATAGCCTTCGCATTTTGCCTATACATCAAATTATATACATATACAATTTTACGTGAATTAAAGACAGTGTTAGAACAACTATCATTGGGTTTGTTTCGTACATTAACTTTCCCTCACAATAAGTTCGCACTCATCCCACAAACTGTATACTCACAGTCACACTACAATATCTTTAATTAATACAGTAGTGCAGGATAAATTAATAACACAATGATTAGGTGACATCTTTTATTAAAATGAGAATGAATTCACAAATATGTAGCACATAATAACACACTTCTTTGCATCATAATGCGAATGAGTTACCATAGATTTTCTAACTATAATCGGCAAAACAAAACCAAACAAACAACTTTAAAGCGAAACAAAACTTAACATTATACTTCAGAATTCGTCCTCAATATTAGTATAATGTACACTTGTAGTATCGCTTTTATGTGTTTCCACTTAGCACACAATTTTAGAGTATTTATATAAAAATACCATTTATTTTAAAAAATATATTAAAAATTTTATTCGTTACATACTTCCGTTCGTATTAATATTTCTGACACATCCGTTTCCCGCCAAATTACCATCGGCGCCTTGTCGGCGCCACCTTTCCTTTGCCGCCATTTTCTATGAACCTTCATTCGCTATTTGTGCTTCGCCACAAACGCACGCAAACGTTACTCAAAATTTAAATTCTTTTCTTAAAACATTGCAGTAAATATGTGATACGACGAATCCATCTACTGGTTATATTGTTCAAATTCGCACTCAGGACTGCCAGCAGGGCTTTCCACGCGAACCCCAAAGTTTTATGCACCAGGACGCCAGCTAGTGGCTATCCGACGCTAAGACTAGAACAATCTACCGCTCAATTTTCAAATTCGCACTCAGGACTGCCAGCAGGGCTTTCCACGCGAACCCCAAAGTTTTATGCACCAGGACGCCAGCTAGTGGCTATCCGACGCTAAGACTAGAACAATCTACCGCTCAATTTTCAAATTCGCACTCAGGACTGCCAGCAGGGCTTTCCACGCGAACCCCAAAGTTTTATGCACTCAGGACGCCAGTTTGTGACGATCCGACACAAAAACTTGAACATAGCGACGTGCCAAACGGCCGAAGGAGACATCGCCAGAGCCGTCACGCCACGCGCCGAGCCCTGCCACAGCCGCCGACCGCCGCCGCGACCGCCGCAGCCACAGCTACGATTCACGGGCGGACAGGTATGAATTCTGAATTATTCATCATCCTCGCCTCGATCTTAATCATTAATCGATGACGAACTGGTTTCACAAATTTATGTGCAAACTTCACTACTAATTATCTAGTTCGATAGACTTATCGACTCATAGCAACACAGCAAACGAGTTGACTCGTGAAAACGACTCTCTCGAAGTTAAGAGAGAACGATGAAGTCGAAGCAAATACCCTATGGTAATAATGTCCAGTTTCGACGAGGTCCTGGCGTGTCAGCTCGGCCAAACACGACCGTGGATTATTCCAACGCCCGGTGACCACGACACGGCCCCGGGCAGGACCTCCTGGAAAAACCCGCGTAAGCGGTAAGTAGATCAAAAGTGTTGACTTGACTATAAAATATTGTGCAGAGTGCCGATGACTCAGTTGAGTCCCCATATTATAAACATTAGTTTTCTTATAATTTAAGCATAATGTCTGCTTAATGGTGAAATATTTCCGTGTATCGGGCGGGGATCGAATCCGCACTCTGATGTCCGTTTTCCGGGCACAACTATCCGCTCGGATATTTAGTACCTATAACCGGTTCTATACCGCTACCGACTGAGTCTCGTCAGTGACATAGCAGAGCGCTAATGATGTGTGTCCGAGCTGATTTGAAGGTATTTGTGTTTATAAATTTTTTCTACGGGGTCGGGGCACGGTAATAGTATCAACCAGTAATATAACTCTCTCTGTCCTTAAAAATAAATGCCTACTGCCGCGCGGAACGTAAACACGTTTAGGGCGCCCACCTACATTATTTTAATTAGGTATTTCTGCTTGCTTTGAGTTTCTATATAGTTTTGATGTTTTTTGTGATTGTAAATATTTTTTATTTAAACAAATAAAATACATTGTGAATAAAATGGGAATTGTTCAATAAAAATGCAGGTTTTCTATAAGTAGATTTAATTAAAAACCATGGTTATAATAATATGTTTTGATTTAAGTCTTTATACCTAATAAATCAGTTTTATGCGACCGAAAAATACTTGCGCCTCGACTGAGACGTTTTAATTTAATAGTATAAAAAATCAACATTCTTATATAAAACTTAATCATAAATTGTTTTTGGAAACATGGACATAAGTACTTGTACTTATTTTTATAACAAAAATCGCACGCTCGCTGTTTAAAACAAGACGCTGTCCGTTTGTCACTGCGGCTGTGCGGCACATCCGCGACTAGTTGCACCCGGAGCGCACCCCGAGATCGGAGGCGCGCAGGGTGTCTCGCGCGCGCCCGTTTGTATGAAGTTGGACTACTGTATATATCATTACCGTGGTCGGGGCCTCCGTCCTTTGAAACGAGTTATCGTTGCAATGATCGGTACTGGTTTAAACACCACGATTGTCGAATACGGATTGGTAGTCGGGAAAAAACCGACACAAAGTTATCTCAAACCGTGAATTAAACTCGGGACGCTGAAATCGCACCCCGGTGCTTAGACCATCGAGGCGTTTTGTTTCAAAAATGTTGAATATTATTTTTATTTGATATCGAGGAAAGGCATATTTTATATGCCTTAATATTAAATATTTACTTTATACTCACGTAAAACACGTCGTCACATTTTCATATAAAAGTACTACGAATTCAAAGTTACGATTCGGGTTGTAAATTGCTCATTAACGAGATTTATTATAAAATTCAAACGATTGGTTTATGCATGATTCTCATATAAGAAAAAGACATTGAATTAATATAATGTTTTTTTTAAGAAGAATGATTATTTCATTCGATTTTTTTAAAGACTTTAAGTACATACTAAGAACATAATCACTCCACCAACCCGCACTAGGCCGGTGTGGTGGAGTGTGGCCCCCACTATCTCACAATTGAGATAGAGGCTGCTGATGATGAAGAACATAAGAAACATTACAATAATAAATTAAATATCTCTCCAGAGAGAAATTAAATATCGAATTATAGGACGTTGTCACGTCTTGGTATTGAAAAATTAATACCGGTCCATATTGCTGTTAATACAGTAAGATACGTTCCAAGTAATTGGAAAGAATATTTTTCATTTTTATAAAACAACACAACGATCAAAATTTTTTTTGGTTAAATAATTTTTTAATGATAAAACTTGAATACATAATTATTGTATTGATTAAGATTCATTCATGGACACGATTGAATGTCGTTTATTGTTGGGAGAGAATATATTTATAAAAAAAAAAAAAAAAAGCCTCTCAAAATGGGATGCCGAGTCGACAGATGGTCACATTTAGTGGTCGGAACGCATAACTACAAAATATAGGATAGTTCCTTCTTCCCCGTACATTTCGTTCCGGGCTGGTCAGGGTATACTTGCACCATGATCCAGGACTTGGTGGGTCCAGTTATTGCATTGGATTGACTTCCGTAACTGACCTTCGTGATCCTTCCTTAACAGAGGAATGCGACCAATTGTATCAAAACTACTCAATCATTATACTCACGATGTTTTTTCCATCACCGCTGAGCTCGTGGTGAATACGTACATGGAAAAGTCCATGCGTGCCAAGATCCGAACCATCAACCTCGCGTATGTGATTGGACATTTGATACCAATCTGCTATCACAGATCTTAATAAGAATATAAAATAGTATGATTTATATTAATTTATTTTGCAAGAAATGTTTTTGCAATGGTTTATAGCTGTATAAAACATAGCAACTATGTAATTCTTATTTTTTACGCCCTTATTACGGGTAGAGAATGTTTTTTCGGCATTAGGTTCGCTAATTGTATGTACTTGTTTCGTGGTTACATAAGATATTTGTTTCTAAGCTGCTGAATGACACGAGTATGCGTATCGACATGTAGAACTTCTCTCGTTATAAATAACAATAATACTTCGGGTTGCTCGAGGTTATTTGTTGGTAAGACGTGTCAACGTTAAATGTAACAATTATGCGTAATGGTTAGAGGATTATCAAAATTGGATTTATTTTACTTTATTGCTTCTCATTTTCGCACAAAAAACATTCAAAATACATCGTCAATGAAAAAGTAAAGAAGCTTGTAGCACTGTATTCTAAAGGCAATATTGTACATAGCAATACCATATGAGTATAATGACAAGTAGAATTGTTATGATCATTATTGAATTCCAATATCCTTTTGGAAAATGTCATTAAAATTAAATAAAACAATTTACAATATGTATTTATTTTCAGGCAAATATATTGTTATTTGCCAGTCGCCGCGAACTTATTCGTTAGTACAAAGAAACCTGTCACTATGATTAAAAGCAACATTGTAAATAGCTATATTTTATAGAATATTGTTACGTTGAATTTGGAAGGTGCATACAAGTTATGCAGGTAATTTATATTTTATTTCTAAAATGCTTTGAAAAGCGAAAGTAGCAACTATAAATAGTTATAAAGCTGCTTTAACGTAAGTTTTACGGGCAATATAGAATATTAAGTTGATCACCAGAATTTTCGTAGAGCATTTTATACGCCCCAGCTTACAAAACTGAATTATAATATAACATGAAAGGCAGAATGTTTTTGTTTTTGTAGTTTTTTCAGGGTCATTGTATATTCTCATAAACACCTGTCATTAGAAAAATGTTCTGCTTCTATAATTTTGTTTTGGAGACAGTTCATAGAATTCAAATGGAGACAGTTCATAGAAGTCAAATAGAGGGAGTTCAAATTCAATTAGTTTTTACATGTTTAAATAAACATTACTTTGACAAAAATAAAATTCGTGATTAAAACGATATCGTTCGGGATCAACGCAACCTTTTTATGAACTTACCCTTTGTTCTAAAGATACCTAAGATAAAATAGATTAAGCTAAAAATGCTTCAATGATACAGTAGACATAATAAAATATGTCTGTTTGTAGTAGTATGTCTGTGACCTGGAATGTTGCCTGGATTTCGAGAACGAGTTAGTCAAACTCCCATACACGACCATCTTTTACGAGTGATCTATATAATATAAATATTATATCAAAAGTTGTACTAAATTTACTAGACCACAATTTACTAGATGTAAGAGAAATAAATAAGACGTCATGATATTTCCTGACTATGCTCTAAACATCTACAAGTGTACATTATACTAATATTGAGGACGAATTCTGAAGTATAATTAATGATTAAACGAACTTACCTTAAGTGAAGTTCAATCATAATTATACGAAGAATTCGTCCGAAGATATTAGTCTCCCTCCCACCCTTATATTCATTGAATCAATAAAATCCCAGCAGGAAATATCAAACGTTGCAGTCCACTACTGGACATGCCCTCTGCCAGTACTTGCACGCTTATTTCTATTCTCAGCTTCTAGCTGAAGATATCAAACGCAACTCTAAACTAAATGAAGGTTCATAGAAAATGGCGGCAAAGGAAAGGTGGCGCCGACAAGGCGCCGATGGTAATTTGGCGGGAAACGGATGTGTCAGAAATATTAATACGAACGGAAGTATGTAACGAATAAAATTTTTAATATATTTTTTAAAATAAATGGTATTTTTATATAAATACTCTAAAATTGTGTGCTAAGTGGAAACACATAAAAGCGATACTACAAGTGTACATTATACTAATATCTTCGGACGAATTCTTCGTATAATTATGATTGAACTTCACTTAAGGTAAGTTCGTTTAATCATTGAATAACTATTACAACTAAAAACAGTAACAAATAACAACGATTATAACAGCAATTAACAACAAAAACAGAGAAATTAATCCTAAAACGTATCAACAACTATGAAATTGACAATGACGTAAACTTCAATTTGAATTTGACAATCTAAACAAGATGGCTCGTACGTAATTTAGTTCTTCCACCAAAAACCAGAGGCGCTGTCGGCTTCGAAAAATATCAATGTTCTAAGAGTGCCCCCCCTGGGATGCAACTACATTACTAAACATAGACAAAATACATAAAGAATCGATATTATTAAATGTTATTTCAATCGATTAACTCCCATTTTTTTTTCATTTGTTTAAGGCTTTGTTGCCTTAAATAAATAAAAATTAAAAATAGTGAACAGCCATCATGAAAAGTCGTAACTTTTAAAAGATTCATTTATTTAATTTTAATGGTGCAATATAAAAAATATAGGTAGGTAAAGTTATACCTTGTAAAATCTATGTTTAACCTGTACTAGTTATATAGTGCAGATACATGTACTAAGTCCGAACTATAATTTTAAACCTATTTAACCAGGTAATCTTTCCAACGGGCTCTTAGGCTGTGTCCCCCCCCCCCCCAGTAGGCAAACTGATATTTTGCTAACTTTTATTGCAAAGAGAAGAAAATTAATAATCTGTATTTCCACCATTCACACGAATCACACAATTACAGCGATTTGGCATGCTTAAGATGAGTTCATCAAAATCACTTTGAGGAATGGCCGCCCATTATGTTTTGTAAAGCCCGCTCTACACTTAGCTCGCGGATCGCGCGCGATGGCTGCGAAAGGGCGCGAACGCTAAGTGTGGAGCCGTTTCGCAAAAAATAGGAGATGGCTCCACACTTAGCGTTTGCGCCCGTTCGCAGCCATCGCGCGCGATTCGCGGGCTAAGTGTAGAGCGGGCTTAACAAGTCAAAATGTTGTTGTGGAGTATGTACGGTATCCATACTCGGCAGAGCTCTTCTTTGAAGCATATCCCATGCGTGCTCAATTGGATTGAGGTCTGGCGATTGAGCAGGCCACGGCAGAACGTTGATACGAGCTTCGGCAAGAATGCGTGTTACGACTCTAGCCGTGTGTGGACGTGCGTTGTCATGCATTAGTTGAAATGAATCACCCAACTGGCCTCGCAAAGGGATGATTACTGAAACACAGTAGCGTAGCGTGGGGGGGGCGGGGGGGGCGGTCCGCCCCGGGCGGCACTTTTAAGGGGGGCGGCAAAATTTCACAAAAGAGCGGCAGAATTGTCTTCCGGGCCCCCCGCTGCGTGTCTGTTTGCCAAATGGAGGAGCAAAAAAAAAGGGCGGCAGACAGAATTGTCTTCCGGCCCCCCCGCTGCGTGTCTGTTTGTCAAGTGGAGGAGCAAAAAAAAAAAAAAAGGGCGGCAGAATTGTCTTCCGCCCCGGGCGGCCGACACCCACGCTACGCCACTGCTGAAACAATCCTCTCTGCGTAAACTTGAGCATTGAGGTTACCCCTGATCCAAATAACGGCCCATATCATTATTGTTCCCCCACCATATGGATGAACTTCCTGACAATACCTCAAACGTTTTTGACGTCCAGATGTTCTCCAAACTCGAGTACGTCTTGTATCCGGTCTCATACCGAAGCGGGATTCATCCGAAAAGCACACATAGCGCCAGTCTTCTTACTCCCAGTTTCTGTGTTCGCGAGCCCATCGTAAACGGGTCCTGCGATTGCAGGGTGCAATAGGTGGAACTCTCAGCGGCCTTCGGGATCGCAGACCCACTTCACGTAAACGATTTCGGATTGTTTGATCGCTTATTAGCAAGCCTGAGGAGCTGTGGAGCCTTGTAACCAACATCATGGCGGTCATGGTACGATTCCGTCGAGCAGTATTTTGGATATACCGGTGCTGTCTGCGAGTCGTGATGCGAGATCGTCCTCCATGTCGCTCGGCCACGCTCCCCGTCATGCGATAGCGAGTCCAGAGGCGACTTATGACGCTCTGTGTAGTGTTAAGAGCGAAAGCCACAGCACGTTGCCTGGAACCAGCTTCCAACATTCCGACGGCTCGCATCATCTCTTCTCGGGTTAAATGATGTCGTCTCTCCATAATAATGTAAATTGTTTCGGTTCCGATGCAGTTATTGTAATGATTTTGTCAAAACGCTAGTACTCAGTTTTATACAAATCCACATTGACATACGATTTTCTTCTTATTGTCGAATTTTAAACAATATTCCTTATTTAAATGTTAAAACTCACTAAAAGCTATCAATAGCGATACAAAAAAGTTAATAAAATTAACCCTAATTGCAGCAATACTTTTAAACGTACTTGATACCTAGACACTTTTGATGTGTGTAGTATGTAATGTAATAATGTAAAAAATACGAGTACAAATTTGGTGCACGCTTGGCCTTTTTGGGTAGATCAGCGGTTATTCTGACGATACTTCATATTAAAGATTGTTGGTTATTTCATATTAAAATAGGGATTAAATTCTGGTAAGTACTTTTAAAATCAATACAAAGTCAGACACACCCATAATAAGCGTTGGAAAATGGTTATATATAAATCTTTATAAACATTGCAATTTTTTTGAAACATTGTAGTCTTTGGTATACAGCCCAAAACCTGAATTCCTAGGAAATAATATATAATATTATATCTTTAGCCGTGGTAAATAACTGCGGATGCATTTTTACAAAGACGCTTGCCTCTAGAATATACATAAGTACAGGGTAGAGTTAAAATACCTAGGTCTACGAAATAAGACTTACAAGATACATCTGGTGGGATACCTACTATTGCTCTAATGCATCGCTTCTAGGAATGGCCGATACAAATCGTATATAGATATTGAATCGTGTATCAGACCAATATCGTAATATCCGATATCGCTGCGAATCAAATCTATATATTTGGTGATACACGATATTGCTGGATCGATGCGATGCGTCTCGATTTGATATCTAGCTCGATATCCAAGACCTATCGATAAAGGATATTAAACCGTATCGCAAGAAAGGATTTGTGAGTGAGTGAAATAGCATTAGTCGTGTTTTCGTACAATTCTAAACCTTATTTGTATAAGGATAAGGTTGTTTCAATACTTTCTTGTGTATTTTGACACATTTTTATTAGACCTTATTTTGTCAGCAATAAGATGCATTTTCGATTTGCAATTTTACGTAACTCTCACGGACCTTTGTCCTTGAACTCATAGCATTGGTGATCCATTTCTAACTTTTGTTATTCTATTAATAGATTCGATGGTTGGTATTATTAAGTTTATGTATTTCATGCTTTTAGTTACTACTAATGAGTTCTGCATTAATAAACATCGTATTTAGAAGTTCTAAATACGATCTTTATTAATGCAGTACTTACTGAAACACAAATAACTAAGTAAATACTATTAAAGCATCCTTAATACACCTAAAGTAACTAATCGAGTCAGTTTTAAGAAATAAATCACAATGAAAATATCGTGTCATGATACAGTATCTAGTTTCAGAACACATCGTTTTATAGGTTTAGTGTAACCAAATACAGTTCGATACTCCGATACACCAATATATAGTTTCACAGTCCGATACTCCGATACACCAATATATAGTTTCAAATAATATATAGTTTCAGAATCCGATATCAGATATCAATATATAGTTTCGATTCGATATTGTAAAAATCCGATATTACCCACTACTAATCGCTTCTGAGAAAGAAAACATAATAATAGTCCATAATATCTTAATACAGAGCTTACAATTGACCGTGATAGGCCAGAAGGGTAGTCTGTAATAAGAGGACATGGGTTTATATATTACCGTGGAATCCGTGGATTTGTGAACATATAATAGATTAATTAAATGCATAAACGAAGCAATGGGATGTCATGTATGATGTACCTAATGGACTGAAACTATCATCTTTTTGCTCCAAGTTAACTTCTGCCCGCGGTCTGCCCTGCCGAAAACCAAACGAGGCTCTGGCGAAGTGGCGACCGACTAATGGCGGTTGGCTTGGTACTGAAATCCAAAAGTGTAGGTAAATTAATTCCCGGGCCGCGGCCGATCTAAATTTTATGTAGGTACGTACGTACGGTACGTAATATCATTAACAAAAAGTATCGGTATCGAATCAAAAGTACTCGATACTAAAAGTATCGATTCTTATTTCGTGTCCCTATCTCTCTAAGATATGATGTCTCTACTCTAATTACTCTATGGCAAAATGTCGTAAGTATGTAAACTTGGACTGTACTGTGATGTGATGTGCTTGTTTTTTACAAAGAAAGACATAATTTATTTTTAACTGTAAATAACGTTTTGCTGATTTTAGCAAACGTGCACTTTAATTCATTATGTTTCTAGTGGTGTAGTGTTTGTGAATACTAAATATCATGTGTACCGCAATGATTGTATTAGTGATAACGGGGCTGGTGATGTTTGGCTTGGGTGATGCCAAGTTCTCCGCGCGGTGCAGTGATCACAGGAATTCCACCACGACCCTCACTCCTGCGGAAGACGGAGTGAGAGGTCGATACGTACTGGAGTGGTGCACAACAGTCACACCAGACGACGCAAACTGGCATATAGACTTGTCGTATATCTCCAGGAAGAATCTTACAGTTTGTCCGAAAAAGGAAATTCAGTACTTCAAACATCATCACACAAGCGCCGAGGAAAAAATCTATAAAAAACTGCCAAAGAATTGTAGTAATGTGAGTATTTCTGTAGAAAAACATCAGCTTAATTTTATTGTGCTAAGAATAAAAATAATCTTTGTGTACTGGCCGTAAAATACTGATAGCATGTTTTTAAAAAGTTTTATGGATATAGAAAATGGAGTGAAAAATGACGTCAACTGCGCTTGTCCGTAGCGTTAGCAATGCAAAATAATATCTGTGTATGTGTAAGTCATCACACAGTTTTTCGCTCAATTCTAAATTAATTATCTTAATAGCATTTAAATCTGATAGTACCTACTTTGAAGAATATTTAAAGTTTAATATAATAAATATGTTGTCAACAGGTATGTCTCTCCAAGGAAATGGATCTATTATTCTCTGCGTGCTATTCTGTACGCAACTGGATTCCAGAGCATGGTTCCTTTTCATCCTTCAGCTTTCACAATGTATCAAACAACTACACAAAGGAAATGTTTGATCATTTCGAAGCTGTGGGAAGTTACGTTGTCCATGGGTATGATTATAGTTTTATTCCATGACCCATGAAGTAATTATATTTACCAGTATATCTAATGCCATACTCTTTTGTTACTAATATTCTTATTGAAAACTGCCAAAAAATGTAAAGAGAAATGATGTTCTTGCCTGTTTAGAAACATATTATTTATTACCTGTAAGTTTTATGTCAATATAATAATTGTGTGGATATGTATTGTTTGAATAATTATTCTACTTGATAGATAACTACATTCGGTATCCAATGGTAAAGTCTATCTATTACTAAGATAATTGATGATTCAATTATAAAGGATGTTTTGACATTGCATCAAAATATAAGACAAAAGGAATAAACAATATGTTCTCCTTGGACGAGACTTATGTTTTCATGAAATAACAATAATAATAGCAAACTACTGTGATAAAGTTGGAAAAAAGATTGTGATGTGTTTTTACAGTAAAAAGGATTTAAATATTTTTTGTTTCAGGGATTATGTAAATGTTCATTTCAACCTGAAAAATGTACCAGCCGCTGATTTTATATTGGAGTTGCATAAAATGAATCCTAAAGATCCTGCGGTAATTATGTTAAATTGTTAATTTTAATACTTATAAAGGATAATGAATGTCAAATCATGAACCATTATAAAATAAATAAATAAATATCTCTGGACATTATCCACACAGTGCCATCTAGCCCCAAACTAAGCATGAGCTTGTGCTATGGGTGCTAGACAATGGATAAACATTACTTATATACTTTAGTTTTTGTAAATACATACATATTATACATAGAAACACCAAGACCGATACAAACAGACATGTTCATGCACACAAATGTTTGTACCGTGCGGGGATTGAACCCGCAACCTCTGGTGTAACAGTCGACTTCTCGACCATTACACCAAATCAAAAAAAGCATTTTCAATTTAGTCATGACGCTTGCACTGTGATCCGGAATTTTGTCAGATATGAGATTGGATTGATTGCTATCAGACCTCCTTACAAATGGGAGACAAGCAAGATGTGATCGTAGTATTGCAGTGATGTTAAGAGTATAGTTATGAATGTTTTTGCAGCACTCGCTATGGACAAAGAATATAAACACTGAATGCGCGTTCGCACAGTACGAGATTATGTGCACTCTGCGTGAGCTGGAGGGCTTGTTCCGGGTGTACATCGACGCCATCGAGGCACCCTGGGCGCGCGGCGGCTTCGCGCGGCAGCGGAGGACCTTTACTCTCTTCGGTAAGTATGCTTTTGAAGGCACCAGCTCATTATGGTCCATTCTTCTTTTTTGTTTATTGTTTCTTGGTTTGCATGGCTAATGCATTAGCCACTGACGTGTGTTATTTTTATTAGCAGAGGATAAGGTAGGGAAGCGAAATGCAGGAAAAGGATTTTAAATAAAGGAATAAGGATCAGCTAATGGTCCATTCTTGTAAAGGAATTAAGTCATCAGAGCCATAAATAAAAACCATTTATTTATTATCTTAAGAAATTGGGTTCAATGGATAGTAATTAACTTAATTGTCTTAAATATAGGTATTATTACTACTTTTAAGCTGGCAGACAACAATGACGCGTTATTTTAATAATGTGAATAGACAATTTTATTACTGTCCCTTTGTCTGTCTATATTATTTCGAGGTTTTGTTTAAAAAAGTAAGATTTATTAAATTTATCCCTGTATAAATTGTTAGTGCCTGTAAATTTTCAGTGTGTTGTGCCTTGTGCTTGTGTATGGTATAGTCTGGTTGTAGATTTGCCAAACTATCGATAGTTACGCTATCGAAAGTTGACCTCGGGAACTAGTATCAATATCTATGTATAGTGTTGATACTATTTAAATGACGATAGTTGACTATCAATAGGCAACTTAAAGGCCTATGCCTTGAATTTCGCGAAAGTGGGAGCGGGGCGGGCGGACGCGCGCCTGCGTGCGGGCGCCCCTGCAAATGAACGGTGCGCTCCTATCAAAATCAAAAATCAAAATCAAAATATTCTTTTCATCCCACCATCTCGGAAAGAGTATTTTTAATCTTCATTATCTGAGTGGAAAAGCCGTTTTTATTCTCTAGAGGATAAAGTAAATTGAATTTAGAACATCGTGTGCACTAAGTTTGTGAATTAAAAAAAACATTAAACCTATTTACTGCTACCTCTATGGTGCCGAATATATCATACCCCCTTTTTTTTTTTTTTTTTTTTTTTAATTTGTTAAAAACTCAGACTCGGAACCTTCTTGGTGTTCTTTTTTCAATTTGCTTTTTTTTGCATTTAGTCATTTCCTCGCTGAGGTGGAATGAAAAGTTACGTGTTGCACTCGAGTGCAAAGATTTTTCACCTCGTGCTCTTTTGATTCCCTCGCTAAATCTCAGGATTCTAATTTTGAATTACTCGCTGCGCTCGTGATTCAATTTTAGCATCCTTCGCTTGCTCGGTCATCAAAATTGAACACGCGGTTAAAAAGCAACTTTGCACTCTTGTATAACAAATAACTATTATTCATGTAAACTTGTATCAAGTATTTATGAATCGTCAATTACAGAGTGACTGTACCACCGGCTTCGGAATGCAGTCATCTGCCGAGAAGAACCGGCAAGAAACTCGACAGTTACTCTTTTTCATCGCCATGTTTGTTTACGATTTGTTTGTTACAATTACTGATTACTTTTAGAATACCAAGCCATACAGTATAAAGTATAAGAATGAGACAAGCGGTGACTTCGTGTTAGCTCCGCTTCAGCTCCCGCTCCGCTATTAGAGGCAGAAGCTTACCTGATAGTAATGAGTATCATCTCTTGTCAGAGGTGAACCGCACGCTAGCGGAGAGCGGCGGGCTGGTAGCGGGTGCGGGCATGGGGTCGGGCGCGCGCGCGGCGGCGTGGGCGTGCGGCGCGCTGGGCGCTATGTGCGCGGGCGCGCTGCTGCTGCTGCTGGCGCTGCGCTGCCGCCACGCCGCGCATGCGCGCAAGCACGTGCTCAGGGAGTGGCTCAGCAGGTATGTACACAACACTACGCTACGTCGAACGATGATCCATTTTTTTAGCAAAGATTAGAAGCGGTCCCATAATTTTTAATAACTTATAATCACTCTTAGGAAGCATTTGATGATGACCACAAAGCATGACTGGCCCGATGGCGCATTCGGGGAGATCGTCCTATGTGCCAGGGGTCGCCGGATCGAATCCCACCCAGGAAAAATATTCATGTGATACACTTATGTGTTCGAGCAAAGCGGCGAGCAATTGGGAACGCCTGTGTCTAAACAGTGGTCTGCGACAGGCTAATCATGATGAAATTTATATTTGTCATGTATCTGAATGTTTATATGCATTTTAAATTTATATTAGTAGTTTCTACGTTGTTTGTCATACCAGTAACGCAAGTTTAGTTCTTACGTTACTTGCTTTTGGGGTCAGATAAATGTGATGTTGGCCAATATTTATTAAAAAAAAAAAACTTAATGTAGATTCCCAGTAACCACTTTTTGTGTCACATTTAGTTGTGATCCCTCCAATGTCGACCTTTTAGTAACCAATTCACGAACCAATTCGGGAGTTAAAAACCACTTGAAGATTAATGGCGAATCGAAATGATTTTCAGACTTGATCACGAATAGTAGTCATAGGTCTAGTACGTGTGAATTTGCTGCTAGAGGTGTTAGTGGAACGTGAGGTCTCTAAAGTCACTTACATCACTGTTATTATTTCGCGATATCTGAGATAAATTGAGTTACAAGCCAATTAATAAAAGTGTACTACGTACTTTCAGGGCACTATATGAATATATGAAGTTGATAACAAGATAAGCCGCTGTAGCTGGAGTTCGGTTAACAACCATTATGTGCAAAACGGCTTTCAAAAATATACAATAATCTAAAAATAAACGAGTAACGAGCCGTATGGGTCTGAAGTGAACGCGTCATTTCTTGCGAATACTTCTGTTTACGTTCACATTTTCATCGTCGGCGCGGTACGGTGGGACACGGGTCAACCCAAATTTGTCAAAAAGTCTTACTTGAAAATAGAACTCTATGCGATAGACATAAAGCTGAAAACTGGTTGCAAGAATTTGACAGTTTGGGGTAGGTATATCTGTGGCTTGCTGTACGTTCACATTTTCATCGTGGCTACGAGTACGGTCTGAGGCTCGTTTCGGTTCAGACACAGTCGTGTGTGGAGATAACATCTTTTATAAATAACCTCGTTGAGCGCTCGCGTTATCCTCGACAACCGGTTCTTATTAGGCGCCGGCTAGCGTTAGTGCTGTACCTATCTCGAGTCTACGAGTAGGCCCTATGTTTTGACCTATCTTTTCTCGAATACGAGAAAGTGTTACAAGATGTCATGTCCGGAGACACTTACTATTTGAATGTCAAAAGACTTGTTTGTCTCCTTAAAATTACTTTTTGAAAGCATAGCTGGTCTAGTTACACGACCTTTTTGTTAACTCCTGTTTCAGCATGATTTGGCAAAGGTGACAATCCAGTACCCAGTAACCAGTTACACATTATCGTGCTAAAATTTTTGGCTTGTACCAGGTTTTATCCCGGACAGGCATTTGAACAACATGTGTGTATGTTAAGGTTAACTCCTTAACATAAATAAAGTAAGCAGATGTAACACCACTTACATCTGTTTAGTATATTTATTTATGTGGTACATACCTTGCTTCGTTGGTTCCCATACCCAATAAGTTACTTCACAACGTCAATCGTCAACTTCAGTATCAATTAATTAATGTGTTGTTTCAATAGGCATGAGGGAAATTCCACCTGTCTCAGGTGTCGGGGTACCTACCTTAATAGGATTGCCAAAAGGGTTCTGAGGCGAAGACTCGAGTTCGTCACAGCATTAGTCAGGACCACATACGGACTAAATAACTTTGCATACAATGTAATATAACCAGTATTGTATCGCAGCAATATGGTAATGATCATAAGTAATCATTTTATTATTGATTCTATGGAACTTGTCTGCGGGAAATAAGAGTCAGATTATGTACTGTTCCTAAGGCGTGTTTAAGATACTTAGTTATTTCGTGAAGGCTTGTCAAATCTTTGACGGCCGGGCCGAGAAAGCGTGTCTACGTGCTTTTTCTCTAGCCTGGTGGTGATCAAGCTGATCCCCCCAGTGACCATCAGACGCCGGTGCAAAAAATGTATGAACTATTCCTACAAAAGGAAGAACATTGTGTTCGTACTAGTCATTATAGCCTCCCTAATGTAACTAAGTAGTACATCTTACTTTGGGGTCAAATCAATGTAGTGATGTTGTCAGATACATATTCTTAGTATCAAGCTCAGACGTAATGTCAATCTGTGGGCGTCACGAATTTATTAGAAGCGAGTACTTGACGGCACTTCTATCAAGAATATTGTTGACATTTGACAATGTTGTCCGCCTCCGTGCGCAATGAATTATCACTTGCCATAATCAATTCTGCAAACGAGTCATTGTTAAAAATGTATATCAATTGAATAATGCTTTGTGTCGCTGTCTGCGTTGTAAATGCTTGCATTGTTTTGTTTACCTGTAAGATGCCGGCACTAAGTAAATTGACGAAAACAAGAATAATATGTGGAATGTTTAACACTCCTACTAACTAAAAGTTAAGAGGTAACGAAAGCTTACTTCCATCCTTGTGAACCAGGTCCTTTGATGACCTCGATGAGCCAAGTAAACCTTTTCATAAGGTTCAATTCAATAGTAGATACAATTTCTTAAATACTTAACAGTAAGTTTGTTTACCTAGAAAATTATATGAGACTCGATAATTTCAACGCAATCAGCACAAAATACTCTCAAAAAAAATATAATAAAAAAAAGTTACGGTTTCCTTTCACGCGTGGGAAGCGTACATATGATTTGGTACCTATCGTATTATTCCCACTGTCAAAAATGTACTTGATTGATATTGATAAATAAATAATATAATTTTAATGCCTGAGGATGCATAGTAACCACAAACTAATTTATGCCTAATTCCTTTTTAATTGGCTATTTAATTGGCTACAAATTGACCTGCGCTTTACAGTTGTAATCAGTCAAGCAGTTAAAAATAGGATTCTACGGTTTCTCTTTACGACTTTAAAAAATGAGTTTTCTATTTCATAACAGTTTTTCAGTATTATTATTTCACTGAGAAGTGCATGTCAATTTCCACTAAACTTTAAACAGTTTAATTCAAGTTTGATGGCTTCCAAATATAGGTATATTCATGTGTAGTGATTTGAATCATAATCTAAGGAGGAAACTTTTATAAGGATGGCCATGGTAAGGAAGGTGCTTGTATAAAGCTCAAGGCGAGAATGACAGGAAACGACCTTCAATGTGCTCCAGGCTTGCACTTGACTGGCTGACACGGGCCTCCGTCGATTGGAACCGTAATTAACTAGAACCCTTTTTTTTGTGGAGGGTAATGCATTTACGCACCGTAACTTGCCTGGGGAAGACGAGCCGGGTGTAGGACTCACGAGAATACCCACTAAACCCCCCCGCGCTCCTGCATCGCCATCGGCAGCGTCCCTCTGGGCCTCGCATCAGCCTACCTGGTCTAAGTTGCCAGGTTGATTTTATTTTATTTTTTTACTTCCTGCGAGTGGGCCCTCCTCGAAAAAGATGAACCGATTTATAAAAATATACAATATACAAATCGCAGGAAAAAACAATATCTGCGGTTCCAGTCCATTGCTGTGCCAATCGATTAATTCAACAAAAAATAATAAATGGAAGCAGATATTAGTAGAAATAATAATTTTACAATTGCTTGGTGGTTTTTCTTGATGAGCTAGATACACAACGATCTAGGATTATGGCTTATCCAAGTATGACATATGCAATTCTTTGCGTAGTGTTGGTTTACACGCACACGGTAACGCCATATTAATGCATGTGAACGCTTCATTATGTTTTTCCGTATTTTTTTTTCACAAATAATATTTAAAAGACTGATGGAGTTTGTACCAGTGGAAAGTTATTTAATGCTTCTACTGTTTTTTTATTCAGTCTATTATTTGCATAAATAACTATTCATATTTAGGTGCCTAAACTTGGGGATGTAATGAGGAAAACATGTTGTTTTTCTTTAGTAAGTGGCAGAAGCTGAACGTTTGCGACAAGCGTCATAGATAATGATATGACGGTCGCCTTATCAAAATTCGCATGCGCGTGCGCAACGCGGCGTTATACTTGCAAACAAGTCAACTGAACTTAATCTTAAGGCGTATAAAGCCCCGTAGGTGGCACCCTCATTGACGAATCATATTATAGCGTCTAATACAAATATAAAACAATCATATATAGCGTTTGGAACAAAGAGTATGAGGTATTTTTACGTTAGCGCAAAAACGGCTGATGAAAGTTTGAAACTTTTTTTGAGCCCTGTTTTAACTACGTAAAAATACTTAATCCACTTTGTAACGAACGTTAAATAGATTTCTTTAATTCTGGTATTGTATGCTACTACATACCGGCTAAATCGCATTAAGCCACACTTTACACGTCTCTCTTATTGCATGGAGTAAGCTTTCGCTTGCGAGAGTATTTGACTAGAATTACAACTAATATGAGTTTTCTCTAAAAATACTTTTTATCGTTTATTTTGTATGCACCTTCGGTGACTTTAATTTTTACGACCAGTAATGTGAACGATTTGTTTTAATTCGCGCAAGCTTTACGATCAATGCTATCTCCTGTTTATGCGAACAAGAATATCGTGAAAAACATCTTAAGGCGCGGTGGGTAGTGAAATGTGTTTTTTTGAAAGCATAGTACCGGACTTCTAAAAAGATTTCCGTCGTTATATTTTAGTATATGTAACTTCAGTCCTTTAACTAAGTATATGCAGAACAGAAACACGATTGGTAATACTTTTCTCGATAGTTTTTTATTTTGAAAAAGTGCTCTTTGCTATTTTTAAAAGCAAATATTTGCAAAACTATGCCGAAACTAAGCAATTTAAATGCTGTATTCGATACTTCTCCTTTAAACTGATTGCATGACAGAATATTATAGCGATACGTTTATTATTTAATTTTTAATTGAATTTTAACTACAAAATAGGCCCCACGCAATTACTCAGCGCACATCCATTCTCACGTCAGTACGCCTGTGCCCACTGGCAACGTCGGACCTGTGCACGTCGCTCCGGCGCGCTGCACTTTTGACATTTCGTAATTTATATTCCTAATGCTACGGCCACACTATCGCGATAAAGGAAATGAATAGTCCCAGTAATTCGATAATCGGATTACGAGAACTTTAGAGTTCGATCAATCGAACCAACAGGAAATAAAAAACATAGTGGTCCGATCGATCGGACAAGCCGATCGGACCTCGCGGCCTAAGGGTAACTATCGCTATGTATTTAATTTACACTTGTATTTCAAAAAAGACCAATACATTTAATAAAATGTGTGAAAATTTCGGAAAACAAATGAATGTCGGGAAAACAAAATGAATGTCGGGAAAACAAATGAATGTCGGGAAAACAAATGAATGTAGGGAAAACATAGTTTATTGATCTAAAAAAAAAAAAAAACAGGTGCAAGCGATTTTCAACCTTATTGACATTAAAAATTTTGTTGCTTTTTCGCAAACGCTTGTTGACTATCTTTGCTGGTTCATTAAAATCCGTTATTTTGGTAATTGTCGATAAGGTCGAAAATCGCTTGCATTTTTTTTGTTAATCTATTGATCTGAAGTTAAAAAAACAAGTGCAAGCGATTTTCAACCTTATTGACATTCAAAGTTTTGTTGCTTTTTCGCAAACGCTTGTTGACTATCTTTGCTGGTTCATTAAAATCCGTTAATTTGGTAAATGTCGATAAGGTCGAAAATCGCTTGCACCTGTTTTTTTTTACTTCAGATTAATAAACATTGTTTTTCCCGAAATTCATTTGTTTTCACGACATTCATTTGTTTTTCGAAATATTCACACATTTTAATATCAATGTATTGCTCTTTTTTGAAATATGTACGTTTAATGTAAATTAAATACATTATGAAGAGCTACTTCAGATATTTGCATGTAATGGACAGCTACTCTTCAAATCGTCGCGTCGTTGCGTCTTGTCGCGCAAAAAAAACTCCCGCAAAACGAGTCCGCATTCGTACGGTACTATAATAGGCATCTACTGGGGTAGCTACCTACCTATCTAAATAACCAGTAGGGGCAGTCGAGACTTTTTAGTTCCGTCCTACCTAACCTAAATTAGTTTCGCCTGCCCCTACTAGGGTCAGACGGAATTAAAAAGTTTCGACTGCCTCTACTGGTGGCAGATTTGGTAGGGGCAGTCGGCAATAATCCCGAATCAGGAAATAGTGACACTTGATTATTGTTTCTACTAATAATAATTATCTAAAATCTGAGATTCAATTCTTTTGCGCCGGGACTGGGATTTTTTTCTAAGTTTGGCAGAAACCCTTTTGAAATGGCGACTGAGGGCTCAGTTCGCAAATTATAAAGCCATGCTGTTGGATTAAGAACCGTGGAGTTAGTCAAGGTCGACAGGCGCGAAATTAGAAATGAGCTGTCTATAGACTATCTATTAATTATTCAAAAAAAACATGTGAAGTGGTCAGAAACCGGTGCTGACCAGCAAACCGGTGTCACTACCCTATATTTTTTTCGTTGTCGAGAAAAAAAAACAAGTTTTCATCGAAAACTTCTAGAAATCTTTTTCATAGAAACTGACATTTGAATGAAAGGTTGTTTTTTTCTCGTTTTCGAAAATAAGATTTCGTACTAGTTGTTCATAATAATGGTCTGATTACATAGTATTCGGCTTAATATACCCTTTTATATCCTTGCATCAGAATAATGCTGGGGGCCACAGTTTTGCGATAACGCGTTGTCGCGACACGTCTGGCCAAATAGTTCGTGCTAGTCGCGACAACAAACGCCTATAGCGACGCTGTGGGTATTTTGCCGCACATCAAAGGGTTTTATCGCGACAAAGTTCGTGCGGTTGGCTGCCTACACTTTGCGCGCTTTAGTTCATTGCAAGACGCCGAGCTGTTTGACTTTGAACGTGTTTAAACTTTTGAGATATTAGAATTCATACAAAATTAAATAAAATTCATACGAAATGAATTAATAATAAAATTGGACAACATCACATACATTGATCTGACCCCAAAGTAAGTAGCGTAAGCACTGTGTTATGGGTATCAGAAACAACGAAGGTACCACAAATATATACTTAAATACAAATAAACATCCAGACACAGAACAAAAAAAAAATGTTCATCACATAGCGATTTGATATGGCCAAGCACTTCGTCGTAGGTCGCCACGAAGATTTCGCGATAGTGTGACCCTAGCATAAGGATGGTGTCAAAATAAGAACGCGCGCGGGACGCGCGGGGCCCCCTCGCTTGTTGCGTCTGCTTCACCCCCTCAAATACCAAAACTTGACGTAAAGGAGCGCCTTAAACTTAAAATAATGTAAACTCAAACTTTTTAATGGATTTTAGTCATGAAATTATTAAATTGTTTCTATCTTTACATATTATTAAAAATTAAGTCCTGTTGTCGAAATGGATGACAGCAAGACCTAAAATGAGAATGGATAATTTATAATAGGTACAGTACGTTTTTTGTTATAAAAAACATTATTAGAGGGTAAATTCTGTCATTTTCTATAGTATTTTTGTAGAAATGTAGTAATTCCTAAAATACTCCTTTTTACGATGGTACGCACGGCAGCAGATTAACCTACCATAATCTGTCAAAAAATCTCAATTGAAAGAGAACTCTATATGAAGTGAATAAAGCTGATAATAATTGGTTGTTGAAAATTTGACAGTTTGGGGTTGTCTGATGTGCTGGCGACTGTACATGATGTTTTGAGTAGATTCAATGAAACTTATAGTAGTGTAGAGATATGAAAATGGGTAAAACCCGTTATTGATAACCAATGTTGGTTGAAGCACTCGTTGAGATAATTAACTTATGATTACTTGACCAGAAATTAAAGGTCAATTTGAGATACAGTTACACTTAAGTTCATTAAGATATTAAGACGTAATAGAAAAATACATTTAAATGCAACTGTGATTGTAACTTAATTAATTAGATTCCTATCAACATTTTGTTTTATAGTGCCTTAGAATGACACATCCATGTAACTTAATCATTGTAAAATACTTATATTTTTTATTTTGAACCTCTGTTCTTTGATTATAGAAATTTGACAGATGTTCTTTTCAATTTCTGAAAAGCTCATAGCTATATATTTGATGACGTAATTGATGATTAAAGCATAAGTTCCACAACATTTTGAAGATCGGAATCAATCCAACAACATCCAAAGCATTAGGATTATTCTTGATAAGACAATAGGCTATTACACACTTTTTTGAAAACTGGTTTAAATCAATCTTGAAGTTGTACTGAACCAGTAGAATTTTTATTTTTATTTTAAATTACCGAAAAATGCCATAAAATCTACTTTTTATTTATGATTTTCAAATTGCGCGCGGAAACAGTAGCCGCCATGCTGCTTCGACTTTTGACGTCAGTCCGTTAGTAAACAATACGATGTTGTTAGAGACCAAGTGAAAATATTTTCGAAAATAATGAGTTAAAACCCTTATCATTGGTGTCTTTGTGCCTGGATGCAATAGATAAACGTTCACAAACATAATAACTTGTCAATTTCTACAAATCTTCTCAAAGCACGACTGTGTTTACTAACGGAGTGACGTCACGTCGGAACCCATCCAGTACCGTCGCTACGCGAACGAGGACGGACGTGCGCGAGCGCAAGTGATCGGTTGAGTGATATTTTACCGCCCGATATGGCTGCGAATACTGTAAAATGTGCGAACTGCAATATAGTTATAAACGAGGTGTTGGCTTTTGTGCAAAACAAAGTGGATGTTATGGACGAAGAGGGAATCGTTCGTCTTTGTTCTACGGCCTTCTCGGAGGAAGAAATAGAAACTGCGAAGTGTCTGCTCTTTGACTCGATAAAGACGAATAAACGTAATATCAAGAGGAAGAAGGATGGAAAAATAAGGCGCGATTTATACGACGTGATAGCAGTTTTTAAAGAGATTGATCCCGAGTTCGTACCTATATTTGTAGCACGGGATCTCCAAAAACTTCCACCCATTACCTTCGACCATATTGATGTGACCAGATTATTGAAAGAACTTATTATTCTACAAAATGATATGCGGTGCATCAAACAAAACAACGTGAGTAAGGCAGATTTCGAAGCGTTAAAATGTGAATTGCAAAATTTGAAACAAGCATCCATTGTAAATAACTTTGAAGGTAACGTAAATACAAAACGGGGCGGTGGTGGAGATTTCTACCTACGCGAGAGTATGTGCGACAGCGGGCCGATGGGTTTACGCTTCGACTTATCTACGGACAACAACATAAAGACGACAACGGAACGGCATCAGTCACAGTCTAACCCTCCTTCTCCTACCTGCGCGGCGGCGTATAGGCCCGTCCTGCTCGCTCAGTCGCCGATGCAGTGCACAGTATACGCAAGGGACAGTGAACCAGTAGTAGGCGGACTTGAGGTGCCCGAAAAGGAGCAAACTTCTAACAACCCCAAACTGTCGTTTGCCGAAAAGGTTCGTGAAGAAGGAGAATGGAAAAGTAATCCGCCAAGTGAAAAATGGATTCTGGTGCAAAATAAAAGGCTGCGTAACAGATTCATGTCGAATAAGGGTAAAGCGGTTCTAGAACCAGAAGCTACCTTTAAAGCGGCTGCAGTGACCGTACCGATATTTATAAATAATGTTCACAAGGAGACATCGGAAACAGACATTAAAAATTACATTATGAAGAAAACAAATGTAGAAGTTTCGTTAGAAAAACTAAATAAACAAGAAAAAGAGTACAACTCCTATAAAATTCTTGTTCCGAAGCATAAAATGGAGATTTTCATGGACCACAATCTTTGGCCGGACGGAGTGTCTTTTAGACGTTTTGTACACTTTAAAACAATAGAAAAGAAAAAAAAAGAATTACAACTAAATGGC
Organism: Mecyna flavalis; assembly: GCA_949319885.1. Taxonomy (NCBI): domain Eukaryota; kingdom Metazoa; phylum Arthropoda; class Insecta; order Lepidoptera; family Crambidae; genus Mecyna; species Mecyna flavalis. Next base: position 18,967,361 of record OX439434.1, on the reverse strand, counting down.
AAATAGTATTTGTAATTTTATTACTTTTAACTGTAAAAATGTAAAAAGGTCAACGGGATGTGTAAACAAGCTATGCCAGACTAACGACATAATAGCTCTCCAGGAAACATGGCTGACACCAGAAGAAATACCCTATCTAAGCAGTATACATCAAGACTTCACTTTTACCGGAAAATCTGCCATGGATACTTCTGTCACCATTTCGGGACGTCCGTACGGGGGCGTGGCTATACTGTGGCGTAAGAAACTGTTTACATCGGTCTCAGTGGTACAGTGCGTAAGTGATCGTATTTGCGCGATAAAAATTACAGTGAGCGAAAGATCGTTTCTTGTGTTTTCTGTTTACATGCCTACAAACTGTGCGGATAATCTTACAGAATTTACCGATTGCATGAGTGAAATAAGTGCAATAATAGACAACTGTGCGATTGAAACGGCTTTTATACTGGGTGACTTCAATGCTCATCCGGGTACACTTTTTGGTAAGGATTTATTTAATTTCTGTTCTGAACAAAAGTGGAAGTGTGCGGACATAGAAAAACTTGGAGAGTGCTCGGACTCATATACATTTATAAGTGACGTTTACGGGTCACTGCGATGGCTGGACCATTGTGTTGTCACCGAGGCTGCCTGGCTTTTAATAAAAGACGTTGTCATCCTCGGTGGTACTTATTGGTCGGATCATATGCCTATGCAGGTGACTTGTAACCTAGAATTAATTAAACCTAAAATGATAATTGTAAAACAGATAACTGATAAGGTCAGGTGGGGGGATAGAAATATGTGTCAGATTGAGAAATATCGTTCAATATGTGATAGTCTGCTAAAAGAAATAGATTATCCAAGCGAATTTATTAACTGTAACTGTTTTAATAAAAGGTGTAATGACACAATCCATAAAAATGCTATTAGTCAGTTATACACCCAAGTTGTCAATATTCTAAAAAAGGCTGCGATCAATACATTTGATAACAAATATGTAGGAAAAAGAAAACATGTTTTGGGATGGAATAGATATGTAAGGGATGCACATAGTAAGGCAAGGTTTCATTTCCAATACTGGGTTCAACATGGGAAGCCAGCGGCTGGCCCAATTTTTGAAGAAATGCATGAATCAAAGAAAGTGTTTAAAGCAAAATTGAAATGGTGTCAAAATAATGCGCAACAGATTCAAATGGATAAACTAGCTAAACATCATAGTAGTAAAGACTTTGCCAAGTTTTGGAAGCATACAAACAATCTTAGTGCTAGACCAGGTATCACTGCTAGCATGGAGGGGGTAAGCGAGCCAAGTCTTATTGCCAATTTGTTTAGTAAACATTTTCAGGTGTGTCCGAGTAGGATTGAGCCGGAGGAGTTTAGTACTGAGAGCACAGTAGGTAGACCTATTAAGCTTTTCTCTGTATCAGAGGTTACAACAGTAGTTAATAGTATGTCAAGGGGTAAGTCACCAGGTCATGATGCACTCAGTATTGAACACCTCCGGTACGCAGGTGAGCATTTGCCACGAGTGTTGACCATGATTTTTAACCGACTTCAAAAAAGGAGGAGGTTCTATGTTCGACTGTATGTATTTTTTTTTTTTTTTTTTTTTTTTTTTTTTTTTTTTATGTATGTCCGTCGATTTCTCCGTCAATTGTGGACCGATTTAAATAATTCTTTTTTTATTTGAAAGTGCATAGTTCCGAGGTGGTCCCATTGTCACCATGTCAGGATCTGATGATGGGATCCCGGGAAAATCAAGGGCAAACCTCAAATTTTATAGGCGCACACTACGCGTTACTTGTTTTTTCTGAAGCCATTTAAGTTTTTGCGTCCTATAGACATCACTTTATGTTGATGAGCTGATGATGGAAGGTACAACTCCTTAACGGTTAGGAGTTAGGGGATAATTCTTTCAGTATTGTAAGAATATGTGGACCGTTATTTGTATTTCATGTACTTTTGCAGCTAAGCTGATGATGGAAGGTACAACTCCTTAACGGTTAGGAGTTAGGGGATAATTATTTCAGTGCTGTAGAAATATGTGGACCGTTAGTTGTATTTCATGTACTTTTGCAGCTAAGCTGATGATGGAAGGTACAACTCCTTAACGGTTAGGAGTTAGGGTATAATTATTTCAGTGTTGTAGGAATATGTGGACCGTTAGTTGTATTTCATGTACTTTTGGAGCTAAGCTGATGATGGAAGCTAAAGGGTACGACTTCTTAATTCTTATGTCCCTCTTGCGGGCTGCATCTTTAGTTGGTCTACTGAATGGTGCTGAACACTTAATGAATACCTAATATTGTCAAATAATACAATTCTACTATTTTACTCGTATTTTCGTTATCAATATTATGAGAGAGTTTTACTCACTCCTACGTATTATTCACACTAAAAATAGAAAAATAAACAAACTTTTTAAAAAAAAAATTAAACCGACTTCAAAAAAAAAAAACAAAAAAAAAAACTACCTAAAAACACTGAAAAGCAAAAAATAATTTTAATAAGACATTCATCAAATGCGCTTATTGTCTAAGCCTATTAATAACATTAAATTGTATTTACGTGCTAGGTAGGTACCTACTAATCTGTTTGAAGTCGGTGCCAAGCCAAAAGTAATGAAAAATGATACATACCTAATAATTTATGTATTATACAGGGTTACAAATAATCCGCGGACGTAGGTACGTAGTCTGGGTACCTACTATTTGGCTTGGCACCGACTTCAAACAGATTAGTAGGTACCTACCTAGCACGTAAATACAATTTAATGTTATTAATAGGCTTAGACAATAAGCGCATTTGATGAATGTCTTATTAAAATTATTTTTTGCTTTTCAGTGTTTTTATCAACCTATGCATAGGTCATTCTTACCTGCCAGACGACCTTACAAAGACAATTGTTGTGCCAATTGTAAAGAATAAGAGTGGGGACACCTCGGACGGTAACAATTACCGACCTATATCTCTTGCCACCATTATTGCTAAGGTGCTGGACGGTTTGCTTGATACACAGTTGAGAAAACATCTTAAGCTACATGATGCACAATTCGGTTTTAGGCCTGGATTATCCACTGAGACAGCTATCCTGTGTCTCAAGCAGACCGTGCAGTACTACACGACTAGGAACACGCCAGTGTATGCTTGCTTTCTGGACATGTCAAAGGCATTTGACATGGTTTCGTATGGCGTATTGTGGCGCAAGATGAGATCGGAGACAGATGTTCCTGAAGAGCTTGTCTCCATTCTCAAATATTGGTATGAAAGCCAAAGTAACTATGTCAGGTGGGCTGACTCGCTTTCGGATGCATATAGACTGAGATGCGGTGTCAGACAAGGTGGAATCAGCTCACCGTCAATTTTTAATTTTTATATTAATGGACTGATTGAGGAACTCAGCAGCGCCAATGTCGGTTGCAGCATAGATGGAAAAAGTATTAATAATATTAGCTATGCAGACGATATGGTGCTGCTGAGTCCCTCAATTAGTGGTTTAAGAAAACTTCTAAATATCTGTGAACGATATGCGGAATCTCACGGGCTCAGGTACAACTCGAAAAAAAGTGAGGTAATGATATTTAAATCTGGCACAAAAACATACAGTATGCCAAATGTTACTCTTGCTGGTACTGTCTTACCAAAGGTGACAAAGTTTAAATACCTGGGCCATTGGGTGACCGAAGATATGAAAGATGACCTAGATATCGAGAGGGAGCGTAGGGCGTTGGCGGTGCGCTGTAATATGTTGGCTCGCAGGTTTGCGCGGTGTACGACTGCAGTAAAGGTAACTCTCTTTAGAGCCTACTGTCAGTCGTTTTATACGTGCAGCCTGTGGACTTCATATACGCAGAGAGCCTATAACGCCCTACGTGTCCAGTATAATAATGGGTTCAGGATGCTGATGGGGCTGCCGCGATACTGCAGCGCGTCAGGTATGTTTGCTGAAGCCAGGATGGATAGCTTCTCCGCCATAGTGCGCAAAAGAATTGCCTCCCTGTTGCGACGTGTGCGCGGCAGCAACAACAGCATCCTGAATACCGTTGCGGTGAGAGAGGAGAGTCACGTGCTAAGGCACTGGGTGGTAACTCATTTATCCCCAGCAGCCTTAGGTACGAAACTGTAATTGTCATTAGGATTTATTTTTATTTATATTATGTATTTTTGTTTTATTTTTGGTATTTTTATGTTAAAATTATATTTTTGTTCTTTTAAACATTTTGTAAACTAACATATTTTATAAGGAAAATTGTTACTAACACTTTATGGATCTTGGTCTGAAATAAAAGAATTATTATTATTATTATTATGGCGAACGGCGTTTTTGACATTTCAAAAACAGATTAAAAAATTCGATTTTAAAATTGGAAATATAAAATTAATAATGCATTTTTATGAATTAATATCAACGTTTCTCGTTTATATTATACGAAATCTATAATAAACATTCACTTTTATATTTTTTCTTGCATGGTGTAAAATACCGTATTGAATAATGTCGTTAAATATAACACGCCTTAAGATACCATAAACAGTTCAATTTATTAATAATATTATCTGCGCTGCATATATTCGTTATTTCCTCTTTGACTATATATATTAAAATAAATATAAACAGTATCATAATATTATGTTATATAAAATCAACAAGATTTGCATAAATACAAATCAATAGCCACATATTTACACATCACTTGAGGACAGCCAAAGTAACTATAATGCTTTCCTTCTAAAGAGTAACTAGCGAGTTTATTGCCGGTGACTTCTCGACTAGATGACAACATTCCGAACCGGTGGTAGAATCTATTACATCTATGTATATTTATTAGTATATTGTATGTATCGAAATATATATGTATTTTTATGTAAATTACTTTTATACTTGAATATTTTAGTTTTTGACGATTCGTAAGTGCTTCTAAGAATGCCTATATGAATAAAGATATTTTTGACTTTGACTTTGACTTTGACTTCATAGTTATTTTTGTGTTAATCAAGGTTCTGCGAGGATTGTATTTGTATGATAGTTTTTTATGAAAATATATTAAGTGATAAAAATTTTGATAAATTACAAGCCAGTTTCGTAATAAGTAGACATAATTTAATATCTTATACGAACATTGATTAACTAAACTAAAGTGCTTGTGCTAAATTTAGCTAGCTGATTTGATGAATGAATTCTGGTCTAGTTCATTCCCTGATTAAGAATGAACGATGATACCAGAGATATATAATATGCGTTCCTAATACTAAAAAGTGTTATGTCTATGCTTTAATGCTTAGGACATAGGAGAATCATAATCACTTGGTGCCATGAACCCATCTCAGGGTAAAGACCTTCAAATGCGGCAAAAACTCAGTATTTTTTTACTTAACCCAGTCTTCACCTTCGCAATGTCGTTTGTTCAATAATCGTATATATTGTTCTTGGGAAAGCCCCCTCGGATTTGAATTAATTTTATTTAAAACTAAACTTCGATGTCATCTCGCAGTTTTTTGAAATTGTCGTATGTGTATATAATTTATCGCCTGGTATTGTATTCGTATAGTTATGTATGAGTATGGGTATTTGTTAACATGATGTCGAATAGAGAAATCAGTGTACCTAGATTTCAATGAAGCTGGCAAGGCTATCCTTTATACCGATTTGTTTATTATGCAAAAGGTATTACGTGTTGGCTCTAGAAGCGCAGCCGTGCTTGTGCGAATGTATTCTAACGATCTCTTCGAACGCTACCTATGCCATACCATACAGTCTCCAGTACAGACTGCGTTAAAGCATTGCTTAGTATTCGGAATAGGTTTTTAGTCTTATGCATTCTAGTTGGTAATATTTTATCCAACAGTTGGCGAACTGGCTGCGTGCCCACATGAGCATGATGGTGAGCGGTCAGCAAGGCCTATTTTACAGGACATTTTTAACAACACTTCGTTAGATTTTATCGAGATTAGAAACAAAATTCATTAGAATTGCTAGAGGAAGTTTCTCGAAACGTTATTGCTTTGAATTTTAACCAGTACAGGTCCAGTGCACTGAGGTTTAATATAGAGATTTTGGGCAAATCTCCATTTCAAACTTTTGGCGTAGCGCTTAACTGAGTAGGTTCCTATAGAAAACAGCGGGCGCGAGGGGTGGCACCTGATGTGACAGATATGTGACTCTATGATAATAGTGATGAAGTCAACCCGACTGAAGAATCGCGGCATTTAACGTAATAAAAAAACATTGAAAAACTGTAGTGCGAACGATTTTCGATTTTCTTGTAAAAATATCATACTGTGAATCGATGTTACTTTACTACAATTTTAGTTAGGAAATCTTTGTCGAATGATTTGATTGCGATTTATATCGGTGTGCATAGGTATCTACGTAACCCTTGGCTAGTTCCCACAGTCATCCAGCTTGCTTGTATCCAGAATTATATCCAGGAATTGGTTTCATTATTACAGCACTCAGTTTCGACGCGCGAAAGAATTTATTATCTTAACTAGTTTGCTGAATTTATTATTTCAACCACCTAAAAATAACTTATTCGTCAGCATAATTCACTACCATACCTCACTAAGTTTCTTGTTAGACTGTTATTATTAGCGATTATGTAAGGACAATTATTTATGGTTTTTATTTTGTATTCGATTTTGGTTTCTGACTGAAATAAGCCGAAAGTTGGTTTCCTGAGACCTGTTCGACTGGCCATGATTAGTTATAAGCGTCTGAGCGTTGTGTACCAAAAAACCATAATAAAAGAATTTAGCACTATGGGGTGTTAATTAAAATGACCTTTATTTTGATGACATTCATAACGTTTGTTGACTATAACGCGCGTGGAGGGCGATAAAAGCTCGAAGAAAGAAGAATGTCATATTCGTGAATGATGCTAGAAGTATACTGGTAAATACAGTTGAGAGACACTCAGGGGTAGACAATAAGGGACTCGTTGTGGGAGATGACCCCCGCCCGATAGATGTAATGGACACTTACAAATACTTCATAACGATTCAGTATTTATCTTCCTTTCGTTAAATAGATTGTAAAGTAATAAAGACGATGCTGATACACGTGTGACCTGTCTAACGTCTATTGGAAAGTTTCTTTATTGTCAAAACGTGCCAGTTATTGACGCTTTCAAATCTCTGGACGTCACAACATTTCCAATTGTTTTTAATGTAGTGTTTGGATTGGCTAGTCTACCACGGGCTTAGAAATATTGCTGTCTTTTGAAGAGATGACAATACAGGGTACTTAGTGACTCTTTAAAATGGTACAATAGCGAGAATCAAATCCGCCACCTTTGTTGTAAAAGTCGGCCGACTCGATCATGAAGTGACATCGATTTTCCCAATTCAACGGTCTCACTTTTCTCCATACCTGGGCATAATGACCTTGAGGCGTCGCGTCGCATCGAACATTTGAATCTGCTTAGTCCAGCATAATGCGACTATTGCCAAGGAGCACACGTTTCGATTATGCAGGCGTGTGGCAAGCGACCTAGGCTATGGCAGCCGTTGAACGACCTTACGCATTTAGATGCCATTTCGCAAACACAACAACATGTTTTGATAGCAGGGCTGAACTGTCCTTTAATATTCTTCTGTTTAAACTATCCAGACAGATTACAACAGCTGTAGTCGACATTGTCACAACCAATCGGTCTCATTCAAAAAGTAATAAATCGATCATGGCCTAAGAGTATGCGCAATTATTTTTTTTATATACCACGTCAGTTGGCAGACAAGCACGCAGCCCACCTGATGGTAAGCGGTCACTGCGGCCTATTCCAGGGAGGGGCTGCCAGACTGTAGGCTCATCTGATCTTTAAGCCTTTTGATTTCAAGTGTACTGGCTCCCACAAGTCCCACATTATTGTTGGCGGAACACAGCCAGAGCTGTTATGGCGGCAGATTTCACATGTGGGGGTGGTAGCTCCAGTCGGACTCTGAAAAAGCCCTACTACCAAAAAATTGAAAATAAATGGTTGTTTATGCGGTTCCAGTATGTTCAATAGAGTTTTGGCAGTGTGTAAATCATTTGTACCGCAAAATACTTGGTCAAAACCAGGCTAGACGGTCTGGTGGGATAGTGCCAGATTTTTTGGAGAATCGAGAACTCGGAAGCTGACTAAATGTTGTTCGTGCATAATCCATCGATTAGCGAAGGAGCACGCATCGATTATGCAGGCTGCCTAGGCCCGCATGGTAAACGACCGCACGCGCCGCGGCAGAGATTCCGCAACACGCTCCACTGAGCGATTGCACGCCTAATTCACGCTACTGACCTGGATAAGGTTCATTTCTTCGCACTGTGCGTTGCAGTGATTTTATAAACATATGCTTAAGAGTCATTGCAGAAGACTGAATTAGCGTTACCACAAACGCAACAGTTTGCTTATAGCAACGAGAGTGATCAATTCTCGTTTTGGCGTCTTACGTTTTCTGCTACTTAAACTTCATAATCTGTTTATAAACATGGTTTTTACAAGATATGACGGAGCGGGAGACGAAGCCCTGATATGGTCCCACGAAAGCCCCACAAGGTCACATTACCTAGTAAAGATCGCGGGAATCCACATGTGTTAGCTAAAAAACCTCGTTTCAATTTCATAAGGCACAAACAAGGATCACAATTCGATGCGTAGCTAGGTTAAACGTGTGAGTTCAACTGGACGTCGCTATAAAGATAACGGGGATTACTACACCACCTGCAAAAATGTGGGTACAGTTTGTATAAACAAACCTATAAATTAACATTCATGACAAAGTGTGCGAACTTAGCAACCGGTTGTGTTAGTGTGTTATAAAGTAAATAAACTGTGCTTCTTGACTGATCAAGCCGAAACAAGTCGTTTAAAGGTTGAACATTATTATTATTCAACAATATCTGTAGAATGTTTAACTAATACATTAGACACTTTTTTTCTTTTATGATGTGTAGGTATGCCTATAGTTTCTCTGTAATTGAATTCTCTATTACATGAAATTTTCTATTACATACACATACCTAACAGCACAATAGGCTGTAGAAAAAAGCACAAAAAAGAAAATATGCAATGAAAATGTGCAGTGGTATTAGCATAATTTACTATTATTATCTTCCCGGCGCTGAACCCGGATTTTTTAGGGGCAGCGGAATATGTTTTTCTCTTCCATTAATCACTGTTATCGAGGTTTCCATTCATTTATTAAAGCAAAATTTAAATGATAATTGAGAAATTGGGGAATACCTGCGACCGTGGCGGTTGGTTTACCAGGAATTCTACAAAGAAATTCATACATACATATTTGTGTGCATGAACATGTTTGTATCGGTCTAGGTGTTTTTACAGACAATAACCATTTCATAGTCATCTTATGCCCCTCGATCTACAACTCTTGCTTTGTCTAGGGCTGTATTAGCGCTGTGTGGAAATTGTCCAAGGATATTTTTGAAGTGAAAACTTCTTGAGCGGCCTTGTACACTTTTTTTGTATGGGTAAAAAATGTTAAACTCGCGTCAGTATCACGTGACCGTCAGGATTGAAAATTCGTAAGACGGACACGTGTTTTTTTTTCAAGCGCCATCTATGAATTTGCCGGGAACTTTCTCAAATTCATAGATGGCGCTTGAACAAAAAGTACCAATTTGCGAAATTTCCTATGGAACGCTAGCATGGCGAATACCAAAATATTCAAGTTTTCACTTCTGCCGGCACTTCCGGAGTTCAACCCGTCGTTTTTTTTAGTATCTCACTGCTAAGCAAAAGCCTCCCCTGTCCGCTACTTCTCCCTACAATGCGCCAGGATATTTAATTATTTACGCGGTCATCAATAATATTCCTTTATACTCAACTCCTGTACGCCTTCCTTCCAGGGTAGACAAGAAACCATCGCCGGGCGAGGTGCGGGCGCCGGCGGGCCCGATCCTGCTGCTATACGCGCGCGAGTGCGCCGCCGCGGAGCCCGTCGTCGAAGCCCTGAGGAACCTGCTCGAAACTGTGGCGCCTGGCCAGGTTGGTATAAAGCCCTCCCGGCTACGGCGGTCAATCTTTTACGATCAGCCAACTACGCAGGATATATAATAGTGCACAAGTAAGTGCGCAAGCACAGGTGCACTCCCTATTTCCCCTCTCTCATGACACTGTGGGACAGCAGTCTGACACGACCGAAGAGAGATCAGGCGCAGGACCAACGGCTTAACGGAATCATCATTCTTTTCAGACACTCAGGTGATTCAAGCCTGCAAATGTCCTAACCAAACTGGAAACATTTACACAAAGTGATGCTCCCCGCGGGATTCGAACCCACGACCTCCGGGTATTAGAGCCCAACGCTCTAACTACTGTACCACGGAGGCAGACTAATTAACTGCATAAAATAATGATCTTATCGCTGACGAATCCATTCCATCGTGTTGCAGGTGTACGACATCGGCAGTCCCACCACGTTAGCTCTGGCGGCGAGTGCGGGCGGGGACTGGATACGCGGCGTACTAGCGCGGGCGGACGCGCGCGTGGTGCTGCTGCAGACGCCCGCGCTGCAAGCCCTGCACTCGCCGCGCCTCGTGCAGGACGCCGGCGAGACGAGGCGTGAGTACTGCGTCAGCTTTGGCGCCGACTGGACATGTCCACAAACTATACAGCGTGGAATTTAAGTCGTTGTTTTCCCGCAGTGAAATGATTCTATCTTAGTAGTAAAATAGATTAATAAAGTTATTTTTTAAATCTTCCAGCCAAACTCAGTTTTAAAGCAAAACGTTTTATGACAAATTATTCATCAGAAATTTCAATCCATTGGTCGCTGGTTTAAATCCGGCTCGAAGGACCAAATGAATAAGTTCGTATTAGTATTTAGTGTAAAAAACACTACAATGGGCTGTATGAAGTGTTAATTTATTTTACTGTAGCGTTGTAAGGGTTGTTTTTTAGGACATGATTACACGTAAATCAAGTTCGTTCGTGTAAAGGTGAGTTTAGACTACAACATTTCCTCGACCGTTTCGGTATAATGTAACGTTCTTACGAATGGTACAATACAGGTAAAGCTCAGTTAGCCTAAGCATTTCTATATGATGTAACGTTTCTGCGAATGCTCGGCTTTACATGAATGAAGGAATGTTACACCAATATGCTCGATGGTTTTTAACAGGCTGTAACAAAACATCGAGCGTCGTGATCGAAGAGCGGTTCGAGTAAATTTAAAAGGGATATTTTTAAGTGTACACCAAAAAAAAAACTGAAATGTACATCATAATAACTGATTGCACACCAAAGGTTAGGTTAGGTTAGCAATTCAGTATTTTTTTTAAATGCACAATCAGAATTTTTTGATGTGCAGTTAAATACAACCCAATTTAAAAATGGCGAATGCTCGATGTTCTGATACAAGTAAATGTTGTAGTCTATACTCACTCCCCTTAAATGCCTGTATTCACTTTGATTAGTGCGAGTGCAAGTGATTAGTAGTTGAGGGTGATTAGTGCAGGTGCGTAGTGCAAGTAGTGTCCAATTCTTGTTTAGTGGCTCTGTTTAGTAGTTACCATTTTTGGTACAACAACACGAGCATCTACTAATCACTAAACACTAAACTGCCTGTCCAGACGTGTATAGTGGCAGGACTGGCAGGCACGCTGCGAGTGAGGGGGAAGGGCGGGCGCGCGGGACGTGGCTACTCGCAGTCCACTCGCAGAAAAATAGAACACGCTTCTAAACACTTCACTACGCAGCCAACTAATCACCTGCACTAATCAGTCGCTGTCCACACTTATTTTATCCTAATCACTAATCACCTGCACTAAACACCTGCACTAATCACTAATCAAAGTGAATTCAGGCCTTAACGTATGCGTATGTGTGTTGTAGTGGAGCAGCCGCTGCTGCTGTCGCGCGTGGTGTACCGCGCGCCGGGCGCCGGCGACGCGCTGCTCACGCTGGCGCTGCGCCTGCTGAGCACCGCTCACGTGCCCGAGCCCGCGGCCGCCCTGCCCTACCGCAAGTACTACCTCGCCACGTGAGTGCTGCAACTACTTCCTATCTCTATCTCTCTCTCTCTCTCTCTCTCTCGACATTATTCACACAGCGCCATCTAACCCCAAACTAAGCATTAGCTTATGCTATGGGTGCCAGGCAACGGATAAACATTACTTATATACTTTTTTTTGTAAATACATACATATTATACATAGAAACACCCAGACCGATACAAACAGACTCATGTTCTTGACCATTACACCAAATGGCCAAATGGTATATTACAGGCCCTGGCAAACTTCTTGACTATCAGGTGGGGATTGCACTGAACACGAATTTTGACATGCCTGCGCGCTATTGGTCAGAAGCATACCTCTGACCAATAGCGTGCGCGGGCGTCGGGAGATTCGCGCGCGCTATTGGTCATGCGCAGTATACACATGCGCGAACTTTCCCCTTTTCCGTTGACCGATGGTCAAGAAGTTTGCTGGCACGTATACGCACAATGGAGCAGCCGCTGCTTTCGCGCATGTACCTACCCCCGCCAACGCAAGCCATGCCCTATCGCAAGCACTACCTCGCCACGTGAGTGCTCCACCTTCTACTTCTTGTATTATGGCTGGCAACACACTCGTCTTTAAAAAAAATATTATCCCGTTCAAAGGTTCACGAAGGAAGTGACGCCAAAAGTTCTATTTGGTTCTTTTAATAATTAAGTTAAAAAAAATTTTGTTTTTGTTTGAATTATTTTATTTGATTTTTAGGTTTATTTTAAATGTACTATGTAAGGAGCCAAATTGACCTTTTTCTTTCTTTCAAAAGTGACGTTTTGGTTTTAATAACAAAAATGCGGTTCTTCAGATATTAAAAATCGCTCAAGAACACTTTTAAAATTGTCTGTCACGTTTATAGGCTTTAAGGCTTATAATTTATTTCAACTAGCTCCGGTTTCGCACGAAAAGTGTAAAACATAATTTAAAAACCTGGTCTCTACCAACACAAAAGAAGAATACCTAATTCGGTACAGTCGTTATGCAGACACATAATTATGAACGATTTATTTTACTTCTATAGTAAATAATATACAAATGCCCTGATAATAACGAATACAACAAAAAAAAAACCTATTTGGTGTTGTTGTTTCAAAGTTATTCATTTAGACAATTGATTTTTGTTAAAAAATCTTCTACCTCGCTACATAGCACGAGCCATTATACATAATAGTAGGAGGTTTCACTTCAAATGAGTCAAAAATATGAAATCTTCTCCCCAACCAAACCCAAAACGGAAATCAACATCAAACTCCGGGGTTGACGAGTTAAGAGTGAGTTTTGTTGTTCAATGTATTTAAAGGTAATGAAGAACATTACAAGTGTAGCGATTTACCGGGAAGGTTTTTACGGTAGCTAAGCTGTATATGTTATAAGTGTTATAACAGAGACCCTAACCCCCCTCTTTTTCTCTCCTCCCCATACCATCACCTTCCTTTCCTTCCATTATATTTCAAAGGCAGGCAACGCTTCAAAGACCTAGTCGCCGATAATCACGTGCCATCAGGTTTTACAAAAGCGCGTTTGCCTCCGTCTTTTATAAAAAAAACACCGCCTCTTTATACCCGTAGTTCTGTAGTAATATCACTGACCTCTATTATACAAGTACGCTGGACTAATTACAGGCCGGGTCATAGTGAGGCGATTTGATTTTCGCCATTTTGGCGCTGACGGCAGCAGTGAGTGGGAACGGAACTAATAATAAAGATGGGACAGTGTGATAAAATACACTAAAATAAACTACCACCACTTATTTATGTATCAACTAAATTAATACGACACAATAAACAAGCTTAATCGCGTTAAACCTCCAAAATCACTTAAAAACACGGAGACAATCCGAACCAAGCACCGGCCATTTTGCAGTTTACGTCAGATTTAGTTCCATTCCCACGCATTGGGGGCGCTTGACGGCGCTTCAAATGGGCACAATAAAAAGCTGTCATTTTATAGGGTATCATTTGTCCAGCGTACTTGTATATTATAGGTCAGTTAGTAATATGGTTTTGGTGCAAAGTAGATAGATTTTATTGTTCGTTTATAAAGGAGGACAACGTGGTGAAAGCAGTTTTACTTTTGAAATGTTTTGTCTTCTAATTATTGTAGTTTGGGTTTAGGTTACATGGCAGGCTCTAAAAGGACATCTTCCGTTTTCATAAAAGACAATGCTCATCTAGTATGAAAAAAAGACCCAGGCTGGAATCAAATGAAAAGTATCTCCAATTATTGGTAATGATATGTAATTAAATATTCCATAGGGAGCATCATCGAAATCAATGGCGGTATGTGTGAAATTGCTATTCAGATTTTTCAGGGGTCACATAAAGTATCAGATAAAGGGAGCAGTAAACAGATACAGTTGCGGTTTAAAAGTGTATAAAATGGCTTTATTTTACATATTAATTATATTATATAATTGTATATAATAATTATTATTTAATATAATAAAGCGTAACAGTTTTTTTGTTTTTGTAAACGCGCTAATCTCAGGAACTTCAAGACCGATATTAAAAATTCTCTCACCAATGGGAAGCTACAACTTCACTGAATAGGTGCTAAAAAAATGTTTTTTATAAAAAATAAAAAAATTTTTTTTAGCCCGTATTATTCAGTAACTATGTAGCTTCCTATTGGTGAAAGAATTTTTAGAATCGGTCTTGTAGTTTCTGAGATTAGCGCGTTTACAAAAACAAACTGTTACGCTTTATTATATTATATAATAATAATGATATACAATTATATAATTATGTTAGATATAGCCATTTTATACACTTATAAACCGCAACTGTATCTGTTTACTGCTCCCTTTAACTGATACTTTATGTGACCCCTGAACAATCTGAATAGCAATTTCACACATACCGCCATTGATTTTGATGATGCCCCCTATGGAATATTTAATTACATATTATTACCAATAATTGGAGATACTTTTCATTTGATTCCAGCCTGGGTTTTTTTTTAGCATTGTCCTTTTGCGGTTTGGTAGTTGCTTGAAAGGGTTGGACAAAAATGAAAGTCTGTTTGTCGGTATATTTTATTAAAAATATTACTTTTGTACAGATGAGATACAGCTTCCAGCAGCTGTCTAGAGATATTTATTGTCCAGAGATATTGTTTTTTTTTATCGGGCACTTTCACATTTGGATCAAAATAGATGATGTCCTTTTGTACGTTTCATTTGATTTTCATTTGGGAATAAGCATGCAATAGATAATTAGAGTATCTAGAACAATGGGACGTATCAAGGTTTTCCTTTGGGCGCAAACTGATAAAATATTTCGGATTTTGGTTCGGCAGGTTGGAGGGTCTCGAGACGGAGGCGTTACCGTACACAGTGCCGTTCCGCCGCTACCTGCTGCCGCGCCACGCCGCTACGCTAATACACGACCTCTCATCGCCCGCCGCTGCCCCCGGCCTGCCCCCACCCTCCGGCCCTGAGGCCCAGCATCAGGTGGACCAGCTGGCCCACGCAGCGGTCGGCTTCCTGGACTACGCGAGAGCGAACCCTAACTACCTTATGGATGAGTTGCTGGTTATACAATGATCGTTAGTTGTCGCGGAGCCAGCCAAGTGTCCCTCAGTGGAATAGGCCGCAGTGGCCGCTTACCATCAGTTGGGCTGCGTTACTGACTGCCAACTGACCTAGTATAAAAAAACGCTCCAGTACTGGACTTGCCTAATCCTGGATTGTGATGGAAGTGTTCCCTATCATAGTTCAAGATAAATCGCTTGGATAAAGAATAGGAGGCAAACGTGTTACGCGTCGTCGTCGGAGGAGCGCTGCTCCGCCCCCAGGAAGAAAGACGTCGGGGTTAACCCACTAAAGACCTTCGGGATACTTCCCTCGATACAGTATTGTAATTGTGCCATGAGGCACTGAGGAGGTGCCCCCACATCCTTCGTGGCCAGATACAGTGACCGCTGCGTCAATGCTTGACAACTGTAGTTGTCTCCGAGCCCTCAGCTGCGCCCGACCTGTGAGTAAAAGGTGAGGTTAGTGTGAGCAAGTTTATGTGTTACCTTAGTCTTCTTATAGACTCTAAACCTAGACTCTATTTTAGTCGTGTACTCTAGGCGTCTTTAGTAGTAACCTCGCGGTAATTGTGACGCCTGATTGAACTAGTAATTACTCATCCCTGATCTCTTGATCTTGAATTCAGTACCTACAGAACGTATATTTTACCAACCTACCAATTTCAACGCCAAACCACATTTAGAACACGTGGTGATTGGACTATGAACCATCTTTTAGATAAAAGTGAATACAATCATGACCCTGCATTGAAACAAGTAGGCTAATATTTTTACTTTACAAAGCCAACGCGTTAGTCGAGTAGACATAGTTCGGCTTCACAAAATGTTTACATCATGTACTTACCTACCGACTTTGCTAAAAAAAAAAAACAAAACACCGTTAATTAATGTGGTCTTTATAGCTTTCATTTTGAAATAAAATTTATTTTGTCAGGCTACTAAAGTCGAAAATATTTTACAAACTGTTTACAAAAACGTTTAGAAGCTTGTCCGTAAATAGGTACATACCGAAGTACTTTTAAAAATTCTTACATTTAAAATGTGATGACAAAGAAACCGGTTACTGTTTGTGTGCATTTTGTCTTATCTGTGTTAAATGTTTTTTTAAGTGGAAAAAACTAATATCAAGTTTACAAACACACTAAAATACACAGGTCTTACAATCTTTTAACACTGATCAATTAATAAATATAACTCGAAAGTAATATTTTTGATATCAATTATTCAATGTCACATAAGATTATTTGCTGTTAAAGGTTAGTTTCTCATGAAAGTGCTAAGTTTTGCTTGGACATAATAGCTCTTTATTAAAAATGTCTACAGTAAGTATTGCCTTTTTGGACGACATCATCATATTATGTCGTATGAAGTCGATCTTAGTGTGACTTGTTTTTTAATGATACCATTAGTAAGTGTAATCTAGTTCACTATTTCGCGGGAGCGGGTTCGCTCCACGCCTGATACCTGGACAAGTTGATGTTTTCCAATATAATAATAGGCAGCAGCCTTTCGTGGCGAAAACATATTCTTATGCCTGAAAGAGACTTGTACATATGTAAATATAATGATAAACTGTAAATATTTTTATAAAACATTTTATTGTAAATATGTAGCAAAAAAATAATAGCAGAATTTAATCTTGCCTGGTTTTTCCTCGAATAGGATGGCTTCGTTTATCCCTTTATTAAGTACGTTTTAGTTTCGATGTTCATGATAAAAGTGGTGTACACACCACAACCATATGGTTTATGGTTACAACCATAGAGCAAATACTAATTAGAGTAACCTTATGGTGTTTTGCAGCAATCATATTCATCAGTATCAACAGCATAATGTTTTAATAATTTTAAAAACGTATTTTACGGCACAAATCAACTGAATAAACAATTTTAAAGTGGTTTATTAAGCCTTAAAAAACGAATTGAAATACCATCAAAAAGGGGGAGCAATTCCCCATTAATTGTAGAAAATTTTACAGTTGAAATTAGCTAATATTAGGCATCTGTTTGAATCTTTTTATACCAAACTTTGTAATAGTGGTAAACTGTTTTGTAATGGCAGCTCTCCGACACAGAGTACTTGAAATAATTTTAACTCGTGCAATATCTATAATAGAAGTTAATTAATCATAATTACGAAGAACGTACCTAGAATCCGTAGATAAGTCTGTCCGATCAAAATATGATTTCAATTGCAAACGGTTTATTAAATATCTTAGGAGTATATTTTTCTTGAGGAACCTTATACATAATTGTGTAAGTAATATTAAGTCCAGTGATAGTATAAGGTTTGATATAAATGTTGTTATTATACAGTGTGTAACATTCAGAGTTGTAAAAAAGGTTAAAGTAGTTGGGTCATCTGAACAATTTTGTGCTTTTCATAAATTGTTAAAAATCACTTCAATGACCCACAGTGTATTATAAACCCCATTTTTGTTGCATGTGCTTTTTCTTCCAGAAATCAAAAGTTTTTGTCATGTTAAGCTCACTAGTAAAACTCCGGCGTTGATATGACGAATAGCTTTTGAGAAAAAAAATTTCAAAGTTAGCTTATATCCGGGTCCGGAAAATCACAAAATTAAATATTGCGACAAAATTAAAATATATTTCTGAATTTTGATTGCATCTATCAAACAGTCATAAAATACCAGATATATCTGCAAAATTGGGTCCTTCTACCTGCAATGGATAACGAAATATCAAATATTTTGTCATTTTTCTTTCTAATTTTTTTAATCCTCCATAACGCTGTATTAGCAGATGATTCGTAGATAAATCGAAACCTTGGAAAGACCACTACCCATGGTATTTATTTCGTAAGCTAATTCAGCGTTATGTAGAAATAATCAGTCATTTTTTTTTCCAGGGTTGTCACCTTCGTTTATCCGGTATTAATAATATTTTCCAAATCAAGAATCAAATTCATTTATTCAGTTTAGGCTTATACAAGCACGTATGAACGTCAAATTGTACATGTTATAAAATAAAATAAATTAAACATGTCAAGCAAGAATGTCACTAATGTCACTATATAATAATAATCATGAATATGATTCAAAAATGTATTTCTTTTACTACTGAGAAGATACCAGCAAGTAACTCAGGAGTAATACTCTCTTTTTTATGTATGTATGTAATTATTTTTTACAAAAATAAAATATATTGTATACAAAATTAAGCGGGCTAGGGTGACCATGGATAATCGTCTACCTTATAATAACCTTTTCTTATTAAACATTTTTTAAGCGTTAATTTGAATTTTGGTATAGGTAATTCAATGAGATCTTGGGGTACCTTATTAAACAATGTCACACTTTTCCCCAGAAATGAGTAACCTACCTTTTTGAGTCTTATTTTTGGAACGGCAAGTTTGGCTTTATTCTTGTGTTATAATTACGTTGCTCGCATTTTTAGGAAAATTTTCTAAATTGTTACGCACATAATAAATAATAATATACTGTCGTATACATATTGGGAACACACATAGCATTTCATCGAAATAGCGACAAACGGTACATAAAACTCGATTCGAGTAAATTTTAATGGATTTCGATTAAACTTTCACTATTTGCTAAGTTAAACAATACATAAACCAATTAAAATAGAATCATCGCTAGCGCTCTTTTAGTTTTAGAGAAATAAATATACAAATACGCGTACATACAGACTACATACAAAGATACATACATACATGCGTTAAAACATGATTAATAACCTCCTTTAAATGAAGTCGGTTAAAAATCAAGATTAAAAAGAAGTAGGAATAAAAAAATAATGTCCCGACCGACAACTTTCAAATAAAATTATACTAATAAAAATGTATTACATATCTCATGATCCGGATTCTAATCTCTAGTGACAACCCTAGTACCAAAATATCCGGATATAAATTGAAATACCCATTACTTGTACATAACGCTGAATTAGCTTACGAAATAAATACCATGGATAGTGGTCTTTCCAAGGTTTCGATTTATCTACGAGTCATCTGCTAATACAGCGTTATGGAAGAGTAAAAAAATTATAAAGAAAAAAGACAAAATAATAGATAATTCGTTATCCATTGCAGGTAGAAGGACCCAATTTTGCAGATATATCTGGTATTTTATGACTGTTTGATAGACGCAATCAAAATTCAGAAATATATTTTAATTTTGTCGTAATATTTAATTTTGTGATTTTCCAGACCCGAAAATAAGACAACTTTGAAATTTTTTTTCTCAAAAACTATTCGTCATATCAATGCCGAAGTTTTACTAGTATGCATAACATGACAAAAACTTTTGATTTCTGGAAGAAAAAGCACATGCAACAAAAATGGGGTTTATAATACACTGTGTGACCCTCAAATAAGAAGGTTTTATAAAATTAAATATGGTCTCAAAGTTCCACACTGTGCATCATAATAACTAACGTTTTTGTATATGTATATTTATCTTTGATTCTTTTGTATAGGACAGTATGAAAGGATTTATTTATTCTTACAAAATATTGTAGTTTGATTAGTTTTGACTAGCAATTTACAATTACGTAAGGTGTGCCAGACTACGTGTATAAGCTTTTAAAAAATAAACGCTCAAGAATTGATAACAATAACTAGCAAATTATAAATTATTATTCCGGCACTTTTCAATTTAATCGACAGTGTACCTTCATTATAATTATATTTTATGAGTTAACCCTTAAACGCACAAGACGTTGATTTTGCTTAAAACAAAGTATGTTATAGGTTATTAACTCATAAGTCGTAAGTCGTCATAAGCTTTTCTAACAGCAAATTTTTGTAAAGAAAATAATCATGTGATCCCGAGTAATCCCGACTATGTCAAAATTTATTTAGTTGTAAGTTTTTTTGTAAATATGACGCTGTTTTAAAATGTTATTTGAGAGAGTATTTTACGAGTGTTACACAAGGTTACTTCTCGTAAGTGAATAAACATATTATTTCTTGATACATTACATTATTTTGTAAATAAAATTCGTATCTTAAAATTAAATACTCTAGCAATAAATTGAGAAACGAACGTGAAATGGCGATCTGATACAGTAGTAATCAAATTTTAATAATTGGATAATTATTAAGAACACCAAAAATGTCCAATATGAATTAGTTTTTATTGGTGACCGTCGTTTCTAATAAGCACCAATGATGAACATGATTTTATAAATAACGCAGAAACTATGTGCCAAATTTTAAGCACATAAAATATTGTGATTCAATTTATTTTCGTTCGCTACATACCTACTTATAGCCAAAATATTAAATCAATGTAAGTATGAGTATGTTTTGATAATTTTAGATAATATTTTGATATTGTGGTTTTGATAACTTTATCATATAAATGAACGATAAGTGCCTTTTTGCAATAAGTCATGCCCTTTCATTCATAAATAATTCATTTTATTAGTATCTAACATAGTAATGTATCCAAAACTTGTCAAAATTCTAGGTATGCATGAATGTAATGAAGTTGTATTGTACTAGTAGGTATTCGTGATATAATTGCTTAATAAAATAAGTCTTCCGAATGAACTTGTGAATTTACTACGAGTAGTTAAGTAAGTATTGAGCATTTTGAGCTGTTGTAATCATAGTGCAGTCATTGAAGCATTATAGCTCCGAATTTTTTTACTGTGAACCGAATTGCATACAATTTTGGAATTAGGTTCATCTTACCCTTAACTTCAAAAGTGAAAATGATTTGAACTCCGCAACCACCATGGGGCTGGTTGCCACCCCTTCTCGGGGGTGAATTATTTTTTTATCAAAATAACCTCGGATATCGATAGAAGGCCTAATTTTAAGCAAAAAATCATCTATACAGTTTTTCAACAAAATCAATATTTTTCAAGTTATTGGCAATTGAAAATTCGCATTTTTTTCACGTATTTCATCGCTTTTTTGCAAATATCTCCAAAAATATACGTTTTATCGAAAATTTTATAAAGACCAAAATTGTAGCAGGTAAAACAATGAACAATTTGAATTTTTATAAAGTATTCTAAGTGCAATATTAAGCTAGATATTAAAGATCAAAGCCGTTTTTATTTTGTCTGAAATTTAATCGATGTGGTCAATGCCATCTAGCGGCGAGCAGATGCATTTTATGCATTCTAATACAAAAGGGTTTTGTAGTGCTTGAAATAAGCTTTAAAATGAGCACTATTAAAAGTCTTTTGCACGTAAAATAAGTGAGCTGTATTGCAAATAAGGGGAGCATCTAATGTTTTTTCTTTAAAATCAATGGGTTTCATAAGTGCCATTTTGAATTTGAGTTGAATTGCTGCAATCAGACACATATACATTTATGGACCAGCATTATGGTAGTAGGAGCTGGCTGGACCATTGTGTGGTCTCCCTATCAGCGTGGCAAACTGTCACTAGTGCTGGTGTTGTGGAGGATGTATTTGCTTCGGATCATTTGCCAATTTATATAGTTAGTAATTTGCAAATTGTTAGACCTAAGCGGGCCGTGTGTGATATACAACGTAATGAGGTGGTATGGGGGGAAAGGGATGAATCACAGATAAGAAAATATAATGAATTGTGTCACTATGAGCTGCGCAACATCGACTTCCCTCCTGAATTTACCGATTGTAGTCACGGGTTATGCGATCTGACTTGTCATAAACGAATATTAGACAATTTCTATAAACAAATTGTAAATACGCTAAGTAGAGCTGCTGTCACAACTAGTCATAAGAATAGTGATAAGCGTGTCAGAAAGAAGAGATTGTGTGGGTGGAATGAGCATGTGAGAGAAGCTCACCGAGAGGCCAGGTTCAGATTCCAGGCGTGGGTTACTCATAATAGACCAGTAACTGGTGAAATACACGAGCGTATGTGTGACTCACGCAGGATATTTAAAAGTCGCTTGAAATGGTGCATAAATAATCAGGACCAATTGAAAATGGATAAGATAGCTAGTTTACGAGCCAATAATAATTTTGGAAAATTTTGGAAAGCCACCGGAAAGCTCGACGTTAGGCCTGGCCTGCCGGTGAGTGTGGATGGGCGGGGTGACCCTGGGGAGATCTCAAACTTGTTCATGGAACATTTCAGGGTGCGATCTTCACTTGGTCCCCCTACTAAGTTTGCTGCACCTGGGCCCGGAGTGCCGGGCGATAAGCCACTGCTAGTGTTCACAGCCAGACAGGTCGAAAAAGTAATTAAACAGATGCGTAGAGGCAAATCACCGGGGCACGACGGGCTCAGCATCGAGCACCTGAAACATGCAGGGGTTCACTTGCCTAGGGTCCTGTCTCTATTCTTTAACTTGTGTATAAGTCATTCATACTTGCCCTCAGACTTGATGAAAACTTTTGTGGTACCTATAGTGAAGAATAGAGCAGGAGATATTTCGGACAAGGGAAATTATCGCCCTATCTCTCTTGCCACCGCGGTAGCCAAGGTACTGGATGGTTTGCTTGACGTGTGTTTGGACAAGTATTTAAACCTACATGACGCGCAGTTCGGATTTAGACCCGGACTATCAACTGAAAGCGCAATACTGAGCGTCAAGCATACTATCCAGTATTATACTAATCGGAAGACACCGGTATACGCCTGCTTTCTGGATCTCTCCAAGGCCTTTGATCTCGTGTCATATGACGTGCTTTGGAGAAAGATGGAGGACAGGGGTATCCCGGTGGAGATACGAAATATTTTTAAGTATTGGTATACCAAGCAAACAAACTATGTCAAGTGGTCCAACAAACTTTCCGAACCGTATGTGTTGGACTGCGGCGTGAGACAGGGGGGGCTGACGTCTCCAAAGCTCTTCAACATCTACGTGAATGACCTCCTAGTGGAGCTCGGCAGGATGCGGGTCGGATGCAAGATTGGTGGTGTTAGTGTTAACAACATTAGTTACGCGGACGACATGGTCCTGCTCGCTCCCACTGCGGGTGCGATCGGAAAGATGTTGGACGTATGTGAAAAATACGCCAAGTCACATGGTTTGGCGTATAATGTCAAAAAAAGCGAATATATGGTCTTTAAGGCCGCCGGTAGGTGTCCGGAATATATACCTCCAATTCACCTTGGTGGAGTGGAGCTGAACAGAGTAACACAATTTAAATATCTTGGACACATACTCACCGACGACCTTAGAGATGATATTGACGTAGAAAGGGAGCGAAGAGCATTGGCGGTCCGTGGTAACATGCTGGCTCGCAGATTCGCTCGTTGTACAGACCAAGTCAAGGTAACACTCTTCAAAGCTTACTGCCAAAATCTGTACACGGGTGGTCTGTGGATGAATTGTACCAAAAGATCGCTTAATGCTCTCCGCATTCAATACAACAATATCTTTAGGATGCTGTTGGGACTTCCTCGCTACTGCAGTGCGTCTGAAATGTTTGCGCAAGCTGGAATAGATGGTTTTCAGGCTCTTGTAAGAAAGAAAGTGGCGTCACTATTAAGTCGAGTGCGTGGAAGTGGCAACGGTATCCTGGGAATAGTGGCAAATGATCCGCATGCACCCGTGGTAAGGCACTTGGTGCGAACGATGACTGAAGTTGGAACCAGCATCTCCTCCGGGTTGAGTTCGCAGCGGGTGCCCCTAAGGTACATGATACAATAATATTATGTTATTTTGTTCATCACTTTTCTTTTTTTTTTACTAACAATAATTTTATTTTAATTTTAATTTATTTTGTAATTCTACTAACCCATGGACTGTATGTTGTCTGAATAAAGAAGTATTATTATTATTATATATTATAAGTGCCATTTCCACCAAAATTAAAATTAATCTTATTCCGCCTAGAAATAACTTTATTATGAAGAGTTTGATAGATAGTATCAGTTTGGCTGTTTCAGGACACATATTTTTCAAAAAAGTCACGATTAAATAAAAAATCAAAATTTCAAATTTTTAAAAAACCCACTTTCTTTTCATAATATCTCAAAAATGACGACAGATACGTATAAAAGTGTATAGATTAAAAATTTAGGTATTTTTCTGATAAACAATTTGGTTTTTTTGTTTTTTCTGTCAAATAAAAATTGACGGAGATATGATTGTTTAAAGAGCGCGTGGCAGCGCAATCACAGCCTCTCTTAAGCCCTTTAACCCTTCACCGTTTTAGAAAAAGGTTTTTTGCTATATATTGCAATATAGGATGTTATAGCTCTCTTAATTACCTTTACAATGGTTTTTTATAAATTGTGATAGCATGAAAATTGAAGTAGTTATGGTCCAAAAACTTATCATATTTTGTTCTACTTAGTTTTTTGTTTTAATTTAGGGGTAGTTTTAAGGGTAGAAAAGCTAAAGAATATGATAATCATTTTCGAGAGAGTGTGGAATAATATTGAAATCCTATTCATTTTATAAAAAAAAAATTTAACAATTTTTTATCAAGGGGTATTTTTCAAGGGTTGAAAGGGGGTTAAATATTTGATAATTATTAAAGAGAATATAAAATATTACTTACTCTATACTTACATTTTTTTATGTCATACCAAACCAAAGTATTTTTTTGTGATTTTTTCAATTTAGGGGTTGTTTGCAAAGGATGTAAGATTTTCAAGGGGTTGAAAATTATTTTAATATGAGGTAATTATGTTAGAAAATACTTTACAATTTCACCACTTACGATTAGACATGTTTTCTAGCGATAAAATGGCTCAATGTAAATTTTTCCATTAAGGGGTTGTTTACACCCCTTAAAAATAATAGGCGGAGTTCAGATCATTTTCACTTTTGAAGTTAAGGTTAAGATGAGCCTAATTCCAAAATTTCATGCAAATCGGTTCACAGTAAAAAAATTCGGAGGTTAGACCGTATTTTTCGCTTCAATGACTGCACTATCAGTTGATAATATTGAAACAATGAATTGAATTATTGTATTGTTCATATTTGGATGCAATTTTTTTAAATCTTTGTATTATTTATACATATTGTAAAAACTACATCAGTCAAATATGAAATGCAGTTAATAATGTTATCATCCATAGGTCGCAATTGATTTTGTTCTACATCCTTTTCATTAGATTATGCCTGGTCTTAGTACAAAAGAACGAAACAGCTGATTGTGTTTATAAAGAGGGCAGGTTTTATTCCTGATTGTCTTTTGAATAATAATTGTAAAGCAATTGTTGTTTTATCAACTATTAATAATTATGTTGTATTAAATGTTAGTCCCTTAGGCTGCCTGTCCACCGAAGTGGAGTGAGGCAGCGGAGCGGAGAAACGGAGAAAAATTAACCAATACGATTGTTGTTGAGATGTCTGAGCGGAGATTTTGTGCAATCCTATTGGTTAATATTTCAACGTTGTTTCTTCGCTCCGCTGCCTCGCTCCGCTTCGGTGGACAGGCAGCCTAATTCATGTTTTTATTTTATTTGTGATTAATTATTATTTAGGCCGTATTGCCTTCAACTTCCAACACCATCAGCTGTTTGATAAATTAATATTGTCTGGGAAGTCGATAAAAAAAATAATATAAAATCATATCAACAAAATAATGGTAGATTGTGCCATACAATAACTATTTTGTATATTATATGTAATGTGTATAGCGGAATAAAAGCCTCTCTATTTTGTAAATATTGTTTTGTAACATAACCTGTAAGTTGATGTTAAGTTTTTGTTGAAAATACAAGTATGAAACCGATTAAATCACTTGTAGTCCATGATTTCCCGAACCCCTTTCCTGTTTTGTATTTGGCGGGTGTGCGAGCGAGCGCGGGGATAGTCGCGAGGGTGTGCGAGCGAGACGGACGACACGCACCGCGCAGGTAACAGAAACAGACATGGCGTCGCTGCTCATACGAACATGTAAATAACTACGCGAGTTCACTGTGGACATGCACCTGAATAATTGACGTGTCATTTTAGCTCGCTGCGGATCATCGTGGTCGGACTACTCGTTTGTTTTGAAATTTACATTACCAAAAAGCTATGGTTAGGTCGGCTTTCTTTAGAACCAAAAATGCTCATGACCTTGACACTGAAAAATAAATTATCCTCGTTTCTATTCGATTCTTCCCTATCTCGGGTTAAGTGTGAATAATAAACAATTCGCATTAACAGGCATACTAAACAAAACGCTGAAAACAAAGAAATTCCACGCTTTCACGTCCGCAAATTGATCGGAGTATCCATACTATTCTTACGTGAGCAACTTTTTATCAGCGATTTATTATCAGCCCAATATTATATAATATGAACCTGTGTCGCTATTTCTATCTCGCTCGCACTTGCCGCGCGCCGCTCGTCGATGCTCGAGACGAGCCCCCGACACCGCTGTGCGAAAGAGACACAAGATATTGCATTAAATTTCGATCCTATTCTGTAATGTTTTGTCCAATCGCGTCCGATCTCTGCGTGTTCCGGTTCTTTGTCATCAATGGGTTGCCGGGCGAGTCCATTTCGAGTGCCACTTGAAAACGATTTACATTACATTTTAACAAGATTTTTGCACCTGAAGCGAGCTAGATGCCATCCTCGTATACCGTCTTGATTCTATGTTGAAAATTAGACTCGGAAGCGGAGTATTTAGCGTGATAGCACTTACGACCTTTCGGGTTCGGCGCGCGTCGGCCACTTCAGCTGACTGCGTTGTACGCAAGGCTACTCGTAACTAAACTAGTAGTAGTCCGGCGCTCGCGGGAGACGGTCGGGTGCGCGCTCTCCAACTCTGATATGCGGATATGTCACTGAGGTTTAAAATGTTTTTGGAACGCTTCCCATAGGCGCGAGGGCGGCTAGTTCGCTGCCGGTTCGTTCAGTATCGCGACTGCAACCGTCCCAGTGCTCGCGAGGCGGCGCAGCGGAGTGAGCCACCGGGCCGGGCTACTCGACGCTCAATAATGCTCAAATTTCTGACTCACAAGCTGCGGACGCATTCGTTGAATGAGGACAACGTTTCCGAGAAGGTGGGTGTCGCCGCTCGCCGGCTTCG
Source organism: Mecyna flavalis (assembly GCA_949319885.1). Classification (NCBI taxonomy): domain Eukaryota; kingdom Metazoa; phylum Arthropoda; class Insecta; order Lepidoptera; family Crambidae; genus Mecyna; species Mecyna flavalis. Next base: position 18,939,935 of record OX439434.1, on the reverse strand, counting down.
CGAGGCGAAGGTCACACGCCACCAGAAAATGGCCGCCGCGAGAACAAAGAAGCGGAACGATCGCCGGCTCCGCGCCCGCGACACCCGCTCGCCGGCTGCGGCCGCCGCGGCTGTCGCGCGCGCGGACGGCACTAGGCCCGCCTGACGCTGTGGCTTGTTGCAGGTGGAGGAGCGGGACTCCGGCACCGAGTCGGACGACGAGGCCGAGCGCGCCGACACCGGTGAGTGGGGCTGCGGCCAGCGTACGCGAGCCGGCCGGCGAGCCGCACCAAAATACCCCCCCTGACTGCTAACACACTACTAGATCGCCGCTTGTTCTTTGTCTCGACCTTGAAAATGCGATGAAATTGAAATCGAAAAGGAAACCGTTTCAATATGCCAATTTTTCGCTGTGTACCATATCGGTTTGTGAACCTCGCGAATCGGTAACAAAGGCACTCGGTTTATGCGGCACACCTGTAAAGGTGTCGGACGTGCGCTCTTCCCGATAGCGACAAAAACCTCGCAAAGTCGTTTTGGTGACGGAACACCTCGCGGCCATTACGGTCTGTTTGGATGTAGTCTGTCCACATTGTGTGCCGACCATTATTAGATGTTATTAGCATAGCCGCTGAGCAGCTCGCGTGTCCGCCGGTGTGTGCGTTACGTGTCTAGTTGTTGGACAGTGCACGAATTTCCCGAGAGATCCATCAAATGATCGGACCTGGCTCTTTCATCTGAGGTGACCTTGGCGTGTGACCTTGGCCATTATCGATATAATCGCACGTTGAGTGAATTAATTGAACCTATTCCAACGTTTTAATTTGAGCGAGTGACAATTTGCGTTGTAAATGCTACGGGAACACGCCTATTTATCGTAATACACGTAGGTCGGTCATTATTTTTCGAATGCCTTCGTAATGGACATCGGTGTCCGGCACGAAGGACCATAACCGATTATAACGTCAACTAACGAAATTGTCCAATTAGTCGTGACTTTCCGATTCATTGCTGTAGATAATCAACGCAGTACCTTTGTGACTAACAATACCTTGCTATGTAAATGAGATAGGAAGGTTTGTCTAATGCCAGTGATATTTTGTCATCCGGGAAGTCTCTTTACCTTTTAATTTATACTCTCGAAGATTGGGTGAGGATGTTTACTTACTCGGGTTAGTTCGAAGTCTTTTAGTTTTGACGAACTCAAAAACAATGATTTTCTTTTATTGACTAGGGAAATTTTATTCTATTCTCTATCTGTTCTATTGTCCCAACATTTATTTATCTTGCTTGGCGATTACAAAGAGTAACCGAGAAGTTCCTTGTCGTTTGTTCTTGGGAGTACCAACCTTCCGTAGCCGGAAATTAGATCACACTATAATTGTAACGATTGGTCATTAGAATTGGCGATTTATAAGAGCTTTGATGATTATTAAACTATGTTTGACTTTGATTTCCGGGCTTGATTGAACTTATAATAGTACAGATACTCCGAGGCGGATTTAGGTTTAGGTATCGTAAACGTAAATAATGTGCCTATTTGGAAAAAGTGTACTGGATGCACGGATTTAACTTAATGACCCTAGTTGTTTCACTACATAGTATAAAACAAAGTCGCTTTCTCTGTCCCTATGTCCCTTTGTATGCTTAAATCTTTGAAACTACGTAACGGATTTTGATGCGGTTTTTTTTATTAGATAGACTGATTCAAGAGGAAGGTTTATATGTATAATACATGCATAATATATTAGAGAAACACTGATAATTTTAGAGGTTTTTAATTTAAGGTCGTAAATATTCACATTTTTTTGCGCTTACATTGCAAACGCTGGCTGAACCCTACGAGATAGATCAAAATAATGTACTACAATATTGTACACCTTAAAAAGTTTTACAAAAAAGTCCGCGATGGTATATCGCACACCCGGTAAAAAACTGTCATAACACAAAAATAGGCAAATCTCACCCCTTGCAGTAAAATATTATTTTACTGCAAAAAGTGAGATTATAAAAATATTATTTTACGGAAAAAAGTGAGACCCGCCTGCCTCTACGTTATGACAGTTTTTAAGCGGGTGTGCGATTAAGTCGTCAATTATTATTAAGTAACAAAATGACTCTACCAGATTTGCATGTTTTTATGTTATGACAGTTTTTTACCGGGTGTGCGATATGTCTATCTCTTAGGGATAACCCACAATAACCATTTTCCTTTACTTATTACGATAAAATAATGGCTTATTTACGAAAAAGTGGTTTTAAGCAAAACAGTATTAATCCTTATCCAATAAAGTACCATAAATAAATTGTGCATGTAATATAGATCAATATGGCCATTTACATCATGTAATTTAAATGAATAGTTTCGAAGATATTACAGATTTAAAATGCAGGGACATAGCGGTTGCGGCGGTACCGGCCGGGGAGCGGATGGATGAACGTTTGTTATTCTTTCACGTAAAAACTACTGAATTGATTTTAATGAAACTTTACAATAATATAGCTTATACATCAGAATAACACATAGGCTACAATTTACAAGATATTCCCGCGGGATAACGTCCTATAGTTCACGCGGGCGAAGCCGCGGGCGGAAGGCTAGTTAACGATAAAACTCGCGTAACTATACTTAATTCGTTTTCTTATTGGAAAATAGTAAAGGATAGAAGAACTGGTCTGAATCTGATCTTATTAGGAAAGTTAAGAATTGCTACAGTGCTGTTAAATATTTAGGTCATTAAATCCTTTGTAGTAAGTCATACCGATCCATCTATACTTCAGTTCGAAATCTCTGAGCTTTAGAGAAAGCTTCCACCCTCAACCTAGGCCTGATTGTAATTATCTCTACAAGTCAAACTGGCTTAAACTTACATTAATCAATTTCGCAACGTGCTGTTTTATCAGCCCGGTTTTATAGCGATTGGAACATTCTGCAAAATGGCTTTTTAGGTTGCAGAACGGAATTAGCTGGTTTCAAGGCGCTTTATTTTGATATTAACCTTGTCATAAACCAGGGATCATAGGTTCCACTCGGAGAAAGATAAAAAAGAGACAGATTTTGGTTTAGTTGACGAGCCATTTGGTGTAATGGTCGAGAAGTCGGCTATTACACCAAAGGTCGCGGGTTCGATCCCCGCACGGTACAAACATTTGTGTGCATGAACATGTCTGTTTGTATCGGTCTGTGTGTTTCTATGTATAATATGTATGTATTTACAAAAAAAAAGTATATAAGTAATGTTTATCCGTTGTGTGGCACCCATAGCACAAGCTAATGCTTAGTTTGGGGCTAGATGGCGCTGTGTGAATAATGTCCCAAGATATTATTATTATTAGTGTTCTGGCAAATACCGGTTTGCTTAAGCAACTTCCTTTGAGACCAGATCAAAGTATGTGACCTTTTTTTACGCCTCATGACGCTCAGGCCTACTTCCTGCCTGATGGTAAACGGGTGATGTCGCCTATAGACGCTTGTCACACCAGACGCATACCTTGCTGGTTGCCGAACCTGTAATATGAAGGGAAAACAACAACACCATGCCCTAGCTGTTGATATTTATAGACCTTACTCATAGGAGGACACATGGGACAATTGAAGTGCTTCTTCACTCAGCCAAGTGGCTTTTGCAAATGGCAGATGCACTTTGCTCTACATCTCTCTTACGTGAAGTTGTTTGATATTTTACCATAATATTCGACGATTTTTGTGTAAATTATCCGTCTGCTGCGGACTCTACCATTATGGTTGTCATTTTTCCATTAATATTAATCAATTTGGTTCCTTGCCGGTACAGTTGTCTGCGTCCTACCTATATCAAATTGCTACATTTCGATCGCGTTCGGCATTGTGAAAAGAATTTTTATTTCCTTGCGTTATAGACAGGAAATGAAATACTTCTACAACTTACTCTATCTCTTTCTTGTGATCTGTGATGGCTGACTTTGTAGATGATGCTTTGTCAGTTCTCAGTTGTCACTTTGATGCTCCATAGCATAATCCTTACTTGTGAGAGCCATTATGATAAATGAAGACAATAGGTAATTAATTGAGCAGTTTGTTCAAAAATTAAAACAAAATTTATGAATCTATGAAGATACCTACTCCACGGAGACAAAATTCTGAATATCTTTGAAGGCCCATGATGGGTATTGAGCCGTTTTAACAAATAAATTCTGTAATTATGTCTAATTGCAAAACGAAAATATGCGTCCACGGGTTTATTTTAGGGCACAGTAACTTCCAAACAGAATGTCATTATGGCGGACGGTACGATAGTTGTAAAAAGACATTATAGTTACGATTACCCATAAACAGTGTTATTAAACGTTCGTAAGAGACAAACTTACTCGCCAGACTGCCATGGCGCTACCGAGCGTTTGACTGTACGGGGCGTTACGAGGTTATTATTATTTTAGGTTATAATAATCTTAAGTTATTAGTTGTGGTTATTACCGCGCGTCTTGACATTACACCTAGCCTTATGGCTAGCTAGTATGAAATAATGATAACCGAAATAATAATTAGGTTATAGTTATAGGTAGTAGTCAGTATTCTTTGAGAGGATGGTACCCGGACGAGCCGAAACATTTCTACTCAGAGAGAAGAGAAATTGTCTGCAACATGGCTCTACCACACAAAAAAAATAGTTTCTCTTCTATCGATTTTCTTTATAACAAGATAATGTGTGTGTGTGTTTTGGATGCCCTTGATAGATTGCAGCGACGGGCTTTGCGCATTATAGGTGATGAGGAGGTCACCAAAACCCTCGAACCTCTTCAATTGCGAAGAGACGTTGGTTCACTAAGTGTATTCTACCGCCTCTATCATGGTGAATGCTCTGAGGAACTCTTTTCCCTTATACCTCCCTCTCCGTTCCGGCTTAGAACCACCCGCTCTAGTCAGCGATGTCATCGCTTTACCGTGGAAAGTATTCCATCGCGTACAAAAAAGTTCGATGATTCCTTTCTTTGTCGAACTATAAAGAAGTGGAACTCTCTGCCGGCTCATGTATTTCCCCCTTCCTATGACATGAGTTCCTTTAAACGAAGCGTGAAGAAGCTCCTTGTGAGCCAGTACTGCGATGCCAACGGATAGAACGCCACGGTGTTGCATCCGTTGTCGTGGTAATTTGGGTTCCCCTTTTGCTTACCATCAGGCTAAGTGGAGCCAATGTACTGAGCTACTGTAAAAAAAAAATGTCGCTCAATGTGCTGACAAACTGTAGGCTCCGATAATTTTAACTTTTTCAGAATTACAAAAATCACCTTTTTTTAAACTCAATAGACACTGATCTCTATGACACTGGATGGGCGATTGTCACCAAATGTTTGATCCGATTTGAAAATCGCCATGTTGGCGCTGAGAGCAGTAGTTAGTGTAGGGTAGGGCGGGGCTAGTTGTGCAAGTTTTCACTTGACCGATCATAACTCCTCAACGATAACTCCAAATTACTGGTTAATTGCACTTATGGGTAGGTAATTTATTCCTTTGGAAAGAATACATAGTAATTTATTTCTAAAATATGAGACTTAAGAGTTACTGCCGTTAAAGTGAAAAAAGTCAGATATGCTCAATGTTCCCCATGGGTGGGGTACGTTGAGCAAGGGTATGGGGCACATTGAGCAGTTACAAATGCTAGTGTAACCATGGATTAAATGTTTGCTAGACATGAAATAAAAATTCTTTGTGATAATCAACGTTTATTTATTAATTGTTTACAGACAATATTCCATATTTGTGACGCAGTGAATCCATGTTTATCCATAACTTCAGCCAACTTGTCAAAAAACATTTTAACATGGTAAACATTTAATGATGCTGCCCTACCAAGGCTGGTTGGTTCTGGCTTACGAATGGATAACTCGAACATCGTCAGCCATTCTTTCCCGGCCATTTTATTTGCAGTCCAGGAGGCTGGAATTTTTATTCCAAATTTAATAGCACATTCGTAGGCAAGGCGAACGAACATCTTTTGGGGAGTATCCATAGAAGATTGATGCCATTTGTAGCAAGTATTTTTTAAAGAATCCTCTTGGGTGGGAGAAAATACTTGCCTTGGGGTTGCATAACCCATTGAAAGAATACCTCTTTGTGACTCCAATTTTTTAATAAATCTGGTCAAAGTCATTCTTTTGACATCGAATTGCTTGGCGGCGGCATTCACATTTTTGCCTTCAACGACAGCATTTGCAGTCTCCTGTAACTGTTGGGTAGAGTAAGAACCCCTCGACGTTTTCCGTCCGATACTTCGATAAGTCCGAAGTTTCGTTTCGATAAGTCCGCATTCTGTCATAAAAGAAAAACATTACATTACTTTGCATTTAACTCTTGGGGTTAGTTGGGCAACAGTTGCTCAACTAACCCCAACCCGAAAATTTGAATCAAAATTGAGGTTATGAAAAAACGGTATGAATAGAATCCAAATTCTTTATAGATATCAAAAACACATTAAATGTATAAACCTTTAACACTTACCTGATTTGAAATGAATAATATTTCACTCGTACAGACGAAATATACTCAAAAATAACTTTTTTGCTTTTTTGTCGCGAAACAAACAAAGCATGCGCATGCCACGCTCGGTCGACTGATCGCCACTAGCGGTGGCGCGATGAGTTCCCCTCCCGGGCCCCCTCGTTTCCCTCGTACGATGTACTAGCGTTCCGTGTATAGTTTCGGAGATATTTTGATTGCCCAACTTACACCTATGCTCAACTAGCCCCGCCCTACCCTACTTGGAACTAATAATAGTACTAAATTTGGCAGATAAACTTTGATAATGCTGTCATTGTCAATGTCAATGGCTGTCCATTTGAAGCGTAGACAGAGAAAATTGAAGTCATTTTAGTTCCCAGTACACTAATGGGGGGCGCTTCAAATCGACATAAAAATAGCTGTCATTTCAATGTCTATAGCCACTCCAGCGTAATACGCCGCGCGTATTATAATGGACCTCAGTGTCAATAGAGCATCTATCTAATAGGTGACTTGTAAATCAGAGTAATGACATCACCGCGTGTATCGCTCGGCTTATCCGTGTTATTTTGTTGCAGGATGTTGTAATCACATCGTTCGTTTTGAATGTCATCTGGTTTTAATAATAAGCCCTTGTAGTAATACGTGATAATTGCGACTGAACAATGGATTCACTCGGATTCGACCCCACCGGTCCTGGGTACGATTTTTTTTAAACTAAACCGATAATCATTGTGCCCGTCGGTTTCTGGTATCCCGATGTTGAAACAGCGCTGCTGGTGGGTTAACTCATGCATTCTTTGCTTCAGATCAGTGAACCAAAATGCTAACTATGTAAGCATGATAGAGCATAATCCATATCAAAACAGACTGGACATATTAACATAAATATAATTTTATAAATGTATGTATGGTAAAGTTTAAGGTCAGATGACTGCGTTCATCAGCAGGGATTATCTATCACCTGTACTGAGTGTCAATGTTTGTTTTGACTCTGTTTTTATTGATAACAGAATTTTTGTTTTCTCATGTTTGTTTTTTAACTCCAGTAAAAGACTGAAGAAGTTAACGAAGCTATCCTGCAAGAATTTTATATTTTGTCTATGTCATTCACCAGTTCCCAAAGTTTGTTTACGCATTGATTAAAAAGGGTTTTTCATCAAATTTGAGCGTGAAAGTGTATCAAACAGACATAGATACTTTCGCATTTATAATATTAGTATGGATAACATCGCTGTCATCACCGTAGTAGCAAGTTCCGTCGGCACTTCCTCGGTCTGGCAGAACAATGGCGCTAGACGGCCTGCGTCTATGGCGCTCGGCGTAATGGCCGCCAAATCGCTCTGCTTAGCGTTTACGCTGACTGAGCGACGCAGCTCGCAAAAGCTCTTGTTGACTTGCCTGTCTTTTTGGGACAACGCTGAGCGAAATGCCGGTAAATATGTCCTACTCATGTCGTGAACACGCGTCCTACTACACTTTGGTGCACAGTTTATGGCAGTAAAGAACTATTATTATTTTTCAATATTTTATATTCCTTCCTTTGACGAGGTTCTTCTAACTTTTGTTAGTTTTTTTAACAAAAAATTATTTATCATGTGTACTTATTAATATTAATGTTAATGCATTTGGATTTAAAATCAAATACACCCTATTATGATATGAACGCAGTCATAAAAACTACTGGTCCACGATGACTGTTAAATTAATTGATTGGCTATCACATGTTTGGACGTCATGTTGATTACGAAAAGGGAACCAAACCTATTTGTAGGTGACAATCTTATGGCCCTAACATTCATAGTAAGAAATAAGAAGTCTACGAATAAGTATAGGTAATGTAATTTGAGGAAAGTATCCTTGTTTAACTAACGCGTATTGATCGTGGTCGTAGACTTGAAGGGAGCCAAAGATTTATTTATAGGACAGGACCTATCCTTCTGTAATAATCACGGCAGCATCTGCTTCGTTGTTATAAATAAGGACATGTTATACATAGACAACTCCTTGATCTGTACAAAAAAAAAATTAACATGTAAAGTATGCTAGAACAGTTGGCAGACAGGGACGCAGCCCAGCTGATGGTAAGCCACTTTGGTCTATTCCATTGAGGAACTTAGCTCTGTAGACTTCTATGTTTTGAAAAAGTCCTATCACCAACCTCTCCAGTGGTGACAAAGCCAGTGGTGATGACTGGGATAGACCGACCCAAGGCAGGAATTATACCAACAGGCTGACTTCTAATTAGGAAAAAAAAACCTCACTTGAATTCTAACTTACTCAACCTACCGACTATTTAATGTCATGTATAAATAAACAGGTTTTTTCCAGCTGTAATCGTAAACGTAAGCATCATCAATCGCACAACAATCGCTTTACCTAATCCGTCAAGTCAATCAATGACGTTTATTGTAGATTGCGATCAGAGCAGTATCCTGTGATGATTATCTTTGCGTCTTAAACACCCACAAGTTTTACATAAACTGTATAACATAATACATAGAATTTATGAGGCTCTACATGATAGATAGATGACTTATTAATTGCTACCTGCGATTTCCATAAAATCTTGGAAAATTACGGTCCGTGACCCAATTAAAAGCGCACCTTAATTAATTGCAAATCTTTATTTTATAATTATCTTGGATTTACAAAACACTGGTCAGTGGCAGATCATTTGAGTATAGCTCTTTCTTTAGTCGCATACTATAGAAAAAGTGTACTATATAGAAAAAGAAAAAGTGCTGCAAATGTTCTGATTGTGTTTGGGTCAATTTGCGTATTCTAACGTAAGTAGTGCGAATTTGACCACCTGCGTACCACTACCTATCTAACGACATGCGTAATCCTGTGAGTCCTGTGACACGTGTATTTTTGCTGCTGAGTAGTATAGGTCGTTGATGAAATATAAGTCAGCTGGTTGAGTAGGGCAACATGATCCGCTGCCGCTTAGTGGTCCCTTATCGCGCCGGTCGCCGGGCTGTCTGGTCTGCAGTTGTTATCACCAGGGGAACGGTCATGTACTGACACTGCTAGTATTGCTGACGATCCTGTCGCTTTGATGTTGACGTTAAAATCGTCATTGTCTAGTTGTACAAATATTGTGCTTGTTACTTCTTGCAAATTCATTTAGTTTGTAATTTGCCTACAATTGGGATCGTGTATTTTATGTGTACGTACAATTGTACATATTAAAATGTTACCATCTGGCGAGTATGTGAATATCAATGAAATTTTGATTCACATAAAGGAAAATAAATTATACTGTCTTTGAAAGTGTTCTGAGTAATAGTTATAATAAATAAGGATTTTACAGATGCTCCTGCTCCTAATTACAATATGTTCAAGTGGTATTTATCTAGACAGTTTTTCTTACAAATTCAATATTAGTCAAAACAAACATTTCTTTATCTTTAAAAACTGTTGTTTAAAGGCTTAACAAACTAGGCATTTATCAGTACTGTTACACACACAAGTTAATGACTATAGATAAAAATTGTACTCAAAGTTTCAATTCATTTGTAAATAAGTTTTATCTTTTTACCTTTATCATAAGAATGTGTTGTTTATGTGGCTTTGCTAATGCAGTACAATGTGCGAGGCATGGACACATTCTAATTAACGATTTTTGCATAAACATTTTTTCATATCAGCATCCGTCACGATAATACCCAGACTTGGCAAGTTTTCCTAAACACATTAGAGCGACTGTCATCAGACCTCTAGAGTCTTGGCAGGGAAACCAGACCAATAGGATCATGATTACAGCCAGTGCAGATTAAACTTGCCGGTGCACTCATGATGTTTTGAGTTTTCCCTCACCGCTGACTGCAAATACCGCTTTTAGATTCAATTTTTATAGGCTCCGGTGAACAGTGGCTAAGCTGCTTGCGTATAAAAACTGTAATTTCGATTCCTAGCTTGGTTCCGGTTAAAGGCAAAGGTTCTAAGATTAGGGGGCTCTACAGTTTGGCAGCATAATAAGCGATGTTTACTGGTTAAGAGGACGGAGTGCCTGTTTGCCAACTGAGTAAATTGTGTTTTTGCTTACCATTAGGCGAACCGCGGCTCGTTTGCCGCCTCTGGCATAAAAAATGTATATTTGATATTTAATTTATATTTTTAACTAGCGATCGCCCTCGAGGTTTCACCTGCGCGTTATTTCCTTTTTCAACTATCTACCCCTTCCCCCATCCTATCCCCCCTTCCGCCATCCTATTCCCCCTTCCCCTATCTAAAGTATCTTATGTCCGTCTCCTGGTTCTAAGCTACCTCTCCACCAATTAATAGCCAAATCGGTTTATCCTTTCTTGAGTTACAAATTAGTTTTATATTGTCAATTTTTTTTAATTCTGTGTTCTTTTATCAGGTATATTATCAGTAATCTAATAAATTTTCTCATGAATATGATTTAAAATACATGTTGTATGTACAGATGCCCCCACGTTAGCAAGATTGGCGTTATCTCGAACTTATCTCTTTTATAAACCGTATCAGATGTCTCTGTCATTTGTTGTATCAGATTACGTCTACCTGCATTGTGTATCTGTATGTATGTAGGTATGTGCTGTTTACTTAAGATATCTAAATGGTAACATTACAGTAATTCATAGAAATTCTGATATAAGTCTTGGTCCTTTTTTTCATATCTTTAAAATCGATTAGAATAATTTAACCGTAGCAATAGCAATTTTTAATTATAAACAATTTTGCACTTACATGATTTATTATGGAAATAAATACGTCCCACCAGTGGGACGAACGGGAATTGAATAAAATAATATAATTTATATTCCCGTTCGTCCAAGTTGAGTGGGACGAACGGGAATTCTTATTTCTACTTCCCGTTCGCCCACTAAACTTGATGGTGGGACGAACGGGAATGAACCGATGAAGTTCAGAGCTCATCCTTCTAGTGCAGTCATTGAAGCGAAAAATACGGTCTTACCTCCGAATTTTTTTACTGTGAACCGATTTGCATGAAATTTTGGAATTAGGCTCATCTTACCCTTAACTTCAAAAGTGAAAATGATCTGAACTCCGCCTATTATTTTTAAGGGGTGTAAACAACCCCTTAATGGAAAAATTTACATTGAGCCATTTTATCGCTAGAAAACATGTCTAATCGTAAGTGGTGAAATTGTAAAGTATTTTCTAACATAATTACCCCATATTAAAATAATTTTCAACCCCTTGAAAATCTTACATCCTTTGCAAACAACCCCTAAATTGAAAAAATCACAAAAAAATACTTTGGTATGACATAAAAAGATGTAAGTATAGAGTAAGTAATATTTTATATTCTCTATAATAATTATCAAATATTAGGGGGTGAACCCCTTTCAACCCTTGAAAAATACCCCTTGATAAAAAAAAATTAAATTTTTTTTTTGATAAAATGAAAAGGATTTCAATATTATTCCACACTCTCGAAAATGATTATCATATTCTTTAGCTTTTCTACCCTTAAAACTACCCCTTAGTTACTAAGTAGAACAAAATATGATAAGTTTTTGGACCATAACTACTTCAATTTTCATGCTATCACAATTTATAAAAATACCATTGTAAAGGTAATTAAGAGAGCTACAACATCCTATATTGCAATATATAGTAAAAAACCTTTTTCTAAAACGGTGAAGGGTTAAAGGGCTTAAGAGAGGCTGTGATTGCGCTGCCACGCGCTCTTTAAACAATCATATCTCCGTCAATTTTTGTTTGACAGAAAAAACAAAAAAACCAAATTGTTCGTCAGAAAAATACCTAAATTTTTAATCTGTACACTTTTATACGTATCTGTCGTCATTTTTGAGATTTTATGAAAAGAAAGTGGGTTTTTTAAAAATTTGAAATTTTGATTTTTTATTTAATCGTGACTTTTTTTAAAAATATGTGTCCTGAAGCAGCCAAACTGATACTATCTATCAAACTCTTCATAATAAAGTTATTTCTAGGCGGAATACGATTAATTTTAATTTTGGTGGAAATGGCACTTATGAAACCCATTTATTTTATAGAAAAAACATTAGATGCTCCCCTTATTTGCAATACAGCTCACTTATTTTACGCGCAAAAGACTTTAAATAGTGCTCATTTTAAAGCTTATTTCAAGCACTACAAAACCCTTTTGTATTAGAATGCATAAAATGCATCTGTTCGCCGCTAGATGGCATTGACCACATCGATTAAATTTCAGACAGAATAAAAACGGCTTTGATCTTTAATATCTAGCTTAATATTGCACTTAGAATACTTTATAAAAATTCAAATTGTTCATTGTTTTACCTGCTACAATTTTGGTCTTTATAAAATTTTCGATAAAACGTATATTTTTGGAGATATTTGCAAAAAACCGATGAAATACGTGAAAAAATTGCGAATTTTCAATTGCCAATAACTTGAAAAGTATTGAATTTTTTGAAAAACTGTATAGATGATTTTTTGCTTAAAATTAGGCCTTCTATCGATATCCGAGGTTATTTTGATAAAAAAATAATTCACCCCCGAGAAGGGGTGGCAACCACTCCCATGGTGGTTGCGGAGTTCAAATCATTTTCACTTTTGAAGTTAAGGGTAAGATGAACCTAATTCCAAAATTGTATGCAATTCGGTTCACAGTAAAAAAATTCGGAGCTATAATGCTTCAATGACTGCACTATTCAGCTAAACCAATTACGCCACATATGTGCAAATTCATATGCATATTGCAAACTTTCAGTTTGTTTTGTTTAGTTTTAGCGGCGATAAGTTAATAGTTTATTACCGATAACCTTCTCACTGGCGTTATCGCGCCCCCAGAACTTTCCTTGCATGTAGACGTGTCGGGCAGGTTACGTATACAATATAATGTGTATTTATAATCTGAACTCTCTGTTGTTGACAGTTTCGGTGGTGGTGACCGGAAAATTCTTAAGATTCTTGTACAAAATTATTCTCAGTTTGGACTTTAGAGTCCAAAGTCTTTTTTTTTTTTTTTTTTTTTCTTCCGGGGGAGAATGCGTTTATGCACCTTAACCGCAGGCTAGCGAGACCTGCGGCCGTGTGTGGGACTCGGGACCCAAGCGTCCCACTACCCACTAAACTCCCCCGGTTCCCCCTTCACCCGGAGAGGACGAGCCGGTGCCCGCTCTGTGTCGATTGACCGGCCCAGAGTCCAAAGTCTGGAAATTGGTGGCTTCAAATGCAGTCGTTGGTCTTGTGAGTGACCTCACTTCGATCATGTCAGATTCCTGTCTCCAAAGGCTCTACTCTCATACATTAGTTCCCTGCATTGTCTATCAGAAAAAGTTAATTGATAGTAGTCCCTCTAGCTAAATGTCTACCTGAAAGCTAAAGGATATAGACTCGAACCTTAAAGTTTTAAACCAATTCATACTACTACTACTGACGTTTTTTAGTATCAATGTTATTCATATACTTGGCTTTCTATGACAAAATCCTCACTTCAGTTACAAAACACACTTCTTTATCATATTGATATGAACAGCAACTGCGAATGTATTTCAACAAATTCAATGCATTTTATATTAAAGTATATTTTTAAAATATCGGTTCTCTTTGAAGTGAACATGAACGATCATGTTTTGCATGTCACATCAAAAGAAGTGAATGAATGCCTAGCTGAAATGATTGTACGTGCTGTAGTCGTGTAACGGGCTGTTTCGTGAAGTCGTAATAATTGTCGCCGTGTTCATTTACACGTCCGATATGAAAGAATCTGTATTTGAACTGTCTCGTAAATATTTTATAGTTCAATAGAGCTATTTTTAAATGATAGCGTCTGCCTACTATTTAGGGACACACAAAGAAGTTGTGAGATTAAGGCTGTGTAGTTCCGCAGATGCCGCGCGTATGGTTTTTAAAAGCCACCTGAGACATACAAATCAGTGTTTTCAATTCTAAAAAAAATATATGTATCAGTTAAGGATCTGATCTAGTTAAAATCGCATTCAATTACATGTTTTTATAAACTTCACTCGATAGAAAAAAATCCCAAAGTTACCCCTTTTTTTAACGATTTTCGTATTTTATGTCTAAGCTCCTGCCAATTAACATTTGAATTTTCACTCAATTATAGCCACTAAATATTTACAGATAAATTCGCAGAGTTTGACTTGATAAAATTAGTGTCTCGTTTACTATGTTTAAAAAACTACGAAATGTGCGAGCGCGGCGCCATATTTGGACGTCGCATAATACAGACCTACAAACTTATCTGTTCCGGTGGCCAAAATTGGAACTACGTGAAATACAATGCAAAAACGATATTTAATGACAGTTCTAAATAGACAGTAGCGACGCCGCCACCGGAACAGATAAGTTTGTCGGTCTATGCCTCTTTTATGTACTCCCACCCCCCCTTAAGGATCTTTTTGTGTTTTATTTCAACGGTTCGGCTTCAATATAAATAATTTCGTAACATAGCTATATGGCCTTAGCAATCGGAGCTTCTTCTAAGAATCTGAATTAGGAAATTGTAATTCCTGGTAGGCCCACGCTATTTCGGTATTAAAATATGTAAGTACCTACTTAAACAAATGGTCTTATAGCCCCTTTATCATACCTCAAGAAATTATTTTTCCTTCCTAAATCAATTCGCGTTAAAAATTGTGATATCAGTCCAGTCCAAATCCATGTATTATTTTGATTAGTAGAGTTTTTATTGGTAGAGTCTTATTGTGTTCAGTTAGTTCTTTTTCTATATTAGATATAATAGATACACAATTGTATGTATTGGTCATCGATTTAGACAAATTATAATTATTTTAAGTAAACCGATTTTGACGACTCCTAAATGATATGTACACAAATAAAGGCGTTGTTTATAAACCTAGCTGAGCTTCGTAGATAGAGCTAATCGCTAAAGCAGCCATTCCGTCTCGTCGTGCCAAGCGCGCAGATATCGTGTTGACATTCGGATGGGTGTCCTTGACTGAGCCTTATCACCGAGTTTGCTCAGCTGCCTGGTCGCAGGGCTCGCCGCGTGGTGTCGATGATTGCACACAAGATATGGCTATAGTAACTCCTTATGAAATCGCAATGGTGCCCTTGGGAATTATACTATGCGCGATACTTTTATCGACAATTAGAAGTTCCATTTAGGGACTCTTTGAAGTCACGGACAATGGGTTGCGAATGGAATCCACGACTTCTCAAGCACCATAAGCTCAATTTTCTTCTTATTTGTGTCGGATTTGTTAATGTTGGTTTTAAAACGACAGATATATCCTAACGTTGTTTCCAGTAACGGTTTCCATTAATTCGAAAGGTGGTTTGCTCCGCAGTTCTCAACAGCATAATTTGGAGCCGAATTGTCGGTACGTTCTAACCTGTTTTTGTGGTCTAAGAGATTGGCATTCATTACGGATGATGTGAATTAAGTCAAGCCCAAAACGGGCTCGATTAATTGCTGCCATTTCTCTGAAGGCCTGGAGATAGGACAGTCGCTGCCTCGCTCAGGGTTGTCGCCACTATTGCCAGCATCCGCTAGGCGGATCGATTCACTTTTGCAACTTAAGTTAAAGGATAATTTGTACTGAAGTTCATTTTTTAAAAAGAATTTGAAGAGAGTTTCCGCGTGAACTCCTAACAATACAAACTTGTATGAGAGTTCATTTTCTAATGCTTTAGCATAAGGAATAAGGTAATAATTACATCTTTTCAATAGTTAAATCTGTTGATGTAGACAGATGACAGGAGTCTAGCACAATAAGATGCACTAAATTTTCTTCCACTTCTACGGTCCTTGGTTTATAACTTTATAAGCCATAAACACTTACAATAACTTTGCACAAAGCAATGAAAAATATGCAAAATAAAAGTAATGCACGGCACATTGCATTTGAATGCAAATGCAATTTTTGATGTTTCTCCCTCTGCATGTGTGAAGCAACCGGCCCCAAGGCGGAAGTTCGCACAAAGTACGCGGGTATAGGGGTCATTTGCACCGACAAACGTCTTAATGCCGCCCCTCAAAAGCTCGCTAGCCCTGTCAGATGTGAATCGCATTTTGCACCATCAATCGGCGACGGAGTGAATGGGCCCCCTGCGCTCGCGCACGGCGACGGCCGGAGCAAAAACCCTGTCGTGAGTCGAGTGCCACGACTCGGCGAGCGAGATGACGATACAACGAGCCCTACATCGAGGTAGTGCTGGCATTTGTCGATGTTGTTCGCTTATAACTGATTTCATGAAAATCTTAATGTCCAGTGTTCAGCAAAAAAAAAAAAGAATTTATAACTGCCCAATTGCAAAGAAGCTATGTTGCTTCTGTATTTATTTTTTTCATTCAATGTATTCATATTTGTGCTCGTTTTGATGACTTATGCTTGTATGTAATTGTATGTATGTTATTGATTTGATGCAGAAAAAAACATGAGTAACCATACTGTTGTATCTAGTGTCACTGAGTAGTATCACCTCTATTTCTAGAGGTCATTCAACTTGCCCAACTCCTACCCGCCATCGACGCCTCCACAGCACTAGCGCGCAATCACGGCGCTCGGCGCAGGCGCAGCTCCGGACTGTTCCCGGAATCGCTTTTCTTGTCATGTCTACTCAAACATCCTTTTGTGTAGGCTGCGCCGACGATACGACCAGAATATTATTACATACTATTTCCTCACTTATCCTTACACGGTCTTGGAAAATGTCTTGAGATAAACGCTTAATAACTGTGTTTTTCATCCTGGACTGACGTTGAATGAATCTGCTTAGTATTCTATGGTGGGAATCTGTATGGATTCTACGTTAGTATTTGTATAAACAGCAAAGGATAATGATAGGTAACGTCGAAGAGATTGGATTAGGAATCTTAACGATGTAAGATTGATTATCGTCAGAGGTGGTCGTAGTTCACCGGAAGCCGAGGTTGTTGGCAATGATTAAAGCTACCATAGTTTAGTTTGCTTTAACTCTTTGGGTGCTTTAGAAAGCCACGTGAGTGCTGAAAGCACACAGAAGCTGCTGAACATTTTATAGAAGAGTTAACAGTTTTAAAGAAGTTGATTCTCTTTCTTCAAATGGGGAGTTACGTTATCCGGTTTTAGTAATAAATAAAAATAAATAAAAATGATTTATTTTCTCTCACAAAGGTAAATAGGTACAATAATAGTTGGACTTAAATGCTATGTTTTGTCTGTTTTTCCTTGTGTGTGAGAGACTGGTGCCTGAGAGAGGCTTCGTATGAAACCCGTAATACAGTAATGAGACATTTATGAAAAAGAGTACGAGAAAATTTCGTGATCGCTCAATTTTGCCTTCTTAAAACGTTAGTGCCTGCCCCCCTACAATCGATAAAAGGGAATAAAACATACAGCTTAATTTAACGTGTCATTTGTGGGATTTAAGATGTCGAAATACACCGGTTCATGCTGTGGAAAATTAACTTGTATTATGCACCCGCACCTCGAGTGCAACAGTCGCGAGTGTTTAGTTTAAAATTGGACACACATTCCGTAAGATTACCAGTTTTACGAGCCACAGGCAGGCCCTGCATCGGTTTCGCAATTCCGTCACTAAATCTTTGGCTTGGTCTCCTTAAACACTGGACACATCAAATACTCATTCATAAATGCGCCTGTTAAATAACATATTCGTTTGTGTTGAACTTCCCCAACCATTGCAGTAATCTAATCCAATCATTTGTTAATTTAGATTAAATACATACTCCTTTTGTTTATTAAAAAGCTCATACCTAACTATGCTTATTCCCCCTTAAAATTATGTTTTAGTTGCTAGAAACTTCTGCGGGCTTGCGTTCATTGGATCATTGGTATCTAGTAGGCTAGGTTATGTTAGCAAAATAAATACATTGTTAGGAGCCGTTTATAGTTAAACAATTAACAGGATACGGACTGACAATAAACTTTTTGTGACATTTACTAGAGTTTTTAGTATCAGAGTAACTTATCACGTTGCTGTCTGTACATTCCTGGTAAACCCTTCCCGATAATATTTGTATGTAATGTAATCAAGTTGCCAATACTATCTAATGTAGAGCCAGTCAGCTCAAGTTAAGCCAAGAATTTTCGATAAATAGGGTTCGACCCTTCCCTCGATCCCTTACAAAAGCTGTTTTACGTCCTACAGATCACTTCAAAGTCGGAGGTCGAGACAATGGCCGTCAATAACTAATTGTAACACAATGCGGTGACCCAACGGGTGCAGGTGATGTTTACCGCCTCCATTGTCACTAGTGGACGTTACAAAATATTTACGAACAAACCTTATTTATTTACAAACCCCGATACAGCGTAACATGGCACTGCCGACCCGCCCGTGTCAACTGACTTCTGGAAATAGCCTTGCATTGTAAATTGGATCAACAACATGTAGGCAAAATTTATCTTTACCCTCCGACGTTTAGGCGAATGGATGGACTCAGGTTGGGAGGTCCTTCGATTCGTAAAATGAATTGTTAATTTCGTCATGATCTAGGAATTGCTGTGAAAGAAACTTGAGTGAAATGGAATCTACCTACGAAATTGTCTCGGTACGCATTTTTATTTTCCTTTTATTTTTAACTAAAACTTTGGTTATTTTGTCAATTCGCGAAAAATATTATGACGAACACGTGCTCAAACGTTAATGTTAAATAATTATTACAGTACAACATTGATACTGAGCTATGTTTCCTAGTAAAGTATCCATTGAGTAACGGCTCTTACCTGTCGTAGGTACCTGTCTGCTGACTGAAGTTTAATAAAAAGTCATCCTATCGCTATTCCAAGTGGTATCGATTATTCTTCCATTTAAATGAAGAAGTAAAGTGATGTCACATCATTTAAACCTGTACTAATTAAAAAAAGTGAATTCATTCCGTATTTGGTTTATCGTGAAGCGTTATAAGTATAACGTTCACGGCTTGGAACCGGCGACAGTGGCGAGGAATCCAGTTTATAAAATCATATTAACTCTCAAGTAAGTGCTGCGAAGAATAATAAAGCGCGTCGCGTGCGCAGCCCGGGCCATTCGCGCTAGATTACTCGCCGGCGACCAATCAGCGACGCGACCCGCGCGCTGCGATCAGCTGGCCATCGACGCATAATCAAATACTGATAAACCACACGACAACTCCTGCGCCGGCCGGTAAGAACGTTCATAATTTTACTTTATAATTTCATTTCTCGTTTCTGTATCTGCTAGCTATACCATCCGTTGTGATAACGGTGGAAGATTTGAGTCTACCACGTCAACACATTTCATCTCTTTCCAAAACTGTCATACCTACGTTCTTAATTTTATTAAGTAGCAAAATACATAATTCGATTTCGCGTTCTATACGTGATTCAGGTCGTTTATTATCTCAATTGCATGCGATATGAAAGAAGCCAATTAGCCATATTAAAATGATTCTCATTATGATTGGTATGGTCGTCTAATCTCGTTTCCTAAACTAGCTTCTCGGATCACTTGTTTCAACTTACTATACATGGTAGGTCCAACTACATTTTATTTCCAAAATGTTGCTTCGTCGTTTGTCTCTTAGATTCTTGGTAGGTTTTTACTATAAGTATTTTGATAGTTTTTCAGCTCCTTTCATCGAAGGCGGTCTACACGCTTACCTAACTTCCTCCTTTTAACAGTTACGTTCAGATGACACTTTACGTAACGAGACACTGGTTTTTGTTGAATAGTTATATCATTATGCTTTTACCGCATCTTCAGATGTCGGTTTTATAAACTTTTACCGACTTTAAATTAACGAGTTTGGATGTTGTTTCTTTAAGGTTGACTGACTTTTAGAAGACAGTTTTTATTATACTTATCAGTTCTCTCGCGGCAAAAACTTTTTTCTTTCCATGTTTTTACTTGGGGGTCTCTTTTTATTTACATTCAATATGTACCCGCCCGAAGCATACTAGCGTCAATTGTAAGTTTAAACAATTTAGAGACCAAATCTGAATCTTGTTACTGGAGTTCTCAAAAGACTTCATCGTACTTCGCTGTGGTTTAAAATAAAAAAAAATCTAGCGCATCTCCCAAATCATCTAGAGGCAATTAGGTATTTTTTTGAAATTGCAGTCAAAACCTTTTTAGCTGGAATCTCTCGTAAAACTTTGGCTGTTTCCTCAATGATTCGTTAAACATGTTTCATACGTTTTCTACGTCACCCAATGCTTGAAATATATGGCATTGTTGTTTTTCCCTCTATCTGACATAACATTCTTTACCAGACTTCACGTACGTACGTATCTACGATTTTTATTTCCTTATAGGAAACCTTATTGAGAAATTTACCTCCGAGCTACTTCTAATGTGCTCGGCAAACATGACCTTCATGTTTATTGCAAAGACATAGCGAGTGGTCACATTATGTCCAGTACCGTGGCGGCCTTGGGTCCTGGTAGTCGTGGCAACACGGTTGAGGTAGGTTCGAGCCTTGGCCTTACACCATATGCATTGTGCAGGCGACATCGCGACTGTTACAATGGCGTAGCGGTTATTGTTCTCTCTCCAGTTTTTATCGGACCCATCTCGGAGTACAATGCTATTTAATATGCACGCTGAAACTGGTTCAGTTGTCGACGGTTTGATTCCGTGTGATTACGGGCTTAATTAAAGGTCATCCGGCTGCCAACGTTTGTTGGAATTACGTTGTCTATAATACATACTTGTGCGAGCCCATTTCAGCTTTGCCTTATCTCTGTCTTTTTTGTTAAAAACAGCACACACACGACACATTAACGTGTGCTTTTTTCTTTTAGAAAAGTTACACTAAACCAAAATTATTGCAAACTAGCTGACCTAACTAACTACCGAACTAGCCTACGACCGAAACTAGCTACCTGTGAAACGAAGTGATACGAAGTTCACCGTCGTTTCACAGGTAAGAACAGTTTGTATGGGAAAATAAAATTGTCGTTTTTAGTACTTTCCTCGCAATTTTTTTCATATTTTCTCATAGTTTAAACCGATTTGACTAAAATTAGTCAAATCGGTTCAGCTGTTTTCGAGTTTTAGCGAGATTAACGAACAGCAATTCATTTTTATTCATATAGATAGATTACATTAACCCAAAATTATTGCAAATTACTGCTGCTGTAAAATCTACTTAGACCACCGATGTAATTGTAATTATCAGGTGGTAATCGCCAAAGATTTTTGATACCACGCTTGTTTGATTTATTAATCGATGAAGCAATAAAATCGGCACTAGAATTATTTGCAAGGCTGATTGAAATATATCTAATCAAATCAGCTGTCGGAAATGTTCTCTCCTGATAAAAAGAATAATATATGAAGCGTTTCTTTGTTCACTTCAAGTGCCATGTTGCGATTATCGCTTGATAGTGTAATGAGTAATTTTGAAAAACTGTACATTTTTCTGTTACGCAGAACGCGCGAACGTGAGTAAGTATATCTTTATTAAACTTTGATGCAATCTTTTAATTGTAAACTAAATAATGTACCATTTCCAAATGCATTTTAAAATGGACACTTGTGATGGTTATTGGATAAATAGATTACAATGATATATCTAACTAAGATAATTTCTACTTCAAGAGTTTGAATCCTTTGCTATTGTTGCCATAAATTTTAATATCCACAATCAGGCCCTGATTAAGAGTTCTGACCGCCCTAGGCTAATTATGAGGACGCGCCCCCTCCAGGTGTGGACGGACGGGTCTAAAAGTAGGAACTGAGTAGAGTAGTATTATGAAAATTTTAACATGGTTCATACTACCTATAAAAGTTTTCAAATCGATCTGCAACCTCACGCATTAAAGACCAAAACCATGACAAGTGACTGCAGGCTACCAAGTAGTAAACCAAATCCATCTCGTGTTTGGCAGCATGACTTGTTAAGGCTTAGTTTCTATAGACAACTTAGTTTCCATTGCCATTGAATCGATTTGAGTTTTTTAAATATTTACTCTAGAGAAACAATAAATATTTAAAAAAGAGGAGGGGCATCATACAAGTGAAACATTTTTGCAACTGATTAATCATTTATTTGAAAATTATAGCCTAATTAAGTAATTATAATTAGATTTATACAAAAGCCCTTTTTCGTGCTTTAGCGTTTGCAAATGTTTCCACAATTTTTTCAAATTTAATAGTTTGTAAAAAATCACTTTCTATGTACATAAGCGAGAGAGCTGTAAGTTTTTGCTGGCGGAGTGTGGAGCGCAAGTAATTTTTTACTCTTTTAAGAGCTGAAAAAGATCTTTCGCCGCTGCAGTTGGTAACATTCATTGTCAAAAAAATTCTTAATATTATCTCAACATTCGGGAACATGCATGTAATATTAAAACTTTTTATTACCTGCAACAAACCTTTTGGGTTTCTAGCAGAAATAGAATGCTCGGCCTCGGTGTCAGATTTTAAAAACTGCGCCAAATGGACGCATTCTTCTGCAAAGGTTTCTTCTAAATCAGTGGCATATAGTTGTTTCAACTCCTTTGCTTTGCTTCTAATAAATTCACTGTCGTCTAGTTCATGCAGTTTCCATAAGAAACTAAACTTTGTGTTAACTGTATTATAAATAATTTGCCGGTTTTTTAAGTGCACTTTAAGACAGTCAATAACTGCATAATAATTATCAACAATGAATGATCGTCTCCCTTCTAACTCAATGTGCCCCGTTTTAGCTTCGTCAAAATGAAATTTTGGTTTCTTTCTTCTTCTTACATCTTTTTTGTATGTGGTCACTTCGCATCTCTTGATTGCCTCTGATTCAAAATTTTCGAAATTTTTTTCGTCACGCAACGTATCAAGATAAGCATGTAATGTCTCATAAAGAGTAACAACGTTAGATAAATCAACAGAACTTGCTTGTAGCTGTGCACTAACGATTTGAAACTTTGCGAGCACAGAGTTCCAAAAGCACAACATTATTGTAATTTCTAGAGTTTTAATTTTTTCTAATAATCCTTTTGCTTCTATTTTGGTCTCTTTAGTTTGATTTTTATCTTCGCAAATAGAGTTTAATGTTTCCAGAACTTGTTTGTATGAACTGTATAAGGCTTTGCTTGCATCTGCTCGCGCACTCCATCGAGTTTTCGATAGATTTTTTAGTACCGTCGATTTTTCATCCAATTTGGATAACAAAATTTGCCATCTGCTTGTAGATCCAGAAAAAAAATTGTATAGTTGTTGTTCAAGTGTAAAAAAAGCAGCTGACTCGTCACTACTTTCCGCGGCAGCCGATCCCACGAGTTGTAGAGAATGGGCTGCACAAGGAACAAAAGTAGCCAATGGATTTACAGCTATAATTCTTGACTGAAGCCCTTTGTATTGACCAGACATATTGCTAGCATTATCATAACTTTGGCCACGACAGTCTTTAATATCAAGTTCCAAAGTTTTATCAATTGTCGCAAGAACAGCCTTCTCCATGTCTTCACCTTTATGACCGCAATTGGGTAAAAATGTGACAAAACGTTCGACAGGTTCTCCGTCAGGCAAAATATAACGAATTATAAATGTCAATTGATCGGTGTGTGAAATATCTGGAGTAGAATCAATGCTAATCGAATAATATTTTGCTTTTTTTATTTCTCTTATAATCGAAAGTCGAACTTCGTCAGCGAGAAGTAAAATAAATTCATCGACTATAGAGGATGACAAGTACGATGGAGATCCACTGCCTTTTTGTCCAAATCTCACCAAATGTTCAGCCATGAAAGGATCAAATTTAGATATAAGCTCAATACAGCCAAGAAAATTTCCGTTTAGTGCAGACCCAATAATTTCATTTTGACCGTGAAATGGGAGCCCACGAGAAGCTAAAAACTTAATTGTTTCTATTACCCGTAGTAATACATTTCGCCAATAAGTTATTTCTTCATTAAATTGTTTGACTATTTGGGTATCCAGTCGTTGTAAAAGTTTACCTCTACATACATACTGTCCCAAATATTTACGATGATCTGGAGAATTGTCATGATCAGATATTAAGTTAGAATTTTTCCAGTCATTAAATCCACTTTTGGCAAATACGGATGTTCCTCCATATAATTTGCAAGGACCACAAAACACGCGACCTGTGGATTCTGAGTATACTAACCAGCTTCTCTTCACATTTTCGCCATTAACAAGCTTTTTCTCAAACATATTTTTAGATAGAAATCTTTTTTGATTTTGATACTGCCTTTCTGATCTGGAAAAATCTAATTCTTCGTTTTGTTGCAGTCCATTTTTAACAATATAATCTCGAAATTCATCATTTACTTGCCACAGAGCAGGGTCACTTGATGGAATAGACGACTTTTCTTCATTTAGAATTTCGTCTTCATTGTAGATCGTCGGCGTCGTCGCTACTATAGGGCTAGTGTTGGACGGAGAAACGTAACAGTCCGCGGTAGAGGAACCAGGGCAAGAAATCGCTGGCGATAGTGCAGCATTCGTCACCGTTTCGTTCCTATCTGCAGAGTTCGTAAAAAATGTTTCTAGTTTACGAGTATGTTTTAAAATATTTTCTATTTTCTTTTCCTTTTCTTTTGCCTTTTTTCTGTATTCTGCTCCACTTGGCTTTTTTACTATCGAACTACTCTCATTACCACTCATAGTCTTAAAAAACACGGAAACACTAAGGAAAGGATAATAAAATCAATAATCAAAAACGATTATACGCGAGCGCGTGTTATATGACGGATGAACGACGATTTCGAAGTAGAAGTCCGCTAAATTGCCCGTGTCAACTGGTAGTTAACATGACGCGATGACGTTTTGTACCTGAAATGCCCGTGTCTTATTATTTTACCTCTGACAGCTATCAGTGTCTTATTCCGTTCGGTTGGCATTATTTTTTTTCTTGTTTGAAAAAGCTCCTTGCATTTTTCTATTTAAAAATTATAAATTTATCTTGTATCATACCAAAAAGGATTCAGAGTAGTTGTAGAAATATTGTGTTATCAGTACGTGAATTTTTTGAAAGAGAAAAAGACATTATAGGCCCTTTAATCCCATTTGGAAATGTTCGCCATTTGAAATGCCGCCATTACTCGTGAGTAAATAGGGTTACCAGTATGCAACATTTTACCCCAACGTGATGGAGTTTAGAATGCTGTGATATATAAAATACATAGGTATCGATTGTTCGAAGCTATAATTAACCCACTCAAATGAACGTTTTTAATTATTTTAGGTATATCTGAAAAAACAGCACCAGTTATCAAAAAAGAAAATTGTAATTGTATTGGATGAATTTAATTTATGTGAAGTCTAGTAAAAAGGCGAGTTGAGAGTTAAAATGCGAACAATATTGTCAAATTAACAGAAGAAGCATTCCAATCGGTCACTCACTACAGAAGAATGGCAAAAACAATGTGAAAATTGTTATCCACATCGTACCAACTGTCTGAAAGAGATGTAGGTACTTAATGGATGTCGAAATGTACAAGTTCATAAGAGAATTAAAAAATAAATCTGATACTGAATCAGACGGCATTTCTGAAAAATCGAGTTCAACGGATAGTGATTGTGCGTAGTCTCGTAGTGCGTAATCTTTTTAGATCATTCTATTTATTTATAACAGCGGCCGCCCGCGGTTTCACCCGCGTGGTTCCCGTTCCCGTAAGAATTGATCAAAATCCTTTCTTAGCGGATGCCTACGTCTACCTGCATGCCAAATTTCAGCCCGATCCGTCCATGGGTTTGGGCTGTGCGTTGATAGATATCTATGCCAGTCAGTCACCTTTAAGTTTTATATATTAATTTATGTTTATAAATTTATAATATAACAATAACCAAAGTTGCATTTTTGTAATAAGTATTAATAGGAGATAATATATCCAATCTTTATTTTATATCAGTTTGATGGTGAATCTTAGAAGCTAAATATGGCCACACATCTCTCAGGTTGGGCAACATAACAGCTATACTATGATTCATAATTAGATGGCATTCAGTTTTCGTTCACACTTAAGTAAACGAATTATAATATGGACGAAAGAAGGTCGTTAATAATTGTAAAATATGTTGTAGGGATAATAATTGTGTAATAATTATTTCATTAGAACCAAATAAAAGTGAAGGTTGTCAATAAAAATCAACTATTTATAAAAAGTACAAAAATACGAATAATTTATCGCCGATAATCGTTGGTTGCCACGATAATCGATTTTTTTGGTTCATTCACTTATCACAGCACTAATTATATTTTATGAAAAGCTGACAACACAGTAAACGTCAGATTTGCGTAATACGCCGCGCGTATTATAATTGACATCAGTGGATTTGGCCATTTAATTTTGAATCGTATATAGACCGACAAACTTATTTGTTCCGGTGGCGGCGTCGCTACTGTCTATTTAGAACTGTCATTTAATATCGTTTTTGCATTGCATTTCACGTAGTTCCAATTTTGGCCACCGGAACAGATAAGTTTGTAGGTCTGTAAGTCTTTTTACTTGCTCAGTGCGTTTATGGGTAAAATAAGTGACGTCACACGTGTGTGTGCCGCGTCGCTCGGTCGCATATACTTTACTCGCTTACACTCAGGCGTATTTCAGTACATTTGTCTCTTTCTCCGTTAAATTAGCCGGTCTCATTGCGCGCGGCAAGCTGCGCTGAGTGAGTGCCTATTGTAGTGTGCGGTGCGAGTTTTGTTGAATTCGCCTCACAGAAACGCGCGTTTACGTGAAGATTATTTTGTATGGGAATTTCAAAATTTAATGTTAAAATCAGGGACTCTCAAGCACACATTTAGTTTTAATGTTTTGTCTAGTTGAAATAAATAGGGTAGATGCAATGATGCTAGATTAGTGCATACGAAGACACGATTTCAGCGCCCCCTCGATCCTCGCGCCCTAGGCTGCAGCCTAATTAGCCTATGGGTAAATCAGGCCCTGTCCACAATCCACGCAATTTAAGATGTGAAAGACCATTAATTGCCATGACACCACCACTTCCATCTAATCTTTAAAGTTTTAATTTTAAATCATAGTAGTGTGCCCATCAATATGGACGATCACCGGGTTCCTTCAGTATCCAATGCCATCCCACCTTTCTTCATAATTGAAGTATTAATTCTGATTGTAGAGCATAATTTCGCTGACCTTTGGGTTAACACGAAAAATCTTTCCTTCAGTCTTAATACCAAATTCCCTAACTGTTCTACTGTAATTTAAACACACTTGGATTTCGTTCTCATCTGTTTGTCGAGCAAAATTTCGCTGGTGGGGTAAGTCGGCATAGATCTTTAGTATAATTTCCAACTTCTATATTATGAGTGATTTAAACACACAAGCGCTGTTTGGCCTTATATCTCATCTCTCCGCTGAAGTCTTAATTCTGTCGAGCACAATTTCGCCGGTGCGGAGTTTCCGTCAACACGCTAAGCGTAGTTATGTCACGCGCAAACCGGTTGAACCGGTTGGTTTTTTCGCGACGCGCCCGATGCGCGAGGGCCGGTATCGGGCGATAGGGCTGTTTGACGTAGCTGATTTATTACTATACTAGAAATATGTTCGACGATATATCAGACTTTGTGTGGACCTTGACCTCGAAAATTTTGGCAGCAATTTTCCTCCGTGAATTTAAAGGTTAGATGTCGGTTCCGGGTGCTACTTAACTTTATTATAATTTATAATGTAGTAAACGTGTAATGTACAGTACGATCGAATTAGAACTTATATTGACGTGGGACATTGTTAGTTTTGCCTATTTGGTAGTTTACGAATTGCATTGATTTCGTAGTTGTGCTTTTTGTGCTTAGAAATATTGAGGCTAATTATTGGGCTAAATGCGATGCATAAACGATTAGATTAACCAGCAACTTGCATTTTCGCAGGTCGATATCGTTATTTATTATAAACTTGTGCTTCACATATTTGTATTGTAGCTGTATAATAAATCAGACAAGTAATACTTTAAAATGCATTGTGTAAGTCTTGCAATCGTCAACCCTAATAGCTCGGCGATGTATTCGTATGCTCTATGGTTATTTATCACTAAATGAAACGGTGTCTGTGAAATAGAACATGACCATTTTTTTTTAAAGTTCATTTAATTAATTTCACGTCTAGATTTAAACCTACGTCCTCCTCCGTAAAAGGATGTTTTTGTAAATATTAATAACTAGTCATCTGCCCGCGGCTACGCCTAGCCTGCGCTCGCGCAGATTATACGCCGTTTTGTGCGTGTTATTAATCCCGGGATACAAAGTAGCATAAATACATATGTTTTTCTCATTGCCTAGGCTTTGTCTGTACCAAATTTTATAGGCGTGAAAACGTAACAGACCGATAGAGTTACCTTCGCATTTATTAATTACTAGCTGACCCGGTGAATGAACTTAGTATCACTTACTTTAGTATTTTCTTCGCAATATTTCCATTTTATTTTCTCATCGTTTAAATCTTCCCTGGACTTCCATTAGTAACTATTAAATAATCTGTGCTTCCCAATGACGTTCAATATAAAACTAGACACCCAATCTCTAAGAAAAATTCCTCAAAAAACGTCCGAGTGGCTTTGACACTGATGACATTAACACATTCGTTCAAATTAACACCTTATCTCGTGGCATTTAGTGTTTAATGTCAATTGTATACAACTAAACGAAAACTCTGCCCAATAGTCAGGTGGGCAGACTTTTGCTTCGGACAATATTTGAGCGTGATTGTGAGTCTAGTTTTTCAATTGAACGTCATTGGTGCTTCCACGAATATTTCAAGAATACAATTTGTCAAATCGGTTCTGCCGTCCTCGAGTTTTAGCGAGACTAACGAACAGGAATTAATTTTTATTTATAAAGATTAAGTATAAAGTCAGCATATATTGCTTGTTGCACGTCAGCGTTATTATACTGCTAATAACAAACACATGTTTGCTAAGTTACAAATCTCCTTTATTACCTACAGGGTGCTGTAACTCTCTGTATTGTTACATAATTAATTGCACATAATATTATTGAAAAACATGACATAATGTGGGTATCTTGTATTTATTAGCCTTTATTACTTCGAGTAAATATACGGAAGGTTCACATTCACACTAGAATATTTATGACTTGCTCAGTGGTCACGGAAGACACGGAAACTTCATGAAGAAACACTGGTTGTGGATCCGTAGTTAAATTGTCTGTTACCCCTGTCAATGGTGTAGAGGCCTGGCCTATAAACAGATAATATGACAATTCTTAAATCACTTTATTGGAACGCTCGGAAAAATATAAAGTACAGTAATATTTTGTGACGTATGTAGGTCAGCGAATAGGGAACATGGTCCGAACGTCTAGGTGTATTTTTTTTTACTTTTTTTAGAGCGAATTAGAATGGAATATTTGATTGACTCTCTCTGTGACGTGTGTTACCAAAATAAATGTGACAACCAAAATTGTCTTTATTTTGTTATGTTCGAAAAATCTGACACAAATTTTGTCAGGGTCAAACAATGACGTTCAATTTGAACGTCATTGGGGTCAAACCACCAAACCAATAGACAATAATAAAGCGTTCAATTATTTTGTAATACGTTATTATTAAATTACAGTAGGATATTTACTATAGGTCCCGGCAAACTTCTTGAATATCAGGCGGGGATTTGCGCAGAACACGAATTTGGCACGCCTGCGCACTATTGGTCACGCGCAAGTGCACATGCGCGAATTTCCCCCTCTCCGTTGACCGGTGTTCAACAAGTTTGCCGGTACCTGTACTAGCACGTTTACGGATGTACTTGTAAGCGAAGATAGCGCCATAATTGCACAGAAGAAAAGCAGGCGATAAACAATCAGTCGATATATCACGCGGTTATCTTGTGTTTGTTTGTATTTTTAAACCGTATCTCGAGCGATAGAGGCTATCGTGCAGTGATAGCGCGGGCAGGTTGCCGACCTCGTGGCGAACAGCTGACGCTGCGGCGAGGGCTCGAAGAATAGAATAGAATTCATTTAATTGCTTAAGAAACAGTATAAATTGATGTTACAAAATATTTAAGAAGGCACACACGTAAAAGCAGGCTTGACACCGATAAGGCGGGTTCATTCCTGTCCCGTCTTATTAGGTCTGGGTGTTCATCGTCAATCCGCCAGCTTCTTTCATACAGATAGATTGAGTCTGATTGGAGATAATATTTGAGAGTAGTCGGGTATTGAAGTGTTAGTGCAGCATGGTTCGCGATAGCGCTGGGTCGATGACCCCGGCTTCTCGGCGTTTGATACGCGCTCCACGTGACGCTGTGACAGCGGGCCACCCTCTGACGTCAATAGAATGAAGAAGAAATTCTGACACAATTTTATTTACGCAATTTCCTGCCACAGTCAACCAAAATATGGAGTTTATTGTCGTCAACGGTATTTTCGAAACCATGTCAGGTGAGCCGCTTCCTTGTCTGCCCTAGTTCTAAAGTTCGCGTAGACGAAATCATGAGATGGAACCATTAAGAAATACGAATAATCAAAGCATTTATTGGCCAAGCTGTAAACTGTAATGTAAGGAAGATCTTTTCCCTGGTAATCTGCCGCAGTAATACAAACCGTTGTTCGTAAATTAACCCTTTCCCCGCCACGCTTTTTTCCGAAAATGGTGCCCCACACGCCACGACCATTAAAAAAAAAATTCCAAAAAACTATTAGGTTATACTCAACTCATTCAGGCAAGTAAAAATACAACGTTTCTTGATCCTGTTTTTTTGTCTGATATATCAGACATTGGCGTGGTGGGCACGAAAATGGTTTGTCTGATATATCAGACATTGGCGTTGAAAGGGTTAAAGAGGTTATAATTTATGCATGTTTCCTGTTCAATGCTGCATCGTGGTGGTGCAGTAGTCGGGCAGTGGTGGCGCGATGGCAAGCTAGCCGGTGCAGTGAAATATTCACATGGGAACCGTCAGGTGCAGGACCGTGCAGGCTGCAGTTGCGTCGATACTTACTTGCCCATCTGGTGCGGTTGGTGTAACTTAGGTCTTTGCTTCATCAAGGGATTGCTTGGTTAGGTAATTAAGGGTAAAGTTAACGGTGGAACTCGAAATGAAGGGATGGGAAGATGGACATTCGTATTTTCGTATGGCAGCAGACTAAAAATGTTTCTTGGTGAAATATCTATAAGCCGAATAGACTAGTCTACGTAAATACCATCACGCGTCTTTACTAAAATTGTATAAAAAATCTGCTGTTAGATTATTTCAAGGTTTTACCAGCAATCAAGGTACTGATTTACTTTTTTAATTCTGCCTACAACGTTAGAAAAGGGCTACCAATGGAGTGAAATATGTGAAATGTGGAAATAGTTAAAAAGCAATGAAGAGAAACGAAACGGAGCGCGCCGAATGGATATCGTTAGGAATTTAGTAAAACTTGAATTAAAAGGTTCGATTATCTATGAAGTCCAGAGTATGCCAATAGGTACCGATCATTTCCTGATAAAATATCTCTAAATAGAATCGACCAAAGTATTCCGGATGAAGCATGCTGTGTACATATCTGCCTAATGTTAAAACAATACATAATGTTAGAACAATCGTGATGGATTCTAGCCTAGCTAGACTGGAGGCAGAATTGACCCCGTGCAGCATCGGCCCGGCTAGAGTGAAAGACAGTGCAACGCGCGGCCGTTCACCTCTGAACCGAACCAGGCT
This sequence comes from Mecyna flavalis, assembly GCA_949319885.1. Lineage (NCBI taxonomy): Eukaryota > Metazoa > Arthropoda > Insecta > Lepidoptera > Crambidae > Mecyna > Mecyna flavalis. Next base: position 18,907,951 of record OX439434.1, on the reverse strand, counting down.
AGCGGCCTAGCTCGCGACTGTGCTGGCATCAACGCAACTAACAATAACAACTGGCGACAATCACATAACATACCTATATACTTCTTTTTGTAAATACAAACATTTTGTATTGCTCAATGCTCAAAACAGAAATAGAATTATGCGCAAGCGAAGCCGCAGATGATAAAAATTTATATTTTAAAAGGTCCTGATATTTTCCATTTACCACGATCCCCAGTCGTGAAGATTATGACTGAGAAACAATCCTATTTCGTCTCAACAACGACGGTTTGTATTTGTACCGGCGTGAAACAGTCTTGTGATTTGTTTATTCGCTAGGCCCGCAGCCATCGCTTCGCGTCAAATTAATTAATCCTAGGCCAAACTCGGTCAATGACCAATCGGTACAGGCGAACTTCACCCACCAGTCGCGTTTTTACAATTACTCTGTAGTAGTATCGTGTGTCGGCAGATAGAGAAACGTTTCGTGAAAATCAATTGAAAGGAGACCCAACAATCCCATAGGAACGATGTGTGCAATAAAATTGAAAATCTTAGAGCAAGTCAATTTATTGTCTTACTAGCCCCGCGTGTTGACTATACGACGTTATCCCGCTTGAATATAATATTTTTGGGTCACAAAGCAGCCTATTTGTTTTCCATCTGGTAGGGAAAAAAAAATGACGTGCAAAAGTATTTTTTAAAAATCTATTTGCAGAATAAATGATTTCATTTCATTTCATCTCACAAACTACCCTTACACCAAAAATCATCTTGATGACGACGTGAAAAGTGGATAAACAAAAACACTTATATTTCTTTTATCCCATGGGTATTAAGCATTACCCCGGGACAAAAGGTCACCTATGTCCTTCCCCAAGAATAATTCGATGTCTGTACCAAATTTCATCAAAATCAGTTCGTAAAAGCGTAACAAACAGAATTATTTCCCATTGATAATATTATTTTATTGGATCTGTCAATAAATATGTAGATAAAATAAAATTGTTTCATTGAATTATTTTATATTCTTCAATTGGATTCATTTGTAGGAAGGATTATTTCTAATTTTTAAATAATACCCTTCTGCTTCAATGATAGCTACGTAACTTGCACCGCGAATTTGCGTTCTTTGAATATGTTTACCCTTGATTGATTTCGAGGATCCCAGGAGGATCCCGAATGTTGAAAGGAATGATCGTGAGTAGAGAATGCTTTGTCGTCCACCCAGCTGTATCTTTTTGGTCTGTCGAGACCCCTTTTTTCACAATAGTGCGAGGTTGTCGCTCCCTACGGCCGTAAGTTCAAGTGTCGCTGTGAACGTAGTCATACAATGTATATTTAATGATAAAGGGTAAAGTACTATCGTATACAATGTCCTCCATCATTTTAATCAAGTCATCGTTAATGATGAGGACTGACTCAAACACCGCGTTTGCCAAATGGTGTTCACAAACCTGAGCTGTGATTGGAATATCCGACAATTTTGTCCGAACTGGTATTGAACCCAGGCAGGACTCCGAAACTATATCTGAAAGCTTATTGTTGATGTACATTGAACGTCATTGTGATGTACCTAATAGTTCATTACTGATAGCTTTCTAATGATTACTTTGTCGGTTTTGCCCTCCTCAACCATATTATTATTTCGCTCTTTTCATGGCTTCCCCTTTCAAGCTGTTTTCCTACCCATGATCTTTAGGTTTTCTTCCACACAATCCTTTTAATGCGTCCTGGGTCTTTTCTGTTGCGGGGTCCAGTCATTGATAGTTTTCAACTGCTCTAGAATCGTCCATTCTCTCTATATTTACCACCCCATCTGCTTCTCTTTTTGTTCTGCTTTCTGTAAAAGGTGTTAGTCCATTCTTTACATAGTGCTGTTTGCAGGTAGAGTCAGGACGTAGCAAATCCAATGTCTAGTGCATTCAGGGGTCATCAAGGCCCACTCGATCGTCGTAACAGAAAAGTTATGACTAGAAATGTTTTCCTAAAGTTATGAGTACACACAATTATTTAATTTCCAAAGATCGTCAAAATAATATCCTACCCTCCGAGATTATTATTTCGCTTCAGTTTACTTTGTAAACTCGTTTAAAATCACTCGTATAATTGTTTGTTGTGGTTGGCGTACCTCAAGCTAATTTACCTCTAAGCAAATGAACAATGCCGAACTTTTGTGAACGCTAAAAATTTCGCTAATTAAAATCACCCACGTGGAAATTGTGTTCGCAAATTGAGAAAACCGCCGGATCCGTGACGGTGTTTGCGATTTGTGAATTGTTTCAGCGTGTTCACTGAGAAGGGTTAAACCTCGCCCGTAAAGAAACATTCAAAATTAATGGGTTTTTAAATAAAAATATAATATAGTGTGCGTGATGTGTGTGCTTATCTGTGGCTTTGCCCTATGCGGTAGGTGACTACAGATCGTTCACGATAAGAAGTCCTCTAGCCGCTATATTGGTACTACTGTTTTTCAATACATTCAATCTGTTTTTTGACAGATTTACAAAGCGTAGGCAATGCTGCCAATATAGCGGCTAAAGGACAACTTATGGTGAACAGACTGTAATGTTAAAATTGTTGGTTGGCTTTTTTAGCTGTTAAGATTAAAGTCAGGTCAATTGGTCCAATATTTCCTTATTTTTCTTGACAAAATCGTATCTTCTCGAGACTGTTTTTCTGTGGCTAAAGCTGACAAAACTCAGCTGCCCTGCTTTACGGGCATAGAGCCATGAGTTTGAATCCCATTAAAATGTATGTGATAAACATTTACTTTTGTTTTCCATAACGATTGTGTTATGGGTATCATATCAGAGCCCATAAAGTTATGACAAATAAATACAAAAAACTTAAATACATATCTAAAATTAAGTTAAATGTAAAAATATTTTATACGAGTACCTATTCTCTTCCGTAAAAGTAACCTTAATAAATAAAACTTGCTCATATTGTATTGATGACATCATTTTAATATCAATAATGATGGAATTTACAGCAAGTTATTAATACAGTCATACAGAGAGCATTGCAAAGGCTTTATTGAAATCCAGCAATGCCGCTCCAATAATGGCTACCGGGAATCGGACTGGGCAAATAAACAAGCTTTAATTAATTATATATTCCTATGTATGCAACCGTATTTCATTTCATCTCATTATTCATGTGAAACATTTAATATGAAAGCCAGTATAGGTACACTAATGTTATAAATGGGAATGTAACTATGTCTGTCTATTTATCTGTCTATTACGCTTTCAAGCCAAAACTACTAAACCGCTTATCATGAAATTTGGTACAGACTTAACGTCGCAATGGAGCAACGGATCGGCTTGATGGGGTACTAGAAAATTACATAGGTATTAAGCTTCTTTTCACCCCAGAAAATATAAAATTCCTGCGGCATACCTTCGTAGTCTTCGTACAGCCCGTTGTCGGTATTTTCAAACACTGTCTATAAACTTACTATTCCGTAATAGTTGTTAATCTTAATAGATGAACAACTTAATAGGTTACTAATGTAACAGGCAGATATCCGGTGTCTATTTTTGTCACCTACCCGTATATTGACGATTACAGCACTGCTTAGCTTAATAATCGATGCAAAGAACGCTTGACCGCAAGCGACCTCCTCATGAGGTATTTTACTAGAAACAAACGACTGGCGTTGGGAACACTAAAACGTTAATGCGAAACAGTGGAGCTAGAAAATCTATTCAACTCATAGATGCATTAGATCGTCCGATTATGCACCTTATCGCCCGGTGATAAGGCGGCCTGTTAGCTGTGTACATAGTAAGCGCGGCCCAGTTTCAGTGGAATTATTCTAATAGTTAGGTCGACGACCTTTCAGAGGAGGACGACGTTTCTAATTCGGATAGAATTGACGTTGAGTTCGCGTCAAAATTTAATTGTAATAATCGTTTATTTAAGTTTCATTATCTTAAGTAGGTGTATTTAAGATGCCGGCTTTTCTATTATGAGTTGTTTTCAAATTATGGCATTTAATTTGATCGGTTTAACGATACTTCTAGCTTTCTTACCTGTGTATAAAGCTGTACATGTAATGGCAACTACGGCCTATTCCATAGACTACTTAACCAAGCAAGAACCTTTCAATCAACGTGCAAAAGCTCTCCCGCCTCTGTTCTCCGAAGGTGGTCGATTACTCGATAGATCTTAAAAAAAAAAATTATAGCGGGCAAACGAGCATTTGATTTCAGTTTTTTCATTTAGGATTAAGCACCTAGAGCGATGCTTTCTTGTAAAGCTAACATCAGTGTAACAACAGTAAGTGTACAAATGTAAACCTACCATTGATAGTGCATTCTCAAGCGCTTTAAGTTTCTTGTACCTATCTCATATATCGCCAGAAATTGGCACCGTTCGTTCCTCCTGTTCGTGAAGGGAGAAACTGGGGGTAGTGAGCAGTGATATAAAAGTCGTGAGTCTCATTCACCTCAGGCCTCGATAGCCTGCTTTTACGGTGCATCAACGCATTTTCATTCGGAAAATTAAAGGCTAGACGACTCGGGGCGACACGGCCGGCATTACCGTCGTATTTGGTTAGCAGGTGACAACGGAGCGTGTGGAGTGACTGCCGCGGGGGCGCCACGCGTGCGTCAAACACACGCAAATGTGCCAGTGATTGCCGCGGGCGCCACGCGTGCGTCAAACACACGCGAATTCATGTGCCTCGGTGCCGCGGCGAGCGGTGCACGGTGCGTGAGCTGTCGGTGTTGGATATTTACAACAAACAGCGATGAATTTCAAATACATATAAAGTAGTCCTACGCAGTTCTACTACAGCCTACTGATGTCGTTGTGAAAAAGCATGTGAGTGCAGCTAAAGGTTCCTCTTCGAGCCTTCATTAGGTTTAAACGTCATTTTCTGCTTTAAAATTACTGGGTTAATGGGGCATAATTGTTTTTAAGCTGCAATCCAGTCCTCAGACATGACTGTTATTTTTACGATTGCCACCGCATGGTCCGCAGGCAACATGAGCCCAACGACTTACTTAGGCCTTTTGAATTAGTGGAAAATTAGTGTCAAAATATTTGTTATTCAGTTTAGTATTGGCAGCTCAGAGTCTCAGAAAGTTGCTTGGCTTTTGATTGGTTGTACTGCAGAATGCATGACTTCCACGTCACCGACCTCCTCAGGTAGTGTCAGTACTCCTATAGATTCTAATCTTATCTAAGCACATTTAATACAACTTGAAATCCTACACAGTATCTTAGACAAAACTGGGGACCTAGAAAAAGTAACATTTTGATAGCGATAGCATAATTCGCTAACTTCAAATTGTATGTATTTGACAGGTGCCTAAGAAAAGTCACGTGGTCAATCAATATTGAAAGTACGGGTTATCAGTGCCGCTTGTCTAGGGCCTCTAACCAGTCACAAAAAAGATCTTCTCAGGTCAGAAGAGCTACAAAAACACGATGGTGGCGATGACAGTGTCATGTCGCGATCGCAAGCAATCGATGCGCAGGCGCGGGTAGCGTGCGCGCGTCGCGTGCGCGGGCGCAGTTAGTCCTCCGACCAGCACAATGTGCGCTAGCTTAAGCCGGTTACACACGTACACGGTTGTTAATATGGTCGGCTAGTTAATGGCGTCATGCCGGTAATAGGGCATAGGTGCAATTTATAATTATCTTACGTAAGTGACATAATCCTTAGTACCTATATTGATTGAAATAATATGTAGAGCAAAAGTTTAATTGAATCATGATTTATTTATGTATATGTTTAAATCATGTATAGTGTTAGTAATATGAAAAACAGTTTCCATTATCAAATGAATATTCAGTATAAAATATCAGAAAACAACATTTAAATAGGTATGAAACACTTGTGCAAACGTAGAATGTTATTACTTTAAAAAGTTGTTGTTATAACAACTCTCACATTTCTTTATAAACAATTTTATTATTAGTTTATCCATTGTACCAAACTGAAAACGCAATGAAGATATCGTCTTATGTCTTTTTACCTAATCTAGGTATGTTTAGACGACGCACATCCTATATTTCAATTTTAAATTACAATGTCTTAAGTAGGAATATAAATCGAACCTAATTCATCGTCCGATGAGCACTATCGTGCCGGCAGTGTAGACCCGCCTTTATCCGTTTTTACACCTCCAATTCTTTCCATTATGTTCCATTCTAATTAAAGGAGCAGAACTGCCATTGTGAAAATTCCCACTCTCACAAAGCAACGGAAAAAATCTTATTATGTGCTAATTTTGTAATGCAATATTCAATTGCGCTGTAAAATAGTTATAACGGACATAATAACATGCATTGTTCATTTATTTTAATTAGATGAATGCCTTTTTAGCATTTGCTATTTGCATATACACAGTGTGACTCGGTCTGCACAGTTACATTATTTTATATAGCGTTTTCGAGAAACATTTTCTATGTTTGAGATATGTTTTCTATACAATTTTTTTTTATTAAACAAAAGCTTGAAAATTTAGAAAAATATTATATAATACTAAAATGGGCCTGTGTTGCCATTAATTGTAGGTAACATTTTTATGAAAGAATAAATACACTTCTGCATACAACAAGACGAAAATGACAAGTAAAGGGACAATGAAGGAATATTATATAAAGAAATGAATCATGATCATCAAGCCCAACCATCGTCATCTGTCATCATCACAGGCAATCAGCGGAGTGATTCATTTGAGCCTGAGTGATTGTGTCTGTTTGTAGAAACTACAATATGCCTGAAATTCTGTCAAATGCACAGTGGAACTCCACAATATGTCGAAATTCTACTATACCCACATATTATATTGACTCACTATGTAGTTTAAAATTGAAACATTTTGTTTATTAACTTACATAATGGTTGAACAAAAGTTAGCTTGATTGACGTGCTCTCTTAATTTTCCCATTACTTAACTAGCTTTGCCCTTTACGTAGTATTATTATGTACATTTTCTGTACCTTTACTAAGAAGATAACCTATAAAATGCTTCTTGATATTGCGTAGGCTTCTATAATGCTTGGTCCTTCAAGCCGGATGCAAACAGATACCGTATTAATAAGCATAATTATGAAGAAAAATGTAATATTTGGACCTCACAGCTGCTTAATAGACCAAAATTGTCTAATCAAAACAATTTGTTATTTTTCATCTGTTGTTTTCGAACCGTGACCGTATCGGATAAACATTAATTAAAAATCGCCGACAGCAAATAGTCCGTTTGTGCGAAATGTAAATGAATTCTGCAGCAATCAATGCGTCTAGGCTCTGGACTTGACCTATATCTCTGTAATTGGGCCACGAGCCATCATTACTGTTATTTTACCCCACGTTATCTTCAATACATAACATACCTAATACACTTTTTTTATACGAATACAACTTCAATTGACATGTGCTTTTTGAGTCTTTTTACTTGAAGTATCTACTCGTATTACATCAGTACTTTACCTGAAGTTTACCTACTCGTATTGACGATACTGTTTTTGTTGCAGGTGATTTTTGTACTGACGTCATCATGAAGTGGAACGATGTTACTGATATAAGTGAGTAATGTTTTTTATCTTTAAAAAACATAGTGATTTTAGTTTAATAAAAAAATACGTATATTTAACGCGGATTTACACAAACACGAATTTTCCCCAAACATTTGCCAACTTTAAATACTTAAATTCGAAAAACCCCTCCTTGGGCTCTTTTACGCAAATGTTTACAATGGACTTTTGTCTAAATCACCTATTTATCATATCAAGTACCTAATATCAACATCCAGTCAGTAGGTCAATTATTTTTATAATCAGAGTTAAGATAAGATTGATCGTTTTTGGTACAAAATGTATCACTTCCGGAAGCAGTCAAGTGCGCGGGATATATTAGGGTACAAAATATAAAAACAGGATAAATACTGTCACTTCTCCCCAGGGTCTGGCGTATTGTCAATTGTTTCCGTTAGCCACGTATTTTCGATGTTGCCATCCAAAATACCCCCAGGCTCTCCCCTATTATTGAAGCTAGGTACCTACGAAGCTAAGGCAACCCACCCACGTTAGATTCTCTAAGAGTCTCGTCTTGTTTTTACGAGATCATTATTCGTATCTTAATCTTTTTAACAATGAATCGGTACATTTTCTATCGCAGCATTCCAATATAATAATATCCTTTCGGCCATATTCTTACTAAGAATTTATTAAATCTCGACATTTCCTTGTAGCAAATCGCTGAGATCCTTCTAATTCTAGAATGAGTACAATGAGCTATTTGCTTCTAGAAACATCCGCGAGTAAATACCTAACGGCTACTAGTTTTTTGGGTTCTGTACCCTAATGCAAAATCGGGATTGTTTTGTTTTAGGCACATTTTGTCGACCCACATTGTGTTTGCTAACAGTTACAAAAGAGATCAGGTTTGGTCAAAGTTGAAGACCAGTGTAAGTGATGTTTCTATTATCAGTGCAAATAATAGTTATTAAAAACGATATTAGCTATGTATGTGCCAAAATTATAAGGCCATTATGATAGATAAAAACAGATACTGTCCATAACATATTTCATAAAAAAAATTAAATACTTATTGTTAAATCACGGCATCCTAGTAAACTGTGTCACTTGCCAATTTTTCAATCCGGGGAAGAATATTGAAAAGTGGTCAGTTCGTAGTGATGTTCATTATCCCAGATATAATATGTAGGTATGTGAGCTAAGTTTATGCACCATCTAAATAATCGTTCTCCTTAACCCGCCTACAAGCTTGAAGGGCGTCTAGTCGAGTACAATCTTGGTTAATCCCGGTCGGAATGATAATAAAACAGAAATAAAATAATTAGCGAGTGTGTCGTTGGCACCGAGGCCGAGTGGCCGGGCGGCGCGTACGCGAGTAGTACGCGTGCGTACGCCGCGCCCCTCTGCGCACGCGCACCGGCCGCGACGTGGGCGGCGCGGGCGGTGGCCCGTGGGTGGTGCCAGTGCCGGACTATCCAGATACAAACATTACCAAAATATAATAAAAATATTTATTTAGAAATTTAATTTACAAGGTATTATTTTTTTACGTCACATGTTTTTTACCCTACCAGCGTCTGAACATAAATGGACTGTTGAAAAGAGACACCATGAGTAGCTCAACAGTACGCCGTGTTAGAAAACGCAGTAGTTAAATTCGTACTTAAACTAAGACTAAAATTTATACGTAATTTCTTAGTCATTTAAATGCCTACCCTACATCAAGCATCCCCAATCGACTACTTCAGCTCTCAAAAGGCACTAGTCTTTTTACCCTTAACAAGGAAAATATACCCAACATGCTGCCTTACTGTATGCTCATCAGATTCAGGTCTTTATTTCAAGAGTACTGGCTCCCACATCAAGTGAAATCTACCACCATAATAGCTGTTACTGCGTTCCGGCAACATTCATGACGTTCCCCTAGATACTAAAAAAAATTTGTACAACAGCACATTTTGCGTCCTGGTGAAGTAGGTACCTCTGGAGTAAGCTGTGAAAGTCTCTTACCATCAGGGAAGCTGTCAATTTTATCAGTATAAAAAGCACATGCTGTTCAATAGAATTTTCTAGAAATACTCCCGTTCTCTTAATCCGGCTCTGAAGCGTAACTACATAGTATTAGTATGTGAGTACTGAATGCTTTGGAAAATTTTGTATAAACTCTTGGCTTACTGGTTGATCTATGGCACAAACAAGCTAATTGCGCGTTCTTGCGTCGCCGCGGTCTTACTTCTATATTTACTCTTCGCATTTTTCTTGCGGGACTTATATTAGATTTGCAACTATTTCAACCTTGTGGGAAAAGGAATTGTGTTAATGTGTTGGTGAAAATTTTCTGATTTTTTTGTCGCTGAAAAACCATTTTTTCAGATTGAAGACCTTCTTCAAATATAGTAAATTTGTAAATTTCGTTAGAATACATCGATACCTTTTTAATTAAATGGTGATTGTTACTTATAGACTTGGCGGTTAGACTGCAACATGACCTTAAGATAACATTTACTTCAAATTCAAACGGTTGGAACTATCTACCAGAACTTGTGCCAAACATTCTTTATTACCACTACACTATCTTTCCATTACTATGCTTGCATTTGCACTTGCACAAATTACAAGTGTAGCAATAGATGTCATGAAAAGTGAGTGATTGCACATCCATTTTGATCTGGAGCCAGGCGAATGAAACCAGATGGATGGCGATCATAGCTGCATCAAGGATTTGGATGGAGCTGAAAATGTTCCGAAGACGGCAAATGGTTTGGCAGCGGGCGCAGGAAGATGCGTGCGCGACGCAAATACACCCGTAGTGCCGCCATTCATACGCAAATAGTACTCGGCGTGCGGTGCCGGCTCTATCGTACGATGCTCATTTTGAATCCATTTTTAAACAGTGGAGATTCCGGCGTTTGATAGTCACTCACTTCTTCTGTTTCATTTTAAACGAACAACTTAATCGCTATGATGCATATTGCTTGTATATGTCGAACTTCCAATTTTGAAACTGTTTTCCCAATAACACACACTATTGTACCTTTTACCTGCAACAGACATCAAACGTGCCAACATGATTCATCATCGACTACATAATTACTTACCATCAGACAGAAAAGTCAACGCGAGCCAATACTATAAAAATAATTGGGTTAACGCCAGAGGAAGTAGACATTTGAATTATACTCGCAGATCGATGCTTCCTAATCAAGTATTTCTGAATAAGACCCCCATTATTGACTTAATTGTGCTGTTTACCTTCAGTTTGGTGACGCCTGCATGCATACCAGTTGAACTTCTTAAAAGAAAAGAAATGAATTGTTTCCACTCCAACTTTATCATTGATTCCTTGATTTTCTTCAAACGAAGCTTGGAGAGAAGCGGACTTACTAGGACGACCTTAATAGGACGCTTCAATATCACCTTCGTTATCATGGGTTCCTTTAAGCTCACCATCAGATTGAACACAAACTACTGATCCATTGTAAAAATAACCCAAATGAACAAATTCATTGGGTATTTTAATGTTGTTTAAATATTTAAAGTTCAAGGTTAGCCGCGCACACATGGCACGCACTGGTTTTCCCAAAACTCTTAAACCACATGGCATACACATGTGTGATTATATTTAAATTATGTTCTCTAATGCATAATATATAAGATGATTCTACTCATTAACTTCGTGTCTGTGAGAAGTGTCTTAATTTTATTAAATTCGTTTAGTTTTCTGAAAGACGATTTGTACCCACCAAAAATATTTAATAACTAATAATCATCTCTGAGCGAGGAATTTTAGCAATTCTTTCTTTTCCTCGCTCCGCTAGGTCGCGCCTGTGGTCAAGGCTACGTTTCCACCGATATGCGAGGATACCTAGCGAGGGATGAATTTGTTATCAGCTAAATATAAATGATAAAATAATGTCCTCCTAATCGAGTTTTCGGCTACATCGGCCAATATTTGCGATCAACTTACTACGCACGATATATTATAGTGCATGGTGCACTACTGTTGCATTCTCTATTCCATCATTCTCACTACACGGTAGGGCAGCCGGTGGTCCGCGCGCTTTATTGCCACTTTATGGCATATAAAAAAAGTCTGTTATCACATGACCAAATAGTGAAGACAGATCAGTCAGATCTTCGCTCCGATCATCTTCATAGCACAACTCTAATAGAAACGCCGCCTTAAACAGGCATTACGCTGCTATCAAGATTGTGGTAGTTCTTAGAGATTGTATCAATGTATCTTTGTGTACGAAAAGACCGGTCGCGTTAACCGGTTTTTGCAGTTTTCTTTCGATTGTAAAGAAAAAGAAACAGTTTATAGCCCAAAAATATTTACTCGTTGTAAACTCTTTTGCGAAGGCGACTTCTTTATTTGTTTTGGGCAACTGTAGTTATGTCAGCATATTGACTGATGCTTACTGGTTTGTAAGTGTAAAAAAGTTTGTAAGTGATAAACGGTAAACTTTTGGTTGGTAATTGGATTTTGCAAAAGTCCTTGTCCCCACTAGGTGAAATTGCCTCGTACTCGACTGATGGTGTAAACACACACTGATTTTTTCTAGAAAATGTTTGCAGTGACTTTTTGGGCAAAATCTAAAAAATGAAAGTCATGTTTAAACTGTTATGTTAATATTAACTCTTATCCGCTCTGCTACCTCGCGCGGCATCTGTGGACAGGCAGCCTAAGACCGCAGGAGACGGCGGCACATCCTAGTAAGGGCCTAGACGCGACCGCAGGCATTGTGCGCGACCGCAAGGGCGAGTCTTCAGTAAACACTTATTACACGAACAATTACATTGGAATGCCGCCATGAGAACAATGTCTGCTTTACATACAGTATTATTTGAATGGCGTTGCAACATTTGCTTGGACGGAGTCAATAGGTGCGGAAATATAATTAAAACTAGCTACTCGTCCCAGCATGATATGCGTGTAATTTAGGAATGGACAGTCCGAGAAGGGGAAATTTGCAATATAAAAATGATTTACCACGAACAAAGAGATTTACAAAATAACTTCTTTTTAGTCTATAATATGCCACTAATCCTCATTCGATTCTTCACTTCCCCAAAAGCATTGCTTAATATGATGACCGTGTTGTATGTTCCTCTGATTTTTGATACATTAGTCAAACAATATTCTTTACCTATGAAGGTAGAAGAGGACGTACAGAAGATAGATATTGTATTCCAGAACATTATTTTGGCTCCGGCCGTGGCAGTTCCAATTTCCAGCTTTCATTTTTTTACTTTATTTGTATCTATTAATTAATCATATCAATCGAAATGCTGTGCGAGCTTTGTAAAACAATGTTTATAAAATCAATTGGGGCGTTATGTATATAAAATAAATAATCCCTGGACATTATTATATATATGAATAAAATATAATATAACCGCAGTGTGACAATTGAGTTAATCCGTGAAGTTGAATCTGGCCGAGGTGTGCGCCCGCGCCTGTTCCTATGATCGTGTCAGCTGCAGATTTATAACCATTGGCACATGTCGGCGCATCGATCGCTGCATGTGGCAGGTCGCTTTATTGGAAAACTGCATTTGAGATATCGAGGCCCTATGCCGTTTCCGGGTAATGTTTAAGCTTGATTCTTATTCTGGATGGGATATGTAGGATAAAGAACTCACAATACGGTACGGAACTCCATTTTGATAATACTTGTCAATTTATTCTTGAAATCAAGAAATAGCCCCTGTACAAACATCGTAAATACTCACTGTAGTGGAACTTGAAAGTATTTAATGACATAGCAACTAATAATGCAGAGTCAAATAAATAAATTGCCAAGGCAGTAACTACGTTGAGCATTATATAGGGCAATACCCTACCTTTATAACGCTACTAACTAAAGTAACATTATGTAAAATGTTGGTTCGCAATATTTTTGAAAAACTAAATAAGTAAATACTTATTTTACTGGCCTACCTTTCTGAAGCTAGTATCTATAGTAAACATATTCCCAATAATACAAAATAAACGAATAAACATCAAGATCTGTTGGCCATTCACCCCAACGAAACAGCCTCAGGCATGTTGCTATTTGACCTCTAGTTCAAAGGAATTCATTCACCATAAACGTTATTTAATCTTCGGAGCTAATATTTATGATCTATACTTTTAAGGTCTTAAGTGTTAGTCCTAACTGCGTGATTAACACCGTTAAATCTACTGATTCTAGAAATATAAAATATGCTTCATACAATATCCTTTCCTAGAAATTGGAATCCACTAGTTTCTTTGGCTTTGTATAAGCTTCACGCTAGCTTATTGGTGACGGACACCACTGTTAGAAAATCTACACAGTTAGATATATCGTCATGAACTCATGATACACCTAATTCAGTTCCCTTATCCCCAAGACTTCGGACGAACGCCGTTGCTCCAATAACCAAGCAAAGTTTTGCATCATCATTTAAGACAGGCAGCCCCGATTAGGTCATAGAAAAGAAGAGGAGAACTCACTGTCTTCATCGATAAATTGAAATGCAGGGGGGCGTGTCGCTAGTTATTATTCAAAAGCGAAGAACGAAGCAAAAGAAAGGCTTAAAAACATTTATACAATTCTAAAAGGATGTTAATTTATTCGCGCCACGAAAATTTCGTGGCTAACACGAACTAGCGCACGTAGGCACATACACGGAATTCAACATCAACTCCGTATTGTTGCTTGCAGTACATTAATTCTCGCTCCACTCCTCCAAAATCGCTCCAACAATTGTCGACGAAACATTTTTCAAAATGTTTTCAACCTGTGTTTATCTAAGCGTGACGCGGCGGCCATGTTGCGCGCGCGCCGAATTGCAGATTACATCACTGTGCAAAAAACGTGCGCGTGCAGTGGGGGGAGAGGGGGAGCTGCTTTAACGACCTTGGCCTTGCTCGCGCCGCGGCCAAGGTGAGCTCGCGATACACCACAATTATACTGCGCCCACCAGTCTACGCGCACACAGTGTGTAGTGGCCCGCACGAGAACGATCATTCGTTCATTACGGCCAATAGCACACGCTCTTCTAATTGATGCAATCGGATAGGTAGAAAGCACGCAGGTTTATGATAGCCGGTTATTATTCAAACAATTGCTGCATTTGGAAACTTTATTTCCGTCCGACACCAGTTGAACTAAAATGATCTTGGAAATCTTATAAAGACTCGACCAACGCATCGTCGGCGATGATTATGTTATGCATACCGTATAGTAAAAGAAATGAACTTCGGGAGCATGACCGTCTTATTTTAGGCACGGCGTTGTATTTACAATTACTCTTAACGAAACCTTTCTCCAGACAGAATTCAGGTATTTGATGGTCTGTTACTTTACTTTTCTTTACTAATGGAGCTGTTTCGGGCCGGGCCAATTGGTAAAGCAAACATCGCGAGGTTTTGACACCTTTCGAAAGCTTGGGCCAACAAAAACTTGAAAACAGGATTCTCGATAATAAAGCTGTCAAAACCAAATTGAATGTAAACGTTTTCATCAAACATTTATCGAGAGAAACTGTGTTGGATGTTTGAGGACTAAACGCTCCGATATAATACTGGCTGTTTGAGTTATTATTTACGAGAAAATATTATATAGCAGCAACTTAGTCAAGTGTAAAAATGTTTGGAGCATTTTGTATTTTGAATCTGATTTTCTCTTTCAAAATGCTGCTGGTTTAGTTGGCAAGAAGGCAGAATGGCTGCACATAGCCGTAATAGTGGAATGTATGCTTGTTATCTGTTTTGTGCCTGTTCAAAAAAAAATCAATCAAAAATCAAAATATTCTTTATTCATGTAAACTTGTATCAAGTATTTATGAATCGTCAATTACAGAGTGACTCTACCACCGGTATCGGAATGCAGTCATCTGTCGAGAAGAACCGGCAAGAAACTCGACAGTTACTCTTTTTAATCGCCAAAGAAATTTATACAACAATGATAATAAATCTATCTATACTAAGCCATACAGTTTTTCGTGTGAATGTAGATATAATAATAATAATAAAGAAAAAAAAAATTATAACTGTAGGACGTAGTGTAGATATAACAACAACATGAACAACAATGACAACAGATTTAAATACAGTTTGCGCTGACAGGGAGCGAAGCATTCCTACTACCAGTATCTACAGATCTCCATCATTAAGAAAATCTTCAATTTTATAGTAACCTTTTTTCATCAGACGGGTCTTGATCCACGACTTAAATTGATTTATGGGTAAGCTAACAACATCCATTGGCAATTTATTATACATTGTAATACTTAATCCTTTAAAAGAATTTCCAATCTTTTGAAGCCTAATATTTGGAATAGCAAGCCTATGTTTATTTCTTGTGTTAAATTGATGACAATCTGATTTCTTTGAAAAATTTTGTATGTTCTTTTGTACATACATAACACAATCCAGTATATATTGTGATGGCACAGTTAATATATTTATTTCCCGGAATAATTCTCTTAACGAGTCACGGGTTTTGAGGCCATAGATAGCGCGGATGGCTCTCTTTTGCAAAATAAATATATTGTTTATGTCAGCGGCAGATCCCCATAAGAGCAGCCCATATGACATAATACTGTGGAAGTAACTGAAATAAACTAGTCTCGCCGTTTCCACATCAGTCAGATTTCTTATTTTTCTGACAGCATATGCGGCTGAGCTAAGTCTTTTGGCAAGAGCAGTTACATGAGGCCCCCACTGCAATTTAGAGTCGAGGGTTATCCCCAGAAACACTGTTGAATTGACAATTTCAATGAGTTCTCCATTTACAGTGATCTCAGGAACCACCTGTCGCACATTCGGCATTGTGAATTTAACACATTTCGTTTTATTGGTGTTCAATAACAAATTGTTAACAGTAAACCAGTGTAAAGTTTGTGAGACAGCATTACTCACATCGTCAAATGATTGTTTTCGTCTGTCAACTTTAAATATAAGGGAGGTATCATCAGCGAATAACACTGTGTCACACAGGTTTTCTGTATAATATGGAAGATCATTAATATAAATTAAAAAGAACAAAGGTCCTAGTATTGAGCCTTGAGGGACCCCCAACAGTAAAGGGGCTCCTTTGGAATCAATACCATTCACGTTTACCTTCTGGATTCTGTCAGATAGGTACGACCTTATAAGACTTAACGCGTTGGCAGAGATGCCATAATGCCGCAACTTCATCAACAATGTCTCGTGATCAACACAGTCGAAAGCTTTAGACAGATCGCAGAATATACCTATAGCATCTTGCTTATTATCCCAGGCATCAAAAATTTATGTTTGAGGAGTGCTATACCTGCATCTGTAGTAGACTTGCCTCTAGTTCATAATACATTATGTATGATCATTGGTAACATTCTTAGTGGGTGGGTATATGAAATGCTGGAAGATCAACAGAGCATCATTTCGCATCCTACTCTATAGTATAGTTAGTGACACTATTGTCACTAAATATGCAGAATATTTATAATGAATAATAGAAATGAATAAGGCCAATTTTCAGCTACTTGACTTAAATTATTATGGTGTTGAATATTCTTTTTTAGTCAGGAGTCTGGAAGTTGTCGGTTTAGAATACCGTTGGTTTTGCTCCTGATTTCTCTTCCTTTGTGTTATGGGAGTAAGAAAGTGACTTGTACACTGTTTGTAATATAACCTGTGTAGTTGATCGTAAAAAATTTGACGCAGTAGCCAAAACCTCGGCTCGGAGAACATTATTATTATTCTTTCTTAGGAATCATTACAACCGAAATGTAACGTGAAGCGTCATGCGCTTGCGCTGCATAATAAAAATCTCTGGTATACGGTCCGGTGGGCGCGTCCTGCACGCCTGTTGGCCAGGCCTTGAACGTGTTTACTACAGCCACGGCATCGCCCGCTATCTATCACTCCGCAACGGTTCGGACACATCGCGCCTGCTAATTACTTGTTTTGCTAACTTATGCATGTTTATTACGGTGGAAATATTCGCGATGTTACATTAGAATTCTTTCAGATAGCACCATTTTTGCAACCTGTTTTTGTTAACTTCTTTTTTTTTATTACTGTTTTATTAAATATTGAAGGCAGATGAGCTGGTTTTATGCAGCTTTTCCAGCAGCCGCTTAAGAGAAGTACGAACACTGAGAAGCATCACCTATTGTGCTGCTATCCTAAGTTGCTATGCCTTTTCTGCTGAATTTTCTGCAGTTTGTTGAGCAGGTAAACGATTAAAAATAAGCATCAGATCTGGATTGATAAGCCCATACACTGGTGACGCACCGGTGTACATTATGATACAAACGCCATTTTACCCTAAAGTCAGAAAGAAGTTGTTGCGTGCTTTTAGAAGCGATAACGGTTTACTACCATTGGGGGTGATAAAGATTAATTATCAGTCCAAAATCTTTTCCTTGCCCCAGATGTTTCTATTAACAAATGTATTTATGGTCAGGCTTTCTCGCAAAAGTTTTAAACATAAGATTTATCATTACCACCTCGTATTTGTTAAGCATGGTGACCACAGAGATGGTGACTATCCAAGTGACCTATTATTGCAAAAATGATTTCAATAATCAACTCCTTTCAGTAAGACATTACTTACTGGGCTGATTTTTTTACATTCCTTTTTCCCATTCTATAAATAAGTAGTGTATCACCTACTAAAGCACCATTATTGAAAAGCTCGGAGAAGCTTAAGTCGCTGGCGCCCACGCGTGGTCCTAACGATATCCATCATTATTATGATACTCTCGTTATTCCACCGGCACTATATCAAAACTTGTTATAGTCATTGTTTTCGTTAACATTATCAGACTATGTTTTATTTTTGTCTAATATGTTTGCTTTTACTGAACTCTAAGTATAATATTATTTTCGTATTTTTCGTTTACAATTCAAGATAGGCATTAAGAAGTTATTATAGCCGATCTTCTGTACGTTTCTTGTATTGTATAATTTACCCCGAAGAACCATGTTGAGTTATTTGGTTGCCCATTTAATTACTGTATTATTTGTTTATCTATGCGCGTTAGTCATTACGAGATTTCTCAGCGTTGTCGGAAAACCTCCTCAGTATCTTAACAGTCAAATTGCTCTAACTCTGCATGTATTTCAATTAGACTGATTCCTTTACTTCTGGAATATGACGGTGGTTTCGCTATTGTTTTGCCTCATTCCGATTCATGGTTCATACGTGCCCTCGCTTAATCCACAAGGCTTTCGGAAAGTTATGGATATGACAATGTATACAGTATTGAATATTCGCTTCAGCTGTGTTATCGAGTCGTAGGCGCTGTGCAAACAGGCTGGTGGTCACGTTGGCGGGCGCGGCGTGCTCGTCACGTGGAGTGCCATGTGGCGGCGCTCGCGCAGGCGGCTCGTCCGTATGAGCGAATTATTAACCACGCTCACTACAAGGTCATATCACAACTCCCAAGCAATTTTTGACTATCTTTGAGGAGCAGTGGCTAATACTTCGCACTTAAAGAAATGGCTACGCAAAAGGCAAGGGTTCGAAGGACCAAAATATTGTATTTGGGTATTGCCTCGAAAAGTATTATATAAAGTTGGTTCTGCTGCTGATCTGTCTGATCGTGTCAGATTGGTGTAAAGAAGTTGAAGTAAAGAAAAAAAGTAAAGAAATAGAAAGCTACTATTACTAATAATTTGTATTAAATTAAATAAATTATATGGATGGATGAAGAGGAGGAGGAGTTAAATGATTTCGCACTTACATTTGCAATTTTATTTTCTGTATAAATGGTTAATCGTATTAAGAGATTGTGTGTGAAAGTACTAAAATTTAACTTTAATCCAGCCACACGGACTCTTCAAAGGAATTCCAGGTTTTTATGGAGTTGAAAATGATGAAAAATGTTATCTGGACAATAAAGGGGTTTACCCTTGTTTGGCCAAAAATTGTTTCCCAAAATATCATATCGCAAACTATTTTTCGCAAATTTTCATTTGGCAAAAAAACGTTTGGCAAAACAACGTATTGCAATTTTTTATTTAGCAAATCTCTTCTTTGGCATATTTTTGTTTCGCAAATTATTGTTTGGCAATGTTTCATTTAACCAAATATCATTTGATCAAATGTTTTATTTGGCAAAACTTACTCTTCCCAAAATATTGCAATGCATATGATTTACTAAACAGTGTGAGTGGTGCAACTGGTGCATAAAATACAAACTATATTTAACTAGCTTACGCTCCAACTTTGAAAATGTAATGCTGCATGGATGTTTGTTTCACCTTGGACAAATAATTTACAGGTAATAATTTCTTAGTTTATATTAATTTTCATGTTTAATACTTTTTATCAAAATTTCCAAATGATTCGTTAACAATAGATTTGAACAAGCGCTCGGCGGCCGCTGCCGCGGCACGCTCGCTTCGCTCGCTCGCCTTCGCGCGTTGATGGTCAGTGTTCTAACCTAACCTAACCCAGTAACTGATATAATAAACTTTAGGAAAATTCAAGCCCAGGGTTGTGCAAAAAAATACGCATCAGACATGACTTTTAATAAACAAGCAAAGTGTTTGTTAGCACTCAGCTATTTGCCTGAAGATGAAATACCGGTTTATTTTAATAAGCTACTACATAATATTGACGATCCGGATTGACAAAAATTTGACCAAATATTTTTTTGGAATATGAAAATTTGCAAAATGAATCATTTGCTATATTAACATTTGACCAAATAAAACTTGACTAAGTGAAAGTTTGCCAAAAGATAATTTGACCAAATGAAGTATGTGCGAAATATACAGTTGCCAAAGGTCCATTTGCGAAATGAAACATATGCGATAAGTTTTTTGCGAAGTGAAATTTGACGAAAAGTAATTTGGCCAAATGAAGGGATACCCAATAAAGGACTATCTGGACGTCTAGAGGGACATTACACTAAACTGTCGTTAAACTGGAGCCAAAGCCCATATGGAATGTATAAGACGTAAGAGAAGAAAGGATAATGATAATACTAACAATAATCCTACTATTATTATGAATGCGAATGTTTTTAAGAATGGATAGATAAAAAGGTTAGGCACTACTGAACGGATTAGATGAAACTTTCAGAATAACACATAGGTTATGATTTATTCACGGGCGAAGCTGCTGCCGGAAGATAGGAAATAATAATGCCATGTTTGTTGAATTTTGAGTAAGGTAGGCAGCCACCTGGTGGGCCACGCACGTGCCTGACTTACTTAACGCCATTTAAATGTATATATAAAACATTTATTTATAAACAAATCATTGTTATCAACCTTTTTAAACAGATTAGATAGCAGTATCACCTCAATAACTCATGGACACGTTTGCCGACTGCAAGATTTGTTTTCTACTGTTTTGTAAATAATATTTTCTATTCCTAATTATAAATATAATTTCTTAGGTCAACTTCATACAAATGATTTGACCCCAAAGTTACTTAATCATTCGTGTTATTGACATCAAAATTAACGATGAAAACAACGATATTAACTTATTTATAACATTTTTTATCAAACGGACAGGTCGCTACACTTTAGTCTTCAAATAACAACAATTTGGCACATGTTTTTTAACTGAAAGTTTTATAAATATTTAAATATTTTTGTTCTGTTCGAACACTAAACTTAAACAAACTTATTTCAATGAAGTAAAACATAATGATGCTTGCACAGACAACATTTCGAAATATTTGGATAATACGAGAATAATAATTTCTTTCTGAGTTCTAATTTCTTTTTCTTTTTGCGACGCCAAAAAGAAACTCGCGTTCAATTTTCTCAGTCAGCGTTTAGTGAGTGTTTTCTAAATAAATCATAAAGGGCTTGGAGCATGTTCTTTTGGCGTTGGAATATAAATGAGGTCCGCAACTCGCAGGCTGCGCGCGCGCATCGAGGCGGGCGAGTCTGCCCACGCGCGCCGGTCACGTCCAGCGAGCTGTGCTTTGTTCACCACGGTGACCATCATTTATATGGAATAGTCCTTTATCTCATTTTAAAAAAGATGGGTTACATTATATACTATAACTGGCCACTTACACTCAGACCACTTGAAAGGTTCGAAAATCAGAGGAGGTTGACGCTTCCTGATTAAGTGTCCCTCAATGGAATAAGCCGCAGTGACCGCTTATTATCAGGTGGGCTGTGTGCCTGTCTGCCATCTGATCCAACATAAAAAACTTTTGAAATATCATTATTTAAATATTCAAAATAAACTTATCATTACATTTAGAACTATTTATCTTACTTTCGTAGCTTTTGATTTAAACGCAGAGCTTTAAACACATATAGTCGGATATGACAATAGGAAGTACGAGTAAAATTAATACATGAAGTAAGTAGGTAGGTCATCAAAAAGACATTTGCACAAGTTTGTTTTTTATAAAATAACGATCAATTGATCAACGTCAAGAGGTTAGTCTGATTGACTTAAATAGTTGATGAAGTCGCAATTCCCACGGAGTCATGCTTGAGGCCATTACGCCTGCAATTTGTCCCCCGCAGGCGACGCGAGTGGGCACACTCGTAATAAAGTGATTTATTTAATGTCTTCATGTCGCATGCGCGAGTTTACTGCTGCAATGACTTTGGAATGCACAATACGGGGATAACGAAAAACACACAGATCAACTACTTCACTTTTTATGTATGTAATAATTTTACTTGTCATTGTTTACTGCTCTCTTAAACTTCATTCTCATAGTGAAGTTTTAGACAGGCAACTATATTAAATGTAAAACTTGAGGAAAATTATGAACTGATGATATAAGAACATCAAAAAATAGTATCAATTTTGTCATAATGACATCAAAGCCCCAAAACTATAAAATAGGAGTTTTATAAAATAGCTGCTATTCTAATGAATGGGAAATAATTACCCCAGTTTCTTTTACTGTCAACCGAACCGATACTCTAACCATGGACAAGTTGTATAATTATTTATAAAATCCCAAATAAATCAGACCCTCATGGTCACCTCACCCTCGTTTGACGTTCGTGACGTGCCCGTCACCGCGATCTGCGCCCGCGACTCGATCATCGCTCGCCACGCCATCTTGCACCTTATCCCTACGGAATAAGAGCCAGCACGAGAGATGAGATCTCGAGAGCGATACGGGGTCTTTCAATTATTCACGAGCGGAACCGAACACTTGTACAGGACATGTTTTATGTCAGCATCCCTCTTGAAAAAGCGCACGATCGCCGTTCCTAGTGACTGATGGATGTCCGCTAAACTTGAAATATAGTGAAGGATGTTTCGCTTCGTCGTTTGGAAGGTATTTTGTTTGAGTGTATGATGAAATATATTAAATAATATTAATGGTTGGTGTGTCCATATTGTATTACATTAAAATATTATAAATGCAAAATTTTGTGAGATTGGCAGGATGTGTGTGTTTCATTATTTCACGGAAAATGTGCAGTCATAATTAACCATGTTTTTTTTTGTCAAAGATCGGTGACGTCACGGGCGGCAGCAACTAATGTTTAATATTTAATGCAAACAGTGCCAACAGTAGTAGCCATTAAATTGTTAATATCAAAACTCTGTCACTCTCATAGTGGCAGCAGATTTTAAATATAAGTTTTTATCTACCCAATCGAATCACTTCTATTGTCAACCAGATCACCACATACCAGAACCATCATATTATTATAATATTTGTTAAACCCACTTACTCAGTAGTGAAGAATAAACCACTGTTCCGCTGGTCGACATATATTTAATATCGTGGAAACTATTATTACTTGTATTTACCCTGGTCAGTTGGACGAGCGTGAGCATTTAAATACAGTAAACACAGCACGGCAAACAGTTTCATCGTGTTTTACTTATAAATATTTAAATAGAAGTATAGCAAACTCCACAAGTACGTGACTAGGCATGATTAATTAGGTTTATTACGATTACTAGCATTTAATTAACTTTCAAGACGCAAAGGTTTATTGATGAATTAACGACACATAAGTAGTAAGATAGAGGTGGCGCCACTAAGTTCTTAAAGCAATTTAAAAAATATATTTATAATAGGACGAAATCTACGCAATTATTGTCCAATATTTTCCTTTCAATATCTATCATCCAGCAAATCACGTAACTGTATACAACCGGTTCGATTCCTACCTTGGGTCTGGTTGATGGTAAGAGTTTTTCAGTCTTACCACCCCACAGGTATATATTCTGTGCCACAGGTGAAATCTGCCGCCATAACAGCTCTGACTATGATCGAACAATAGTTATGTGGAGCTGGTAAACTAGAAATCAAAGGATCGAAGATCAGAAGAGCCTACAATAGGGCAGCGCATTGAGCGATATGCATTCTGGTTAAGTTTATAATAAAATTATGCCTCAATAGAATAGGCCACAGCAGTAGCCGCTTTCTCAGGTGGACTGCGTGCCTTTCTGCTAATTCACATAATAAATTAAACAATTTAAGTCATACTAATAATATACACACATCAACACTGTCTAGGGATATTTTGTATAAACTCAATTAACTTAAAATTTATTAAAAATAACATACAACATATATATATATATTTATAAAGCTTACTTATTAGGCTATACTTCAGAATAAAAAAAATACTGTTTTCTTTGGCATAAAAAAATTTTCTTCAAATAAAGAAAAAATGCGAAATAATGGTAAACTAACAATGAATGTTTTTCTCAAGGAAAAGTGAAAAATAAGAAAAAAATATTCTGTTTTTAACAGTAATGTGAAAAATCAGTAGTCAGTAAAACCACCCATGACGTTAATAACGGTCCTGCAACGGTTTTTCATGCTTTGGATTAAGTTATCAAAGTCTTGCTGCAGAATATTGTCCGATCTGGCTAAGATGCGTAAAAAGTTGCTCTTCCGTCGCAATGTTTGCAGGAAAAATCCTCAAAGCCCTTCTTTGGAGCATGTCCCACGCGTTTTTTATGGGGTTTAGATCAGGCGATTGAGCGGGCCAGCCTAAGACCGATTGGTCGTGCTCCTGCACCCAGCTCGTCACCACTCTCGCTGTGTGAGGACGGGCGTTATCGTCCATGAGCGCGAATTCTTGGCCCATCTGTAGTCGATGGGGGTAGATTATTGGTACTAGCACCTCTTTACGGCATTTTTCACCCGTCATAGTGTTTCTGATTCAAACGTGGTCTGTTCTCCCATCAACATGAATTCCTGCCCAAACCATAATTGTCCCGCCGTAGTGTGGATGGACTTCCTGAGGGTGTTAGGGGCGGCTCTCACGACCAGGAATTCGCCAAACACGTACTCTATGTGTATCGGGATGGAAACCGAACCGAGACTCATCGGTAAACAGCACCACAGACCACTGGTTATCTTCCCAGAGCAAATGTTCACGAGCCCACTCTAGTCGTAGTCCACGATTTTTTTTGCGTAGGGCTGGAGTACGAAACGGTCTGCGAGCATGAAGATTAGCTTCATGCAACCTCTTTCTTTCAGTTTGGTCACCCACAAGCAACTGGTGCTCTGACTGGAGCCTCTGAACCAATTGCATGGCCGTAACATTTGGTTGTCTTCTCGCGGCAACTTGCAAAAATCAGTCTTTTCGTTGAGTGGTTATGCGCTTTCCGCCCGGGTATCTTTTAGCCACTTCACCAGTAACACGATAACGTGACCATGTCCTTGATATCACCTTTTGCCTTGTGTCAATCTCCTCAACAATGCTCTGTTGAGCAGCCCCAGCTTGGAGCATTACTACTGCCATTAAAATCTCCTCTCTCGATAAATGGCGCCGCTACATAATGCAAACAATAACATTAATTCAAAATTAATCAATAACTTGTTAAAAAACTAAAATTTGCCACAAAAAAATTGCCAAATACTACTGTCGGTAAATTAAACCTACGGACTTCGCTACCATTATTCCGCGTAAATCGTTTGTTTTTAATTTATTTTTTCGAATTCAAATTTAGAATCGTTCAAAATGGCTGCCGAAATAAGCTTTCTTCACAAGATTTTAAAACTGACCAATATTTTTTGATTTAAAGAACTTTATACAAAATATCCCTAGACAGTGTTGATGTGTGTATTTGCTCATAATGCTAGATTTTGTCGCATAACGTATTTCGTCCAGTCTATTAAAAATAAATAAAAATAAAACCGTCGTCTCTCAGAACTTGCACAGTCTAATTATCGCAGTCCATTTAAAAATTAACTGCGAGCTCAATTCAATAAAAAAACTCGTTTCGGTTTCTCGTCCGAAACGACGACGTCTCGTCGGACGAGAAACCGAAACAGAATATGAATCTAAAAGGAATGTGAATGGGACATTTATTTTGTGCATTTGCATATGGAACGAGCCGGCGACCGGCCATCGGCCACGAGCGTCCACCGGCCACTCCTGAATAAAGAATGGGCTAGTGATGCGGAGATGTTTTTAAGTCGAACATATTATCTATTAGGGAATGGTTTGTGGAATAATGTTACATACACTGTTTGTTGTGTTTGACGTGGCAAAGAATTGCCTCTTCATACCATAGCAGTCTTTCGCTGGGAACTGAGTATTATCCCAAAAATAACCAATGTCCTAATTAGCCAATGTCTCTACCCAATTTCGTCAAACACGGTTCAATGTATTGGCAAGCGTTAAGAACGATAAGATAAGACTTACTTTCGCGTTTATATTATAATATATATTAGTATAGATTTTCCCGAAAACAATGTAGAGCCTACAGCATCACTAGCGGCACGGCGCGGAAGAAGAACGAAGTTCTGGTTGCCAAGCTTAATTCAGCGCGGTGGAAATAATCCCTTCGTAACGATTTTTATCGGTATTTTTAACACGCCTCCTCCGAGAGTCGCGGTGCACCGGTGTCGTCCCTTACTATTCCTACACAATTAGGAGCTGTCTGTGTTTATTTTCACAACATTTCACGTTTCGCTGGAGCCGATGGTCTGAACTTCCCGGCCGAGTGGGTCGGTGTCACTTTTTTTTATATGCACCGTTGGAAACAGATTTTCTGGTTTCGGAATAAAATGTTGTTGGGATTTTGTTTTACGACTAAAAAAAGTAAATATACCCTTTTTGTATAGAGGTTTCTGGATATAACTAGCGTTTGGGTTTGGACGGCGCTGTGTGAATAGTGTCAGAGATTTTTTTTATCAAAGGTAATAAAATGTAGCGGAATGGAAATGAAACGCGCGTATGAAAACTTCACAGGTATTTTTTGTGTAGCCTCAAAACCAATTACCTCAACCTCAAAGTCATTTACTCTTAATTCTGCTTAGGGCGATTAAGTTAAATACTCTCTTTTAATATCAAATCAACATCATTAATTAACTACCGCGTGACCTCCACTGAACTGAATAATTCTACTCGTAAACAACGGACTTTTGCTTTTACAAAAATGAATTGCAGCGCATGTAAAAAGCTATTGGAATCGAAAGAGCATATGAAATGCCGCCTTTGCGTAAGCAAATTTCATATCCAGTGTCTAAATATAGACAGGAAACAATTTAATGCTCTTAATAAAGAATACAAATCAACATGGATATGCCCTACTTGTAGTAATCGCACACGCCGAGTGCGTTCTAATGACAGTACCCCCGTGCGGCAAAGTACCTGCGCGCCAACTATGGTCGACGGGTCTCTGAATATGTCCTGTGACTTGCCGGACCCCAGTGCTACTTCCCCTTCCTCAGAATTGGCATCTACAAGTGCAACAGTTGCCCTGAAACCGGAGGTTACCATGGAGAAAATTAGTTCACTCCTAGATGAAAAGCTTAGCACATCCCTTTCCATTTTCATGGAAAGCTTCAGGAAAGTGATAAGGGAGGATGTTAGGGAAATGGTGAAGAGTGAGATCGGATCGGCTATGTCCGCCATGAAAGAAGAGTTCAGCGTTACAACCGACTTTATTTGTGCGGAACAAAAGGCACTTCAAGAGGAGATAAACAAAACTGCAACTACTATCACTCACATAGAGGATGAGAACAATAAGCTCCAGTCTGAGATAAACAGGCTAAATAGTCGCCTTGCAGGAATGGAAAAAATTACGCGCAGTTGCAATATAGAATTGCAAGCTGTACCGGAACGCAGGAATGAGAATGTCTTGACGTTATTTAGGAAACTCTGTGAAGTTGTAAAGGTCGCAGTGGATGATGGACATGTTAGCGCATGCCGGAGAGTCGCTAAACAAAATACAGCCTCTAACAGGCCGCGGAACATAGTTGTTACCTTTTCATCCCCACGGGTCAGAGACCTGGTATTATCGGCAGCACACCGTTATAACAAAGCTCATCCTGGACGTGGTTTAGTTTCCTCAGATCTTGATATCCCCGGTGAAACGTGTAGGTTCTATGTTACCGAACATTTATCGCCCGAACAGAAGTCCTTACACGCAGCAGCAAGAAGAGCAGCCAAAGACCATGGTTTCAAATACGTTTGGATCAAACACGGGCAAATCTATATGCGCAAGGATGACTCTTCGGGTGCAATACTTGTAAAAACCATGGAATCGCTTAACAAACTACATTAATTAGTAGTTTGTATTGTTTCTTTTTTATATATTAGGGTTTTATATTTTGGTAATTGTTTTAATTCAATATGTATAGTTTATTTTATCAAAATTTAGGAAGAGCTAGGTCTAAGCTAAACGAAATATATTTAAACATATCAATAAACAACTATGATATCATCTGCCTCACTGAAACGAATTTTGATAGTAGTGTCTATGACGGCGAAATAATAGATAGTCGATACACTGTATTTAGAAGAGACCGGGAAAGCTCACATTCTACAAAACAGGGCGGCGGAGGCATCCTCGTTGCTGTCAACAATCAAATTACTGCTACCAGACAAACTTGCTGGGAAAGCCATGTCGAAGATATCTGGCTATCCATCCCACAACATAATTCTCACAAATCTTCCTTTAATATCTGTTTATGCTACCTGCCCCCGGACCTTCCACTTAGCGACCTCGTTAGCTTTCACAATAATTATCAAAAGGTTACTCTTAATAGTAGTATTGACGATAATTTCTTGTTACTAGGTGATTTCAACACCCCTAATATTACCTGGGAAAAGCTCGGCGAACACGGTTTCTTAACCCCAACTGGTAGCCATGATAAGAAAGCCGCATTACTAGTTGAAACTCTAACCATTTGTAATTTAGTTCAATTTAACACAATCCCTAATAAGAATGGTCGCTACCTCGACTTAGTTTTTGCAACCCTGCCAGTCTCCGCCATTTCCGTTACTGAAACAGAACCGATTTGCCGAGTGGACTGTCATCATCTTGCTTACGGTGTGCATATTTCTAATTTTAAAAGTGACAAGCCCGTTAAGCCTAAACATAATAAACATTTTAACTTTAATAAATGCGACTATTCTAACTTGAAATTAGATTTGAATAAAACCGACTGGGAAAAGTTATTATGTGCGGGAGACATAAATGAAAGCGTTGATAACTTCTACTCTAGAGTCAATGAGTTAATATCTGAACACACGCCGATAATAAAAGAAACTCCCGTTAAATACCCGAACTGGTACAGTCAAGGCCTCATCCGCTGCATCAGGGAAAAAAACAAATACCACAAGCGCTACAAAAAGTTCCATAATCCACGTGATTATGACGCTTTCTCATTGCTCCGCACAAGGTGTAGGGTATTAATCGCGAAATGCCAAAAGTCTTACTTATCGTCTATTGAGGAATCCTTGGAGGATAACCCAAAGGCATTCTGGCGATATGTGAATGGTAAAAAGGGCAGAGTTACGATTCCCCAAACAATGACCTACAACAATAAGACTTCCTCCGATGGTCGCGGCATTTGTGAGTTGTTCTCCGAGTTCTTCGCGTCGGTGTACGATAACTCTTCCTCAACTGAACCAATAGAATCTCTGAATCTCCCTCCTGTTTTTAACTTTACGCTTCATAATTTTAAATTTACGCAGGCAGAAGTCGCCCTTAAAATGAAACAGCTAGATGCACGTAAAGGTCCCGGGCCTGATAATATTCCCCCAAAATTTTTAAAAGCTTGTTTTGAAGAGTTATCTTTGCCTTTGTGTATTTTATTTAATAAATCGATTACAACTGGGATTTTCCCGACCCGCTGGAAGGTGGCCAGTGTTACTCCCGTTTACAAATCGGGCGATAGAACATGTTGTACAAATTACAGGCCAATCAGTATCCTGTCAGCAATTGCGAAGCTTTTTGAGTCCCTGGTATACGAGCCGCTTTATGATCACTTAAGTAAATATATATCTGATAGACAGCACGGATTTGTCAGAAAGAGGTCCACATTAAGTAACCTTCTAGAATTTAAAAACTATCTTTGCCACGAGTTTGCTTCTGGAGGGCAAGTTGATGTCATATACCTAGATTTCAGCAAGGCGTTCGACAAGGTAGACCATTCTTTGCTCTCTTATAAGCTTTCTTACTACGGCATACATGGGTGTCTCCTGAGATGGTTGACGTCTTATTTGAGTAATAGGAATCAGTTAGTAACTGTCAAAGGTTACTCTTCCTCTTATATACCTGTAACCTCCGGCGTCCCACAGGGATCCCATTTAGGGCCGCTTTTATTTGTTATATTTATAAACGACTTAGTGGATCGCTTATCGTGTCCCTCTCTTCTTTACGCCGACGATTTAAAGTTGTACAGCAATGCACAGGACTGTACGATACTCAAAAATGATCTGAGAACGGTCTCTGAATGGTGTACCTCTAATAGAATGAGCCTTAACGTCAACAAGTGCAGCGTTATCTCCTTTAATAGAAAGTGTAATCAAGTAATCCACGAGTACCAAATCAATGATATAATTTTAAGCAGAAGTGAAATTGTCAAGGACTTGGGGGTCTACTTCGACTGCGCTTTAACTTTTCGCGCTCACTATGATTACATTGTGAATAGGAGTCGTAAATTATTAGGTTTCATAGTAAGGTCCACTAAAGCTTTTCGGAATCCGCGTAGTATCTTGTGCTTGTTTTTCAGCTTAGTGAGAGGCATTTTAGAGTACTGTTGTCCGGTCTGGTCCCCATATTACAATGTTCATGTTGATAGCATCGAAAGAGTGCAAAGGAGTTGTTTGAGGTATATTTCACGCAAATATAATTATGGCCGATCACTCAAGGATTACAGTGAAAGGTTAATTGAATTTAAAGTAATTCCCCTTCACGCCCGTCGCAAAAGGTATGATTTGCTCTGCCTACACAAAATAATGCATTCATGCATCGACGCCCCCAACTTGCTTTCATCGCTCAATCTCAATACCCGTTACAGGTCGCGCCATCCACACACATTCTCAATACAAGTGTATAAAAACAATACCCAATAGTAAGGATGTGTCGTACTTATAATGATGTGGTTCGCAGTGGCGGAGAGATAGACGTGTACAATGTGAGCTTTTCCCGGTTCAAGAGAGCCGTTACCGATTTGATCAAGGCTGAGGTGTCATCGACACCACAGAAGTAAATGCACAAATCCCCTGTTTCTTTTTTTTGTTTGTATAAAGTTAGTGTAGTAGCTTATAAAAATATGTGGATCATGCTGTGTATGCTATTTATAGATTACTGTCTAGTCAAACTTAATATTGTATTAATTTTATGGCTGTAAAATTGACTGTGATCTGTTTGCGTACCTATTATAAATAAATAAATAAATAAATAAATAAATGAACATTGAACATCCAATCCAAAAATCATCGGAGTCCCAAGATTACAGATGAGTTCTGTAATATAATTTTTCAGAGGCAATTTAACACAGCTGCAAAGATGTGTTTAACAAACACTTTATTTAACAACGACACGACTTAAAACAAATTGTGTTACATTTTTACTATGGAAGTAGGTACTAAATTAGGATTTCGTTATAAAAATGCTTGCGATTATAACACAGGGTGTTTGGTGGCAGGCGCCGCGCGGGCTGCACAGTGCACATTGCACCGCAAGTTCAAGACCATTGCCCCCCTGTCTCCTGTCCCCCACAGGCCACATTCCCCCTGCACCCGCTCCCGCCGCGGCCCTCGCGGAGCTTCCCTTTCACGGCTGTTGCTGGGAAATGGCTTACTTGCACAGATTCGAAAATATTCCGTGTTCGGTTTTCAAATTGCAGTTTTGACGCAAACCGTTTCTGTTGCTCTGTGGTTGATGTTTGACGCCATCTTTGAATATAATTTGACGTTGATAAAGGTCGTTGGGGTTTGTTTATTGAAAACAGTTGCAGTTCACGTCCGTGAGTTGCAGTTGGTAATTTAATGATAGTGTGCATAAACTTAGTTTTACGCCTGAAATTAGTAGTTAAGTACTATAAAACGCCGTGGTTTCATTTTAGGAACTGGGTCTAATGCAGTGATAAAACTTGAATTAGGTTTTAAATGACATAAATGTACAAAATGTTATCTAAAGGCCATTAGCTTTTGTGTAAAGGTTTTATATAACATCCTTCCATACTTTCGCGTTAGTTTTTATAATGAACCGACATATTTAGTACTGAATTACTGATGACCTATGTAATTGATTATGATCAAACTTAATTTTAAAATAATTCAATGATTTATTTTATTAATAATTATCATTTACTAATGATTTATTTTATTTAAGAAAGTTTTTCCTGTATGTATTTATTATTAATACATATTTATTATTAATATATTATTATGGGCCCGCGTGGTGGAGTATGGCCCACACTATCTCACAATTGAGATAAGGCCTGTGTCCCAGCAGTGGGAACGTATATAGGCTGATGATGATGATGATGATTAATATAAACACATACAGGAAAAACTTTCTTAAAATAAATATTTACTATCTATTTAAAATGAAAACCCCTAAGACCCGAGCTTTTTGATGATGTCCTTTAGTGAGAAAGCTCGTCGTAGCCGCTTAACGTCAGGTGGGCTACGTGCTTTTTCGCCAACTGATGTTGTTAAAAAACAATGTAGACAGGCAGATAAATCTTTTCCAATGCATTGTTCTTTTACTAGCTTGAACCAACGAATAAAAACAGTGTATCTTTGCTTCCAATTTAATCCTTCGCAGTTATTATACAGGGAAATGTAATCGAATGTGAAACAAGCGGACGTTTACATTGTATCCATCCGGTACATGGAACAGTAACTAAATATTTGATCTACGGAGCCGAGCGTAGTACAAAAAGTAGGTATATGGACTTCACTGCCCCGATATCGAATCGTATTTTGTTAGTATTGCCTATGTTTACGAACATACTACATAGTTCGACTACTACATGGAAAAGAGTGTGATTGGGAGACATAGATAATAAAAAATGCAAAAATGGGAAAGGTCTTACACAAAGTTCTGATTACTGTGATTAGATATACCTGATGTGTGTGCCTTAAAGGACCGATGTTTGTTTCCATGCAATGTAACTCTCTTCATTACAACTACTGAAGAATACGTCTGACAATTGCCTCCAAAGTTTCTAGCGCTCGGGCTTTCTGAAACTGTAAGTTCGAATGCCGCTTTGGGAATTTAGAGCAAGTTGATGGTAGCTTAATTCCCATAGTACAAAATTAGCTTAGTTTTGAGCCGGTTGCATACTGTGAAAAATAGCACTATTACATAATTTATATAATTTTTAAATTATATTTATTCAATATTTGTGTGATACATGAAGGTCACTTATGACATCAGCAAAAACCATTGAGTGTATGTGTAAATCTGTGAGAAAGGAATTTCCTCTCTGCTAAGTGTCTGTACTGTACCCCTTAAAGCCGACGTTTACATAATTTTACTAATCATTTCATAGACTTAAAAGTCTATAACAATACAAATGTAAAACGCTAATAATGTAATTGAAAGAAGATGTCTGTAAACATAGCGCTGTTGTTGCAGGTATGAGCGGGGAGGCGTGCGCGTGCGCACCGGCGCCGCCGCGGCTGCTGCCGGAGCCCGAGCCCGACCACCTGTACGACCACCATTCCTCTGAGGAGGAACTAGAGGTAATAATCCTCCACGTATCACAATACACAGGGTATCCACTAGTGATGTACAAGCCTCGAGGCGTCCAGTTTATTTTTGAAGACTCGACGCGGAATGGCAAGACTAAGTGAGCTCGAGAGGCTCGAAGTCCAGAGCCTAGCCCAGCCCGCGAACTGTTTGAGCCATGCCTCGAGCCTTCAAAAGAGCTCGAGCCTTCAAAAAGGGCTTAAGCCTTCAAAAAGAGCTCGCGCCTTCAAAAAGGGCTCGAGCGCCATACAAACGAGGCGAGCTCTAGGCAAAAGGACTCGGACGCCTCGAGCCTTGTACATTACTAGTATCCACTATGTTAGCGAACCAAATGTGTCTGATGGAGATGGTAAAATACCATCTCCATCCAGAAAAGACTAAACCACTCCACTCCTAGACTAGGTTTTACTTGGTGTTCCCCCATAAACGGCCGCTGATCTACATTATCAATCATGATTTGAGCGCGTGGACTATAATTGATTGGTATTGTGTCTGTAAATAGCTTGATATAGTTTTAGTTTCATATTGATTGAATCCATTACATATGAATACATAAGTTCACTTAAATATAAATATTCATAAATACAGCATCTTCTACGATTTGATGAGATACAAGTTTGATAAACTTTTGTTTGTTACGTTTACTTATTTATAGTAGTTAGTTAGTTAATCTAAAACCTTCAGGAAATCAATCTGTAATACCAAATTAGTTTACGACTACTCTTCACTTTTAAACTTTTTACATAATCACTTCAGTAAAATAATTACTATTTATACTAACTGCCCGCGACGGATGACAATGATAATGTATGACAAAACAACAAAAAATATATGCAGACGTTCTGAAGTATACAACAATTCGTCGACCAATATTAAATAAATACCAGATCACATAGCACAAGCACAAACAACACTTTTGTTAAGGGTATCAAAATAAACGAAGACACCATTACATACACATAAATAGATTGATTTGTATCAATAGCCAGATACAAAATTAACGCAATATAGCCATGCCCATTACACACAGTTTGTACTGAGGTGGCAGGTTGATTGGACCTCGTCATAGTAGAAAAATACCTACAGCCTACTCTACAAGTCAAAAGCGTCATCGACCCAATTTAATGAATGAATTCCAAATAAGATGATTACATACACAATTACAGACATGCGTTTTTATGTAAAAAATTAAATTTATTGTTATATTATTATAGCAAGCGTTATCTAGGTTATTTTGGCATTTCATACTGATACATTATCTAACTGATAATACATATTTTAGGACAAGTATAATTAATATTTACGTAATTGCAAAACCCTTGACCTGAGATAATTAAAGCGGTAGTTGGCTGATAGAAAGCACATACCTACAAAGGCAATAAATGCCTCAGCAGATAGGTAGCTTACTAGCGATCCTAGCGGACATTTGGCTAAACTTGTTTTTGCTTAGTCTGTTCTTGTTTTGTCATCATTTGGATCATTTGGTTAGTAAATAATCCATACTAATACTATAAATGTTAAAGTAACTTTGTCTGCCTGTCCGTTACACTTGCATGTCTAAACCTACCTTTTATCTGGCATGATGCTCAATTCCCATGGAAAGTTGTTTGGTTTTTCCATCTTTTGCAACTCATTGGATCAACAGTTCGACTTGAATTTTGGTTTTAGAGCTGTAAGTAAAGTAACAGGCAAATTTTTTTCGATCAAATATTTCACGAATTCGGCGACAATCGCGCGCTGAAATACCGATGTGAGTGAGGCAGACCTTTTGTGAGCGTTTAACAAGACTAAACTCTCGACACTGATACAGATACATATCCAAACAAACCTTTAACCGACTTTAACGGAACTTTCGAATGCGTCACATTACGTTATTGTATCGTAAAACAAACACGGCGTGAATCATTAGCCTCCAATAAATCACGAACGCGGAGTCGCGGGCAAAGGTTGCGATGTAAACTTTGAAGAAGGTCGCTGCAAAGTTCACCGCGACTACGGTGCCATTTCACTGTACTGTTGTTTGTCTAAACCGACTTGAATTTAATTTTGGGACAGCTTTGCCAGTGACATTTGAACGTTTCGATCTGATATTGTTGGTCGTTCTCCTCTTTGGCCTAGTGGTTTTGATACCGGGCCGTGATCTTCAAGTCCTGGGTCGAAGAAGATTTTCGTCGGATTTTTCGAAAATTCGAATACATCTCCGATTGCAATTTATCAACAATCTCTACAAAGTTGATGAATACGCTATTTAGTATTGAAACGCGAACACAGTTGAATTTAATTTTGCAATTCCAAAAATAGATTAAATAGGCACAACAAAACATTTTATGAGAAACAATATTGTATGTACAGTAGGTTGTAGGGGTGTAGGTTGAAGAGCATTATACATAATATTAAAAATAAGAAATTCCTAAGTCTTCTTAAAACCATCTCAAATTAAAAAACCGGCCAAGTGCGAGTCGGACTCGCCCATGAAGGGTTCCGTAGCAGCAAGTATCATCTTAATATAAAAGTTCTTGTAGTTCTTTGTAAGTTTGATCGACGTTTTTATATTTGAGTTGATTGAATGAGAGGAAAATTGCGGTTTACGATTTATGACGTTTCAAAAAAAAACTAATTACTTGATCTCGTTCAAACCAATTTTCAATGGAAGTTTGCATGGTAATGTACATCATATATATTTTTTAGTTTTATCGTTCTCTTATTTTAGAAGTTAGAGGGGGGGTGACCAACATTTTACCACTTTGGAAGTGTCTCTCGCGCAAACTATTCCGTTTAGAAAAAAATGATATAAGAAACCTTATTATCATTTTTAAATACCTATCTATAGATACCTCACACGTAAGGGTTTGAAGAAAAAAATTTTTTTGAGTTTCAGTTCTAAGTATGGGAAGCCCCAAAAATTTATAAACTAATTACTTGATCTCGTTCAAACCAATTTTCAATGGAAGTTTGCATAATAATGTACATCATATATTTTTTTTAGATTTATCGTTCTCTTATTTTAGAAGTTACAGGGGGGGGGACCAACATTTTACCACTTTGGAAGTGTCTCTCGCGCAAACTATTCAGTTTAGAAAAAAATGATATAAGAAACCTTATTATCATTTTAAAAGACCTATCCATAGATACCCCACACGTAAGGATTGGATGAAAAAAAATTTTTTGAGTTTCAGTTCTAAGTATGGAGAGCCCCCAAAATTTATTATTATTTTTCTGTTTTTGTATGAAAATCTTAATGCGGTTCACAGAGTACATCTCAAAATCAAAATCAAAATCAAAATATTCTTTATTCATGTAAACTTGTATCAAGTATTTATGAATCGTCAATTACAGAGTGACTCTACCACCGGTATCGGAATGCAGTCATCTGCCGAGAAGAACCGGCAAGAAACTCGACAGTTACTCTTTTTCATCGCCATGTTTGTTTACAATTTGTTTGTTACAATTACTGATTAGTTTTAGAATACCAAGCCATACAGTATAAAGTATAAGAATGAGACTATAATCTAGAAAAATCCGTGAGCCCTGGAAGACCAGTGCCCAAAGGTGGCACCTGCAGCACAAGTATGACGTATGTGCCAGCCATAATTTCACTCAACCATATTAGAGGGAATGTAACCACCCTCTACTTACTAATTTTCAACAGTATAGCTCTTATAGTTTCGGTAAAAAGTGGCTGTGACATACGGACGGACAGACAGACAGACAGACAGACAGACAGACAGACAGACAGACATGACGAATTCATAAGGGTTCCGTTTTTTGCCATTTGGCTACGGAACCCTAAAAAGAACAAAGAAATATTCGAAATAATTGGCAACTAATTAGGATCCACTGTGAGAGCAATACACTTGAAATAAATATTACCTACGGGAGTTTATTTTCCGAATGGCAACATTGAGCGCTGTTTCCTGGTGAAGTGGCCCTTAGTGGAATAGGCCACAGTAGTACCTGCCATCAGGAAAGTGTATCTGCCTGAAAAATACATAGCAACTAGCTCCTGAGTATTTTTTTAATAATAGCAAAACTGATCTATTCGAAAAATCTAGCAATTTTTGTTTTACCTGGTAATCGAATCCAAGTCCATGAGAGTTTACACTCGACGAGGCGTCTATCGTCCCATATTTCGCACTCAAATAAAGAGCTTTAAGCAATTTCAAATGAGCAGTTTCTTTACTGTCTTATTAAAGCAAAAGGAAGTGTAAATAATTAAAGTACGACGAGTCTTGTCATGCAAATAAAGTGACAGCTATAAAACTGAACCACCATTACACAATAGACACGCGTAAACCAATTCATACTAAAAGCATTATTTATGACTTTGTTTTCGAATCTCTAATCTCCGATAATACAATGGAGACTAGAGAATGATCATGGAAGCAAAACAATTAGGTGCATTAAATAACCCCGTGACGGGTGATAAATTAGTACTCGTAGATACACGAAAACAGCGATATTTTTACCATTACCGTACCTACGGCCGTTTGTCTTGATTTAAAGTTAATCCGGTTACGCGCTTATGTAATCTGGTTATTAGCCCCCTGGCCTAGAGATATGGGCTACTTCACGTTTTGCTTGGATTAATTCTTTTATTTCCATGTTTCCACTAGCTTAGAAACTGAGCTGTAAAGAATAATCTCAATTCTACTGTGGAAAAATGTGTGATTAACTAATAAACATGGCATTACCTTACTGCTTCATGGTTTCGAAATGTTATATGAAATTATGGCAACATCGAACATTCAGAAATTATTGATACAAAATCTGATATCATCATACAGATAAATTAAATAAAGATATTCATATTCATCACTCGCTTGCCAAGTCGGGTCGGCGATCAAACCCAAATTAGAAAAATCCCAACATAGGTGTGCACATCGCTCGCGGTCGATCCATACGCCTAAATATAGGGACACCCTTCATGAGCAGTAATCTGGCGAAATCAAATCATGTCACGAGTCGCGCATCATTTAACTGCGTTACACGGAAGCGCGATGTCAATCAAAATCAAAATCAAAATATTCTTTATTCATGTAAACTTGTATCAAGTATTTATGAATCGTCAATTACAGAGTGACTCTACCACCGGTATCGGAATGCAGTCATCTGTCGAGAAGAACCGGCAAGAAACTCGACAGTTACTCTTTTTAATCGCCAAAGAAATTTATACAACAATGATAATAAATCTATCTATACTAAGCCATACAGTTTTTCGTGTGAATGTAGATATAATAATAATAATAAAGAAAAAAAATTACAACTGTAGGACGTAGTGTAGATATAACAACAACATGAACAACAATGACAACAGATTAAAATACAGTTTGCGCTGACAGGGAGCGAAGCATTCCTACTACCATTATCTACAGATCTCCATCATTAAGAAAATCTTCAATTTTATAGTAACCTTTTTTCATCAGACGGGTCTTGATCCACGACTTAAATTGATTTATGGGTAAGCTAACAACATCCATTGGCAATTTATTATACATTGTAATACTTAATCCTTTAAAAGAATTTCCAATCTTTTGTAGCCTAATATTTGGAATAGCAAGCCTATGTTTATTTCTTGTGTTAAATTGATGACAATCTGATTTCTTTGAAAAATTTTGTATGTTCTTTTGTACATACATAACACAATCCAGTATATATTGTGATGGCACAGTTAATATATTTATTTCCCGGAATAATTCTCTTAACGAGTCACGGGTTTTGAGGCCATAGATAGCGCGGATGGCTCTCTTTTGCAAAATAAATATATTGTTTATGTCAGCGGCAGATCCCCATAAGAGCAGCCCATATGACATAATACTGTGGAAGTAACTGAAATAAACTAGTCTCGCCGTTTCCACATCAGTCAGATTTCTTATTTTTCTGACAGCATATGCGGCTGAGCTAAGTCTTTTGGCAAGAGCAGTTACATGAGGCCCCCACTGCAATTTAGAGTCGAGGGTTATCCCCAGAAACACTGTTGAATTGACAATTTCAATGAGTTCTCCATTTACAGTGATCTCAGGAACCACCTGTCGCACATTCGGCATTGTGAATTTAACACATTTCGTTTTATTGGTGTTCAATAACAAATTGTTAACAGTAAACCAGTGTAAAGTTTGTGAGACAGCATTACTCACATCGTCAAATGATTGTTTTCGTCTGTCAACTTTAAATATAAGGGAGGTATCATCAGCGAATAACACTGTGTCACACAGGTTTTCTGTATAATATGGAAGATCATTAATATAAATTAAAAAGAACAAAGGTCCTAGTATTGAGCCTTGAGGGACCCCCAACAGTAAAGGGGCTCCTTTGGAATCAATACCATTCACGTTTACCTTCTGGATTCTGTCAGATAGGTACGACCTTATAAGACTTAACGCGTTGGCAGAGATGCCATAATGCCGCAACTTCATCAACAATGTCTCGTGATCAACACAGTCGAAAGCTTTAGACAGATCGCAGAATATACCTATAGCATCTTGCTTATTATCCCAGGCATCAAAAATATGTTTGAGGAGTGCTATACCTGCATCTGTAGTAGACTTGCCTCTAGTGAACCCAAACTGATTACTATGTAATAAATTATTTACTTTAAAATGAGAAAGCAATTGAGAATAAATAAGCTTTTCAAATATTTTACTTAATGTTGGGAGAATCGATATTGGTCTAAAATTGGATGGGTCACTTTTTTCGCCTGATTTGAATAATGGTATTATTTTACTGTGCTTCATTAAATCTGGAAATTCACCATCATCCACGCATTGATTAAAAATAATAGCTAAATGAGGTGCAATAGAATGGATTATATTTTTTAATATATCCATTGAGATTCCCCATAGATCTTCGGTTCTTTTCATGTTCAGTTCTTTGAAAGTTTTATAAATTACTTCAGGACTGACATGGGTAAATTTAAAGGATGTTACACACTCATCCACATGAGATTTGAGGAGGGAGTTGGCAAGATGTGGGCTAGAATTTAATTGACAAGTAGTTTTGACTGCAATGTTAGAGAAAAACGATTCAAATGCATTCGCCACATTAGCATTAGAATCATGAATAATACCGTCAATATTTAAAGAGATCTTGCTAGTTTGTGTTTTATTTTTACAAGTCTCTTTATTAATGATTTTCCACGTAGCTTTGCTTTTGTTAGTGGCTTTCGATATTTTATCTTTTAA
Organism: Mecyna flavalis; assembly: GCA_949319885.1. Classification (NCBI taxonomy): domain Eukaryota; kingdom Metazoa; phylum Arthropoda; class Insecta; order Lepidoptera; family Crambidae; genus Mecyna; species Mecyna flavalis. The sequence goes on along the minus strand of OX439434.1, from coordinate 18,867,411 downwards.
GTAATTTGATTTTGCTACTGCACATACTTTTTTAAATAATTTAGAATATTTTCGTACATATTCTACAGTAGCAGGGTTATTTGACTGTGTTTTCATTTCATATAATTCAAATAACCTTCTTCTACTTTTGTAAATTCCCGTGGTAGCCCAGGCACTAAAGTTAGTCTTATTACTATCGATTTTAATAGTTTTTTTAGTAAATACAGATCTAAATTCTTTTTCTACAATATCAAATAATTTTTCATACTGTTTGTGTCCATCGGCACCACTAAGATCTGTCATGGACAATTTATTGTCTATACGCTCCTTAAATAGATTTCTGCGGTGTACTGTAATAGGCCTACAAACAATAGTCGACGGAGAACGAGCAAGAGGGCACTCAAACACTGCCAACTGTCCGCTGTGATCAGAATTTATAAAATTTATAATACTTTTTTTATTTACACTGTCATTGCAAAAAATATTATCCAAACACGTAGCTGAGGTAGCTGTTATTCGCGTAGGTTCATTAAAAAGTGGATATAAATCAAAAGATTGGAAAAGATTAAGAAATCTACTAGAGTTTTGTACATCTAAAATATTAACATTAAAATCACCACACACTATAACTTTTTTATTGGTGGTACATAACTTTCTTAAGACATCTTCCATAACAGACTCAAATTCATTATAATTAGCAGATGGAGGTCTATAAACACAGGCAATAATATGCCGCTCTAACTCTGCACACGCTATCTCAATAGTTCGCTCAACTGAGGCAGACACAATATCTTTACGTTCTTTAAATTCAATTGAGCTTTTTAGTAATATAAGTGACCCACCTCTAATGGCCGTGCCTCTGGTAAACGAACTAGCGAGTTTGTAATCATTTATACTTATAATTAACTCATGTTGCTTTAACCAGTGTTCAGTAACACAAAACACATGAATATTCCCATCATTTAAAAATAATTCAAGTTCCAGCTCTTTTCCAGAGACACCCTGTATATTCTGATGAATAACATTTAAATAATTTTGATTTTCCTTAATTACTAATTTGCAAGAGTTATCCTCTATTGTCTTGGACTTAAATTTAAATGATTAATTGGAATGGATTCCAATGTCTTATTAAAAATGTCCTTAATATTAAATGCTAACAAATTAGCTAATTCAATTTTTATTTTATAAGGCAAATAAAAACTTTTGCCAGTCACAATAAAATTAAAATTAATAAATTTGTTTGTGTCAAAAAACACAAATTTGTCACTATGACATGTACAATTGTATAAAGAAGTATTCAATATGTGAATACTGTTATTTTGATTATTTGTGTAACACCTGGAAAAGGGAAAACCACACAAAATAACTTTCTTTACATTAATTTTATCCAATACATACTGAAAGTGACTTTATAATCTCCCTTTTACAGGTGTTCAGTCCGTTACCCATCATTAATACAATGATGGAGTTCTCATTTAAATTACAATGTAATATCCTCTCAATTATTTGACTAAGAGGAGCACCTGGCAAACAATAGTTGATAACATTGCCATTTATTCTATACTTAAGAAGAGGCCCATAGCCAACCCCGAACCCATCAGAAAAAAGGTAAACATCCTCTTTTTTATCTGATGATGATACAATGGTATTGGATAAGTCACTTGTGTCAATTACATTTAAAGGTGACTGTGAGCTATCAGTGCTGTCACCCTGGTGCTGCTCAGTGGGACCTGCACTTATGTAGCTACACTGGCTTATTAGTTTATCTACTGTATTATTATGCTCACTGATTTGAGCCTGTGCAGCCACATATTTGCACGTCACACCCTCTAAGGATTTCTGCAGACTTTTAATCTCATCCTGAAGCTCCTGGGTTTCAATTTCATGCCGTGCCCTACTTTCGTCCAATTTTTTGCTAAATAGCTCCAAACTATCTAATAAATCTACACGTTGTTTTCTTAATACAATATTGTTAAAAAAACATTTTTGTTTCTTTATCAATTTGTTTGTTTTCGTTATAAATTTGTTTATTTTACAATATTTCTTAATTTTATTTTTACTTATAGGCTTAATAACTCTATTTTCTACTAACACTGAGCACTGGTTTTCAATGACACTATGTCCACTAGGCGACTGGAGCAGCTCCTCGTAGAGGCTGTGGGTGTGAAGTGTCGACTGACACAGCCTATCCTCTTCATATGATTGTAGTTTTTTATTTGCATCACGCAGGTCAACCTCGAGCTCATGGATCCGTGTCAGAGCCCGTTCATAGGTATCACTGCACTCGTCAAAGTTTTTCAATGTCCCGAGTAGCTGGTCCCGTTCACCAAGAGTGTCCATATGCAATGCATGAAGTTCAACCAATTGAGACTTCAGTGAGGAATTGTGATGTATTATTTTTAATGCTTCCTTTTCATTGTCAACATTTTCCTGTAGGAGTTGGCTATTTTCCCTCTTTAATTCAACAATTTCATGCAGTGCCCGTCTTAATTTTAATTCCAGGTCTTGGGATGTGGCCTTCCTGGTCATCATCTTAAAGGATGTACTGGTTTCTGGAAAAATAAATTATAATAAAAATAAAATGTCGAAGGCTTAATAATATGTACATCGTATATTGATGGGGGATCGAAAATTGTAATGATTCTGGCATGTCAAATGATGTTTTGATGACGTACGGCGTGTGATTTGGCCCTGCCTAACAATCATGCGTGTGAATATTTATGTTTACTCTGTGCCTGCTAGTTCAAAATAAGTAGTTCAACTTAAAATATCATCCAGTCAAAATTATGTCGCTTGCAATTTTTTTTGTGCATAACAATTATCTCTGATGCACATGATAAATATACTGCACATTTACAAAGTAAATATGCTTTTTGTTGTTCTCAATAAAACCACAAAAGGATTGCTCTTGCAAATGAAGAACCTTTTTTAACCCGGCAGTTTTATTATTTAAGGGTAATCGGTGTTAATTAATATATTAATAGAGTAACAAACACGCGAAGGCTAGATTCCCACCCATCGAGTTACGTAAAGAGATTAAAAAGTTGCGCGCGAGGTGAATGGCCTCTGCGCGAAAATTAGTAGACGAACGGACAAAAAATGACAACCCCGCTTCGAGCGAGCAAGATGTGGCCTAGGGCTGCCACGCGGGACCTGTCTCATTGTGACATGGCTATCAATCTTAGCAAGAGACGTTAAGGTCAAAAGATGGAAATCCAGCAAAGAAAAAATAAAATTAAAAAATTAAAACAAACAAGGAAAAATTAAAATGTTCTATTAAAATAGAAATAGACAATTGAACCATCATCCAAGGCTTGCAGGTTAACTTAATTTAGGCTGTCTTACTTTAGATCTATAGCCCTTTGGAAAACCAGACTAGCACCAAACTTTTTTTTTTAATTCGAATCATCGATCTGTGTCTTGTAAAGCGATCTTCGAAACAATTATGCTTTAATTTTATTTATAGAAAGCATAACGCTCACAGGTACATTGTAAGGTATTGTTGCAAAAACAATCTAGATTTTTAATTTGTCAAGCAACCCTGAACGCGGTGGGTGGGCGCGGAAGCCACCTAACACACTACTTTTCAGTCAGTTTTAATCATTATTCCCCTTCTTTTGCCCCGGTAATAAATTAAAATAGACACCCTAGCGAAATCTCCACGGGAATTGGCGAATTAAAATCTATCACAAATTATTATTCCTATTATGGGATTTGGAAAGGCCGATATTTGAAATTTTTGTTTTAGGTGTCACTGTCAGACTCTCTCCTACTCGTCTCTCCAGTAACTTTGGCTTTATTATTAAGAATAATTTATATGAATTTAATGCCTTTTTCATGTCTTCTTTGACGGAAAGAATCAAATCAGTCTAGTCTTTCCTGAAGCTTGAACTAAAGCTTCTGAATTAATTTGTGTTTATACTTATGGGACGGCAACTGGTATTGGTCGTTTTGAACACTTCCAACTTTAACAACTAAAATTATTAAAAGGGTGGTAGCGAGTAGGTTGCATCGCTAAATGGCCGATGCTTTTAGTGAAGACAATGCATTGCAAACATCGGAGGCTCCCCGTCTTGGCGCGGTCCGAAGGGGGGGGTCACAGGGGACATGACCCCCCCCAAAATCTAAGGTCAAATTGAAAAATCTCAAAAAATTTCCAAATAATTGGTGAATTCCATAAGTATAATTATTAATTATATATGATTTTGTAACACTTCCATAGGTTTCCTTTTTTTGAGTTTCTGAGGTAGTGACCCGGGCTGGTCAATAGCCACAAGGCTGGCTGAGGGAGTTTAGTGGGTAGTGGACGCTTAGTTTCGAGTCCCACACACGGCCGCAGGTTTAGCTAGCCTGCGGTTGTGGTACAAAAACGCATCCTCCTCAAAAAAAAAAAGGTAATGCGTGACCCCCTCCAAAATTTCAGGCTGCGACCGCGCCTGGCGCGAGCAGCCATTGTTGGTCAAGAGTCTCAAGAACCGCGCTCAGATTTAGCCGCCTTGTTGTCCATTACAGATGTGATATGATGTTACACTCACTACCCAGGTCCAAGATTTGAGAAGACTTATCAAATTAAAATAAAATTTTGCTTTAAAAAAGTCCAAAGATTAAGTAAAATATGTGTTCTTTGATGGGCCTGATTGGGAATCCAATTCGGGACTCTGATTCGTTGAACCTACTAAATTAATTTTGAATAACTTCGCATATTTTTGAAACTTTAGAAGAAAACTCTTGTAACTTTAGTTCAGAAAAACACACCGTTATACTCTAAATGTAAAAGCCACTGTTCCACCGAAAACAGATTTTACTGTGGACAAAACCTTAAAAATAGCTGAATGTTTAACCCTACAACTACAACATCCAAATTTAGTGAAATAAACCACAACACGGGTCATGGGTGACCCCATTAAAAACATGATTAGATACGTACACAATATCAAACTTTAATAACGTTTAACAATTCTTACAAGTTTCTTTGGATATGAATGGACTATATAAGAAATAAAAATGAAGTAAAAATCTTAAAATCTAGACACATTGATGACAAATAGGTAACCTGTGTTGTGCACATATATTTTTGGAGCACTTAACACATTTCTCTCTGCCCTTCCTATCTTTGGCTCTAGTGCATAAATAGCAGCGGGAACTTGAAGTTGATCAAGCTTGGGCTACTTGAGCACTGTTTTCTTCATCTACTCCCAAAATATGAAGCATCTCCATGCTTCATGTTTTGGGAGTAGAACTGAAAAATCTGAAAAATCTCCGAACCTAATGAGCGTGCGCATGCCGCCATGCGTCACGGGCCACTGATTACCAATTACGGAAGGTACCTAGACGCACAGGATTGTAGGTGCAAAACTCGCTAAATTAAAATAAAAATACTTATGTGTGGGGTCACCCATGACCCCATGTTGTGGTTCTAGGGTTAATGCAAAATAAATCAGTTTCATTATTACGTGGCAATATAAACTTTTCATATCAAACCAATAAAATACTAATTTCCGCAGAATGTCTGAAAGTCAGCCATCATTCATAGCGCCAGCTTAGCATCTTATCTAACATGTTTTATTATCAACATAAATATTCCATTGTTCGAACCGTACTGCAACACTTCCGCCACCACTGGCAAGCCATCGATAAGTTATATTACCTCTAATAAACGATTATTTATATTAAATAATTTATCTATGTAACACGACCTTTATTGCAACTTAAAATGTGTCATTGAATATTGTACCTACAATATTTCAAAGTACAGCTACCTTTTATAAATGAAAGTTACTTTGCAATACACATAACATTTTTGTCTCCTCATTTAATCACTATCTAAATGATTTCATTTTATTTATATTTGTCACTTTGAAGAGTAGAATAAAATGTAGTCTCAGAAGGATGCAAGTCATGTCCTCGGCAGCTGTAGTTAGAGGTAGGTATATTCATTCTTCGGAGCCATGCTTCGTCTTCCATTGACGCTATTTCGCCTCTGAAGGCAAGACAAAACAAACCGGGTTTTATTCATTTTTTCGTCTGCCGCCTGCATAACATTTGTTTATCTTGCGCTTGGCTTCAAATTAGAAATTCTTTTGTCTCGCCACTCTGTTAATTGCAAAAAGGAAACGAGTAATAGCTCTCCACCTAAGTAAAAACAAGTGTGAAGCTATAGACAGTTGGGAATCAAAATAATTCATTTCCCATTTCGTCGAGGTCTCAAAGATCTTTTTTCTGTCTTTAAAGGTTCTTCGTTGGTTGTCCGTTCCGTTTTTCTTTATCTGTCATCCATCAACGTTGAGATCTTTGAAATGAAAGACGATTCGTTTTCTCTGTTGAATGTGTTAATTTTATTATTCTTTTAACAAAAATTAAATTAATTTGCATTGTTTTTAGGTAAATCTGCCATACCTTAGGTACTTCTTATTATTTTAGTTTTTACCGTTTCTTTTCTTTTCAATATCAAATAAGTACCTATATATTGTAATAATTAGTTAATGTATTACACAATAGCTTTTAACTACGCAGCTTAAGCTTTATATTCCTCTTTGGACTTATTCAACTAGTAACCTCACCCCATGGAACAGAAAAAAAAATCTGTTCCTTGCCTCACCCACACAGCCCGTCACCCCAGTAATAGCATCAACAAGAATATTCCTGAATTTCCTACACATCGCCGGTGGCGACGGGACTCTAACTTAGATCGATATGTCCAGCCGACTTACGCATTTATACGCAATTCGAATATGGAGTGCTGTATTATCGCAATATTTAGCGTGGCAGCAATAAAATTAGCGTAGTCGGGTGATCTCTTTTTGGTGCGGCGAGGCGTAAAATTCGTCGCCCGCAGCGCGCCGCGGTCTGCGTCGATACACACGACACAATCCTATATACGCTTACAACTCTATTACTACTATGGATGATTGTTGATTTTCTTGCAGACCTTCTTCTCGGTAGGCCATTGACGTCTGTGTCGTAAAGTCGAGATCAGTCTGTTAATATCCCACTGAAACAAGTCTCCGTAACTGAAATCTTAAATACAGTAATATGTCTATACATTTGTTTAACTCTAACATTACATTTTCCATGTTCTATCAAAGTTCAATTCGATTTTTTTTCGGTCCGTTGCTGATTGGACGTTGCAAAATGTTTATGTTTAGAATATTTCCTTTTTTTTTTGTTCTTGCAACACTTCACTCTCATAAAGTCTGCTCCTTCCTAATCACAAGAATAGTTAAGAAGGAACTTCTAAAAGTAACTGCATGTATGTACCAACGGCAAAATGTTGAAAATAAGGTTGGCAGGACCACTTTAATTAATTCAGTTCTTGACCAGAGTACTAAACGAACCATTTGAAAAGAGGGAATAGGACTATCATAATTGACCCTTGAATATAAGTACAGGTCGCGGGCAGCTAGAATTACCTACTTTAAATCTGAGGGACAGTAGAGACGCTTATATCCGATCGTGACTACTGTATGTTCGGAATGAATTTCTTGATAATCGAGAATATGGTCTGCAAATATTAAATATTGTGATTGAAATAGCTGACATTATTATTATTAAATAATTATGATCTCAGTGCTACATGCGTAGGGGTCGTTCAATTTATAAATATAAATATGCAACGAGCAATGGCTTAGCAGGGGTAGCAAGGGAGTGGAAATATTAACATGGGTTACCTGACCTCTAACTTATAAAGATTTATAATATTAATTTTGAGGCCCAGGAGGCGGTGCTGACCTACATTGATTATGATATTACGTTGGGTTCATAATAAGAGTTTATCCGTGATCTAGGAATGCAGATGAAAAATGAATTAAGGTCAGAAAGTTTTAGCTGTAATATAATCATGATACGATTGGAGATTCTTATGACTGAAATGTAATATAAGACTTAACAAATCATCCAAAGTAAGAACTTTGGATGATTAGTAAAGTACATTTAGAACGAGATTAGGATGATCTTTAAAAAATACAATATGTACATACATGACATTCTCAGCAAACTTGTGGTCTCCTGGGTATTAGATCAAGATAGGCGTCCTGTTAATGATCTTTTTAATAATAAAATCCATATCATTTGTCTTGGCCTGTTGATAACGTCCCACGTCCACCTCACGAACTAGTCTAGAATCGTCCATAACTCGCCACCGACGGCAGTACCGAGCTGATGAGGTCCGCAGGTGATCAACGGCACGCCGAGCGGCGCGTGCGCGGCCGGGCGCTGCGCGGGCGAGTCGCGGCGGCGCGGCGCGTCGTCCCCGCCGCCCGCGGCGCCCGAGAAGCGCAAGTGGCCCGCGCAGCCCTACGACCGAGACGACCTCGCCGCCCGCCCGCCCTCGTCCGACGATGATGACACGAAGGTACGCCATCTTAATTCACATTCGCACTCATTTGCTAACACGTGACGCTTGGCTTCGGTTGGAGTTGGGGAATGTTTTGCTTTTGACCTGTTAAAGTTACGTTAATGAGCCATTGAAAAACTAATGAGCAAATGAAAAACAACGAACAGAGCTAAAAAAACTATAAGTAGAACAAAGAACTAATGAGCTGAGATAAAAACCTATACAGAGAGAGAAAATTGTATTGCCGAGTAACACACCCAAATTCGGGTTTCCTGTGAATTTCTGATTCTAATTCTAGAAGGTTATGGCGTTGTATAATTTCATATTTGGACGTTTGTATGGGTACCTTATAATAGCAAGTTGGAACAGCTCCCCCAGTCGTGTGGTAATAATATTATTTCAGAACACAAAAGAGAGAGAACTAGAGGGGTTAAGTTTAGAGTTACTGTTGAATATAAAGCGTCCATTCCGAAACGTTAAGCACGCAGCGGGGGCCCTTCTCACTAATCTGCGGGAGGTATTCTTAAATCCTTTGCCTTGCATTATGAGACAGATGTTTTTACTAAAAGTTCGTTCTAACTATGTACAAAGTATTTTATATAGCATCACTACCCTCTTACTTTTGGTTCTCCTAGTAAGAGTTTCGAAGTCGAAATGTTTTCGATTGCAGTATCTCTGATATATCTAGACTTCCTAAATGCTGGATCATGGTTCAAAGAACAAAGTGTTCGGAAAACAGAAGGACCATATTTTATCCCAGTAGTTGATTCTTAGATTTCTTAGTTACTACACTCTTGTTTTTTCTGCTGCTGACTTCAGCACAGTAACTGTTCCGTCCATCGGCACATGGCTGGTTAATCTTAACTTTGCTTCGTTTTACGTCACTCTACTACGATATTTAACCAAGTTGGGTTTTCATACAGCTCAAGTGAAAACCGAATTCCACATCAAACTTTAACGTATCAAAGCAAAACGTCCTCTAACTCGACAACCCAATGCAGTGATTAGTCTGTCAGTGGCTGGTTCTAAGGAGCGTTCGGTCGGTGTTCCAGGTGGAGACGCCCGTGCGGTTCCGCACGTCGCCGCCGCTGGAGGCGCTGAAGCCGCGGCGCGCGGGCGCGGCGTGCGGCTGCGAGGGCGCGGCGGGGGCGAGCGCGGGGGCAGGGGCGAGCGCGGGGGCAGGGGCGGGGGCACCACCGGCGAGCGAGCCCCGCGCGCCCGCGTCGCCGCGCCGCCGCCGCATGCCGCTGCCGCCGCCGCGCCGGCATCGGCCTGCGTTAGACTTTGACAAGATGCAGCAGGTACACACCTTTTCACTAAACATCTTTATGAGTGTCTCCGTGGTACCACTGTAGCACGTAGCCACTGTAGCCCCTGTGCTAGGCACAAAGGGGCCGCCGCACCAAAACTCCAAACTCCGGGTGGGTGTCTGTCCTGCATAACCTTTGACAGGGCAAGTAGACCAATTGGATCATGACAATACGGCCATTCGACTGAGCAATATTCCTCACGATGTTTTCCGTCATTGCCAAGCAAGTAAAAAACACATAATGTGTAACAACAACATTTGAAACCACCTCGCTACCACAGCTCTACCTACGTACAATAACACTTGTGTGACTTGTGCAATCAAAAATATAGAATTCATCTCCGAAAAACCCAGATTTGTTTCACTACAAAGATCGGTCTAACGTCTCACGGTGAGATCTGTCTAACTTCTCTGTCATATTCCACTTAACAAAACTTGTATCGCTGGAATGTAAAGCATAAACACGATTTGATTGTGTCAATTGTTCCCACCTCGGTGCCCGGTCGAACGGCGAGGCGTGACCTCCGACCGCGGCCGCTAGGCGCTAACCAATCATGTTTACGTTTAGTTCTTATTTAGAATTATATTGTAATCTTAACCACTGTTCTTCTCAAGTTTGGTCAATATCTTCCAGATCTGGCATTGCTCGTTCTTACCAATCCTTCTTTTATTTTGTATCATATAATTATATCATATCAAATAAATAAATAATATTACTATTTTCTTGTGCTTGTTTTTGACTAGGTGTGAACGGCACCTTTCCTTTCACCCTCTCTATTATGAACTTATATCCCGTCAGTTCTATTGAAGTTCAAGTTTACTACCACACTAAGACTTGTGACTTGTGAGAACAGCAGCGTGCCAGTGTCCTAAATCAAAAATGTCTGTCATCCGTCTTGGATGCAAAGGCCTTCATCATTGAAGCCAAGTAATCGCTACAATTATGCGTACTGGCTTAATAACCACGCTTGCCAACTGTGGATTGGTGTGGAACGAGCTCAAAAATTAAAACCGTTTTAAAGTAATTTGACAGTATGCATTTTGGTTCTGATGCTGCTGTTCCAATTCCTTCGTACTTAAAACGACATGATTCCAATGCTCCTTTTCCTTTGCAAAGTCTCACACTCAGGGCAAGTATTCGCATTACGGCGGGTAGTGCAAATAAACGTAAAAGCGCATGTGTGAGCCCCGCCGGTGCATAACCAGCGCACGCCGGTTCCCACGCACCGCACATGCTGCCGGGAAGCCATATCGCGTAGTTTTTACGACCAACGCCTCGTATGCAAGTCTAGACTGGCTCGGTGACTGATAAGTTCGTTTGGTAGCGCTCATGTGTTTAAACCATAATAACTAGTACACCAGAGGTCGCGGGTTCGATCCCCGCACGGTACAAACATTTGTGTGCATGAACATGTCTGTTTGTATCGGTCTGGGTGTTTCTATGTATAATACCTATGTATGTATTTACAAAAAAAAAGTATATAAGTAATGTTTATCCGTTGTCTAGCACCCATAGCACAAGCTAATGCTTAGTTTGGGGCTAGATGGCGCTGTGTGAATAGTGTCCAAGGATATTTATTTATTTTATTTATTTATTTAATGTAAAAAGGCAAACTACTGCCACTAATAAGGCATCGTATTTACCGAGAAAACTCGCAAATACTTATCACATGAATATTCGGCATGGGATTTGAACTCGCGACCCCTCGCACATAGGACAAGATCACTATCATGCGCTCTATCCAGCCAATCAGATCTCTTCTCGACGACTTTCGACTTGCGACATGCGTTGCTCGCTCAATTAAGCACATGACAGTATTCTAATTACGCTTTCACGTCGCATCAGATAGGCAGATTCAGCGATAGCCCTCAAACTAACGACTTACACCCTGTTGCAGAAAGCTCCATTAAAGTTAATGCTTCATTAAATCTAATGCTGTCACTTTTCGTTGTCATGAAATAAAAAGTGACAGCAATAGCTTTAATGGCACATTAACTTTAATGGACGTTTCTGCAACTGAGTGTGAGTCCATTACGCGACTTGACAATTTGCTCGGAAGACAAAATGTCTGCGGCACGCATTAAGACCTGCACACGTTGTGACGAGGTCGCTGACCGCGACGACTGACCTGGGTCAAGCTTAACTTCACACGTGTGATGTTGCACCTAAATAAGTGCTTATTTAACAATAATCGTTTCATGACTTGCATAATCGCTAAAACAATTTGTAGAGCGGGTGACCAATAGCTAGCCAAAGAAACAAAAATTGTAACCCAAAACGAACGTCAAACAATTGCAAACAACTGATAGAATCGTAAGTTACAAATACATTTTATTAATCTTTTAATTTATGAGATGACCTATAAAAACACGTTTTTGTGGTTATCTCAATAAAGCGTAAGATGTTTTTCTATCTTTGTAGGTAAGTATAGAATATTCAAGAATAACTTGTTTTTGCGATGGAATCACTTGACCTTTCCAATAATTTGGTCAGATATGTAATGTATTCGTCTAAAAATATGCCTAAATTATCTATCCAGCTCCAAGTAGCGGAGGAATTGAGCTAGATATAATTATAAACATTAATCGGCATGGTTGTAGCCGGCCGTCAGATAATTGCCTAATAGGTTAGGACTGAACACAGCATGCCTTCTTCATAGTAAGTACAAATAACTAAATATCGGACCACATAACAAACATTGAAATTCCAAAGTGAGTAGAAGTACTTGTAGTCTGAATATGAAAATCAACGAAAGACATCCACAAAATAAATACAAAATTCATCACGTAATGGTTTGTCCTGGATGGGAATCGAACTTATGATTACTGACGCATGGGACAGGTCACAAACGAAAGCGATAGTGTATCAAAAATTTACAAAATTGCTCTGAAAAAAAACTGAATTAATGTTTTGTTCAACAGTTTTGCCTAGCTAAATAACTAAATTTTCTTTATTACAATATGTTTAAGTACTTTAATAAATTATTATCAAAACTAATAACTCACTACATCGTCGGTACGGTCCAATGTAGCTGATTGAACTAAGTAATTGAAAGCGGAATCAACGAAAAATTAACAATATTTACATTTCTTACAAGGTATTGAAATAGAACCAAAATACTTCCGTCAGATAATTGCGGACTGCAACACTAGGGCAACTAAGTGCAGGACGCTCGCGGACGGAATGGCCGGCCCGTCTGTCACCCTAGCGGCTGTAAATGAGCACTGCGTCTTAGCAGGGCTGGCTCATGGACCGATGATCTCAGAAATATCGCGGGAACGTGATACTTTTCCGGGATAAAATCTTTCTTATGTAACATCCGCTTCCAAATTATCTCCATACCAAAAAACACGACAGTCCGTTGCGAAGTGAAAAAAGGACAAACTAAAACAGCATTTTTCTAGGAATGAGGCGTATATATCGGAACAGAAAAAAATAACAGGTTTCATAAAATAACAGTATGGAACTGTTGTCTGTACCTATAACAACCTGTTCCAGTTCCACAACAATTTCCCATGGGGACTGAGTATTATCCCGGAGTAGAAAATGTCCTTTCCTAAGGTGTAGTCTATTCCTATACTAAATTCCATCTAAACTAATTTAGTAGTTTGGACAACATGACATAAAGTAATATGAATATGGAAAGATGTGCAAAGGAAAACCTATATAGACAGCCCTGGTGCATGTAAGGTATCATTAAATGCGAAATGTGCACTTAGCCACTAAGCGGTCAATACTAAGTAACACTGGTTACTTAGCTAATGTCGTTACTTTACTTTGCAACTTCGCACACTTTATTACGAGTCATATTTTACTTTCAATTTTGATATTTATATTTTTTACAGCCACGAGGCAAATTACTTAATGTTATTTCTTGGGCCAGCTTTACCACTGATACTTATTTATGTTCGTGATAGTTATCTATTTATTCTATCAGATAACAATATGCTGTCTTTTTGAGAGTAAGTTATCTAAACAACAAATAGCTTTTATTTGACATAACATAATCGCGTGATAATAAAAGCTCTAATAAAATAAATGAATTTTACTAAACGTCTCAGATTAATAAGAAAATAATTACAAATTATGTGAAGAACTGGCTCCACTCCCTAGTCTGAATGAGACGAATCTACCGTATCTCATTGAGTGGCCGCGATGCCGCATCAATGGTCGGCATTCCTTGCGCGCGCAGACTGGCCGCCTCGCGCGCTCGCCCTATAAGGCAAGACGTGGAATCAAAACGATGCATTTACGCTTTTTACGCCACCGTGATCCGGGTGCGAATGTGCAGTTGTTGCAGTGCAGCTTGGTACAAGCTATAGGCGTGTCACACATTGCAATATACAGTTGATACAAGTAACTGCCTCCGTGGTACAGTGGTTAGAGCGTTGGGCTCTAATACCCTCGATTTCGGTCAGCCGGCCGACCGGTCCATATCTCTGCAGAAGGCAGAATACTGTTTGAAAATCGTTGCCCTTTTTTGAACTATAAGCCTCTCCCAAATTCTACTGACTCGCAAATTAACATTGTCGGAACAATATGGGGCAGATTTCACTTATGGAACCCCAAAAAAGATTTACCAGACGCAAAGCTAGAACAGAGTTAATCTGATCTGGTACCAGTAAAATACGAGCAGGATGTTTAATTTACATGGCGGTCTCACGAGACAGTTGTTATAAGTGTTCATGTGTTGATTTCAGCTGAAAGTGGGGGGTGGCGGTGTGCGGTCATGGCGTGGAGTGGGCGGTGCGGGCGGCGAGCTGTCCGTGTTCTGCTGGTGATGCCACGACGCCGCCCCGCGCGCTGCCGCAGGTACACATCCACTGTCACATCACTGCCACTATCACTGTTAACACGGCGTGTGGGCGGCGAGCTGTCCGTGTTCTGCTGGTGATGCCACGACGCCGCCCCGCGCGCTGCCGCAGGTACACATCCACTGTCACATCACTGCCACTATCACTGTTAACACGGCGTGTGGGCGGCGAGCTGTCCGTGTTCTGCTGGTGATGCCACGACGCCGCCCCGCGCGCTGCCGCAGGTACACATCCGCTGTCACTGTTAACACGGCGTGCGGGCGGCGAGACATTCGTGTTCTAATGGTGATTTACACTCCCACTGGCACTGCCCCTATTACTGTCACCACGAGAGCGATTTTATGCGATGCTTATCGATAATGTGGATTAAAATAAAATTGAATTTTTTGAGTCCGACTATTAGCGGCAAGGATTTGAATAAACAACTTTGTGTACGCTAGCACAACAGCCAAGTTCTTTATAAAAGTATGTAGCCTTTTTATTATTATTTTTCCACATCAGTTGGCAGACAAACACGCAGCCCACCTGACGGTCACCGGCCTATCACATTGAGGGACACTACACCAGGAAGCGTTGCTCAATGTGCTGCCAGACTGTAGACTCATCTGCTCTTTGATTACAAGTGTACTGGCTCCTACATTAATATTGCCGGAACACAGCCAGAGCTGTTATGGCGGCAGATTTCACCTGCGGGGGTGGCAGCTAGCCAGTCGGACTCTGAAAAAGCCCTACCACCAACCTGACCCGTACTACCCATACCATGGGGCGAATCGAACCCACTCGAACCCAACCCACCGGGTTTATGCCCGAGCGGCTTAGCCACTGTTTCATGGAGGCGGTCAAAAATGAGCACCTTTGTGCACACTAGCAAAACAGCCAAGTTCTTTATAGAAGTAAAGTAGATTATTTAAAATATTGGCTTATGCCTCATTGTCAGTGTTTCTGGGTTTAACGTTATTCTTTTCCGTGTTCCAGATTTTGTAGGGCCGTACTGCGGCCCGCCCGCTCGGCCGGCGCGCCGCGCGTAGCCGCCGCCGGCTCTCTGAGCGACCATCGAGTGCGCGTACGGTTGCTAGCACCCTCGCCCGCCGCCCGCGTCTGACCGTCCCCCGGTGGTCCGGCGGACTCCTGTTTTCGAAATGTTTGCCCCTAAGTATGGGTCCTATTCGTTCCTTGTGTGTAAACGATGTATGTGCGTAGATTCCGAGTCCGACCGTTCGGATGATGTTTTCTGTTGTTACGATGTCGGCCTTCCGCGCACCTGGCAACCGTAGGCGCCGCTCGATCCCCGGCAGGTCCATGCCACGCATTGTTGATGTCTACGTCTGTACATATGCATAGCTCCCCGCTCGTCTGTCCCCGATATTCCCGTTAGTGCAGTAAGATAACGAAATCTCCAAATTACGTATCCCCTGTTTACGCAGATTACATGTTAGACTCTCTTAATGTTAGGTACACACGCAACAATGTATGGCATATTCGATATCCATCAGTCCCGATTAGCTTTACGATTTACGCGGAACGTTCCGACTCAAAGTCGTGACATTTTAAACAAATTATATTGATACGAAAATTGACAAAGTCAACTTATTAAATATTTGACCATTTCATGATCATATCAAGTTACATCGCCGCATTATTTGATTTTTCTCGATATTTTTAATTCCTAGGCGAGGGATTGTAAGATATATTTCGCTGGCTACACAGGCTAGTCTTCCTATCGCCTAGTTACTTTTTCTAATCAATCGAATGCTTAAGGTGGGTTTATCACTGTTTCTTTATGGTTGCACTCAATAATGATCAAAGTACAAACTTGAAATTTTATAGAATTGTAATGTGAAGTGGTCCGTCGCGTGTGACCGCGCCTGGCGTCGCCCGGCCTGGGGCGCGAGCCACCGCGAAATGTTTTATTCTCACAGTGTGTAGTTTTTTGGAAATATTTACTCAAGTGTAAAATCACTGTTTAATAATTAAATCGGGACGATATTGATACGAGACAGAAAAAAACAATGGGATTTGACATCTCACAGTCGGACTAAATTTTATAGAATATGTGAATTGTGACATACGATTTACTGCATCGACGAACCCATATCACATCTGAATTGTATTTTGTACGAGGCCATTGCTAGGTTACTGTACCCAGAATAGTTTATTGTCTATTGTGATAACTATTGTTGTATGCCACACATACGGCAGTATTCAAAAGTGAAAGCGACTAAAGCAAACGCCGCCGCGGCCGCGTCTGCTTCAGCCAGTATTACGGGGCTCCGCCTCACGTTTTGATCTCGAATTGCGACTGACGCGCTGGGTATTTGTGTTAAACGGACTATGAGCGGATAGAAATTTAGTTTGTCGTTTTATAAATTTTATATCATTTTCTTTTAACATAAATATCCATGCTTACGTGATTCCATCATAGATTAACTTTGTTTTACCATTTAAAATGTCAATTGATATGAAGACGAGCTCGCTGCGGAGTAGTGCAATAGGAGTGGGACGGGACGCGCCCGCAGGCGGCTCGTCGTTCGTACAAGTATATCGGTTGTACCTAGATGTATACTTATGTTAGTAGTTTTTTTTAGCGGGGCTAAATATTTTGTTACTCGTATTGTGTTATAAAACGAAACAACATAATAAATTGTGGTGCGAGTGGATTCCGTGAATTAAACTATAAAGACATTTAACAAATTTTCAAATTAATATGATAAAAGTACTAAGACTTTTTTTAAATCGCTTGGATAAAGATTGTATGTACATAGTGTTAAGTTACGAGTAGAATAAGAGCAGACTTAGATGTAGTAGGTATATATAACAAATTGTAAGGCGAGGCGCCGCCGCGCCGGGTCTATTGTTAACATGTTCTCTTTTTTTAATTGTGTTATTTTCATATTATTATTTCTGCTATAATTTCGTTACTGACCTTTATAATTGTTATCGTATCCCAAACTAAGCTTGTCACTGCGAGATTATGCAATATTAATTTAATACGAAAACCGATTTAAATCTAAGCTCGCTATGAAATATTCGTAATTGTCTTGGCCCGGTACACTACCGTGCCATTTTTAGTGAGTAATGAATTTTATTGATCATTGTTTTTTTAATGGTAATTTATGTATAAGCAATTGAGTTTTTTATGGTTGTTAAGTTATTAATGTTTAAAACGGTTTTCACTTAAATCTGCTATGCAGAGATCTGCCTGTATCTGCAGGAACTTCCACAGGCCAATGTAATGGTTCTTACGCTTCCTACAGTTTACACACCAGTTTGAAAGAATCGCGATGTTGACATGCTCATAGTTACAAGAATATCTATCTCTTACGCACAATAATATGTAAACGAACAGCGCGAAGTAGAAGTTGCAGTTCGACAGAGTTCTAAAAGTGCGTAAACATTTTTAAATCTAAGTAATGCAAATATGGCAATTCAATAATGTATTTTTTTAATCGCCTAAGTAGGTATCAAGTTTTATCCATACTTTCTGAGATTTTTATATAATTATTCAATGTAAGTACCTATCGATACGATATCTCTCTCGCTGTAGCAGTAAAGAAAGTAGGTACGACTAATGTGAAATAACCCGCGGCATTTCCGATTCTTTCTAGCTTGTAGTGTATTTGCAAACAGAAGCTTCAGAACAGGGGGCCGATTCTCTTGGGTAGAGGTACCTATAGTAATATTGATTGAAAACAAAGTTTTCATAAGTTTGTATTGGTATTAAATATTTTTTTGTGATTTCGCGCTGTGTGACGACATATTGGATTTAAAACATTATGATTTTTCGATCTCACGCTCTCTATATTACGAGAATTGACCCCCAGAGCCTAACACTGGCTAAAAAGTGGTTTCGACTGATTGGCAACTTTAGCTTCGAGCAACGACTCGCAGTGACCTATAGTTTCAACAATCAGTGGTGATATTATAAAAATAATTTATATTATGTTTTTATATATTGAATTAACAAGCGTAATAAAGAGTGAGCAATGGCACTTCTGAATTGGTGTTTCATTATTCCCATGTGTTTGTGGCGTCTATTACCTATCCCCAAACGACAATATTTAAAATACTTCCAGTTGTCTGGTCCACGAACCAAGAGTTTGTACCATTATTAACAACGTGCTACTGTACAGTAAATGCCTCATTTACTGTGTAGTGAGTGACTGCTTAATACACGTTTCTTTTGTTTCTGACTGTACCATACGTTAAAAAAAATACTGTTTTAATATTAATACTTGACCGAGCCATTTGGTGTAATGGTCGAGAAGTCGGCTATTACACCAGGGGTCGCGGGTTCGATCCCCGCACGTCTTCCACACAAGAAACACCACCACACATCACACGTAGAAGCGCAAACACATAATTTAATTACTGGGTTATCAAAAAAGAATCACAAAAATGAAAGACGTTTTTGCTTCAAAAACATTGTAATGTATAGTTTACTAATTTATTATCACAAAAATACTTACACTAAACTTAAAACTGAATGATCCATTCTTTAGATAAAATAAGATATACAGATAAGTTATACATTTCAGTAGAAAAGAAATATTAAGTTACTAAAAGGCAGATTTGTACATTACTGTGTGAAGGTCATCATTATCTATAAATTATTCAATGGGCAGTTCTATGTCAATGTTTAAAAAATCCTACATATTTATAAATTTATAAATGCAATAAATAATGAAGTTGAAACAAGTTCTGCAATTATTCTTTAACCACTCAATCCCGAACCGGCACTCGGGTGCCGCGTAACAATAGATTTTCTATTGTGTCTGGTGATCCGGGGCTCGAAAGATTAAACACTTTTTTCATTGGGTGTGACATTTAAATATTATTATCAGTTTTTAACTATTTTAAATGGCTTAAGAATTCAGAACATACAACAGATATGATTGACCACTAATTATAGCATACATTAAAGTAAAATGAGCCTCTGGGTATTAAAACTTAATAAATTGTACAATATTCACCAAATTGATCCTGGCAATCTTGACTGTTGATAATCATGGAAATATTATTTACCTACTTTGTCTCCTGATAAAATGTATTTCAGTTACAATTCACTCATTTTAATTCACTATCCTCTCCTTACTCACATAACCGCATGCATACAATTTTTGACTAATCAGAGGAATAGAAAACAGATCTCAGCACTTATCACTTATAGACAAAACTACGTCTACAACTTATCTTTACTTGCTTGTACTGAAACAGTAAAATATTTCAACAATGTTCTACTTTTCTTACTAGATTTTGGCGTTTTATCTGTAACAGAGTTTCTTCTTACGGGCACATTCTCTTTAGGACTGAGCGGAGCTGTCAACGGTTTCTCCGAGACGTCAGCCTTGCCTTTTTTCTCGCGAGTAATAAGCGTCAGCCAGTTCGTGGTGTCCGGCTTCTTCTTCACCGGCGACATCAGCCGCAGGTGGGGCGCCTCGCCGTCCAGAACGAAGTTCGGCAAGTTCTTAGTCGGCGTCGTAAACGATATGATCCTGACCTTCGTCGGCGACACCTTCACCGGAGATCTGTTCAGCGCCATGGAAGGCGTCAGTGGCTTGGGACTCTTAGGCGATATCCTCTTGCACGTCTTCCTCTCGTAGTTCTTCGTCGGAGTCAGGAACGACGTCCCCGCCTTGGGCGGGATGTACCCCCAGTCACTCGAAATACAGGAAGATTGCGCGTCCAGGCAGCTCCTCTTGACGGGACTGACATCGGCGCGCTCGTCCCGGGCGCGCTTGATCCCGGCCGGCAACAGCTTGGGCTCCTCCTCAACTGAATTACTTGGCACGTCTAGTTTCAGTCTTTTAGCTACCGTCTCGGCGTCGTCGGCCTCGCGCGACGCGTTCATCAGGTCGGTCAAGCAGCGCTTAGTCTTCCGCGTGGAGGGATTCATCTGCGTCCGGAGACGCTTCGAGCTGTACGAGCCTGGAGTGGAGCCGGCCTTGCGCTTCAGGGAGTTCGGGGTTTTATCCAGCTCGCCCCAGTTGGGCAGGCTCGCCACGTCCGTGCGCGGGACCAGCTCCGCGCGGCCCTTCAGCTCCACGTCAGGGTCGGGGAACTCCTTGCCGATGCGCCAGATCTTGTGGCGGGCGTCGTCGCTGCAGGTCACGATCTTCATGTCGCCGCGCTGGCACCACGCCGCGCAGGTGACCTCGGCCCAGTGCCCGGCCAGCTTCACCACCGGCTCCGAGTACTTCACGTTCCAGATGTACGCGTTCTTGTCGCTGCTGCCGCTCACGAGGTACATGCCGTCGGGGCTCAGGCTCGTCTTGATGTAGAAGGTGCTGTTCTCGTGGCCGACGTACCGCTGCTCCGGGAGCGTGCTGTACGTCGAGATGTTGAAGCAGTAGATCACGTTGTCCATGCAGCTCGCGTAGAGCCGCATGCGCGCGTCGTCGACGATCAGGTTCGTGTAGCCGTTCCTCGTCGAGCTGCCGCAGTAGGGGATCGAGTGCTTCGGCAGCGGCTCGCGCTTGTAGATGGAGTAGTTCTTGCGCAGGTCCCACACCTTGATGTTGCCGTCGCACTCGCCGCAGGAGACGAGCGTGAGGTCGTCCTGGAAGACGAGGCCGGTGACGCTGATGGCGCGCGGCGCGTCCAGGCGCGGCCGCTTGGAGTGCGAGCCGGGCGTCTTGGGCGCGAAGCCGGAGTGGCAGCTGAGCAGCCAGTTGTCCGGCTTGAGCACCACGGCCGCTGGCGCGCGCTGGCGCACGTCCCACACGGCCACGCGGCCGTCGCGCGCGCCCGTCGCGAACACGGCGGGCGGCCCGGGCCGGAACGCCGCCGTCTTCACCGACCGCGTGTGGTTCGAGAACACCTGCACCCGCTTGGGCGAACCCTCCGCGACATCCCACAGACAGGCGGTGTGATCGCCTGATAATATAAATATCATTTATCTCTGAGTTCTTGATGAACAGCTTAAGTCATCATAACATGTCACTATAATTTTTTTTGTATAATCATTTAGAACTGATAATTTTTGATATTTACAATTAAAGATATTCAGATTCTATGGTGTTTAATGTTTAACATTGATTACTACTATTATTATTTAAAGAGATTTGGTGTTCAACCCTACTTTTTGTTGTTGTTCAATAAATAAATTATTATTACCTGAGACAGTAACAAAGTTCATGTAGCCAGGCATCCAAGCCAGATCAAACACTGCATTGTTGTGGCACTGGAAACCTTCTAGGGTGTTTGCAGACAATACTGTGGATGTGTCCTGTAACATTTGAAAATAAATAAAGTCAGTACTAATACCATATTAGTAAAAACTGAACTTTGTGGTGCAGTCTGTTTGCCTCACCAACATTTGGTATCCGCAGAATACCAGTGGTCGTGATATTCACTAAGCTGTATGTCACTGCCAAATACTGAGCGGAGACCATTTTGGTACCAACCCTTTTTAATTAAATTTTTGTACAGTTTGTGATTATTTTTGTTTTGTGATTGCTCCTTTTGTTTTGCGTGTTTTGTGACTTCTTTTTGTGTTTTTTATTAATTTACTGTCTGTATTTTATGTTTTATTGGTACCAAATAAAGTATTATTCTATTATAATCTAAAAGACCATTTAATACCTTAAGACTTATGGCCAGTTTCACTAGTACCAGATCATTTGACTGATAGTTTGTCAGATAACTTAGATACTGCCTCTTTCAACAATATCCCAAAAAAAGGAGGAGGAGAATCTGTTCCCAAAACAAACACAGGGAAGAAAACTATTCTAGGTATTAATCAAAATGGTTCCCAAAATGTACAAAAATGTTTCTAAACAAGTTTACTTATTTTGACATAAGGTTAAGTGACGGAAGCAAAGAAATACTCCATGATGTAATGTGGTGAGACCTAAGAGTGCAAGGTTATTTTTCACATAGTAAATGCAACTAGACAAGCTAACTGCTATAATTATTCCAACATAAAAGTAATGTCAATTATAGTTCTTACTCCTTTACAAAAGGCAACAATAAGATGTATTTTTTGCATGCTTTAAAAAAAAGCTAAATCGGATTAAGAGCATTTAACATCTTTTTAACACCATTAACTGCAAATAAAAATTATTTTGATTTTTTTTTACAAAAATAACCAACCTGAATAGCAACTCTGCCGTCCTCGTTGGCAAGGGCGAGGATGTGCTCGTAGCCGGGAGCTTCCGAAAACCGACACGCGAATATCGGAGGGTCCTGGTCGAAATTGGCCGCTATTGACGAATTTTGCAAGCCGTAGTAAGATTCCTCGCCATTTACAACGAGCCGCTTTAAAACATTGTCGTAGTTCATACGACAATCTGTAATCAGACGACGAAAGCTATAGAAACTAACCAAGATATGACAAGATTTAACTATGGATAATAAAATATACAAAAAAGAATACTTACAAATGCCCAATTGGCGATCAATGATGCACTGTATGTTATTCATTTTCCACTTATTCACATTTCACAATCCAAAACACAATAACACGTCGCGAATAAAGAAAACACTAGATGTTTCTACGAGAAACTAAACCACCATCAATAACGTAACGCGCGGAGCACAAAAGCACAAACATCCAAGAAAAAAACAACATGTTTTGACGGGTTCTAGAACTGACAGAAAGTGGCGCGAATACTGACAGTGACAGGCAATACAGGCATGCGTTTCGTTTCATCGACCCAGAATGCACCTGAATGGTCGATAATAAAATTAGTTGTTACTCTATGCTTTACTCTTTGATTCAAAACTGCCCAACTTTTTGAAGTAGCCCAGTGCGGTTATTAAAAAAAAACAAAAGCATTCATTCACTGAATATATTCATTCATTCAATCACTATCAGTATGTAGCTTAGAGTAGAACATATGGAGATGCCCTATTGATCTATACAAAAAATTGCTTATATGAATATACATCGAATCGACACTTGCCTTACAAATATATACTTATCTCTTTTCATCTAAGTGATTGTTGCGTATGAAAAAAGAGACAGATATCTTTGCATTGTACTCATTTTGGCAACACTTTTTAGTGACGTCACACAGTTTTTGACGCGTGCCGGTTTCGCCATATTGTGTTCCAGCTAGTGATGTGGCACAATATTTTTATGTATCGATACGTTTTAGATAGTTTTATTCTGCAATGGTATATTTCTGCAGATTTCCTGTAAGTGAAACATTAAAGAAGAAATAGATAGAGTTAATAGGTGGGGAAAATATAAATCCGCGACATAAAATAAGGCACGTTTGCTCGCTACACTTCAACGAAAACTGGTTTTACAGAACTCTCGACATAACAAGATTATGGTAGTATGAAACAGTACAGTATCTTCACTTTATCTTCTGTTTAGGATTTTTGGAAAAATGTAATAGGTTTACTAACCATGTGAAGTTGAAATTTCCATAATAATAATATATATAACTAACCTATTGTTATATTAAGGCACTGCATCATCATTATTTTGTGATAGGAAAATAAGAAACTATTTATAGATTTCTAACAAAATATGTGCATTTATGATCGACACGTAAACTTGTATCGATAAATATATCGATATACAATATTGGCTGCACTACGGTCGGGCGCTATCATTGGTGGCGCCATTTTGTGTTCCAACTTTAGGTATACACGTTTTGTACCTACTTAGGGCATCTCCATGTGTTCTACTCTAAGGTATGTAGCTTAGAGTGTTCTACTCTAAGGTATGTAGTCATTCACTCGTTCGTTCTTCTTTTGATGCATTCTTCATTCATTTTGTGCCGCAAAATGAAATATTTTTTTCCTGTTTTTTGTTGCTTTAAAGAAATGTAACCAACTTTTAGTGTTAATTGTGATGTTTAATTTGTAAATCTTATTGAGTTGGTATAACAGTCTATTACGTGTATGTTTGTTCTGTGGTAATATTATTATTAAAAGTTGGCGGTTGACTGATTGGTGTCTCGGACTGGTTTTCCTGGTGTCTAATGCCGATGTTGACCGATGCTTTTGCATAATATTGCAGTACCAATTGTAAGTCTCTTATTTCTCATATTTTAGTGATAAATCTGTGTTTTAATAGTCTTTAGTGGTGATAAAATGAAACATCTCAATGTTACAGGTTTGGTATGGGAGAAGTTAAAAAATGGAAAGTGGTCCCCTGAATTGCCGCCGCCTGCGGCTCAGGCGTATGCTCTCTGACGAAAGCTCTGAGCTCACGATCCGAGTGTGCGGATGGACCACGCCGTTCCATTGCCTGGCGCACTTGTTCCGACACAGGTCTTCCGTCCGCCCGCCTCCCCGCGGGGACTCGCTCGCTCTGCAGCGCATCAGCATGTTCAGCCAAGTGACAGTCCCTTTATGAACAGCATGGACGAAATATCTTATTGGATTTGTACAAAGCAGGCCCCCTGCTTGTACAACTATGACAATGTGATAAAAAGACAATGTGAGGAGGCACATTGCTCTAAACCTAAAAGTGTTCAAAGTATTGTGTTAGAGACTCCTTCACCAAAAAAGAAGAAGAAAAGAAAATTATCACTGCTTGATGATGAGTCTATCTCTACCGAAAAACAGCAAAATGTCTATTTTGAGACGTCACAGAAGAAAAATCAGAATGCAAGGGTGGCAAGTCACAAGTCTGACACTTGTTCTGATATAGACTTCAATATTAAGAATTCATCAATTCAAGAAAAGTCAAAGAGAGCAAGGTTGAATAAATCAAACCGTACCTTCCATAAGAAAAATAAAATTGTTACATCAACACCTAAGGTGGCTGTTAATTTAAGAAGAAGTCTGCGGAAAACTCAAAGAAACTTGAATAATAACAGTCAGCATGACACTTCCTTTGAAATGTACAACAGTGAGGTGGTCAATGGAAATAATAATACAAAATATAGTAATGAGATAGAGAAATCTATAGGGAAGGGGAAGAAACCTTCGGAGATACTTGCTGGCGGGGACCAAAGTACTGAGAAGCAGAATTGCAACAACAAGACACAGAAAACGCCTGTGAATGGACAATTTGATGACCTCAGTGATGTTTCTGGCTTTACTGCCAATTATATCCGATCTACTAAGATTCACTCAGCAAAAAGAAACTTGAGAAACAAAGGAGGAAGGAATTTTATTAAAGAATCCCAGAATGCATGTAAAGAAGATAATACAATGTTACTATGTGTTAACAAGTCTGTTAACACAGGCCTTCCTAATACTAAAACACCAGTGCTAAACTGTAGCACTGATTCTTCACAAAACATTGTCAATTTAATAACTTTAAAAAATAATGATAAATCCACCAGAGTAAGCAGGAGTACTTCCTTGCTAAAGTTCCTAGAGTCAAAAAATAATTGCAAAAAGACTGGGTGTAATGACTTACAGGAAACACCAGTTGCTACTAACATAAATACTTCATTCCAATCTAGAAGTAGTGTCACATCCAGGTATCCCAAGAGGCACAAGAACATTACCACAGAAGATACTCCAACCAAGTCTGAGAAGAAATCATTGACTACAGACAGAAGGAAGAAAGCTAATAAGAATTCTATAAAAAATTCTGATTTGAAGGAGAATCCTGAAGATATGGTTTCTAGGACGAGAAGTGGGAAGTGCATAGGGTTGTCAGTGAGGCAACCTGAGAATTCAGTGTTGGTTCTCAGCAATTCTGTTGAGCAAGTCAGTTCCTTGGCTAGCATGAATGTGGCCACTCCAACTACGGAGCTTCGGAGCAGATCGAGAAGGCGAAAGTGTACGAATCAGCAGATTGAATCTGTGAAAAGGCAGGAACATGGAGATCGCAGAGATTCTCTTAGGGACAAAAGTGGTTTTACAGCTTGCTTCTCGGACAGTGACGAGGACAATGTACCATTGAAGGAAAAAAAGTTTTTCTGCTAGAGCATCATTCAAATATAAAGACTGTACTTTACTTAGATAGTAATTTTTATGAAGAATTGTTAGTAACTGCTATTAATGTTTTTGTAAATTAATTTGTAATCATTCCACATAAGGGGGCCCTAGGTTTTGTTGTTATAATGTAAAAGAACAACGCAAGAAGTTGTATGGGCTCTGTCCCCACCCAACAACAGACTTGGCACTAGTTTCAATATAATTATGACATTCCATATAAAGACAAATAACCATTTTTAATCCAAAAAATGACGGGGTATTCAAAAACAATAAAACCGTGCTTATGCCGTACGCCTAAGATTCAGAATTGCACTGTAAGTGTCTAGCTTCAAGTTGACTCGGCTGTAAAATATTTTTTAAGATTATATTTTGATTGAACAATTTTATTTAGGCCTAGGGGGTTACTCTTGATCGCCTGCACATTATTTTCACAATTAACTGTGTCAAAAAAATACTTGAAAAATACAACATTCAAATTCGATTTGCGTGAAATCCCCATTACTACGGCGGATGTCGTCATACAAAAAAAAGATCAGTATGGCAAGAGGTATAAATAGAGATACGTTTGAAATCTGTTGGTGGGTGGGGACGCTCCTTTGCATAGTCCTTTATTTAAGAATTCATTTGAATGAAAGTTATATGAATAAATGCAATGCTGTATTACTATGATTCATGTAAAAATATACTATTTTAATGTATTTAGATTTATGCTTCTTATGTGGAATGAGATACAAGTAATAAACATAGTTACTCAACTATTGTAGTGACACATGACTAACAAACAGAGAGGACTGTATTGGATGAGTGGCATAATGAGTGAGTAGGGATGATTTTAAATTAAATAGATTGAATAGGGCTATTTAAAAAGCCCAGGTAAATTATAAAATGATTGAAGTAGAAAGGCTGAGCTCATGGTTTTGACATTTGCAAGGAGAAAGCGAATAGCTCTCTGAACTTGTTGGGCATGTGGTAGTGATGGCCATTTGGCATGCTCTGTGGTTCCATAGGACAACCGTCTGCCAGCTCAGTGCCTGTATCCAGTTATGCCTATTATATACTCAAATAATTATACATTATATACTATATTATAATATTATAGTCATGCTCACACTATCTTAGCCGAAAAACCCATGTAAAATAATTCGTAAGTCATGTTATTTATAAACTGTTTGTGTGCATGACACAAATAAAATTTGTGTTAAAATTCTTGTTTTATAGTGCCATTATACACCTATGTAGATACCTAAGTTGTCCATGACTTTGATGATTGATAACTTTTAATTATCTATTGATATTTAAATATTCTGTTTAGTTTGTATTAAATTTTTCGTGTAATATACTTGCTTTTATGTATTTAAATTTGCATATTAAACTTAATGTTATGCAATATTGACGTTTTGAATTGTGAATACCTTTAATACAACTTATACAACCTCTACGCACGTCTAACGCAGCTAATTTCGGTTTTTATATCAAGTATAAAATATTGCCAGAACACACCTATGATATTATGGTAGTAGATGAACTTGTGCAGTAGTTGCAACTTGCAGTACTAGCCATTCAAATTCCGAAACATTAATCTGTGTTCCTGAAATAGAAAACGTTAACCGGCCGGAGAGAGGGGTATCTTCCGCCTTCCGCGGCAGATGTCACAGTTCTAGGAGTAATAGTGTTCTGTTTATCAGCAATTACAATGTCTTCTTGAGATGTATGTATGTTTCTCACTTCTCCCCTCCCCCCCATGCGAACTATGACCGGTTGGTAGAGAATGCCGCCCATGTGGCGTTAAGTCCGTCGTTTGTATCGCTGTGATAGGCAATAAAAAGTAAATAAAACCGAGGGAGTTTTTTGGGATATCACCACACACTGCGCGGTCGATTCGCAGGTCTAGCTAGCCACAAGGCTGGCACCGGCTCGTTCCAAACGGGTGTGAAGGGGAAACTGGGGGAGTTTAATGGGAAGTGGATGCTTTAGTCTCGAGTCCCACACACACGGTCGCAGGCTAGCCTGCGGTTATGGTGTCTAAAAGCATTCTCCTCCAAAAAAAATGGTCCAGCTATCCTGTTGTTATAGTGCAAAACGCATTCTTCTGTGCTGAAACTATTGAAAGCAGTGTCTGCTGTACCCGCCCACTTGGTCACACTTAGTTCACCGGGGAGAGCAATTTAATGCTACCCTCCCTCCCTACCCAGCCGCTGGGCTGGACTCACGCTGCACGGTAGGCTCAGTAGCTGTACTGAGCCTACCGTGCACTCAGCGTGAGTCCGTGATATGGTGATGGGCATGCATGCGCCATGCATGGCCAATATCGTGGGGAACCACCCGCTAGAACTTCTTACACAAGGTTTGCAGCAGATATAGAGTAAAATTTTAGATTATTTATATGATAATTTTCATTTGATTGCGGTCAATCAATCTTAATGAAAAACCATATCCCATTCAGGCAGGCAGGCAGGCTTCATTAAATTTCATTAAACAATTTTTTTAAGCATTATCATTTCCATTATTTCGTGCTGTGTGAACGCATCCACTATTTCGTTCGATTGTCATTTGTCGTCATCTGTCAATTTTTATTTGAAAATGGCGGACGATGCATCAAGCAGTAGCGGTTGTGCCGGTAATTTAGTTGATAACTCAATAAATCAAGATGAGTTGATTATGAAACAGCAACGGGAGATAGAAAAAGAGGTAACCTATGGATTTTCCAAAGCTTTTGGCCGATTTAATGTTTGTATATTTATATAAAAAATTATAATTTGGTGACGTGATGTTTGTGTTTGTTTTTCAGATATCAGAAACAATACCGCTCGTTGGCGAACTCGAACCCTTATCGTCATTAGAAAAAGAATATAATGAAGACCCAGTGTACCTCCTAAAAGTTAAAGATCTATTTTCTAAGTATAAAAATGTACGAAGAACTCGTCCTGACGGGAACTGCTTCTTCCGGGCATTTTCCTACGCATATTTAGAGCACCTTCTCACAGATAAAGCGGAATATGAAAAGTTTTTCGAAATCGCAAAGAACTCCAAAGAAATCCTCCTAGCTTTAGGCTTCTCACAGTTTACAGTGGAAGATTTCTACGAGACGGTGAGTGCATCTACATTATAGGTTATGTTTTTTTGTTTCGTTTGCATTATTTTGAATTGCTAATATCCGTGTTAGCGTAAATATTTTTTAAGGGTTACCTTTGTTTGACGATGTATAAGTACTTAAGTGCAGATTGCATATTTTTCGCAATTTCTTTGTTCAATATGGCCTTTGTGCAAGGTTATGCAAGGTTTACTGTTAAAGGTTAGGTTAATTTGTTTATAATGTTACATTTCAAATTTGTAAAAAACATATCTACAACATGACCATTATCTTTAATATGACATAACATGTAACAACAAAGATTAGAGAAGAAAAATATAAGAAATTCCTAACCAAAGAAATTAAATATTACACTTACAGTTAATTAAGAATTTATGTTTTTACTATTATTTATACTTAAGACTAGATAATAATAACAGTAATATAGTATAGTGATAGTATCAGTATTTGGTTATTATCTTAGTATTAGAGTATCTTATCCTTTAATTGCCGAGGTGGTGTCACCGTGACACCGCACTACTTGAAACAGGAATATTTTAAAAACCAATAGGGTTACAAATTTGTCTCTTTCAGCTGCTTGTTTTGACTCTATCTTTTGTTTGACGGTTGTGAACACACGGTACGTTAAATGGTGTTCCCGCAATCGGACCTCTGGTGTCAACGTGACCTAAGGTCGGTGTTAAGGGAGCGTTCAAGTATTACGTAACGCAATTTGGGGGGAGGGGGGGGTCTCGTAAATCGTTACGATGCGTTACAGGGGCGGGAGGGGGTCTTTCTAACAACACGTTACGTAACATTGTTTTTTTTTAATAAAAAATTTGGGAATAAATACTCCCAAATTGGCAACCCTTTTATTTACGTTTTACGGGGAAAACATCGATTGTATAGTCTGGTCGTCATTTTTAAATTTTTTTGTTCTCGCAAGTTCAGGCAAACCTTTTCGTTTATATTTCACGGGGAATCCCTAGATTGTGTTGTACGTCATTTAATGTTGTTTTCGTTGTCAGTATTCGTTAGTGTTTATGCAGAAGCACATTGCTGTAGTCGGTGTAATACCGCGTTTACATTCAGCCCATTGCCGCGGCAACATGGGGAATAAACTGGGATACGCGAGAATGTAAACAGGTCATTTCCATTGCCTTGACGTTGCCGTTCGCATTGCCCGGCTATCCCCCATTTGGCGGTTTTTCAAGCGGACATCAAAGCGCGGCAATGCGAGCGGCAACGTGTGTTTACATGTTGCTCTCTCGTTCAGTCGTTTAATATCTTTAAAAATATTTACATTGTTCTATTAATTACGATGAATTGCTATCATCCACCATGTCCTCTGACGACGACGTCCCTTTTGAATTCTATTTTTTTTTAAACATTTAAATAATTAATTAAACTTAAAAGGCGCCGACGCTGCGACAATTTCCACGTTATCCATGGCCCAGAGTCGAATTTAAAATACATATGAAGCGGCAATGTAAACACTCATTTCCGCTGACGTTGACACATCAATATATGTACGGCAAGGTAAGCAGCAA
Source organism: Mecyna flavalis (assembly GCA_949319885.1). Taxonomy (NCBI): domain Eukaryota; kingdom Metazoa; phylum Arthropoda; class Insecta; order Lepidoptera; family Crambidae; genus Mecyna; species Mecyna flavalis. Next base: position 18,836,503 of record OX439434.1, on the reverse strand, counting down.
CGGAAATGGCTGAATGTAAACGCGGTATAAAAAATAAATAAAATACGCAGATGTTGCGTATAAAAAATGTCTTGTTTTATTTAGTATTATTATTATTACCGCAAAGGCAATTAAAAGTACACCAAGGATAAAAACTATAACGTAACTTTTTGCGACTTTAGGGTAAAAAATTAAAAATGGTCACTTGAGTGTTACATAACGTTTAGGGAGAGGGGGGGGGGTACAGAAAAACGTTACGGTGCGTTACAAGGGGGGGAGGGGGGGTCAAAAATCTTCAAAAATTGCGTTACGTAATACTTGAACGCTCCCTAATGCACTATTTTATGTTCTTGTGAAAACTTATTATATGCTTATTTATACTTAATTTTGTAATTGGCACAACAAAATAAACTAGAATTCGGACGTAAGGGAAAAGACAACTGTATTCGAATGGCCATAGTGATCAAAATGTTCTAGAGAGCTGGTCAGACGAAGAATTACAAAATTTTAGTGATTGTGATGATATTAAGTTGGTTGACCCCATGTTGACCCGGATTTTCACCAACTCAAAGAATCAGAAGACAAGATGGAAGTTGTAACTAGTCAAAAAAAGAAAGTTGTGTAAGATTTGGCCATCTAAGTTCAAAAGGAAGACCCCTCATAAGTTAGACCAAAAAAGTTACAAAATTGTGTCTGAAAATTATTAGAAATTTAAAATATTGATTGTTACTTGTTGATTAAAGTTCGTTTTTATTGTTTTAAGCAGAAAAGTTCATTTTGGCAAAATATTTTATGACTTTATTAGTTTGTTTCCAAACACCCAAAACAGTGTCTCACAAAGGACAATGCTCATCTAGTATGAAAAAAAAACCCAGGTTGGAATCAAATGAAAAGTATCTCCAATTATTGGTAATAATATGCAATTAAATATTCCATAGGGGGCATCATCGAAATCAGTGGCGGTATGTGTGAAATTGCTATTCAACTTTTTCAGGGGTCACATAAAGTAGCAGTTAAAGGGAGCAGTAAACAGATACAGTTGCGGTTTAAGAGTGTATAAAATGGCTATATCTAACATAATAATTATATTATTTAATTGTATATTATTATTATTATTCAATAAAATAAAGCGTACCAGTTTGTTTGTTTTTGTAAACACGCTAATCTCAGAAACTACAAGACCGATTTTAAAAATTCTTTCACCAATGGGAAGCTACATAGTTACTGAATAATACGTGCAAAAATTTTTTTTTTAATATTTTTATAAAAAAAATTTTTTTTTAGCACTTATTCAGTAAAGTTGTAGCTTCCCATTGGTGAAAGAATTTTTAGAATCGGTCTTGTAGTTCCTGAGATAAGAAGCGTTTCCAAAAACAAAAAAAACTGTTTCGCTTTATTATATTAAATAATAATAATTATACACAATTATATAATATAATTATGTTATATATTGCCATTTTATACACTTTTAAACCGCAACTGTATCTGTTTACTGCTCCCTTTAACTGATACTTATTTGACCCCTGAAAAATCTGAATAGCAATTTCACACATACCGCCATTGATTTCGATGATGCCCCATATAGAATATTTAATTACATATTATTACCAATAATTGGAGATACTTTTCATTTGATTCCAACCTGGGTTTTTTTTGAGCATTGTTCTTTGCCATTTTTCATTTTGACCATTAAAAGTTTGTACAATTTAGTTTTATTGTTTTTTTATGATTTCATCCCAATATTGATCAAACAATCATTCAGAATATATATAATTTTAACATATTTTTAATAAACATTTGATTAAAAACGTCACTTCAAAAAGGGTGTCAGGTCGGTAACTAAAGGTTATCTTAGTTTTTCTGGTTCAATTATGTCACTCAATTTATTATTAAACATCTTGGTAAATAATTATTTATAAAAACTGGCTTGTTTATAATAATCAATGTCAGATGCCAAAGTACAGATCATGTCAAGCAAGACGAATAATGGTGATAAAAATATGACAATACCTATGTTGACTATGTAAAGGATGATGCCAGAGTTTCTATGAAATCTGAACGGACTAAGATTTGGAACTTGGCGCCATAGTAACTTTTATTCAGCTCAAAAATACCTATCCAGCGATGTAACACACATAGCTATTGAAGGGGTGGACCAGGATTGGCATCCTCCTTTTTTGTGTCAAATATAGGATCTTTAACAGGCAGTTATTATTATAAACTTAGCTGTCTGAAAGTGCTTGGTACAGCCATTTTAGCAATTACCTGAAACAAATAGACAAGAAGTTTTTTAAGTGAATAACTACCTAATACAGAAACATAAAAGAAGTTCAATGGACATAATAAGTGAAATAAAAATAAATAATTTATTCAGTTACTTTGGCATTAGGAAACATTTTTTTTTTATTCTATAGAATAATAGGTATTTAAATTTTCTGTATCTATTCTACAGTTTATGGAAGTTGTGCAAAGAGTGGGAGAACAAGCAGGAGGCTCTCCAGATGGTTTGGAGCCAGTACGTCTCGAGCTGCACGACAAGTTCAACAAGCAAGGCTACTCAGACTACATTGTGGTGTACTTACGCCTTGTCACATCCGGCCAACTCCAGACACAACATGATTTCTACCAGAACTTTATCGAAGGACCTCGCACTGTGACTGAATTTTGCAGACAGGTAATGTTTTTATTCACCATGTTATTTGCAAACCTGTTCTCGTATAGCAGAGGTGGTCTCGTATAGCATAAAGAACGCTTGTATTTTTGTAAAGAACCACCCAGAATATTTTCAGAAACTCGACGAAGTTAAAGTTAGAAAACTAAGAGCTCAGTACGTGAATCTGTTGCATCAACCTCAATGTCGGTCTTACATATACAAAAAAAATGCTTATAACATGTGTATCACATTGTTTAACCATCTCCCAGATAGAATTAAAATTTTAAATGATAGAGATTTTAGGATAAAACTTTCTGCATGGCTATCTGAACACTGTTTTTATACTGTTACTGAATATATTAATAATAATTATGATAATTTACCTATGTAATATGTTTAATAATAATGTCTAATAATTTTTGTTCCAATTTATGTAAGTACATTTGCACACCTGCATGCAGGTTGAATACACGCACATTATAATCTCGACAAGACCTTTGTTTACTGTATTTTAGCAAATAAACAATTTGATTTGATTTGATTTGGTGAAAATATGCTGAAAAAAGCAGGCTTATGTTTTTGTAATGCTTAAGACAACGAATTTACATTTATTTATTTATATCTTACAGGCATCTTTAAATTATATGAGTATGGTCACCTGTTGTTAATACTAATTCTAGCATTGTTTTGTTTACAGGAGGTGGAGCCAATGTACAAGGAATCTGACCACATTCACATAATAGCCCTCAGTAATGCACTCAATGTCGGTGTGAGGGTAGAGTACATGGACCGTGGTGAAGGTAGCCAGGTAATTACAGAAATAAATAATGCTCTCTTCAAATTTATCTTGAAAGCCTTTGCCTGGTTTTCAGACATCTGATTTGGATTATGGGGCAAATCGTCCAAGCCAAAACTGATCCTCGGACGAGTTGTCTCATTCGTAAAACGTATGAGGCTTTTCGTCGTCCGAGGACCACTTCTTGTTCAGACGAAAAGCCTCATACGTTTTACGAATGAGGCGACTCGTCCGAGGATCAGTTTTGGCTCGGACGATTTGCCCCATAATCCTCTGATTTAAGACATATTTTACAAATTCCATTTAAGGCCCTCACGAGAAATGCTTAATTTTCACTTACCAAGAATTGCCCTTTTGCACCTCAGTGTCAATGTGCATCATTTGTAACTACTGAACCACTTCATAGGACTGTTGAGATGTAATTACAGATAACATCCTAAGGACTTGAAGGATATGGCGATGTAAAAAATGGTTTTCAAATAAGGGGTTGTGGGTTTGAATCCCGTACCCTCGTTGTTTCTGACACCCATAACACAAGTGCTTACGCTACTTTGGGGTCAGATCAATGTACGATCGAGGACACCCGCGTGTAATCACTTGGAAAAATATACCGTGCACGCGCATCGTGACTTCTTAGGAGCGGCGCTTGTAAACGTGAAAATACTGCACTGGATTATAGCCTTAAGGGTGACACCGACACGGGCGGGTGTCCGCGATCGTACATATGTGATGTTGTCCTTTATTTATTACTGTTATTTGCAACTTCAAATTACCATTTAGGTATTCTATTGTATCTTATATATACATATATTCTTAATTGGTATTTGTGTGTCCAGGTGATCGCACACGTGTTTCCCGAGGGAGCGAAGCCGCTAGTGCACCTGCTGTACCGGCCGGGCCATTACGACATACTGTATGCGTGATCTATCGCCGGACGCCCTATGTTATTACAATAAACTTATTACCATACTCAACTGGTGTCTTTATTATTGTTACCAAGTCCAAGAACCTAGTATTTTTTTCCTATTTACCTTGCTCTATTAGCCAACTCTAACCAAAAACATGTGTCACTAGTACACAGTTTATCACTATTTGTGGCATATTGATAAATTAGAATATTTTTTGGCAATGGACAAATTCCATACAGCCTTTCATGATTACTGCAACATATAGAACTCCCTTCTTTGCCTCACTTCACGATAACCTCGTCCAATGAGGAGTCCCAAAAGCAATATTGTTAGACCAGCCAAAGACTGTTTGTGGTCTGCCGAAACTTAAGAGATCAATAATGGCAAAATTTACTAATATGCAGATATAAGTTTGGAAGAAGTAGGATAAGAATATCCATTTAATGTAGTCTACAAATTATTTCTTATAGATACAAGATAGAGGGTTAAAAAAATTAAATCAACAAATATTTAAATATGAAAAGAATATAATTAGACACAAATTATGAAACTTCTATGAGAAGGTCAATCAATAAAATCAATTAAGCACAAGGAATGCAATCATAACTGAATAATAAAAAATAAGTTGTTCTTAAGTTTAAACTCATCTGCAGAAGTACACACCGTCAGATTCCCGTTTGGGTTTCATTCCCGCAAAGAAAGCTTTGATGTCTTCTTCCTTCACTATCTCCTTTCGGTCTTTGAAGCTTTTCAGGTAGTCTAACAACTTGTCCCTCATTTTATTGTATTCAGTTAAGGCATTTATCTGTTGGATCCTGTCCAAAGATGACAACGCTTCCAGACCTTTCTCATATTGAGACGTAGCTGCACCATCAATCCTCTCCTTCCCCAGTGTTTCATAGGCTGTGACAGTGTCTTCAGAGTCTGTCAAGAACAGCACAGATAGGTCTTTGTACATAGAAAGACATTCACTGCATGTGCAGAGTTTTTGCCTGAAGTTGCAAGGCCAGAATGTAGCTCCTTTGAGTTTTCTCTTGACTCCCTTTGGTCTTGTACAGTTGTCTAGCTTAGGCTTTTTCAATGTTATATCTTCAGAGTCTTCAGTTGAAAGCTTTCTTTTAATGTCTTTTGGACTCTCTTCTGTCTTCGCTTCAGAATCTAAAGCTTTTTCTTCGTTAGTGCCATTTTGAACAGTTTCTGAGGCTTCTTGCTCACCACTGTTATTTGTTTCAGACTCAGTTTTGTTGGAGTCATTTTCTTCATTCATTTCTACTTCACTAACTTTGCACTCAATACTTTCAGGTTTATTTTCTGATGATGTTTCTGAAGCTTCTTGCTCCCCACTGTTATTTGTTTCAGACTCAGTTTTGTTCAAGTCATTTTCTTCATTCATTTCTACTTCATTAACTTTGCTCTCAATACTTTCAGGTTTATCTTCTGAGGATGAGGCTACAGCACTATTTTCAGCAACATCAGTAGCATCATTTGCTGCTGTTTGATCATTTATTTCTTTCTCGTCTTTCTTTTCAGTTTCTGTTACAGAGTCACTTTGGTCTGAACCTACATTACCAAGTTCACTTTCTAGTTTTTCGATACTCTCTATTATTGAATTACTTTGGTCATCTGTTACCATTGGTTTTTCAACAGATGTTGATGTTTCTGTAGAATTGTTTTCACTATTTTCTTTAGCACTGTTTTCATTCTCTGAATTAGGTTTACTAATATCATTATTAGTTTTAGAATCTGCTATTGAGTCTTTACATTCATCATTTTCCTGAGACTTATTGTCACTATCGGAAGGTTGAATAGTAGTCTCATTTGGGGTTACAACATCTGTATTTTCTGGTTTCACACCATTTTCTTCTGGTTCAGGTAATGTTTCCGCTTTTTCAGGAGTTTCTGCTAATTCTTCAGTTTTTGGAACATCAATCTTGTTTTCTAATGCTACTGATTCAACTTTGTCAATAGCAATACCAGCACCATTTACATTTTCTAACACCCCATTCAAATCACTGGTATTGTTTGTTACTGATGTATCAACATTATTGACACTTGATATGTCAACATCCTCAGATTCATTGTTCACAGCTAATTCACTATAATCATGTAAAAACTCATTCTTGTCCATGCAAGCTTTGCAAATCATTTCTGCATATTCACTGGTTGGCAGACTTGATTCCAAATGTGATGCATGAAGCCAATCCTCACATACAATGCATTGAATCATTTCATCTTCAAAGGTGGCTTCAGGGTCAGGGTATGGCCTATGACAGATGCAGTACACCCCACTGAAGTTCTGATTATAACTATTGTCCTCATTTACATCAGGTTTCTCAGGTACATACTGACAGGGGTGACCACCAAATTTTGGGTTCCCACAATCACAGCGGAAATTTCGTTTAGTGTACAATTCAATGAGTTCATGGTTCTCATGACAGTTGAGGCTACAAGCCAAGCAGACCCCGGCTCTCTTCTCTGGATCAACTTTAGCATCAGCGCAGCATGTCAGACAGGCATAGAGGGCTTGCCGTTTGATGTAACCCTGAAAAACATTGAATATGTATGTGAATACAATATGGAACCATTTTTGCATTATTCATATTAAAACGGTTTTTGCATTTAAGTGAATGATATTCTCAAATAAATATTAAGATACATATCCAGATACATGAATGATTTGTGTACCTATTGTAGGAAATGCATGAGCAATGATTCTAACATTAAAAAAAGTACTGAAATACAATCTAGGAAGAAAAGAGACGCCGACCCTACTCAGTGTCGGACAAGGGCAGGCCACATAAGACAATGATGGTGTTTTAAATACTCATCAACATTAGGGAATATTGAATGAAACTTGAGTGACCAATGATTACCCATTGGTCTATATACCATTGAAATGTTGTCGGTTAATTTCTTTGGTTACGTTATGATCTGTTGTGATTTACATAATTCTTGACTACTCTATTCATCAAGCTTCTATTATGTCGCAAAAGGAGCCAAATTGGTGGAATTATTAACCAAACTAGCCCCATCGAAGTACGAAACGTCACTCATCTAATGTAACAGTCGTCATTTCGCCAGCCATTTTGAGCTTTGGTTTTGTTACGAAACAGAAGGAAATGGTATACATACCTTATTGTATGTGCAATTCTTATCATCGGAGGCCCCAAGGACGGCATTAGCGTCATCTTCAAACTCCTGCTGTTCTTGAAGGACATCCATCATTGTTACTACTTTTTCTCCTTCGCACTCGGCCATGTCAGCATCCTCAGTTGCATTTAAGCCGTTCGTTGACATTTTTAAAACTTAAATTAACAAAGGAAAAAGCAGATTATTGATAGTAACTTGAAGAACAATGGCAATGTATTTTCGTACAAAAGCCGGTTGTAAATGGGCGCCAACAGTTTTTGAGACAGGCAGAGCCACGGCAGAGCAAGCAACACGACAACGAGCAAGAACGAGATAAACAATGGCGATAGAAATACTTTTGGGTTGCCAATGGTATCATAGTATTGCGCCTAAATAAAAAAACAGAAACCTCTTTTTACTGGCGATTATAATAAAACAGTATGTATTTTTCCATGTATTTTCTTTTTCTAGACAAGCTATTTCTATTTCTTGTAAAGCGAGTTCTTCAAATAATATTATTACTTGATTTTTACTTAGTTATTGTTATATTAATTTTATACTGTATGCTTTTTGATGCTTAGTTTTGGGGACAGCGTTGTGTGATGTGAATAAAGTCTTAATTTCCGGTATTTCCTTAATATTGAAGATTTCTGAATGTCTAATTTGTTTACCAGATTAGTAGATATTTATTCGTTGGCAACACACATACTTTTTTTTTTTGGCTCTGCACGGTTTGTGCTTAAGCCACGACGAAGTTTTGATGCCAAGATGCCTCAAACCAGAAATGTTTTTTTTTTAAGTTATATTTTGACTTTGCTTTCGTTGCTATTTATGTTAGCTCAAGCAACAATGGCAAAAATAATTAGATTTGGGCATTTATGTAGGAGATCAAATAAGGCAAAATGAAGTTCATTAGAATTTATCAAAGAACTAAAAAAATGGCCTTAAAATGAATCACAGAAGAAATGGAACATCCAAGTTTTTGCGACCGTTGCCGACGTATAAAAACCCGGCATCGGCAGTTCTGATTTTATGGAAGAATGTCATACCGGGCCAGTACAGGCTCCGCAAGTAGGCTACACTGCCAGCTTTCTCAATGGACAGGTTCCAACAGCCACTGGGAATGTCCTGGTCGATGGAGTCTAGGAAATCCATGCTATAGTTGTAGTCTGGTCTCGTTAGTAGGTTGGTGTTCCATCGCTGCTGCGGTTGTCGGATGTGGAGATAAGACTTGAGGTGTTTAGCCTCGGCACCGGTCAGGCCGTAGTAGTTCGGGTTGATGACGACTTGACCAGTTGGTTGCTTGATGAGCTGTCCTCGAGCGCATATCTCGGCTTCATCGCAAATATTGCTGATGGTAGCTGCTAAGCGACTTTCCTCTTTCATCACCCTGCATCTGTCAGGGTTGTTTTCCTCTACGGATTCGTCCAGGACCTTTAATTTAAGGGATGGGTCACCGCGAAATGGGAATGTGGTCAGTAGAGAGAGGAGCTTGTATTTTTTCTTGGGTTTTGGGAGAAGGCCCCAGTACTTGAAGTCGGTGGTGTAGAAATACTTGCGGTCATTGAGGGCGTCTTCGGTGATGCCGCAGGCGATGTGATAGTCGAAATCTACGGCGTAGAGCTGGCCCCAATACTGTATGTGGGTGAAGTGGTTCTCCACTTGGAGGAGGGTGAGGGAATTTTGGAGCAGTGAAATGAGCTCGCTGGTGAGCATCATGCCGTTCACGTTGACGTACTCTCTGTACTCCCACAGCTTGTGCACGTTCATGCTTATCCGCAATGTATTCTAAATAAAAATAAAATTGATCTTTGTTTACAAAAATGTGACAATAATTGCTATTGTCACATATTGTCAATATTATTTTTTATGATTCCAAAAAAGCAGGTCGACTTATCCGTAGGTTTGTTTTGTCGATTTTTTGTACTTTTTATTAGATTTTTTTTTCTATTCCGTGGATTTTTTATAAATCTATCAAATACTTAGAATAATTCTAAGATCAAATACCTTTCGATAACTAATATTTTGTTTTAAACTTTCATTTAAAAATAAGTTTTACAAAATAAATGTAAAAATTACATATGTTAAACTGGGCATTTTTATTTAATACATAAAATTAAAACGATGTAATTAAAATATAATATTAACTTTTCATTTTCTAATTTTAACAAACTCAACATTGTACTCACGACTGATAAGTTCATGTAGATTCTAAATAACATCGTGAGTTCGTGACGCTTTTATTACCCAATTATTATCTACGAGTAATAATCGTATTTAGAAAAAATAGGTAAGAAATAATACGTAAAAATCCACAGGGGTCCTCGTAATAGGAGACTTCGTTCTCATGTGACAATTACCGACATCAAATATTTGCTGGCCCTCTGTCGGCCGTAATTCGTAACTTGACCGCGAAATCTTCCAGTTAAACATGAGCTACTACACGTACATACTTGTTATAGCTACGAAGGGTCAGGATATACTGGATTTTTGGCTACAACTGGATACGCAATTTGCTTATTTTCGCAGATTACGACTGATCGGGTTGCTTGTTTGCAGACTCGTGGGTGATATTTGGGAGAAAATATTACGAGTTCGAAGGCGTAAAGTATGGGGTTTCGTATGTCGAAGGTGAGGCTGTTGGTATTTTTATGGGGAAAGGAAATCACAGCTAGCGTAATTATTTTATTTAAGTAAGGAGACAACGAAGCTGTAATTTTGTAGTGTAGGTATTAAAACTAACTAACTAGGATGCAAAGTGTAGGTTTGACATAATAATAATTTTAGCGCTAAAATGCCTTCATAAATTATAAAATTATAAATTCTTCGCAAAACAATGCATAACAACATATTCATTAGTAATAAGAAAATATCGTATTTTAATGAGATTATTTTATTAAGTTTTATTAATTTATGAGTCAATTTAATGGCCCATTCGCCAATGTTATAAAAATTTAAATATCCATTCCAGTGAAAACAAATTGTTAGCGCCATCTAGTGTTGAGTAGCAATAATAGAAAATAGATGGCGCTGTAACGTGCTATTTAATAGCTTTTTAATTATTTGTAAGTGTAAAAGCATGTTTATAATAAAATTAAGCTACACCATAATTTCATTAATAGCATTAAATTTTTTAAACAGTTACAATTCATGAAAATTAAATAATAATACATAATAGCACACCGACAGATTTTGCTACCAGCTAATAGATGTCGCTACCTGTTGTAAAATTTATGTGTTTGGCTGAATCAGTCCAAAGGGAAGGGAATAATTTAATTTAATAATTTGTTTCGCCTAGATCTTTGTAAAGACCTGATAACTCGATCGATCGTGAGCGCAGCCGAAGTGCAACAAGTTAGTCAGTCATTCAGGAGTACCTAAGTTATAAAAACATCAGGATCAACCCAAACAGGATCATTTAAAAAACAAGGTCGTGCTTTTTTCTTTTTTTTTCACGTATTTTATTTATTTATTTATTTATTTATTTATTTATTTATTTATTTAAGGACACATTACAGGTAACAGATAATAAAAGTATGAAACGGTTGTATATCTAACTTAAAACTAATCTATCACCTAAAGGTATGCATCCCTGACATGGTTAACATACTCGTAAGCATAAAAAAATAACATAGAAAAACAAAAAGAAGAAAAGTCGTGCTACAAGTGCCCTAAGGGCTGAACATAAATATATATTATATAAAATCAGTCATAAAGAGCTCTCAGAGCCCTCTTGAATACAAGTTGTTCTGTGTTAAAAATATCGATATCATGATTTTGAGAGATATCGTTGTATTGGCGACACATCCGGACCAAAGGGTTGTAAAAAGACGTATTATTACGGTAAACCTGGAGAGAAAACAGCTTATAATTACGTGTTCTATTATAAGTGTTAAAATTTAGTGCTGATAGAAGTGGTGGAGAATCCATTATTGAATTAACAATTTTATGTAAGTATATAAGTTCGGTCTGCTTGCGCCTAACTTCCAGTGTTAACATATTAAATTTTTTTAATCTATCCTCATATGTCCTCAATGCACGATGAAAGCCCTGCCGATAAGATAATATTTTAAGGAATCTTCTTTGCAAAGATTCAATGCGAAGACTATGCACGTCATAAAAAGGAGACCAAACTATAGATCCATACTCTAAGTTTGATCTGACAAGTGTGTTGTATAAGTATATGATGGTACTAGACTTCTTAAAAATTCTTGTATTTCGCAATACAAAACCCAAAAGCTTAGAGGCTTTGTTATAAATTTGATCATAGTGGTCTCTAAAACATAGCTTTTCATCAAAAATTATGCCTAAATCTTTAGCCTTACTTAAACGATTCAACTTTGTTTGATTTAGTTTATAGTCAAAAGTAATCTTGTTTAGTTTCCTGGTAAATGATAAGACAAAACATTTATTAACATTTAGGAACATTCGATTCTTACTACACCATTGAGATATTGTGTCTATATCTTGCTGAAGAATTTCCGCGTCTCTGATGGTTTCAATCGTGGAAAAAACTTTAAGGTCATCAGCATAGGAAAGGCATGGGCATTTAAGGCTATTTATGAGGTCATTTATGAAAATGTTAAAGAACAACGGACCTAAGTGCGATCCTTGCGGAACGCCGGACGTAACCGATATAGGATCAGACACCTCTCCTTTCAGCGCAACCAATTGGCTTCTTCGAGACAAATAAGATTCTATCCATCTAAGCAGTGATCCATGTATACCCATGGCCTCCAGCTTTTGACATAAAATAGAATGATTGACCTTGTCGAAAGCTTTAGAAAAATCTGTGTATATAGAGTCTATTTGAATATTTCTCGCAAATGCCTCACATAGGTAGTATTTATACTCTAAGAGATTTGTAACGGTCGACTTGTGTTTAATGAACCCATGTTGTTTAGAAGATAGGAATGGCCTGATGTGGAAGTACAACGCGTCATAGACTAATGATTCAAACAGTTTTGGGCAACAAGATAAAATACTAACTTGTCTGTAATTTTCACACAAAGACTTGTCACCGCTTTTATATATGGGGACCACGTGGGCATTCTTCCAACACCTGGGAAATATACCAGATTTTAGTCACTGGTTGAATAACATTGAGAGTGGTAATGACAATTCCGCTGCGCATTGTTTAATAACTAGAGGAGGGATTCCATCCGGTCCCGCACTTTTATTGTGATCTATGGTCCGTAATTTTTTAATGATATCTTCCTCAGATATGGTCAAATTAGAAAAACAATCCTGACGGGTACAGCATGCAATGTTATTAGGGTCAGGATTATATACAGCGCTACTAGAATCCTCGAAAACAGAGCTAAAGTACTGGGAAAACAATTCACATACGCCCTTTAGGTCAGATGCTTCGTTGTTTTTATATTTCATTACCTTTGGAATATCACTACATTTTTCTCTCTGAAGCATTTTATATTTTCATTGATTCCGTCTTCCACTGAACTCACATAGTACCTATAACATTCATTGATTAGGCGTTTACATCGGGCACGTAACAAAGAAAACACATCATAATCCCGAGGATTTTTAAATTTCTTATATAGCTTGTGATATTTTTGCTTTTCGGCTATGCAGCGAATGACGGAAGGACTGAACCATTTATAATAATAATAATAATAATAATAATTCTTTATTTGCAATAAATAGGGTACAATAATAAATGATGGTAAAACAATGTCAAGAACTTAATCCTATTTAGCCATTACAATAGCATGCAAATGTTAATGGTACTATTTAACAATTTAAAATACAGATTTAATTATGTAATGCAACAAATTAATAAAATAAAACAATTCAAATTAATAAATATAAATTCCTTAATCTAAATTACCAAATATAAATTCGTGTCCCGTATACAATATCAAAAATCAAAAATTTTTTTGTTTTAAAAAGTCATCTACTGAGTAAAATGTATTTTCAAGAAGCCACATTCGTAATGTTTTTTTAAAACAATTAAGTGGGAGTACTTTAAAGTGGCCCGGTACTTTGTTGTATATTGTGGTGCACATAGCGTAACAATTTTTCATGAATCGTTCAGTTTTTGGTATTGAATCCAACGTTAATTTATGAGGATTACGAATTGATCTTTGGGTAAAATCTTTGGCATGTGTGAACTTTACATTATTTTGTTTTACAAACAGGCACACTTCAAATATATACAGGCATGGAAGGGGTAATATATTAAGATATTTAAAGTATGGCTTACAGGACGTATCTGGGGCCAAGCCTAAGATAGCTCTAATACATCGTTTTTGTGCAATAAATAACTGGTTAATAGTTGTGCCATTCCCCCAAATAACTAGACCATATCTAAGAACTGATTCTACATAAGCAAAATAAGTCATGGTAGCTGTGTTTACATTAGCAACTTGTGTAAGTTTGTGGAGAGCAAATGAAAAACCATTTATTTTATTGCATACCCTATCAATTTGTTCCTTCCAATTTAAATTACAATCTATAATTAAGCCTAAAAATGTTGCATTATTTGTATTTTGCAATATTTGACCATTAAAATTAATGTCAATTGATTGATTTTTAAAATTATTGAAATTCATTATACTTGTCTTTGTCAAATTCACTTTAAGATTATTTTTATTTAGCCAGTTGATAACTTTAGTTAGTATATTAAATATGTCAGTTTTATGTTGATCTAATGTAAATTTTTTGTCGGTATTAACAATAATAGATACATCATCAGCAAATAGTATCATTTTTTGATCCGTTACGTCGGGAAGATCATTTATATATAGAACAAAAAACAAGGGGCCAAGCACACTGCCTTGCGGCACCCCAAAATTATTATATTTTAGTTCGGATTGATACGTGCATTCAACGTGTCGTTCATTGAGTTGAGCAATTTCTACATATTGTGTTCTATTTTCTAAGTATGTTTTTATCCAGTTTAGTGCAAGACCTCGAATCCCGTTACATTCTAGCTTGGTTAGCAGTTGATCATGAGATACGAAGTCAAATGCTTGTGACATGTCAAGATATAAAACTGTTGTATAGTTTTTATTATTTACATTCTGTAAAACCTCGTTTATTAGACTAAATGCTGCTTGTGTCGTAGATTTGGATTTTTGAAAGCCAAACTGATTTTGGTTTATAATTTTAAAATTATTAAAAAAAGATGTAAGCTGGTCATGCATCACTCTTTCAAAAATTTTTGAAAATATTGATAGAAGTGTAATTGGTCTATAATTGCACAAATCCGTTTTGTCACCTTTCTTGTAGAGTGGTTTAATAATAGATACTTTCAATCTTTCTGGAAATGTACCTGTCTCTAATGAAAGATTAACAAGTGCGGTCAATACATGACATAGTTCATCTTTGCATAATTTCACTACTTTAGTACAAACAGAGTCATAACCTTCTGATTGTGTATTTTTAAGTGACATTATAACTTTGCTGATATATTTCTCATCTACAGGTGTTAGAAAAATACTGTTTTGTAGATTTATGTTCGCAGTGTTTTCTATAATGTCATTTGCTCTGTTTGTTTCATTAATGAAATATTCATTAAAACATGTAGCAATCACTTTTGGTTCAACAATTTCATTACCATTAATTTTTATTTTGTTTATATAATTTTTGGACTGTTTTCCGCTAGTTTCATTTTTTATAATAGTCCATGTTGCTTTACAAATGTTTTTACTTTTTGAAATAAATGTTTGATTTGCAATCTTTTTTGAGTATTTTGTGCACTTTTTTAACATTTTGTCGTAAGCAATGTATTTTTGCCGATCAGCATGAGTTTTTGTTGAATAGTATCTATAACGGAGTTTCCGCTTAGTAATGCAACTTTTTTTTAGTCCTTTTGTTATCCATTGTTGTTTGCTAGTCAAATTTTTTTTACTTTTTATTTTAGGAAATGAGAGTTTGTACAATAAGGTAAATATGTCATAAAATTCATCGAAAGCTACATTTAGATCCCTTTCCTTGAAAACATTTTCAAATGTAATGCTACTAAGATATTTTTTAAACTTTAATATGTTTTCGTTTGTGTAACATCTTCTATAAGAAAATACTGTGGCTGGGGTAATGTGCTTGTGTTCTAATTTAAATGTTAACACTTGTGCAGTATCATGGTCTGATAGCCATAGAGGCAAAACAGAGCCAATAGCCTCTTTAATATTGCTTATTATTAAATCTAAACATGCTTTGCCTCTAGTGGGCAAATTTATATGCAAATTAAGGTTATACTTCATTAGGATATCTTTCAGCTTTCTGGTTATTTCATTGGATTCGATTATATTAATATTTAAGTCACCTGTTATAATTATTCTCTTCTTGGGGTATTTACGAAAACATTTAAATAGTAACATGTCAATATTTTTAAAGAAACAGTCAAGGTCAATTTTTTGTTTAGACGGAATTCTATAAATACATATAATTATTATATTATTTGCAGTTAAGTGGACTCCACAGCATTCAAAGTGATGAGGCATACACAAGTCATTCAAAAAAGTTAACTTTTTATATTCAAAACCCTTTCTTATAAGAATGCAAGAGCCACCTCTCTTTGCTGGTCTTGAGTAGTTCGCTGCCAAGTCATAGTTATGAATATTAATATTTTTTTCTGCACCTGCTTTGACAAAGGTTTCAGTGAAACATAACACGTCAGGATTTGTTTCTCTTTTTATGTTTACGAGTGTTAATTCAATTATTTCTTTTTTTGACAGAAGACCTTGAATATTTTGGTGGAGAACGGTAAAA
This sequence comes from Mecyna flavalis, assembly GCA_949319885.1. Classification (NCBI taxonomy): domain Eukaryota; kingdom Metazoa; phylum Arthropoda; class Insecta; order Lepidoptera; family Crambidae; genus Mecyna; species Mecyna flavalis. The sequence goes on along the minus strand of OX439434.1, from coordinate 18,820,305 downwards.
ATGATACTATTATCTTTATTGCTCTTGTGATTGATTTTGGGCTCGAAAAAATGATTGAGTAGATGATTGAGAACTCTTATTATTATCAATTGATATTACTAAATCTCGTATACCTTTAAATATATCATGCATTCCTAAATCGTTAAGTTTACCATTATACGAAAACATATTTAGTGTTAGAGATAAATTACTGTCAAAAAGTCGTGCATAACCGTGCGTGTGGTTATCCAAACACAAAAGCGAAGGGTTTAGGGTACTTAAGGGGACCTCTGGACATATTAGGCGTGTATTTTGTAACTATGTCCATTAAAGTGCTTGTAAAAGCAGTTGTATTAAGGTTAACATCGGAAGAAGCAAGTATTGTAGACCAATCAACTTTTTTAAGATCTGACCTAACTTTTTCATAATCGGTTTTTTTGAAATTAAATCGTTTACACAATTTGGGTGTGGTGACCATTGGGACGGTATTTATTGTAAGCGAAATTGTAATAGCAGGATGATATAAATCCAAACGGCTCAACGGAGAGCATTCGCAAACCTCTATATTATTTACTGTACTAAGAACTAGATCAAGCTGCCTATTATTTTTATTACCAATACCATTGTATTGCTTAAAATCACACAACAACATAGTATCAAGCAATAGCGAAGACTTCAAGTCTGCTGACTTTGATGGGTTACAGTAAGAATGAACAGGTGATTTAGTCCACTGAAGACCAGGTGTGTTGAAATCGCCAATACAGATAAACTCGTCCCCGTCTTTTGCCCTAAGAACTAGGTCCTGACAGTGCTGGTAATAATTGGTTAAGCTATCAATCGATATGTAAGGAGGTATGTAACATAAAAGTATATTGTTATTTTTCACACTAGACTTATTAGAAAACAAAGTGATCCATATGTCCTCAAGTTCACTCTCCCATGTTGTCTGACGTATTACATTATAGGATTTTACGTATTGTAATGTCACTAGATTAAGTCTGTAGGTGATGGAGGCGAGTATCCCGGTCCCGGGTCCCCAGATAAATAAAATCACGTAGGCGCATTCACTCGATATTTATTTGGGTCGATATACGACTACATGGTCCCGAGGTATAGGGAATACTGAATGATAATTTATAAGTCCAACACAATGTGGCACGTACGCCCTTACACTATCCCCCTTCTTAAAAAAATTAAAAATAAAATTATACAATTTTGTCAAAAAGAGAGAAAAAAATTTTGGTTTATCTAACAATTAGTATACAATTTCGAATAAGTACGTTACACAAAAACTTTAAATAATATAGAGTTATTTTCCAAACAAGTTACACATAATAATTTTTAGTTAACGACCATGTTAATACATATTAAAAAAAAAACATTCACACACTCGAATAACAATATCCATTACTTAATAATTATGTCATCCGATAACGATATGTGGCTCGGACGCTCGTCGCGCCTGTTGCTGCGCTAGCGCATTCCGATCCACTATTCCCATGACTTGTCCCTGCAAGGCTTTGCCAACTCGAGCCTTACAGTGGTAAAATACACAATATAAAATCACTGCACATATTAAACCTATGCTTATGTATGCTGCCAAACTAAATTGGTCGAGTTTCTTAGAGAGTTCGATGGAGTTTGCCTGTACTTTGGCTATGACCACCGTATTATCTGAGACACTGTTGTTACTGCCCATTTTTAATTTTAAAATGTACATAAATTTTACGTGTTCAGTGAACGAATGTAATAGGATTAATATAAGTAAAAGTACAATTGATGTCATAATTAGATTTACATATTATTCAATTAATCTGCAACATCGCGACCTACAAAAATCGTACGGGAGTCTTGATGACTCTGCCGTAACTACTGGTGCGTGGTAAGCGTGAAACGCTAGGGTTGTCACGATTATGAGTTACATTATTGGTGCGTGGTAAAAGTGAAACGCTAGGGTTGTCACGATTATAAGTTACATTACTATTATCTAAGATATTACTAGGCTGATCATTACATTGCGAATTACCACTACTGGACAATAAATATGCAGGTTTTAACCGGTCAACCGATATATTTATTGTTCGGTTAGGTAATTGCACTTTAAAAATTTTATTATTTCGATCGAGTACACGGTAGGGACCGTCATACGTAGGTTGTAAAGATCTTTTTGATGCATCGTTTCTAATAAAAACAAAATTGGTTTTAGCCAAATCGGGATGAACAAACATACTTTTAGAATTTGAGTAAGCTAAAGGTACAGGTTTGAGATTTTCAATCGTCTCACGTATCTTAGTTACTAAATTATAGTCTGAATTATTACTATTAGGATCCTTAACATAGAATTCTCCAGGAAGACGCAAATTCCGACCGTACACCATTTCAGCCGCACAAGTACCATTACTCAAACGAATAGCAGATCTAAGCCCCAATAATACAGTTGGCAGCTCATCCACCCATGATGAGTTTTTAGCACTCAGCCTAGCAGAGAGTGCTACTTTTAAAGCTCTGTGCCATCGCTCAACGCATCCATTGCTCTGAGGATGGTAAGGAGTGGTCCTGATCTTTTGAACTCCCATTATTTTTAGTAACTCTAAAAATAATGAGCTTTCAAATTGTCGACCTTGGTCAGAAGTCAATTTACAAGGACAACCAAAACGAACTATCCATCCTTCGTAAATTATTTTTGCAACTGTCTGTGCGGTCATATCTTTAATAGGAAATGCCTCTGGCCAACGTGTGCGTCTATCAATAATAGTCATGCAATACCTGTAACCATCTTCACTAGTGGGCAAAGGTCCAACTAGATCAACATGGATGTGTTCGAAACGATCACAATCCGCGAAAGTACCTAACTTGGAAACAGTGTGCCGCGTTACCTTCGCTCGCTGACACTGTATACATGTCTTAGCCCACTGGCCTACGTCTCGATTCATATTTGGCCAAAAAAATCTATCTTGCATCGAACGTCTAGTAGAACGAATACCGGGATGACTCAAATTATGGATGTAATCAAATGCTTTTCTTCTAAATTTTTCGGGCAAATAAGGTCTGGCTTTACTAGTAGAAATTTCACAAAAAATAAGTTTCCCGTTCGATTGCGGTACACATATTTGTTTCAATAAAATATTACTGTCTCTAGGTACATTATTAATATAGCTATCGTTTGCTTGAGCCAATGCTAATTCTTCGTAATCAAACGCATCCGGACAGTATACAGTTTCAACGCGCGATAAGGCGTCGGCTACAATGTTATCCTTACCGCTTATATGTTTTATGTCCGTTGTAAATTCACTAATGAAAGCAAGATGACGAATTCGTCTGGGCGACTCCTTACCATTGCTTTCCTTAGAGAACGCATACATTAATGGCTTATGATCAGAATAAATGGTCAACTCTCGACCTTCAATCAAACATTGGAAATACTTTACCGCTGAATAAATTGCTAGGAGCTCTCTGTCATAGGCTGAATACTTTTGTTCAGTATGTGATAAAGATTTAGAATAATAACCCAATGGATACCATACTTTACCTACACGCTGTTGCAATACAGCGCCTATCGCGTTTTCCGACGCGTCAGCCATCAGCGCCAGCGGCGCGTCGGGTAACGGATGCGACAGCGTCACTGCATTCGATAAGCTTACCTTACATTGCTGGAATGCTTCGTCAGCTTCAGGTGTCCACTGTATGACTGTCTTATCTTTCTTTTTAGCACTGTGTAAATATTTATTAAGAATTGACTGATGTAAAATTGCATTAGGAATATGTGACCTATAAAAATTAAGCATGCCTAAAAATCGTCGTAACTGTTCAACCGTGTTAGGCTTAGGGAAATTAGATATGGCCTCTACTTTATCAGTCGTCGGCCGTGTGCCTTGACTAGAAACTTCATAACCTAAAAAAGTTATTTTTTCTTGACCGAAACAACACTTCGATAAGTTGATAGTTATGCCATATGTACATAATCGCTTGAATAATTGATCCAAATGCTCTCGATGCTGTTTCATTGAATCACTGCAAATTATGACGTCATCGATATAACAGTAAACAAAATGATCTAAACCTCGCAAAACTGTTTGATCCATAAATCTTTGAAACGTCTGGGCTGCGTTACGCAGTCCAAAGATCATACGTGGGAACTCAAAAAGACCGAATGGCGTTATAATTGCAGTTTTTTCAATGTCAGCAGGATTCGTGGGAATAAAATGGTACGCCCGATTTACGTCAATCCTGGAAAATATCGTCTTACCAGCTAATAGATAAGTAAAGTCTTGGAGCCGCGGAATCGGATATCTATCCGGTTTCGTAATTGCGTTTAATTTACGATAGTCACCGCATGGCCTTAAATCTCCATTCTTTTTTGGAACTACATGCAATGGGCTGGCCCATGAACTGTGGGATGGCCTACAAATGCCCATCTCCTGCATTATTCTAAATTCTTCCTTGACTTTACTATATCTATCAGGTGGCAAAGGACGTGCCTTAGCATATACAGGAGGTCCAGTCGTCTCTATAAAATGATATACAGAGTGATTAGGAGGTTCCTTAAAATTAACAGGCTTTGTAATATCCGGGTACTTACATAATAAATCCGAAAACAAGTGTTTATCGTCTACTGTCTTAATTGTAGATTTATTAAAAGAGACTAAGGAAGCAATAGTAAACAATTTAGTTTCGCTATCTATTAATCTACGAGCTCTTAAATCAACCAGTAACCCATGTTCACATAAAAAATCGGCACCTATTATTGGTTGTTCAACGTCGGCAATTATAAATGTCCATCGGTACGGACGTCGCAACTTTAAATCTAATACAATAGTTTTCGTACCATAGGTATTTATAATTGACCCGTTGGCCGCATAAAGTCTATAATCGGAACACTTACGAGAACGTTTTTTTATTGATACTGGAATAACAGATACATTAGCCCCAGTATCAATTAAAAACTTTAATCCCGTGTGCGTGTCTGTCACGCACAGGCGATGGGAAGGAAAAATGGCACAAACTTCCGCCTTAAGCTGCACCTGGTTCAGTTTTCCGGTGTGCCCTTCCACGAACAGGGCTTAACGCACTTAGCAGCCTTGTGCTGGTATCTAAAATGGTAGTAACATAACCAGTCAGCATCCTGAGGAGTACGCCGCTGGCGCGGGCGGGAGCCGGATCTGGCGCGGCTGGTGGCCTTCCGACCACGCCATTTCCGGTTCACGCTGCGACTGCGGCTTCGGCTCCGCTTCAGCTCCATCACTTCCAGGCGTAACTCGGCTATCTGATCCGCCAAGTTCTTGTCCGAGGAGCTGGTCTCCTTGGTAGTGATCTCCGATATATCCATAGGACGTGTTGCTTCCATGACTGTGTCGGCAATCACTGCCAGGTTATCCAGGTCCTTGGCATCACTAACGGCTAGAACCGCTCTGACAGACGACGGTAAATGTCCTGACCACAACAGCTTGAGGGTCTCATCGGCTAGTTTGTCTCGGGCTAGATCCCTCATGCGGCGTAACAGCTGGGATGGCTTTTGGCTTCCGAGCTCCATTTCTGAAAGGAGTTTCTGAAACTGCCGGGTCTCACTTTCCTCATAACAGGACAATAGCCTCTCTTTCAGAGTGTCGTATTTCTTAGCATCCGGGGGGTGCAGAAGAATATCGCTGGCCTGCTGCAATATATCCTTATGAAGCTTGGCAACCACAAGATTGAATTTGTTTGCATCTGATAATTTTTGGTTAGCGATCACCGACTTAAATTGCACGAACCACAATCTCGGTGATTCCGTCCAGAATTCGGCTATCCGTGAGGTCACCGTAATAGTAGCCAGGGATAACTCGTGATCCTCTTTGGCTTCCACGGTTACAGGACCGGGTAACTTTCCATGCGCCGACGTAGCCATAGTCCACTAAAATAATCACCAATAGTCACGAAAAATGTCACAATAACACCACACAAAATGTACGTGTCCAACGGATGGGGTCACCAATGTAATGTCACTAGATTAAGCCTGTAGGTGATGGAGGCGAGTATCCCGGCCCCGGGTCCCCAGATAAATAAAATCACGTAGGCGCATTCACTCGATATTTATTTGGGTCGATATACGACTACATGGTCCCGAGGTATAGGGAATACTGAATGATAATTTATAAGTCCAACACAATGTGGCACGTACGCCCTTACAGTATTATTTGTATTATATTATAAATCTATTATTTATTTATTAATAAAATAAATAATAGATTTATAAAGATATTAAATTAATATAATATAATAATATAAATTGTAAAAAAAAAATGCTGTAAAATACAGCGTGTTAGGTAACCCGAGGGACATATTTAAGGAGAGTGTTCAGAATCCGATTTAGAGTCCAATTCGCTATAAAAAATATATCCTTAATTTTTTTCATAATTATCCTAATAATTTATGTTTGCATGAACTACCTAAGAATCCCGTGTGCTGAGCGGCCGGTTACGAATTCAATTTCAGTCGTACCACAGACTAGTTAGAAGATAAAAGTCGTACTTCACGTACTATCGAGGTCACCCGCGCGTGATCACCCTTAAGGCTAAAATCCTGTGCAGTATTTTCACGTTTACAAGCGCCGCTCCTAAGAAGTCACGATGCGCGTGCACGGTATATTTTTCCAAAAGTGATCACGCGCGAGAGACCTCGATCGTACCTACTTGAACGAGTGCACGAAATAGGTACTGTGAAGGGAAGAGTGCCCGCACGTTATGCGGATTTTCAGGTTTCGACTAACCACCAGAGTTTTTATTGATTTGTATTTATTTTGTTATATGGAAGAATGAACTATTTGGGGTTTAAATAATGTCCCTCGCATTTCCTGTCATACTGTATATTGTAGACTTAATTGCATAAACCAACTTTATATTTTGCTTTGTGAGCACAGACTCAGGGGTCATCAACATTTTAATGTAAAAACCCTTAAGTACTATACACAACACTTATGGTGATGGGTGCATAATACGTGATGCTAAATAATAAAACGTAAAATCGAGTGTCAGAGGAGCTGGCGATAGCGACACCGCCGCGCGCAAAACACCGGCCATAGACAATAGGCGAGGAGACGCACACGTGCGTCAATTAGCCTCTTGTCTCTGGCCAGGGGTACGTAACCTACTTAAAATTAAAATAAAATTCATTTAGAATTCAAAGATTTTACTCCGAGCGTTTAGTCAGCACTTGCATGATTCAGGATTTGGGTAGTCCAGTCACATTGGAGCGGATACTATCTGACCTATAAAGTCTAACTCTAACCCTAGGCAGGGGACCGAGACCAATTGGATCATGACACAGCCATTAGAATGTGCAGGTTTCCTCACTCGGTTCTTTAGACGGTAAGTAGCAACGTTTAGAGGGTGAGTGCTATGGTCCTATACTGTTGCCTCATTTGTTTTTCAAGACTTCTTTTAACGAAACAAGCATTATTCTTTCGTATTCGATGGGATATGAACCCTTGACTTCAAATAGATGGCGTACGCAACTACAAGGAAAAAGTTCAAATAAAAAAATAAGTAGCGACACATCACGAATGGAAATCTGTTCCCAAACCTTCCAACTATAACTCTGTCTATGGCAAAGGCAAAGGGATAAACTTCGTTAACAACGACACGCAAACTTGTAAAAAGACAAAATCGTTTGTAACCTCTGCAAGTCGCGAGTGCGATTCGGCACGCGCGGGCCTCCCCCCACAGGCCGCGATGCCCGCACGTGCCCGGAGCTCTCCCGTCGGTTCGCTCGTTAAGATCCACCTGATATTGCTTTGATTGACAATTTAACTGAGGATCCACACTCGGTACAAGGGTGTCCGGATGTTAAGTTTTTGCGTTGCGGTGAAGGGTCATCGATTTTTTATTCAACACTTCTTGCATGTATAAAATAGATTTTAAGACAGCAGAAAGTCGTAAAATACAAATGCTGATGAACAAAATTCAGATCCAGATTCCCTGTGTGATGTCACGCATGTTTAAAGAAATATGGCATTCGCAAGAAGCCTTTGTGACTTACAAAAATCTGGCTCGAGCTTTATGTACCCATATCTCATTTCTCCAAACAATTTATCCCGATTTGGTCCCGTAGTCAGGGTACGCTTAATCGTGATTTGACCAGTCCAGTATAACATTGCAAAGACACCGTAACCGATAACAGGGGAACTAGGACCTATGCAGCCTCTTGGTGCAGGTTCCTTCTCGACCGAATCTAAATTTTTGAATTGAATTGAACCGGCGACAGTCGCAGACAGGAACGCAGTTTACTTGATATTAAGCTTCCACCTCGGCTTATTCCATTGAGGGGTTACCTTATACTGTATGCTCCTCTGATCTCCTTTAATTGTGTAGCGTCAGTTTAGACTTTGTATCTGGAGCACACACACAGATCAGTCATCTGCTGACGCTCATATTATCACGTATGAGTGCATTAGCAATAAGAAGTATTTAAGTTGTAAATAATAAATAAATACTGCTCTTTTTTATACACCGTTACGCTGGCTGTTTAATTTCTCATCTCCCGAGCTAGGAGACAAATTGGTGACCCCGACGTGATCCTCGTCATCCGACGTGATTCTCCGTGACTGCACATTTCAATCGGCCTTACAGAAGTGGATCACACCAATTGAAATTTCAAGAGGCATAAATATCACGGGAATCATCGTCGCACCGGGAGACATATCACAGCCAAACGCTAGCGTCAGTCAAAGACAAGAGACAAACAGTTCGGCAATCAATCATGCCATATGTCATAGAACAACTAGAAAATAATTAACATGGCAATTTCTTTGCGCTAACCGCCCGACTGTGAACCCGTGTTGATCAAACGACAGCTTATCAATAAAATCAGCACTTCCCAGTACACCCGAAAAGGATAATTTTTGCACCCCGTCACGGTGTATTGGGTTCTTTGATCGCACTCATTATTTGACGACAAAAGGAGTTTTTGAGTTAGCGTCGCATATGCGCTCAAACCGCGAATCATCCATGTCTGAGTTGTTTTCAAACGAGCTAACTCTCTGCGCGTGAGCAACGACAATGAAGTAGATGAAAAACAATGGGATCGTTCCCATAAACCGCCCTGGGCGCACCCCGGCACACCCCATGAGAATCGCCCTTTAATTTCTAACCTCTAATTGTTTTTGAAAGTTCGCGTTTTACCCGAAGGCGACACGCTAAGCCGCGGAAAACACGCTGTTAGTACTGTTGCCGAGTTGCTATTGTTGTCGTGGATTTATCGTTTGTGAAAACATGTTGCGGACTCCGGATAACCCTTCTTATGCTAATGTGTCCTCAATAGACGCTTTGTTATCAATTTTGCACTGATTAAAGTTCAATGAGTATCTGTTACGTACCATAGCAAAATATTATTTTAATATTTTTTAAGTTAAAGCAAACGTTCTGTTGGGAATTGATATTGAATTAACAAAGGTGAATGGATAAACAATGGCTATTTAAAAATAAAATAAAAAATATAAATAAAATGTTTTTATTTAAATTACAAAAATCCTTAAAAATAAAACAGTATAATAGACATGTTTAAAAATACGTATCTCTATTTAATAATGAAATGTTTTTTTAAACTTTTTAACGTACCTAACTCGGATATTTGAAACATGATTCAGACATTTAGCTTTATATACTAAATTATTATTTTAAAGTGACAGAAATCCATATAATTTTACTCTTCTTATGTTCGTATTTGAAATCTTGAAAGTTTCTTTCTTTACATAACAAAAGGAAACACAACCATAGAACTTGCTTCATAACGTATTCACAACAGCTATCTCTTACTCTACGTAACAGTAAATTTCGAATTAATTGAATAATAGACAGTAGGTACAGTACAAGTCTAATGACGTTACAGAAACAATAAGACCGCTCTAATTGCGACATCGGAACAATGGCTAACAGCTAACAACCGTTAACAATTAACGTGATTTCAATTTGGCAACTTACACCGATTCTGATTAATGGAAAAGCGATTCCCACAAACGTATTGCTATATTCAAGTGTTCCCACAATTAAGAAATCGTTTATTATGTTAACGTGAGCGGGCGAGTGGGCATTTGGTTTTGCACAAAGATGGTGCAATCGGGAGGAAAAGTCACAAACAGGGGGTTGGAGGCCACGACTGCTATTTGCACTAAACATGTCGCTTTGTCGTTGTTCGCTCGACTCTTGTTAATTGTAAGAACGTCCGCCATTGTAATTCACGATTTCCAAATGAATTCTGAAGTGTAATAAGCCTGAGAAACGAGAATACTGTGCTGATTAAATATACAATTCTTACTTTGTGTTTGACCATCCACTTCTTATTTTTAAAGATTGAGTAAGTACGCTTTTGTGAAATTGTCGCTTTTTAGAGGAATGATTGTGAAGTGTACTTTTCCTGCTTTTTTAGAATTGTAGTGTATAGCGACCTTTACCCCTCTTTCTAGTATATAAGATAGGCTAAGACATATGTATGAAACCCGTCGCGGCCGGTCGTGCGCTCCGCTAGTCGTGAGCCCCCCGCCCCGCGCCGTGGAGCAGCGCGCTGCCCTGGCCCCCCCCACCTGGTGGGGGCGCGGTGCCTAGGAAGTGCCCCCCCTGCGCGGGGGTGCGGAGCGGCGCTTCCCTGGCCCTCATTGGTGCCTAGGAGACGTCGCTGCCGCCGCCGCAGACGGCCAACGACGCGAAGCCTCCCATCTCATGCCCAAACACCTGCAGAAGGATGTAAAGCCGACGCCCAACCCCCCTCCAGTCGATCCTCCCTGCCTTCGTGCTGCGCGATCGCGCCGAGGGCGGCGCAGTGTATCCTGGAGGGGTGTCTGTCTGATAAGCCGCCAAGCGGCCACCCAGTGACCCCATCCTTGAAGGGATGGGAGAAGAAGTCCGGGCAAGGAGCGAAAGCTCGAGCCCGTCCGCCTTAGTGCGCGCGCGCTTCGCGCGCACGCACAAGACGAAGACCCCGGAGCAATGTATGAAACAGTTATAATAAACCTACAGTCGCGACAACATCTCTTTTATTTACCGCCTCCAACGCCACACACTGCATGGCGACCCTGCCAGTGCTGCCTCGTGGCAGTACTGAGCATTGGATCTTTTAAATATATATTTTTTTGTGAGTGAAAAGACAATGTGGTAACAATGTGGTGACAATGAGAGACATATGAGAACTAAATGTGTGGCAAAATATGACTGCAACGGTGGCAACGGTGGTGAAAAATAAATAGTAATAGCAATCTTCAGCTGTAACAATGGCAAGAGTTTCTGGCTGATGAGCGTAGTCGGAGTCAGAAAAATGAAGTGTGCTGGCTGCAGGGAGATGTTCGTGTCAGACGAGTGGAAGGTTGCTGCCGGCCGATGATGGAGCTCAAAGATGACACCACCAAGAGCCAAGATCGAACCTAGCAAGAGGAAACACCAGAAAAAAAAAAGACGGAAGATTTCTATAACTATTTACATTAACATTTTTTTTATACTTCTATTTTTTTTTTAAACATAATTATTAATATTGACTAATTTTCATTAGAGTAGACGGGTCATATTTTATAAAGTGTATAAAAATTTAAATCATAACTTTACTTATCACAGGAAACATTTTAACAGGAATAATTATTATAAAAACCATAAAATTATAGAATACTAATTCACGTAAGTACATGGTAAAATTACGAAAAACAAAATCAAAAGTTTTTTTTTTTTAATAATAAAATGTTTAAGGTCATTTACCTAATCTAGATAAGCTTTTCTTCACATTATTCAAATTAAATTACAGTTTATTATAGTAAATAATATATTTTTTAAATTCTTTTTACAAGAAATATGAAGTGTTTTTTTTTTATTCATAATAATGTCAAGAATTCGTAAATGTAGTATTATTTTTTCCATTTCAATCTCTGCTTCAAATTATGTTTAAAGTTTCAATTTTTCAGTATCTTTTTTTAAATAATATGTTTTGATCAATTATACGTGACGCATCAAGTATCGAATAAATATTATATTACAGAAACTTAATGAAAACCATACTGCAATGTTTACAATATGTTCATAATTAAATAAATTAATTATTAAATCTGTGTTGAGAGACATGGAATGTTACAATCATAAGTACTAGATAGTAATTCCAAACTGTTTCCAAATTTGGTTGAGAAGCGCATGCATCGCCTCGTGTTTATGCATCAGCGTTATCATTGTTTCAGCGTTTCCTTTTACGGAATAGTATCGCATTCCGGGCGCTACGTACCCAGGCGCGTGTAGCATCTTCAAGTTAGGTATATTTTAGATTTAGTTTGAATGAAATTTAATACCTCGTGTAGCTAACAGAGCTCATGACTAAGTAGATAGATGTTTTGAACCTTTCGTTGTATTGAGAATAATTATATCTTTGTGTTGTCATAACGAGATAATGATACCTACTGAAATGATTAATTAATATATACAGAAAAGTTTAACAAATTGATTAAGAGTTAATAATGTTAAATTGGAAAGTTTTAAAGGGATAGAAACAGAAAAATAAAGTTTATAGGAGAAATTTTATTTGAAGTAGGTATACCGAATAGACATTGGTTAATCTTAATTTATTCTAGAAAATGGACAGGTATTTGAATGTGAGTAAACGAGGATGGTATTAAAATTGCTTTTGTTCCAATTAGAGTGCATTAGTTACTTTCCATAAAAAGAATGTATGCTAGATAGGGAATACTTACGTTGGTAAAAAATATTTATTTACGCAATTGGACTGATCACCCAAGAGCTAAATGATATTTTGTCAACTAAAGGATTCATTAGTAGGTATAGAGTGTTATTCATTTTGGTTTCGATATCGTAAATATCAATATGGATACAAGAAGAAGTGTGATATTATAATTATTGGTAGGGCACATAATGAATGAGAAGTTGCAAAACGGTGTTGGATCCTTCTGTTTTATCATGGTGCAAACGAGGTTTCTCCGTGAAAACCGTTGGAGATCGTTATGATCTTAAAAGTTAACCGTTGTTGTATATTGTTTTATATGGTACATGGTACAGACAAGGGTATTAAATCCTACATTTGATCATGGTGTAGACGAGCTTCTCTCCGTGAAAATAGTTGGAGATCAGGTGATCTTAAAACATGACCCTAATAATAATAATATAAGAAAGGTGATAAGGAAAAAATGATGAAGTCGACTTATAAAATATTGTCTGTAGTACCTAATGAATAAATAAATGAATGAGTTGTAAAAAAGAGGGTCCGGCCGGCCCAAAAAGTATACCATATAGGTATAAGAAGTTATGTACCATTAGATTGTTATTCGGAGATGACTGTGCCCACCAAGTAAATGATTGTGTATAGTAAAAAATAAAGATTGTTTGTACTCGGTATACGAAAAGTGAAATGAAATAGAGGTTATGTTTTTTTTTTTTGATGCTAAGAATACTTATTGGATTAATAGGTTCAAACCGAAGTGTGTTATTGATTACCTAATTCCAATTGCGTAGGTACTTTATTGAATATTATTGTTATTATACACATTTTATTTTTTACTTTCATTGAACGCAATTGCGCACAGTTGTAACGACTCTGTAATCATACTACCCTTTTAATTTATTATCATTTTTTTATTAATTGAATTTAAACAGATGTCTAAGACCCGTCTACCTAAACTGTATTATTAAGTAAGTAGATTAGATGAACAATTAAGGTTTTCTTTTTTTTCTTTTAAATACTGCTTATGTTATTTTTGGTACTGTTTTTCATAATATTCGGTACCTAACGTTTGTATGTCATCATCACCATAAAATTAAATATTATTTGTAACAACTAAAGTCAGATTTCTAAAAATTAATTCAATTAGCTTTTTGTCTTTCAAAATTATCAGCGCAAAATTATAATTTAAAAAAAAAAAGAATTTATAAACTCTTTCATTTTTTTTTAAATAAAGGGGGGAGGTGTAGTGTATAGCGACCTTTACCCCTCTTTCTAGTATATAAGATAGGCTAAGACATATGTATGAAACAGTTATAATAAACCTACAGTCGCGACAACATCTCTTTTATTTACCGCCTCCAACGCCACACACTGCTTACATTTAAAAAAGTACAAAATTTACGTGTAACGATCATTTTGTAATGGCTGCAATTTTAGTTGGCCACACCAAGTAAAATTTTATTTTTAAAATATATACGTTATGCATTATATCATATCATACTTCACGTAATAGGTAAATAGGTCTGTACATAAGTAATATGTCGCAATAAGACTTTTAGAGATTTTTTCAAAAAAGAAAGAAGAGATTTAAGTGAAAAGCATAAATTATATTAGGTACACTTTACTTAATTGCATATCAAATAGCTCACGGGCCACTCTACAAACGGGCTACTCTAAAAACTTGTTGTTCTTATAATTATGTAGACCAGGTACTCGTTTTTTAAGAGAAAAATGGAATTCAAGAGGAAGAATTTCCGCTTTTAGTGGCTGCGAAGTTCTTATAACTTGTCAAAATTGAGGTTCATATATTACGATTCTGGGCTCGGTTTGCTGTGTTACATAAGTTTTGTGATCAAAAGTTTGGTTTTTTCACCAATTTGTTTACAAAATACATTTCCTTCTCAACGAATTATGATTGAAAACATTGGAAACAACGAACTGGTCATCCCACAATGATTCTAACTGCGCGACGCGTGCGCCACACGCGCCGAAACAACTGCCAGTGTTGCCATTCCGTGATGGGGTTGCCAGACTAATTGGCACCCCGTGGAGATTTTTAAAACACTAACAAGCACCCTTATTGCTATTCTACTAAGGTTTATTTTAGCAGGCTATTTTTTAATCTTTGTAGAATAGGTATGGATAACTAATATTTTGATAATGACGAGTGTGTGAGCGTGTGTACTGTATCCGTGTTTTTGTTTCCAGATTTGCACTCTTTAGAGAGGGTCGGGTGAATAATGCGAGGATTCGGATAAACAAATAAGCAGTGATCGAGTGGTTGGGTGTGGTTGATATTTTCTAAATAAATCTTTGTCTTTAGTGAGTGTTTGTGGAGCTTTGTTGTTAATAAACGGACCGCCTAGACGTTAACTGGAAATAAGTATTGCATGATATTACTTTTAGAATTTTAGGTAGCATTGAACGAGACGTGCAGAATAGAATGAATTCAGCATGGCTGAAGAGGCGACTGGTCTCGGAAACAACATGTGACCTTAGATTAAAACAAAAAAGGGATTCCCTTTTTTGTTTTAATCTAAGGTCTAAGCATGTGACCCACGGATGCCCCTTAAGCATAAGGGGAAAATTTACAAAACGGTCTGTAGACGGAGATTTAAGCAGAGGAAGGTCGAAAAAGAGTTGGATAGATTGCGTGAAGTATTTTATGAAAATGTAAGGAGTGAATGTAAAATTGACGGCTAATAGGAGTGTGTGGAAGGAAAAAACATGTTGCAAGGAAATGATGAATTTCAGGAGATGGTGAGCTAAACCAAGTAACAAATATTTATTCGTTTTGTTCATTTCGAATTTATAAATTAGCAAGAAGTAAGATAACATAATACTTATTTGTGATTACTGTCATGTTACCTTACTTATTTAGGTACCTACTTCACGTAAACACTCGTGAAGACATTTCAAAGATGGCAGACAGTAGACAGAATTTGACTGTTTTCAAACCATCTTAGACGCATACGGCATGTGCATTGTTGTCGATTTATTCTAAAAGTGCATTGTTTACCGCGACGGATTCCTTGACTAATCCCGGTGTTTAAGCTAACGTGTTACAGTTATTGTGACACAGACTGTGCGGTAGGTAGGCCGTATTCATGAGTGCTTGGTGGTGTGGCGAGGTCGCGTTGCTACAGTTTGTGTAGCTTTGCGAAGAAGGTATGATTAGGGTAGACCGCAAAGACGATAGTCAAATGAGAGGCTACAATTTCTGACTTTTTATTATTTTAAGAATTGAATAAGTTTTAGAATAGTGACTTTAAAAGTTTTGATATTAAGTATAACCGTGAATAAAAGTATTTCTGTATGTAACGCTTCCACACTTAAACTACTGAACCGATTCTGATGAAATTGGAACAGACATAGACAAGACTTTGGGAAAGGACATAAGCTACTTTTGATTGGGGGATTTAACTTACTTACTTTTGCCTAGTGCAATTCATATGGCATAACAGAAATAGGGTGTTGTAAAAAAAATGAATTATTCATAACTAGTCCATAAAACTGTACACGTGGGTGAAAAAAAACCACGCACGTGTACAGTTTTATGAATATCCGTCTCGAAGGACCAAATGTTTAAAACAGTGTACTTTTTTGTTAATAGATATCTTTTAAGTGTCACCTCAGGTCACACCGCAAGACAGCGCAGGAGGTATTCATGTCACGCGTGCACAAATACATTTGAATAGTGTGTTTACTGGTGCCTGGCGAGCATTCGGCGGCAGGCGGTCACCATTACCATACCAACCATGGAATTATTTCTAATCATTACTACTTTACGAGCGATTAGTGTTGTGGTTGAGAAGTCGGCTAGGATGCTAGGGGACGCGCGTGGACCGATCCCGTGCTCTCGGCAATCGTGCCGGTGACATCGGTGTTGATGATTATCTCGTCATGGGTACCTATTTTCAATGATGGCCTTTGCTCTGATACTCTTATCAAAATGTAAGTCTTTGTTTATCGAATTCCAAATTAATTTTTTTATTATTATCACGCGTAATCATCATCATCAAAATGCTCACATACCTCTCTAAACCCCACGCTACCGCCCGGGACTCGACTATTCGAGTGAACACCAGCAATCCATCACCACACCCGTCTGTCATCGCACAATAGGGGTTATCAGATCGATGTTGCCACGGAAAGCCTTGTTTTCAACAATATGTTGCCGCAACAACCTTGTTTGATGTTACGTGACGTTTGCGGAGTGATTGATGCTGACCTAAAAATGTTGCGTAAACAAAAAACTGTAGAACTTTTAAATCTGAGGTCGTAACGGTTATATGTACATATATATTTGGCTAGTAGTACGCACTATAAGTTTGGGGTCTTGAATTCAAATCCCGGGTCGGACCGAGAATTAGTGATCAAGTTTTTCAAAAAAATATTCAGTCATTCGGAATCTGAAAGTAATGAAAGTTGGATGCACGTAATGGCTGGACTGATGTCTCTACAGTCGTGAATGACTGCTGTTATACGGAGCTAGGCTACGAAAGTGAGGGATAAGGGAGTGCACCTGACCCCATTGGACCATTTCAGCCGTTTTTCAGTGCTGCCACATTGTAGGCAAATCAGATCTTTGAGCTTTTAATTCAAGTGTAGCACGCAAGGTAGTCGGACTCTACAAAAGTTTTACTACCAACCAGACGCAACATTACCCCACTAACTTTAAGTTGTATGTGATGTTGTCCAATATTTATTTATTGCTAACATTGTTCGTGCCTGTAGCCCTAAATACCTTTTCGTAACTGTAGCGGTCATAATTTCTATGGCACGCTCATGCCATCTGGCGGCCACAATAATTTATCCGAAGGCTTGAATGCGATGTAATGACTTCTGCCGTGACTCTCGGAAACGGAGGTGAGGATGATGGTGGGTGCATGGGAACAATGGCAAGCGCCGTGTCAATGCTACATGGCCTACATAAAGACGTAAACAGAGCTGTGGACGGACAAACAGACGGATAAAGGCACCGCATACCATCTGCGACTTTGACTTGTGTTAGGGCGACTGTGCGTACAGAATTTTGCGGAATTTCAGCAGGACCAATTTTGTATGCTCTTAAAATTACTAACTATTTATTTGGAATTTTGTGGAATTATTTTTGTCGGTAATTAATATGGTAATTATTTTACCTTTAATCTTCTGTTCCTTGACGTAACAGAGTACCGGTGTCGTTCGTACCTAAAACAATTGAATTGAACTAAACTAATTTATGACCAGAAAATTTGTAGTAAGTAGTGTTTTATATTATTTTGTTTTATGCCAAAAAACCCCTGATTTAGAAATAAACAAAAAAAAACTAAAAACCAAAATGATGCTGTAGCAAAATGTTGATAAGTAATAGTGGCGGGCTTAGTTTTATTTAAACAAGTTAACTCATCATTTCGTCATCAATCAAGCTGGAAACTTAAGAGGAAAATTGACAATAAGGAAAGAAAATACAGTGTTTTTGTTAAATGGTGATAGAATTTTATTTAATTATTTTCTTAAAGAACAATGCCCACGAGCCCTACAAGTTTTGGCCAACCGTGGACAGTAAAATAAATAAAAACTGAATTTTGCAATAAATAACTTTTTAATTAATAAAATTTTTGGTATTTACTAGAAGTCCGCCAGCCCTTTTATTATTTTTATGATTTAAATAGATTGTGCAATGTATATTATCATTTCCGCAGCACAAAATGACGTATATGTACGGTCAACAGCACATCACGGTTAAAACTTGCAGTTCGATAATAGCACTTATGCCCCTGACATAAGAGTGGTACAAAGTTCAAAGTGTTACGTCTGACGTGCTCTTGACTACTATTCTTTTCGTTGAGTGACTGACATTGTCAGTCACATGGAAATAATATTGTCAGTCAATCGTCATCATGAAATGTCATTCGCTTTTGATTTCCTCCATAGACCACCGTAGACAGAGAAAACTATTTCCTCGTATTTTGACAACTTTCGAATGACACTTCATGATGAAGATTGACTGTCATAAATATAATGTCAATGACAAACAGACAAAAATAAATTGCCAGTGTTGCATTTTGAATAAATGAAATATAATACCGATTATCGATATAGATTGTGATATTAATAATTAAAAGGAATTATTTTTATTACAGTTATAGAAAAAGCTTTAAAGTTATTTTTGTAATAAACAAGTAATTACATTAATAAAATGTAACAATGATTATTGCAGAGATGCTTAATAATTATAAAGAGTAAAAAAAAGTTCAATCGAATAACAGGATTGACTCGATTACGAAATCGATTGTAATGTTAGATACTGACAACATTTTGTAATGCGGAAGTGATTTATTAATTACACAATTTATATAAATCATAAAAATAATTAAATATCTGGCGGACTTCTAGTATATATCAAAAATTAAATTAATTTAAAAGTAATTTATTGCAAAATTCAGATTTTATTTATTTTACTGTCCACGGGTTGGCCAAAAATGGGCATTGTTCTTTTTATCCAATTTCGAAAGGAAGCTATACTTTCAAATTCGAGAGACATCCCGCAAAATGCATTTGCCTGGCCAGCCTACGGGACCCGATCAATTATAGTCATTGTCAGCGCACGACAATAGTCCTGACACGTCGCCGAAACGAGGAGTCGAGTCCGTCTCAACAGCCCATCTCTACGCCCACAACCCTCAGGGCATTTTCAACCTTACCCCAGATGTAATAGAAGATAGTTTCCTAACATGGGTGTTGGTGACAGGTGCGCTAAAACCAGGGCACACCTCCCACTGGCAGGCAACAATGAGTCAATACAGTCTTCACCACGCGTCGTAAAGACTTAATTAAATCGGAGCAGTTGTGGGCAGATGATTTATCCATCAATAGCTATTCCTCCGAGGTTTGTTTCCACACATCGCGTGGACGTGATAATGAAACGCAGTCTCGTGAGAAAGTGCGGGCATTGTGAAGGTCTTAGAGTTTGTATGTTGATGAGGCTTTTGTATGGCCGATATTGATAGTACAAGAGGTGTCTCCTGGGACATATTATACTTATTCGAACGTATTATAGGCATGTAGGTAGAGGTTTTCGGTGATCTTGTTATTTGCAACGATCGCAAAAGCAAATTAATATTAATACTGCAATAGTTCTGTGCAACAACATGATGAAGGCAAAAATTATGACAATCTTTTTCTTCGGAAACAATCCATCAAAAGAGTCAAAAAATTGTTTAAAACAAATTAGAGCCTTTTGCTTTAGGAACCGATGTGCTTAGTGTATTCAACATCACATTCACATCTGTCTTCAAAGTAGCCTACTTAAGCAATCGGGTTATATATGGGTATCAAAATCAATGAAGGTACCATAAAATATATTATACTTAACAGGAAAAACACAAATGTTCACCACATGAATGTTTGACCTGAATGGGATTCAAACCCACGATCCCTAGCGCATAGTGCAGGGTCACTACCAAATGCACGATCATCATCCCAGCGTATTCCCGATTGCATCCAGTATGGAGCTCAGGGTCCGCTTCGACTATGATCCTAGATTTGACAAGCCTGGTTATTACAATGGAGCGATTGCCATCTGACCTCCGTAACCCTACAAGGGAAACCAGACCTACTTGCAACATAGTCGGGACCAACGGCTTAACGTGCCTTCCGAAGCACGGAATCATCACTCTTTTCAGACATTCAGGTGATTCAAGCCTGCAATGTCCTAACCAAACTGGAAACCTGGAAACAATCACACAAAGTGATGTTCCCCGCGGGATTCGAACCCACGACCTCCGGGTTTTAGAGCCCAACGCTCTAACCACTGTACCACGGAGGCAGTTACCAAATGCACGATCGGGCCAGTCAATTCTTTGTGAAGACTTAGAACCTACAGTTAATATATCTAAAATCTCCAACGTCCAACTAAAAAAACACAATCGTATCACACGGGTAACCAGATCAGCAAACCGACTATTCTTAATCCTCTTTCGTCCAAATGGCGAGCTGTAAGAATGGCCGCGCAAATCCGTCACATTCGGACAATCGAGTAACGATAGATTATTCGAGTATGAATCGAGGGAGACGTGTTAACAAAACTTTAGCAGTCGTTAGGGCCGCGAGAATTGGCCCCCCGCGGCAAAGCGATCGACTTCAAGTTGAGAGAAAAAACGCTGGAAAAAATCTGCGAGTATTGGCTATTGGTTTGAATGGTTCTGTAGGTTCTAAAACGATTACAAACTGGCAATTCTTCCATTGTCTTTAGAAAATCATTGGGTTTTGAATAAACTTAAAAAATTAGATCCTCAATTCGGGTACCTAATGTGTTTTGTTAGGAAATATGAATTTGGAGTAGAGTTTCGTTGCAGCATGTTAAGTGGTGTTCATAAATAATATTGTTTCATAAAATTACTAGCTTATTTTGGCTACAACTGTATAATTTTTGATACAACCATCAAATTATTTTTAACGTTAAATTAAACTACGATTTTTCGAAAAAAGTAATAATAAGTACTACATTAAGCTTTAAGTTTCACAATTCAATTAAGAATAAAGATATTTTATATTTGATTAAAATTTGGTTTTTTGGACTGTCCCCGGGTTACCAAATCACAAAAAACATCGAATGGACACGAGTCCGGGCTCCGGACAGATGCAGAATCTCATTATTGTGTCGATTGCGGGGGCTTCGGGAAGGGCGCGAAAGGATTATTGCAATTATTCTTTATTATTCTTTATTGCCCGTAAAAACTGGCAGTGAGCGAATTAAACGATCATGAGTGCTATTTGAATTTGTTTGGACATGTGTGGGGTAGTTTAGCATCATTAAAAGATCATTTATTTATTTATATTTTTAGTTATACCTACTGATCTTAATTTGCCAGGTCCTGGATCATGGTTTATGTAACCACACCCTATTAAATAGGGACCAAGAGACGGGGATTATGACTAGACTATTTTTGCTACGATTTATTAATTGATTTACTTAGTAAGTATTCTTCTAATGTTTGCATAGGATACAACTTTATTTGAATATTGTAAGGAATAAATGTTACTTGATAGCAATTGTCAGTTACCGGGAATAGAACCCATGTTTAATAAGTTCGTATTGTCAAGATTTCGTAACAAAAACCTTTGAGAAAGCGGTTGTTACCTTTTCAGTCAAAGAAACAAATTCAAGCGTCAACTAACAATTTCATTTACACCAATAAGTAGTGAAGGTACGTGCCCACAGAATAAAGAGATTTATGTAAACAGCGTGGCTCCGTCAGCTGCTCAGATTACGACAAAGGTAAACTAAATTTAAATTGAACAATAGTCTGCTAATGGCTTTCCAGTGGCGTCTTACAGTTACCAGAAGCGTCGGCACGTACTTTCCACACCTGACAGCGGAGGCCACAGTCTAACAAATCGACCCACATATGTATCACTCAATACTCTTTTCAGTACCACACTAACACACCACGCATTTCGATATACTATAACCGTCAACACCCAGGTGCGTTAAATCTGAAAAAGCGGCAAACACTCTTCGGATTGAAAGTACTTGAATTCAAATTCGGAATACCAATTCGTTTTATTTTTTTGGATGGGTCCTAAAGAGGTTTTAATAATTTTCCATTGAGTCCTGTTTCAATAGAACAGGGTTCAAAATAATATGACGTTGATCCATTTTGCTCAGCGAATTGTTGTAAAATAAGGGCTGTAGTAATGTAATAACGATATTGAATTGAAAACCATTCGTATTGTTTTCAAAACCGTTGCTCAATTGGCGTTAACAAGAGTTTTTGAATTTCGAACAACATTTTTTCATTGTTGGCGATACTCTTTGGTGCTTTTAGGGGTGGAATATTAAAAACCATTTTCCGAGTGCTCTTGAGGTGGGACGACAATGGAGACAAAAAAGTATCTAAACCGGAACGATGTAGAGGGCGGTGGTTCCGCGGCTTCCGGCTCGAGGGCCCATCAGGCGCGGCGACAATATTAATCAATATTTCAACAACATTAGCGGGGCTTTGAGAGCGCCTCCTCAAGATGAGACACCTACTCGCGTCTCTTGGATCCGCCTTATTCTGACGTACTCACTTCATTTGAAGTGTAAATTATATTTTGAGGAAATATTTTGTTCCGTTTACTGGAATGCAAATATTATGTAGGTTTATTTTCAAGAGGACAATGTATTACTGAAAACAGTAATTTATCCGAAGAATGGCGGTTTCACAAATGTTTGGTCCAAAAGCTAATGGTTTAGAGTTAGACATAAGAGAATAGAGCTAAGAGTTGACTAGAAACTTTACGAAGGCAATGCCCGTGAATTACGAAAAATGGCCAAATCATTACTTGAGCCATACATAACATTTAAATATTTTTTGTGACTTCTTTGTCGACTCGATGTTGCCTCATGTATATTTATATTTTTCGCTAAATAATGTTTTGAATCACAATAAGTGCATTTGTTCAGATCCAAACAATTCCTCCAGCGCGCGAAGCCGCAAAGGTCACCATCGCTAGGGTTTCAGAAAATAAACACTCGGCAATAAATTAAAGGGGACAACATCGATTGCTCTAGATAAACAAGGAAACCTGACGAAGTTAGATAAACATGAGGTTGGATCTATTTCAGGACTATTTTTCGATAGGGATGCTGACTATATTTTTCTTTAATTATTATAGGATAGGTATTTCACATTTCGATGTATATCGAGATCGAAAGTGTGAACCTATTAAGTTTGAAAGTCAGTGTTAGCATGCCTAAGTGGTGTACATATATAAGAAGTCTTCATGTAGGTAGGTACGCACGTAATTCTCTCATGAAACTAAGTGTACCTACAGTAATCATTTCAAGAGTGTTTAAGTCAACCTTAGTTCTTGTTGATCAATGTGTAATGTATAATATAATATTACGAGCCTATGTTGCTAAAATGCCTAACACTTTCTCAATAAAATTACATGCTTTAACATGTAAACTCATTCATTCAAACATAAACCTTATAACTCGCGCAATAGGTCTTCGTTTTCAAAAACCAAGCGACTGGACCCATTTCAGCTCAAAAAACACTAAGCACAGAAATATTGCGAGAAAATCCACTAAAACGCCGAAAATAATCCCCTCGCGTAACAAAAAGTAAAACAGAATGAAACAGATTTTGACAAGGCGACCAACACCGCTCGCTGCCTGTAATTGCTCAAATCGCGCGGAAACACGTTCGCTCGTATTTATTTATTTACCTAGTATTTACTGGGCAACACTGACTAACGAGCGAGGACGTTTAAATGGTAGTTTTTTAGATGTTCCTCTGCTTTTTGATGTCGTCTGAAGGCTTTGTTATTTACTTTACGAATATATTGTCACATGAAAGGAACATTTGTGTGTACGAAAACTAGCAATTGTGACACCTATGTATAGTGATCACTATTGCCCATGGACACCTGGGCCTAGGTCTAAGATGCGTTTCCCGTCTACGAAAGAATAAGAGGAAGGGCTTTGGGGAATATGGATGGGGAGAAAGAAAGGGAAGAAAGATTTGGTCTTAGAAACTCTCACTCACCATAGGAGCGGAATAGCCAAGCTACTTTTTTACGTCGATCTTCTGTGCTAAGGTGGTACTTTCCCGGTCTATCTGTAGTGTGACTCCGCCATACATACAGCAAGAGATGTAGTAGCGGCAAATTTCACAGATTTTAATTTAAATACACTATCAATGGATTTTAAAGTCCTGCCGCCAACTAGATCTAAGCTTAAAAGTAGTCTTAATCCAAACGACGCAGACTAACACTGCGTTGACACTGCGTTGCTTCTTAATTAAAGTAAGTGGTTCAATTTGGAAGCGAGGGCAGAAGTGAGCGCATAAAGTCACTTCGACTGATAGATTTGTAGTGGTAGAGCCATGCTGTTTTACAGTACAAATGGGCCGGCTCGTCCGGGGAAGTAGGTACCATCCTCTCACATACCTAACACCAGTGTGAAATAATAGTAACTACTATTGTGTATCGTCTGGTTTGTGAGAGTGCCGGAGGCCCACATCCCTCTAAAAGGCCGGCAACGCATTAGCGATCCCTCTGGTGTTGCAGATTCCATGGGCGGCGGTGATTGCTTACCTCAGGCGACCAGCGGCTCGTTTGCCGCCTCTGAAAAAAAATAGACAAGAACTGTCCACATATGTTACAAAGGCTTGCCATCAACTAAGTAGTCTTGATCCAAACGACGCAGACTAACTCGGTGTTGCTTCGTTGTTCTCCAGCGGGTGCGAGGCAGCAGTGAGCTGCGTCGGCGGATCGCTGACGGCGGGCGGCAGCGGCTGTCGTTAAATATTTGCGCAGGGCGACTACACACGCCCGCCGCCGCAGGCGACGTGGCCGCTCGGGGCACCAACATTTACATTCGAAATGAGACTGTTTAAATGCAATTTAACAATTAAAATACAGACACAAAGACTGCCATCCTTCCATATGTTTCAATGTTTTTCACGGACTCCCCCTAACTCTTATCGTTCTAGTCTACCCACTTAAGCCCGTTGTCTCTGGTGTGCGCCACCTAGCCGCATGAGAGATGTCGTGTTGTGGGGGATTTCCATCTGTTTGATGATTTAATTAAACTCACCTAATAAAAGCATCATCATTAAATAGTCTTATTCTTACGATCTCTCTTCTCCTATTTAATAACCAACGTTTGTAGGACGATCGTCTTAAGTCTCGAGGCTCTGACACGGCTGTCCGATTTCCTGCGACAAGAGGCTCGTTCTCACACACAGTTTGGCTTGTTACCCCAAATTCCCAGTGAACATCCTCGAAAGCGACATGTTGATTACTGTAACACCACTCGTGTTATTAACGATTCGGGAGTCTGCGGATTCTGTAAAGGGAATCATTTCTTGGCCGATTGCTCCAAATTCAAAAGTTTATCCGCAGATTCCAGTATGCAATTAGTTGTAAATTCCAAACTTTGTTTTCGTTGATTAGAAAATAAATAGTTGTCAATAAAAAAAAGTATGACATTGACGGTTGTCAATCATTTTATCATCGTTTATTACATGGCGTTTCAGTGTCACAGCAAGGAGTTTCTGATAAGTCTGAAAAAGTTTCTGATTACATTTGAGATAAACTTTTTAATGTAATATAAATTGTCATGTTTGTGTACGATAGCGCAATAAATAAATATTGTGTTTTACCACATAAATGATAGTACTTTTATACCTCTACCAATCAATTAAATCCCTAACCATTCCAAAATACATATCAAAAATGCACAACGTTAATATTCAGGTTTTCACTTCTGCCGGCACTCCCGGAGTGCAACCCGTCGTTTTTTTTTTCGGAGGAGAATGCGTTTATGCACCATAACCGCAGGGTAGCTAACCTGCGGCCGTGTGTGGGACTCGAGAGCGTCCACTACCTACCACTAAACTCCACCGGTTCCCCTTCACACCCCCGATTGGGACGAGCCGGTGCCAGCATTAGCTATTGACCAGCCTGCGGTTCTGGTGCATCAAAGCATTCTCCTCCGAAAAAAGTTGTGGATTGGTAACTGCAACTTTTTTTTAGAAGATCTGATCAAGTTGATTCTTATTCATAGTTTAAAGTTTTTAGTTATGTTGTGTTTTGGATTTTTTGAGCAGTGCTATAATTCCAATGAGTCCTTAAAGTCTCAATAATCCCGGCGGGATGGAGCACCCAGCTCCGGCTTGAGGATTGCCCCAATCGCGCGGGAAACACGCGCGCGGTCACCCCCTCCGCTGCCCACCAGAGCAGTAATTATGTACATGTTTATGTACTACGTGCGCCATTACTGACAACCTCTAATTATTTGCCAACTCCGCCGTAAGCGTGCTCTGTGGATGTACAGAGGTTGGTCTTTGATGTGAAGACTTATAATAAATATAAATATTCTTGAACTATGAAAAAAATTAAACAGCACCGCCGTCTAGCCCCAAAATAAGCATAGTTTGCACATACTGTGGGTGCCAGAAAATGGATATAGACATTACTTATACATTTTTTTGTAAATACTAACATAAATTATGTATTACCACATGTATTACACACAAGACACACATCTCTATTTCTCTACATAATCCGGTGGTAGGTAGAGTCACTCTGTAATTGACGATTCATAAACACTTGATACAAGTTTTTACATGAATAAATAATATTTTGATTTTGTCTTCTAAAGCTCTCTCTGGAGCTAAAATACCAGAGGCAAACCTCGTTTATGCAAACAAATGTTTGACTTTTCACTTTGACTTGTGTGTGGTCCTCTAACTTTCGATACTGTTCCCATCGACGTCGTAGAAATATTATCCTACGCTAGCTAGATGTGGATCACTCGTGAAATACAAGCCTTTATAATATATTATTCAAAACCAAAATATTCTTTATTCATACAGGCTTCAAAGATGCACGTATTACACTAGCAGTGTATGGTAGAGCAAGTACTAAGTAGATTGCCTTATCCAGTGTTTTATAGGGAATCATGTGCAGTCAGCGGAATGGTAGTGCAGAATGTGCCCATTATTTAAATTAATTACGAATTTTATTTTTAAATATAATTATTTTTTCTGTCTGTTTTCATTATTTCTCCAAGATAACGTCGAAGCCATATTGAAGGAAATAGACTACATTGCATAGACTATCCCTACATGATATTTGCTTAGTGTATATGTGAGTTCTCCCGATCCTCGGTGGCCCCCGGTCCACCCGCGCAGCGATGGCCGATGGGCGTGCCGCGTGGGCGGGGCACATGTTTGTTGCAGCGCCACCGCATGTGCCAAGTGGTTACAACGCAGACTTCTATTTTGCTCAAGATGTTTGAATACTATGTTTAGGTAGCAAATAAACTAAAAAATCACAGATGCACTTCTGAATCGCGAAGTGCCAATAATAGAGAATGACTCTACCACCGGCTTCGGAATATTGTTATACCTGGCAAGAAACTCGAATATCGATATTACATATAACCAAAGAATAACTAATAGTTGGTATACTATAAATATCAAGTTTCTTCTCAATAGTCGCTTAGTATGAGTTCATCCTTCAAAAGTCTTAATTCTTAAACAGCTGATTTGTATCTAAAAATAAGAACATCGAGACACAAAAAAAATCTTCCATTTCATTTAAATATTTATGCTGTGAGGTATGTACCTACCTACCTACTTTTTTAAATCGTTAATGTGTTAGGTTAGAAAGGAGTCGTTAACATTTGTGTCCAAATTTCATAACGTTAATAAAATATTCTAATAATTTGTCTAGCCCTGTAAGTAATAGGTATGTTGAGTGACACTAAAGTCCATACAACCTAAAAAGTCAAACCAATAACCGTCATATGAATTATTTATTAGATAGAATTAGTTATTACTTTGCAGATACACATTGTGATGTGTTTTTGGTACTAGCTTTAATTTTCCGAACCTTTTCAATATTTTCTGATTAACATAACTGATAACTGAAAGGCGTTGGAATCTATCGTTTTTCTTTACATAAAAAAAGGCTTTTTTCTCAATTTTTTCCTTCTTCCTAACATTAAGTGAAGTTTTAGAGCATTAATCCAAAACTTATATGCTTTAAGGGTGAAGTAGAGTTACTACAAATAATGATTGGATAAACAAAACGAATTGTTTATTTTTGTAAAAGAAATTTTTTTTCTTCTGTTCACTACAATTAACGTGCCATATTACTTCTTATTTACATAGAAAAAAACTTAATAGGTACTAGGCCTATTAGTTCGCATCACATCAAACACACCTAAACCTAAAAAAACATTTATACTTAAGAGAAGATACAGAAATAGTAGAAGACTTCACAAAAGCTTAGTGTGCCTTAGTAAATCTGCCAAATTAGATTTTGTGTGTAATAGTTTCGTTCTTCCGAAATGTAAAACCTGCCATAAATAAATAAAGTAGGGAGTACCTACGATATTAATCTCTGAAGGTCACTTATTAGGTATTAGATGTTAGCGCGTAGTAGGTATCTCTATTTATTTGTTAAAAGCAATTAATACTTTATTGAAGTTATTTTCATTGTCAAGTGGTATAGATAGGGGAAGTCGTAGCAAAGTTGAAACATTGTAATCATTTATAAGATACAAGAAGTCATTACAAACACCAAAATTTATGCTTTTTAAACTTTGATTCGCTAACAATCATGTCTGGCTTTTGAAAATAAAATTTAATGCCTGCTAGAAAAACCAAATGCTACAACTTTCAAAATGTTATTTATGTGCTGTGTCGAGCTGTTAAATTATTTAAAACAACAAAAGCTCCACTGCCGTCGCATGAAAAATGATTGAAACATGTTTAAATCACCGAAATAAAGAGTTTGGCAACGCACGGAGCAATTTGTCAACACCCATATTGTGTCATTAACTACACACATCTGCTCCGATGTTTGAGAAACACGATTAATAATTACTTTCACGGCCCATAAAGAACCGTTCATTAAACGGCACACTAAATATAAGACCAAACAACGCGTGAAGAATTACAAAAACTGTTTACGCGCCATGACGGATCGGGTTGATTTCTGTTTTTTAGCTTCCACACAACCCTTTCTAGTCGGCACATTCCCTTGCAGCTAAAAACTGTTACAGTTACTCGATAGCTCGAGTTACTGTGAATCGTGTTCTGTCGCGGGGGGATAGAGTCGGTATTGGGTCGTCGGAATGGGTCGGTGAGGAACACGTACGGTGGGTGTGGCGCGCGGTGGGCGGAGCGCGAGGCGGGGCGGCGCGGCGCCCGCGCGCGCGGCTTAGTCCGACCGCAGCGGCTCGCGATGCCGCACCACTATGACTCCTCCGCACAGTTTCGCGATCCGAGACCTGCTGCCCGAGGCGTCCTCGCGCTCGCCCTCGCCGTCGGACACCGAGCTCGACGTAACCGGCACCGAGACCCCGCCGCCCGGCTCCTCCGCGCAGACCGACGAGAAGAAGAAGAACGAGAAACCCGCCTACAGCTACAATGCGCTCATCATGATGGCGATCCGGAGCAGCCCCGAGAAGCGGCTGACACTGAACGGTATATACGAGTACATAATGAAAAACTTTCCGTACTACAAGGAGAATAAGCAGGGCTGGCAGAACTCGATCCGGCACAACCTGAGTCTGAACAAGTGCTTCGTGAAAGTGCCGCGGCACTACGACGACCCCGGGAAGGGGAACTACTGGATGCTGGACCCGTCGTCGGACGACGTGTTCATCGGCGGCACGACGGGCAAGCTGCGGCGGCGGTCGACGGCGGCGTCGCGGTCGCGGCTGGCGGCGTTCAAGCGCGGCGCGCTGCTGCACCCGGCGTGGGGCGGCAGCTACGCGTCGCTGGTGGGGCTGTACCCGCCGCTGCTGTCGGTGTACGCGCGCTGGCCGGCGCCGCTGCTGCGCCTGCCGCCGCCGCCGCCGCCCTACCACCAGCTCTACCGGCGCCTGCTGCCGCCCGCCAGCCCGCCGCCCGACGACCACAGCTGATGCCCCCGGCCCCGTCGGTGCGCGAACCTTAGTGCTTGTTCACGTTGAACGCGCGGTGGCGGGCGCGGTGCTCGCTACATACATAGCCCGCGCGCGCGTTTTGCCGTGAACACTTTGATACTACGCCATAATGTTTGATATTTCGCGACCGCGCCTGCCACCGCGCCCGCGAGTTAACGTGAACAAGCGCTTACACTGTGATACGAACACTCTGTGTATTATAATCGAATCTGTAAAAAGTGCTACGCTATTTATTATTAACTTAAGATTCTATTTAATGAATTTAATTTAATGTTAAGAAAATAAATATGAGATTAAATGCGAAATAAATGGTTTTAAGCGTTATCGCTTTACGTACAAGGTGGTTTGATTTATTTTTGTTTATGAGAGGCGTGTAGTGCTAGTGATTATAACTATACAAGTAGGGAATGCAATCTCGATCTCGCGAGATCTCGTTTTCGCGAGATCTCGGCCTTTTTTTGCGAGATTGAATCTCGGTCGAAAACAGGACGAGATCTCGCGAGATTAACGAGATTGCACTCGAGCACAAAAACCTCTTCGAAGCCCGAACTGACACGGTCGGACTTGCGATCTGTCGGTTTCGTTTGGTGCGGGTGAGGCGGCGGCTTGAGATAGTGGTTGTGGGAGGTGTCTTTCAGTTTCGTTCGTGTCGGGCGTGCAACAAAAAGGCTCAAACATTGTTTGAGCCTTGATCATCGGAGGAGGATTGCTTGCCTCTCTGTCTTTTACAGACTCCACTTTGGCGAGTGTTCTTCTCAACTGCACGACTTAATTTCGCGAGCTCCGTTCCATCACTGAACGACTAGACTGAGAGACTCCATCCGTATGCAGTCGAGAGAGAGTCAAGCCCACGGACTAAGCGATATTTTTTTGCTGATATTACTTTGCAAAAATTTTGCTTAGAATTGTGAAAAAAGACTCATTGGGACGAATCGCAGAACGAAAAATAATAATTTTTGAATTCACTGTTTCGTCCCAGTGGGACGAACGTGTTGTGGGACGAAACAGCGAACGAGTCTCTTTTTTGACACGGACTGCGCGGAAGTGGAACTCTCTGCCTGGGTCAGTCTTTCCTACCTATCCATTATAACTTGGGGCTCTTCAAGGCCAGAATTAACGGACCTTTCCTGAACAAGTGCCCCTATTGTAGACCGCATAGTTGTTTAACATCAGGCAACTGTGTGGTCAAGTGCTGGCTTAGTTCAAACATAAAAAAATAAATTGAAAAAAATCGTAAAAATAAATACTGGTTTCTGATGTTTACGCGGTTACTACTCATTAAATAAAACAACTTAAAACGGATAAAAAAGCGGGATATATTCTACATTTTTAATTTAAAACCCGACGTTTCGACCACTTTTCAATAGTCGTGATCACGGATTTAAAATGTAGAATTTTTCGCTAGTTTTTATCCGTTTTAAGTTGTTTTATTTCGTGAAAATAAATGTTTAGCTTACTACTATGATTTTTATTATAATTTTATCCAAATGTAATCAAATATTGTGATTATTTGCAAAAAAACACGCAAAACTGCCAATCTCGCGAGATCTCGATTTTAGCGAGATCTCGCAGCACTGATATTCATAATCTCGCGAGATCTCGCTTGAGCCCTAATCTCGCGAGATTTGCATTCCCTATATACAAGTGTACCTACATACCATTGAAATGTATGCAGTATTTTTTATTCAATTTAATAATTTGGTACTTACCTCATAGTCCATAATGATGATTTAAATGTCAAGCTTCATACTCCTTTAACATGGATTTACAAGAGAAATTAAATACTTTATTTATTTGGGATATCCCTGAAAATAACTATTCAATGTTGGAAAGTGTTAAGTAAGATGACTTCATAAAAAAGCCGGCAAAAGGAATGTAAATACATAGGTAGGTACATAATATGTAACTATGTTATAAAAAATGTTGTGCGAAACTTAAACTATTTAATAAAAAATGTGACATTATCATGCATCGAATTTAAAACTTTTTATAAAACTTAATAAATATGTAAGTAAACAACTAATCAATATTGTTTTTACAAAAAAAAATCATGATACATAACTATAAATTTCGGCTGCAGTGACCTATGTATATCTAAATGATTAATCAATTACCAAGGAGGTAGGTACCATAGGTATAATGCAAGTGCACTCTCTATTTCATTGTTCTTATACCTACCTATTTCAGCGTGGTCTCTCGCAGCAAAAGATAGTGTGTACTATGTGTGTGTAATATGAATGAATACAATGCATGCACAGTTAGAGAACACAAATTACACCGACAACCGAATTGGTGTAGTATTTGAATAGTCTGCTAGTAAATCAGAAACAAGCCATTCACATGCATTGCTCTACTTTTATAATTTCGTGAAAAATAATAAACTAAAAAATTTTTTACTAAAGAGTAAAGACTTTTAGTACACAATTGTGTGTCTATGTCATAGACACACACAAAAAGGGGAACTCTTTGCTTAGTTTGAGACTAGATGGCGCTAGGTGGAAAATGTCTCAGGGTTCTTGTAGGATTTTTAAATCCATATTATTTATTTACATATTTATTTATGTAATTACGAGTACCTTATATTATATATAATTATTATTTATTAAAATCTGTTAAGATATTTTAGGGCATAGGTATATTACTATAGTGGCTTGTTTGAAGATTGTAGAGATATCAATACAAATATTCAATAACACAGTAAATCAGTTTTAATTTCCTTTTTTTAAATTAAATATTTAAAAAAGATCATTTTATTTTGAAAATATCTAGAACTACTACAGCCGTGTTAGTGCCAAACGAGTAATAAGGCCCAGGTTCGTACCTATCAATTTAGGATAAAAATACAAACTGAACATCTGATAAAAGCCGCTTTTTTATTTTATCGTTTAAGTAACGTGAGATTTTGCTAAGCACGCAATAAGCATAAGATAGAGCGCACCTGCATAGACTAATCCTGTTAATTTGTTATATTAATGGTAAAAGGGCGGATCTAGGCAGAGTTCCACTGCCGCGAAGTTTGTTTCAAAAACGACGAAAAAACGAAAAAGCAAATCGTTTCGTCCGATTTAAAGTCCATTTCTCAACAGGTTGTTTGAGACTTCAACGACAGAAGTAATCCAAATGTATATCTGCAATATGTTGTAAAGAACAATGCCCATGAGCCCTACAACTTTTGGCTAACTGTGGACAGTAAAATAAATAAAAACTGAATTTTGCAATAAATAACTTTTTAATTAATTAAATTTTTGGTATTTACTAGAAGTTTACCAGCTCTTTTATTATTTTTATGATTTAAATAAATTGTGCAATGAATATTATCATTTCCGCAGCACAAAATGACGTAATGTACAGTCAACAGCACATCACGGTTAAAACTTGCAGTTCGATAATAGCACTTATGCCCCTGACATAAGAGTGGTACAAAGTTCAAAGTGTTACGTCTGACGAGCTGTTGACTGTACTATTCTTTTCGTTGAGTGACTGATATTGTCAGTCAATCGTCATCATTCGCTTTTGATTTTTTCCATAGACCACCGTAGACAGCAGAGAAAACTATTTCCTCGTATTTTGACAACTTTCGAATGACACTTCATGATGAAGATTGACTGTCATAATGTCAATGACAAAAATAATTGCCAGTGTTGCATTTTGAATAAATGAAATATAATACCGACTATCGATATAGATCGCGATATTAATAATTAAAAGGAATTATTTTTATTACAGTTTTAGAAAAAGCTTTAAGTTTATTTTTGTAATAAATAAGTAATTACATTAATAAAATGTAACAATGATTATTGCAGAGTTGCTTTATAATAATTATAAAGAGTAAAAAAAAGTTCAATCGAATACAGGATTGACTCGATTACGAAATCGATTGTAATGTTAGATACTGACAACATTTTGTAAGGCGGAAGTGATTTATTAATTACACAATTTATTTAAATCATAAAAATAATTAAAGATCTGGCGGACTTCTAGTAACTATCAAAAATCAAATTAATTTAAAAGTAATTTATTGCAAAATTCAGATTTTATTTATTTTACTGTCCACGGGTTGGCCAAAAATGGGCATTGTTCTTTCTCTATAATTATAACCGCTGCAAATGTCACGACGTATAAAATAAACAGCAAAACTTCTACTAAACTCTTAACGCGACCACTAATCGAACATACGCGATCGTAAAAAGACAATTTATAGTTCAACTAGAGCATTTATTACGGGTAAATATTGAGTCCTTAATAAAATTAGAAGTAATGCAATAACAACGGCTCCGTCCAAACATTTACGTTGTTTACGACGGGCTGCGGGTAACGCCGCCTGTCGCCACTAGTGTTGTCAGCTGATGGGACACTATAAAATAATAAAAAGAAATTAAGTGTTCGATGTAAGTAAATAAACAGAAAATTAATAATGAAAAGCTCGGAGATAAGAAAAATCTACAGTAAAGCAGCCCGACCGATTTACTATTTCTAAATGTTCATGCATGACGTGCTATATCACGCAAAACTGCGTCTCAATTGCTGAATCTTAATTAATATTAGACAAGAAGGGATGTTACTTTAACAAAAAAAAAATTGTATAGTGCAAAAGTGTTAAATTAAAATTGATGTTTGTCATTGATTTGAAAAGTAAAGTCCAATTGGTTTCCAGTAGTACCTAAATGTCATGATTATTGTAGTAGAAGTTCCTAATTGTCATTTGTCAAGTAGGTTATTTTCAGTGTTTTTATTGTTTTGATTTAGTGACATTCTACGCAATTTAAGCTTCTTACTACGATTTTTGATGCAAAGTAATTCATTTGGGACACCTAAAATCATGGTCGACATAAGTTCAGTTTTCACACTTTAAACGGGACGTCCCGTGTAACGTTGAAGTCGACACCTCTGCCTCTGGTCTCTGTCATGGCGCGCGACAAAAATTACACTTTCGCCAAACCGCTCTGCCAACAAAAACACCGTCCTCCGTAACGCGACACCGGCTTAATCCGCTAAACCCAGCCATCTCTCACCCGACACAAAACATCTTGCGCTCTAGAAATATTGTGAAAAGCTGCGCGGGCCTCGCCCCCGCGTAAATCATTCCACCATTTTGTTTTAACGCTTTTTCCCGCGGACAATTAGCGTCTGGTCGTAACTCGCGCTAATCCGCGGATTACTGCGAAGCGACACAAGCCGTGCTCGGGTATTTCTTGTAAATAATTGTAAATCTATGTCAAAACGCAACGACAGATACATATGTCAGAGGATTACCGACGATTAACCCGTTTCAAGTGTTTATGCGGCGCGCTCCGCGGCCGGGAACTGACGACTTCCCGCCAAAACGGACCGATCTGTTAATCCCGCTTAAATATGGTCATGCCGTGTTCTCAGAGTCGGGAAATGAGCTCTAAATACGGCCCGTTTGTTTTTGTTGACGTGTACAATATTGATCCTGTTAAAAATAGTGATAGGTTGCAGCATTGCGGTCCCAATGTGGACGGATGAGGTAATCCGTATATCCGTATGCTTCACGTTGACAATACAGCTTGCTCTTTGAGAATTCTTGTTGGTGTTAATGAGACATTGCCTCCTATTAAATAGAGCTTGTGGTTCCTCTGATTTCAAACTCCTAAATACAACCATTAATGTAATAAACATGGTGTGCTAGGCTTTATTAATGAAAGTATTGTATTAGATATTACAGCAATTTTATCTGGTAATCGTCCTTGTCGCATATTGCATGATACCTTATCATGTGCCGGAGAGTTAATAGGAAAAAAAATTAAGATATCCTAGTGGTTATAACGGTTGACAAGTACATAAATTGTCGAAATTTGTAAAAGAAGATAATTTCCAATATGATTATATTGAAGTATTGAATATAACAAACACTTTAAGAAGTTTAGGAAGTCTGCAATTAGAATACCATCTTATAAAAACACGCATGATTTGCGATGGCAAAAGGACAGAGTTATGGTATGGGACTGATGGGACATCTCAAAATTGTGACATTCAATCCTTTCTGTCCATTGTGGAGATAATCTGCTCGGAGAAAGGCTTATTCGGACAGTGGGACAATAGAATAACCGGGATATTTATACAGTCCGCCATTTTCGTTGTTTGTACACATTTAGTTTATTCAAAGCACGCATGTTTATTTGCACACATTGCTACTAAGCCTAGCGGAAGTTTTTCTTTCATTGTGCAGAGGATTTGTGTATGATGATTAAGTTTTGTGACGAAAGATATAATAACTACAGAGATTGTCGTTACGATGGCATGAATGGCCATTTGGACATTTGGGTCGCAAAATGTTTTGAATTTCGTATTATAATTCAGTATGGGCAAATCCTTTTCTTAATTTCGAAGATTTTTTGTAGATATAAATTCTTTGGCTTTCGATTTAATATATTTTGAAAAATTTCTTTATGTTCCTTGGATGTGCCCTGGTTTTAAAACTGCTTTTGTGATAGAGTCGAAGTTATGTGCTTACTAAACATGAACACACGAAATGTTAAGGTTAATCTTATAACTTATATTATAACTCATAGGATTCATTTAAATATGATAACAATTGTTCAATGACTTCATCAAATAAGTTATCGATAACATTATAATGCCAATTGAAGTGGTCGATCAAATACCAGACAATCATCCCAATCATATGGTTTAAAACGAGGGCCATGTTGGTTCATAAATAAAGGGTAGCCCTAAAATTATATAGGACTTTTGACCTTCTGAAATAACCTATAGGATTGGAA
The DNA here is from genome assembly GCA_949319885.1 of Mecyna flavalis. Lineage (NCBI taxonomy): Eukaryota > Metazoa > Arthropoda > Insecta > Lepidoptera > Crambidae > Mecyna > Mecyna flavalis. The sequence continues at coordinate 18,783,471 of OX439434.1, read as the reverse complement.
AGCGTAAGTCTTGTGGTTTCATATTTACTTTCTTTATGTGTGTGTGGTCGATAATGACTTTTTACAGTTTAACTGTCCAACTCCTCGTGTTGTCCAACAACTTAGCTCGATAATGTTATAAAGTGAGATCTCATTATGTTTGAAACGAATAACTTTGTACTAGAGAATGTCAAAAGAACCATTTCACTTTTTAGTGGTGCCATCAATCTGTATCAAGCACAGACTAGCTTTGTTGGTGAAGAACTACCCTGGGTCAACAACATGTAATTTAAACACTTAGTTCTGAGAAGGCGGTGTTATGAGCTACATCAGAGGCGAAGAGTCCATCGCTGTTGTGTAAACATGCGTTCGCGCACTCGCGGTTATCACAAATACCGAGTGTTTATAACCGAGTGTAATTCCATAGTAACTATAAAGAATAGGACAGTAAGATATCTTCATACGAACGCACCGCGCGCGGCTTGTATGGAACGTTTAGATACAGATTTTTATCTCACGAGCGCGGATGGGCGATACTCTTTTAGTTGTAATGTAATGCATGAAAACATGTAGTGTGCGTAACTGAAGGTGAGTAGCGGATTGGTTGAGACGAACGCTCTCGAGGCTACGCACACCAAGAAAATGACACACAAGTATAATTATGACAAGCATTCGTATGATTAAACGTCTATACTACATACAAGTCGCGCGCGGTGCGTTTATATGGAGATTTTATACATATTTTGTAGTGGTAGAGCCATGCTGTTTTACAGTACGAATGGGCCGGCTCGTCTGGGAAAGTATCACCCTCTCACATAACACCAGCGTGAAATAATAGTAACAACTATTGTATTTCGTCTGGTTTGTGAGAGTGCCTGAGGCCCACACCCTTTCTTAAAAAGCCGGCAACGCATCACCGACCCCTCTGGTGTTGCAGATGTCCATGGCGGCGGTGATTGCATTCCATCAGCTGACCCGCTGGCATACTGTGTACTATTTTACTATGTTATAGCTGAGGGTAATTCTGTTTGGGCGACAGCCGACTGGAGGTATGTTAATGTGTTTGATAGTCGGTTATGGTTTGTGTTACTATTTGTGTAATTCTATTGATAAGTAACGCGGTGAGTTTAATGACTCGAATGGATTTTGTTTTGGTATGGAGTGTGAAATAATAAATTAACGATCGTGAACACTTTGTGCTACGAGTAGTCCAAAGTCGGTCCCCTGAGAGATTAGTGAGTGATTTTTCGTTGGTGGTAGGGCTTTTTCAGAGTCCGACTGGCTAGCTACCACCCCCACAGGTGAAATTTGACGCCACAACAGCTCTGGGTGGGTTCCGGCAATATTAATGTGGGAGCCAAAACACTTAAAATTAAAGGCTCGAAAATCAGATAAGTCTACAGTCTGGCAGTACTTTGAGCGACGCTTCCTGATGAAGTGTCCCTCAATGGAATAGGCCGCACTGACCGCTTACCATCAGGAGGGCTGCGTGTCTTTCTGACAACTGATGTAGTATTTAAAAAAAAATATCTGCCAGATAAGAATGTTGTTGTTTTCATTTGTTTTTATTTGACATTTTGTAAATTGCACGCGACAGCATTTAACTCATAAACACCCGACCGAAAGCCGGGTGTCGCGTAAACAATAGATTTTCTATTGTGTCTGGTTTTCCGGGGCTTGATGGATTAAGTTATCTGACAATTAAATTATACTTTAGCTTTTGTGCCAAGGATTTGTTATGGCCGCAGATTTCATCTGTGAAGACGTTAGCTAGCCAGTTGGACTCTATAAAATAAAGTTCTAATTACAAACCAGACCTAAGACAGGAATCGGACCTCAACCTTTGGGTTTAATATCGCAGCGACGGTCAATTTTATTAGATAAGATTATGCTCATCAAAAACATTTATTTTGACCTTAAAAATGATTACAATTTTAGTGATTTTTTGTTAAAAGCAACATTTCCCCGTAGTGTTGCAGGACTGATGCGTAAACCTGGACGTTATTTGCATGTTTTGGCCAGATTTATACTCCATCGATCAGAGTTCCCGCAACCGTTTCAGCGTGTTTACAGGCATTTTTGAACACGAACCAGCCGCGGCAACATCAAACGGACAATTGCCGACATCAAAGGCGCCGCCGTCTATTACGCTTTTTGTTTGTAAGAATCTGATTTAGGGCTGACGACTTTGGAAATTGAATACATAGGTAAAGCGAGGCTGGAAATGTTTAAAATTATTTTTTGTGGAAAAATGCTTAAAGCAATTCCAAAACTCAAGAAGAGATGCTTTACCTTTTCTGCACTCTACGTCTTAAAAGATCAAGCCGACAAAATCTAATTTAACTTAAAATCAAATCGAAGATGCGATACTTTCTGATTAAATGTCCCTCAAACGAATTCATCCATCAAAAAGAAAAATCATAAGATTTTGAATTACAGTATAAATTAATTAAAACTGTAACAAGTAGGTATAATGAAATGAAATCATAAGTGAAAAAATGAACAAAAGTAAGTTCTGGCAACGCTGCTACAAATCCTGAACAGAAAATTATTTTATTCGTACCTATATAATTAGTACATTTATAGCGGGATTTCGGCAACCCTGGTGTGTGCGGTGAATTGATCTATCTGCGATGTTATCGCGCGGCCGGGAGGGATCCGCTTTGAAAGTACTTGTCTCTCTGATCACAAGGTACGTTACTTTCAAGACTTCGACGCTTTTCCACGAAAAAACAACGATTGCTGTGACCTACTGTACTCACTACTCATGTTACTATTTCCTGCCCTTATCCGGCAACAGGGCTAATTCCAAAGATTAGCCCTATAGTCAAGTGTTGGACTCATTGGATAAACAATCATAATATGGCATTCATAGAAGCAAGGTGTAAAATATATCGCTGAGAATTTAAACTTAGATGTGACCGCCTCCGTGGAACAGTGGCTAAGCCTGAGGTATGAAAACACGGAGGTCGTGGGTTCGATTCCCGCCTTGAGTCTGGTTGGTGGTAGGGCTTTTTCAGAGTCCGACTGGGTAGCTACACAGGTGAAATCTGCCGCCATAACAGCTCTGGCTGTGTTCCGGCAATATTAATGTGAGAGCCAGTACACTTGAAATTAGAGGCTCGAAGATCAGATGGGTCTACCAGTCTGGCAGCACATTGAGAGACGCTTCTAGGTGAAGCGTCCCTCAATGGAATAGGTCGCGCAGTGGCCGCTTACACTTACCATCAGGTGAGATGCGTGCCTGTCTGCCAACTGACCTAGTATATAAAAAAATAGATAATGAGGAACAGATGGGCATAAAAATAAGTTCTATAATGTCCCACTGCAGAGGCCTCCATGAATGAAATCAAGTTAATGTCAGAATGACGGGTACTGGTCTAAAAATCTCCAAGTTATACATGATCACAAACCCGTAAGTAATTAATCTCAGGCCGACACAGATTTTTCTGAACCGCGAATTGAACCCAGTCCCCCAAAATCACGCCCCATACTTAAACCATTAGACCATCAATTCAATTACCAAATTCCTGAGCAAAACAAACTCTCACTTTCTCAAATAGAGCGTCTAGTATTTCGTTTTCACTATTTTTTCTTTAATTCCATCGCCGACCGCTCCTTCCACTCGGGCGCACGGAATCAGATAAACAGTGGTTGTTTGGCCTAATTGCTGTATCGCTCGTGTATCGTGTTTCATGTTTTTGAAATATTCGCGTCTCGCACAAAGACTCGTAATGCGATATTTTACGAACGACGATTAAGAGTAATTAGACGAACGATTTGAAGATATGGAATGGAGCAAAAAGTTTGAGGAGTTTTCTTTGTTTGTTTGTGGATGTTTTGGTTGTATAATACGCTACGTATTTGGGAATTTTAAAATAAATTTCGATATTTTCTATTCAGGATCCACAAAGGTAAGTAAAACGAAAGCTGTAATAAGGTATTTACAAAATAGGTACCATCTTATTACAGCTTTCACTTTAAACAAACGAACACAGTTTTGGAAAAAAAAGCTTAGACAATGCGTGAGGTAAGCAGCACCAGTTTCGACAAAAAGCTTACATAATACAATGAAATCTAAGATCAAATAAACATTCTGGTTTAAAATTACCCTTGCTCATATTTTATAAATTGTTCATACCGCCCACTGATTTCTTGGCTCGTAGATATCATCTAAGATATTGCAGTTTGATAGAACATAAATTATCGAGTATAGGCAGTAAACAAACAGAAAAAAATATATTCTAAATAAAGCTATAGCCTGGGGGTTAAAGACATAAACGCATTCTCCGCCAAAAAAAGTAGGAAGTTACCTACCTTCAACTTCTAGGTCGCATTAGTGAGATTTTGTTCTTCTCTCTTCTTGCACGGCACTTGAATTTCATAAAGTCCAGGTTCATAAAATATCTATCACACTACACTTTGATATATTTATTAAGCATTCATAAAACAATATCTACAATTCACTATCGATCGACCAAAAATTACCAATGTTTTATCTGAGACCGACGGCTTTCTGTACCTCTATTTCTATAACTATTCACATTCCTAATAATGATTATGCACGGAAAACCAACATCAACATTTCACTAACACTATAAACCGACCAATACACTGTGATCGTAATTATCTAGAACCGACATTTCCATGTCTACTGCGCAATGTCAACCTTAGAAGCGATATTGTAAAAAAATCCGCTACCCTCTCTGATTAAAAATAAAATTATGGCAGGATAATTAGGTACATTCTCTTATTCTTATTTATGACAGGCAACCCACTCCTCTTCATAAGGATTATTTACAACTGCCATTTTAAATTGGTTTAAATTAGATGCACTCTCAAATAGGTTAGAGGACAAGCCTGTGGGAAATTGGGAAAACTTGCTGTGTGGTTTTCTCACGATGTTTCCGAATTTCAAATTATTTATACGCATCTGAATGTGTAGCTAAGATCCAAATGGCCTAGTTCTCCTCCTATTTTTAAGTCTCATCTGGACTTAACAGACGTTCAGAGCTTTGCTTTAAATATACGAGTACTAACGACTGTAACCATTTACCCATTAATTAAATGAAATAGGAATTCATTTCAATTTAACCTTCATGGGCTTTCGAAGATACATTTCATACTCACATCTTAACATCTTAATTCAGTTACAATTCAACATTGTAAAGGCCAGTCGAACATAATAGACAATAAGATGCACTGTCCAATGTTCTCGAGCCGATGACAAACTCCCGTATGGCCGGCGCAATCAGCTGGCTAGAGGTCCAATTACCGGAGTTAACCTCGGCGCAGGGGTCACAATCTAATTTAATAAGCCGTGTTGTGCGCCTGCGCGCCGCGCTCCGCTCCTGCCACTGAATAGATACATGACTTGTATGACACATATCTTCTGGGTATTTTAAGATTGTATGTACATTTTTGTTGTTTTAAACCACATGTAATTTATTCTTTTAAGACTTATTTTTTTAGTTTAAAGAAGGATAACGATTTTTATTAAAGTTGTGTTACGTTTGAGAAGTCATTTATTAAATTAGAGGCACAGAATACATAAACACTCACGTCTAGAGTTCGGGGTTAAGATGCCATATCAAACTTATGTACTTTTTCGCACATATTTTTTTTTTTTATACTAGGTCAGTTGGCAGACAGGCACGCAGCCCACCTGATGGTAAGCAGTCACTGCGGCCTATTCCATTGAGGGACGCTTCCCCTGGAAGCATCCCTCAATGTTCTGCCAGACTGTAGACTCATCTGATGTTCGAGCCACATATTTTAAGTGTACTGGCTCCCACATTGATATCGAGTTAGATTTGCAAGTACATGCTTACTTGCAAGTAACATAGAAGTGTATATATGTAATGTTTCTGTTTGGGGCTTGATGTTGTATAAATAATCTCCAAGAGTTGCTTTCACAATAAATCAAAAATTAAAAAAAAAACGTTGTAAACCACGACGTTATCCCTTTTACTTTGTTTACTTCGTAAATTCTGGAATTTATCGCCAATTTGCCTCCTTCATTATCAAAAGACTTTTTGACGTAAATGTAGGTAGGATGTCGGCGTTGAGGGGTCTCAAATCTATTACACTTCGTCATCGTTAACACCACATTTTGACCCTCACTATGGAAGAGCACATTTTTTGTCGGTCAATATTCATAATTGAATGATTTTAAACAACACTCATAGCGATTAGTTCACACCCTCGTCCGGACCGCGCAGGGCTGCTGAACATTTTGACCCTGTGTTTGGCTGTTACATTTTAATGCAACTAGAATTTAAAATGTTAATTAGTTTAAACCAGGCTATAGTTACAATAATGGGTACTGGCATAAGCCAGCGTATAAACGCTTGAGAAAGGAAGGCAAGTAATTAAATTAAATATTATTTATTTCAACCAAGTATTTTAAACACACAGCAGGTACAATAATTAAACACAAATACAATATAATAATAATTAAATAGAATAATCAAATAACACATAACTGAATTAAAACTAATGTTTAGTTTTTCTGGATAAATAAAATATCTTGTTTTTCAAGCATCTTCACAATTATTAACGCAAATAATGTGTAAAATAAATTGGTTATATGAATGCGTGTATGTCATTGTCAATTTTAATAAAAAAGCTATTTATTTTAGCCTTCATTTCTTAAGTAAGTAAAATTCTTTGCTTTTATTTATAAATTCTTGCATTTAAAACAATTTTGGTAATAGGAAATTCATCATTTTTTTTATACTTAGCCCGGCAAATTACCCCACTCCACCTGATGTTAAGTGGAAGTGAAGTCCAGACGCGAGGACAACTGGTGCAACGTAAGGGACGTAGCATCAGTCACCCTCACTCTGCCGGCCCATAAAGTGCCTCTTCATGCCTCGTTTGAAGGACCCTATGTCATAGGAAGGAAGGAATACATGCGCTGGTAGACTATTCCATTTTAATGGTGTAGTATAGGTTTGCTACCCCTGCAGCGTCCAGCCCGCATGCGCAGGCAGCAATTATGCCATCTCACCACGCCATCCGCTTGCGCCCACGCATACACATTGCATCGTCGCCGGCCAACACTAACTCAGTTTCGGAGAGATTTCACAAATTAACCATACAATATCATCTTGCGAAGCATGTTTCTTGAATCAATTGCCTAATAACAATAATTGAGTTAAATAGGTAAGACCTGTTTTGGCGGCAGATTTCATAGCGATTGTGGTTACCTATCCACCTAGTAGGACTGAACAAGGTGGTGTGTAGTTGTGGTCTGAATTGTACTCGTGAATAAGGGTTTTCTGAACAGATAAATCCTCTGATAAAAACGAAGATCCTAAGCGTACAAGCTGCTAGCAAATTAGTCCATTTATTCACATTCTAAAACTATTTCATTCATCAACAAACTTTTTTGACGTACCTATATTTATCAAAAAAAAAGGGTTCAACCAGCTTTCGCCATAAGTTCAGATGTTGATGATTTACAAAGTACAAACTAGCAACAGTAATACAATGGTGAGATAAGAGATCAACAAACTGAGTTAAGCGATAAATCTGATAATTGTCCGGCGAACATTTGTCACATAAACCGCTCGGGATATTTTACAGCGTTAAATAAAAAGGGTATGTTTTAATAGTGATTAATGTGGCGTGGTGAATGAAATTGATTGTTATTAATTGGGGATGGCGCGGGCGCAGGGCGGTCACCATATACGGCTATTTGTTATAATTGACGCTTTGACTGACCTAGACCTTTTATACCATCCTCAAACTTAAGTGACCTCTGTTAATTTTTCTCCGAGCTTTTTTGTTCCGATCTTGTGTCATGTACTATTGCACTATGATCCAGGGTTGGGTAAACCCATATTTTTCATCATAGTCCAACTGGCTGACAGCCAACCCCATAGGTTAAATTTGCCGCAATAATATACCTTTGACTGCGTTCTAGCGATATTTATGTGGGAGCTAGTTGTACTTAAAATCAAAGGCTTTAAGATAAGAGGAGCCTACAGTGTGGCAGCACGTTGAGCGATGCTTCCTGATTTAAAAAATAAAAAATAAAGGTGTCTCTCAATTTAATAGACCGCACGCAGTGGATAATTCCTATCAGGTGGTTTGCGTTTCTGTCTACCAACTGAAGTACGATGCCTATCGAAATATGTATTTATCATCCAACTTATAGCCAGCCAGAGTTCCCTCCAATATCAAACTCCTTAGTGTGCTGTGGTCCAATCTGGAGCAAACAACGGCTGATCGGCTCAACTGGCACACAAAGCGCTCAAATGCTGGCCAATTGCGCACAAAGGACGGGCACAATGCGCATACGCAAATTGGATAGGAATGCGCCCGTATGTGTGGAGGCAGTGTTGGTCCAATCTTTTGGACGTTGGCTTTCCAACGGTTGCTTACAATAAGATGAGGAGCAACAAATAAAGTATGTATTGAGCAAGGTAAACGCCTTGATGGTCTAGTGGTTTAAGTACCGGGCCAAGATCTCGGGGTCCTGGGTTCAATTCCAGGGTCGAGCTAACTTTGTGTCGGTTTTTTCGGACACTGCTCGGGTTTGTGATCACCAATCCGCATTTGGCAAGCGTGGTGATTAAGCCAGTACCCATCATTGTAACGATAACTTGATTTCAAGGATGGAGGCCTTTGCCATGCAGTGGGACATTAATAGGCTGATACTTTTGAGCAAGTTACGGCGGTGTAGGAGATTTTATGTTCCATTAAAAGTGTAGTGTAGATCTTCCTCCGAGCTAAATTGACTGTATTCGGGAAACATGAACTTATCCGAATCAGATTCTGACTCTTACTCACTCTTTCTCTAAATTCCGTCACCGCCGTTACGAAAAGGGTTACGGAGGTCAGATGGCAGCTTCAAAGTAACAACTGGACCTGCCAAGTCCTGGATCATGGTCCAAGAAATGTGAGAAACGTGAACAGCACTTCTCTCCTGTTTTTCTCGATTCATAATGTTGTCTAATTGACTTTAAATGCCTTATCTCATTAGCACATTAATTTCAAAGCTCTCTCAGGAAGTCCGTCTTGTCCGTGAATGAAATGATTAGTATTTATTCGTGCCCTCCAGACCTTCCCGCATTGGGCCGTTTACCGGAATCCCTCAGATGTGTTATTGTTATGAGTGGTGTTGTAAGGCGTGGGACAGAACGTACTGTGTAGAGGCTATAATATAAATAATATTATTGGAAATGAAATTGAATCGGCCTATGAAATGGTTATAAAAAATTTGCTTTAGCAAAGTACCAATTTAGCTCTGTTAAAAATTACTCGGCTGCATTCAACCAAGACATATTTAAAATGGGCAATAGAGCTTTGCTAATATTATAGAAGCAAGTATTGCTAAAAATGATTGGTTGTTATTTACAAAGTACTTATTTATTTCTAAATAACCGACTCGTTAAATTTTACCCCTAACAAAAACTAGCAAAAATAGACAAGCTAACGTTATTATTTCATAATAAGTAAGTTATTTAATTTTAGACATAATCATAGTTGGCTAGAAATTGACACCGAGTTCGGGTAAAAATAGACAGATTACATTGCTATTTCATGATAAGTAAGTTATTTGATTTTAGACAATCATACTTGGTTAATAATAAACATGAAGTTCGGTAAAAAATAGACGAGCATACTTATCTATTTATTGATAAGTAAGTTATTTGATTTTAGACAATCATACTTGGTTAAAAATAAACATGTAGTTCGGTAAAAAATAGACGAGCATACTTATCTATTTATTGTTAAGTAAGTTATTTAATTTTAAACAATCATAGTTGGCTAGAATGGCCGCCGCACCACTCCAGTCTTTTTACTTGCTCAGTGCAGCCAGTCAGCCACGAATTATACTCAATGTGTCGCTCCTACTCTCGTGCTGCGTTCGCGAGCTGTGAATCTATCATAATTTTTCACTAATATTGCCATTAACTGATAGTGTATACGTGTTTGGTTGAATAAACGCATTAGTGAACATTATACAAGTTAATTATCTATTCGTAAATAAGCACAGCTCGGCAATTAACATTGGAAATGTTTAGTGAAGCTTAATTTAAAAATGGCGTTCCTTAGAATATGTTATTAATATTATTCTAAGCGTATTTCAATCCCGCCGTAGTCTGAATCTACTGTATTTGGATTGGTTACCAAAAAGAATTACTTTGTAAGTATTTTCACGGTTTATTTTATATGTGGATTTTATAATTTAAGCTTAATAGTGTGAGTATGAGTTACCTAAAAATATTTCCAAGCGTAAAGATTTTATAGAATCGTTGTAAATTAAAATATTTTAATAAAGATCTTTGCTTTGATTTTTAAAACAAAACGTAATGGTTCGTTTTCTGTTTCAGAATACTATGGATACACCCAAAAACAGAAGTCCTAACTTCACAATTATGTTGGAGGTTTTACAAAAAATATGTATCACATTTTTTAAAATTATTGAAAATAAAAAGAGTGATGCGGTATCCTGGCAAAACAAGCGCAATGGGATAAGATTGCATTAGAATTCAATTCCCAGAACACAACTAACAGGTATTTATAATGTTATTTTGCACTTCTAATATAAGCAAACATTAATAAAATGTTTATTTCTTGCTAAGCAATGGAGTATTAATCTGGTATTAATGGAGTATTATTAATTATTAATCTAGGTGCAGCAAAGTATTAAAAAAGAAATGGGAAAATATGAAGAAAACTGTAAAAGATTAAGTTGCTGGCCATAGGAAACATGAATAGTCATTTAAATATATTTATCACCTATCATTTATATCACAGTGATTAGCATAACTGGTTAAAATTATGTTCACATGAAAGTACTCAATTTTTGGGTAGAATGTGCTTTAAGTTATATTCGATAAACATGTTATATAGCAATAATTACAATGATATTCATAGGAGTTATGTATGTTTCGCAGTCTGTTTTCTCTGCCTATCCCACAAGTGACACAGTATGAAAATCATAATAGTAACAATTTTTTCTTTTTACAGGATAATGAAAGCCAAAATGTGGTGGTGGTATGTGGTACGGACACATTGAAGGTGCATATTGATTTATATTGATTGATATTAGATAAGTTTTACAATATACTTTAATAAATTGATTTGCATTGATTTGCAGGATTTACAGTACAAAGAAGATATTGAGAGTCCAGCTATTATTAAAAAGGTAAAAATGATTGTTACATTAATATGCCACCCCTTAAATATATTAATTTTTATTTTTAGGCTAATGACAGTTTACAAATGGAAGAATTCGACCGTCCTAGGAAGGATAATAATCTCAAAAATTGGGATACATACACTCCAGCTATGTTGCGAAGCCCCTTGACAGAGACGTTACAGGTACTTATCTGACTATCCCTTTATATGATATATGAACCTATTTTCATAAATATCTTCAATGTACAGACTTTAATTATTCCTGTTTTATTATGTGTATAGATATGATGTGACTTTATGTACTCCACATTTATTTGTTTTTTAATGCGAACAATATTGTATTATAGGATAAACAAGGTACATCCGAAGTGAGGCGGTACCGTAAAAGAACGTACACTGGCACTACAACAAACAAAAGATGGACTGAATTAGGGGAGGTGAAGACCAAGGCAGCCCATTTGAAGGCCAAAAAATTGGAAAACGAGATAAAACTGCAAGATGCCCTTTTGGAAGGAAGTAGGCTAAGATGTGAAGAAATGAAATTAAAAATTGAGTTGTAACTTGATAAAACTAAACAAGAAATTGGCTGCATAGCCTGTGAATTCGGCCATTTCTCTTAAATCATAGTTGAGTGACGAACGACTTTTGAAGCGCTGCTGCCTCACACCTACAAGGTTGTTCCAATTTTCCCATAAAAACCACTTTAAACATTATTATGAATTTTGCCTTGTTTATTTTATAACAGTGAAGTGACAAAAATAAACAATTACCTACTTTTTTGCAGATATTTTACCGCGCGTGTGTTAAGTGAAAACAGGATTTTAGATATATCTAAAAGATGGATGAAGAGGTTAAAAATGTTCTCACAGCATGGAGTTTGGAAGAATATATTGAAGTTATTAAACGTAAGTAGACATACACAACAATTTTTTTTAATTAAATAAAAGTAGGAAGGATATCTTCTGGAGAGTTCAGTTTTTAGATTTTTTTTACTGATTTAGTTTAAATATTTGTATACTTACTTTTGTTTCATTTATTTGTTCACAGCTAGAAAATGATTTTGTCAACCTGTACAAAGGACAATAATTTACCGAAATAACTGAAAAATTCCCCACAATCAAGCCAAAAATATTTGAACTGGCAAAGGCGCGCAAGAAAAGCAGCAAAGATAAAAATATTGAGCTATATTTTTAAGACTAAGTACAATTTAAGAGGAGTATACGAGTCTAACCAGTAATGTTACCTGAAATGTTAAATGTTACCTTTGATCTGTGACGACAGACATACTATGTATCGTGTAAGAAAGAATAAAACAAACATTAATGTATATCATTTTCTTTCAGTTCCTTTACGGTTTGGTCTGTCGGCAAAATATGTGTCTGTTGTTTTACTACAGACGCAGATTCATTGGTTTTTCCCGACATGCCAAATTTTTGCCTACTGCACAGTGAGTAACAATGGTATAAACGACAACATAATATCGAACTACACATTTTCAGTATGAGCTGACCTCACATTGTTTAATCAGCCTTACGTACAGTCACAGGTCAGTTGTTTTTTTTATATCCCATAATTCTAGGTGAAACTGAACAACTTTTACTATGGGACCAACTCTGAAATCGCGAAAAAAGTCAGCTGTTTCATACATTGTGATTTTTTTGTTATTAATTTTTGTATGAAACAGCAGATTTTTTCCGCGATTTCAGAGTTTGTCCCATAGTAAAAGACGTTCAGCTTTACAGTCTCATCAACCATAGATTATGGGATATAAAAAAACACGCTAGCTTAATATGTGTCGTTTAAATTGGTACTTACTTGCAACAAAGTATTTTAGCTACGGTTACCCAATAAACACGATTGATAATACCAAGTAACTCGGTTAAATATACCAATTTTAATTGACTAGAAATAGCCGAGTATATTATTTGTAGTTACCCAATGAACACGATTGATAATACCAAGTAACTTTGCTATATATACCAATTTGAATTGAGTAGAAATAACAAAGTAGGTTGGCTGTCCCTACCCAATATACATGATTAAAAATATTCAAGCTACTTAGCTAGTTTTACGAAGCAAAATAATTGATTCTACTGAATTACTTTGCTAAACACAACAAAGCACGTTGGCTGTGACGACAGTTGTGTTTATTCTTTAACCAAGTTAGTTGTTGCAGTGACCGATTGAATTTGCTATTGTTAACAGAGTGACTCGATTCACTATAGATAATAGGTTTGCTAAGTTTACTGAGTGAATAGGTTAGAAGCAACAAACCTTGGATATCTATTTTTTGACCAACTTACTGGGTTTATATTACCAACAACGTTAACAAAGTTGACTTGTGTAATTTTAGCAACAAACTTTGCAGGCTCCCTCCGAAGCGAGTTACTCGGCTGTTAATAGCAACAACTTGTTTATTTATAGCCGTGTAATTTTTTCAGTGTATGTTTTGATGTTTGTAGTCATCTGCAGTAGTGATGTACGGGTGATGAAAGAAGTAAGATTAGCAACTATTAGTGTTTTAGACGAGAAAGCCTATCAGTCAGATAGGCATTGCGATAAACTTAAAAAAAAAAAACATTTCGCATGGGAATGTGTGGGATAATTTAGCTGCAAAGACGCCACGCCATTGAAGTACACATTGTTCGGTATCCACAATCGTGTCCCTCCAATCGCGCCCTAATCCAATAAAATCTATTGTCCCAACATCTTACGGAATCGCCGGAATTGGTACAAATGGACGCGGGTTCGATTCCCGGCCGGACAATTGCCGCCGATCTATTAGTGATTTGATTTTATGATGCGGGATGTTTGTGGTGATGTTTACCCCATCCTGGTCATTATGGGAATTGACAATGTGTCGATGTGCTGCCAGAAACGACTATTGTGGTGGTATTCTGTCAGTGTTAATGTTGAATTTAGTCAATTACATAATGGTGACATGTTTTCATTAAGCTAAAAGCTTCTGTTAAACATTTGTCTATTGTTGGCAAAATTGTTCATATGATTCTACTGGTCTGAATATCAAGATGAACTGGTATGATGACGCATTTGGGAGTCTGGCTCGACATGCGAGAGTATCTCAAGTAGCTGATTTAATAATTTTGTACTAATATTATAAAATGCGAAAGTCTGGATGTTTAGATGTTTGGATGTTTGTTTGTTCCGCGGGCGGAAAGCTAGTAAATTATAGTAGCGTGATACTTAAGAATACGTATAGCCTGTTGACAGATTTACCATCCTCATCATCTAATCGACTTTTTTAATTGACGTTGAACAAAGATCATGCAGTAACAACCGAGTTCCTGCTTCCTCAACATCGGTGCTCACGTCGAATTAGTGATGCGTGTGTCGCCACATTATGGCCGGGCTAATTGCCGTAATTGCATTAGGCAGGCCAGTGTTGCCACAATTGGAGGAATTGCCCACTGGGCTTAAATGAGCTGCGGTTAGCAGTGTGCCTGATTTTCCAGTGAAATAAATAAATAATAGATGATCTCTTTTTGCAGTACGCATGATCAACTTTATATATTGGTGGTAATTGAACAATATGACAGATATGAAGGAGATAATAATATTGTTGACTAACGATTTTCTTATGATTTCAGATGGATAATTAGGAGTGAGGGGAGGGGAAGGGCTATGGGGGATGGGGGATCTGGTCCTAATGAAATAATGGAGTTAGTTTGTACCCCCCTCAGTATATAAATCTTGACCCATTTGCAAATGAAGTGGTATACTTTGTGAACCAGCCAAGCACCGCAAACAACCAAAAGTACTTGGACTTTACGAAATGTCACATACATTATTATTTTTCCTTCATAATTTTGTCATGGCCTCTTTAGGCGCGCCTTACTAGGAAAATCTATAGATTCTTAAGGTCTGTAGCATTTCTGCTTAAATACGTAAGTTTTAAGTGGATTTGGACGTCGCTAGCTGGCAACACTGTGCAGGGCTGCACATTCGTATGAAACTCTACACTCGACCACCGCGCTAGCAAGTCGTCTGGGCGGCCATCATGGGGCTCAATTAGCTTCCACTAGTGGATATCAGACACAATTATATTCGTATCGAGTTTATTGGAAAATAATACGTTTGTTAGACGAGTTTTGATTTATAAATTTATGTTTATTTCTGAATTTGCTAGGAGCTTACTGTGACGACAACTTTCTACCAGTGATGGAGGATTACTGGCCCTTGGAGACTAACAAATATGTTTGTAAAAATGTATCTGAAAGACAACAGTGATTATGTCTTTATCTTAATTACCAAAAGAGAGAGCATCTTAGCTAAATGACAAATAAACCAACATAGAAAGACAAAAAAGTTTTTTTAAAAACTTCTTGTTCCAGTTGAACTCATTATCATATACATAGTTTCACAGTAGCAGATAAATGAATAGCAAAATATTTTATTTATTTACTGTCATTTATAATAATAACAGCAGAATGTGTAAAAATAATATTAAATGCAATTAAAAATGAAGCATATGAATGTTGATCGGTCATGATAATATAATCAAAGCTTCCAATACTAGTAACATGGGTTTAGCACTTACAGCGAAGTTTTTGTGCCGACTCGAATCCGCGCCGCGTGTAAATGTTTACACCCTGCGCCTGCTACTCCTCACCGTTTTGACAGATCACACTCACAAATACACGAAAAACATGTCTCATCTACCACACAACCCGTACAGAAAAACGCACCTTAATACTCAAAGTATAGAACACAAATTCAAATGAAGTTAGAGCGTATCGGACTTTTTAAAATTCCGAACATCGGTGCAAGATTCGATATTCAAGCTGACTATCTTCTAATACTTTTTAACCAAGTTTGAGTTCTAAAACAATGACTGAAGATTGGATTTGGAGTAAAATAGACAATCATATGTTTTAATGAAGCTTAAAATCAAAGTAATATAAGTAAAGAGCGCGTGATCCAGAGATCAAAGGAGTCTTGATCAATGCAGGCGGCGCGGAACGACCCGTCTTGATCGTTGATGGCTAGGTGTAGTACGGACTAAGCAGGTTTGGTTGTGTTATGGATTGATAAGCTGTTTTGCGGTTGACTGCACTTATTTTGATCTAGATGAATAAGTTCGGTGAGTAGGAGTCGTGCTCTATAGGTTCTGTACAAATTACCTACAATAAAATACATTCTACTAATATTATAAATGCGAACGTCAAGATGTTTGTTTGTTACTTAATCACGCGTAAACGGCTGAACGGATTTAGATGAAATTTGGCACACGTATAATTTATAACCCGGATTAGGACATAGGCTATAAAATTCTTACGGAAAACATCTCATTCCCGCGGGATATTAGAAAAAAGAAATTACGCGCGGGTGAAACTGCGGGCGGAAAGATAATACATAGTGTCATAATGTTGGGAAAGTATAAAAACGAAGTGCCACATAGGTATAAATGATAGATAAATTCTATTTTCGGAAGCTTTTGTGTACATGCACACGAGAGCTACTATTTTTAGAGTAAAAATTACAATCCTAATTAGGACATAATGTACCCTACTTAACATAACAAAAGCTAAATAACGAAACGTGTTAGAATCAAATTACTTACCGTATTGTGGGTCACAAATGTGTTTTAATTCTTACACAGAAGCATGATATAGATATTTGTATTGTTCTGTAACATTAAGTTCACTGTTCGACATTGTTACTCGTTGTTTATTTAATACTATTAAATGTATATAATATTTATAAGTTTTACCGATTTTTCATTTGACGCACGGAACTCTTCACCAGAAGCCAGCCGTATTTAAAGTTGTTGCAATGATTTACATATTCATACCAGGGCTCGGCCTGTCTCATTTGGCACGTATTTGATTATGAGATCAGCACAATATTTTGTGTGACTAATTTGTTTGACAAGAAGTTTGAGCGTTCGTTTACGGTCACCGTTTTGAGTAACTCTACTAGACATACTTGAACACATTTCATGATTGCTATATTGGTAGAGCACGCGTTTGCTTATTTCATAATAATGTGCACTATGTGATTATTTAAGTTAATGATTTTTTTCGAAGAGAAGAAATAAAGTATAAATGGCCACTGAAGCCTGTTTCAGAGAGAAGAACTTATTTATGAATCATAGCTAACGACCAACTCGTTTTTGACGGAAAACATAAGCACATAATATAATGTGTAACCCATGATTTCAAAATTTTTAGCGGAGGAAAGCACAATTTATAACGCTCCGTCGGCCGTGTGCAGGACGTTCGTCACTACTCACTAAATTCCCCCGGTTTTCCCTTTACACCCGAAGACGGATAAGCCAGTGCCGGTCGTCTTGAGGCTTTTGACCAGCCTGGGATTCAAATGTTCTAGATACCTTATCAAAGATAAGTAATGGAGACGGCAGTCACTTTAATAAGTTACCGGGGACTTCCCAAACCTTAAATAAAAAATTGATTGACTGGTTTCTAAGCGTAGCTAGATCTGATCGGGACAAATGCTCAAGAAATGAAAAATATTTGATAATCATCTTGCATCACATATCAATCATAAAGCATCTTGATTCTTGATGGCTTTGTCTAATTAGTTGTAATGAATTTGCTAATTTTTATTTTATGTAACACGCTACTTAAATATAGATCGTAAGACACGATTAATGTAGATATATGTCTAATTAGATTTTGATCAAGCTGGGCAATAATATTATGGTATCAGAGACTTGCTTGTGAAATCATCAAGTAACCGATTTCGGTCGCAATTGCAGGAAGGAACATCTTCTATGTTCTGCTGCCTCTAGGTTACC
The DNA here is from genome assembly GCA_949319885.1 of Mecyna flavalis. Taxonomy (NCBI): domain Eukaryota; kingdom Metazoa; phylum Arthropoda; class Insecta; order Lepidoptera; family Crambidae; genus Mecyna; species Mecyna flavalis. The sequence goes on along the minus strand of OX439434.1, from coordinate 18,765,557 downwards.
ATGCTGCTTGTTCCAATTGGCAGCAATGCCGCTGCCAAACGGTAGCAATACGATATCCACCGTCAAAGTTTATTGAACCTTTTATCATCATCCGCGTCATGGTATTAGCGGGATAGGTACCTGACCATGAGCTTGGAGTTCTGGATCCGTATAGAGCTCACTTTCTGTTGGTATTTTCGAACATAACTCGGGGTTATGAACATCAATCTGCACGTTTAGGCGCAAATTGTCAAATTCGCATATTTTTAAATGATAATTTGCGAATTTGACCGTTTGCGACCGAAATTCTCTCTCGTCTCAAATTCGCAAATTCTCAAATCATACCCACCATATTAAAGGATTACTTAACTTCCATGATGAGGGCCACGTAGGACATTAATAGTATGCTACTTAATTATTCTTCCACAATTGTAAAACTCATGAATATAGTTTCTCCCTGCAATGCATATTATAACTGAAACTGATTAATAAACAAGGAAAAGCTATAAGGACCAAGACACATGCGCAGGAGTCGGTGCGTCACGTTTGATGGTGCCGCTGTTTACGCCGTGTTTGCATCGAGCACTCGCGCGCCGCCCACCGCCTGCCCAAACTCAGCTGATGACGAAGTTCATTACCAATTGATCTATTTGCTGGTAGATTTCCAAACCAACATTATTGCAGAATTGCTCATGATTCGGTAGACACAATCATTAATGTAATAAGTGCTAGTTATATATCAGATATATGCGAAAATTACCACAAACAGATACAAAGTTCTGTGTATAATGTGAATCTAAAGCAAGATGATATTATTAGCTAAGAAATAAATTGCGATAAAGTAAGTTGTTAATGTAAAGTAGCTTGTATTTTAGCTAGTCTGTCTATGACAGAGAATATTGAAAGTAAACGTGGATAGAAAGGAACTTCTGGATTGTGATAGTAGCCCTGTCAAGGAGGGTCTGCTGGCAGTCATTTGATTGTATTTGATGCTATTGAAACTGTCTTGTTTCATTCTATTATATATAAAATATCTATTGTCAGTTATATTTAACAATTCTTAAAGTATACTTTTCGAGTACGTTTTACTGCTCTTTTCCCAACTATCTGCGGACTAAAATTTTATGTTAACTGACGCTATGCCATGTTACTGCTGGGTATAACATTCCTGTCTAAATATGTAGTTTGGATGACGCACCAGAACTTCAAACTGTTTCAGTTGCGGTATCCTTTCTTTGTTATCTTTAACTACTGTGAATGCTCTATAGAGTAAAAATCCTTATTAGTCAGATGTTTGGTAGTAGAGTGAATGTAGGTCAATATTGTCAAAGCCGGGCGTGGGCCGGTGAAGCTCGTCTGCTCTCCCGATGGCGTTATTGTATGTAAACACGCGGTTCTGATTATACTCACGCCGTTGGTCCAAGTCTTAAGGTATTCACTGCTTGGAGATTTATTATCTATTATGTTAGTGGAGTTCATGTCTGTCATCACTGGGTCAAATCTGTGAACGTTTTAAACCTACTCGCTGCCAAATTATCTTACAAAAGATTTTGGCCACAGTGATTTTGGCTCTTGGTTTTACAATTGGCTCTAAAGTTATGCTTTTGAAAATTATGTCATTGATAGCTGTCCCGCTATCATGTGGATATCCTGACTGTCATCTACGATACCTAAGGTTTGTACTCGTAATAAGACTGGGAAATTCTAATTCTACTGTTTAGCCCATGCTAGCGCAAATGTGTTTTAAGTTCTATTGAAAAAGCCTTGGTGAAAAACATACGTCTACACACTACTATTGTTATATCCTATTCGTCTTCTCTGCAACTAGTGCAAACGACGAAAACTTTAGGTTCATTAAGTTTGGATACAAAGTTATGTAACAAGTATATATTTGCTCTCGGTTTCTCTTCATCAAAACCGCTGAGATCTTGCTCTTGATCATAATCGGTGGTTCGCACTTCTCTTTGAAGTGCTCTCCGGGTGTTTGCTCTGTGTTTGTTTATTTTCTCATTCGCGGTGCCGCCTATGAACTCGCCGCACCATCCGTGATTTACTAACACCGCAACGAGTACTCGAGATTATTTGGAAGAACTTACAGTTGCTCATATTTTTCGCGGGATCAGTGTTTCTGCCAACTTTTTGAAGTGGAAATAATCAGCTGAACCGCAAAGATTTATTGGAGTTGTGCTTGCTGATAAACGTTAGGAATGATGATGAATTAACATAAATAAATAAATATGAAATTAACTATTAAAAAGATCATGGAGAGATTTTACTCTGTTTTGGACAACCAAACAATTGGTTCTACTTTATTCGGTCTGGTTTTTGCTGCCAAATTCGTAGATCAATTTCCTACTAATGCCGTAAACCTGCATTTAATATTTTGAATAGGTAAATGTAAAGTTGTTAGTATTTTCATTTTCATGACTTGATTTCAACGAAGTGTCAGATTGTTTTTCGACCGACTGTCGATAGTGAAGGAATAAGGTGTAAGTACATCTGTATCTGCATTATTAGCCAACTTGCTAATAGTTGAGATCCGGCTAAAAATGATGTTTTCGTTTATGTTATGGGGTTTAAGATGTTTTAAGTGGACATTAAAATTAAGAGTAAATATCACTTGGCAACATTATAGAATCCGTTCCGTTCCACTTTCCAGGTCTAATGGCGGCTAGTTAATCGATTTATCAAATAGAAAGGCAAAGTGGAGCAATCTAATTAATTCCGCCAATTCATTAAAAAGTGTCTCGTTCCACTAATATTGTCAGCTGATGTCTAATTGTATTAATAAATATGAGATTATGTTAATGTGTTATTTTGAGGCTTCGGAACTCGTACGATTGAGTTTAGGGTTGCCTGGAAAAGCAAAAAAACTATGTTAGAGGATAAAAATGTTTGTGAGGATAGCAACAGAGATATAGGAAATGTGGTCACAAGAAATTGTAGCGGCATAAAGGAGCCGAAACGTGGACACTTACGGCACGGCTAGTCTACAAGTTTAAAGTCGCTCAGCGTGCTATGGAAAGAGCTATGCTCGGCGTCTCTCTGCGGGATCGCATCCGAAATGATGTGATTCGGCAGAGAACCAAAGTCACCGACATAGCTCGCCGGATTAGCCAGCTGAAGTAGCAGTGGGCTGGCCATATCAGCCGTAGAACCGATAACCGTTGGGGTAAACGGGTTCTAGAGTGGAGACCGCGTCTCGGTAAACGTAGTGTAGGACGCCCTCAGGCCAGGTGGAGCGATGATCTGCGTAAGATGGCTGGCAGGAGCTGGATGCGAGTGGCCGAGGATCGATCAGCGTGGCGAGCATATGGAGAGGCCTATGTCCAGCAGTGGACTGTCACAGGCTGATGATGATGATGAAAGGCTCACATAAAACAGCATATATCAGTCAAGTTGTCAGGAGACAGTTGTCCACCTTAATGGCTGCATCACACATGGCTCAGAAACTTATTGATAGTAGCCTTGATGACACAATAAGTTGATCAATTACACAGATCTGGGAACGTGGAAAAGATCGTGAACCATACTTAAAAGACTTTTTATAAATTCGCATTAAACTGTAGTACCTATTTGAAAGATAACCCTAAAGCATATGTACATAACACTTAAGCCTTTCAAACTAATCTGGCAGCCCTGCAAGGCGGACGGAAATATTGTGTAGCAAATTATGCGACGCATTAAACCTTACAAAACGTAAGCGGCTTGCAAAAGGCATCAAATGTTCGAGATCAATTATTACGACCACCTTTTATTCTAAGTCTTCTTCTCGGTTTATTTGGATTATGAAGAATAGGGCTTCTAAAACACTCGCGTACGAAAGATGGCAAAAACAGGAGAAATATGTACTTAATGTAGACGTCATTACCTGTATGTTGTTGACAAATGTCATTGATTATGTCTTCAGCGAAATGGGAAGCTCCGTGCTCGGTATGTCTGATCAGAACCGCCATGATCGGTATTAGCATGTTATATTCAAGTTATGTATTTACTATTTACTCTGCTGGATCAGCAATCAGAATTGAAGCTCCTTCGAAATCAGCCATCACCTGTACTGGCTTACGCTGCTTCGCGTCAGTTATCGATCTGCATTATGTTGTCGCATTTGATCTACATCCTTATAAAAAATAACCTAGGTCTGATAACCGTGCGTTGCGTATTCTTGCTAGTGAAGGTGAATTGGTGGCTAAATTCAGATTCGCAATTCTTATTGATTCTCTCAGTGACGTAAGCGGGACTTGAAGCCGTTGTTTATGTGGTACTTTCCGTTGGCATTGCAGTCTAGCGTTCATCAGATTGCTTATATGTATAGTGCAGTCCAATAGCCACTACACTGAATTTAAGATATTGAAAGAAAACTTAAAGCCAAGTAGCATGTTGATGCGTTGTAAATTGATTTCTAATGAAGCTTAATGATTAAAAATCCACATCCTTGGCGTCACTTTCGTAGGAACCAGAAAGTGTTTGATGGAAAAAACATGTCTGTTTTGGTGTGGGTGTTGTCTATGAATATGCAATATGTAAATTTTTAAAAAGTTTACACTGATTAATGACTTTATAAGTTAAGTGTGTCTATTAAGCTTCATAATAGGTTTGCATCACATTTAGGTTTACTTGGCGTATAAGATTGTCTTGTCTGCTCTACTTAAAAAAAGTAAACTTAAACATCCATTGTCGAGGATTGTTGAACTGAAGTAATTATGTTTCAAATGTCCTAAAGGCCATGGATCTTTAAGAAAAGCATACAACGGAATTGCACTTCCTGTTATTTTAAACAGAAGTTTAAAAATAGGGTCATTAACAAAATCTTATCTTGTAACTTCAAATACATTTACCAATTTTACGATATAATTCGCATAAACCATATAAAATAACCATAAAACCGAACCGCGTAAGTCAACTTCTGCTGGCCACTTGTTTATCGACGGCGGTATCGGAAAATGATGAAATTTTAACAGCACACATTAATTTCTGGAAACACGCAATTTTTAGTGAAACAAGTCGTATTTAGTTGCTTTTGATTTGGCCGTAAACCCGTCAATGCGGCCTGAGGTGATGATGGATGTGAAGGGATCAAAGAGGCGGATGCGGCGGGATCGATCTGTGTACAGCTTCCACCGTCATTTTATTTTAGTCCTTTCGGTAATAACTGTGATAATGTCTGTTTATCTGGATATGGTTTGTGTTGATTTTATGTATTGGGTGATGTTTTCAAGATATTCTTTTGTAGTGGTACTGTTTCATGTGACTTTCGTGGATAGGACGTCACTTTGTATCCCTAAAGATTTTAGAGTAGAACCTAAGTTACACTCACAGTCCTGTATGTATCTGAAAAGAAAAAAAATAAGCTAAAAAAGAAACGAGATAGTTGCTTCATTTCTTAATTTCACAAACACATCATATCACATCTTTTGTGGATCAAATCTATTGCGTTTGATAGTAATGCCGTCTCCACTTACTACCAATAATATCTCATTACTTCCATAAAATGCAATTGCATCCTAATGTTATTAATGAGAGTGTAATTCTTATGTTTAAGTTTCCACGAATAAACGATAATGGTAAATATCACGAGATAAAAGAAATACACAGGAGTGTTTTTTGTTTGTCTTTCCTTCACGCTGCAAATGAACAGTGGATCGATTCGCTTTTTGGAGAGCTTGGCACCTGCTAACCACCACCTGAAAAGGACGACATTGGCCAGTATATCACTAAATATCACAATCAACGCAACAGAAGAAAGGGCGGAAAGCTAGTAAAAAAGTAAAGTATAAGACTTTCGCATTTAAAGGCGACTGTAACATTGAAAGCTAATACAAAATATTAAGAAAGCAGAATCTACCACGACGATCCCGGCGGGCGGTGTGTACGATCTAATGAGCGCAAGTGTAGACGTAAACAAGTCGGATCTGGCGTAATGAAAACGTTGCAGGAAGTGCGCGCCTTTGATAGCGCGTTTGATCGCGCCGTGTTTTACTTAACGCTGTAAATAAAATAATACTGGACCATCTCCGGTGCGAATGAGAGGTTTAATGTTCGAGTGATCTTTGACAATTTCGAGGAATCGGTGATTCTTTAGGTGGAACGTAAATAGTTTTTGCGTTTGGACGGATGTTTTGTTTCGTTCTTTGCTGTTTTTAGGGTTCCGTAGCCAAATGGCAAAAAACGGAACCCTTATGGATTCGTCATGTCTGTCTGTCTGTCTGTCTGTCCGTCCGTATGTCACAGCAACTTTTTACCGAAACTATAAGAGCTATATTGTTGAAAATTAGTAAGTAGATGTATTCTGTGAACCGCATTAAGATTTTCATACAAAAATAGAAAAATAATAATAAATTTTGGGGGCTCTCCATACTTAGAACTGAAACTCAAAAAAAAATTTTTCATCCAATCCTTACGTGTGGGGTATCTATGGATAGGTCTTTTAAAATGATAATAAGGTTTCTTATATCATTTTTTTCTAAACTGAATAGTTTGCGCGAAAGACACTTCCAAAGTGGTAAAATGTTGGTCCCCCCCCCTGTAACTTCTAAAATAAGCGAACGATAAATCTAAAAAAAATATATGATGTATATTATTATGCAAACTTCCATTGAAAATTGGTTTGAACGAGATCAAGTAATTAGTTTATAAATTTTTGGGGCTTCCCATACTTAGAACTGAAACTCAAAAAATTTTTTTTCTTCAAACCCTTGCGTGTGGGGTATCTATAGATAGGTCTTTAAAAATGATAATAAGGTTTCTTATATCATTTTTTTCTAAACAGAATAGTTTGCGCGAGAGACACTTCCAAAGTGGTAAAATGTTGGTCACCCCCCCTCTAACTTCTAAAATAAGAGAACGATAAAACTAAAAAATATATATGATGTACATTACCATGCAAACTTCCATTGAAAATTGGTTTGAACGAGATCAAGTAATTAGTTTTTTTTTAAAACGTCATAAATTGTAAACCGCAATTTTCCTCTCATTCAATCAACTCAAATATAAAACCGGCCAAGTGCGAGTCGGACTCGCCCATGAAGGGTTCCGTAGCAGCAAGTATCATCATAATATAAAAGTTCTTGTAGTTCTTTGTAAATTTGATCGACGTTTTTATATTTGAGTTGATTGAATGAGAGGAAAATTGCGGTTTACGATTCATGACGTTTTAAAAAAAACTAATTACTTGATCTCGTTCAAACCAATTTTCAATGGAAGTTTGCATGGTAATGTACATCATATATATTTTTTAGTTTTATCGTCCTCTTATTTTAGAAGTTAGAGGGGGGGTGACCAACATTTTACCACTTTGCAAGTGTCTCTCGCGCAAACTATTCCGTTTAGAAAAAAATGATTTAAGAAACCTTATTATGATTTTTAAAGACCTATCTATAGATACACAGCACGTAAGGGTTTGAAGAAAAAATTTTTTTTGAGTTTCAGTTCTAAGTATGGGAAGCCCCAAAAAATAAACTAATTACTTGATCTCGTTCAAAACAATTTTCAATGGAAGTTTGCATAATAATGTACATCATATATTTTTTTTAGATTTATCGTTCTCTTATTTTAGAAGTTATAGGGGGGGGGACCAACATTTTACCACTTTGGAAGTGTCTCTCGCGCAAACTATTCAGTTTAGAAAAAAATGATCTAAGAAACTTTATTATCATTTTAAAAGACCTATCCATAGATACCCCACACGTAAGGATTGAATGAAATTTTTTTTTTGAGTTTCAGTTCTAAGTATGGAGAGCCCCCAAAATTTATTATTATTTTTCTATTTTTGTATGAACATCTTAATGCGGTTCACAGAATACATCTACTTACTAATTTTCAACAGTATAGCTCTTATAGTTTCGGTAAAAAGTGGCTGTGACATACGGACGGACAGACAGACAGACAGACAGACAGACAGACAGACAGACAGACAGACATGACGAATCCATAAGGGTTCCGTTTTTTGCCATTTGGCTACGGAACCCTAAAAACGTCGATCAAACTTACAAAGAACTACAAGAACTTTTATATTATGATGATACTTACTGCTACGGAACCCTTCATGGGCGAGTCCGACTCGCACTTGGCCGGTTTTTAATTGTAGCTGAAAGCAGTCTTGGAAACAAACTTCTATAAAAAGAATAGAGTACGAGTAAGTAGCTGTAATCAAGAAAAGTGAAATCAAATAGGAATCTGTATCCTAGATTCGAAAAAAGATATGTCTTCCGATAGTATTTAAAATGTTTTAATGTTGTACACAGGGATGCTGAAGCGAAGGTGGAAGTCAAGCTGCACTCGTCGGTCGCCAGAGAAAAAAGAGATGGCCTAGACACACTGCAGGCCAGAACTTTAGAATCATCGTTACAATGATGTGCATTGGTAAGCTTGTCTAATGCGGATTGGTGATTAATAACTTGAGCTGTGCTCGAAAAAGTGTACTTGCCCGAATTGGGTATTGAACCTAGAATCGAGATGACGATGCTGTGCTTAAACTAGCTAGACAAAAAGGCGTTATGACAGTTTTTATAATAAATTGGACCAACGGATCCCTCCCTTTAGTGGTGTGGGCTGATGCTACGTAGGTAAACATTCTTCGTTATAACTTAGATGTAGATTAGCAAACCAGTGACAAGTAAAAGTGAATTAACAAAACATTTTTTATTATATTCTACTTCCCATTGTTATGATGGATGCTTGCTGTTTCTCTACAAAAAAACAAATCCACGACCCCATGAATTTATAAAAACGCGGAGAATTCGATAAAACATTTCACGGGCAATACATTTGTCGGGAATGGGGGAGTAATATTGATAAACATGTAGATTAGAGGCCTGTGATCGATCATGGAACACTGGCGGTGGAACTGGCCTGGTGATCGCATATCTACTAAATGCTTTAATTACACGCCATTGTTGAGCTGCTAATGAGACTTGCGTATTTAGGCTGAATGTAATGCTGTTGCCTGTTTTACGTCACTTACTTTGAGTATTGTTAGAGACCTGTATGATTTTCTGGGTAGACTTACTTTTTTGTTTGATTACAGAATGTGAGGGAGTATTGTTAAAAATGCTTTTGAAAGTTCCTTTTTGTTAAGTTTTTAGTAAGTTGCTACCGCCCTCCTACCGAGGGAATCAAAAATGTGCTGCCGACCTTTAAGGAAGGAATGCGCTCGGATCTTCTCTTGAATATTTGCATGTCGATTGGTTCGAAAATACCGCTGATGACCATAAATTCCATATTTTGGCCATACGTGGCAGAAAATTGTGTAGAGTTGTTACTCTAAAAATTGTGTTGCAGATACATATTCATAAGCTGTTGCTTATGAATATGCATCTGCAAGTAAAAGGTTTGATTTAGCAAACCGTCATGGAAACTAACGCTTCAAGTACATTCCCACACGTCAAAGGATAAACAAAGGCCCAGTTGATTGGGCAGCGTCGTTTCATTGGTATTGTCATCTCGCGGGCGCTCATCAGCGCTGCGCGGACGCATTAGTCCCCTGTCACACCGCGGCGACCGAGTCGCGTGCGCACCGGTGCGGAAATATGACGCACGAGGCTCACCAGCCATACTTTTTAAAAATTAGGACAGATAAGTGACAACCTTCATATTTTATCTATACTAATATTATAAAGAGGAAAGATTTGATTGTTTGTTTGTTTGAATTGAATAGGCTCCGAAACTACTGAACCGATTTGGATAATTCTTTCAATGTTGGAAAGCTACACTATCCCCGGTGAACATAGGGTACTTTTGATCCCGGAAATGTGGGGGGAAGAGGGGGATATTTGAAAAAAGAAATTACGCGCGGGTAACACCGCGGGCGGAAGGTATAATATTATAAACGCGAAAGTATGGATGGATGGACTGTTAAGGCTCAAGCCAGTGCCAGGATTTATGAATAATAAAAAAAGAAAAAGAAAAAAAAGTTAGGTGAAAAATAATTGGCGGCAATCGCAAAACTGTCTGCAGAGCCGATTCATTGTTAAATGTAAATATTTGTTTTATTGTGTCTAAATGACAAGGAATTAAAAGTTCGCAACTTATTTTTATATGGAAAAAGGCTGTTTTAATCATTTGAAAGTTTATCAACCCGAAGACGACGATCTGCATAACCAGCAAGGTTTGTGCACGGAGATTAGTCCGTGTCCATGGTCCTTCAGATTCGGATTTATAGAAGATTTTGATTGTCGTCGACGGCGGGACACTTTCACCCGCAAGTTCAAGTCATATTTGGGGCGTGGCCCGCTACCCAGGGAGCCCTGCAGCGACGTCAACGCACTGCAGCGGAGAAAATTCACCGGGTCATTGACCGGGGCGGAAGGAAAAGGCGCGGGAGGAGCCGAGGTTGGAGTTGCGAATCACAAATTACAAGAAGTTTGAAGGTGACGCTGTTTTATTATAACTTACGAGGAGTACCTAATATTTGAAATTACATCTGTGTCTGCTGGCTACTGATTCTTCGGGTTCGTCGCAAGTTACAATACTATACTACGGTGCGGCATAGTTTTGTTCACCGTAAGGATTATGTAAAGACAATATTTAATTTATGTTATATTTTGTACAGTTTGTGTCGATTTAAGTATTGGGTAGGTTTTGTTTAGTGTATATATTTAGGTTTATTTGTATAATGGAATCGTTATGTGTAATGCAGGAGGCCACTAAGGCCACAATAGAAAATGCCAAATGTAATTTTATGAAAGCACCAAAAGATAGATTGACATTTTTTTACATAGAGGCCCGTTTAGAAAACCTAGAGCAACAGTGGCAATTGTTTTTTAAAACACACGTGGAAATTATAAGCAAATCAACAGATTTAAAATCATTGCGCGAATCATCTTACATTAGGAAAAACGTGTATGAAGGTGTGGAAGACATTTACATAACTTTTAAGTCTGAGTTAAAAGATAAATTAGCGTCACTAAAACCTACTCAATCGACGGAAAAAATGTATATAGGGAATAGTAGTCAGGTCGAATCTAGTATTAAATTACCGGAAATAAAAATCCCTATGTTTTCGGGAAATTATATAGAATGGCAAACGTTTAGGGATCTGTTTTTAGGACTTGTACATAGTAATACATCAATAAATGATGCTCAGAAAATGTTTTATCTGAAGAGCCACTTGACAGGGGACGCAGAACAGTTATTAAGGAATATTAATGTGACTTCAGATAATTATTTAAGTAGTTGGCGAAAAATTGAGGCTATGTACAATAATAAAAGGTATTTAGCAAACAGTATCCTTAAGCGTCTGTTAAATCAAAAATGCTTGAATATTGAATCGGCAAATGAAATAAAGAAGTTAATAGGTACTACCTCTGATTGTTTAGAGTCTTTGAAAAACTTGGGGATCGATATATCATCGTGGGATATATTGATAATTCATATTATAAGCGCCAAATTAGATAGGGACACACGAAGAGCATGGGAATTATTTATATCATCTGATAGGGCAGAGAAATTGCCTACTTTTGAACAGTTCACAGAATTCTTGACTAGTCAATTTAGAGGTTTAGAAAATTTGGACAATAGGACAGACAAATCTAATACAATGGTCAAACAGAAAACTCATACCTCTTCACAGTCTTTCCATGTACAAAAAGGTAAAATCCATTATAGTTGTGCTTATTGTTCATCAAATCATAAAATTACATTTTGTAGAGACTTTTCAAAAGAGACTAGTCAGACTCGCCGTGATTTTGCAAAGTCCAATGGGCTGTGCTTCGTGTGTCTGTACAATAACCATCCTGCCAAGGTATGTAAAAATAATTATAGGTGTAAAATATGTAAAAAGCGTCACCACACATTGTTACATCCCGAGGGCGGTCCTCAGTTACCGGGACAGGGATATGTGGCGAAGGATGGATCCGCCTCGACAGCGGAAGGAAGTAAAAAGTTAGCAGTCTTACAGGCTAAGGGGTCTATTGAAGATCAACCTATAGTCTCATGTGTAAATACGGAAAAAAGTAACGAAACAGTTTTGTTAACAACGGCGTTATTAAATGGCCAGGACAAAGACGGTACGTTTCGTACAATGCGTGCCTTAATAGATCAGGGCTCGCAAGGATCTTTTATAACCGAGGCAATGGTTCAAAGTTTGGGGCTGAATAAAAAGTCAGTCAAACACACGGTTACCGGTGTAGGAGGTAATAATAGTTTATTATCAAAATCCATGGTTACATTACAAATACAATCACGACTAGATCCAAGGTTCTGCATAAATGTTGAGGCTTACGTGCTAAAGTCCATCACTTCTCCTCTTCCAGCAGTAAAGGCAACTCCAGTTAAATGGGCGTTATTATCCAAAATAGTCTTAGCTGATCCTGGTTACTATAGACCTAACAATATCGATATATTATTAGGAGCTGAGGTCTATAGCCAATTCGTGAAACCAGATATCCAGCGCAGTGTGGATGGTAGGGTATTAGCGCAAAATACTGCTCTGGGTTGGATTCTGTCGGGTGTTATGGAAACCAAATCACCGCCAAGTGCTGAGTCGTTTATTTCCATTGTTGCGATGCCAACTTGTAAGGAAACGAACCAGCAGCATCTGAAAAGAAACTGGAGACGAAAATTAGAGTCTACTGGGTGTAGAAACAGAGTAAATAAAGGAGACAAGTGTGGACAGCCGTCTGTAAACAAGCTTTCATTTAAAGGCAATTGTCAAAAGTATACAGGTAGGGGTTTTGAAAAAGTATTTAAAGGCTTGGAATGTAATAGTTTCATTAAATTAAAACCTGGTTGTAGTAATGTTGTAAAATGATAACCACGTGTTGGTAGGTTGCATTATGCAAGGCAATCATAATATGTATTGCCGTGGATATCTTAAATAATATATGTACATATAAATATGTAGTAGGATACTACTGGTGACAAACCAGGGCAGTTAAGATGTATTCTATTTAGTGTAATGTAGTTAGTAAATAAAAGGAGTGTATAAAATATTTGGATACACCTTCATAGTCAGTACAGCGGCATCTGAAAATGTAAAAAGTTATATTTATATGGTATATCTAATAAAAGGGGCATAGTATTTATTCGCGAATAAAAAACAGAGGGATATAAAAAACAGTGAACTTACCTGGGATAGAACTGCTGATGTCTTGCACTCCTCAGTTGATGCCTTAAACCTGTAAAAAAATTATAATATTATAGTAATTAGTATAATATTGAAAGTAAATTTTATTTAATTGATTTATTGTGTCCTGGTTATAATATAAATATAGCCAAAATATAATTGAAAGTGATAGTTCATTGATTTTAAAAGAGACAAAAAGGTTTCTTATTATAAACTGTAAAGTACAAAAGAAGACAGTACTTACCTTAATATTTATCTGTTCACTTACAGTTGCTTTGTAAATAATATTGGAGTCCCACATTGATTAGTTTCTCACTAAAATAAAATAATAGGGCCTATATAGCAAAGGTCAAATAGGCAGGTTTGAACGAAAGCACACGGGGTCCTGATACATTATGCTAGTCTAGTTATTTCGTTAATTAAGATTTTTTAAGATTTGTACTGCGATAGAATTAGAAATATAAGTTTGGTACATATTTTACTTTGTGTCTGAGTAAAAATGATATAAAATAGTACACATGTTGTTCTTCTAATAAATAACCTATTCAGCTCTAATTGGGCAGGCTTGTACTGAATGCAAAAAAAATGCAAGTAAATGTACCGAAGTACATAATATATTTTTGAATAGTTTTATTTATTGGCATGAAATATGATATTGTATAATTTGAAGTTGTTTCCTTTATTAAATTACCTAAATTTCTTTAAATAAAGTAAACTAAATTGTTTATATTTTATGTAATAAGCTGTAAATCTATAATTTTGAATTGAAATTGAAGGAAATTAATTGTATATGATAAACTTAAAGTAAAAGTTTTGTATAAGATAAACTTAATTTAAATGAAGTTATTATTATTTGGAATTTGATTTATATGAAGTACTTAATAAGTTTTATTAATAAGCAGTAATAATTATATTAAAATTGAAGAAGAATTAAAACTAGGGTAGTTTTTAATTTCGGCACAATATTGTGAATGTGTACTACAAATTGTTATGATGAATAGTTTATTAATTTCGCTAATATGTATAATAAGGCATGTGTAAAGTGGCATAAATAAAAACTGAACGTGATCGAATTATTTAATTAATTTAATTATTTTAACACAAACGGACAGAGTTTCCTCCTAATAAGTGATCGCTTTACAAAAATTAACCAAAAATGAGCTTGCATGGCGTTATAAAGGCGTGCCCCCACCGCCGTCGGCTCGCAGGCTAGGCATCGTAGTGGGGTCGGTGGGGAGGCTTGGCGGCTCGGCATTGGCTGGCGTTGGCGGGAATGCTTCCCATTGGCTGGCGTTGGCGGGAATGCTTCCCATTGGCTGGCGTAGGTAAGCTTGCTGTGAATAGCCGTTGCGTTCCGTTACAATCGGCCATCCTGCAACAATTGCTCCCGCAATGGGAGGGAAAAATAACAAGTTATTAACTTTCTAACAAATCAATCAGATCTTCAGTCTCTAACTGCTCATCTGAACTGCTGGCACTGTCAGATACAGGAACTACACTTTTATAAGGCCTCAGGGAATCAGCTGCTACTAGACCAGTAAAGCTCCTATAACCTCTTAGCCCTTTGATACTTCGAATTCTGTATCTGTCATTACCTAGAACCTTAGTTATTACATATGGACCAGAATAGACATCATCTAACTTTGTATTGACCTTGGCAGCGCTGCTGGTAGGGGCTTGCTTCCATAGAACTAAATCCCCCTTTTTATAGATGTGACTTTGCTTACGCCTCTTATCGAAGTTGCGTTTCATCTTATTACTGGCCTTCTTTATTCGATTATGCGCTTTATTTCGCCTAACTTGTATGGGTTCACAGACTTGGTTAGAAGTATCTACGTCACACAGAGGTCTGGCACTGCGAGCAAACATCAAGTCATGAGGCTTGTAGCCTGTACTTTCGTTCAGGGTATTATTTATACCCCAAATGACATCTGGTAAACTATTCGACCAGTTATTAGAAGCTTCACTAGGGTCAGTTGCTCGCAGCGCATTGAGTATTGTTCGATTAGTGCGTTCCACCTGACCATTAGCTCTTGGACACGCAATTGATGTTAACGTGTGTTTAAATTGTTTTTCTGTTGCAAACTTCTTAAAATATCGGCTAGTAAACGCCTTTCCATGGTCTGTCACTACCCGGTCCGGATAACCAAATAAACTAAATACTTTTTAACCGACTTCAAAAAAGGAGGAGGTTATATGTTCGACTGTATGTATTTTTTTTTTTTTTTTTTTTTTTTTTTTTTTTATGTATGTCCGTCGATTTCTCCGTCAATTGTGGACCGATTTAAATAAATTTTTTTTTATTTGAAAGTGCATAGTTCAGAGGTGGTCCCATTGTCACCATGTCTGGATCTGATGATGGGATCCCGGAAAAATCAAGGGAAAACCTCAAATTTTATAGGCTGCGCCTACGCGTTACTTGTTTTTTCTGAAGCCATTCAAGTTTTTGCGTCCGATAGACATCATTTTATGTTGATGAGCTGATGATGGAAGGTACAACTCCTTAACGGTTAGGAGTTAGGGGATAATTCTTTCAGTATTGTAGGAATATGTGGACCGTTAGTTGTATTTTATGTACTTTTGCAGCTAAGGTGATGATGGAAAGTACAACTCCTTAACGGTTAGGAGTTAGGGGATAATTCTTTCAGTGTTGTAGGAATATGTGGAACGTTAGTTGTATTTCATGTACTTTTGCAGCTAAGCTGATGATTACCCGGGGATGGGCTGGTCACTAGCCAATAAGGTTAGCACCGGCTCGTCCTAATCGGGTGTGAAGGAGAAACCGGGGGAGTGTAGTGGGTAGCGGATGCTTCGGTCTCGAGTCCCACACACGGCCGCGGGTCTAGCTAGCCTGCGGTTATGGTGCATAAACGCATTCTCCTCCTACCCATGGTGCTGAACACTTAATGAATACCTAATATTATTATCAAATAATACAATTCTACTCGTATTTTCGCTATCATTATTATGAAAGAGTTTTACTCACTACCTACGTGTTATTCACACTAAAAATAGAAAAATAAACAAACTTTTTTAAAAAAAAATTAAACCGACTTCAAAAAAAAAGAAACAAAAAAACTACCTAAAAAACTGAAAAGCAAAAAATAATTTTAATAAGACATTCATCAAATGCGCTTATTGTCTAAGCCTATTAATTAAATTGTATTTTACGTGCTAGGTAGGTACCTACTAATCTGTTTGAAGTCGGTGCCAAGCCAAAGGTAATCAAAAATGATATATAATAATAATGTATTATAAAGGGTTACTTATTAATCCGCGGACGTAGGTACGTAATCTGGGTACCTACTATTCGGCTTGGCACCGACTTCAAACAGATTAGTAGGTACCTACCTAGCACGTAAAATACAATTTAATTAATAGGCTTAGACAATAAGCGCATTTGATGAATGTCTTATTAAAATTATTTTTTGCTTTTCAGTTTTTTTGAGGGTTCTTATCGTCTCAATAGAATTGACTGTTCGTGTAGGCTCGGCAATGACAAACTTTGAAAAGGCGTCCGTAAGCACTAGCATATACCCGTGACCTTTTTTTGTCTTACAAAACGGCCCTAAATGGTCAATGTGGACTACACGCATCGGTTCAGTAGGTTTATCTATAGGGTGCAGGAAACCTTCCTTCCTCCCGTGTTCCCCTTTTCCATAAGCGCAATGCAGACATGCATTAACATACTTACGAATAAAGCGAGTCATTTTAGGAAACCAGTAAGTATTCTTTATCAAGTCAGTGCACCTCTTTAACCCTACGTGACCTATCTCATCGTGGTGCATTTGTACAATCTTCCACCTAGCTAGCGTCGGGACCACGAGACGATCCCCATTGAGTGTTTTTCGATATAACCTATCATTGTTAATGACATAATTATTAGTAATATCAAGGCCTGCGGAGTCGTCCTTAAGTTGATCAATGATTTGTTTTAATTTATCGTCCTGGTATTGAACCGTATAAAACCAGTCTGCTACTTCGAGGCGATTAACATTTAATGCATCGACCGGATTCCTACTCAGCGTGTCCACATGCTTCATACGGTCACCAGGCCTATATTCTACGCTAATATCATAGTCCTGAATAGATAGCCACCACCTAGCAATTCGCGGAATGATATCCCGTTTAGTAAGTGTCGCTCGAACAGCCGTACAGTCGGTAACTACCTTTATGTGTTTTCCTACCACATACACTCTGAATTTGCGCAACGACTCAACTACCGCGAGCGTTTCTAATTCGTAACTGTGATACATACCCTCTTCTTTGCTAGTTACGCGACTAAAATACATGACAGGTCGAATCGTGTTATCGTTTTGTCTTTGCATCAAAATACCCGCGATTCCTAATTTGCAAGCATCCGTGTGAACCTCTGTGGGCAAGGCAGGGTCGTAAAGCGCCAATATTGGTTTCGTACACAAACACTTTTTTAATTCTTCGAAACTATTCACTTGTTCACTACCCCACATCCAAACTGCATTTTTTTTTGTCAAGTCAGTCAGTGGGCGAGCTATTATGGCAAAATTTTTAATAAATTTGCGAAAGTAACTGCAAAGTCCAATAAATTGACGTATGTCATGTACGTTAGTAGGAGTGGGAAACTGCGACACTGCCGCCATTTTAGTTTCACCCGGTTGTATACCGTCATGCGAAATGTCATGTCCCAAATAAGTTATTTGATTTTGCAAGAACGAACACTTAGTCATATTTAATTTTAAGTTTTCAGATCTGAATTTTCGCAATACTGTTTCTAAAATTGCTAACCCAGATGGAACATCAAAGGACGGCAATAACAAATCGTCTAAAAATGCTAGTATTTCGTATTCATTTGGGAAAGTGTTTTCGCTGGCTGTGTTTAAGAAACCGGTTTTAGTGGTCGTAACATTGGACTCAAAATGAATTGATTGAACGATTTTGTTAATCAGCCGCATAAAAACAGATGGCGCATTCGCAAGACCAAACGGAACCCGTGTATACTCAAAGTGGCCCTGAGGAGTAATAAATGCAGTTTTATGTGTGTCTTCCGGATTTATTTTAACCTGATGGTAACTTTGTGCTAAATCAAGACTGGTGAAATACCTTTTCCCGGCCAATTTGGAAACTTGATCGTCAATATTCGGCAATGGATATCGATCCTTTATTGTTACAGCGTTAAGCGCCCGGTAGTCTACACAAAGCCTACTATCGCCGTTTTTCTTTTTGACTAAAATTACAGGGGAAGCATAATTCGACTCTGATTCCTTAATAATCCCTGCATCTAACAATTCCCTGACCTTTAATCTAACAATTTCTTGCTCTTTGTGAGACAAACGGTAAGGTTGACGATATACTGGCTGATCTGTTGTTAATTTTATGTTCATTTGCACTAAATTAGTACAACCTAATTCTTGTGTATTGCATGCGAAACAATCATTGTAAGAAGATAATAAAGATATTAAACTATCGCGGTCTTTTATATTCAATAATCCTACTTTAATATTATTCACGTCAACTCCCCCTATCGATAAGCAATGCATGGGTTGGCTATGGCTCAAAGTAGCAATGGCTGGCAATGGCAAAGAATTGGCTTCCTCACTGACCTGGACATCTGAAGGTGGCGGCGCCTCGCAAACATCAGCCCGCACCAGCACCTCGCCCGGCTGCCACGTGATCTTCTCGGTGCCCGTGTTGATGACCTTGATGTACCCCGTGCCACCACGGAGTAGAGTTGCTGGCAGCGAATAGGCGACACCCTGTAGCTCGAAGTGGCGAGGCGTCGTAACGACATCGTTGTTTTCAGTGTTGCCCAGCACGTTGACCTTGATGATGGAGACACCAGGCGGTAGGCATTCTTCGCTGTCGGTGACCACTTCAAATCGGGAGCATTCTTCTGCGATATCAATTTCTTTCAAAAAGTCAGTATCTTCTTTAAGTGTAACTGTACCATTACTGACAACCATTGTTATTCCTTCGGCGTTAATAACTGGCTGCCCAATTAAGAGATTTATGCCGTCCATGTCGTTATCGGTGAGATATGCCTTACAGCGTAAGCGTATATCATCGATTTCTAGCTGGAATTCTACTTCTCCGCGACTAGTGATGATGCCCCCGGAAAATCCCTTTAGTGTAATGTTCGTTGGAGTGACTTCTAGAGCCAGCAGTCGTGCCACTTGTATGGAAAGGACATTTACTTGACTTCCAGTGTCCAAATAGGCTTTGACGAATGCGTTATTAACTTTAGCCACTTTTTTATATGCATTATTATAGTTTTGTAGTAACTTGATTTCCCTCACGCTGTGATCGAGCTCCGAGCTCGCTGGCTTGGCAGTTGTCGCGCTGCACCGCGTGGCAATGTGGCCCTGGTTACCACATTTGAAGCATGTGCGTAGGTCTGGTTGAGGGCAATTACGCAGAACGTGACCAGTCTTTCTGCATCTTGGGCACGGATCAACGTCAGGATTAATCGGGTTGTACTTTTTGTCGAATGACTGCCGGTGATCTTTGGTTGGTACTCGTACCTCAGAAGTTGGTGGACGATAATTGTCAAGCGCACAGAGAAAACCTTCGTATAATTCGTCGGGCCGCTCGCACTGATATGCTCTTGCGTTTGGTTGTAGTGATGTTGGAAGGCCGCGTATGATGCAGGAAACAGTTGCGCTATCAGATAGCTTACACCGAAAGCACATAGCGATTTTGTCTTGATAATACTTCGTCATTGTTTCTGAGGGTAGTTTTTTTCTGGACATCATTTCCTCTAACAGGTTACCGAAGTCGTGGTGTTTCGGGAACGCTCGTACCAACATTACTTTCCACTCTTGCCAAGTGTGGTCGTAGTCTTCGAGTCTATTATACCATTTTCTTGCTTGCCCCTTCAATTTGTCTTGCAAATGGAACGCTTTTGTCTTGTCATCCCATCCGTGAATTTCACCGAGTTGTTCAATTTTCCGGAGCCAAGCCGTTACCGTACATTCTTCGCTTTCGGGGTCAAACTCAGGAATTAATGATGCTGCTCGATGCTCCTTTGATCTGGATGTGGTAGGCGTCTCTTCATTTAGCTCCTTTAATGCTCTCTGCACCTCGTCTTCCAGCAGGCTTCGTAAAATCTTCCTAGCGGGCGGCACGAAGTCTTCGTCAACTTCGCAGGGTGATGGCGACGTTTCTTTCCATCCCGGCGGTCGAATAAGGTCCCCGATGCCATTGGTGTTGTGACGCTTCATTTTAATCTCTATTTATCCCACTTCTGAGATGTAAAGTGGCATAAATAAAAACTGAACGTGATCGAATTATTTAATTAATTTAATTATTTTAACACAAACGGACAGAGTTTCCTCCTAATAAGTGATCGCTTTACAAAAATTAACCAAAAATGAGCTTGCATGGCGTTATAAAGGCGTGCCCCCACCGCCGTCGGCTCGCAGGCTAGGCATCGTAGTGGGGTCGGTGGGGAGGCTTGGCGGCTCGGCATTGGCTGGCGTTGGCGGGAATGCTTCCCATTGGCTGGCGTTGGCGGGAATGCTTCCCATTGGCTGGCGTAGGTAAGCTTGCTGTGAATAGCCGTTGCGTTCCGTTACACATGATAATATCATAATTGGTGTGGTGGCAAAGTTATGAAATTACTATTGTTATTGAAAGATTGAACAATAAAAGGCCTGGTTATTGTTTGTTAATTAGACGTATGTATCGCCCAGGATACAAAATTCAAAGCCAGGAAGTTATTGTTTGACATAGTGTTTAACTTTAATCTTAAATTAAGGACATATTTGCAATATGTCCTTGGCGGGCGGTATGTTAAGGCTCAAGCCAGTGCCAGGATTTATGAATAATAAAAAAAGAAAAAGAAAAAAAAGTTAGGTGAAAAATAATTGGCGGCAATCGCAAAACTGTCTGCAGAGCCGATTCATTGTTAAATGTAAATATTTGTTTTATTGTGTCTAAATGACAAGGAATTAAAAGTTCGCAACTTATTTTTATATGGAAAAAGGCTGTTTTAATCATTTGAAAGTTTATCAACCCGAAGACGACGATCTGCATAACCAGCAAGGTTTGTGCACGGAGATTAGTCCGTGTCCATGGACTTTTGTTACTCTTTCACGTAAAAATTACTGAATTGATTTCAATCAAACTTTACACTTTACAGTAATTAGTTTATACATCACAACAACATAGGCTTCAATTTATAAAGATATTCTCGCGGGATAATGTCCTATAGTTCACGCGGGCGAAGCCGCGGGCGGAAGGCTAGTTTTTACATATAAAATATCTCACACAATATTCATACAGTCGACATGCCACGTCAGACTCCACAATTAATGTTGACTTTACTTAACACTGCATCTGTTAAAGGCCCATTTTGGCCAACAAACAAATTTTTTTTTTATGATCTTGCCTGCTTTATGTACTAAAGCTGTATTTCGGCAGACCCAATTATAATTTTGTTCAAAATTAAATGTTTTCATCATGTTTGACAATATTTACCCTAATCAAACCAATTTATAAAGCCACAAAATAGTAGGATAAGCAGAAGGCGTCCTTTCTCTGTCAATTTTCTAAAGCTCGATGACAGAGGAAACTGCGTTAATAGCAGCAATTCTTTCTAGTGAAGTGTCTGTCAACAAGATACATTCAGATGTACTATATTTGTATACATTAGTTGTACTTGAATAGCTGCTGTAATATATCTAAAAGCCGCTACTATCATAAGGAATTAATATCTTCATAATTCTTTATTCATTGGATCAAAAGTTGATCAAAAGACAAACTAAATACAAATAAATGTAAAGACCCAAAGTGTGGGCACCCGAGCGTGGCCGAGTGTGACAGACGCTTTTTATTGTTATGATGGACCTTTTGGACCAAAATAAAATAAAAATAAATATCATCGCTTTGAGAAAACCGCCTGCCTTGTCCGCGCGCGGTACGATGGGTGTCGGGGCTCACGTTCATTTAAATTATATGCTTATTAGATTAGATATACCGTATGCCTGCCTATTTTGGTTAGGTTATCTTTGAAATAATTAAATAATGCCGGTGAATTTGAAGTTACGTAGGCTTTGATAGTACACTTTTATTTTCTGTTGGAGCGTCTGGGAGATGGACGATCTGAGAGATTTTAGAAGTTTCCTGACACACAACAAGATCTACGGCTTAAATCCAAGCCCATCTTCCACACCTACGAATGGCTGATCCACGGATGAGAGCCTCCGTCCACTTGGCTCCAAGAGATGTTGACTATTAATTACCTACTTTCTTATTATTGTATCTAACGATTACTTTGCTACTAAAAAATCATCAAGAAATATCAATTTAAAATAAAATTGAAAGCACGTTATTGAACTTTTACAAAAAATGCTCCATACAAACCTGATACTTGTAACGTCACGTTGCTGATTTCACAAGTACGTTCCTTGGACGTACGCACAATAATTTATTTTCTGAAGTTAATATTTAAAATTAAAATAATATTTTGGAAAGAATTTAATCACATTTAAAGTCAAACTTAGTCAACTAAATTTTTTGCTATTTTTAATCCTTCTAGCCCCGGATTACTAGACACAATAGAAAATCTATTGTTATGCGGCACCCGAGTGCTCTCTGGACATTATTCACACAGCGTCATCTAGCCCCAAACTAAGCATTAGCTTGTGCTATGGGTGCTAGACAACGGATAAACATTACTTACATACTTTTTTTTTTTGTAAATGCATACATAGTATACATAGAAACACCCAGACCGATACAAACAGACATGTTCATGCACACAAATGTTTGTACCGTGCGGGGATCGAACCCGCAACCTCTGGTGTAATAGCCGACTTCTCGACCATTACACCAAACGGCTCGTCTTGTCAAAACGGTTTTCCTTAAATAGTCAAAAGTTCAGTTTTAGATATTGATATAATATATAAATTCACCTCAATATCTTAAAATTTAATTCTGGGGGATATGATAGATCGATCGCACTTTGATATTTATCGGAATGACGCATAGATGTCGCCTTTGATGGACAAGTCCTGTTAAATTCCTATCGCAAATACGCATCTTTGTTTTCGATAAACATTTTTTGTAGGACTTCCTCAAAATATGCGTATCAAAATTGTGTTTAAATATTTTAAAAGGAGATACGTATTTATAAAGTTTTTTTTTTAAGAATCTGTCAATTTTCTTTTAAGACATCTGAATGAACAATACAGCTTTCCAGTACTAGGTCTAGACTAGATGTTTTCTTTTCCCTAAAAGAATTATTATAAATAGCCATGGACATAGGTAAACCTCAAGGATTTCTGAGCTGGTCGGTTCTTGGCCATCCGTGTCCAGATCCTTTTAAGAATAGCGTATAGGCATGGATGTCTTCAACAATATTAAGATGAGGCACAGTCATCCAAACCAGGTTGGGTGAGGATGGTCTTTCGCCACAAGACTGGCATCGGTTCATTGCTTTCGGGGTGCAGGGGAAATCAGGGGAATATAATGAGTAGTGACGAAAGTCTTTATTCTTGAGTCCCACTCACGGTCACAAGTCTCGCCAGCTCACCACCCTGTAACTAAGAAGTGCGAAGTTTCAAAACAGTTCTCCTTTGAAAAATAGAAGGTTAGGTATGTACCTACATTATGTACAGGCATGTGTATTATTTGGAGTAATTTATTTATTTTACACAAAGTTACCTTAAGCAATATGAAACAATAATATTTCATATTACTTAAATAATTACTGCCACTGTTCTAGAGGGCATATTTTATACGTCACACCCATAGACAATGAGCGCATTGTTTCACACACACAATACAGGTTTCTATTTAAATTTTTTTGTTTACGGACTCAAAAATATGGCTACCACTTGTCAAGTTGTGTCGTAGCGTCTCTCATGCTTGAGTTGGCAAACGTTTATTGAGTTTTAATTTTTATTTATGTCTGTTATTAATCTTTTTTTAAGAAGTTTGAGATGGATGTGACTTTTTGTGGTTCTCAGCGCAATCAGGAGACTAATTTCAATGTGGCATTTTAAGCAGGCAACCTCTGTCGCATGTTATTGTTAGGTACGAGACTAGCTAATTGTTACAATTGTTTTTCTGTAGACAAGGGAAAATCTTATTTGTTCAATAGCTTGCTGACTTAAACGGTTCTATATTTAGCACAGTAAATTACTTTGATTTATGACTGACTTATGGCTGTTGGCTGTATTTGTATCTTTTTTTTTTTTTTTTTCCTTTCTTCTTGGCACTGCACGGTTTGTGCATCGGCCACTGACATTGGTCAAATTAAATTTTCATTCTTCTTGATCGTTGTGGTTCGTTGGTTTTCGTAAGTTTTCATTGAGGACTTGAGGAGTGGAAAATGGAGTACTTTTTGGGGATTGTGATGGAAAGGTAGGGAAACGGGAAAGTGTGTAAATTTACGGAATCAATCGGAATAGTGATCAGGAGAGCAATTTAACTAATAAGTATACAAAAATTATATGATTAAATTACGAATCTATGAATTATATTTTAATATTGTTTAAAAGAATAAATGAGACTATACAATTATATATAGATAAATTATTTAAATATAGTAAGCATAATACAGAAGAAGGAAAAGGAACACGTAAGGAAAGGAGTTGAGTTATAAAAGTAGAGCGATCAAATCTTGGACAGGAGAAAAGATAATGATTGATGTTGCCAAATTTGTATCTGTTCTGCTAAAAGTTATAACTACATATTTGGTTTTTACGCACCTATTACGATATTTTTTTTTAACGATATTAGGTTTTGGAACTACCTATAACATACGTTTTTTAGACATCTTTGGACATATTATACTTCGTCATAGTGAACGCAGCGCACGTTTGACCTGTAAATCTTAAAGATATTAATGCAATGTTAAAGATAATAATGCAATGTTCCTTATATTGGTTAAATGACCTACTAATACATTTGTATGAACAAAAAATAATTTTTTTAAAATTAAAACTCGCACAAACTACCTAGTCGTTTTGGCCAATTCTACAAAACAACACCAAGAAATATAACTAAATGATTTCATACATTGTTGCTTCAGGTTTTATTGTTTTTAAATATTTCTTTTTAAAATAAATAGGGAGTAAAAAATGCATTTTATGATAATATATTAAGTATGACCTATATGAATATTAAATTTTATTTTTTAAAAGGTAGAAAATATTTAAGCATATTTAAGTTCAGAACGCTTTGTTTTGAATTTAGTTTAACTAAAGTCGTTTACTTGAACCTTGGACTACTGGTTTCTGTTTAACTACTTCACTTTCAAACTTGATTACGACAAACGGACTTTGCAAATATCGCGACCCAAATATTTTCTCTCTTTACCTAACTATCATTAGGGTTTAAGCGAGTGACTAAGATCCTATTGTTTTTTAAATGGCGTCAGATTTTGACAGATGAGCACTAAGTTCTCATGGCGCCACTGTTGCGGAGATCAAGTGTTGCTCCAACGGCCATATTGTGCGTCTTTTGTCTATGGCTCGTTCGGAATTCAAAATAAATGAGCTGGCTGCTACTGATTTGAATGTCAATGCGTACTAATACGGTTAGGCAGATGTTTTTGTTTCTGCCTAAATAAGTGGCGGGCGTGCGTTGCTTCGGAAGCGTCGTGTATAGTCACTACAGGTTTTAATTCCAACAGGACAATCCCGATTGTATAGTGGTGGGTGTCAGAAGATAAAAGTGTACTAGGTAATTCCCGACCTGGAAAATAGGTACCACGTTGTCACAGAAGTTATACATAAAATTATAGCTTTACATTATAACATAAAATTATAGCATAAAACATAAAATTGTACTCTTCGTTTGGCGAGTAAGAGTGCCGGATTCCCGAAATAGTGTACCTACTAGAAAAAAGCAAATTTACTTAGTGCATTTTGATGTGGGATGGGCCGGTCAATAGCAAAGCTGGCACCAGCTCGTCCCAATCGGGTGTGAAGGGAAAACCGGGGGAGTTTAGTGGTTTAGTCTCGAGTCCCACACACGGCCGTGGGTCTAGCTAGCCTGCAGTTATGGTGCATAAACGCATTCTCCTCCGAAAAAAAATGCATTTTGATGTTAACTACAAAGATAATAATTTTGGGACAAACCCGAATCGTGGCAATGCTAGTGGAACGCATTGTTTGTGAGACTTTTGGAAACGCAATGGTATGATCGATAGCGTCATAGACAACCATTACCCGCCATTGCTCCGTCTAAAAGTATTTGAATAAAAATGACTCCTTACCGAGAAAAAATAAGCACTTGTAGTACACGTATTACTGGTGTTTCGAAAGCTGGTTGCAACAGTTTGATTCTAGGTTTGATTGGATACATACAAGGGGCAAGCTAACAAGCTAGTACTGTGGGGGTTATGAGAAAGGTCTTCATTAATGAAATCAAGTCATCGCCAAAACCATTTGAAAAATACCAACCCGACCGACGACCTGAGCCATGGTCGAAAAATTCCAAAGGATACTTTGCTTAACCCGACAGTTAAACTGGTACTTAAACACTAGATCGACGAGACATTCGATAACAGTGGCATTAACAAAACTAAAGAGAATACAACCTCAACGTATCCATACAATATATTGCTCTCTTATTTTAATAAGTTCTCATAAAACATACAATTTAATTCCAATCCTTAATAAGCGGCAGGCGAAGATTAAGAAATACAGTATCACACGTGTCCTCAAACAGGGCAGTGCAATTATTTCACCGTCAAATAGATTCACACCAATGTTTATTAAGTGTTCACCGTTATTAGCACATTTTGCCGGGAGCTAGTTTAGCAATTTCCAACCCTATTCCACATCACATAAAACCTTATCTTGTTTAAAATCACAAAAACACATTTGATTATTACACTCTATTTTAATTTCAACTCTATTTTAGATTGGGTTAGAGTTGTAAATGGGTTGAAGATGTTTACGGGCGGTTTCGCACTTGGGGCGCGATCTCGTGTCGCCGGGCCACAAATCGCGAGGCGATAAATAAGGCGGCGGTCGCACGCAGCGCCGCTCATTACAACCTGATGTACGGCCGTGTACACTCGCCTTATTTAATCTAATCAATTCGGTTTTGGATGTTTATGCTTTGCCTTTTTGGGATGAGTTTGCCGATTTAAAAATGGGATGGCGGACAGCTGTTCCTTTCAATAAATGTTATTTAAAAAGCAAGTCTCTAAGTGTAAAATAAAAGCACTAAGTCAGTATAAGATTTAAGATCCTTTAAACCATAAGTAATTGTTGTCGTTTTTGTTTATTAACATATTAAATATTAACAACATCTCAATAGTCTAGTATTATAAACTGATTACTGGGCTGTAATCTCGAAGTCCTAGGTTCTACATACCTACTCCGAAAGAAAATGTTGAGATTAAAACATGACTGGCAGTTGCAACTAGAAACTCTCTTTAAGCCACTATTCGATGGAAATATACTACTATTTTTGAGCAATTATTTGTTTAACAATTAAGTGCCTGTCGATGTGGAGTTGCTGAGGAAGTCAAGCTGGAGATCTAGAAATGGTACTGCCCAATCACAGACCTAGATTCTGTGTGCCCAATGCTCATAGTGCCAAGAGTTTGGAACCTCATTTAGGATAAATACTATAACTTATGTGCATGATATCTAAAATAAAAATGTAGAATATCTATTTACATTTATAGTTATGGCACTTGTGTAGATTCTGACATTATACCCATTAAAAGTGCTTAAAACACTGAACTGATATGTAAATGATGTCTGCTATCACGCATAATTGCAAGACATTACCGTACTTTATTCTTCCAGAACTCAAAATGACCGAACAAAGGAAGCAAGAGTGATGCATAGATCAATTAATTTTACATGCATTCTGTCTCTCAGTGCGCAGGAGTCGTGTTTAATGTGCCGTTGCGAATGGGCCTGATTTAACGCCGAAGACATTTTTTGTCCATTAACAGTTGTTTTTGTTTCACTGTGCGGCTTTGTTTTGCGAGAACATCTTGACGTTTATTTTAGACAAGCGATAGATGGCGTTAGGTGTTTATTTCTTTAAAATGTAGCGAGTGTATAATCAGCTTTCCTTGGGCAAAGACAACTGTAAGAAGGGTTTATAATTTCATGTTATACATAGTATGCACATTCACTTAATATCGCACTAATTGGATATTATATGACTCGGAAAAAAGTCAAATAAATGTTATAAGACAACATGAATCTATATATATAAAAGAAAGTCGTGTTTGTTACAACACTTATAACTCGAGAACGGCTCGACCGATTGCCATGGTTTTTGATTTGTTGGATTTGTTTCCGTCCCGAATAGCAGAATACATCTTAAAAAAGAAAGGATTTTGATCAATTCCCACGGGAACGGGAACCACGCGGGTGAAACCGCGGGCGGCCGCTAGTTATGTAATAAAAACGTCTTTCGGCTGAAATGATGTAGGTGGGCATTGTTAAAGGCTGGTGAATGAATGGTCGTTATGAGGTACGTGCGCAAATAAATTTCGGAGTTTTTATTTATTAACATTGATTATAGAAATTGTTTTGAAATCTATGAATTAACAAAATTTACACAAGTAGTAGTAGTAGAGATAAAAATTAGAACATTTATTTGTCTTGGACCCATACTAGCCCTGCTACTCGTTACTTATAAACCTAATTAGAAAACAAAGGTTCCTAATAATGTAAATCTATACTGAACTGAAACTAAAATTTTAGTTTTACAAATGCCTTTGGTTTTCATTTATTTTTTTAACATAATGAGTACCATTAGTTGCTGTAAGAAGGTACTATCAGCCACAGGGCCGGGGTACCACTTTGCAACATTTTTCGTTTGCACGAAGTGACCATAGCTAGCCCTGCCCACAATTTTAGCCTACCAATTAGAGGAGATGTATCCGGGGTTCAGGTCAACTTTATTGTTCGTGCCAGATGTTGCTCAAAAGATGTGTAAAGTTTGAAGAAAGCCCGAACATGAATATTTCGTTAATAAGTTGAAATCGCAAGTTGTATTGTTTAAAACACGTGTTCTGCTAAACATGGTTAAGTCCCATTGTGGGAAAATAATACAACTGCTTTAATGTTTACGCTTAAAAGAGAATTACCGACACGGTATCTACCCGACAACAATATATTTTATAGTATTGTAATAATGCAAGTGCAATTACTTCCTCTTCTTCTGTTGCAAAACTTACTACTTTATTGCCGTCAGATTTAAAACCTTAAACTATTTAGTGGATGGTTTAAGAAATTTTTTTAAATTAGCCTTAGTACATACTCATTAACCTTATGTAATTACTTTATTTTTTAAATATGTTACGCTTTTCTTTTATTAAAAATATTTTGGAATAATTTTTTTATTATTATTTTTGACACCTTAAATAAGTAGTAGATATTAATAAAAACATTACTTAAAATATCATAGTAATTAAAATTGTAATTGTATGTTACGAAGAGATATTCTGGTATAATTTATTTTTAGCCAACACGTAACAAATTTTATCACAACTAAACTTAATGGTAAAGATGCAATTTTGTTAGAGGAACACAAAGTTTTCACTTTTTGCCTGTTTAAAAAAATCTTTTGTTTCCGCGTTCTTTGATTCTATTGGTAGATAGAACCAAGAAGGCGAGTGCATGTTTTGGGCGCTGCCAGAGAAAAATAGATTTTAAGGTGGTACCCCGGCCCTGTAGCTGATAGTACGTTCCGATACAACAAGAAAACATAGGTACATACGAGTGATGTTTTATTTTATTATTGATTTGAATGAACTATATTTTCTGTTTATTATTGTTAATTAACTTTACAAAGAGAAATTCATACGAAACAAAAGCTTTGATCCGCCAAAAAAATTGCTACTTACTTAAGTACGTGTTTTGTTAAACGTAATAGTAAATCGAACGTCTGTTGCCCATTCAAAATGATCTTAAACAATGCAAATTCCCGCATTAGTCGTGCTTCCATCCACTTGGGTGTCTGCACGTTTTAATGAATTTCACGGGTCTAATGCTGTGCCTAATGCTCCCGTATTATTTTGCCTTTTTTGTGAAATTTTTGTTCGTGAGCGCGCGTTCGACCCATTGTGCGGGCTTTATGGCTACTGTTTCTTACATGCACACCGTGCACATTGCTAACAAGCGTGAAGATGCGCACAGTGGCACAGAAGACGAGCACAGTGGTTCATGATTGAGATTTATAGAGCGCCAGGGGTGGTGGGAAGGTGCCTTTAGCTCTGTTACAATAGCACTGTTTTTGTTTTTGGACGAGGAAGGGAAAAATTTAAAACATACCGTACTTAAATATTACTTTATAAATCACAACTTTCTATTTATTACGATCCTGACTATAACCAATTTTTTTTTCAAAATGATTTTTTATGTTATTACATCAGTAATTTGAAAAAAAAAGTAAGCGCTAAAATCTGTCCAAGTAGGTTTCATAATACACATTCGTTATTAACATATTCGTAATATTTAAAAATATGACTGAGCCTATTAAAAAAAATTACATGTTATATAATGGACTGGTACGAGTATAACACGAGCTGTTTACTTTTAACATAGTGTGTTTTTATAATTATGCTTATCAAGTTTAGAAAGATAGATATTAAATAATATGATTCTTTTTTACTTTAAATATTTGTTGACAGACGCTACATATTCTTTCCATTTGATAGTGTCATCGGTATTTGTATCCCATGTCATCGTTTGCACTCATATAACTGATGCGCAAGAGCTGTTTCGATGCTGCCACCAACCACCTGACGATAAATCGATTGGCTGTATATGCTATGAATCTTTGCCGAGAGTGGACTCAATAAATAAAAAAGTAGTCGCGTTTCTGTCAAAGGCGCCGCGCGCCGAGCTTATTCGGAAATAAAATAAACTTTAATTAATTAGTTTTGAGGTGATAATGTGTGTTTGAAGCATATTGGTGGCTGTGTAATGTCCAGAACTTCGTTGCTGTGTGACTATTTTTTCTAATAATACAGAAGAATGGTGATGGTGAGTATTTTGACTTTAGGGTGGTGGTATTTTGTTCTGAGTACCCTCTTTCTATTTGTTCAACCCTCAGGTTCAACCATATACTAGTACAAACTTTTTTATTTTAATACCTGAAGTCAGCGTAAAGTTATAAAATAGAAAGTAAACAAATAATGCCACAGTAGTCTATTTCTGTGTTAATCCTAGAATATTCATCAGATTATAATATTTTAGTTTGAAGTCCAGGGTAAAATTATCGAATCATTACATAATCATTTTTGAAACTATCACATAACAAAGCTACATAATATGTACAAATGAATTGCTAAAATACAGGCAGGACGTTTACTTAACTTATTTATTTATGAAACTTGTTCGTAAGCTAGGTAAATGTTATTTAGCAAAAAGGACTTTACATATTTCCAGAAATCGTAAAAAGTTGCGGCTTGATGTTTCTCAATTCCTTTCATTACATTTCCTTGTACTTCTTTACATTCACCGCCAAACAGCCGACAACAATAAAAACCCGCCGTTTACATATCCCTGTCACATGTAAACAGCTTGCCTCACAATTCTTGACAAATCGCCTCCGAAAACGCCATCTCGAAACAATGATCACGCCAAAACATTTCCCAAAACCAGCTTTCCAGTTCCAATTATAGTTGGAGTTGGTTGCAAGATTTATGTGCCCCCCGCGCGCTGCGATAATGACCAGGCGGCCATTATGCAACGCCATTCTCGTTAGACTGCAGTTGCAGCCAGCATCAGCGATGTTGCCAACTCTTTTTGTATCTTAGCATAGCATTCAAATAAAGCTATTAAGAAAATAGCTTATTCAATTGTGACTTCTGACTTTAAGAACTTCTTCTTCTTCTTTAGGTGCCGTCTCCTACCGGAGGTTGGCGATCATGATGGCAATCCTCACTTTATCTACTGCTGTTCTGAACAGGAACAGTATAAGATACTGAACTTTAAGAACAGTAGTAGATAATCTTTGTTTAGGGAGACTTACATCTAACTTAGGACTAAGTCAATCCATAAAATAAATGTTATGTTGTTTTCCATGCATTTCATGATTGATTTCATGATTATTTATTGGATTGAAATGAAAATTGTAAAGTGTCATTTTATCCGCGCAATACTTGACAGGAGAGACCATGTTTTTCTTGTTTTAAGGTAAAAATGACGGGAATGATTTTTAATTGTCATAATCTAAAGTAAGCTTACTAAGATAATTATTTATTTTAAACATTGTTAATAAATAAAACCTTTGTGTATTGAAACGATTTTATAACATGAGCAAAAATGTAGTGCGTTCTCACGGAACAGATGATTTTTCTGTTCCTCGGGCGTTCTATTTTTGAATATCGCATGTCTTTTCTAAATACTAGATCTTCTGGCATTAATACATAGAAAAAGTTTGTATTTAGAACAATACACAATAGTGAACTACACAACTTAACCGATGTTGCCTGCCACAATATAAACTGTGTCGCTTATCAACAGAGTTCTAGTATATTTCAAAGTAGGAAAAAGTCTTACAATATACATTAACATTGCATCTGAACTGAATAGCTCCTAAGGCCTACTGAACGGTTTCCGGGGCTACTCCCATTGTCCCGGTCCATTCGCGGAAACCCCTGCCCGCTCGACGACATGTGGATCTTCAGTTCTCGACTTCCAAGATCGATGTCCAATTGTCATCCATTGTTTTGGACGCTGTCCCGTTTTGTACAAGATTGAATACGCGTGCGCACAATGGTTTGGGATCTGTTTGGTTGACAAAGGTGGGATGAAAAAATGTTTGTTTTACATTTGTTTCGTTTGAGTAATGAATAACATTTGATTTAAGAAGTTCTTAAGGAAAGATTGATAACTGGTTTTTTTGTGCTGTGCTCTAAACAGAACTGTTGATGATTTTAAAGAAGAAGTTGGATAACCTCTAACCATAATCTTTTTAAATTACGTATAAATTGTGCAATTGCCTCCGTGGTACAGGGGTTAGAGCGTTGGGCTCTAATACCCGGAGGTCACGGGTTCGAATCACGCGGGGAGAGAGCATCACTGTAAATGTTTCCAGTTTGGTTAGGACATTGCAGGCTTGAATCACCTGAATGTCTGAAAATAATAATGATTCCGTGCTTTGGAAGGCACGTTAAGCCATTGGTCCTGCGCCTGATCTCTCTTCGGTCGTGTCAGACTGCTGTCCCACCGTGTATGAGAGTGAGGGAATAGGGAAGTGTACCTGTGCTTGCACACTCACTTGTGTATATCCTGCGTAGTTGGCTGATCGTAAAAGATTGGCCGCCGTAGCCGAACCCGCTAGGAGGATTGTGCAATTTAAAGTATTTTAAAAGTTTTTATTGCCACAATCGCTATCCTCTATGTGATCAAAAGAATTCAATTCCTAACTTATCTTTGTTGTAGTAACAAATTACAATATGACCCATACCAAATTTTCTACATAATAATAAATGGTAGTGGTGGTATGACAAATTATCTCTGGATAATAAAATAAATGCGAAGGAGGACAAAACTATGGACTTCAAACAGCCCACAGCTAAGTATTGAATTATTGGCCGGCTAGTTACCTATAATTTAATAAAATAACTTGGCTAAACTTTCAGAAAGTCATTTTATGAGTGTATGTAGGTATGTGGAATAAGAAACATCGCATACAATAACAATATTTGTAACGCCCTTTGAGTGTCTTTTGAGTTACTAACTAATCGGTACTTATTCGGACATCAGAGACATGCAAGACCATTGTCTTCCTTGACAATGTCCTCTGATAAGCCGCCAATATGCATCGATAATTTACAGAAGCGACCATTGTCACTGCTCTGTCTCTGGGCTTTTAACCGTTGATTAATTGCTCGCCTAAACGGAAGCCCAAATACTCGAACAAGTCAACATTGAGCCATTAGATGATTACTTTGGCACTTTGTCGGCGTTTCCACGAACGGGCTTCGCGACAAACTAAACGTTAGGCATGCGTCTGCGCCGGCTTTACGAAAAAATCTGCCGAATTGGCCATTCACCCTAAAGGGAATCACGGACAAAAATAATAAAAACATCACAGTCAAAATATATGTTGGTGTAAATGAAAAAATAAGCAAAAGAAATCGGTGACTTTCTGTCGACTTTGTGACATGCCGCGACCCACTGTCCAACTCAATCTTGCTAATCGAATCTCAACCTAACCATCGACGGGACAAGAAATATTTTGTTGTTTTTTTTTTTACGTCTAAATAGTTTTTTCTTGTTGGATTCGTTCGGGGCGTGGCCGGTCCCAAATGGAAACATTTGCCAATATTATCGTGAAAGGACTGAACAGATGAAATAATTTATTTCCCAGTGTCGCTTTGTGTCCAAAACTTGGATCCTTTGTAAGTTTTTTGCGTCGGCCGCTTTGGATCCGACAACTCTATTTATCCCTTTGGGCAAAGGAATACCGCGTTTTACATCCTGCATTTTAAAATCTACCTTTTTGCGAGGACGAAAGTTTGATTATAAAGTTTTTCGAGTGTTTTAACATAGGTTGTTTGGTTTCTGGGTTGTTGTTGATGTGTTTAGTAGATTCGTGTTGACGACAATGGTATTAGAGTGCCGGTAAGCGATCTGGTGGTTATGCAAGCACCCTGTGCGGCGACTTGGCTTGGTCCATCGCGTTGATTCACGTAAGCAGATTATGAGGACTGAAGGGTATGTCGCCGGCAGCCATTGTGGCCCTTTAATATCGTTTAATTTTAAACCTTTGATGTTTCATCACGGAAATGAGGGTAAAAAAAATTGCCGTGTATTACGCTCCCAGCTTTCCAGATGTTGGATAGGAATTATACAATGGAATTAAAATACGTTGGAAATCAAATACGTTGTCTTATAGAAAAAATCCTTTTTTGGCCTAATGTCCAGAGATATTTATAATTTATTTATTATTATATATTATGTTGTATGTTGTAGTAGGTTAAAGGTAATATCGCAAGCGGACTGATTTACGGTTAAATAAATTATATCAAGAGAAGTTACTGTGGTACAGAAAATGATTATATCTGATATTGCATAACATGAAAGCTGTCAAGGAGTACAACCTCCGTGTATTTAACTTTTTTGATGCCGTTCCTTTTTTAAAGATGTTTGTCGTTAGTTTTGTTACTGTTTTGTGAAAATGAATAATCACACTTGACTTTCAAAACAGTTTTTTCCCCACGCACTTTTGCGCTGTTTTATGGGTTGCTTGGTTACTAATTAAGTATGTTCGTTTTTATTTGTTTAACGGCACTTAAAAATACACTCTGAGTGAGAGAGTATATAGGTGCGTCACGAAGTATTCAGCGACTTTTTAAATCAGTTGACATATCGTCTACGTAATAATTATAGTATGATAAATATTATTGTGATTTTAGCAATTCACGGAGACGATCCGCAAAAAGATTAACGTTTATTCCCAAATGTCCTAACTTCTGGTATTTCGCCCATTAATTTTCTAAATGCAAATCAAAGAAAGCGGTGCTTTTGAACTAACGCGGTAAAATCCAGAAGCCATGTCCACTAACTGCAAATTAATGGCGTTACATTCATGATGCCCGAGGGATTATATTTTTACATACCTACATAGAAAAATGCCGTGCTGGTAATTCCTCCCAGGGGTATGTATTTGTGCCTGTGAGTCATTTATTGTTGCTTTAGCTATTTTGCATTATTTTTTGTATATTATTCGGATAAACAAAACAGTTTTTAGAAGTAAAAGAAATAAATACCATTCGAGGACTTATAATAAGTAAGGTTTTGGCTGATTCAAAGATATTATGATAGAAGATCATGTGTGGGCTGGCTTACACAAAAGACGTCATGTGATTAAACATATATTTTGTGAATCATTAATGGTTTCTGATTAAAGTGATTCTAGCTCATAATAAAAGTAATATAAAACAAAAAAGCCGACCTTTCGATTGCTACAGCGTCAAAGGACATGTCTTTATTTTACTTAACTGACGAGTTTAGTAACAAGTCATGGTTTCCTTGTAGGCGATATTCGTTATCTACTAAGCTACCGTTAAAATATATTGTCATTGTTAAACAACGCTCAACATTTTTTATTCAAAACCACACGCCACATGCAGAATCACGCTAAAGAAAGAATTTCAAAAACTTCCTTGTTTGTTTCGAAACTGTCTTTCTTTAAAAACAGCACAGAAAAAATAAACCAGCCTAAATTCATTTATAGCCGCCACGTTACGCTGATAATGACATTAAAGACCTTCCTCCATTTCTAAAGGTCCCAAAACGTCATGCTGTTCTTTAAAACCGAGATCCATAATGCCTTAACGACTCTGCCCTTGTCTAAAGGCACTAAATGAAGAATACCACTCGTCATCGCATCCAAACCACTTTTCAATGGCATTAATGTACAATCATCGGTTTACAGTCTCTACATTGTAACCGCAGCATGACTAAACGCGTCGTATGGGGTCCCAACAATGGCCCAGACCACGAACAACGTAAACAATCGACTTATTTATTGTTTTACGGCAGCCATATAACTTCGTCACCTAAGAAAGAGAGCCCAATAATTTCTAAAATGCACCCGCAATAAAACCATCATGGACAGAGTTTCGGACCGCGAAAGGTTTGGACAAAAAATTGAAATGTGCTCGCTGAATAGATTTGGCACGCTCTGAGATGAAACGGCTATAGTCAATCCGCTTTATATGGGTGATGAATGTGCGGAAGTCAGATTCGAATCCCTTACAACTTAATAATAACGATAAACACCGGTCCCCTATTTAAATGTGTGTTTAGCAACATTAGCGCGGCCATTTTAGGAAAGCTGCGCGGACGCGGTTCGATTGTACAAATAGCGGGATTAGTGGACTGTTTGCCAAACTCATTTGTTTTGTTCGCGATGATTAATTGTTGGGCGACAGTTGATTTAGATGTGAACATTGTTGAGGAATTTATCGATATTTATACGTTTAAGTAAATATGTTGCGGCGTAGTGAGCAGATCTGTTCTTAAATTGAGAAATTCTTGGAATTTAGTGTTAAAATTCACAGTGAACAGCTGTATTTTGGCCTTTAGATCGTTATGAAAGATTAATTTTAATTTTATACGAACATATTTATTGATTTTATTTCTGTTTGTAAAAATGTTTCTAATTACAACAAAAACACATTTTTTTTTATTTTGACCATGCATAAACTTAACGCGTTATTGTCAATTTTGTTTGAGACGTATATTTTTCTAGTTGAGAGTTTTTTATGCAATTGTCTATGTATCTTTAACAAAATATCGTAAAAACAGTATGTGTTTTTTTACCTAAACATTTCGAAAATACTCAAACAATAAGATACTATATGGTGCAGATGTCATCCGTCCATTATTAATAATGGTAACGCCGACGTCAGCCACAATAACCGCTATTGCAATAACAAACACATCTACATGATAAATGATTACGTTTTATGGCATTCGCCCTCAATATGTGACGCTTATGTCTTCATTTTGCAAACATTATTTTTCCAATACACCCAAAATTACCTCTAAAGTAATACTCCATAAAGTCGCTTTTTAAGTAGCATGCTCAGAACCGTTAAGAATTGCATGTAGGGTGTACAAATCGCATTGATGTTGCTCAATCGAACGTATCAAATTGTCGATTTTCGCTCTAGTCATTAGCACGTTTTTGTCCAAGCGCGGGGCTTTCAGCACACTGTGCGGCCTGCGCGTACGCACATACTTGCTTTTATGAACCATCCAAGTGTGCACTTTGTCGGTTTGTGTGAATCGTAAACGGAATAGATAGTTTTGGATGTTAAAAGATTTATTGTGGAGTTTCAGATGTCTCCATCTAATGGTTTATTGTAGCTATCCGAATGAATTGATAAATAAAATCGTTTAGACTTTAGATTGGAATACGAATGTCGTGTTTAAAAGTTTTAAACATGGTTGACGCTTTAAAGTTTGTGTTTGAATATTCAGACAGATTTATAACAGGGTCTTGGATTGAGTTTAATTGTGTAAGTGTTCCCACTGTGATAAAGTTTGTTCCAATATTGCCACTAACCCACGTTTGGCCCGCGTGGTTATGTAATCGCAAGTTAAGATTTATTTATACGTTTCAATAAATTCCAAACATATTTAACACATAATAACAAATAAATCTATGCACCCAGCTACTTTAACGGCACCAACCATTTGTAATTTGAGTCAATTCGCATTCAAATAAATCAAGTTTACAAAAACGTTTATAAAATTGAAAATCTCGTGTTCCCACATGTGCTGTGAATCGCAAACACGATCACGCACCATTATTCACACAACCCTGTATACAATCATCGTGATTCTTATTTATAGATGTATAAAGTTCATTTTTGTATGAGTAAGAATAGGTAAGTTTGTCTTGCAACCGCACAGAGGGTCGAACAATAGTCGTACCCTCATTGCGGACACAATCGGGCTAATATTGATAGATAATATTGTTACAAGCGACGCTCGCTGTGTTTACAAATTCTGGAAAATGTCGCATCTGCAGTGATTCGACAATAAATGTATTTTGGGAAGTGCTTAATTCAACAGAGGCATGAATTTGTAATGGGGGGCTGTCAGAGAACTCGTGAAGTTGGTTATATCAATAAGAATATAATAGTAGTTTCGTTCTAATGAAAATACTGGTCAATTGTGATTGATTTTACAAAATATTTATTTGATGTCATGGTTTTAGGCTGACATGATTTTGACAAAGACTAGGCACATTTAAGAGTCAGTACTTGTAAACATGGAAAGCTGTATTGGACATGACCTTGTCTGCCACATTAATAAATACATCTGTATGTGTTTTAAAATCGATTCGAACATTACTCGTACATAAACCGCATATAATATAGGCGTATATTAAAACTGACTGCCACGTGGAGTTTAACTCAACTAAACAGACTGTGGCTGCATACCATTGGGTGGGATACGCCGCTATCCGTCAATTGAAAGTCTAAAAACCATCTCTAATACCAAAACATAGCCATTCTTTAGCAAAACCCACACACTTCATAAGGCAAAGCACGTCCAACCTCAGAGAGACCGCCATCTTTGTGTTCGCCGATTATTTTGAAAGCACCACTCAAGCGCTCTTACGTGCGAATGGACTTGAAGACAAATCCATCCCTGGGTGGGCTGATAATCGCACAATTAGAAATAACAGTTACAAGTAAGGCAGGGTTGTCATCTGTCAATTGGACGTACCAATTTTCAGTATCAAGAAACTTTGTGATGAAGAATAGCAATTCATTTATAACGTGACGATTTCATTGTATCAATGATTTATTGGACAAAGAGAACAGAAAGCTAGAGTTATTAAAAGAAACGGTAATTTCAGTTATTAGTCTATTAACATGCGGTAAGGTAACGGTGAGCAATCAAAATCAAAATCAAAATATTCTTTATTCATGTAAACTTGTATCAAGTATTTATGAATCGTCAATTACAGAGTGACTCTACCACCGGCTTCGGAATGCAGTCATCTGCCGAGAAGAACCGGCAAGAAACTCGACAGTTACTCTTTTTCATCGCCATGTTTATTTACAATTTGTTTGTTACAATTACTGATTAGTTTTAGAATACCAAGCCATACAGTATAAAGTATAAGAATGAGACTATAATCTAGAAAAAGCCGTGAGCCCTGGAAGACCTGCAAAATATGAAAATATCACTTTCGCGATCCTTAACCACATCGCATAATTTTTAGTGATTAGGGGACAGAAACTTGTTTCGTCTAACTTAACTCGTTAATCGTAGAACTTACTACTTGGTACTACTAAATAAAAAAATCCAATAGTTTATAAAATATGGACAATTCGACAACCCTAAAGCGAAAAGAATAACTTTGTTACACAACTGCGCATGCGGCGATTCTTAAACGATGCGGGCTGTTTATGTTTATCGATGAAAAGCTAATCCTTGGACGAATGCGGTACTAACGCTATCAGGTTACAAGAGAAGATGTTGTACACTATTAGTATCGTGGAGGATGGAATCAGATACTTTAAAGTACTTAAGAACGTTTAAGTTATCTGGAGCTTAAAGTTTTTTTTGTTTAATTATTTGTTAGATACAATTTTTTTCTTAAAGGAGGTAAACTAGCAATCCCGAAGATAAGTGATCGCCGTCGTCCATGAACATTTGCGAAATCACAGGCATCGAATATGCATCGGCCCTTAAAGCTTAGATTAAATATTTAATGTCTTTAGGGACGTGCAAGATTGTGGAAAATGTTGCCGACCAAACTATTTTAACGACTAACTAACAATTTAACTAAAACTAACTATTTTAACGATCAAATAAATACTATGTTATTTCTATTTTAATGGGTTTTATAATGATATAAATTAAAGATGACTCTACATTATGACTTCTTGCTTAAACCAAATACCCATAATTATTGTTTATGTTTTGTTTATGTTAAGTGGCGGTTCTTAATTTGAGCATCAATCTTTTGTTTTTTGTACGGCCACAAAATGACCAACAACAAAATATTATTAGGTAGGTAAAGTAGTTGGTTATTACACCAGACGTACCGGGTTTGATTCTCGTTCTGTGCAAAATAAATATTTCTATTTGTATCTGTTTGGTTATTTCTATATAAATATAATAGTAGAGTATGCATTTACAAAAAAGTGTATAAGTTATGTGTGCATGTTGTCTGACACCCTTGGTGCAAGCTGTTGGCTTAGTTAGAGGCTTGATAGCGCTATGTGAATATTGGCCAAGGATATTATTTAAAAAAGAGAGAAGTATATCAGACAACTTTGTGGTCAAGTGCTGGCTTAGTCCAAACATAAAAAAAGTATGTTTTAGCCCACCTAAGCATTCGATAACCCAAATAGGGGCGGCTGTGCCTGCGCAGCTAGTATAACTAGCTAGCAATAAAAATGCACTCCAATCAGCTTCCATCTTACGCGAAAGCCATAACTTTAACGAGGGTCACAAAGCCTGCGCCGGCGCAGCTAAAACACCAATTACCCGGCAGATAACCCTCTTGAGCCCAATACTGGCGCCGTGTTTTCGTGTTTTGGCTAAAAAACGCCCACACACGATTTAGATTCAGATATTGTAAAAAACGTTGGGGTGGTTCCGTAACAATTATGTTAACTAATTTTTAAAATTAATTGTTGGTTATATTTTTGAGAAAAAAAAATCAATCATAAAATTTGTTATCCACCCAACATACCTAAATGTTTATGGTAACATCACATTTTGTTGCTACAATACGCTTTTCCTCCCAACACTATAGAGTTCATGTAAAAACACAAATATTCGGAACACATAAAGATAATGACAGGACGACGTTAGAACCATAGTGATCCAAGTGACGTTTTTGTCAAAATCTATATTTTGTTATTAACATCCCAAAAAAAGACATATTTTTCATGCCACACTGATCCAAGTGCTTAATAGAGCAATTTTCACAAGGAAACTCATATCGGTCACTTTGGAATAGGACAATTTCAGGAACAAATCCAAACGCGTTTCCCTCGTTTTCTCAAAAAGTTGAAAATGTTACTTGGATCACTATGGTTCTAACGTCGCTAGTTGATGTATGTCATGTTTAAAATACCTAAGTAACAATAACTCGTAGCTATTCGTAGCGCGCAGCTACTACGATTCGTCGTAGAGTTTGTAGCACTGAACATTATTTTGTGTGTAGTAACAATTGAATTTTAGTTATTCGTATTTTATGTAAAAACTAATATTGATTCTTGATTGAAGTGTTGTACAAGTGGGAAATTGGTAAAAAGAAACTGACGGTATTCTTGCTGCAAGTTGTATGTTTAATGTTTACTAACTTTAGATTAATATTGTAAATTTGCATAGCAAAGAACAACTTTTTGCAATCAAATTTTTAAAATCGATAAAATTGGCTAAATCAGTCTTGTCGGTTGGTCGTTCCGAATTATATTCTAATTATGTAATTACAACGACTTTCATTCTGAATTGATAGATTTGTTAAGTTTATCTCAAAGTTAGTTTATCATTACGTTAAAGCTAGTTTCTATTGTGCTTTTTCAGCTGAAAGACAGATATGGCAAATTTCTGCCTAATTTGTTGACTTATCCAGGAAGACGCGAATTTGCTTACTAATATGTTTTAAGAACCTGTGTGAAAGTCTATCACCCAAAAAATATTTCACTTTTAAGTCTTAGATCCTGTTTCTATCTTTTTATACACGGACCCCTAAATCCTAGTTCACAAAACACCGCAGTACTTAGCAAAACGCATTTTACTGCGTCGATAGTGCGTTATCGCGACCATGCGCGCGCACCTTGCGCGTGGGTGGCGCGCATATATCACAGGCGCAGATTAACTGTGTTTTATTAAACTATCACCCACCCCCGTCCCCCGGACACGTGTGCTGTCAACAGGACGATATGTATTAATGTCGCAAAAACTGTGCAAAAGCGTGTGACTAATGTTTTCCTTCGATTTTGACATGAGGAGTTAACTTTACATCCTTGTTAGGCCTGGATAAAGATATCCATACTTTCTGTTTGAAATAATGATAGCAAAAAGTTTGACGTTTTTAAATTTTCAAACAGTAAAAAGTAGGCATACGAAGTCTTGTTAGAAAACAACAAGGCAGACTTTTTTTAAATACCTTCTTAATTGACTCTAGCTACCTATGAGTTTTGGCTGTATTATACATGAGAATTGATACACTTATAGGCTCGAGCCTCGAAGAGGGTGCACACAATGAGGTAGCGACGTCGTATCCTTAAGCGAGTACTTACCTCAATGAAACGGAATGCAGTAACCGCTTAGCAACTCACACACGTGAAGAAAACATTACGGCCATAGTCGATTCTCTGTTGAGTTGTCTCTCAGTTGAGCCTGCTTTTGTAAAACTCGTAGTTTTAGCTTTAGTATAGATATGCGAGCCAATTTCCTAGAATTAAAGAAATAATTAAGACATTGAGAAAAAAAACGTATTTATAATATCTAATCTATATATATAAAACTCAAAGGTGACTGACTGACTGACTGACTGACATAGATATCTATCAAAGCACAGCCCAAACCACTGGACGGATCGGGCTGAAATTTGGCATGCAGGTAGATGTTTCGACGTAGGCATTCGCTAAGAAAGGATTTTGATAAATTCCCACGGGAACGGGAACTACGCGGGTGAAACCTCGGGCGGCCGCTAGTCTTAATATCATATAGTTTATCACTACTAGTTAAATGCTCGTATTAAGACATAAGAAGTGATATACAAGGCAGATGGCAGCAACAAATTCCAGAATTCAAGATAAAGTCATCGCATTGTCGCGTTATTTCCGTATCCACTGTGGTCAAAAGAACAAGCTACTGCCATTAATCATATAAAAATGGCAATTAACGGTCTAATAATAAGCGAGGAGACACGTGTTGAAGCGTGATTTGTCACAGGTTCTTTGAAGTGGGAGGGCGGAGGGAAATATTTGACGTCATCCATCAGGGACGGCTCAGTTGAGGTGTAATTAAGAGGTGCTAATTAGCTTCTGGTTATCGCTAATAGAATGTCGCGGTGACTTTTTTGTGGGACTGTCAAAGGGACCGGTGATTACTGGTATGTAGTAATAGTTGCAATGTTACTTATGTTAGCAAAGCTAGGTCGTTTCATTACAATCGTTACATACTCGAAAGCTCAAAGCTTAATAATGTACATGGAGGATATGAATCATGCCCAACAGTAAGATATTAAAATAATCCCTTCATATGGACTGGTCAAAGCTATGTAATGAAGTGAGTGCAGTAGCGACATAAGAATTTTCTTATATAAAGAATAGTAAAGCTCAACATTGATTTCTGCGTTCTGAGTAAGTGTCCCTAAACAATATTGACTATAGAGGATCCGTCCCAGAAATGAATTATACCATTTCTAGAAAGGTACCAGGGTTTCAGTCCTTTCATTTGTCATTAGACAAAGTAAGAAAACTATTGCCGACAAAAAGTCAACAATCCATTTATACCTCCCATCCGCTACAGATATATCAGTCAAGTTCAAGTTGACATCGATTCACCGGAGGAAGGAAGCCGGGCCGTCACGCTTGCGACACTGACTCGTCTGCGACTGGTGGCACGGAAGCTTGTTAGCATAATCATTTGTTTATTTAAATTATGGCTTGGTTTTGTATTGTATGCTATGGTCTTGAGCTTAACATCTTGGGAAATGTTGTACTTCGGCAGCATTACATGTTCAGTTAAACGGTCACTGCGGCCTATTCCATTGAGGGACACATCATCAGGAAGCGTCACTCAATGTGCTGCCAGACTGTAGGCCCATCTGATCTTCGAGCCTTTAATTTCAAGAGTACTGGCTCCCACATTGTTGTTTGAACACAGACAAAGCTAGCCAGTCGGACTCAGAAAGTCCTACCACCAACCTGACCCACGGCGGGAATCGAACCCACGACCTCCGGTTTTTATACCCGATCAGCTTACCACTGTTCCTCGGAGGCGGTCAAAAATCACCTGATGATAAGCAGCCACTGCGGCCGATTCCTTTGAGGGACACTTTTTCTGGTCGTGTCACTCAATGTGCTGCTACACAGTTAACCTCTCTTATCTTTATATTTGACCCCAAAATTAAAAGTGCACTGGCATGTGTAGATGACGATTATATTTCTAAATAAAAAAAATTACATTAAAACATTCTCGCACTCGAACGCATCCAAGGATAGGTATTATAAAATTTTACTGGAAGCAATCAGTATGCACATTTGTTTAAGCCTATACAACAGCAATACACATAGCCAAATATGGGTGCTAGTCTTGCAGTATCATAAGCACACAAAATATATT
Source organism: Mecyna flavalis (assembly GCA_949319885.1). NCBI lineage: Eukaryota > Metazoa > Arthropoda > Insecta > Lepidoptera > Crambidae > Mecyna > Mecyna flavalis. The sequence goes on along the minus strand of OX439434.1, from coordinate 18,720,752 downwards.
TACCAATGTAGAACAATGACCGATGTTTAATGATGAAGTGTTCTTTAGGTGATACCATCTGCCTATTTGATTTCCTTTATTTTTTTATTTACACCACACACATTCAAGCTTCCTCATTTAAAACGTAGCGTAAATTATGACGCTAATTTTTGACACTATTACCACGACCCGTGACCAACGTGAGTTTGAGGGAAATACTCCGCGGCTCCTCTCATCTTCCCTAATAGCCAGCACGTGTGGGATACGCCGACAAAGGCTGCGACAAGTCGCGGTGTGCGGCGACATTTCTGACGCGTCGCTAATCACTCGCTTGACGTAGTGACACGATACGATACGCCTTTGACGCGTCAAATCGGGGTGGTAGCATCTTCATGTGAAGTTCATAAGCCAGTTTCAGTGCATTTGAAATTGCATTTACCCTTGCACGTTTTTTAGTTCCTCACTTAACCTCTTAATTTAGATGAAATTATTTCTCTTTAGTTTTTGTTTATGTTATGTCATTGAAAACCTGTCTGCCACCTGATGGTAAACCATGGATAAGGCACGCAATCCACCTGATGATATGCTGCCACTGCGGTCAATTTCACTCAAGGACACTTAACCAGGAAGTATCGTGAATGAACTAGGTACACTGCAATGAAGTCTCCTCTAATCTTCTCACCTGATTTTTAGTGTACTACTGTCTCGCTCATACGCCCGCAACGGTGCGAGCGAGCCGGCAAATAATTATATTCGCGTAACGTCAGAGACAGATATAAAGGGTCATCGTCAACGAATTTAAATACTATCGTTGGGTCATCGTACGAAATTCTTCCTGCTTCGCGACCTTGCTTTAGACTACATTTATTTAGCCAGAACACAAGTTGTTATAGTGACAGATTTCACTTGTGGTGGTGGCTATTTAGTCAGATTTTGAGAAAGTCTTACCACCAGTTCCAAGGTGAGATATCGAACCTTAAAACTCTGGGTTTTATGACTGAGCGGCTGAACCACAGTCAAAAATCTCATGTAAATAAGGAAGACTTGATACTTCATGTTGGCTCTATTACCACCACCCATGACCGCCTCCCCTGCGGTTCCTCTCATCTTCACTAATAGTCAGCACGTGTGGAATGTACCGACAAAGACGAGCCTGCGACTAAGTCGCGGTGTGCGGCGACATTCTTGACGCGACGCTAATGATTCGCGAGCCGCTTCGATGACTCTGAGGCGTCCAATCGGGGTGGTAACATCTTCATGTGATGTTCTGTGGCAAAGGTTATTCTATTTCCGGGCGATTATATTATGTTACATGTTATCGGTACAATTTGAGGACGCTAATAGAGCTAATTTAACTGTCCTAACGTTGATATTACGTGAGTAACATCATATGTCTTTAATTATTAAAAAGATATACATAAGCAATAAGCATGGTCTTTGTTTTGGGAACATAAATAGGATTCAGGAGTCAAAAAAAAACTGCAGTACTTTTATTTAGAAGCTGAATACAATGAATCCACTTATTGCCTGATGATGTATCCAGTAAAAGGAAATCCAGAAATAGACGAGTATTATCAGTCTCTACTGACAGCTAAAGTTGTTAAATAAGACACATCTAAAACTGCAATGTCACAGAAAAACCAAGTTTACATAAACCCTAATCAGTTTAAAACTGCAATCTTTTTTGTTATCAAACCCGCCTGCCAATGTTAACCCTAAGCAATTTACATGTCTATTAGCGGTGCGCCTAACCCGATGACAGCTCAAGTTGTTGTAATTAAGCGGGGTCTGAGAGACCCCGGGACCGCGTGGGTGGCGGCCTCTGGGACCAATTAGTGACGGCTTGAGCAATAGACACCGACGACGGACCCGCCGAAGAAAGAGGCTGCGGTCCAAGTAGAAGCGATTTGCAATATGTACAAGATTACTTTCGAGTGATATTGCAACAATTACTTATATGTATTAACAATACTTAACGGCATAATATGTAAAATTAAAACATTTCATTTGTAGACCGAGTTTTAAAAAATAAATAAATAAAAAACTTTGGGCCGCCCTCGAGACACGCACTATGCCAGCACAGTAAGATGTTTTTTATTACATTGAATATGTTTAAAAGAACTTGTTGACATGTCCGGCTTTCGAACTCTACAAAAAAAAAACAAAAAAAAATAGGTACCTAAAAACACTGAAAAGCAAAAAATAATTTTAAAAAGACATTCATCAAATGCGCTTATTGTCTAAGCCTATTAACTAAATTAAATTGTATTTTACGTGCTAGGTAGGTACCTACTAATCTGTTTGAAGTCGGTGCCAAGCCAAATAGTAGGTACCCAGACTACGTACCGTCCGCGGATTAATTAGTTACCCTGTAAAATACATTATTATTATGTATCATTTTTTATTTTCTTTGGATTGGCACCGACTTCAAACAGATTAGTAGGTACCTACCTAGCACGTAAAATACAATTTAATTTAGTTAATAGGCTTAGAGAATAAGCGCATTTGATGAATGTCTTTTTAAAATTATTTTTTGCTTTTCAGTGTTTTTAGGTACCTATTTTTTTTTTGTTTTTTTTTTGAAGTCGGTTTAATTTTTTTTTTAAAAAGTTTGTTTATTTTTCTATTTTTAGTGTGAATAACACGTAGTGAGAAAACTCTTTCATAATAATGATAGCGAAAATACGAGTAAAATAGTAGAATTGTATTATTTGACAATATTAGGTATTCTTCATTAAGTGTTCAGCACCATGGGTAGACCAACTAAAGACGCAGCCCGCAAGAGGGACATAAGAATTAAGAAGTCGTACCCTGTAGCTTCCATCATCATAGTTGTACCTTCCATCATCAGCTTAGCTGCAAAAGTACATGAAATAAAACTAACGGTCCTCATATTCCTACAACACTGAAAGAATTATCCCCCAACTCCTAACCATTAAGGAGTTGTACCTTCCATCATCAGCTTAGCTGCAAAAGTTCATAAAATACAACTAACGGTCCACATATTCCTACAATACTGAAAGAATTATCCCCTAACTCCTAACCGTTAAGGAGTTGTACTTTCCATCATCAGCTCATCAACATAAAATTATGTCTATCGGACGCAAAAACTTGAATGGCTTCAGAAAAAACAAGTAACGCGTAGTGTGCGCCTATAAAATTTGAGGTTTGCCCTTGATTTTCCCGGGATCCCATCATCAGATCCTGACATGGAGACAATGGGACCACCTCGGAACTATGCACTTTCAAATAAAAAAAGAATTATTTAAATCGGTCCACAATTGACGGAGAAATCGACGGACATACATAAAAAAAAAAAAAAAATACATACAGTCGAACATATAACCTCCTCCTTTTTTGAAGTCGGTTAAAAATCCGGGGTTTTCACGCGTCTTGTCCTGTTTTCCAAATTTTAGAGATGGCAACTCTAGCCTTAGGTAAGTGTTCTGGTGCAGGTCCTAAACTACATTCGTAAAACCGAAGTCTATTATAAAAACTCTTTTCCTCAATTATCACACTTTTGCATTTACAACACAAAACTGCATTGTGTGACTGTACAAGCTGCTATGAGCGATACCACTTTCAAACCCGCTCTCGCTTATGCCTTGACCATGTGGTCTCCGTACCTCCGAGTCGCCATCTCTTTGTGGTGCAGTGGAGAGTGAACCGGGCACTATTACCACCCTCGCAAACAAACGGACAAAAACACTTTGTTGTGGCTAGAGCAGTGGATATCCCGGATTTGTTTGTACGTCTCTTTTAGTTATTACTACGCCGGATTAGGTTTGAGCAAGTGGGTTTTTTAGTTGCAAAATAAGAGAAAATAAAGGATTTTTGGGCGGTGTTTTATATTGTTATCTATAACAAAGTAATGGTCTAGTGGTTTATTTAACATGCTTTCGGAGCTTTGAGTTCATGTACTAAAGTATTAGTGGATATAAGTATCTGACACGAGTATTTCTCGACCCGGAACACTTTCCAATAGCAATATCATTGAATGCGATTGCTGTGTGTACCTACTTTAAACCTTCTATATTCAATTAAAAATATTTTTTTTAAAATAAGAAATAACAAAATGTGTGGAAAATCGATAAACAATCATGTGGGCTATAACTCCAAAAGTATAACGAATAGAAAAACGCCTATCCATCGATGTATATTTCATCGCTATTGGAAATTGTACCAATCTGCCCATTGTCCTTTTGTTATGACACAGGTAAGTGTGTTTTTTTTAAACATAACTCCAAACGGAGTAAAACAATAATCCCATTCGATCATATTCGCGTTTATGAATGAAAATGTTCACATCAATAATGAAACATCGCCAAACGTAACCTCTAATGACGGATAACTGTCGGCTTCCACAGAAGGGTCATAGCGATGTAACTCCGTTTAGCGCGGCTCACTGGTTTAATAAGAGTGATTCCTTGTCTACCACAGGAATGGACTCAGGGGCTGTGTTACAAAATTAAAATTATCTTTATTCATGTAGTCATACAAAAAAGCGTTCATGAATCGTCAAAAACAAGCAAAAATTAGTACCTATACGAATATATCTTCTTTACATAATTAGCTTCTGCCGAGAAACAAACACAAGGGAATTTATTTATAAGGGTCACTTGAACAATTATATTGGCAGAATTATTATAAATGCACTCTGAAACAATCACATTAGATTTGGCGTTTCAAACTATGTCCGTTGATAGCTTAGAGTATTGCTCATAGAGTAACTTACATACCGGGTATTGCTTACCCCGAAATGCACCCTGACTCTTAACTTCTTTGTTGCCATCCATCAAACGCCCCCGCAAATCTTCCCTTGCTACACCCCTGTGCCCGTAGGAAGGAGGGTGAGAGAAGATCGTCTGATAATTGACGTAATCCCAGGCCCAGGTGCGGGAAGGTGGCGCAAATTGCTTGGAGTACTCCTTTGTCGACTTATTATTGATACACTTTTTATCCGGAGCGTATTCGTGGCTTTTTATAGGTGTCATCATTCAGCTCGAGAGGGATTCGGATCGTAGGAGTACGGGTGATTAGGTGCGATTCGATGGGTATTATGGTAACGGTTACGTTTTTTTGTGTTCGTTCAAAACGTATTAATAAGAGTGGATATTAATGTTCCTTTGAAAAGCCAGACCGTCTCCTTGGAACGGTGGCTATGCCGGTTGAGTCTTAAAACTTGAAGGTCGTCGATTCACGTCCTTGGGTCAACTTTTTCAGAGTCCGATATTCTCTGAGATATTTGTAGACCCTTAAAACAAGTGCTTAAAGCTACATACTTTAGATAAGATTAGATCCATATATGTGTAACAATTTTATTATTCACTAGCGGCCGCCCGCGGTTTCACCCGCGTGGTTCCCGTTCCCGTGGGAATTGATCAAAATCCTTTCTTAGCGGATGCCTACGACATAACATCTACCTGCATGCCAAACAGCCCGATCCGTCCAGTGGTTTGGGCTGTGCGTTGATATCTATCTATTTCAGTCAGTCAGTCAGTCAGTCAGTCACCTTTGAGTTTTATATATTACAGAGATTTGTTGTAGGTATCTTTTAATGTTGTAATGTATAAACCACAGAGATCCATTGGACTAGAGACCGCAAGTACGTCAATTTGTATGAGAACCGACCGTGCCATATTTTTTGTACCTACTGTGACGTAACGAGCGCGATTTAGTGATGAGAAGTAGGGACACGCCCACTTCGTCTCGATTCTCGATTCGATTATAAAAATCACTACATAGTATAAAACACAAAGTCGCTTCCTGTCTGTCTGTCCCTATGTATGCTTAGATCTTTAAAACTACGCTACGGATTTTGATGCGGTTTTTTTTAATGGATAGAGTGATTCAAGAGGAATGTTTATATGTATAAAACATGCATAATATAGTAGAGAAACACTGATAATTTTAGAGGTTTCTTATGTGAGGTCGTAAATTAACACATTTTTTGCGCTTACATTGCAAACGCTGGCTAAACCCTACGAGATAGATCAAAATAATGTACTACATTATTGTACACCTTAAAAAGTTTTACAAAAAAGTCCGCGATGGTATATGTCTATCTCTTAGGGATAACCCACAACAATCATTTTCCTTTACTTATTACGATAAAATAATAGCTTATTTACGAAAAAGTGATTTTAAGCAATACAGTATTAATCCTTATCCAATAAAGTACCTTAAATAAATTGTGCATGTAATATAGATCAATATGGCCCTTTACATCATGTAATGTAAATGAATATTTTCGAAGATATTACAGATTTAAAATGCAGGGACATAGCGGTTGCGGCGGTACCGGCCGGGGGGGGGGGGGGGGGATAGATGAACGTCTGTTACTCTTTCACGTTAAAACTTAAACTTTACAATAATATAGCTTAACCATCAGAATAACACATAGGCTACAATAATTTACAAGATATTCGCGGGATAACGTCCTATAGTTCACGCGGGCGAAGCCACGGGCGGAAGGTTAGTATAATAATAAAATAAAAATTTTGTTTATTATTTCAATTTTAGTTTTATACAACAAAGTTGTCGAAGCCTCCTTTTAAGCATTTTAATGCCTGTACCAGGAGACTCCGCTTTTCTGGCTACTTCCCATCTGGTAAACTTCCCATTTGGTAAACCTCAATCTGTGCCTACTCAAAAGTTGCGTTTGGTAAACATTTTATTTACTTCATACGTTTTTCATGCATTTAGTCCCATTTGGTAAACTATCGAAATGGGACTAAATGTATGAAGTAAATAAAATGTTTACCAAACGCAACTTTTGAGTAGGCACAGATTGAGGTTTACCAAATGGGAAGTTTACCAAATGGTCCATATTCTGTAATATCACAAATAAAAATCTAAACTTGAAGTCGGTATGTAATAAAAACAAAAACTGTAACGCATGAATGATATTATAAATTGACTCACTTCTTTATTAGTTACGGTTTTTATTACATCAATAGTTGGGATTGCTGTTTTTGTCAGTAGGCGACGCTTTTTTCCGCTTCCTTCAATAAAACTGGCTCGATTAAAATGTATAGAGCAAATAGTGCTATATTTTGTTGGAAACCAATCTTTGTTTCCTGTTGCTTCAATCCATTGTTCTTTTATATTTGGATCATGTGGAAAACTGAAAAAAAGAAACCTTTACTAACTCATTCTAATAGGCTATTTGACAGGTTTTTGAAATCCATTTTTTATTAAGAAGTAGAGTAAGGAACCCAGTAAAAGTAGTATTTTTTAATTCTGGTAAATTTTTTCTGAAAAATATCAAATTAAAAACAGTATGTATTGCCATTTGGTGTAATGGTCGAAAAGTCGGCTATTACACCAGAGGTCGCGGGTTCGATCCCCGCACGGTACAAACATTTGTGTGCATGAACATGTCTGTTTGTATCGGTCTGGGTGTTTCTATGTATAATATGTATGTATTTACAAAAAAAAAGTATATAAGTACATAATGTTTATCCGTTGTCTAGCACTCATAGCACAAGCTAATGCTTAGTTTGGGGCTAGATGGCGCTGTGTGAATAATGTCCAGAGATATTTATTATTTATTTATTTATACTTAATATTTCAATGATTAAAAATTCATTATTTAAATATCGCCAATGATATTATATACAAACAACAGCATAAAACATCATTGAATATCGCGCAAAAACGCTACTTTGACAAGATGGCGCTGCAATGGGGTCGGTGACACGTCACGTCACTTGCAATACTTGCATAAAAACAGTAAATACTCTACTATGTACAAACAATATCCATGTTTATTCTATTCTTTCTGTATTTATGTATGAAAATAATAAAAGAGTATAATTTAATTTGACAAATATTTAAATGGTGAAAATTGTTCTTACAGCTTTTCCTAACTACCTGATCCGTCATAAAGTTCCTATTCATTCCAAATTTCCGTATTCTTTCTTTCTTCCTAAACGTTTCCTTTCCTTGCACAAAATCCTTCCAAAATGTCTCATCTGCCATTACCAGCAAGAGTACAACATACAATACAACACAAGCAACAGTCAACCCAAAGAAGCTGATTCATCAAAACTTTGTCGTGGCTTAAGCACAAACCGTGCAGAGCCAAAAAGAAAAAAAAAAAAAAAAAAACAGATTTTGGCATGTGTCAATCTACATAGATTTGATGCAAACTTAAAACGAAAATGCGATTGGATTTACATTCTATCAGTTTCCTATCTATGTAACAAAATGAGTTATAAATGCCGTGCAGTTTCAAAATGTACAAATACGTCGGTGAAAACTCCGGATAAACTATTTGTGAGTGTTCCCAAAAATGTCAAAGTGCGCGGAAAGTGGTTGCTACTTTCTCCGAGAGATATTCTAATATTCTAAGGACAAATATTTTCTCCTGTGAAGACCATTTCGAAATTTCGATATAAGTAAACATCATGTTTATATTCTGTAATAATTATTTACATAGAATGTAAATATTTTTGTTATTAATAAGAGGTTATAATAGGTACCTCTAATGTTTTTAACAGAATATCTCTCTTGAAACTCACTTAGAATATTTCTGCTGTTATCCATAATATAAGTTAAAATTTGTAGCTACAGAGTCTTATTATTTTAGAAAGCTTAACACTATGAGATCCTGACTAACTTGTTTGTTTGTTACAGATGGAAAATGACATGGCAAATTCCTATCAATACAAAATGGATTTAATAGCCAGAGAATTATTTTTAAAGAAAAAGTTTTGCCTCATAAATTATATTCAAAGGTCAATGGTCAAATTTATATAAAGAATAAGTTTGGCAAACAAAAAATATTGCCAGTTTAAGGATTCATGTGGAAACCAGTCATAAGGTGTCTAAGAGAGTTTAACATGTTGAACCAACACTCTTGTTTTTAATATAATTTTTTTAAGATACTCAATGATAATATTATTGTTATATAATGTGCACTAAATTTATTCTGATTAAGCTATTATTAGGTATACCATTAAAAATAGGACTTAAGACTGACAGCATTATAGCAATTCATTACAGTTGTGCAAACTGCATTCTTGTTTCTGAACTGCAGTTTAGCCACCCCTTTCTAGACTGTTATAAGTAAAGATCCTATCGCTTAGTCTGTAAATTATATTTGTGGACTTTTATAATTTAATAAATAAAACATATGAAAACCTTAAGAATAAATTTTATTTTTATTTATCCTTGTCTGTACTTACATTAATATAATAGGAATACATTTATTTATCAGCAATATTAAATAAAATACATTGTCAATTACAAAGTATTATATTAATACAAATATTATCAATAGAAACAGGTAAGCGGCAACAATACTACTGGCATCTACAAACTGTCATCCTTCCACTTTACAATAATTATTTTTGATAAGTTGGCATTTAATGTGAGGCTTAAACTTGTGCATTGGCAAGTCAACACCATCTTTAGGTGATTTATATAACTGTACACTTAATCTTAAAAACAAATTACTAATCTTATGAAGTCTTCTTTAAGGAATGGCTAGCCTATGCTTATTTCTAGTATTGAAACCATGACAATGAGATTTTTTAAGAAATTCATGTAGTTCTTTCTGTAATACAATCTAAGATGTATTGAGATGGTACACTGATAATACACCATTTTACTAAAAATAATGCATCATAGGTATTATGTATGTAATCTAACATTACAAATTAATACTTAATAGTGAAAAATATAATATGCTTTCCAAAAATATGCCACATTTATTACCAATTGACTCACATATTCATTGTCATAGTTGACTACAATAACATCCATTTCTTTTAATGTACATTGTGCTTGAAATCTTGTTGATATTTTAACAGTTTAGTTTGTAATTTTCCTTTTTTTTTATTTTATTTTGCTTCATGAGTCAACTCTGTGAAAAGGCTAGTGTTGTTTTCACATTGTGAAGCTTGCTTTCACAATTTAACTGTTCCACAGTTACAAATTTCATGGTCGTACCTACTTTGGAGAGTCTTGGTTTTTTCCAAAAACATCCTCTTAAGTGCAAGAAGGTTCTTCTGTGCAACGGTGGGTCCAAAGGGGAAATGCACTGCATGTTTACAACTACCAGCTGTAGATGCACAGTCCAAGAACTTACAGCTGATACCTAAGTTCACCTTTATTCTGGTCTATTTATATCTGACTCGCGACGCAGTTGCACATAATTATCCAATGACATCATACATCCATCCCCAGACAAACCTGCAAAAGTAAACAAATTATTGATTAAGTTCACGAAACTGCGCGTAAAGTTCTTGCTTGCTGTGGAAGTTCATAATTATTTCACTTTCTCATGATGTATGTATAAGTTACCACTAAAGTGATTATTATACTTACTTTCACATTTTTTATCGGAATTATTTTCGAAAAATAAGCTGACCATGATTTCGTCTACTTGGGGCAGGTTTCTGCTGTTTGCTTTTACGAAATCGTTTTCAATAGTAAAAGTACTTCACCGAATTTGTGTAATTTTGCAAATAAATCACAATAACAATGGATAAATAGGAAAATGCTATTAAAACGATACGAGAGCATAAAATCACAACTAGGCGCAAGGAGGTAAACGAGGACGTGAGGCACGTGACGTGATTTTAATTTAATAATTTATAAATAAATAAATTATTATTTTTAACTATGTAATGTTAATAAATATCCATTTTTAAACTCGTCTTAATTTATACGCCGGTTGACAGTACCTAATGTAACCTAATTGTCACTTTATGCTTGATTTTATTTTTCACATTGTCAAATAGCCTATTATCATTCCTGCTTCCAAAATCGACTAGGTACCTTTAATCGATTTTAATACATTATGTGTATGATGCATAGAACGAACATCACTAAACGCTGTATTTGGCTAAAAACGCCTGTGCCACGAAACTTAAACGATATGCGAAAGTACCGCCTTGTTTGATATTCATTGCTTATAAAGCACGCAATACAATTGGAAGGCCAGTATAAAATACGCAATGTATTACGAAATTGCGATTCACGCGTCTTAAGCATTATTTACATAATTGTTTTCTCAAAATTGATAAATAATTCATTTTAAAATAAATTACGCGTATTCAGATAACAAAATGACTTACCGATGAAAGGAAACATCTTTGTTTTGTGGAGTAATCTTTTTGGTATTGTTTTTGCAGCTTAAAATAGCACAAATCGTCATTTTTTGCTATTTCGTCTGACGTCTAACAAGGGGAACGGTCGCGCGGGACTAAAGCTAAGAATCGGCACATTCAGTACGATGGACTGAAGCTGGGCACGCGAAGTAGCTACACTGGCGGGCTCTAGTGGTATAAACAAAGAGATTAACTAAAGCACCTATTTATAAATATTTTCGTATCGCTGCGGTAAAGAAAGCGTTGTCATCTCATGTCCCAATTAACATGAGGCTGTCACAACTAATAAAAGCCACATGTTCGCTAACAGGCCGTCTGTCTGTCCGTCACGTGGTAGCACTCGAGCGGCAGTCAGCCGGAACCCTAGCTGGGGATCCTCGGTTCGAGTCTCGGTCTAAGTGCAATAGTTGGGACCACCAAAGTTAGTAGACGTGGAGTGTTGGATCGTTAAGTTTTTATTGGGAACATCAGTGTCACAGGAATCGTATTTTATCGCTTTCTTGTGTTTATTTGCTTACAGCTCATTAAAGTAAAGAACACATTATGTGTGAAGAACAAATCTAATTGTGTTTTCAACGTTGATCTTTTTGGTGCTACTTGATTTCAGATACATAAATCCACTGATAGAGGCAAAGACATATAGAAAGCCCAAGGATCTGAATTGATCAGTTCTCTACGTCACCTTTACCGGTCATCGGCCCAAACAACAACCAAGCTACAAAACCTATCAGTAAGCTAATCTAGACCTACCGAAGAGACAAAAAAATCTGCTAGAAGAAATAGCCCGTTCGACACAGGCCACTTCTCAGCTAAAGTGACTAAACTAGCCAGGACCGGAGATTACGGTCAAATCTTTACTTAGAATATTATATAAAAATATTTAAAAAGAACAAGTAAAGGTAAAATGGCGGTGGGATTGGACTTCAAACGCAGAACGCGATTACGCACGCCGCTCCGCGACTCAGCCGGCCGTGTGGACGGGCTTAATTAACTCTTTTGCACTGATGTGTTACTCGCTTAATCAGGGTTCCTCGGACAAATTATCAGTGAAAAAGTCAGACAAGGGCTTATTAAAGTTTTGTAAATATTTATTGGTAAGAGAGGAAGATGCGCTATGCTCTAGATAGCGCATCTTCCATTAGAATTAGCCACTTGTCTGGGGTAACTAGTCTCGCTACCTTACAGAAAACCAGAACAAAGTAGCACTTCATAACTGTTGTTTCATTTTTTTATAGAAAAGTTCTCCAGACCATTATTGGCGTAAGCCATAGGTACCCTTAGTTTTTTGGCAGTGAGATAACTTTTTTTATGCCAACTGTATGTTTTCCCTTCAAAATACAAGGTCGGAGACCCCAGTCTCTGCTGTTACATAGTAAACGTTTACCATACCGACTGTTATGATTTTTAATCCAATCGCGTACTCTATTTTTGGAATGGTTAAAACATCATGCGTACAATTAATTTTCTGGTTAGATCAATACATTTAAACCCCACTCACACTTGACCATTTCGTTTTGTTTTTGTTAAACGTCAGATTAAGGTCACGATGTTTGAGTGTTCATTTTACGGCGCTGTTTATTTAACACAACATTAAAATATGACTAATATTTTATAACCACACTTTGAAGATCTAGTTGAAAAGAAACAATAGCTGCGGAACAAAAAATGTTTCAATCTTTGATAATATGCTCGAAAAGCCTGTTAATAAAGCGATATGTTGAAGTAAAAAATATATTTGTGCCTTTGAAAATGACATCTGGCGTTCTAACTCATTCTTTTTTGAGACAAAGACAATGTAAATTTTTGTTGGAAGATGATATTTTACTTTAGATTGAAATAATTACTTAGCTTATGTAACTTCTCAAAATGTTTTAAAAACAACTGGTGGCCAGCAGGATTTACGAAGGTAGTTTCATAACAATATAGCAAGCTTTGATTTATCTTATAATATACATATTTGTGTCAGCTTTTAAGAACAATCATAAGATATCTTGGCATTATAATAATAGAATCCAATGCAATGTCTACTACCCAAGCTTACTTAATAATGGTTATTTGATAATTTAGCTGGAATAAATAGATAAAAGGTATTCGCGTAAAAGATTACCGACTGGATTCTATGTTATATATGTTATGTATTAACATGCCACTGAAAGGTGAGCTTTTATTATTCAAACATATGCCTCCAATTTTTTTATCATGTAATCGTTAAAACGACAGTACAAACTTAATACCCACATTAGTCAAATACATTTTGGTGATCACAAACGCTTACTAAATCCATTTAGATTTTATTGTGTTCAATATTAACAAACATTCCTACACAAAACTTTCCAGTACTCGTATTTGGTAGAACGCATAATTCGTTTGATTTACTTATAAAAATTGGTCGGCACGCAAAGGCGTCGGATCGGCATAAAAGATATCACTGGCCGTCAATCCGTGCATTTATCTAATTAAATCCACAATGGCCGCCGCACTGTTTCCAAATTATTTACCGCCTCCGACCGTGACGTGGGCAGGTGTTAAACAAATAAGAACCGCACGCTATTGTGTACGCCGCCCTATAATTAGGGCTGCTGGTTTTCACACTCTCTCATATTTTTTAGATGACCACAAATATAACCCCGATAAAGATAGGACATCTTTATTCGGGGCTATTTTGTGGTCGATTTATCGATTCACAGTTCGATTGAATTGCGTTTGATTTTTTTCTGCAGAGTTTTTGGCATATTCGGTGGTGGTAAGCGGCTAAATTTACAGTGCGGACCATATCGACCTACTCTAATCTAGCTTTTCACAACCAATTTTATGCTTACTGTCCATTGCATAGATTTCTAATTCAATTAATACGTTTCGACAGAGAAGGGTAGTGTTACTAAGTGTATTTTGCCTACGTTGTGCTGTTTCCTGCTTTCGACTGGGTAGGCTTGGCTCGGTAGATGTCGCTGCAATCACTTGTGGTAAAAATCTCACGGTTTCGAAAATTAAAATCTTTGATTTTAAGCAAAATGAAGGCACTAGACGTGGCAAATTCAAAAAGGTACTTACTTAAAAATATTTTCTAAAAATTATTGATGTTTATTATGATTTTAATACAATTTAGTGAAGAGGCAGCCCTGCAGGTTATAGGAGTACCGAAATTGAAACGTTGTGAAACGGCGGCGTATCGTCGACTGCAATTATTCGAGATTACTCAATTATTTGCCGAATGTTAAGGCTTATTAGTGCGGATGACGCGGTGTTCCCGACCGGCAAAGACTAACAACTGCTGCCAACAGCAATTTACACTGAACTGCCTATCAGGGATTTGTTCGTATCCAACGTTTTATGTATTGTGTACACGAAGATACGCCGCCGTTTCACATAATTTCAATTTTTGTATTTTTATAACAAGCAGGGCTCTTTACGAAATTGTTTTAAAATACTGTAGAAAAACACTTTTAAATCTGCCTGATATTGGATGCAGTACACTACAATACACTTTTTGTACATACACTAAAATATTGCCTTGGACAACACAATAGGATAAAAATTGACTGATCATGTTATTTAAAACACAAGGTCTATAATAGAGAGACATCGAATCCTATAGCGACTGGCAAAACTTTTAGATGCACTAGCATAGCATATCACAAAAGTTAAGCCATTGGAATTAATCAACTCACCTAAGCAAAAAATAAAAAAGCTTAATGGGTTTTATGAACCCAGTGACATAAAAATCACATAAATGCTTTAAGTGGTAACCTCAGTCGATGTTACTTCAAAGAAGTGTCCCTTCTGTGGCCCAGGGCAGCCGTAGAAGGCGGTGATTACAGACCAACCGCCGCCCGCCTTGTAATAAGCGTATCGCTTCTCACGCCGCCCGGCGAAACAATGCCTTTGCGCTAATCACGCCCCAATTAACGCCTCTGCGAGTGACGAGGCACCCTGAACACATAACAATGCTTTTTATTGAAGTAAATACTTCAGTAAATATTCTTGGATTTTATTCACAAAGGTCACCTGTAGTCTGAAAATATGAATAGCTTTTACTATGGGTGCTGGACAAAGGATAAACATTTGTTTTAGTAACGTACGCGTAAGTGCCTTTTATTTTTTGTTACCTACTTATATTTTACATCAATTATTACTTTCTTTCTGTTTACAGAGAACCATACATAACTAATACAAACAAATACGTTCAAGCCAACATTTATAAATGTTAGTATCGTGTAGAATCCAACTCTCAATCTTTTTTTTTTATATTATGTCAATCAAGGTTGCGAATGTACGTACTTATGAGAACGAATTACTTACTATAATTAGACAATGTACAAAGTTACCCAGTTTTGTGTAAATATAGACCATCTTACAATAAATCACTTGGTCTCTTTTAGAAAAGTGGGGATTTAATAGGATTATCTTATCTTTCAATTTGATAATTTCCCAAGAATGACGCTTTGTTGAACAGTTTATAATATTAGGTACTTATTTTATAAATACACAAGAGGACAATAAAAATAGTAATATGCATAGCGTCGTAGCACAATAACAAATTGTAGTTACGAAACACGCAGCATTGTTGCAGCCACGCACATGTCGTGTTTTCCAGGACAAAGCCGATGTTATTAACTTTCACTTTTAAAACCTTTCTTATTTTCAAAACTTCATTACGTAAACCGTCACTTGCAATTTTGTAAGGCAAACTATCGATTTCTGTTTTCGCACCGAAGGGATTAGCCGAAAAGTGAAAGCGCGTTGACAATGAACACAAAGGGGGTTATTACCGAGAATAATGGGGAATAATGGAGAAGTTGTCGAGGCTAGACCACAGGGCGAGCCCACCCGCGCTCTGCTAATTACCGCAAAGACAGATGTCCCGCGCGACACGAAAAAATATCCTCCAAAACTTCAAAACTAAGCGCCGACGGATTAAAACTCCAGATTTAACATCGCAACTTTCCTGCAAGCGAGTTTCGGCTTTAAACTTTCTTACAAAATACTCAAAACTTATTGTATTACAAATCATCTGCTTCATGTTTGGCAAGAGGACGCTGCGTGTCTTGAAAACGATTACGTTTCTTACGGTTTAAGGAATAAAGTTGAGACTTTGCTTATTTGGAGAGTTGCAAAAGGGAATGAACATGTCAACAGACAAAAAGTTGTCAATAGAAAATACGTCAGAGATGACAAAGCGGCTGATGGGAGTTATTTATTCACGGCGGATTATCCAGGGACTTATTCGGTTTATTTGCAGCGGGCAAAAGGACAGCGTTGGCAAACAAGTCGTCGTCTCTCTCGCGTCTAATCACCTTACTTTGTGAATGAGTTCACGGATGATCTCGTTCCGGCCGGTCATTGTGCGACCGAATTGTTCATGGAGATTTGGTTTGTTGATTGTTGAATAGTTTATTATTGTAAATAACCACTTGAGTTGGACCACCAGCGTGTAGACTACATTCAGTTGCTCTGTGCAGCTTTTGCATTTAGGGTAACATTGTATTCTTCAAAGATAACCATTCGAATTATGAATAATCTTAATTGTAATAACTTTTAAGCCAAAACTAATTACTCAATTTTTACAAAATATTTATTGTGATGTTCGTACATTCCTATAAATTATTTGATGTAAATTAATTAGTGCTTTTTGTATTATGGGGTCTGCATATTATGGCGTATGTTTAGAAGCATCGTACCACATCCTTTAAAGACACAAAACTCGTCTACTCGTATAAAAATACTTAAGTTTTAAGAATTTCAAAGTAAGTCTAGGAGACTGTGTAAATAATTGACGTCTGGTTCTCACTGAATGTTGCATCGAGACAAGATGATTGATATGAATTTCAAACCAATATAATATAGATAGACGACGTTAATAATAACTGATGTTGCATTTAACATCGTAACTCACTCAATTTCTAACATTAACACAAATGCGTTTATAATAAATATTCAAACAACAAAACTCCTCTCATTTCTCGAAGTTAAGACGTGGATTTATTTCGTAACGAATTTCCACATTAATTGTAATGTGATCTTTAACTCCATAGAAACACAAATTAAGAGGCGTCGGCGATAAATTCATTGATATAGACGTTGTGGAGTAATGGAGCTGTAAATAACAATAAGCACAATAAGCTAATAATTTTTCTTATCGACAGCAAAGCGAGATTTTAATCTGGTCGTGGGCTGCGTAGGGTCGCCAAGGATTATGGCGGTCACGTACAACCGTAAGACTTAATAAGAGTAGTGATTCTTTATTCATGTAAGTTACAGAATGATTATAATATCGCCGTAAGAAATATCACGCACAATGGCCCATTCCAGAGGCTAAAAGCGGAAAATCCCCTGTGAACCTAACTTAAACCTATCGTCAATCATCTTTATCTATCGAGTAAAGGCTCGTTAGGTACTCTTTATCAATCGCTAAAATTTATTTGTTTGTACGTGTGTGTGTATTAGTTAACACTAAATAATAATACTACGAAGGAATTATGCCAAAATGTCCCTATTTTAGAAACATGTCATTAATCCAAAAAAAAATTAGATACTTGCAGGGTTTTAGCGTCTTTTTAAATATATAATTAAGTAGTTAAATTCAATGAATGCTTTTCAAAGAAATATGTGATAAATTATGCATAATATTAATTATTTTTACAAGTATAGGTAATTTGCAACAAAGCTTTATGCGTTTAGCGCTATGAGCCTAAAAGATATAATTAATTAATAAAACTTGACACATTTACATTCCCAGAACCCTGAAAATAACCAAAAGTTTATACAGAAGATACACTTTGTCCCAAGAATTTTAGAATATCAAGACAGTCCGCTTCAAAACGTGCGCGCGCGCACTGATTTATCGATGCACGATTAGAAACTAATTAAACGCTGACCTTTCGCTTATTGTCTGTTTGTGCGCACGGATCCAACTAATTGATTGATATTGATCAACTTTGTTATAAATAGTTAAGGATCTGAAGCGGTGTTTGCTTTCACGTCGCGCGTCGTGTTAAGTCAGACAGAAATGATTATATCAGCGAGAAGGGTAGACCTCTAAGACACTTGTAGTTAAAGTTTGCTAATACAAAATGGCCTCTAGACTAGAATAGTAATCTACTTTACTTCCTTTCTACTTATGCACATCTTCAAAGCTTAGTTCCTTCTGTCTGTTCTAGATTTTAAAGAGAGTTTTCTCCTTCGTGCCATCATTGTATGGTAGCTATCTCGTTACCTGCCTCTGTTTTTGTTTTAATAAGCCAGTGCCAAATGTCAAAGTTAACTTTGAAAAACAACAGAAAAAAAGCCTTGAAATTCCCCAAGCTATAATGGTTAGAAAAGACGAATCCAAGCAGAGGAACTGCTCCCTCTGGTTGTTGCTATAGACCAGGACCTCTTTTACTCCTAACGAGATGATGCCATGCTCTTAACAGAAGGAAGATCTTCGTTTCTGCACGGTACAGGCCCTTTTTGAAGGTGTTGAAGATAATGGAGAGTAGTGTTTTGAAAGGCAATCCCGAGGCTAATGCCAGCATGGTCGCCCCGGGCGGCAGATCAAAGCGGACAGTGTCGCGCGACGCGATTACACGACGCGACGTCGCGGCCGCGGCCGATGTCGCCGCGTATGGACGCAAGTAGGCGGCCCACTCACGGGACCCAGGCTAGTTATATATCGTTTTATGGAAGATCCTCAGATCTGCTGAGACTCTTAAACCTAAATGTTTAGCAAACTTCAATGTTTTAAAATGTATTAATTTATCTATTTTTATCTAGAGTCGTAGCTGCTTTAGTATCACGCGAAAATTTATTGAATAAACACTGTCTCTTTTTTTCATTGGTAATTTTAATTCCTGAGAATATTCGAAGTAATTTAGTGATCTTAGTATAGCTACACTTTAAAATCTGTAAAATTTGATTTTATCCGATAGTTTACTATGAAAGTTCTGAAGAATAAAATTGTAACCAGATGACGTTTATTCGAGTACACTAGGTTCAACACTAAGCAAAGTTCGTATGAAAAAATGGTTTGGTGTTTAAGCTCAAGTTAGGCTTTGACCGATTTATAAAATTCGGTTTTCTGTTACATGTTAATATTTCGCTTAAGCTTTTTTATTTTTTGTGAGTTTAAACCGTCTGCTGTATAAGCAACTATTTTAAAAACAGACTTGGAAAAAGGCTCCTAACTTTAAAAAGAATATATCAAAAGTACAGTAAATCCGTGTAAAGCGCGCCTTATACCCCTGTCGGTTTGATAAAACCGTTCTTTATGCCTTTTATCGAGATTGAAATTAAGATGTTATAATGTGTTACGTTATACCGAAGGCCGATTATACGCGCCGAACCCGTCCCGCCACAGACTACCAGAATCGACACTTGCTACTAATATGTACACTATGAACCGTACAAAATGCTGAGGTAAATTAAATCAGACCACACCACCTCTTGCGTTGATATCTTCCGTATTATATATAACCCAGGCGTAGAGCGAAAAAAAATGTTTATCACATAAAAATTTGTTAAGTAAATACATAGTTACATTATTTGTATAGAAATGACACGTATTATAAATCACTTTTGATATTAATATTACTGTTTTTGTAATGATAAGTAAATACTTTAAGCTTTGTTTATTCTTTATAATTAATTGTTTTATCAAAATATATAGAGTGTTAAGATTTCGCCAGCGCGCCCCAAGGAAGTAGGCATAAACAACGCCAGGGATTATGCTCTCTGTACTCTTTAATTTGATGATGTCAATGGGTTTTCTATAGCCTAAGTCCCCGGACAAGCTTCCTGTGTTAATAAACTTTTATGGTGCTCCATAGATTCGGTGCATGGACACATTTATTCACACCGGCCGTATCGCCGGTCTCCAAAGCAGCGATGTTTTCAATAGTCCATTGCTTTTAACGTCAAAAACTATTTGAATGGTTATTAGCTGCCCCGGATTCGAGCGGTAGATAATGTCTTACAAGCCGGCTACCTAGTCGTATTTTGTGTTTGGATCTGTATTTTATTGATAATTAATTTGAGCGGTAGAAATCGTCTTAAGAAACCGCCTGTATTTCTGTTTCTTTGACGACCCATTTGGTGTTATGGATGAGTTGGCTATTACGCTAGAAGCTGGGAGTTCGTACTCCGCACAAACATTAGTGGACATGAACAAGAACATTCTGTTCGTATTGGTCTTGGGTGTTTTTATTACGAGTACATTATGTTATGCGTATAGGACATAGGTACAAAAAAATTGGCATGTTTATCAACATACACAGTGGTTTTTTACTGGAAAAACATTACACTCCTGCGGAATAACGTCGTGTAATACTCGCAGGTGAAGCTGCGAGCTAGTGTTTTAATGAAATTTATTGTGATATTGTATTTATGAAATTTATTTAGGCACAAGACGCGTCGTTTGAAGTGGCCTCATAAATCATAATGACAGGCGCGGTCGCAGCCTGAAATTTTGGAGGAGGTCACTCATTACTTTTTTTTTTTTTGGAGGAGAATGCGTTTTTGTTCCATAACCGCAAGCTAGCTAAACCTGCGGCCGTGTGTGGGACTCGAGACTAAGCGTCCACTACGCACTAAACTCCCCCAGCCAGCCTTGTGGCTATTGACCATGCAGCCCGGGTCACTCACTACCTCAGAAAAAGGAAACCTATGGAAGTGTTACAAAATCATATATAATTAATAATTATACTTATGGAATTACCACTATTCTCCACCATTATTATTTGGAAAATTTTTGAGATTTTTCAATTTACCCTTTGATTTTGGGGGGGGGGGGTCATGTCCCCTGTGACCCCCCCCCCCCTTCGGACCGCGCCTGCATAATGAAAGGTCCTTCTGATCTCAAGCATTTTATTGTCAAGTGCTCTGGCACCCACATTACATCAACTGATCTGTGCATCATCTGAGTTTCACCTAAGTATCTATGACATGTAAGCGCAAAAGCCACATTACTTGTAGAAGTCGATTTACTTTACGCGGAAGCATGACTTAAAATTTGTTTCTCTTCGAAACCAATTTAGAGCAATGATTATAAACAAACTGGCTCCCCACTGGTATCCGCTGATGCTGGCAATCAAGGCGGATCATTATAAAGTATAATAACATTAACGCTAAACAGCCCGCCATATTCATAACTCGCGAACGTCCGCGAGTCATGCAACGCATTATGTATGTAAATAGTGCGCTCGCGCATCTATCCTATACAGGATTAAAACTAGCTTAGGACGTGGGACATGTGATAAATAAATATAGGGTTTGGTAGTGCGAATTAGATTTGCACGAGTAATTCCTTTTAGCGGTACAAAAAATACATAAACAAAAATTTATTAACGCTACGTTTAGTTATTTTCAAATTAAGAAAAGCTATCAAATGGACATAATGCACTTAAAACTGGTAAATTAGATTTAGATCTAGATTATCTAAGTGGAACAGTGGTAAAACCTACTGTCTTATAAGCGTGCTCCGGCAATATTAATGTACCACCACTTACCATCAGGCGTGCTGCGTGTCTACTTTCCAGTAAAAAAAACTGCGTTATATAAATTTTGCCGTATAAATGTTAATGATTTTCCCAAATATTATGTTCAACTAACCCGGTATACGGGGATAGTGCGCCGGCGCACAAAACATTATCATATTAAACATTAATATCTAACTTAATTAGGTCTACAAGAGTCATGGCCCGATAAATTGTGCACCACTACGCTTTCTTGTGGCGTTAAATCTGTTTCGGTTACTTAATGACTTAATTCAAGTTCATTTTCTCCAAGACATGTCCATTAAGATTCTATGTAGAGTTATTGGTGTTTTTAAATTTATTTACGGTCCATTGATTTTTATTATTCAATTTATTTTGACAAAATATTAATGGCAATCATATTATTATGGTATTAGGTTTACGAAATATGTGCGAAATCTTTTCTAGGGCAGGTTTAATTGCTTTGGGATTAAGTTTCTTTCGCATTCCCCGCGAAAAAGCAGTAGCTTATTAAAAATCTATCAATGTAATAGTGTATCTATTGGCCTTCAGATCTTTCTTAGCTAGTGGACCTACTGATTAAGTATTTTTTTGATTTTGGGTCGCATTCCCGATGAAATTACATTAGACATTAGCAAATCTTAAAACATTTAATAAAATATGTAAAATATTTGCCATACAAATATAGCCACATGATTAATCCACCAAAATATTGTGCGAAAGTTTAATCCGACGAGAAAAAGATACGACTTCGGTCCCCTGGTTCCCAAAATATTATATTCAAACCATCTTTTTATTTGGTTCAAAAAATGTTCCCCACGTCATGCGCAGTGTCATGTCATTTGACGCGGGACGCTTCAATGCCGGCTAATTTCTTACGGTCCTGCGCTTTTATTCAATACAATACTAAACTTATTTGACAATAAAAATCTCTAAAGTATCATCCTGACTTCCTTCCGAATAAATATCGACTTTAGCTTTAAACGTTAAGGTTGGAAATTGAGTAAATGACGTAAAATGGGGTGACTATGACTTCCGCGTGGCCGGCCACCACACATTAGTGGCTGCGCTGCGTGTGAGTTGAAAGATATCTTCATTATGCCTATTAAACGGCGAGTTTAAAGCCTTGTTGCTGTGATAAGGGTTCTCTTTTGTCTATTATTTGTAAATGTTTGCGACTGTCAAATGTTTTAATGGCAGTGACAGTTTGCTGATGACGAAACGCGGGTTGATTGTTGACGTAGTTTTTTTTATATAGGTTCTTCAGAACTTTGATATTTCTTACTTTAAATATAAACATCGGAACGATAACGATTGTCGGTGTCGTCAGTAAGCTAGTATAATCCTACTTCCTGCTTATATAAATGCGAAAGTCTGGATGTTTGGATGATAATCACGCCTAAACGGCTGAACGGATTTAGATAAAATTTGACACAAGTATAGTTTATAACCCGGATTAGGACATAGGCTATAAAATTCCTACGGGAAACGTCTCATTCCCACGGGATATTTGAAAAAAGAAATTACGCGCGGGTGAAACTGCGTGCGAAAAGCTAGTTCTTATCTTAATAAATTATGCAATCGAGGGTTATCTTCTGTAATGGAATAACTGTATCGGGGAAGCAGCTAAATCCGTTAATCTAAATGCTTAATCTGCCATAACAATCACATAACATTACCGATGTTTTGTTTTAATCGCCATTAACTTCTTAATTTCAACCATTTACGGTTTTCTTGACGTTATAATTATATTTATATGTAAATATTGAGTGATTTGCAGCGATCAGGTCTGTTCTAACTGTTGATGTAAATCTGTGTGTGTGTCTGTCGTTAAATTTTTATTTATGTGGTTCCTAGTTTTAATTTAATGGATTCGCTTTAAGTGGTAAAGTGCAAGTCCGGCTAGTTTGGGAAAACTGTTATTTACGACCAGAAATTAATATGCTACTGTATTAATAAAATAAAATTAAAACTGTTAATCACCATTACCATATTAATTGTATCACAGGTCTTTAAAGCTTATCTGCTCAGGTTCCTTTTATTCACACGTCTTATAGTCGTGTCGTTACAATCTTATCGCGATACAAAGTCATTAATTAAAAAAAGTTAGGCAACATTAAGTCTAGTAAGACTGACAGACTTTACTAATTAATGTTGAACAGTAAAGTTCATAGTCAAAAGTATAGAGCTACACATAAAACTATCCTAATTTGTCCAAATGTTTGAATTGAAATAAAAATCTATCCAGTGGAATGCATACTTATTTCAACATAATATTATAACAAACGCATTCGTTCTAAAAATCATAATTTGTTGACTATGACCGCTAACTTTTCACAATTAAAACTGCATATACACAATTTCAATTACATTTACCAACAACCTAATAAAAAAAAAGGAATTCTTCCAAAAGGAAACAAAACATTCTTCCCTTTTTGAAAGAATGAAAATTAACTACATATTACCGACACTCATATTTAATTATTTTACCAATGAATCGGACTTGTTATCATAAAATGTTAATTTTCTTGCTTGTATTCTGTTAATTCAACAATTTTTAATGCATAATTTCACATTAGATCGATCAAGCTGCGCCGCTGACACATTAGGCCGAGAGTACATGTGTGCAAACATGCTACATGCAGGCTCGACCCTGTTCTCTTAGGGTGTGTACAATGGGGCTAATTGTGACTCATTCGAGGATACGCTGAAGCGGGAACGGAAAGCGAGTTGCAATAACTACATCGAAATGCGCTTGCGACGGATTGGAAAATGACAAACCAGTTGGTGGTTATTTACACGACAAAGAATTAAATCTTCAGTGTTTTTAGGCCATTTATACAAATACCAACCAATCTTTGTCACTGTCATAAATCTCTTTTTGTTGTCATAAGTGTCATCGTGCAGTAGTATCCAGAACCGTAAAAACCGCTGCCTAATTTTCGGACGCTCGTTCTTGTTTACTGATCGTAAAATTGATTCACGTAACGAAACTATTATATTTAATATGTGTGTTGAATATAATGTTTAGAGCTTTTTCGAAAACACTAAGTGGAACCTCACAAATGCCCATAACAATAAAGATGAACTACATTTAAAAAATATATTACTTATGTTCAGGTTTGCAGATTTTCCGAAAAATGCCTTTTCATACCACAAGACACTCAAGTCGCCTGGTAAGCGATTTCCGTCGCCTAGACGCTTGACCAATCAAAGGCGTCACTCGAAAAATACTTGAGAAATGCCTCTAAAGTTCACTCATGATTTCAAGTTTACAAATAAATGAAAACCACTAACTCCTATAACTCACACCACTTGCGAAAGGGGTCGGTTGATCCCGCGCAGCGCGAGGCAACATTTACAAATATTTGGCGGTATTATTCCTGGCCGCCATCACGGACCCTGGCTGCGCTGGCGCCGCCCAGCTTCACACGCGTCGAACGAATTTAATTTTAAACAAAGTGTTAGTATATTTTAATCCCTTTTTATTCAAATGAAAAAGAAGTTCTAACAAGGGAGACAGTTAAATTAACTACTTTGTTTAGATTTTATGGACTTGTAGGTACTAAATTCCAACAAAAAGTGTTTAATAGAGGAGGTTGACCAACGTTAAGACACGTATTTTAATTGGTAAAAAGATGCAGGATTTTATTATTTGTAGAGATTTAGTTTCATCTGCCTTTACACCACTTTCATCTGCAAATATTTATCTCTTCTTTTATAAAAGATACAAATCGTCATTTCAGATAGAGAAAAGATTTTTGTACAATAAATATTGAAACATCCATTTGAGATAATTTAATTACTAACGTTTTTTGTTTCTCATGCAAAAAATAATACGTCAGATTACCACTTGTTTTGTATTAAGCAAAGACGGTGTATTTTTCTTTTAAATAATAATATCGTTTATGTTATTTTTCTGGAGGTACATAAACAACAAAACTGGGTTTCTGATGCGGCTAAGGGATTAAAATAATAGCAAACCCTGCTTTTGATATGCCGACACAAACTAGCTCCAAAACCCAGCCGAATCAAAGCTTGTCACAACACATTTCCATCAAAACCAGACCATAACTTAATTCAAATCTATATCCACGGTGCGCAGCCCGAGCGCGCATGTTTTCATTGCTTTTTATGCATTTCGTTACGCGCTATTGTTGTGAAACAGTTGCTCTGCTTTGCTGGGGGAGAAACTAAATATGGCCGCCAACAAATCATATTTCAAAACGGGTAAAATGTATTGTTAATAATGAAATAAAAATAATTCACAGTGTAACGAAGGGGCCCCTAGGTGTTCGGAGCCATGTTGGGTAACAAGCCAGCGTGACTAAACACTGCGCGTGGTTGCGCAGGATTCGATATCATGTAATTTACTTTATGGTTGTGTTGTAAACAATGAGTTTTTAACGTCATGCTTTTTGTTTGCTGTGGCAGGAGGTTGGTAGAAGTTGGTAGTGCTAGAAAAATATTAGAAGGGGGGATTTTATGTTCATTTTTCAAAAGGTCGCTGAAAGTTGAGTCCATGAATCATGAAAATACAAAAGCGATATCATTGCTAGGTAAAACGAAGTAAATAAAAACCGTGTGATTTTCGTTAAAGTTTTATCAGTGTTAGTGAAATTACTGGGTATCTAGGTATATGAGACCTAATAACTGTCGTCTCGGTGTAGCGGACGCAGGGCGGTGCCAGACGTACTAATAATTATACTATGGCCAGACAGTAAAATTAAATGCTTAGTTACTGTGTGGCACTGAACTGTCTAAGGGCAGACGTGGCACTTACCATCAGGTGTACGATCTGCTCGTCTTGTTACACATTGCAATAAAAAAATCATCTGTAGATGTTTTGAAGTCGTATTTACACTTCCTCTCGGATTGTTATCCGGAGACATTCCGTCGCCAGTATCCCGGTTCCATTTGATCCTCGTTTGTTGTCCTAGTCCCGGACAGAACAAATAAACTGGCCGGGATAAGCCAGGATTAGCTAACTTACGGCCGCATAAGACAGTTTTGGTGACTATTAGCTGTTAAATAGTGTTACGATAACTTTAAGTGGGTATTTTTAAACAAGGAACGTAATTATTGTTGAATTGTTTGCTGTCGAAGAGATTTTCTTTCTTAACATTTGGTTTGGGATCTGTGAGTCGAAAGTTTTGATGATTCAAAACATACTTACCTAATTAATATTACAACACAAAAGTAACAATGTTTACTAAAAAGACTGTTCAGAATTAACTGATAATTTATTCCTTAAAAGGAGATTCCTACCATTTGTACTGTAACAATGCAAGTTGTTGAAATAAAGATTTTTTCATTTTTTTTACTGAAATTCTTCGAGGCGGACCTTGGAGAGGATATAGGATGGTTAACATCTCTACAAAACATAATAATCTTAAGAGATTGTAAGGACGACTCACTATGAGTAATTTTTTTTTTCAAACTAGCGAAGTCGCGAAATTAACTTCTACACACCTCGGATACTCTATTAGGCATGTTTATAGAACCAGTTGAACCATGGGTAACTTTTACTTTCCCGTGGTACAACCAGTGGAACATCGCAGTTGTACCACGGGTCCGGAGCGGTTACTCGCAAGAAAACATTCTCAAAAAAGGTATAAGAAAGTAGTAAAGGTTTTCAGAAAAACAATAATAAAACAATTCATCAAAGGTTTTACGCATCTTTTATAGATATTCGATTTATGTTTTGTATTAAAATGTTATAAAACAGGAATTTTAATAATCTATTAAAATCACGGTCACACATTATACAATTGATAAAAGAGATAGTAAAAGTCCCAAATACAAATTTCCTTGAGAATTTCGCCACAGATCATAATGATTCTCATCGCCTGCGCATCGTGCGGTTCACGCTTTTATTGCTCCTAAAACATAATTTATAACAACCCCGCACAAAGGAGCCGACCAGGTACGAGACAACCCTTGCGCAAAAACATATTGATTTATTGACTAGAAACCAACATTTAAACACGCTCAACACGACACATTCTCCACTTTATATCATTCGAAATAAAGGTTACAGTTATTTTTCGGGATGGGATGGTTCTACCGGCTGCGGTATTTGACTTTATTTATCTATTATTAGGGGTTTCGTCGCTCCCTGCGCCGGCGCAGAATGCGTGGCGAATGTGACATCTCAATTTGGTCATATTGTCTGTGGCGTACAATGCCGCCCTATGTGTGGAATTAGATAAATCACCATATTTCCGCGACGCGCCCCTCGCTTACCACCCTGCATTATCAAACGAATACTACAATTTGAACGGAATACATTGAACACTTATTTAGAGCTCTTTTTACTAAGCTTAATCAAAGCTGGCAATGTATAAAGGTCGCGTGGTGGTGTCCTGAGTTGTAATGTGGCGTTATGGCACTCGGAAGCTCGGTAATGGTTAAATTAAACCATTTCCCAAACATAATGTTATGTGGGACCAGCAGTTAATATGTTGTAATTTATAGCGTATTGTTTGGCGATGTTGCAGTACATTTATGTGACAATATCTCTATGTAGTGTCATACAAAGCAGTATGTTTTTTCAAAATCTTTTTTGACCAAATCTATCCATCATAGAATAGTACGAGTAGGTAGTTTGGTCGGGTTTTGGAACAAATTACGAAAAATTCATTGTTAACGTTTGTTCTACATAGAATTTGGCTTTTGCTTTGAAATATGAGACAGGATGCTACCAGCTACGCCATCGAGTCTTTAGATCATTACGGTTATAATATACGTAAGCGCATTCCCTATTAGAAATAATCACTAATCATTAAAAATGCACCATCAGGCCAATAAACGCAATCTCCATATCATACCGGCATCGGCAAAGAGACCGATCGAAAGAATTCAAATTCTCATTTCCAAAACTCCCTCAGACTATTTAAAGTTCGATTTTAGTGGCCATAATAATACAGATATGTATGTAAAATAGACTAAAACGTTTTTAGACGTTGCTGGTTGAAAACAGTAACGCGCCTAAATTAACATCTCACGTTCTGGTAGCTCAGTATTTTACTCTCAATCGACTACTCAATATGCGACGGTGATTGCTGCTAGTGATGTCCCTGAGAAATATTGATTGATTATATCGATTTGTGAAGGTTTGTGGAAGTGAAAGGTGCGATGGTATCGTTTAGTATGCCTTAATGGTTTTATGATTCGATAACTCTACCAGAAATCTTAATGGTTTTGTATAGGTACTAGAAATTATTCTGTGATAAATATCATGAAATTGGTTATAACTTTAAAAGAATTAAAAGATTTTTTAATCGTTAAATTAGAATTCGATGAAACTTTTAGGTAAATGAGGTTTAAATTATAAAACTTCGACATTACCGGGGTCCTAATTATGTTCGTTAAAACATTTAAAAAAATTTCACAATCAAGAAAGAGTAATGCAAAATCTAATTAATTGCTCCATTTCTAGATTTAGATAGAGATGATTTTAACACTAAATTAACTGTAAGTCTGTTAATTTGATTGATAACTAAGAAGTACGTCATGTGGACCACACAAAAAAAAAAGAACTTGAGGTTCAATGGTTTAATATAAGATGATTATAAACAAACTGATATTGTACATAGAGTCACATCAGCAGCGTCACTTTAGATCTGATTTTAAAGATGAAGTACCTTTAAAAGTTGTAATTGAAAATCATCGATACTTGACAGACATTTTCTCAGCCCTAGTTCGAAATTCTATTAGCGGCATAATTGCCGTTGATTAGAGCCGGCGATAGAGGCGAGTGAGGAACCGTCACTCGCCGGTATATCTTAATCGAGACGATTACTGATAGAGCAGTGTCGTTCCACTAGTGGCTTCGGTATGACAGTGGTCCAAGTTATGAGACAGGAGTAAAGGGAGATATTGCCACTATTACTAAGTCAAGACTTACTACATCCCCATAATAGGTGAGAATTGTGAAAATGAGTATACTGTTCAAAGGAAAAACCAAAAAGTTATGAATATTGAAAACACAGATGATATAAGCCCAGTACAACTAAGTATGTAGCTTAAAAGATGTTTAGTTCAGTTATTTCCATCAGGACGACAGCATGTAACCTGTGAAACAAATAGAAAGTCGCAAAATTATTAACGATTTATTCTAATCGTGACTAGGGACTAGACTAAAGAATAGCTAAACTTTAACATTTGTATTGTCATTCAAACAAAAAATTATAAAGTAAGTAATGTTATTTCTTTTCCTATCACCCAAAGGATAAGTTCTGCTTAATTTGGGTTAGATGACACTGTGTGAATAATGCCCGAGAATATAAGTATCTATTTTATTCAAAACACATCGCGAAAAATGTAAATTAAACATATAGTCTATACCTTATTTTTAGCAGTTTGCGTCATTTACCAGGTAGTTATTTTTTCTTTATTAACACGTTTATCGAAAAGAAATAATACATATTTCCAATACTATGTTTCACGCCAGTCGCTCGTGCCCTACGCCCTTCCCACAGCACTATCGCGGCTTTTCTATTTGGAAACAAACGCGTATCGATTTGCATGAATCACATATTAACAGTTCGTTAACAAACCGTATCGTAAATATTTTGCTGTTGGGAAACCGATGCCGCTGCCGGCACTTGTATGTCACCGGCGTCTTCCATTTGGGAGTCGATGTGTCGACTTTTAACTAATAGTATCTGTATGTATAAAACTCAAAGGTGACTGACTGACTGACTGACTGACTGACTGACATAGATATCTATCAACGCACAGCCCAAACCACTGGGCGGATCGGGCTGAAATTTGGCATGGAGGTAGATGTTATGACGTAGGCATCCGCTAAGAAAGGATTTTGATCAATTCCCACGGGAACGGGAACCACGCGGGTGAAAACGCGGGCGCCCGCTAGTTTGGTTATAAAATCACTTAAGTTTTGGCCACATATTTATTCACTAGCGACCGCCCGCGGTTTCACCCGCGTGGTTCCCGTTCCCGTGGGAATTGATCAAAATCCTTTCTTAGCGGATGCCTACGTCATAACATCTACCTGCATGCCAAATTTCAGCCCGATCCGTCCAGTGGTTTGGGCTGTGCGTCAATAGATATCTATGTCAGGCAGTCAGTCAGTCAGTCACCTTTGAATTTATATACATATATAGATTTATTCGAAGTTAAATACTATACACGCTGTTACAAATCCTGCCTAAAAGGGAGTTTGAAATTATAGTAATTTTATTATTGCACATTTACTACGTTTGATGCAAGGATAGTCTTTTATTTAGGTACAATCGGTCAGTCCTGTTTAACAAAACCATTTTATGTCACCGGTATTAAAAGAAACAGAAGCAAAGTTATTCCATTGCCAAAACACCCAATAATTATGCTTTTTAATGCTTTGAATTTTGATCTTCTGCCATGTTAATTAGGTGTATTGCATAGACTTTATTTTTTATCCTTAAGATTGAACTAAGCCACCAAGAAATCCTCAGTCTTAAATACTATTGTCTAATTTCCCTTTAGGAAAAATATCTAAATGATTTTTCACTTAAACAGCAATATGTGTGCTTTGAAAACGTCAGCAAAGGGTGCAAAATCATAATCAACGTAACTAATCAACTCATTAGCTTCACTTTATGGCTTTAGCTGAGTAGGGGCCATAATTAAGACGATCGGCTCATGCGTCCAGGTAATCCTCTGGACAAACCATCCAGGCTGTGGACAAGCGCTCTATTCACTGTCGTTTCAATACATATTAATTCGGATGTTAATCGGATGCTTCGTCGGAGACACGGTACTGAATGTTATTAGTTTGCACGGTTCCATTTTTGTACGACATTATTTTATTTACTGGTTCACACTGGCTGACACCGCCTGAAGCAAGATGAGAGAAAAGAGAGACCATAGATCCACTTTAGTGATCTCTTTAAAATTTAGAAAAGAGATGAATAGAGAAACACAGATTAGGGTATCGGGTACTATAATATTCTGATCATAATAGCAAAGTCTGAACTTACTGTCGTATTCAAAAAAATATATCGTTAGGTCTCTACCGATAATTGTAAAAATAATTTGATACTTAATTTAAAACATTTCCATTTTATCTTTCTAAGATGAAATAAATTATAGCCATAATTAGAAAATATATATCACAAGGTAAAATTGTATTTTAACTATCGCAAAAAATATTTTCTTGAGTTAAAATAAGCAAAACAGAGGCTTTGCTTACCTTCATAATAATATTATTATTTTGATATGTAATATATTGTGGGTTACGTGACTGTTGTATTTATTGCCATTTTTTGAAAGTGCGTTCATTTTCCTGAATTACTCGAAATATGTATAATTTAAACGAATTTATCTCGTGCCGTATCGTCCATTGCACCCAAACCGCTGCGATGAAGCACCTTGTAGTCAGTAGCTAATGGTTCGGCTTGTTATTAATATTGTAGTTCAACGACAGACAACTTTTTTTATTGAATGGCAGTCCTTTTACTCCGCGGAGGATAACAGCTTATAACGTTTGTCCACCTACGTGTTGATATGTAGAGTTTACGGCTATTTTATTACGTTGTAGAAGAGGTTTGTGAACTGTGGTAGCTGTTTCACATTCATAAGGTCAATGGTTCAATCTTGGAATGCATAATGGGATTTTATAGGTGTGTATTAAAGAAGAGGTCAAACTTCGCGAGGAAAGCTGGAAACACAGGTAACAATAGATGGGTACTGGCCGGTCCTTTTTGGGTGTGAAGGGGAAATCATGCACAAGCACGGTCTAAAAATAAAGCTTTGAAAAACAAATGCTTCTTTTGTGGGCAGTTTACAGAACAAACATCGTAATTTGATTGCGCAGAGATGTGGCGATACGAAGATTGCATTACGTGAAAGGCAGAAAAAGTGTGATTACTGACACAAAGCGTCGCTATTTGCATACATACAAAGCAACATTTTCCACTGGTCATTGTTATAATTTGTTGCGCAGTGGCGGTGAAATTCGGTCTTTTAAGAAATGTCTACAAAATTTTAACAAAGAGTACTATTGTTTTTGGTTCCGGGATATCGCTTTAAAGTAATAAAAACGTAGAAATGTGGATTATTCTATAACTGCCTAATGAAACGTAAAAATGCGAGCACTAATCTAGGTACTGGCAGTTATCGCCTAAAAATCAGGAAACTGTAATACATACTATGTATTAATATGTTAAGTTTTCAAATCAAGGAACTACTAAGCAATAAAATACTTCTTATTTACCATTTCGTAAAGATCTGATGTATTAAATTTAATAAAATTGATTCAGTACTAAATCAAAGGTAAGTTAAGATACTCGTAGGTATTAAGCTATCATTTTGTTCAATTGAAGTTGAACAAATAAGTAAAATTTTAGGATTCAACCACCTAAATTAAATTATTTTCTTGTTTGTGTCAAACAGGAAGTAAAGGTAGAGCTCTCATGTTTTCCCTCTATCAAATCAAATCTTCACATTTTTTATTTAAGTTTTAAATACCTAGATAAAAACGTTTGAATACATGCCTGACTTCACATTTCCCCTGCAACATTATGAAAAGAAATAATTTGGTAGCAAGCCTCGCGTGGGGCGATCGGTCTATATAATTTGTCCGTGCGATTGTGTTGGACACCGACGCCATGTTGACTAAGCACAAACGTCTTGAGCAAAATGTTCCGTTAGTAGTTAAATTGATGCCTGAGGAAATACCTCCACTGTGCACTGGCAAATGTGATTGATTTTGTCATTATATACGAATAACGTGGAGAAATGGTTGGACTTTTATATACTCTGCAAGCTTGCGAATAGATATGTGGTCCAATTGACGGTTCGTTGAGCGATGCTTCTGCTAATTAAGCTACTGCTAATCAGACTCAGGGTTTGAACTTGAGTAGTAAACCCACAGAAAACTTGTATGGCTACACTAGCCGTGTGTCGGACTCAGGACTAAAGCGTCTCGTTGCTTTCCCTGCACACCCAAGGGAAGAGCCGGTAGTCGCCTTGGCCTAAGTCTATTCTTATTTATATTTAAAAATTACGTATTCGGAAAATTTAATTTTCTTACCTAAATTTCGACGCCTCGATGGTCTAGTGGTCGTGGTATCAAGCCAAGATCTCGAGGTCCTGGGTTAAATTCCCGGGTCGAGCTAACTTTGTGTCGATTTTTTCAGACACAGCTCGGGTTTGTGATCACCAATCCGCATTTAGCAAGCGTGATGATTAAGCCCATACCCATCATTGTAGCGATACCTTGATTTCAAGGATGGAGGCCTTTGCCCTGTAGTGGGACATTAATAGGCTGATAGTTTACTTTTTACCTAAATTTCAAGTTGAAACTCAAAAACTCAATCGACTAGCATAGTTCGTACACTATTAACCCCCATTGTTTGTTGTCAAGCGTTTTCTCACAATCCGAGCGCCATTCAAACAAAATGACAGTTACATATCTCGATGATCGAAAACAAACCACCTCATTGTAGGCCGAAACATAATCCGGCACATTAGGCCGAGCACAAAGCTATCGGCCCATCTCGGCGGACACAAAGGCCGAAAGCCGAAAATACCAAATATCGTTATAATAAACTTATCATATTTCCTACTTCAATGCAGATTGTATCTTTTAGGGTGGCCTTAAATAATAGATAATTCTGTTTTATGTTTGGGAAATACGAGTGACAATGACAGATTTCTTTGGTTGTTGGAAAATGCTCAAATGTCATTTCTTCCTTCCTATTTTGTGGTCATGTCCGTTTTAATCCTATTTGTTGGTAATTCGAGATAGGGTGTTTATTTGCGTGGATTTAGTTTATTATGTTTGCGGAATTACCTGTATTTTGTGAGCTTTCGAATTTGAAACAGGATGTTTTAAATAATAATGTTGTATGGCGCCCCTAGATCATATGATCTAAGATGTCGCCGGCTTACGTAGTTTGTGGTTGTATTATATTTTCGGTATAACAAAAAAACTGTTTATTAAATAAAACAACTTTAAACGGATGAAAACTCGCGTATATTCTACATTTTAAAATTAAACCCGACGTTTCGACTACTTTTCAGTAGCCGAGATCACGGTATCACGGTTTCGGTTTCGGTTTCATTTAATGCGTAGTAACCGTGTAAATTTATATTAGAAATCATTATAAAAAAACTGTTTTTTTAACATACATATTTTTTAACATCTATACACGTACCTACGTACATGCATTAATTTTCTCTTAAAATAAGAAATAGCTCCTGGGAAATTTCTAACCGTCATAAATATTGGTCTGGCCAACCTTTAGGTAATTACTTGTAGTTGAGTTAATTATTTATTGTCGATAAAACGAAAAATCTTCTTTTTTGCAATTTTTACACAAAATTGAAATAAACCAATTTAGTTGATGGTTTATTTTGATCTCTATTAAACTAAAATTTTTTTCTCCAACGGATATTTTAAATGAACACATTTTCGTTTTTATAACTTTTAGTATGCGTTAAGTACTCTTAACAGATTTTAAATTGCTTGCAATAATCGTTTTTTATCTTTATCGATCGTCTGTGCCGCTTTCCCTTTTAAACGTTCAAAAACATGTCACTGCGCATTCTCTATAGAAACATTCATAAGCTTATTGGGCGCCATAACGCAACAAATGCATACGCATCGCAGTTTAGCATTCAAACAGGGCATTTTAAACTGAATCCAATGCAGCGAGTTGTGCAACGATAAAGATCTCTTTGTGTAAATAATGGGCCAAGTAAGTTGAGTGAAAAATAATATGTTTTTAGATGTTTATCGAAATGTTGCTACCGGGCTTGTTTCGGCCGTATCGGGTTACAGTTTTAGTCTGTTTTTAAATGAAAGTAAGCTTTTGATGAGATAACTGTTAGATACATAGGGGATGGGGTGTCGAGTTTCAACGGGTATATATAAAATCTTCATCAATTCATATTAGGTATTATTAACTGTCTTTTTATGTTATTATTGGGTCTCGACAGACAGTGAAACTATTCGGTAAGGCAACGGTTATCAGTTTATCGTTTTTTAAGGATAGGTACTTATTCCTGAAAGTGAGATTTAATATGGCCCCTATAAATTATTTCATTTAATTTCATTTGCCAATTGTCAATACGAATTGCAATGGTGGGTTTTAATAGATTGCAATGGTTTACCGCTTTTTAGATATTGTAAAATTGTTGTAAAAAATAATTAAATAATAAATAAGAACAAAGCTGTATGTTTCCTTATTACTGTGTTTTAGATTAGATAAAATCTTAATATTTGGACATGTTTTATGTTGATGATAATAAGTCCGGAAGTGTTGTATTGCGCAAATAAGATCTTCACTCATCTTATCGTGGAACTACGAGTATTATTGACTTGTGGTTTGGTTTAATATTAAATATGGTATTTTTATATAACTTTAAGTGTCAAACAGATACGAATTCCTTCTAACAATAAGCACATGATACGTCAAATTTTACCATTGAGTTACAAGTCTAGTAATTGTAGTTTAATGAATTTTACGTAAGAAATTCATTACAGCAAGAATTATATTTTTCTAACTATTTTTTTATTAATAGACGATTAACCAACGTAGAACTTTCATTGCAATTCATTTATTGAATGTAATATTTTCCTCGTAAATATGGATAAAAGGTAATTTCTAGTCTATGCCTGTATCAAATATCATAGAAGCTGGTACAGTGGTTCGGGCGTGAAAAAGTAACAGACGAAAAGACAAAGTAATTTTCGCATTTATAATAATATTATTCTATTGATAAAGGTTTTTTGTTACAAGAGTATTGCACAACATTGCATAATTTTTTTTTATCTCTCTACAGTCGGCTGAAGAAACATAGTAAATCTTACTAGATTGAATATAATTTCTGATTAATAAACAAATACGTTTTATGTATTAATGCTAAAAAAATCTTCAGTGTGACTATCATTTTCTTCTGGCGTTAGAATTATCTAAAACTAACGCTAGAAAAGAAAAGACGTCCACTGCTGGACATAGGCCTCCCCCAACGATTTCCAAATGCATCGGTCCTGCGCCACCCGCACTCAGTGGATTCCGGCGACCTTTATAAGATCATCGGTCCGCTTTGTGGGACGCCTACCACGGCTGCGTTTCCCAGTAGTCGATTCAACGTTATTTCATATTATAAATGGAAAATTATTTAGATATTATAATTTTTTATCAATTACCAAATTGTTCACTTTAATTTTGAATTCATAGAAATGTATTTTTCCTTATAGGATGCTATTGTAGATAAATATTATATGAAGCTGTAGTGACAGTTAATAGACATCATCATCATTATCAGCCTGTTGCAGGCCACTGCTGGACATATATGCCTCTCCCACCCAATGTTCGCTACTTAGAGATATTTTTATTTATTTTCTGTATTGCTTTATTTGGCGCCGACTGTACGCTCCTACACGTGTAAAATAATGACCAAATGATGCGATATTGATTTACTGTTTGATATACGTATTTATTTTTTATCTTATTTTAGTCACTTTTATCAATAAGCAAGCATGTTTTGATATTACTGAGTATATTTATGTTATTAAAGATAAGTAAAAAACAATAATATTCCTACTAAAAGCGGATTCCGTATTCCGGAAAAATGATTGTGCATATTATTATTAAAAATATTGTAAAAGTCATGGCGATTGAAAAGAGAAACTACGGAGTTTCTTGCCGGTTCCCATTCCGAAGCTGGTGGTAGAGTCAAAATGACGATTCATATGGACATCTCTGATGCCTACATGAATAGAAATATTTAGATTTTTAATAATATTATTTCCTTAGCACTTTGTTTAATGATCCAACATTCGACAAGTGAGATAATACGAGTATACTCATTCATTCGCATTAAAGAGCTTGGCTTTTCTCTGTGGGCGAATTTCTTCTCTCTAGTCCGCCAACACCTTTAGCCCTTCTTCATACGTCATAAATGATATTACATTATCCAGTCAACTGCTACACGTAGTTTCGTCTCGATATTCCTCTTTCTCTTCTCCATTTATTTTGCCTTCTTGATGGAAAAGGTGTCCCACCATTTTTTCCCTATCTAAGTTTTCCACAATCATCTCTTATCCTCAGTCCTACTAGTACTACTCGTTTGTTCATAAAAATTATTGTTTGGACGTTATTCACATCTATGTTAATAAATTCTATGTATTTGTTTCTTATCAAGCAGTTGTGCAGTTGTGCGATTCTTTACAACATTGCTCAGCACTCAGCTTATCTAGCTGGACGAGCGTAAACTGGTTTTATCCAGTCGCGGCTAGTAGAAACGTACTTATTTAGGCTGCTGGCTTGTGGCAGTTTACTTACGGTAGCGTGGTTATCACCCCCGATGTGCCATCACCCTGTAGGGGAGTTATAGCATTAAACTCCCCAGTGAACTAAGAGAGAGCCGAGTGGGTGAACCGTCACGTCAGTAGACGATCTGCCTGTGATACGAGCTACACGTGTACTGCTTGCTTGTGGCAGTTGCCTTACGATAGCATGGTTGTCTCCCCCTATGTGCCATCACCTTGTGGGGTGGTAAAAGCATTAAATTGCTCAGTGAACTAAGAGTGCCCGAGAGGGCGGACCGTCACGTCAGAAGTCGATCTGCCTGTTATACGAGCGAGCAGATAGTGACGTTATCACTCTCTACTACATATTTGGGAAGGTGCCTTGTGTACTAGGCACGTCTTTTAGTTGTGGTAGATAAACCTACCTAAGTATGACATATTTAGCGAGAGTATATAATAGATTGTTCTTCATATATTAAAGTTAGTCAGATGTAAGCCGTTGTCTTATTTGTATCTCCAAACCTCTCTACATAGTGTGAGGTGGAGGTCGTGTTTACGTTGTCGCTCCCCCCTTGGACATCGGTAGCCCAAGCAGTGCCACAACCACAAATCAAATTCTTATAAGTGCAAGTGGTCTGTGCAATGTTGTCTACCTTCCTTCAGTGTTTCATTGCTTTAAATAACTGGCAGTAACATTGCATACCGCTGGCTTCACATGATTCTTTACAAAAAATACGATACGGCATTCTCTACTTAATATTTTGCTAGGTGGCCTCAACTCCAATTTGTGGCGGTGGCAATGCTAATCGTGATCTAGCTATTTGGACGATCCGAGATGTTCTTATATTGTATAAATTGTATTGCGTACTATTATCAGTAGGTAGGTAAACCAGCAGGCAGCGGTCTACCAGATGTAAATACGAGATCGTGCGCGCGCAACCAGGTGTAACCATTGACACTTGACCTGCGCTCGCCACGCTTCACGGTAGTTACCGGATACAGTTTACATAGTTTGATTAATATCATGACTTATTTTAATGGCTGACCGATGAGCCAGTTTAGTGACTGAAAAATTATAAAAGTAACAACGCTAACTGGACCCACGGCCAGATATTTAAACCCACCTTATGCGCCAGGGGTTGAAGGTTCGAATCGCAAACAAAACAAACATTAATATGACGGACTTCTATCTATCCTTTCTTGATGTTATACACACCTATTCGCCAATAAAAAAACAGTAATACACTATACAATTTGCGTTAACTTAGTTTATTATGATACACAAGTGCTTAAGTTAGTTACTTTAAAGTCAGATTAATATACATATTGATGTTGTCCAAATGTAGAGTCTTGCTCAGCTGACTTCTTGCAATCAGATAAACTGGAGTAAATAAGCAAACAGATTAGCCCACAACATTGTAAACGCTTTACCGATAGCTTATTACTTATATAAAACAGATAATTACATTCATAAATATTTCTTATCGATATACCATTTAAAAAATTATGTGAGTCGACTTAAAAGTTTAAAGGCAAAAAATAGGTATTATATTAGTAGGTAAGTCCATTTCAGTTTATATATTAAAATAATTCAGAGAAAATAAACAAATAGTAGATAACCAACGTCGTGATTCGTCGTACACTAAACGTTACAGTCATTTGAATTACCTGCAAATAATCTTACATTTTCGCGATGTCATTAGGGATGAGCCAAATACGAACTTTGGCCGAACATTCAGTAAAAGTTTAAAATTTCTGTCTTTAAGTGGATTAACCAATTTTTTTAGATAAATTTAAATGTTACAGACTAGTAAAATCGTAATGAGAGGAGTAAATAATAAATATAATATAACCATGATTATATATTTATTCTTTTATTTTACAACTACAATATAATGATTTCTAATATTTACACGGTTACTACTCATTAAAATAAAACAACTTTAAACGGATGAAAACTCGCGTATATTCTACATTTTGAAATTTAAACCCGACGTTTCGACTACTTTTCAGTAGCCGTGATCACGGTATGACTCAGGTGTTATGCGTCAACAGTTATTTAAATTGCTATTTCTACCTTCACTTTTATAATTATTTTAGAATAATCAGCAACCGTCGTCTTCACTATCATTCAATACGTTCCTATCCACGCAGTAGGAGCTGATGGTGTCTTGAAGCTGCACAGTATTGTGATGTCCATTGGAACCCATTAGATGTAATACTGGGTCCCAAGTAGGTGGTACATTCCAACCATCTTCCCTATTGAAATTAGGATGTTTTTTAATTTCAATGGCCTCGCGTAGCATCCTGGGTATATAGCGATTTTCTCTGGCAAGGACCTGGGGTTTATCAAAGCGAATGTAATGGTTGGGCTTATCCAGTACATGTTCACACACTGCTGACTTCGTTGACCTCCGGTGTTTCATATCCGCGATATGTTCTTTTATTCGCGTACTGATACTCCTTTTGGTTTGTCCAATGTAAGAGAGCCCACAGTCACAATCAAGCTTGTATACTCCTGCTGTTTGTAGGGGAACATTACACTTAACTGGTCTTAAAAATTGGCTGATCTTCCTAGGCGGCTTGAAGTAGGTTTTAATTGAAGCACGCTTCAAGATGTTACCAATCTTGTCAGTGACTCCCTTCACATATGGTAGAACAGCAGGTTGACGCTCAACTGTAGCTGGTTTAACACGGCGTCTGAATATACGCGAGTTTTCATCCGTTTAAAGTTGTTTTATTTTAACTACAATATAATTTTTCTGTTCAAAAAGTCCAGTAGTTTTCTTTTATTTTTTCGGCATTTTTGCAAACCGAATGTCGGTTCATCCCTAGTTGTCACAGATAAGTAAAGTAAAATAATGCAAACCAATTTCTGTTGATCGTAATCCGTAATAAAGGTAAATACCGGATTATTTATATAGTTTATCAGAAAATTATATGATCGATCATCCACGATTATGTCAATGTTTTGTCATATCACGTCGATGATTTAGCAAATTGAAGATACGGTATCTGGTTTAAATGACTTTCAAATTATTAAAAGTCATTCACGATTTTTTTTGGCATATCACTTTTGGAATTTTCATAATTAAGTGACGTAATGGTTCCTTATTATTTTTACCAAAAAATAAATGTAGTAAAATATTTTACATTTCATAATTCAATGTATTATATTACTTCCATTCATAGTAGAAAGAATAGATGTATGACCCACCTTAACATTAAATTTGTTTAATTAATTTTAAAGGTCAGATACACTGAGAAACAGAAAAAAGAGCATAGTTGTAATTTCAAAGTCATAAATGAAAAACTACAAAAAAAATAATAATAATAAAAGTATACTTTATTCAAGAGGGCTACAGGGAGGCACTTATGATTTGTGAATTTCAAGTTACAGGCTGACTCTACCTACCACTGTTAATCTCGTTGGTAATCTAATAAATAAATATGTAATCTATATTTTCAAACCACATTGTGACCCTACAACTGACCTCCAACACCTAGCGGTCTATTCAAAGCGATCCAGTATAGGTGGTATGCATAGGACTTTCGCCCTTAAGCTTTATGATTATTGTGACGCTA
Organism: Mecyna flavalis; assembly: GCA_949319885.1. Lineage (NCBI taxonomy): Eukaryota > Metazoa > Arthropoda > Insecta > Lepidoptera > Crambidae > Mecyna > Mecyna flavalis. The sequence goes on along the minus strand of OX439434.1, from coordinate 18,679,332 downwards.
AAGGCGGTTGTTGCGTGCGCGTTCGCACGGTAGGCCTGTCTGTCTGTGCGTCTGTCAAGTTTCGTAGATCGCTCTGACACTTGACGCGCGCGCTACTGATGGCGACGGCTTGGTATGGTTGTCAAACTACAATTATTTAAAAGTATATTTACTAAATGGTCAGAAAATCTTTTCTAACCATTTAGTAAATGGGTGATTCCACAAAAGTTGGGTAAAAATCGTCCAAATATTGCCATACGTGTTTTTAGATACTAAATCAAACACTTTTTAGTAAATACAGTGCATATGATAATATACTTTTAGTATCTAAAGGGGCCAGTCACTTTACTAGGTATTTAAAGAGAAAGGAGATCATTAAAAATTGTATAGAGCGTGGTATATTATTCATATTATCGCAAACCATACATATGTGGTATATCAATAGAAAGAGAAAAAAATAAACTTTAAGAATATGAAATCAATTATTTTTAATATCCCTACGTTTTTATTATTTTATCAAAAAAATATTGTTTGAGGGGATTTTAAAATCGTAAGATTGCAACACATATCGCTCTTGGCAACACTATTTTTGACGTTCCGTTCGGCCGACACACGATAAAGCCACGCTCGATGCAGCACAAAATATAATTTGTCATTATAAAATGATTTTAGATACACTTTTTTGAAATATTCCTGATTAAATCTGTAGTAAAGTGTAGCTAGATTTTAATTACTCACCATCCGAACCATTCTAAAATAATAACTTGTATGGACAAATCTAGCGTTGCGTTAAACGAAACGCACTTTGGACTTCTGTCAATAGGTAGATAAAGACCGACAAACTTATCTGTTCCGGTGGCGGCGTCGCTACTGTATATTTAGAACTGTCATTAAATATCGTTTATGCATTGCATTTCAAGTAGTTCCAATTTTGGCCACCGGAACAGATAAGTTTGTAGGTCTGTAAATAATTACCTTAATCTTCTACAGACCTACAAACTTATCTGTTCCGGTGGCCAAAATCGGAACTACGTGAAATATCAGGCAAAAACGATTTTTAATGACAGTAATGACAACGACAGTAGCGACGTCGCCACCGGAACGGATAAGTTTGTCGGTCTAACCTAATCTTTCTTTCATAAAATAAAATAATTTGTAGGCCTTAATAAAATAACTGACTTTATTTTATTTAAGTATCCAATATGCTCTTTCTATTAATACATAAATACCGGTGGTTCGTTTCAAATTAATATTATACCAATTTTAATGATCTCCTTTGTGTTTTTCTAAAATCTCGGTACTAGGGACTGACGGGTTGTGCTAGGGACTGATGACATACATTTATTATGCAATAAAACCACATGTTTGTCTTATGTAATCAGTATTTATTTGGTAAATCTCGCTCTTATCTTAATTATACATATATTTATTCCAAAATTCAATCAAATCAAACACATTTTCTTTGCTCTTTTTCCTTTTTTTGATGTATTTTAATCTTCCTTTCTCCTTGTACTCTGCTAGCAAAACTGGATTTTTTTTTATTTTTCTAAACGTTTTTTTGCCTGTTCTGTCTTTTATTTGCTTTTTCTTCTTTAGACAACGGTATTTTTCTCCGGGGCGGCATATTCTACAACAAACAAAAGTTTCTGAATCACGAATCTATGTCAAAGAGCCAGGGCCTGACGGTCTAGGGACTGACGAATCAGAGCAAAATCACTCGTAATTTACGTTTAAAAAGAAATACCGAGATTTGTAGATAACAACAACATCAGAACAAACAAATCACATGTACACACAAACAAGAGAGAATAATAACTAATTAACTTTACATAAAATAACTCACCTAGGGCCTGAGAGATTGACTGGAACAACGCGTGTTTCCTCAGCATCGACGCCGATTGCACTTATGTCAAGATGGTCGACGCGAAACGGCCCCCGCTTATGGCTTTCTTCACGTTGTCACTTTTGAACGCGATCATTTTAAAACGGCAGCTTATTTCGATTGCCGCGTATTTTTAAATTTACTGAGTGGCTAGGGCCTGACTAAAATTATTGATGACACTACTTTTCTTACAAAATATATATATAAAGTATTTAATTTTGTTTACTTAAAAGATTCAATGAACAAGGTAATGTATTTTTTATTGTAATTAAGTTAAATAAAGTTCAAATATCATCAAAGCTTAGTAAAATCAGTCAAACGAAAACATTATTTTGGAAATGTGACATGGCTAGGGACTGTTATTGAGGATAGAAAATGATATTTTTTTTATAAAAAGAAATACATGATTGTAGCAAAAGTGAGTGACATAGTAAGGAATTGATTATTTCATATGGCAGACATTTTTATTACTGGTTATTTAATAAAAATTGTATAAAATAACACTGGAACACAAAGTTACCCAACTTTTATGGAACTACCCAAATATACTTATCCTTTCGATATACTTTTCCCTTATGGAATAGGTTTCCATCACCGAATGTTATAGTATTGTTAAGCTGTACACATCTCTTAGCAACAGATACTTATTTAAGAGTCACTATTTAAAGTTACCATGTAACTAGGTGCCTATTCTAAGCTATAAGCTTTTTGATGTCTTTAATTTGCGACTGAAATTATTCATTATTCAGGGAAGAGAAGTTGTCAGATGTTTCACTCTTGTGGTTGGTCAACTCTATTCTTAATTTGGCAAGCGTGGCGATAAAGCTTAAACCTACGAGTATCATTGTAGCGATGACATGAATTTTAGTGGGACAATCTTAGGCTGATACTTTTAAGTGTAGTAATTTTAATGAGCTATACAAAAATCGACTAGACCTATTCTGTCGAGCAACAGGCAACCCTGAGCTCAAGGCGGTGCACGGTCGACTGCCAATCACCCGGTGTTTTGGTGGGTCTGCGGCGTGTTTACGAAACCCCACGACACACACCGCGGTATCGCTGCAGGCTACCTTGTGGTCAGCACCGCTGCTTTCTTGTTTGCTCTGAGATAGGAATTTGATCGACTCACATTTACCGCGCACACCACGCTTCGAATGAACTATTCCTTCACGCCTTTTTACACTATTGTGACAGAACCACACGTACCACGCTTAGATTTGAGTACAATCGCCATCGTGGCTTATGATTCAGTCACGTTTTATTTAAAATAACATTTTCAAGATAGCAGGCAAACTGTATGTATAATAGGTAATATTAATGGGTCTTAACACAGGTTTCCTGATTCTACCCGACGATGGGACGGCACCTTCTCGTCTTCTTCGGGTGTGAATGGAAACCGGGGGAGTGTTCCCTAAGTCCACTTAAATCCATTGCAAAGATCCATTGATGGATCTTTTTGCACTTTCTTGTCCACTTAAATCCTTGATTCAGAATTCTTTGCAAAGTGATTTTTTTGAACTAATGCGTGTCTGAAAATCCACTAAGGAATTGCTGACACATGCAATCTTCTTTATTACTAGAGCAACATGACCTTAGTGGAGTTATTTAAAACGTTTACGTTATCCAGAAAAGTTATGTTTGATAAAAGAACTAAGTGGACTTCGGGAGAGTGTTTCCAGTCCCGAGTCCTACACATGGACGCAAGTTTTGCTACACTTAGTGAATATACTGTCGTTTCTAAATGCTCGATAAAGTAAGGCATCACATTTACGAATTTAAAAATAGAAGCCATAATAATAATTAAATAACGCACCGTCCCAAAACGGTTTCTTTCATTGCTGAACTCTACTTGTAATCTACACATTAAAAATTAAGTCACACATGTAGTCTTGCTGAACTTGATAAGGTTTAATAATGATGTAGCAAAATAAAGCGTTTGTTGGCAAATATTTACGGGAAACAGAGATAAAGAAACACGCGATGACTCGCACAATCGTTTTAACATTATGTGGGTATGTTTGCGTGAGGACTATGTGTGAAAGAAAATATTAGATAAACGGATTATGACGTTTAAGTAATTCTGTCATTTTGTTTTAACAAACTAATGCCAATGCAGGGCAAAGTCCTCCTTTCTTGTAATCAAGTTATCGTTACAAAGATACCCAACATGGCACTGGCTTCCGTTATTCAATGAAATAAGTACATATTTTTACCTTTTGTTTCCACACTCGCGGTATGAAAGAAGAGACTCACAAACTAATAAATTGTAACAAATTACTGTAAAATACAGGGCGATGAAAAAGATTATTACCTAACCGAGATTCTTGCCGGTGCTAATTTGAATAAAATAATTTTTGATTTTGATTTTACTTAGATAAATATTCTTTAATCATTAATCGTTAAGACGAAATATAATTGCAAATGAAAGAACTCAACTTTGTACATAAGTGCATAACAAATTCCCGATACCACCTTTCCTATTCCCACCACAAACGGATTTCTCCAATATGTATATTTGATCACCAGTTCTTAACGAATACCCGGCTGTTACGTCATTCCCTCGGAATCGCCTCTGAATATTTAACCCGCCAATGTCGTAGTAGACGTCCACTGTTGGCCAATTCCCGTCTTAATATTAAAGAGGTAAATACAGGGTGCTGTGTCTGTGGAGGGGAAGCGCAGGGTAACGAAGCGGCAGGGCAATTATTGCATTGCTTATTGTAATTGCGGGGTATCGTTGGGTTACAACGGTGTTGATCGGCGGCTGTTGGTAGTTGTGTTGTTGTTGTTCGTTCATACTTCTGTTTAGGTAGTCTTTTATCATCATCAGCCTATAAACGTTCCCTCTGCTGGAACACAGACCTTATCTCAATTGTAAGATAGTGGGGGCCATACTCCACCACGCTGGCCTAGTGCGGGTTGGTGGAGGGGAGCGTAAGGCAAGTGACCAACCTTAATGTCAGATGTTATCAAGTCGCCAAATGGCTTCTGACGAGGCTTGACGACTATTATCTACATATTATAGTAATAGGATAGTCTTATAAAGAGCATGTTTTGGTGTTATCGTAAATAAGAAACGCTTTGATGGTGTAGTTATTTAAGTTCCGCATGCCATGATTTCGAGGTCTTGGATGGATCAGTCAAGCACAAGCGAGGCACCGATACGTTCCTCTTCGGGTCGTATACAGCCACAGGTCGCGCTAGTCTTCGGCTTTAACGCATTCTCCTCAGAAAAAAAGCACAAGAACACGTTTAAAAATAATAATAACTTCTTTTATTGTAGCGAGATCAACCCGCTACCAACATAGTAGGATAATTCTCAAATATTGAAATCGGTAAATGTGTCAACGTCAATACCAAAGTCGAAACTACTCGTAGTTTCCAAAATTAAAATCCACACGACGCTTGATCGTACCGTCCCCCACCGTTGAATAAATAAAACGCAAAACATCAACCGTTACAATATTACTTAGTACTTATTTGTTTCAATTGCGTCCCCACACCTGTTATTAACTCAAAAATGGTTCGTACGACGAAAAAACGTCCTCTTTACCGTAAACTGTGAGTTAAACTGTAATTAGTCGGCCGCGTCGTGCATAGTCCATGAGGGTAATGAAATAAACCGTGACCACAACATTTAAACAGACTCGTCGTTTGATCGCCGCCGCGCACGTGGTCAGCTTCCCATGGATGTGGTCAAGCCATCGAGGAGGGTTCACGCGACTTCTAATTTGTATGTTGTACATTGCTTTCTTTAGCAATACTAGAGGTAGGGAGGGGGAAAAAGTGACTCTTGCAAATAAACTCATTGCCAAACGCCGAAATAGAAGAGCTCGTTACTGAACCAAACAAAATGGGCGAGACAAAGTCAGCTAGAATGCGATTGCTCGGCCACGCCACGTTGAAAGAATGGCCACGTTGGGTTGACTAACCGGTAAACGCCCGGTGGGACGCCCCAGGTATCACTGGATAGACCAAATTGAGAAGAATCTCAGTTACCTACAACTTATAGTACAACTTAGTAATTCAGTATGTTATATAACCGTAACAATCGGTTCGGTTATTAAAGACAAGAAGCAGTTTAAATACAACAGGAATGAGAGCGGAAAAATTATGACAACAGATTTCCCCTGCAAGCAATGAACAAGGAACTTCCCTAACTATCCTTAAACAACTAGTGGTAGGTACAGTTGTTTCCATAATAAAATAATCCACTCAAATATGCAAGCGATTAAACGTGGAACAAGCGTCCGTTACCATGTCAGTATCAAATTGTTCGGTAATGCGGCATACGGCTCAAAACTGTCATTTAGCCTTGTTGGGGACGGGCGCCATTAATACTTTAGCACTAGGGTGACTTACCGGTATTCCGATATCGATTATACCGCAAACCGCATATGGTTCAGTTCAAAGTTGCTGTAGGTTCATTGTATTTTTACTCAATCTGAAAGTTATGGTCGATTCCCACCCAGGACAAACACTAACTACTAAAGGACTAAAGTGTCTGGATGTATTTAAGTATATATTTGTGGTACCTTCGTTGTTTCTGACACCCATAACACAAGTGCTTACGCTACTTACTTTGGGGTCAGATCAATGTATGTGATGTTGTCAAATATTTATATTTATATTTATATTATTCCCGTCTGGACTTTTCTGAGGCTAACTGGCAAGCTACCACCCCCATAGGCAGAACCCTGCTTAAGGAACAACATTACTACTGACCATCAAAGCATGTTATCGGTAAATGTATCTAAAGGTATTTGCGGTAAATAGCTAATGCAAAGTAACGGCATTAGCATTAGGATATAATATAATTATGTACTATTATAAATTACTTTCTGAAATGAAATATTTAGGATTGTTCAATTTCTGAATCCTTATTCACCGTTACAAAAAACAACATTATAGACTTATTATTTACTTTACATAATACATAATTATACTTTACATTTTTTAAAACAAATAGTTCAATGTTATTAATATAATAAGCGGTTATTATGTGTCGATATTTATTGAAACAAACCATTACATACAATAATAGAATGAATTGAAGAATTATTTTATATTTACTACAACATTTATTATTGTAAATGCTTAGTAAATGAATAATTGAAATCATTATATGCACATCGACGCCTGACGACGTGTTTGGTAGTGATCCTATCCCATGTGTCAGGGGTCGTAGGTTCAAATCCCATCCAGGATAAACATTAATGTGATGAACTTAAGTGCTTGGTGTGTGTGTGTGTGTGTGCATTTATGATACCTTTATCGTTTCTGAGACAAATTACAAATGCTACTTACTTTTGGGTCAGATCAATGTATGTGATGTTTTACTGTTACGGCCAATTGTTGACTGTTAGAGAATGCCTTTCGGCATTAAGTCCGCAAATTGTACTTGTTTTGTGCAATAAAGTGTAAATAAATAAATAAATTAAGATGTTGTCCGAAATTGTAGAGACCTAGTTAGTACATTGCATAATAAGAAATATATCGGTATTAAACTGTGTCCGTACCTCACTAGTTGAAGTTACATAACTGGTAATTTCGGTAAAACTGTTCAAAAATATGTTTTTTATAAATTAGAGCGTTTGGAAAAAATATACATAGTTTCATAGTTCCCTTTTATGTTAATGTTGGACTGGATCTTGGCGCGTGTACTTATTATGTGTATTTACAGGTTTTTTGTATTGGGAAAATAAAATAAGTGGAATAATAAAACACGTGCCACCGATTACCATCTTGTGTGTGACAAGGACAGAAAAATTATGATGACATATAATTGTAACACTTGATAGCTGTAATTTATAAAACTTTGTCCCTGCCCGGTGTCCCATATATTCCTCCTTTCCTTTTCACTATTATTACATACATAATTTACTTAGAAGCAAAGGCCGCCATTATTGAAATCAACATTATGAGAATAGCGCAATTACCAATTAAACAAACACTTTTTTAATTTTGGGTGGGAGTTCACCAGGTTCGATTCTTAATAGTGCTAAATGTACGCTCATGATAATAGGTAAGACTTGATCACGTTTACCCAAACCCAAACTGTAATAAAATCGACATAAAAATTTGCACGATCCGGGAATTGAACCCAGTACCCCAAAATCGTATGGCACTGTACTTACACCTCTAGATTATTGAGGAGTTACATTTAAATTAATAAGTTACTTTTTAAAAAACGTCATACTCAACAGTTCCAGTACTTATGTACTCAATAAATCGCCAAGTACCGAGGGTGCGCGCAAGTTCATCGCAAAGATGACTTCTCGAGTGGTTCACGACATTCTCGTATTCATTGGCAATTGTATCGAATTGATTCGCATGATCAGAGTGTTCGAGAACTGTGAGAATCGACCGTTTTAAGAATGTCACTCAGTAGGTGGCTGAGAAATTAATTTATTGGACTTTTCGACATTACCTTTAAAATATAATGAAAATAGGTCGTCATTTAGAAGACTCGCTTCTCATACAAGTAATAAGTGGTAGGTACATTTTCTAACATATTTTTCTGATGACAACTTTACCACCGCCTACGTCTTTGAGGATGGAACTTTCAAAGCACATAGACCATAAAACTATTTAATACTCGTAGGTATTATAAAATAAAGCGATGGAAGCAATTCATATTCCCTCCTTTTTATAATCTATTGAGACAGCCACTGTGATAATGATAACTGACAATATTTACTCCCTCCTTCTTACAGCACGTTGCCTTGAGTCAGTAACTGTGATAACTCAAAGATGACCCACGTCTTTATGAGATTTCTGAAACCAGGAATAGGACTCGGAACCACTACTCAACAAACACAAACTCTTAGACCATTGAGGCATAAGATCGATCGAGAAGGATATATTACTTCATCGATCGATTGTGCCAATTGTTTTGGATTCTTAAAAAAGTTACGTTATGTTTAACAAAAGTTACACTAGAATCAAATATCTATGTGCGCTTTAGATTCAGCCATACTTCGGCCAAGCGGCAGTGGGCGCGGCGCCCGGCAGCTGGCGGATCCCACGCTTCCTCAATTATTCAGCGGCTGACCACGCTCGCTCCTGCTTTCGCTGCGGCCCTGTTGTGATCCGAAGCCTTTGATGTCGCTGCGGTTTATTTATTGACTGGTTTCTTGCTCTTTTTAATACAATTTCATTCGTTAGACTGGCACGTTTGACCGATTTAAAAGGGCTTGATTCCCACCTTAGGTCTTCCGCTGCCAACTTCTGGCTGTGTTTCGGCGACAAACTATGAGAGCCGTGTGATCCAGTACACTTGAAATTAAATTAACCTATCGGATCGAGTACAGTTTGAGTAGGTTTTTTTTTCGGTTTTTTCGGTTTGTGATCACGAGTTCACATTTTGGCAATCGTGGTTACTACGTAAGCCAGTCTGTATCTTTCATTGAAGCGATGAGTTAATTTTAACGATGGAGCCTTGCCCAGAGACATGAATAAACTAATACTACTATAATATGTGCTAGTAAACCGTTACTTAAAAAAATATTGGATGAGTCAGTTTGTATTACATTATTTATTTCAATCAGGCGGATCTTACTATTGCTCTTTATTTGCTTAGTAATCTCATAGATATGTATAATATGTACCTCGAATTACGCTATGGACACGTCAATCATTTCCGAATGACCCTTTGTCACGCGTGTGTCTGACCAGTGGTATTTAGATCAGTGCCATGATTATCACTGCTGCCGCCTCCGGGACAGTTGGTCAGTGGTTACGGGACAAAAGCAACAGACTAGACGTCTTCAAACGTCGGCCATCGAGATTGATCTGTCCCGTGACGTCCGTCAGGTTGTACATCTCCAACTGATACAAATATCACGATTATTCACAGAATTAACTCTTTAAGTGATACGTATTATCTGGTCGCGTTTCTTATTTTGTAAAGTATGTAAAATTCTACGAAACTGATTTCGATTATTATAATCTAGGGAAAATAGATCGACCGATCGGTTTGGAGATCCTTGAGGGAGGCCTAAATCCAGCAGTGGACGAAATCGGCTGATACCATCACTGGCTTCGGAATGCTGTTTTTACCGACAATAATTCGGCAAGACACTCAGTAGTTTCTCTTTTTAATTACCAAAAGTTTACCAATCCAATAGTTTGTTTTTTTACTCGTATGTTTAAATGTTTTTTCTTCGTTTACTGTTCTCGGATTTTCTGTTGACGACGTGCCATGAACCTTAAGCCTTTTATTGTCCTAAGCCTATCGTGAAATCGAAAACAAACTAAATTCTTACTATTTAAATTATTTATTCACGTGTAAGTGTTGTAAAGCTGAAATATTTTCGTTTCTTCGCTGCATAACGACTACCGCGCCGGCGCTGATTCACGGCATTGCAGATTAAACTGGACTCGCCATGCAGAAATAGCTCCCACCTAATAAGAAACTCGCTTATAGTAGTAGCAATAAAAATTGCAATATAATTCCATTCCGGGCAACAAAGTTGGAAGTTATTCGAGCAGTGAAATACATCTGACAGCAATAAAACGCGCGAAGTCGGGGATTACAGCGAGTCTTTTTTACAATTTTAATTTCCTTGCCCACTGTGTATGAGATTAAATGTCACTGTTATGAGAAACATTGCCTTTGCTTATTACTGAGCAGCGATAAAGGTGTCTCTACATGTGTAATTTTAATTACAGGGAAGAATCATTGCGAATATAATCCGGCTTAATATCACGGGCGTAATATCGTGTTTGTGAAATGTGTGAAATGAAATATAAATTAAGTGTAGGAACGTAAGGAAAATAAATGAGATGCGAGATAAACGATGGATTTTAAAGATTGCAACAACTTTAAACTATTATTTTTGATACTGATAACGCAATATCTATGCGCAATGTAGATAACAAAATAATTACCAATACTATGGGAAATAATCTGTTTGAACTATGAGCTTGTAATAGTACGAGATCCCACTGCTCGATTCTGCAGGTATCTGTTTTTTTGATACAACTAATTTTAAATGAATGTTAAGGAAGTATGCAATGAAATAGAGAATGGTTGCCTAAAAAATATTAGCCGCAATTACCTGTAATTAATTTTGGTATAATTAATTCGCGACACTAAATTGCAACTACATGTTTTTTTAATGAATTTTACGACATTTGAAAGATAATAATGTCACAAATTGAAAAAACAATGGTTGCCAGCTCTCAGTCGGCCGCATCATTAGGGTTGCCAGCTGTAAACAGGTATGTCAGTGTTCATTTTTTGCAGTCACCTGTTTTTTTAAAAATTTCAATTCCAAATTAAAGTTTTATGTGTAATAATTCCAAAAATCCATGGTTGCCAGTTGGGAAATGGCCGCAAACAGAGGTTGCCATGATTTCAAATTTCCATGAACGATTCTCGCTCCAGGTAAGTGGACGCGCAAGAGAGAAGATGTACTCATTTTTATGTGCTGTAAACAATATTATAATGTAGTGTCGATGTAGTTCAAGTATTTTTTTATTTTTATATTTATTAAAACATAAATATTAGAGCAGGCTATTGAAGATTATGTCATTGTATTTAAATTTTTTCTTTTTACGAAACTTTGATATAAGTTCACACTTTTTAAAAGATTCACTATTATGTAAAATCAGTCAATTTTCCACAGTCGTGGCACAAAAAACACGTCTTCATTTACAAAAATCAAATTTTGCACAAAAAATACTTTTATATAATGTATTCCTAAAATAGTTCAATACGTATGACAGCTGTCATAAATAAAATCTTTTTAAAGGAGAATGACCGGTTCTGGACCAAATGCTGCCCAAGCATGAAAACACTTTAATTTGTTTCCTTACATGAATAGTTATAAAAAAAATATATAATAAAAAAAAACCTGCCACGGATTTATAAATAAATAAATAAATCCTGGACCACTCACACCCATTATTTAGTCCTATACAGAGCATTGCTCGTATTACAGGGATCTAAATAACGGATTAGTGTCTAGTTTGGTTTTTGGGGTGGTCTAGGCACCAAGACGTTGTGAGACGCTCTGCATTATTTTTAGATACAATAATCTTAGACTTACTTAGTCGACCTGTTAGTGCCTACAAGTACCCTATGTTCACCGGGGATAGTGTAGCTTTCCAACAGTGAAAGAATTATTAAAATCGGTTCAGAAGTTTCAAAATTGTTATTCCCCAGGAATGAAACTTTTTCCGTAGGAATTTTATAGCCTATGTTAGGACATAGCCAAATTTCATGCAAATTTCTGCCGTTTAGGCATGATTAAGTAACGAACAAACATCCAAACATCCAGACTTTCGAATTTATAATTTAGTAGGATAAAAAAAAGTAAAAAATACTAGAACTACATCGACACTACATTATTATCTTGTTTGCAGCACATAACAATGCGTACATTTTCTCTCTTGCGCGTCCACTTACCTGGAGCGAGAATCGTTCGTGTAAATTTGAAATCATGGCAACCTCTGTTTGCGGCCATTTCCCAACTGGCAACCATGGATTTTTGGAATTAGTACACATAAAACTTTAATTCGGAATTGAAATTTTTAAAAAAACAGGTGACTGCAAAAAATGAACACTGACATACCTGTTTACAGCTGGCAACCCTAATGATGCGGCCGACTGAGAGCTGGCAACCATTGTTTTTTCAATTTGTGATATTATTATCTTTCAAATGTCGTAAAATTCATTAAAAAAACATATAGTTGCAATTTAGTGTCGCGAATTAATTATACCAAAATTAATTACAGGTAATTGCGGCTAATATTTTTTAGGCAACCATTCCCTATTTCATTGTATACTTTCTTAACATTCATTTAAAATTAGTTGTATCAAAAAAACAGATACCTGCAGAATCGAGCAGTGGGATCTTAGACTATAAATATTATACTCTCGTGTTCACATTTCATTGAAAATTATACGTATGTTTTGTAAACATCTCAGAGCAACATTATTAAACTGAGGTGAATACGTGACCATTGAGTTACTCTTAATGAATTATTTTTATTATCTTTGGCATTCTTTTGTATTTTCTTATTTCATACAAGACATGACATAGACTTTAAGAAACACTTTACCAGGGAGTAAGTTTGGTCTTTGAGTACTTATTTCAAGTATGATGAAGCCAAACAAAATATAAGCATAGTTAGGTCAAAAATATTAAATATTCTTTCCAGCATTTTGACAATGCATGCCCGACTTTTTTGAAATTTTCGTTTTTACTAAGTCCTTTGTCTTGCAGTGAAAAATAAGGAAATAGTCAGTTGTTGATAAAAGTGGCTAGTGTGGTTCTGGTCTTAGGCGATGTTGGTACATGTTGGCGCGACTTCGCACCTCGCGCGATATATTGAGAGGTAAGATGCGCGGGCGCAAAGGGCCGCCATTGTTAATTTGCTAGTAATTGCAATTTGTACCAAGACTTTGGAATTATGGGACTGGTATTTTCCTTTCTACCCGATTTACTAAAATTGAGAATGGAGATTTTTTAAATTTGAGAGTTGACCTAAATAAATGCACTGTGGAAGGATACAACTCTTATTTTTGAAATACAGAGGAATCTTGTTGGCTTTCGGCTACAAAAATTACGAGAGATAAAGAGATGTTATATCGTCAAGTTTAGGAAAATGTCAACGCCTGTGATGAACAAAAAAAATCATTTGACATTATTTACACAGCGTGTTTTCACAATAGAAGCCTATTGTGAAAACACGCATGACGCATAAGAAAATATACTGATATTATGTAGCAACTTATTGTTAGAAAAATATAAGTAAATTCATACAAATGTTTATATACCGAGCGGGAATCGAACCTTTTTTTGGTGTAGGAAAATAATTTTAAGATTTGTGTGGGACTCGGGACTAAATCAAAGACTTTCGTCCCGACGAGCAGGAGAGGAGCTCGTCAATTACCCAGCCCAAAGCGGGAATCGAACCCGTGACCTCTAGTGTAACAGCTCACCTGATCCGGTCTTCAGCCAGAGCCGTTATAGCGGCAGATTTTACCTGTAGGAGTAGCCAATGCCAAGCCAGCCAGAATCCAAAAAAGTTAATTATATTATTATAATACACATTATAGCAAATGAACAGTGTATAGTTGTAATTCAGTTTGTTTGTCAATCGCGGGGCGAGGCAATCGCGCGCGCTGCGGGGCGCCTTGTTACCGGCGCCCGCGCACCCGACCGCTAATTAACTCTGGGAAGAGTACGCCAGATTTGGTTCTGTTTTCCCCCCTAATGAGTGGGAGAGCCCAACCCTTTCACAGATCAGACTTCTCTAGTTTGTTAAGTTCTTCTGGACGCAGGAATAAACAATTTCATCTATCTATGTATTTTAATTTTTGCTGACATTGACGTTTACCGGTTGTCTTTTCCCTCCGATATTATTATTCGATATCCATACGCTTGAACTATACTCTAAAGTTTGACAAATCTAGTTACATATAATTATGTATTAGTAGTGTTTTAACTTGCTTATTAAGAGCTTACGAGAATGTCATTTGATACCACATAAAAATAAATAAAAAATGATAAATTGCGAGATTTGTACTTATTTATTTATATTTACTATATGTACTGGCGCAGCGACCCGAAATGAGTCTTGGCCTCCGATAATAAGCGTCTCCATCTTTTGTACTAAGATCATTTAAATCAGAAGATCTAGCCCAATGGTGTTTCCTACTTCTTTGTTGATACTACGACTCAGTATCCGATTAAAAAAAAACTAAAGCAACTTTAATTCAGACTCCACTTACTTGACCTTACTGTCTACACCCCTACCACGTATTATTACAATGTTTAGTTTACATTAAACCGTAAATTAACGCATCCTCTCCTCGCGTCCTTAAGTCTAATAGTATTGCTTTGTTTTTCCCTCGCAGCTTCTTCCTTTATTAAGCAATTACCAGCAGGAAGGAAGCCGTACCTTGCCCGTGTGTGTTACTCAAGTCGGTTGCCTGCGTTATTTGTTAAACAATGATCTAATTGACCGTATTTGATGCGGCGGTACTACGAAACAACTCGCTGCGTTCTCGCATGAAATTCTTATTATATTTTTGAATTCGTTTTATTGAGTAATTAATATTAATATTAAAATATATATTTGTTATGTAGAATACTGGCTGGCAGTGGCTGAAAATCAATGTTTCGATTCGTTCAAACATTTTTCGTTCGGTTCGAAAACAGATCATAATTCACGTAAGGTCCTGAAAATTTATCTGTTAGATATAGACGCTGCCTCTTTTGTTAATTTTCGAAGAGCACTGCATTATATTTGCTACATTTGATATGATTGTGGTGAAACTAGCTCTAAGTCAATTTTAATGTTAATTATGGCCAATGGTACCGCGCTGGGGTCAGCCTCGTTCTCATCACTTGAGACGGCGCCCACGCGCGACCCGCGGTATAATTCAATTTCATACACCCGCCATACATACATATTGTCTCGCAGCTAGTGATGTCCACTCCCAACTCATTTGGTTTTAGTCTTAAACAAATTGTCAGTTGAAACTGGAAACATCGACGGGGAAGTACTAGCATGAATGATGGCTGAAAATCGGCGCTTCGAGCCAAGCCTCGACATAATTTTTGCCAAAAAAGGATTTGGCAAAAATTAAAAAAAAAAGGCTTGGCTCCCTTTCACTACAGCACACATAATACACGTACATATATATTTTTATACGAGTAGGTAAAGTCTGGTGTAAAATACAAATTACGTATTTTTGTTTTGGCCTTTACCATCAGGTGTCTCAATAAAATAAAAATAAAATAAATAAATAAATATCTCGGGACATTATTCACACAGCGCCATCTAGCCCCAAACTAAGCATTAGCTTGTGCTATGGGTGCCAGACAACGGATAAACATTACTTATATACTTTTTTTTTGTTGTAAATACATACATATTATACATAGAAACACCCAGACCGATACAAACAGACATGTTCATGCACACAAATGTTTGTACCGTGCGGGAATCGAACCCGCGACCTCTGGTGTAATAGCCGACTTCTCGACCATTACACCAAATGGCTCGTCCGGCGGCACCAAAATAAATTTATTCTGCAAATAGATTTTTAAAAAATACTTTTACACGTCAATCTTTTTTTTCCCTACCAGCACTTCGACGTCAATGGCCTGTTGAGGAAAGAAGTGCCGCAAGAAACTCAACAGTTTTGCCTTTTTTCAATTGCTCGTCTTTCCATCCTCCATAATGTCCTTCCATCCTCCGTAATTAATAACTGAATAAGTATTGAACATCATCACATACAACGTACTAGCGGCTTACATTTGCCAAATACAAGTTGAAGATCAGAAACGAATAGTATTTCGAATAGTACCTACTTAGTTTTGGACAGCAAGACAATAAATTGGAAGTGCTAGAATATAACATGGTTTCTTTTTCTTTGTTATTGTTTATCTTCCAGAACAATGATATACTTGAAATGTAATTGGACATAAAAAAATTGGTACCAACATTCGGTATGAATGTCGAATGCCATGTCTAGTGTATGTCGGTGTTCGGTCTGTCAACATCAATTATTTAACCTTACTTAAGGTGCGGGTCGCAATAGCACAATTGACCGAACACAGTTCACAGAGGATTGCCAGTAAGGCAAGGTTAGAAAGTTAGAGCATAGTTGGCCTTCTACTTGGTTAAAAGCCGCTTGTTTGGAAAAGCACCTTCACTTTACGGAACACCACAGGGTCGAGCGCCACCTCATGGTATTAAAAAAGAAAATTCAATATTTTTGTTTACCTCTACGTAGAAGCAGAATTTATTAACTTTTCACTTTCAACTTACGCTCCCTACTTGTGCTATAGACGACGTATTAACTTTCCGGAAGGATTTTCTCACTGTCATTTATCGAACTATACCGAAGGTGGATAGATGCTGTTGACTCATTGACTGTGCCAACAGATGATGGACCGTAGGTCAGTGGACATTGTTTTAATTCAATGGCCTTCGACTTTTAACACTATTATCAAATATAAAACAGCTTCTTTTATTGGTTAACTAGCACTGGTTCAGAGACACGCTTTCAGTTGCCAATGCCAATTTGATTCTGCAATATACGCCAGGTGTCGTAAGTTTGAATCCTATTTAAGAATTCATGTGATTAACATTTGTGTTTTTTTTATACAACATCAATTGGCAATCAAATGACCAGTCCTACTATACGGCAGCGAGACCTGGCCTGTCCTTGGGCGACATGTCCAGCAGCTTCACGTCACGGAGATGAAGATGTTGCGATGCAATGGATGTGTGGCGTTACGCGATTTGATCGTATCCGTAACGAGCACATCCGGGGCAGCCTCGGGGTCCGTGACGTAGCCGATAAGCTTCAGGAAAGTCGTCTACGATGGTATGGTCACATAAGCCGCAGGCCGTCTGACTACGTCGGGAACAGATGCCTCGAATTAACTGTGCAAGGCCCTCGATCACGCGGTAGGCCTAAGAAGCGCTGGCTGGATGTCGTGAAGGCCGACATTTCAGAGAACGATCTCACTCCTGAGGATGCAGAAGACCGGGCAAAGTGGAGAAAGTTAAGCAGGAAAGCGGACCCCGGCACTAGGCTGGGAAATCGCTAGGACGAAGAAGAAGAAGAACATCAATTGGCAGACAGGCACGCAGCCCATCTGATGGTAAGCGGTCACTGCGGTATATTCCATTGAGGGACAATTCATCAGGAAGCGTCGCTCAATGTGCTGCCGGACTGTAGGCTCATCTGATGTTTGAGCCTAAGATTTCAAGTGTACTGGGCTCCCACATTAAAATTGCCGGAACACAGCCAGAGTTGTTATGGCGGCAGATTTCACCTGTGGGGGTGGTAGCTAGCCAGTCAGACTCTGAAAAAGCCCTACCACCTCTGAAATTTGCCGCCATAACAGCTCTGGCTGTGTTTCGGCAATATTAATGTGGGAGCCAGTACACTTGAAATCAGAGGCTCGAGGATCAGAATATGAGTCTACAGTCTGGCAGCACATTGAGGGACGTTTCCAGGTGAAGCTTCCCTCAATGGAATAGGCCGCAGTGGCCGCTTACCATCAAGTGGGCTGCGTGCCTGTCTGCCAACTGATTTAGTATAAAAAAAAAGTTTGGTTTGGAATACAAGTTATTGAAAAATAATCAAAGACGAAAGACAAATAACTAAAAATGGTTGATTGGTTTTTCTTTCTATATTTGGAATGTAAACCTAGCAGTCTAAATTATTTTATTTATACGTGGTTTAAGAATGTAAAATGGTTCCAAAGTCCTACTTCTTTTATCCTATATTGTGACCCTCGGAAAAAGAAGAAAATATTTAACCAACGACGTAACCTACACGATAAGGAAAATAAGTTACAATATTTGCTTTCGGGACAGACGGCTGTTTCTGCTGTGCAAATTCATTATAACATTGGTAACAATTGCGGAAATATTAATGATACAATATTTTCGCCTGAGTTAAGTCTTGAAAGAAAGCTGATCAAACATCGTGTCAGTATGAGCCAACTGGATTTTCTACAATGATTTAAAAAATATAGATATGGTTCATCAGTACATAATATGTATTTCTATAATATATTACATAAATATAATAATGATTTGTGTCAAAACCAATGCCGTGCCTGCCGAGCGGATGTCAGAGTCTAAAACTTCACACGCATTGACCAGTTTTACTATTTATGTCACTCATCCGATACATAATACGATACATTACGTGAGATTATAGATTTAAATCGTTTTAATGACTTCACTCGTTTTTCTCTACAATGGCTACCAAGTGTCATAATATTTGCTATTAGAAAAATAATTTATTTATGCTAATCACAAAACAACATCATTTTCCTGCCCTTATACCACGCTAAGTAGGGTCGGCGGATTATGTTTTCCCCTGCCACGCTTTTTTTCAGCCGTCAATTCTACATTCACATCTTTTATGTCCAAATCATACTTCACGCAATCCATCTCTTTTTCGGCCTTCCTCTGCTTACATATCCGTCTACCATTCATATTCATCTAAATTTTGGTGACGTGTGTGTCTTCCCTTCTCATTACATGTCCATACCATGCTAACTTTGCACTCCTTACCTTATCCACTACCGGAGCCACTTTCAAACTTCCTCTTATATCCTCATTTCTAATCTTATCCAACCTTGTCACACCACACATCCATGTTAGCATGCGCATCTCACTTGCATGCACCTTTCCTTTATCCAACTTTTTCATTGCCTAGCATTCTCCGCACTCTGGTCCATACATTGCGGCAGGTCTGATGACCGTTTTGTAAATTTATTTAAAGTAAATAATCAAAATATTACTCTTTACTCACATTTGTGATATCTCCCTTGAGATTTGTTGATTTTATTGGTATAATTACTTCTATCTCTATCTCGTTTGACATTGCTCAATCTGGGCTCAATTGAAACTTATTTCGATTTGGGTGAATTGATCCAATGCATATTCCAATTTTTTGTACTGATAACACATCTATATTTATTATAAATCATTGATTTTCTATTATCCCATAAATAGGACTTGTTAGACTTTATACAAAAATAATAAATATTTGTCACTACTACAACAATTGTACTGGTATAAATAGCCTTGTTTATTCAAAGGTCATTGCTCCTCGCCTTTTGTTATAATCATTGTGTTTTCATAGCCGCAGAAACAATAAACAATTTTAGTTTGCACATTTTGTAAATAATAAACTTACAATGTAATGTTTTACCATAGTTTGTTTTTGGTCTTAGTTGTCTGGGGCCGTTACCAAAAAGATACTGAACTGAATACCCGAACCGGAAAAAAAAATTACTCTGAATTTTCGAACATTTTACTTTTTTCTCTACTACAACATGGCATGTTTTGCATGAAACGCAGACACTACTGCGCGTCTTGAATTTTTTTAATGAACATTTGTTCCTTAGCCTATTCTAGACGTCATACCACCAGTGCGTATTGGATTTGAAGGTCACATTCAATTCCTACACCTGTATATTGATTTGCACAAGCCTGAGTACATTTGACATGTTTAACATTCGTTTCAATTTCAAAAGCCTCTGTTTGCCAACTAACCGTGTGTTTACATTAGTAAGATAAATTGACGTTTTATTTGTGTTAAATTAGTTCTGCCACTAACTTAACAGAAAATAGCAGAATTACATATGCACATAAAGAAATGTACTTTCCTACTCGCAAAGAAGTCGATTATTAAACCAGAGGTCGCGGATTCAGACCACGCATGGTATTTGTGTGCATAAACATGTCTGATCGTGTTGGTCTGGGTGTTTGAATCTATAATATTTTTTGTTGTTTGTCACCCATAGTACAAGCTATGCTTAGGTTGAGGTGCTATGATAGCCTTCATTAAACACGTTATCTAACCCCACCCCACCCCCTGTCTTGTTCTTGTAAGGAACAACAAACAGTTACACATTAATTATGCAATTTTTTTATTCTCGTGTTTGCAGACAGGCATGCAACCCACCTTATGGTAAGCGGCCCCTGCGGCCTGTTCCATTGAGGGACACTTCATTAATGTGCTGTCATACTATAGGCTCATCTGTTTTTCGAGCCTTTGAATTTGGTTTTGGCAGCAGATGTCCCCTGGGGGGCAGTTAGCCAACCGAAGTTTGAAAACATCCTTCCACCAACCTTAAACCTAATATTCCTTCAAATATGGACAACTCATCGAATGCAATGAATCTGACAGAATTACCTAGTTTGAAAACTAGTGATAACTATTAAATAATACAACTTTAAACGGATGAAAACTCGCGTATATTATAGATTTTATTAGTTGTTTTATTTAATGAGTAACCGTGTAAATATCAGAAATCACTAGTGATAACTAAATGTGTGTAACTCTTTTCGGTAATGAATGAAGTCTAAGAATTATAATACCTTAAGGTAAGGTATTCACGATAGTTTAGCACGATGGCATTACACTACACCGGCTGATCAAAGTGGCCGCTAATCGTCGTGTCCTGTCCTGACACACTTGGCCGCTCCTGTCGCGGCTTATCGCCTCATATTAAGCTTATTTTTAAATTAAATCTCATCTTATTAGAGTCCTGTATCCTCAACTTGTTTGATGACGCATTCCGTAATTACGCTGACCAAGCTGCTACAAAACGTGGTTTCGAATCTCGCCTCGAAACTAAAGAGGGGAGCTCAAATGAGCCGCGTCTGGGCCTACATTTTACAGAAGACCAAAGTCAAGTAGCACTTCATAATTGTTGTGTGCTGTTTCTATCGGTGAGTTATGTCTCCATTGCTCAATTGGGGAGGGAATTGGCAGCTAGATGAACTTTATTTTGCTGCCTACCACCCACACAGGTGAAATCGGCCGCCATAACAGCTCTGGCTGTGTTCTGGCAATATTAATGTGGGAGCCAGTACACTTGAAATTAAAGTCTCGAAGATCAGATGAGCCTACAGTCTGGCAGCACACTGAGCGACGCTTCCTGGTGAAGTGTCCCTCAATGGAATAGGCCGCAGTTACCGCTTACCATCAGGTGGGCTGCGTGTCTGTCTGCCAACTGATGTAAAATAAAAAATAAAAAGGTTTGCAACCAAATTGATGATTTTGGTGTTACACAGTCTAACTAAAGGATAGAGTGCCACACTCGTGGTATAAAAAAATAAGTACGAACATTCGTATTTATTCTGTGTATCTTAATACTTAATGTAGAATGTAGATATAATGTTGACCGTTTGACTAAATGCTTGTCTACCAACGAAAGTTGCATGAAACAATCTGACAATTTTATCATATTGTTTGGAAATCACTTTATGTAAGTAATGATTTGAAAAAATATGTAGTTTTATACCTAGGGAGTAGCTACGAACCGTCCTACGAAATTCCCACGGGTCCTTACCGTATTTTCGCTATATTAATTGTAGAAATTTCCCGAAAAACCCACAATTTCCTATAAAGGTGAGGTATTAATTCTATTTACTTTAATCTGAGATAAAGTAAAGGTTTCATAAAAGGAATAGGTACATTTTGAAACTGTACCAAAACGGTAGTTAATGTTATATAAATAAATGAATACAAAAGAATAGCTGGAAGTATTTATAAGTGACGGACAGACAATATGCCGGATTAGTGTCGCGACTGTTTAGTAAGAATGATTCACCGATATGCCATCTTGTTAGTTTAGAAATATGTAGTTTTGTCCATAACCCTATACATCTATTTAGGGTTGATACCAGCACTGATTTTGTGTACTTGCATGTTTCTGAAGGGTTTAGGCTTGATTAAACTCACCCGCTTGCCCAAAATTGTATTTTACTATCTATTGTTAAAAACAATAAACATTTTTATTATTTAGGTACTAGGTACCTACGTCGTTTCGACCACCTGGACACTTCACTAGAAAGCATCATTTAATGTGCTGCCATTTGTAGGTTCTTCTTTGAGCTGGTTTTCGAGCCTTTGATTTCATGTGTACTGGGTCCCACATTAATACCGCCGGAACACATCCAGAGCTACTGTTATGGCGGCAGACTTCATCTGTGGGGGTTGTCATCATCTAATTTAAGAGCATCGCTCTTGTCGGTGGAGCAATTTCCACTTCTTCCTGGACTCTGCTAGCACCTTAAATTCCTTATACGTGAGGGTGGTAGATAGTCTTTAATGCTAGACAGACCGCCTGGGCCTATAACATTAAGTTACTTCCTCCATGGAGATAGTAAACTAAAGTAACAGCCTGTCCCACTTTAGGGCAAAGGCCTCCATCCTTGAAATCAAGTTTCGTTACAATAATGAGTAGGTACTGGCTTAATCACCACGCATGTCAAATGCGGATTGGTGATCGCAAACCCGAGCAGTGTCCGAAAAAAACCCGACAAAAAGTTAGCTCGAACCGGGAATTGAACCCAAGACCCTGAGATCTTGGCCCGGTACTTAAACCATTAGACCATCGGGGCCTCCATGGAGATAATTTTACGAATTTAGTCAACGAATTTAATATCGTTGAATTTAGTAAATCGATACAATACTACGATTGACACAGATAAGAGTTATCAACAGCTATCATGCACTCCACAAAAGAATAAAACACCTTGCTTAAGCCTGTGTTTCCCAATATAGTTAATCTTGGGATTTTCAATAACGAGTATCAAGTATCTTCGTGCATGATCACCTAGAATGATATGTTGTTAGCTGCAAAAATGTTTTGGTACATCGGGTAAGGTCATATCCGGTAAACCGCTTAAAAAAATAATGCAATTGTATTATCTTTTGTAAACTGTGCTAATTAATTTTTAATTATTAATTAAATAAAATAAAATAAAAAATAAAAAATAAAAAAATTAATTTTAATGCATGCTTTCTACACTCCGAAAATACCATTATTTGTAAGTATAATAAATTACTTCTTAACGCATTGTTTTGTTTTAAGAAGAATTTTTTAATAAGGCCAAAGGCCCCCATCTTTGAAATCATGTCATCGCTACATTGATCATTCTCCATGTCAAAAACTCGACCGGAGTCCAAAAAAATCGTCACAAATATTTCTCGAGCCGGGAATCGAACCCATTACCTCGAGACCCGAACAATTTCCTTTATCCAGTACTTACAGGTGAAAGAACTATTTAGGCACCTTTATCAAGTAATTTTAAAACTATCAATATTTTATCAGCAACTGTGTTTGACAGATGACAAATCCTTGTTTGCCTAATCAGGAATAAAAAAATAATCTATTGATTTAAGTATAGGTAATACGTGCTTATATCTAGATAATGCTGTGGCTATCACACCTGTTTATAATCGGTAACCTAACACCTGCACTAAATGTATAATTTTATAACCTACATTCAAGTCATTGTGGCAGACTGCCTATAGATTGTTTTGGTTGGATTTTATTAATAACATCAATATACAAAACTTCAAGATAAATAATGGACGTCAGTAATCATTGAAAACAATCATAAATCTAAAACAATTTTAAAAAGTTATTTACTTAAAAAAAATATAACTGAAAAAAAAAAAAAAACAATGCCATTTTAAAGAAAGCCATGGTATGGTCGTCTTTCCGAAAACGAAGTTAGTCGATTATTCTTGAAGCAATTAAGTAAATTGCGAATATTTAGCAATCGATGCTATATTTACTTTTATTAAATTCTATGTGTAAAGTTTATTAAAAACAGTTTTATTACAAATATAAATAATAGGCTCAAACATAGGGCTCAAAGATCAGATGAGTCTACAGTCTGGCAGCACATTGAGGGACGCTGTCAGGTGGAGCGTCCCTCAATGGAATACCTATGTCTGCCAAATGGCGTAGTATAAAAAAAATCGGAGAACATTACACAACAATCCATAGATAAGCATTCAAAATACATTATTGGTAATTCGTTTGTAGAGTTAGTTTTAAAGTCATTTCAAAATTGATCGCAAGATGAGCTATAAAATTTATAATTTTAAAATTATGGAGAGAAAACATCCTAACGGTTCTTGTGTCAAAACATCCGATGATGACGAAATTGAATAAGTTCACTGTAACACTGCATAATTAATTCGTGGGAACCTGTTCTAAGCGGTTGCGTTAATTACTTAAATCGCTTATACACATTAGCCGGCCTAATGATCTCGGTGAAACTTCCACGCGAACACCAAACATGTTAATTTATGCACCAGGACCCTCGGCCCGGTGACTCACCAAACATTCCTAAAACAATACACCAAAAAACTCAACGATTTAGTGCATTCGGCACGCTTTTAATCGCTTTACAATACCATTAATCAAATTACAAACCACAATCGCTTAATTGTTGCCATAGATATAACCAATAAAAGAAACTGATAATAAATAAAGTCGTCGCACGGAGTCGACGCAGAGTTAAAATAAAACTACGAGAGCGAGAAGCTCGCGGGAAGTGGCGGGAGCTTACGGGAAGAGGGGCGGCCCTATGTATCGAAAGCTCGCGTCGCCATTGGCCGCGCCGCCGGCCGAAAGCTGAGGGGGCGGAGCCTCGCGGCCGAGGTATAAATGCGCGCGCCGCCTCCGCGCCCGCCAGTCAGCTCGACGCAGCGCCAGCGCACACGCGCCCCGCGACACTCATTGTTACAAGTGCACACAAGTGATTACACCATGGTGAAGTTTGAAGGAGATTTCAGTATAAACTCTATACTGATGAACCACGCGGCCAGCAAGCCGCCGCCATCGCCGGCACCCTCGTCCAATGAGGCGTCTCACTCCGAGGCGGACCTGAGCGATTCCGAGCTCGACGTCACAGGCACCGAGCCCGTCGACTGCACCAAGCCCAAGGACGACGACGAAGAGAAGAAAGACAAGAAACACGAGAAGCCCGCCTACAGCTACAACGCGCTCATCATGATGGCGATCCGCAACAGCCCGGAGAAACGACTCACCCTCAACGGCATCTACGAGTACATCATGACCAACTTCCCGTACTACCGGGAGAACAGGCAAGGCTGGCAGAACTCGATCCGGCACAACTTGAGTCTGAACAAGTGCTTCGTGAAGGTGCCGCGGCACTATGACGACCCGGGCAAGGGCAACTACTGGATGTTGGACGCGTCGGCCGAGGATG
The DNA here is from genome assembly GCA_949319885.1 of Mecyna flavalis. Classification (NCBI taxonomy): domain Eukaryota; kingdom Metazoa; phylum Arthropoda; class Insecta; order Lepidoptera; family Crambidae; genus Mecyna; species Mecyna flavalis. Next base: position 18,653,933 of record OX439434.1, on the reverse strand, counting down.
TGTTCATCGGCGGCACGACGGGCAAGCTGCGCCGGCGCTCAGCGCTGAACGGCCGGTCTCGCCTGGCGTGCTTCAAGCGGCCGCTGTTCCCCGGAGCGCCTCTGCCCGGCGCGTACCCCCCGACGACTTACTCTCAGCTCGTCGGATTGTACTCCCAGCTGCTTTACCAGCGGTACGCCCCCATGCAAATGAAGACGCCGCCCGTTGCCCCGAGTGCAGTACACCCAGCCTTCCGCGGCGAGGGCATGAGCTACCTACCCTACTCGCCCGCGCTGTACGGCGCTGAGCGAATGCCGTCGGCTCCGTTCCTGAACCAGTCGCTGCTGCAGAACTCCCCGATGATGCAGTCCTCGATGCTGGCTCAGACGTCGCCGCTGCTGCCCCCGTCGCCCCCGATGGTGGCGCCCTCGCCCCCCAACTCGGGGGCGTCGAGTCCCGAGCTCCCTTCGCCGTCGCACCACCCGCTCACGCCGCATATTTACAAACCCATCACCGTGCTGACGCGGCAGTGACTCTAAACTGTGAACTATCTATCTGTTATCTGTGATTTAGTCTTAGGTAGTGTAAAGGACCAGTGGCGGCGAGGAGGTCTGTAATCTCAGTATGCACATGCAATATTAGGCACGTTAAACTCACCTAGCATTCCGCTATATTGTACAATGCATAATACTATGTGTAAATAATTCCAAAGTGTAAAGGTATTTATTAAAATAGATTTAGGTTTAAGTTAAGAGAGTTATAATGAATAAAAGAAATTATTGTTTCCCCTTAAAACCTCTTTTATTTATTTTTAAGATTAACCCGAACAAAAGCTGTCTGAATGAAACTTTGAGTCAATAAGCTTTTAATGAAAAATACCAAGGAAAGCTACAAAGCATTTAATCCTTTGTATTATTTTAATCAGTGGGATTATAAAAGTACAACAAAGCTTACTGCTTAAATATATTAAACACAGGTATGTTTGAGGCTTAATACTAATGAATATACTTAAATTACTTAACCAGCAGCGAACAATATAGTAGCTACGAGTATTACCTGAAGGACAATGCGTATTATTATTATTACAACCGATAGTTCCATTATCGTTCAATACAACAAATATTGTATTGATACTGTCAAGTAACAATTAGACAAACTAATTAATTTTCAATAGTACATATAAACCCACTTAATTAAAAAAAAATAGAAAAGTAATTGAAAGCAGCAGCAGCTGAAATAACAATGACAAAATTTTATGCAAACAGTTGCGAAATTACTGCCTATATTACCTTTATAGAATACTCAGAATGTTTTACTAAAACTACAAAAATTTTATAACTTCGAACAAACTTCGAATGACGATCTTATTATAATTACTCTAATGAGCGTTTCTCTGCGAATTATTTTAAAACCACATTTTAAACAAATTATCGTTTTCATAAAACTGGCGAGTCAATTTTATTTTTGTTAATTTCCATAAAGCTTGGCTTTCAATCATTTTATTTATACTTTATTAATAAATCATCAAGTCCACCGCTGGACACAGGCTTTTCCAAACGCTCGCTACTTTGCCCGATCCTCGGCTACTCGCATCCATTGCTTTAATAAATAATATAGATAGATAGATATGATGATTGAATACATAATATTTTATATAACATCAGCTTAGAAGCGCATTAGAAGAATTAGCACATTGTAGCGCATATGCAGTGTGCTATATTTTTAACAATTTTTAGCTTCCAAAATGTAAATCAAATCAAATCAAATCAAATAATTTATTTGTCAGACATATTGTAGTATAATCTACAAAGTTTTATCGATTAGAATATATTATTTAAGCGTAGATATTATAAACATACGTTTTTATTTATATTGATAGATAAAACGTTTACACAATTACTGTGCCCGACCGTTTAAAAGTAGGCCTATCCCATGCGTGAATAATATTTGTTTCTTAGTTGCATTGTTCATTAAACCTTTATTTTGCCAATAAATTTATTATGGAGTACTTACATTACTTAGAATAATGTTGTGTTTGAAACACAGTGACTATCTTAGCTAATATAAATTTAATATAGTAATTTGCTGGGTAAGCAACTTAGTAATATTTTAAATGCAAAAGTTCGTGAGGATGTTTGAATGAATGTTTGTAACTCTTTCACGATAAAACTAATGAACGGATTTAGATGAAACTTAATAGTAATATGGCTTATTGATTAGAATAAGACATAGGCTGCTTTTATAAGCTAATATACATCGTACCATGCGGGCGTAGCCGCAAGCGAAAGCTTGTTGTAAGACTCTTCATAACTATTTATTGTTGATCGTGAAACAAACGATAGAAGCTATGGACTAACTATTCCATTTCTTATGGCACTTCTACTTTTAAGAATATAATGATTATATTATAGTTGATTATATTATAGTTGACAAAAATGTTACTAGTTCATTCATTACTGAAAGTGCGGCCTCTTAGCCCGGAGCAGTTTTGGATCGGGGGCCCGTAGCCTTTTGTCAACCCTGCCGTCCTAGTGATAGAAGACACTGGTCATAGGAAAGTTAACGATTGCGATAACTTTGACTAACTTGTATGCAACAGCATTTGTTCTGCACGTCAGATATTTTTTTTATTTCGCCTCAACGTAAATGGCCTGTCGAGAAAAAATGCCGCAAGAAAGCCAACGGTTACATAAGCCTTCCTTAAACACTGTGTTAATCTTATTGTACTACGAACTATGTACTTCGTTGGGTTAACTGGTTTGCTGTTTTTGCTTAATTCTCAAATCGGACAAACTTTAGAATTTTCGGCCGTAGCTCGGGTAATTGTCGACCAACGATATTTCTATTAATTCCTGTACTTATCATTGTAGTAATTACTTGATATCTGCAGAGACATTTTTATTGTAAGTAGTGGAACGACTTTCCTTCTATACATCACTGCGGTCCAGACACGAACAAGTGTCGAGGTACACTACTTGTTTTTCACATTTTAATGTAGCACATTACATTTAATTTTATAATAGGATAATGATAAATATAAGCCGTGAAAATGCTGCGTCAGATAAACTGTTAGAGTGTTAGACGTAATACGAAACGTGACCAGATCGTTTACACTCATCGTGACATAAGCTTGTTTAGTCTTTGTATAGTCTATTACACTTATCACCAGACAAAGATAGTAGCAAAATCGAGTCATTATCAACGAATATAATCCCGTATCAATGTGATAAGGTTTTTTGTTTATGTGTTGTCTGCTTTTATATATCCGATATAATGCGCTTATCATAAATTGCGTTTTGACAATGTTTATCAGTGATTTACATCTAGCAATCGTGACGTTTGTTGGGAATTCCGTTGTTTTAATGCGCTTATCATTCTTATTCCACTTCGATTGGAAACATGCACGTAAGCCACATGGAAATCTATATTCTTAACTGCTAAGAAGCTTTTTATATTTATTGAATTGACTGTGGCGTACGCGGTGATTCCGTCAGAGTCAAATGTTTAAAAGAGGCACGTACCTATGTCGTAATAACATTTATTTTATCTTAGCAGTTTTCAGTAATACCTATGTAGTTTGTAAGTATGGAGGCTGGACTTCAAAATTTTCCAAAATGTTATGTAATAAAGAGTTAAAGAATAAAGTAACAGTTAAAACACAATTATTTTGTTTTTGGTTTTCAAAATTGCACCCTGTATAATTATATTTATAATTGGTTATTGGTTGAAATAATTGACATTGCTCTTGTAAATAAAAACAGATTATAATCATTTGTCTTAGAACCATTTTTTTTGATAGTAAAAATAAATATCAATATCATTCAACATGTTATGATACAATCTGCAGATAAGATACGACCTAGCGACTTTTAAGAAAATAGCGTATGAAACACAGATTACTAAATAGTTACCTCTACTATGATTATGTCACTTAGTGTTACAATGTCCCTGGGCGATGATGATCACTTCCCACAGGTGAAAATTTTGCTCGTTGGTTTCTTCACATCGTTTTGTTCATATTACCAACATGTCGCTCAAGCCTAGCTCGTCTGATGGTAAGCAGTTACCATCGCCTACAGCTTGAAACACGAGGCATGAGAGAGGCATCACACACGCGTCGCCGACCCGAAAAAAATAATTAAATAATCTGAATCAAATGGTAAGTAGTATTGTGTTTGGTTTTGATGCAACTAGTATTCAAAATATTCCGCTGCTATTCAAAAACCCGGAGGTCGTCGGTTCGATTCTCCTCTTGGGTCTGGTCGGTGGTAAGAATTATTCAGAGTCCGGCTTGCTAGCTAGTACCTAATAGTTTTGTCTGTGGTAAGAAAAAAAGTTTATGACGTGCAAAAGAATTTCTTGGTAAATCAAATTGCAAAATAATACTTTAACTTTGTGTTTCAGTAATGTTAATGTGATAGCCAGTGCACTTGAAATAAGGCTTACAGATTACAGGAGCCTAGAAGATGAATGTGAGCCTAGGTTATTAAGCGATGCGTCCGTCCTGGAAAAATGTCTCATATTCGAATAAGCTACGGGCCGCTCACCAACAGATGAGCTATTCACCAGCTGAAGTTGTACAAAAACAACTTTTCTCTATTCTAATTTACTATTTGAATAAATCAGTTAAAAATAAACTTCTGTATAATAGACATGAGTATAAATAGAGTGAACAGGTTCTCATTCGGACGGACAGACAAACGCATTGATTGCTTCTGACACCACGTTGTATTTGTATGGATCTCACACAATTATTGTAATTTGTTTACAGCTCTTTTAACCGTCGAATGTGTGGTTTTGTCGAGGTGATTGCGCGAAGGAAAACTACCGGTTTTCAATAATATTGATTGTGTAATTGTTCGAGTATGGAAAAATGGAAGCTAACAAGCGAATGTATTTTGGAAATAGACCTCCCGAGTCGTAATAAGCTGTGAGTCATTGACGCTCGTTCGAATCTTTTGTCATTAAACGTAGTTGAACTAAGAATTGTAGGACTACATTTTAACTGTGTCCACGTCTTTGCTTGTGCGCAATTTAAAATGTAATTAATGAACATTATTAAAGAAAATAGTAGTCTTGATTACGTCTTATCATAAAATCAGTATCTACCAGTTTTTGCTGCAGCTTATAAGGTATTGAAGAAATGCTTTTTTTTAAATTATTTCTGTTTTACACAATACCACATTTTTTCCATATTTCTGAAAAATTTAATATGAACAGAGGGATTATATCCAGTCAAGTGTTTTGCATAATATGACTGTCCATACTCCTAATGCCATCTAGCGGTGACAACTAGAAACATGGTAAAAATCCCATTTTACAATTGAAATGCTTACAAAAATGTGAATTCAGTAATAATTATGTCAGAAAATAAATCAGAAAACATAATATCTTGTCATATCGCCTCTTTGCATCGACAACGTGATATCGTCAATATAAAATACATTGGATATATCACGTTGTCGATGCAAAGAGGCGATATATAGATCGTGGTTTTATGTAGAGCCCTTTTTTTGCGGAGGAGAACGCATTTACGCTCCATAACCGCAGGCTAGCGAAGCCTGCGGTCGTGTGTGGGGCTCGAGACTAAGTCCCACTACCCATTAAACTCCCCCGGATTCCCCTTCACACCCAATTGGGACGAGCCGGTGCCAGCCTTGTGGCTATTGACCAGCCCTTATGGCGTTTGACTGCCCATCCCCGGGTATCCCATATAATGAAATAAAGCAATCATCAAAAACACTTGTACGTCACCAACCACCTTGAACGTCTGAATCGTCAATATTCACACGTCAGTCCGTCTGCAATCAGTGTTAACAAGCGGGCAGTTCCTGGTTCCCAGTAGCAGCCGTCGCGCACAACGGGTTGCGCCGGCGCAAAAACAACCACAATGGAATTTGCAACGTGCTAACATTCATCGCCGGACCATCTATCACAGAGTACGGTGTGGCCCAAGTACAGGTCGATAGCGGGTTTAGAGAATAAAGATGGCGCGATGGTGGCGTATTTGTGCTGTCTCAAGTGTAACATATTTTTATCATATAAAGTGCAGAGTCATCTTAACGTCTACTCAGAGGATACACCCAATAAACTGTTATATCCTTTTTATGATATTAAAAAAAGGTTTGATTATAAATATAACTATTATATGTATCATAAAATAAAATGTCCATAAATATGTAAATCGTTCTAACTAAACTAAATAAAAATTTGGTTATTTTATTAGTTTAACTTCTTAGTAGTTTTAGAACAAGGTTTGTACACAACAATTTTCACACATGGGAAACCGGAGCAGGCAGGTAGTAACTAGTAAGTAATAATAATTGCAGTGATGTATCCCTGTGTTAGCAGGACGCTTTCACAGAAGATTTTCATGTAATTTATTAAAAAGATAATAAAATTTCCGACTTAAGAGACTGATATAATATAGTGACAAATAATAAATGTTCATTGCTTTGTGTAACAATTAAAATATTGTTTTATACTGTCAAATCTGTACCCGCTCGTATCCCATCCCTTACGCCAGCTTCTCAAGACTGTAACAAACAGTTATTTGAATACAATCCCACAAACAAACACAATCACCCCGCTGTCAGTAGGCGACCGTGGCTCCATCCATCACGGCAAGTCCTCGCTCTTCCGTGTAAGAAGTCAACCACTTTTTACAAAACTTTTCAATCAAATCGAGAAATCGATTGGCTATTATACCACAGTCGTCATTCGTTATCCGAGCGTATTGTCCTGATCTTGTCAGGGAATACTTATGATCCAAGATTTGGCGAATCTAGTTATTATAGAGCGACAAACTTATCTGTTCCGGTGGCGGCGTCGCTACTGTCTATTTAGAACTGTCACTAAAATCGTTTTTGCATTGCATTTCACGTAGTTCCAATTTTGGCCACCGGAACAGATAAGTTTGTCGGTCTCTACATTGAAGGTGCTGCTGTCAAACGCTTCACCTGGTACTCTAAAATCACTAGATTAGTGAAATTACTGGGTATATGAGATCTAATAACTGTCGTCTCGGTGTAGTGGGCGCAGGGCAGTGCCAGACAGTAACTGCTTAGTTTTGCTTAGACTGTTTGGCACTGAACTGTCTATAGGCAAACGTGGCGCTTACTATCAGGTGTAAGATCTGATCGTCTTGTTACACATTGCAATAAAAAAAAAGATTCTAGTACATGGCCAAGATCTCGGGACCCTAGGTTAAATTTTATTGGGAAGTTAAACGATCAATTTTCTTACCTGATGGTGAGTGATCACTTCCGAATACAGCGTCTATTGTCTCAAATTCGTTTAGTATATGAAGGCAAGTGGAAGGGGAAAGAGTTTCCCGGTTGAACTGTCAGGTACCTTCTGCAGAATGGCTTTACCACACCAGCCGGATCAAGCAAATTTTGTGTTGGATTTTTGAAACACAGCTTGTATTTGTGATCGCCAGATTAGCCAGAGATTAAGGCAGTACCTATATTTGTATTAATGACTTGTTTTCAATGATAGACGCTACGATATTATTTGCTGTAACCCTTCTTTCCTGAAACGTTTAAAATGGATAGTGATCAATTTGGTCATGGCTATGTAGTTATTGTAATCTGACTATGGTCTTTGCAGGTTTCTTTACGATATCTTCCGTCATCTCTGACTTAGAGGTAACTAGACACATAGAAAATCCATTCGTACTAGGTACATCTTTGCATACATTCAAGACTTTTTTATAAACAAACTTTTCAATCAAATCGAGAAATCGATTGGCATTATTCCACAGACTACTAAATAATGTCCACCATTTACTAAAGTGTAAAGGTTATTAAATTTTGATAAGCAATTTGAGCCATTTGTTGAAAATAATGTTTTTATTTTGGTGATTGCGCACCGGTTGGTCGGTTGTCAATAGCGATTCATTTCATTATTGATGAATTGTGATGAATGTTTATTCGAAATGGGAATGTTTTTGAGTTTTAATCGTAAATGCAATAGGTAGTTACATATTGCGTTTATGATTTACTTATTATTCTGACATTTGTTATAAGTTTTCATAAAAAACCGTTTCATCAGCAACGACGACATAATTTCGATTGCTGAACAAGCACACTGATGAAATTGACCTGCATCTAACACACACAACACGGTACGGTACAACAGTTCCACAGAATACCTGTAATAATGGGAAAGCCCTAGGTTCTGCGCCTGGTGTTTCTTAACTATTATTATATGCTAAAATCGTAAGGATTGGCCACCGAAACATAGCTAGGAGGACAATATTTATTACTAGCGGGCGCCCGCGGTTTCACCCGCTTGGTTCCCGTTCCCGTGGGAATATCGAGATATCCTTTCTTAGCGGATGCCTTAATGCCTACGTCATAACATCTACCTGCATGCCAAATTTCAGCCCGATCCGTCCAGTGGTTTGGGCTGTGCGTTGATAGATATCTATGTCAGTCAGTCAGTCAGTCAGTCACCTTTGAGTTTTATATATATAGATTCCTAAACAAATGTATCCTAAACAAAATTAAGGGTTTCTAAATAACGTTTTTTTTGGAAAATTCACCCCTTTCGGTAACGTCACTGCGATTACAGCCGTAAAAAAACGTATCATTAAACTAACAGACATTTATTCAGCAACTCTATTATTATTTGTATAAGTCGAGGAACAGACCTTGCAAACATTCAATTCATTGCCAATTGACGCTTAATCCGCTTCGTTGGAAACGCGGCGTGGGATTTCGATTGGAATGCTTGAAATTCCATTAATTACAGGTAATATTATTAAAAAATGACATTAGGTAACGACAGGTTTTGTGATGTCATTGTTTTATCTCATGTTGTCGTTCACGCCTCCTTTTTTGTGCGAAGCAGAATGCGTAACCGCAGGCTAGCGTGGTATTTGACCGTATGTGGGACTCGGGACCATAGTACCATGACCCACTAAGCTCCCCCGGTGTCTTCTTCACACCCGAAGGGGACGAGCCGGTGCCTAGGGAGGATATCGTTCAAGTCTTCTCGATTCTGTTATTGAATGGAAAGCATTGATTTCCGGGACTAAGTTTAAATTCTACTTCAGCCATTCTAAAATGGCTATCTGGTTCCAAACTATACACAGTTTAATTTTTTTTATATGATTTTTAAATTGGCAGACAAGCTTGCAGCCCACCTGATGGTACCTTTAAGCGGCTTTATTCCATGGTATTGAGGGATACTTATTTAGCGGGTATATCCTATTTATTTCACTAAAAAATGCCACCAGGGGTGAGTTAAGAACCAACAGTAAGCAAAGAAATAATGTGAATACATGCGACTCAAAATGTGAGGTAAGGTATTAATATATAAAAACAACTTCCTTACTACGTTTGCAACAGGATGGACAGACAGACAGATATCCCAAGAGGCCAATCGGTCTCCACCGGGGTGGCCTGGGGTAGCCTGTGTTAGACATGGTTGTCCCAACCTAGAGTCTCTGTGATAAATGCTTTATTGATTGCTGTCCCTTACTGTTCAGCCTTTGGTAGATCTTGTAGAGATGACATTCGATGACGCTGTTGCTTGGTAGAGCTATGATAAATGTTTAACTGATTACTCTCAATGGAGTATACTTTACAATGACACCATGTGTAGAACCTTTGGTTAAGTTTTCACTAAACGATATTATGCATGGTTGTCGCTAGGTAGAGATGCAGTGATAAATGTTTAACTGATTGCCTTAATATATTTTTATATTTAAAAAAATCAAATTGTCCAGGTAGAATACCTTAAGGGATCCTCTACTGGAAAACAGTGCACATAGTTAAAATATTATTAATAAATATTGTATACCTACTAAAGTTAACATTGATTGTTGCTAGGTTTTAAAAAAATGCTCTAAATAAAGTAAACGTTAAATAGTAGCAAACTAGAGTTTCTCATACGGATAAATTTCCCTTTTTTAATGGTACTAGAAAACTTAACAACCAGTTTCGTTACCGTAGACCGTGTAATAGCATAAGTTCTTGAAAACAATTAGATAATCCGGTTGTCCGTAAGTGCTCCCGTCCGCGACAGCTCTTCAAAAGTTTGCAAAATGTTTGGGTACACGATCGGTTTATAATTGGTACCGGCTCATTAAGAGTAAGTGATCATTCCGTGACGCTATTGCGCAGTGGCGCCGCTCTGGCGGCGGTAATCGACAGACTCATTAGTTCATATGTTATTGTTGGTCTAGAACATTTGATGATCATTTTAGTGTTAATGGGAATGCACTTTCTCTTGCACTTGGTAGGCAGCAGATTAAGTGATTAACAATGATAAACAGGCACGTACACTTTCTTTCTTGTATCTTTTTTCATTAAAAAGACATCCAGATGTTTGTTATAGGTACTTTATTTAAGTATTTAATTGTGATTAGTTGATTCTGATATACGTTTCTTAGTTTGCAATCTGATTATGTAGGTATATTATGCGCTGATATCCGACAAAAAACATGCATATGAAATAAAGCGATTTGAATCTGCAATTGGATTTACATAAATCAATTATTAGCATTTAGGTACTTATTGTCCCTAATTTTATTCATCTCATCAGCATTTTGACGTTCTACCATTAGCAACGAATTAACTTATTGGTGTATAATAAATGTCGGTTTTTTAAAATAAATCCTTTATTTTTTTGCTCTACACTCATAAACTTCTTTGTTTATGAGTGTAGAGCAAAAAAATTTTCAATTTATGCTTCAAAAATATGTTATTAATTTTCTTCCACCCTTTGCATATTATAAATATAAATATTTTCACGTGTGTTTATCTCTTGCAGTTGACTTCTATGACACCATCGGGTTGAAATGTGATCAGCGTGTTGAACTAAAATGTAAGTAAGTAGCCTACAATTTTCTAAGCACTTCTATTCTGACAATATACTTACTATGGATATAATAATGCATAGTGCAATTTGACCACACAACCACAACTTTAAAACCACATTTTATAAAACGACTGGTACCTATCTTCTAACCAAACAATTTTATCATAATTTTATCGCGAATATGCTCTGGCATTGTACGTGGGTCGGGTGCTGCGCGGGATGGCGCACCACCCAGAGCTGCTGCGCTGCCTGCAGCTGAGCGTGCCGGACCAGTACGTGTGGCGGCGGCGGGGCCCGGCGCTGCTGGCTGTGCCCGTGCCCAGAACAAATCTGCTGGCAAAGACGCCCCTGGTCCGTGCACTTAAGGTGCTAAATAAGGTACATGAGAAAATTGATATTTTCTCATGTTCTTTGAGGGAATTCGGAGTATGTACCTTAGATATCATTAGTTTTAAGGAATTAAAGTAAGGATGGCCACGCTATCGAATTAGGTTATGATACCTGTAATGTTAGCGTAGGATTTTTGTAAATAAATAAATAAATCATATAAAAAAGCAAACGTGGGAGTCAGTACACTTAAAATCAAAGGCTCGAAGATAAGATGAGCCTACAGTCTGGCAGCACTTTGAGCGAAGCTTCCTGTTGAAGTGTCCCTCAATGGAATAGGCCGCAGTGGTCGCTTACCATCAGGTGGGCTGCGTGCCTGTCTGCCAACTGATGTGGTATAAAAAAAAGGCTCTCATATTCAACTAACATCTCATTGAATGCCACTTTATGCTACCAAAACATTTGATAAATTGACTTACTATACAATATATAAAGCTGGCCTAAAAATGATTTTGATTACAATCTCACTTCAATAAGTCTACACTAAGTTATTTTCTTTGGAAATAATTAAAGATTGATTGAAACTTGAATTTCCACTCTCTCCTGCCTAAACTGTAGATAATTTGACAAACCATTTTCTGCAAAGTGTTAACGCTACAAAGTTTTATCTAATTCTTTATTTGTAAACGCCAATTAGTTTAGTGACACTTTGTCGAAGTTGCATAATTTCTTGATTGTTGTTACGTCAATAACGACATAGTTGCCAGTATATCTGTATTTTATAGAGTTTATACGCATTTAATGACTATAACAACAGTTTTTTTCATTAACTGGATTGGTACTGTCTGGATAATTTTGGAATATATTTCTTATTTAAAGAACGCTTTTATCCGGTACTGATAAAACATTTCAAGAACGTTCTTTGAAATAGTTTTTTTTGTTCTGCTTAAAGTATGCTAAGAGGACGTATTCTAGGCTTTGACGGAAATTATGGTGCCGGAATCCAATGAATCCGAAAGTCTAACTAACCGAATAAAAAGCACGAAAAGCAATTCGAACAGAGTAGTTTTTATAGGGAATTATTAGTTACATTGCACACCGAAGTGGCGCCACAAAAAATTCCCATGCTAATTTCAGGATTCAAACGTTTCAATTTAATTTTTCTTATGCTACAGTGCAAACGTGCAAACAATGGTGAAGATTCAAAATTCATTTTATGTAATCCTCTATGTCATCTGCATTTTTTAAATAAATTTTGGCCTATGTGATTAAAATATTATAATATAATAATAATGAGTTGTAACATTTCTTCTCAATCAGAGGTCACGCGTCCCTCTGCGACCATTTAAAGTGGCCTACATCGTCACGGCGGCGATTACCGCGGAATCTCGTCTAAATGGTTTGTTAGTCAACAACTGCTAATGTGAATTAAATGGCTATTTCCATGAAATAAATCGATTGTTTTCATCGGTTTCGCTGGCCGTGCCGCGGGTCACGTAGGCCTCGTCCCGAGAGCCGCACTGATGGCCAAATGATTGTTAATTAATTGCCGTTAATTAATTTTTAATGTCGTGTTGGCGCGTACGCTGATTGACAACCTCTTGCTCAAGTTTTCCTGGTGCAACGGAACCAAATATGCGACACTGATTAATCTAATATCTCCTTAATTTAAGGCGCGAGTCCCCAAAATTCCGGGCAATGTAGAAATATTCCTAGCTGTCTCATTACCTTCAAGCCATAGTATAATTATGACTTATGAGTACTGCTCAAGCTTTCAATTTGCGAACATACAAATTCCTGAGACTACCTAAATACCCCGTTAGTCCGTTGATTTTCTTCCCAGTGTCTTCATTAGGGGATATAAGTTATTCCTCCTGCAAACATAAAGACATAATTTTTGACTATCAGATGGACATTTTTCTGGGATTCCCTCACCGTCGAATAGTTTCTTCAGGATTCCTCAGGTGTCTCACAGAATTTTCTTTGCCTCTTTATGGCGATAAACGATTACAACGGGGCATGATGAGAAAACCCCTGTTCCCTCTTTGAGCGAAGAGCAGCGTCCTCTTTCAGGGCGCCGAAAGTTCAGCACATGGCCATTGGCCCTGCGTTCCCCAGGTTCAATGCAACGGTGCAAATCGCATTTCCTGTGATAAAGAAATTCTGAATGTCCTTATAATGTCCCATTTATTTGCGAAGATCTAACTTTTGATCATAAAGAATTTTCAATTATTATTTCAATTTAAGTCTCGGCAGTCTAGTGGTTTAAATACCTGATCATGATTTATTTCCATGAGTTTGTGCAATTTTTTTAGAATTTTGCTTGGATTTGTAATCCCGCATTTTCAACGATTGTATCCCATCCGGCCCGGTGACTTTAACGGTATAAATCACCTAAAAGAGCTTTTGACCACTGCTCTATCTTCTGTGAGACATTTTCCTGTAAACAATGTATGGAATAAATAAAACTATTTGTGTCTATCTGTGATGCATCTAAAGGCCTGATGAGGTCGTTAACATTTTATCAAATTACTGTCATAAAAATATTTTAGTTATTTAAAATTGAGATATATGTTGCATTGCATTAGTATCGAATTGTTTGGGTGTCAATAAATGTTGAAACCAATTTTTATATGTAAATAAAATAATTGCTAATTCGAAACACAATCAAACGTTCAAAAGTTCTAAAATAATAATACCTCTATTGACATGCAAAAGTACTCAATACCAATTCCAATTGCAGAAATAACTCGTTATAGCTGAATGAATCAATATTTTTGCCTACGTGACCTATTAAGCATTCTAATCAATTAACCACTAGAAATGTTAATGGACAATATTTTGGTTACGAAACTTAATAATTAGTACCAATACTTTGTACAACATCGATTAACCGCTAACAAGTAAATGCGATCACTTACGAAACGGCGTGAATTAACTGAAGAGCTCTTTGCAAACCCTGACCTCGCAATCTATTAGCAAAACAACTATTTGTGAAATTCGCCTAATTTGTTATGCAAATACAACTAAATGCGATAACATTGAGTGATATTGCTGTTGTCATACATACATGTCATGTTTTTGTATTCGTAACTTTAACTAACCCAATAGTGAAATTACTGGGTATTTATGAGACCTGATATCTGTCGTCTCGGTGTAGCGGGCGCAGGGCGGTGCCAGACAGTATCTGCTTAGTTACTGTTTGGCACTGAACTGTCTGAGGGCAGACGTGGCGCTTACCATCAGGTGTACGATCTGCTCGTCTTGTTACACATTGCAATAAAAATCAGTACTAACATCCCATCTGAATTATTTTCATCATCATCATCATCTAAATCTCATAAACTCAAAAATCCTTGCTGTGTCTTAAACTGTCAGCGTCAAAAATGCGGTCAAATAAATAAATCTGCAAATTGACATGACACATTTTTGCGTAGCAGAAACCGTTGAAGCACCATAACCGCAGAATGAAACGTAACTGGTTTGCATCTGCAGGTCCACCCAAGCAGACTTCTTTAAATGTCACAGAGAACCGCACACTATCACGAAATAAAAGGGTGGCTATCGGCATCGACCACAAAGACTATCGACATTATCTACTTCTATTTTTTTAAATCCATGAGAACTAAGCGTTATCGCAGGATAAACAGCTAGCCTATCTACTTTTCCAACGTCTATTCTATGTGTCATCATCACCAACATCATTTCAGCCAAAAGACGTCCACTGCTGGACAAAGGCCTCTCCCTAGGATCTCCAAACCGATCGGTCCTGCGCCACCCGCATCCAGTGGATTCCGGCGATCTTTATGAGATCATCGGTCCACCTTGTGAGAGGCCTACCACGGCTGCGTTTCCCGGTACGTGGCTAGCACTCGAGGACCTTTCTGCCCCAACGGCCGTCAGTCCTCCTTGCAATGTGTCCTGCCCACAGCCACTTTAGGCTCGAAATTATTCGGGAAATGTCAGTGATCTTGGTCTTTGAAATTTTATGTGTGCAGCAAATTAAATCGTGTATGAGGAGGTGTGAAAGCAAAACAGACAGACAGACCTTTCTAACATTAGTAAGGATTGTACTTACCATTAACATGCAACTGTCCTCTACACAACCTACAAATTCGTCCATTTAACCCGTTCATTAGTTCCTCTTCTTGTTTTGACAATTCTGTTTTAATTAACATTGATTCGACTCCGAACTCTGCATTTTAAATTAAGTATTACATGAAGTGAAATGTTAATTTATTTTCGTAATGTAAAACAGTGTCAACTAATTCAAATTACATAATGTCACATGATTGTATTGTATTTGTTTATACGACTGTCTCAGTATTGGATAAAAGAAAATAGTTATTTGTTATACAAGAGTGCAAAGTTGCTTTTTAACCGCGTGTTCAATTTTGATGACCGAGCAAGCGAAGGATTCTAAAATTGAATCACGAGCGCAGCGAGTGATTCAAAATTAGAATCCTGAGCGTTAGCGAGGGAATCAAAAGAGCACGAGGTGAAAAATCTTTGCACTCGAGTGCAACACGTAACTTTTCATTCCACCTCAGCGAGGAAATGACTAAATGCAAAAAAAAGCAAATTGAAAAAAGAACACCAAGAAAGTTCCGAGTCTGAGTTTTTAACAAATTAAAAAAAAGTTGTATGATATATTCGGCACCATAGAGGTAGCAGTAAATAGGTTTAATGTTTTTTTTAATTCACAAACTTAGTGCACACGATGTTCTAAATTCAATTTACTTTATCCTCTAGAGAATAAAAACGGCTTTTCCACTCAGATATTGAAGATTAAAAATACTCTTTCCGAGATGGTGGGATGAAAAGGTTTTTTGTTGAAATTCGTAGTAATAGGTTAATTGGACGAGTTAAATGTCTGCGAGAGCTAAAATTGAGCTATAAACCAATACATGTACGTCATAGTGGTCTCCTTAACTCTCCTCTGGGAATAGAGAACAGTGGCCGAGGCATTAAAGTCAGGTATAAAACCATGGTCGTGAGTTCGACTCCCGCCACGGGTCTAGTTCGTGATAGGACTTGTTCAAAGTTCGAAACACTGCAGTTGAAACATACCGTCATAACAGCTCTGACCCTATATTCTGGCAGCATTAATGTCGGAGCTGAAAGGAGCCAGTAAACTGAAAAATAGGTGGCATGAACAAATCTTGAACCTACTATATGACAATAATTCTAGGATGTTTAATAAGTGTTTGTGCTATACAGCATGCTGATTATCATGTTCTCTGTGAAAAATGTCGGTCACCCATCTTGATACCATCATGCTTTTCAACAAAAAAAAATTATACATACTATTTTTCATACTTTCCTCTATCCTAGACTGGAAGAGATCGCTATAAGCGATAAGTCTGCCTGTATTGTACAGATTTATTATGTTACATGTTTTCCTATGTTTTGTGCAATAAAGAGTATCTATCTATCTATCTATTTGCCACCAACAATTCCAGAGATTGTCCAATAGAATCTAGTTCAATTAAATGGCTGAGTGAAGACATCAACGATATTAAATACATAAATCGTGGTCCACCGGCGAGGTAGGAAGCCGGTGGCCGGGCGATGTTTCTCAAGCAAACCATTATGCTGATGAGGATGTGTTCACTTGAGCGACAATTGTTGGCTGGCACTCCTGTACCGCATCCTTCGCTCTAGCCCCGGCCACCGGCGCTCAAACTGTGCGTACAAGATCTACTAGCAATTTCCCTTTAAAAGTAAATTAAAAGTAAGTAAGTAAAGTAAAAGTAAAGTAAATTGGATCAGGACCATCAGGAGTCATGATCAGATCTCTGGTGTATCGTAATTATATATTATGCTATCAGGCAACGATTACTTTGCTTGCGTGATGCAGTATTCTATAGGTACAACTATATAATACATAATCGTAATACAGCGACAGGTATCATCAGTTATTAGAACTGTTAGTATCGAACGGGTAGGTACTTAATAAATAAGTACTGATTAAGTTATAATGATTAAGGACTGATTTAGTTATAGTTTTTCCAACCGGGAACTTTTTTCGCCAGGCTCCATAATCGTGGTTGTGTTTTGTTTGGTGAAAGTGCTAATACTATTTCTTCTAATCCCTCCTCCCTATCTTCCTTAAACCCCTTTACCTTCCCCCTTTCTTCTTTTTTCTAAGGCTGGCTACGCATCTGATACTGTGACCATGACCACTAAAATGGCGTGTCACAGTGTAACAGTCCCACAAGTAACTGCAGTAATGTAATGGTCATTTGATATAAAAAAACAGTTATACTCGTATTTCTAGTGATTGATAAAGACAGGTAAAGTTTGACAAACAGTCCGAAGTATATTAAGGAATGTGACAACAATTGTGTTCCGCGTCGCGCGGAGGCGGAGGGGCCGCGGGGCGGGGGGAGTGTTGTGCCTCCCCCCTCCGACACGGTGCAATTGACTTACAATGCGGCTACAAATGGTACCTCTAGGCATGGTCGAGAGGCTGGTGCTCTCTTTATATGAAAGAATAATGTAGTTTCCTTATCTACATATAATTTGATTCTATGGGACCTTCGGTTGTTTTTTCGCATATATGTCCGAGTCCGATGTATTATGTGATAACCGTGTATTGGTCATACAGGAAGTTACTAGCTTTTATATATGTACACCAGTCCTTCGAGTGATTATTCGAAGGGATGTAATTTTCTCCGGAGTAAATAGTAGTCTTTGTCACTTTACAGCTCTCAAACTTTTTTTATACTATGTCAGTTGGCAGACAGGCACGCAGCTCACCTGATAGTAAGCGGCCACTGCGGCCTATTCCATTGAGGGACGCTTCACCTACATAGAAGCCCCGCTATCCCCATATTTTAATTACACCATGGAAACTCCTTGGATTATGCCGGCATAAAAAGCAGTAACATATGTCTCTTACCGAGGTCTAGTTTATGCCTGTACCAAATTTCGTAAATCTGACTTTGGGAGCTGAAGCACTCTTCAGCTACCAAAGTCAGACATAGGCCACTTTCAAAAACAGATTCCTGCTAGATAATGTCGTGTAGTCAATCCGGGTTAAGGCGCAATGTGTAAGGTGCTATGGATACTCGTACGTCCGCCTGCAAGCGCAAAGGCGCACGCGCCGCGTCTAATCGCCTGCGCTGCGCCCGCGCACTCGACGCGTTGATTAACTAGCTAGTGACGCGCTCCGCTGCTGTCGAGAATCGATATATAATATTTTGATGCGTAATTAGCTTTTTACACCTTTAGTTTAGTGTAATTCTTTCTTTAATTAACATTAAACAAGTTATACCAACAGACACGACACCTTGCCTACTTAAAGGGAAAACATTTCGTTAGTTTCAGAAACAACTTGAGAAGTAATCGCGAATGACGTGGTAAGCAGTCAAACAAGTTAACTAATTCGTATTCAACAAAACTTTATGATGCGCACAGTTTTTATCGAACCATAAATTGTACTTTATGCAGTAGATAACAATAATATAAAAATTATATTTATGTGTTGTAGCAACGTTCTGCTATCTTTTAGAAAAAAAGGGCTGGCTCGACAAGGGGAAATACCTACATCCCTCTCACAGAATACCAAGAAGAAATATGAAAAGAAGTTAAACTATTGCACTTCGTTAGGTGAGTGTGGATGTCACTGAAAAGAATGTGCTAATAATATAAATACCTCTGCATAATCGACCTCCTCAAATAAAGGACATTGACCATCTATGTATGGACGTTGGACCAAGTGCCGCCCAACATTGAGACATAGTGCACAATGTTCCTTAGATTAATACTAGTAGATAACTCAAAGCGCTTCAAAATCTATCCCAGGAGTTTTAAGAAAAAAAAATATTGAATGTAGAGGTCTTACATTAACAAAAATCATAACCAACAGCTTATTTTGAAAATAAAAGAGTGTATAATTAAACAATGGATTTATTTGAAAAAAAAAAATGGTTTACAGAGATGATAAACATAACAAAAATTATAATTACCTTATTTTATAATACCTCATGTAGGCACTAACATGTCGTCTAGGTAAGTCTAAGATTATTGTATCTAAAAATAATGCAGAACGTCTCACGTCTTGGTGCCTAGCCCCCCCCCCAAAAACCAAACTAGGCACTAATCCGTTATTTAGATCCCTGTAATACGAGCAATGCTCTGTATAGGACTAAATAATTGGTGTGAGTGGTCCAGGATTTATTTATTTATAAATCCGTGGCAGGATTTTTTTTATTTTATATTTTTTTATAACTATTCATGTAAGGAAACAAATTAAAGTGTTCCCATGCTTGGGCAGCATTTGGTCCAGAACCGGTCATTCTCCTTTAGGCGATGTGGCTGCACTAAATAGGAGAATAAAACTACAAAAGGAATTTTTCCAAAAACCGTGTTGCAACCTTTACATCAGAAAATCCAACTGACAATCAAATAATAAAAAAAGCATCAAAAAAATATAAAAAAGTATAAAAACAAACAATATAAAAAAGGATCGTTCAGCTGCCGATTCCCAACATTATATATTATCATCGATAGGCGTTGTGTCCCGCTCTATTCCCCTGATTGAGCTTTCCTCTTTAACAAAGCAAACAATTTCTACTTGAGACTTAACCACTTCATCTGTGCATGTCTCGTACTGGAATTGGTTTTTTATTAGTTCTTCGAATCGATGTTACTGCATATTAACATTACGTTTTCACGCGTACGGTCAGCAGCAGAAGTAAACGATTTTTTTAACTCTATTACTCTTTTTGTCGTTATAATAACATCTTGTTACTACCTTCGGACATAGCTCCAGTTTGTGATTACCAGCCCACTCTTGGCAATCATGGCGATTATGCCAGGATGTATGGAGGAGGCCTGTGCGCTGCCGTGGAAATAGGCTGGTAATACCTAAAGATATTTCAAACACTGGCGTTTAAAAAACCAAAACTAAGCAGAGCTTGTCCTGTTGGTTTTAAGTTACTTAAATATATATTTTTGTTGATATACAAGTATCACATCAAAAACCCCCGATCAAAACTGCCTGTGTTAAGCATATGCTTATGCACACAATGTAAGAAAGTAGGTTATTCAATTAGCTTTGTTTTGATACAATTAACGATTTGAGATAACACAAATACATTCCTAATTAAATAAATTAAAACATCAAGTCATAGAGTATTAGTAAAGTATCAGCATGTTTAATGTCGCACTTATTTTAATTATTATTTACTAGCCTTCCGCCCGCGGTTTCACCAGCGCGTAAATTCTTTTTTCAAATATCCCCCCCTCTTTCCCCCACATTTCCGGGATCAAAAGCACCCTATTTTCACCGGGGATAGTATAGCTCTCCAACAATGAAAGAGATATTCAAATCGGTTCAGTAGTTTCGGAGCCTATTCAATACAAACAAACAAACAATCAAATCTTTCCTCTTTATGATATTACATAGTATAGATTTATTTATTTATAACACCAATCCTACACTGATGGCAAAGGCCTGCATCATTGAAATCAAGTCGGTGTCCTAATAATGAGGACTTACTTAATGCGATTTAGTGAACACAATCGGGTTGTGCACTCCAAAACGTTAGTGTTGCTGTATCTGAAAAACTGATAACTATTACTTATTTTATTTCCCTTTTGTGCTCGTTAGCACTACTTACTTTTCGACTGGTAGAGAATGCCATTAGGCATTAAGTCCGCTTCCCTTATACATATTTATAATAGGAAATATACTGTGGACATGAAAATGTTAAAAATGAATTGTTCGTTTGAAAATAAAAGCAGGAATAAGGGTAGACAATGGTTAGAATCCTTTATTAGAAGCGTGAGATTTGACGAGTGTTTTAAACGTAATTGTTTTAGAGACAAACATGGGGACGTGCAGCCCTAACCGCGAACCGAACCCGTAATTATAGCCTCAGCCGTCGTATTGATCCCTATTGATCACTCCACTCCACTTAAAATCATGCAATTTTATAACATTTCTATCTAGTTTCAAGTTTAAATATTTATGCCTATAACTTGATCACGCACAGTTTAGTATTCTACAATTTTTTTAAGTAGTGGAGTTGGGTTTCTGTGTTCATTTTCTGGGTCGCGACAATTTCATTTTTAGGTCATATCTCATTGAATTTGGTAAAAGTGGTGATTGAGCAGGTACTCACCACTGTATCACGCTGAGTTGATCCTAATGGTAGCAGAATCCTTTTCAGCATAACATTGAGGACAACATTTGTCTACGTTTTATGTAATCTGTATGTGTATGTATCTAAATTATCTAAAAACTCGTACAAATTGAAATAGAAGAATTACGTGTCGTATTATTTTATAAATGGTAACTAAAAAATTCCTTACAAATATCTCAACATAAGGACAACAAAGATCACAAAGAAACTACATTCCATATTAAGTCAAATCATCGCACAATCCGTCTACTCAGAGCCAATTCCCGGCGCATTAGGGCCCATTGTCGCCCACTATCGCCTAGCCCATCTGCGCAGGCGCAGGTCAAACGACGCCGTCACAATACGTCACAACGTCATCGCGCGTTCCACGCATCTGACAAATTTCGACAACAATCGTAAGGGTTAAATGGATAACGTCTTACTAATACGAGCATCGTGAAAAAATTATGTGGAGTGTGTATGGACTCTGATTAGATGGTTCCGTATTATTTGTAAAGTAGTTGAAGTAGAACCCACGCCTAGCATAATATCCCTGGAGGTTGTTCAATTTCTGCCTAGCATCGGATTGGTGGTAATTTTTAACATTGGAAATGTTTTTTCGATCGTGTTGGTAGGGGGCCAATTTCAGTGAAAGTGCGACATCGCTCTGGTGTCGTTAATTTTGGGGTTACCTGGGTAAACAAGGTGTCAAAAGACGCATCTTGGCGAGGTCTATAAGACGATGAAATTTTATTTTGAAAAATTCAAAAGCTTTTTCGAAAAAGTGCAAAAATGTCGAAAAATGTTGTGATTTTTTACGGTCTTCTCAACTTAAATCAACAATTTCTCAAAAACGAAAAACGATAGAGACAAAATTAAAAAAAGGTATCGGGGTAATTAGTTGGGCTACAGTTTACAAAAAAACCGGACCTCGCTATCTATAACCGTTTAGGTGGTAGTAGCGCCCTTTTTATCGGAGTTGTCCGGCGCGTGGACTGGTGAGTCACGTAAAGTATTGATAACGGTTGGCCCAACTAGCACCGTAGCGTTAAAAAGACTCTCACATGAGTTGTATAAAGGTGTTCGTTGAGAATTAAATACTTAAGATTACCTGTAAAAGAGGCGTTACAGAGTCCTCTAACACCCTTATAACCACGAAAAAGGCCCACGACTTTGAGAGTAAAAGCTTTAGTTAAGCGTATAAAGTGGTGTCATCGAAGTGCTTAATAGAGCGGTGTCATTGAAGTAAACCATGAGAACTTATTTGTTTTATTGTCCATTCCAAATATCATTATCGATTGCGTGATGTACTGATAAAGCAAATATATTTTTCTAAGATAAATTGTTTGACACATGAAGTAGAAAGTTCCTTCAAGTAAAAGACTATGTTGATTTTTTACATAGTTCGTCTTCTTGAACGTAGGAATAGCGTGGCTTGGGTAATGCTGATGATTCCACATCTGGCGGACGAAAGCGTGTGTGCAAAAGGCGAAAAAAACTGAGCATTGTTAAAGGGTGTAGTCCGCTTATAAAAAATAACGTTACTCGACGGTACCTGCTACTAACCCTTGTGTATCACTTGCGCAAAGAGATGTTTTCATTATAGTTTGCCCTATCTAAGTACATTTCCAATGTTCCAGAAGGTCGTGAAAGGCACGAGATCTGTGAATTTTTTTCGACAGGCTTGCTATTAGCTTCACGAAATCGCAAAAAAAGACATAATTTCGACAGATTTTAGTCAATAAATTACTCATTTAAAATGTTTGCTTCTGTGCGCTTTTTTTATAAAAGAAGAAGGCAAACGAACCGGTGTAAACACTTATCATGATAGTCAGTTATCACTACATCCCTTTGCGACTTATTTCTTGGATGCGTTGTCCACTTATGAAAAAATACTATGGAGAGCGGAAAAGGGATGGTGATGAGGAAGAGAGAAGAAAAGAATGGCGAATCGCAATAGCAAAGTTTGTACGAAGGTCTTTTGTGAGCTTTTGTAAGCTCTGTGCTGTTCTGAAATCCATGAGCTGAATAATTTAAAAAAAGCAAAAAGATTTTACCTCAGAAGGAATTTATTTACCCCACACCTTTACTGAACCCTAAAAACGAACAAAACTAGCCTCTATTTTGAAAAACATAAGACGTGAGTATTGAAATGTAGTGTTAAGAGTGGGGTAAAAGGCCCAATTGTCGATACGAAAGGGCTATAGAACGGCGGCGCGTTTGATGGCGTGTCGGATGTCTCAATCGACCTGCGCCTGCGCCGATGTCCTCCCACGCGGCCCTATTCTGTTGATAGGCTTTGTGGGATGTTTTCCGTCAATGGGACAATGGTTTGTTTTAATGCGAGAGTGAAACATTACACGGGGCGGTTTTTGGGAAAAGATGGAATGTTGAGTGGATCCAATAATGGTGTTATTAATTAAATTAAATATATTATGATTACTCCATGATTAGTCAATCACAACAAGCATCATAAAATACATTTTAAATAAGATAACCAAACCAGAAGTGGATCTTTTTTGCAAAGTAATTGGTTTACACCAATAACTTTGTAAATAATGGGTTAGTATGGAGTAGGTAACCCTTTATTTACTGATTTATTATTATAGATCTACTAATTACAAAATAAATAATATTCTTTGCTTCACAGTTAACTTAGGCTAATATTTCAGGATTTCAACACTTCTCCTTTGGTCTTCAACATTTGTGAAATTTAACCTACTATCACAGGTTATAGAACACATTATAAATGTACGCCTTATTAAGATTATAAAGTATTATGAGCTACTTCATAATTATTAAGACTTTAAGTATCCTTCGGCCTTCTAATGCAAAAAAGGAGTGTCGTAATTACGCAAAACGTGTAATGAATATGTGACAGGAAACAGCAGATGTAAGTGTTTATTAATCATCACTCATGAAGTCTGACTCGGCGATGTTTATCATTGATCTTGGGCATCGCAAGAAACGAATGACTAAAATAGTGGAATAATGATCAACATTGAATCATTAGTCATAGCAAACGTAGATACGTATACTCCTTCCCGCCTACAATTTTGTTGCGATTACGTTCTGAATAGTGCTGATATTTCAAGATAAAAAGCAATACATAAAATTACGGAAGCACATTGCAAAGCTTTGTAGTGAAATCAGTCTATGGTGACCGCTTACAAATGGGTTAGATATTATGACGTGTGTGTCTGCCACCTAAACTAGTATGAAAACATGATAAAAAGTATAAAAAATGTATCAAAAACGCATACGTTCATACCGTCACGCCTTTTTCCCGTAGGGGTAGGCAGAGACCAACTCCTTCCACTTGCTACGATCCTGGCTCACAACTATTGCTTCCTCCACATTCATAAGTTTTTTCATGCATGCCCGTCGGTTTAGGGTACTCTTGACCTGACCTTTCCTCAGGACGTCACCTATCTGGTCCTGGAATGTCCTTCTAGGCCTTCCCCTTCCAACGAAACGAATTGTTGAAAAATAAGTCATACTCTATGATTCTTTGTTTTATCATTAATTTCCTACCATTGAGCTAATATTAGTACGTCAGTACATAATATTTCTATGTTTCCTACAAATATGTTACCCCATGTAGTTTTAAAAATATGTGATACAGATTTTAATGAATTTGGTTGCTTAGCCTCCAGAATAGCGACGCAAGATAACTCACGAAGTAATTTATACACATACAAGACTTATTGGATTATACGTCCTTTAATGCCCACAATTATGTCTTTGAAAGGAATAACCGGCGATATCCGTGTTACCAGAACAATAAACATTATTTAAATGCTAAGCTCAAAACTTAGAAACCACACATTGTAATATCCACCTTAATATGTTCTAATTAAAGTTTGAAATCATGAAGGCATGAGTTTTAGGGCCAAAGGGTCCGATAATTGTCATCGCCGCTTTAACCCTGTCGTCGCTGTTGATTTATAGCAAGCAATTTGTTGGTCGTCCGTCTGTCGGTAACACGGTGTTATGTTGTTATACAAACATGCGTCGGCGCAGGTACCTCCTCAGTCTTTGTGTTTACGCCGAATGATGGATTTAAACTGACAGGATATGATCCCATCAATGCTTAGTATGTTATATACTTAATATCTGTCTTGGATGTTTTGTAACATCTTTTTAACAAAAAAAAAATTGACGAATAGGAACGGTGCTTAATTGCCCATATAGGAATCTGTTACTTTTAGGATATAGTCAGTAGGGATACTACACAAACAAGAACCTCTCATACCCATAATTAGGTGCCATTGATTGACTGAAACCAAATATTTATTCTTTTTCTACTATAACCTTACCACATAAAACTGTATAGTGATATCATTTATCTGGAAATTGTATTGATAAATTTTAGCTGTTGAAAAAAGTTTCTTGTCGGTTTTTTTTTCCAAAATAATAAATATAATGTCACATATCTTTATTTATCCCCAAAAAAAGTAGCTAAAGAACTTGTGTTAGGTGTTTCAGTATTAACCAAGGTACGACAAGACGACGTTAGAACCATAGTGATCCAAGTGACATTTTTGTCAAAATCGATATTTTGTTATAAACATCCCAAAAAAATACATATTTTTCATGCCACACTGATTCAAGTGCTTTTTATAGCAATTTTCATAAGCAAACTCATATCGGTCACTTTGGAATAGGTTACCCTATTCCTTACTTATTTATTTACTGATTTATTATTATAGTTCTACACATAGGACAATTTCAGGAACAAGTTCAAACACGTTTCCCTCATTTTCTCAAAAAGTTGAAAATGTGACTTGGATCACTATGGTTCTGACGTCGCTATTATATATATTTAAATAAATAGAACAAAATATAGAGATTGAAAATTAGATAGTTGGTCAGCATCCCCTTCTGAATAAGTGTAATTTGCTACACCATGTATTCCCCTTGAAAGGATATTTTCGGGGCCCTCATTCGCTGACTTATACTTGCAAGAAATGTAATCTAATAAGGTTTTAACCCTTCTCCGGCGAGTGCGCGCGCATAATCCCCGTCGACGAGCCAGCGCGCCGGAACGCGCAAATTGCACAACAAAGACGAAACACATCTGCACCGGCGCTCGCGCACACTTGCATTTTACATCTTATCACCTTGATATTACGGCACTAAGGTCGGGAAGATTTATTATTGATATAAGATATGTTTAATAAGTGCAAAAGGATGCAACAGCGCGGATAAATCCGACTTGAGTGTCGTAGGGTGGCCATAAGTTCAGGAGAAGAGGAGAGGTTTTTTGTTGGTTTCAGGACTTTTTAGAGTCCTAATGGCTGGTCTCTACAGGTGAATTCTGGCAATATTCATGTAGAATTCAGTATGTAGACTTGACACCATGAATTAAGTGTCTCCCTATGGAACCGCAGCCAGTAAGGGGAAACTTAACTAGGTAAGATCGCTTAATATCCTACCATACTCTTCTTTGATCTTCGAGCCTTTAATTATAAGAACACTGGCTCCACAATAATATTTCCATTACACAGGCAAAACCGTTATTTTTTATAGGTGGAACCAATGTTTCTAAGGATTAAGACCGATATTGGAGAACTGTTCTTTTCTACAGAGGACAATTTAGCTACCACAAACCAAGTGAAAGATGCTAAAGCATTTCGAGCAGTATACTAGCAAAGCAATGGTCGGTACAACGTCTCCCAAGGCAGATTTACACAAATAATAACAGAAATTAGCGGCGAAATACGACGGCTACTACTGTAATCTGCCTCGTAAAACAACCGGGGCGTTTCATTTCGCCGTGTTTACTCCAAAACCTGTTGTTGCGATCACGCCGGATTACTACCTGGATGAAAATGTAATTGAAATAATAAAGTCTTGACCTAAGTGATGGTTCGAATGACAACTTTCTTATCAAAAAAATAATTGATTGACTAAAGGTTTTGATGGTATTAACGAATTATTTGAAACGATTTCTTGGAACCTTGCTGTCTTATTTTAGAGTGCAAAAGTATTCTTGAGAGACTTACATGAAATGTGAAGTCGAAACAATTTGTTCATTCAAGTTTCAGGAATCAGTTTTTACGAAAAATATTTAGGACGATAATAAACCCTTTTATATAAATAATATCTGGCTTTTCAGTCAGTAGTTGTACTATTTCTATTTCAACTCTATAAACAAGTGCGATTTTTGATATAGGTAGTGAAGGTTACTACTATCTTGCCCCACTGGGCACAATAAATATTCCCAGACATAATCCAGAAACCCGAGCACCCTACTCATTGCCAAAGAGGTCGTCCTAAAGGGCTGTAACCTCCACCATCCTCGGATGAGAACCATACGCCATTCCAATATTCACGCGTTATTTAGCAGCTCCCCGGACCATCTCCCGCTTCTTTGTCCAAGGATTATATTCAAAAGACGTTGCAAGCCATGTTTTAGAAATACCTCCATTGTTACTGTCTAAAAAGCATCTACGATTATGATAACTTGTATTAACCGTTTCCGCTATATTAGTTTTGTGCGGTTTTTTAAGTAAATGTTTTCGGTAATCGGATTTTGTAAGGTCTTTTAATTTTTTAGCATTCAAACTCTTTGGGAACGGTTTATTGATAATAGGAAAAGTGAAAGATGATATTGAAAGGAACTTATCTGCGAATAAGGGATGTGGTGCTTTGAAAGTACTTAGTATCGGTATCAAGGTATCAAAGGATTTGGTTCTTAGTAAATAAGTTTTGGTTGATATCTAAGAATGGTATTAACAAAGATATTAAAGAACTATACTTACTTTTACACGATTTCGGGATCCTGAGTTAAATCTCCGCGTCAAGCATAATTTATATCAGTCTTTCGGACACAGCTCGAGTTTTTGATCGCAGAACCGCATTTGAAGAGCGTGGTGAATTAGCCAGTTCATATCATTGTAACCATGACTTTATTTCAATGATGGAATAAATAGAAAGAACTCTTTTATATGACAAATAGGCATAATAATGAAATCAATGGTTTGTTCAGGACAGAACCAAATCCATAAAATTTGGCACAGTACATAACAGTATGAAGGTATTTACTGTGATATTTAATCGTTGTCTATATCTTATAGCTGATACACATCAATTGAACATGGTGGCTACGTGGCTACCAGGTGGCTTCGCTCAGTCAAGATTAAACTGGCTTACTTGATTACTAGTGTGGGAAATGTGTCCAAGTCCAAAAATATTATTTTTTATACATGATGAAGAGATTATTTGTTCTATACATTAGACAGATCAGGATCATGAAACCAGACCAAAGATCTCCATTATCGCCATAGCCTTTAAGATCTCCGCAACCGACATCCAAAGCATTACAAAACAACCGTTCTAAATGTATCTGTATGTTTCTTTATTGAGCTGCGATAGATCTATCATTGTTGAACTTAATAGGCCCTAAAACGCTTGTCCAGTATCGATCTATCTCGTTCGATATCGCCACGATGACGGACCGATGTTTGTGTATCGATTAATTAATAAATCGGCCCGGAGCGATCGAGATGAAACAGCGATACACCGCTTCTCTAATTGAGTCAAGCCGGTACAAAAGATATCGATGAACAAGTACATCTCTATCAATCGATTGAGTGTTCTCTGTTTGAAATTAGCTTTTATTCTAACGACTTAAGAGGCGGGGAGGTTTTGAATATGGAATCATGTAATGTTGTAATAAAAAAAGGAAAGCCGAACACTAAATGCCGAGCATTTGGCTGTCAAATTATTAAAAAATAAATCGTCTTTGGGCGTATGGGAATCGCCCGGCGTGATTGATGGAGGCCGGGGCGATTATGTTGTTGACGAACTGGCGTGTTGATCGATCATTGTTGGTTTTCGCGAGTTAATCGATATACCTCGATTGACTTGTTAATGGCGAGATGTACTTACAAATGTTTTTAAGCGTTGTTCGTTTACAATTAAAAAAAAAGCATTTATAAGTATTTATGGTATTTACCTCTTATATTATATTACGATGGATGATTTTGATTTAATTTTAGTTTAATCCACTTGGGAAAAACTGAACACGTCTTTATCGCTTCGAGTGCTAAAATTTTTAGCACTCGAAGCGATAAAGACTTTTAGCCTAAAAACTCTTTTTATTTCACTTTACGTTCCAAGTTCGATGTTTAAGCTAAAAATCAAACATGCCCCTATTTCATATTTATGTAAATTATTATATTTTTTTTAATAAATACATATACCTATCGTAATATTCAAGATTTTCAAGAATTAATTTGTTTCATTTCAAAAGCAAATTGAAACGTTATTATATAAAAGATGCGTACATAAATGATATTTTGGCTTTCATAGCAACTTTATCTCTCCTAAAAGCAGGCTTATGTCTCAGATATACAATAGCCAAAGAACTTACAATGCGAAAGGGTAACGTTACGCAAGAAACCACCGCAAAATATTACCAAAAACTTGCTAATTTACTATGCCATTTCAGTGTAAATGGAATCAATGAGTAACACTATCTCGCCCACATCGGATCTAATAGGCCCATTGTGCACAATGTAACAGTAGCTTATTCGCGAGCCTCACCCGTTCGCACCTGTGAATATTTCTCACAGCGGTAGTTCAAAGGTACCGGCTTTTTTGACATATAAAACCTCAGTAACGCGATATATATCGACACAAAAGGTCTATACGCAAACCTTCGCCGACTATCGCTATTTAGATGTCAGGAACGATTCTGGATTACAAGGATTAGACAGGTTATGAGTGGGCGAAAAAACGTGCGACTTGCAAAAAGTGCAAAATACAACACGTTACGGTAGCGTAAAGTACGCTTTATAGATGTTTATCTCGGATTAAATAGTTGTTAAGGCTTAAGTGCTATAAAACACTTTTTAAGGCTCGCCTGCGATTGCCTTATTTAGTTAGTTACGACGTTTATGAATCCAACAACACACACATTATAATAATATACGTTATTGTCGCAAAACAGAAATTGCATGACAGAACTACATAATTAATTAATGACTTTTTGTTGATCCGTATCATCCGTATCATCGGCTAAAACAAACGACTGTAAGAAAGTGAAAAGTAATTGTATGGGAATTCTGTAAGTTAAGCAGTGGTGCTACTAAAATACCCATAATTATGCCAAATCTAGGACGGGTAAGAAGTACCCCGAAAAGATTAAGCCTAAGCACAAATGTGTTAAGTTCTTTAAAAACTAAAGGTCAGTATGCCGAACATTCCCCAAAAGAACTAAACAACCTACCATAAATACAAATAAACATATATTCAGACTTAGAAAAACAAATGCTCGTCACATAAATGATGGATTTCTAGCTCATAGGGCAGAATTACTACCAAATACTCCATCGGGCCAGTCAAAGATTGCATTAAAATTGAAGAAATGTAATTACTGTAAAACAGAATAAGTATAAAAACTTAATACGCATAAAATATGAAATACAAATACGAAAGATTTATCCTCGGGCAGTTTCCTTATTAACCCGCGGAGGCGGAGGTAAGCTGATTGTGCGCAGGCGCGCGTCGGGTTACCGGGCTTAGGTTTCGGCTCAGCCCGTTAGGCTGCCCTCTCGTTTTTGCAAACATTCATATTAATTTATGAATACAAAGAAAATTATGTAGCTACTACCGGAAACCGCTACATACGACAAACAGCACCGTGGCAACATTGCCAAGATTGCAAGTCAGCGAAAAGTACACGTGTAAACATCGGCTTCAAGACTTGTCTAGCACACGTGACGTACCCATCGATCATTCGATCCTGATTCGCGCTAGCAAAATAATTGTCTCCGTTAGCCCCAGAAAAAACTGTCTCACAGAAGATGGCTTTGCTTTTGCGTCACCAGTCACCACCTAATACAAAAACCAAAAATCAAAAACCACAATAAATATTTAACCTTTATTTATATAGGCTTGAAAGATGCTGTATCGTATCGTCTCAAAGTCACTATGCTAGTACATTTGATACCAGTTGCGGAGAATATTGCTAATAATCGAGAAAAACCAGCCAGAAACTCGATAGTTACTCTTTTCAATCGCCAAAATTTTCTGTGCTAACGTAGAATTAAAGTATATTTCAAAAATATATTGGATAAAACGTAAATACATGACTAATCATGGTGTGCGGTGGGCCTACCAGCAGGGAGGTGTGAAGGTAACCCAATCCGGGACTATTTGCATCAGAGGTTCAAGTGGACTACTGGGCCCCAGCCCTCGCTGAATGGGCCTTTTTCTGCGGTGAATGGGCACGGGAATCACTCGCTGCGCTTTCCAAGCAGCTTGTTAGCACTTAAAGCGTGTTTGTTTAATTAAGTACTGACATTGATTGAAGAAAGATGAATGTTTTTGATGAAGAGAAGAGTGTTTCGTATTTGCTAAATACTTTTTGTGCTGTATGCATTGCTTATATATGGACACTAGAAAATATAAATGTTAAAATCTATTATTATCTTGAGAAACGAAACGTACCTATATTATTAATCAACAATGATACAGCATTAGACTAGGCTCTCTTCCGAACGCTTTGACAAAAAAATTAAATATCGTTTGATCACGGAGCCTTAAAAAGGATAAAAATGGTAAGATGTGCAGTGAAGTGTGCGCAAGAGATTACCGCGGGGCCTTTGAGTCGCACGAGATAAAACAGTTTCCATGTACTGACCGACTCACTGACGCCGTCAAAGTAACTATAAGTTGAACGTCATTCAATAGTAAAGTTAGTAATTTTAATATTATTTTTTTTAAGTGACTACAGTTGGCAGACAGGCACGCAGGCGACGTGATGGTAAGCGGCCACGGTAGGTAACACCATTGAATTGAGGATCACTGTAAGCTCCTCCGATCTTCAAGCATTTAATTTAGTCTCACATCATAATGGTGAAATACAGCCAAAGCGGAGATGTGTGCGGTGCGCTGTGTGCTGTGCAAGATGTCCCCCTTATGGCGAAATACAGCTTATACAGCCAAAGCTGTTATGGCGGCAAATTCTTTCCTGTGGAGGCGATAGCTAGCCAGTTAAATTCTGAAAAATTCCCATCACCAACATAGAAATACATATTATATTATGTTCTGTACAGTGGCTTTATGATTATGATCACCAAAGCAAACAAGGAGTCTAGTCTAGCGGTGTTACCACTGTTTAACGGAGCCAGTCAACTTTTAAATTAAGAGATCTAAAATAAATTAAATTCCTTTGTTTTAAGAAATAATGCGAGCGACACTTTGTATCGCAATAAAATCTAATGTCTTTATTTAATTTTACTCCGGGGGAAAAATGACATTTGTTTTTTCTAACTTCATGAAATACACAAATAGAAAAGCCTTCTTATCTCTTTAGATAGACAAACAAAATGTTCGATGAACCCCGCGATAGCCTCTGGTCAAGGATCTAACATCTCTGGATAATTCCATTAGCGAATTAAACTGCGCCAGTGCATGAAAGCAGAGTAAAGAATGTAAGCGCAAACCTTGCAGTTTCAGCTGGACAACTTGTTCATAGCACAAAATATTAAATAGCAACAAAATAAATTAAATAAATATTTATAATTTTTGTACATTGTATAGAAACAAATTAGACCGATCCTGTGAAAATGCACACTAATGTTTTTACCATGCTAAGATCTAACCTGTGACCTCTGGTGTAATGGTCGATGACCCAACCGTTACATCGAATTGGTCGCCTTAAGATGAAATATTTATTACAAAAGCTGAAAATTACATATACGTTCCTGCATGGCGTTGGTTGGTTGGTTCTGCTCGATACCAGCTGGCTGCTTTGGACTCTATTGAGCAGCGTGCGAAGAGGCTTATCGGTGACGATACTTTGGTCAAGGGCTTAAAGAGCCTCGATCATCGTAGGAGGATTGCTTGCCTCTTCGTATTTTATAGAATCCACTTTGGTGAGTGTGCTGCTCAGCTGCACGATTTGGTTCCACCAGCTCCGTTCCATCATCGAACTACTATACTCGGTCAGGAACTCCATCCGTATACAGTGGGGATATCGCGCGTACGAGCTAAGCGATTTGCTTCATCTTTCTTGATACGGCCTGCGCGGGAGTGGAATTCTCTGCCGAAATCTGTCTTTCCTACACAATACAACTTGGAGCTCTTCAAGGCCAGAATTAACGGGCTTTTCCTAAGCAAGCGCGCTCCATCGTAGACCGCATAGTTGTTTAACATCAGACAACTTTGTGGTCAAGTGCTGGCTTAGTCCAAATATAAAAAAAAAATACCTTCAAACCAAATAAAAAAATTACAAAAATACAAGTTGTCTATACTGTGGTCCTCTCCTACGACCAGTTAAATTACAGCGGCGTGCGCCCGCGCAGCGCAAACATCGCGATTACTCCGATACGCCGCGCAGTCCTCCGTAACTATTAGATTTGTTTTATTATATTTATCTGTCTTTTTGTCAAAGATTATCTAACAAGTTTTAGAACCATTGGTAATAAAAGTACAATAACGATCTTTAATATGAAGTTAAAGATAATTAAATAAATGTTTACCAAACGCAACTTTTGAGTAGGCACTGATTGAGGTTTACCAAATGGGAAGTTTACCAAATGGGAAGTTTACCAAATGGGAAGTAGCCAAGCTGCCGATGTACTTGCTTTCATAAAAGCTCCAAAAAACTTGTATAAATGTAAATTTTTACGAAGATATTACAATATTGTTGTGCTTAAAAACCCCAGCTCAAGTGTTCTCAGAAATAAGTGTCAACGCTTCATTGTTTTGAGTTTGTTTTTGTTTAGTTATTTTTTAGTTTGCCTAAGCCCGCCGTATAAGCCTATCAACTGGAAACCAAATCAGTCCTAAGCGAGCACAAACAAACGACAAAAAACGACCAGATTAAAAAATTAGGCAGTTCTAATCTCTCCTAACTCTCGGCAGGTAAGCTCTTCAACGATAACCAAATACAATAACCGACGATTATCTTTTGCTAATCATCAAAAGTCAAATATGAACTTTAAGTGACTTGAAAGAGAGTTGAATTTAGCGTTAGGTTTTTTCCGAGCAGGGTCGCACGGTCAACGAAATGTTTCCAATAATTAGTTATCATCGATCATCTAAACTTGGCCACATTAATAAAGATATTAAATGCCTTCACCGGATGAAGGGTAATCTAAATTCTGCTCTATTTGTATGGTGGTAGGTTTGAGTTTGGGTTGTGTGGTGGCCAGGTGGGCGGTGAGATCAAAGACGGCGGCGTCCGTTGGACATTACGGGCAAAACCAATCACATGACAGCGACACGCCGGCCGGGGACAGATGCTGGAAGAAATGATCATGAAAATGTTGGGCCATTTTTAAAGATGATCCTCGGTTCCGTTGGAGGAATTGCGCTGACTAACTCATCACTAGATAGATACTATCGTCCTGTTAATTGTACACATAACAAAAACATGTCACAGATGAAAATGTGACAACTTATTTCCCAATTATACCTATTACGTCGAGCTATGTTTCATGAGGCAGAAAAGCTTCAAACCTAGGTATTTGCTTAATTGGGTTGTATTATAAAATACCTATAGTATTCTGTTATTTTTTGTATATTACGAATATATATACAACTAAATAAACATGAAAAGGTGTTTGGGGCACAACAATTAAGAATCACTAGGCCGATTCGTATGTTTTTTTATTGTGGTGTTAAAGAGCTTAATGACGATGTTTCATGTTTTGAACAGACTGACTACACGAAGGTTTTAACCCCTTTAGAAATAATTTAATAATATTAAGCGAGAATAAACAAAGATATAATCATTGACATGATTCAACAGCATTTCGAGAATAACGACACATCATTGTCTGCCATCAGAAAAAGCCCTCTTCTTTTGTTTTTATATAATATCATTGGCCCTCTTGTTATACAAAATAATGTCAAGGGATGACGTAACGTCACATTGATTGTGCCTAACGATTAGCTTGTCAGATGACATAACATCGGGCAGAAATGTTTTCCTTGTCACCGCGTGACCGGCGGATTCGTTGGTCAAAGCGTTCGATCATTTGTTTGACGTAAATTTCCTCTACCGAAAAGGAATTCTCCTTGGTATGGCACGAGAACCGAATCTAAGCATCTTTTTATTCGTACTCACATTGTATCACAAAATAGATCTTATATCGATGCGTTAAGAGTGACTGATCGTTGTGTGTTTTAATAATTTTGTTACTATTTGTCGGCGGATATCAAAGCTGTCAAAATGCTGACGGATCAAGCCGTTTGAAGTAGCCGCGGCAGGGGTGGTGAACCGGCGACACGGGCTCGATTTACATAGAAATAGGTTCCATTGTGGGCGCGGTAATTACGATTAATTAACATTTGATTCGTATACGTTAGGAGTGTGAATTTAATGAGCTTTTTATTGTTACAGAAATTAAGTATTTGGACTAAATTTTTAAATTGTTATATTTTATGTGAATGCGGGAGACATGTGTTAAAAAGGTGATAACAATGTTTACTGTTGTATAGGTTAATGAAGATTCTAAGCTATTTAAATTGCGAATTATTTACTTTACTTATGCAGGGCAGTTGTTTGAGACATTATTTCAAAGAAAATTGTCATTCCTATTTTCCTCGATACTTTGTAGGCGTACAGGCACACGTTTCGCCGTGTATAAAGTAAATTTAGTTCACTTGAAATTGCCAACATGAACATCAAAGGAGCCTACTGTGTGGCAGTTCATTGGTTCTTGGTAGTTTAATAAGTTAATAAGTATACCTAGGCCAACGAAAAATAGGTCATATTACCACTTTAAATCTGCGTGATTGAAGTTTAACAATATAAAAAGTAATCTGCAAATGTGAAATAGATTAACATAAAAATCGCATGTAATTACAACAGTGCGATTAACACTCAGAGTGGATAATTAAATGGTTGAGTACCCCTGGCACCTCGGTCCAATCAATCACTCGCGTCGTCGAGTGCATCGTTAGCATCGCAGGTTGCTGGCTAACTGTACAGGCTGCTGGCTTGCCGTCGTCTGGTCTGCACTGCCTTCAAGATCCATTGATGAGATCCCTAAGGTTCCATCATATCTGGAGGACCCCTGTTTAAAGAGTTTTCGTGAGCTTGTAACCTTAGTGTGGCATTTGCAAGGTACATCGGCAACCGTAAAGACATTGCTCCTGCGCCGCATCTGTTCGTGTGTCTCTTGCCGTCCCACTCAACTTTGTACTAGAAAAATGAAATTGTTCTTTAGATGTTTTTAATTGGCCTATAGACATGCAGCTCTCCCTGATTTGGAGCAGAAAGCATCGCTCCTAATGCTCTCATAATAATGGCTGCTTTGATTGTCGATCTTTTAATCTCCAACTTAGTCAAAAATATCAATATAGCGTAAGATGTCTAAGCGTTTGATAGAGTCATACGATCCCAAAACTGGCTTGTACTCGTATATTGATAACAGCCTACATTTAATAACGATTGATTAAAAAGGTAGCGCAACTATTAATACCGATATTTACATACAAAAACAAGCTAACGTTGATATTGACAGACATTTAAATTGATCGTCGCAGTACCGTCATCGCGACGACGGCCGAGTTTGTCAAGCGTTGTTTTATGTTATGGCTATACATCGTTATCGCGCGGGCAGTTTCGGGGCGACGCGTGGATACTGACGAATAGGGTTGCCACGCATGGATCTTTTTTTTTAAATTATATTTGACCAGTAAAAATATCGATTTTTAAATCGATATTATGCATTGAATCTATTTGTAATCCTAAATCGACCACTGACACAACAATGTTACCTTACGATTTTTTTCGGTTTCGATAACTTAACCAATTTTATGAAAATGTTATTTTTATCCTTATTACTCATTTATAGCTGTATGATGTCAATTTCTGACTTACTGGACTGAATCAACCCTCAGAGAAAGTGTTGCTAACTTAAACAACGCTTCTACACTACTTTGTCCCAATTTTGAATACAATATCAAAATAGAAATAATATTCTATTTATCCTCATAAGGAATATACATAACATGAAAGGCTTTAATTTAAAGAATAAAAAAACATGCAAATATTCTAATACTCGTTATATACGTGTGACAGCCCTTCGGTCATCTATGCGTCGCCCCCAAACTGCCCGCGCGATAACGATGTATAGTTATGGCCAATTAGCGGAAGGTTGAGTCCACCGCTACTCACTCGCGTAGGGATGAGACTTGCTCCTGGATTTACTCTTGTCTTTAACCAATAAACCAATTTTCTTAAGTACAGGTGCACGTTTTGTTCCTTAGTCCAGCTCAGTGCGCCGAGACTCGGAAAAAAACCAAAATCAAAATCTATATCTATAATAATCAGTTCTGTATCGCTACAAAATTTTCGTTAACCTCCTCCTTCAGTGCAAACATAAGTCCAGTCTGAATTCACTTACAATTACAGTCCAAAATCTAGATGTTGGTAAGTCAACACGCCTGTGTCACTAAAAGCACCTAGTCTTTCGTTTGATTTTTTTCCGTCGTGTCAGATTGTTGTTCTGAATAGACGATGGGAGTGAGAGAATATGGAAAGCACCTGCTATTGTGCACTGCATCACCTGCATATTTGGTTTAAATGTAGCCGATGTCCTATTAGGAAACATTGTAAATTACATGAACCTAAAGTGTGGGGTCCATCACTGCTCGCGACACAGTTTTGCCGACATATTGTTGCAGGCAGTTTTTGCAAAACAATTAAGTGAAAGGAGAATGGAATACAAATGATGACTTAATAACACTGACAGCCGTCAATACGGACCTTGGGCCAATATATCAGCCTGTCGTTAAACTTTGAATGATGAAAATTTCTTATGAAACAACATAATTGAAATATGGTTTAATTTTGTTTCGAATGATGTATCTTTCTGTACTCGTAGGTGGTGTACGCAATACTCCTTAAGCTGAAGCAAAGAAACGTTTTCGTGTGTATTTCGTATTTTGTGCACATGTGTATTTCGTAAACATTTAGGTATTACATGTGTTCATCTTACAATATACATACAATTGGTCGTGTTCCTTAACGTAAACGATTTTAAGTAGGTAATTTTGTGTAGGGTATACAATTATTTTTAACTTTATCTATAATAGCTTACAGGTAAGCCTTCGCATCAATCTTGGAACTTCTTTCGTTGCACGAATGCTAGGCAAACCTATATAAATGAATAACTACAAATGCGGCAAATTAACTTATGTATATTTCATTTTATGTATGTACAATTTTACAAAATCGTAATTTAATCAAAATATAAAATACAACTCTAAAGTTACCAAAACATAATCCAGAGAACAATATTGACTTAATTACTCGCCAAAAACCTATCACATCTAATTCAACGATTATAAGTCCGTGCTTGTCAGCCGGTGCGTGAAGTCGGCGACGCGTGCGCAAGACAAATGGCCGCTGCGGGCGCCCCGCCCACTGCTGCGCGAGCTGCTTTAATTACCACCGGCTAATTAAACAACGCGACAGCCTGTTAGGGCCTAACCACACTATGCCGAAGGTACGCGACCGAAGTTCAGCATGATTACGCCTGCAATGCTATTTCAATTGCTGACACATTATGCCGAAATTATGTTGCGATATAGCGTACAGCCTACTTCGGTCGGGCGTAAGTTCAACGGCAACTTTTTCTGTAGAGCACACATTATACGCGACTGAAGTCCGGTTCGATAGCCGACGATGATCCAACAAAGAAAAGAACCACAAAGTTGCGCAACTGAATCACTGCTGCACTTAAAGTGTCACACATAATATTATTATGTGCCATATCAGCCAAATACGTCATAGGTAAGTAAACCAGCTACGGCATCTTTCGGTCACCTTCGGCATAGTGTATTTAGATCCTTAGACGCTACGAAAACGTAGATATGTTCGTGTCTTGTGTTGGATACTATGGGTGGTAAGTGTGGTAGAGCCATGCTCCAGACAGTTCCTGTTCATAAGTCGAAATGGGTCGGCTCGAGCGGGTAAGTATCCTCTTACAGAAGATCAACGTATGAGTTCGCGCAAGAGTACTGGAAGTCCGATCCTCCCTTTTTTATGCCACGTCAGTTGGCAGAACGACACGCAGCCCACCTGATGGTAAGCGGTCACTGCGGCCTATTTCATTGAGGGACACTTCACCAGGAAGTGTCGCTAAATGTGCTGCCAGACTGTAGACTCATCTGGTCTTCGAACCTTTAATTTCAAGTGTACTGGCTCCCTCCTTATCATCCCTTTTCCATGACAATTATCTTTTAAAACTACTGACACTCAAAGAAAACATAAAGTACTATGAAATGAACGGTTATTACCGTGTGACCTTATTCTACGTTTCAACTACCAATAAAAACTGAAACACAAGACAGCGATGTTCGAATTTTGCAACAAGCAAAACGCTTACATTCCGACAACAACATTAACATTTGTAATACCAGCTGACCTTTGATGAGCGATACTGCATTAATTACACATCTTAGCCTGGCGCGATGGCGGTGAGGTAGCCTGCGACCGAACAGCCCCGC
Source organism: Mecyna flavalis (assembly GCA_949319885.1). NCBI lineage: Eukaryota > Metazoa > Arthropoda > Insecta > Lepidoptera > Crambidae > Mecyna > Mecyna flavalis. Next base: position 18,614,181 of record OX439434.1, on the reverse strand, counting down.
GGGGGATGATCGATCGAACCGCTGGCTTTCGGTATGCTTGTAATGCGAAACGGAACCCTGTAGGGTGACTGCGGTGTATGAATAACTAGAGATGTTTCATGGAAGTTAGTAGGCTTCGTAAATTTTCATCATTGCTATTGCCGGAACAAAGCCCGTTGATTTGGTGTTAAGGACAGAATCCTACCCATGGCTTTCGGGTTTATGCCTTATGGGCAGAAAAACTGTTGAACACATACCAGTTTGTATGAATATTATGTTGCCAGCAGGAAATTTTGAGCTTGCTCTATAAAAATTCTATATATTTGCATAAGGGTTGTTTCTTGTACGGATGTGCAACTTCTCTTGCATGCGTACATTGGTGTTCTAAAAAAAAAGTTTATGAGCAGGTGTATCATTTATTTGTTACTTGTACATAAAGACGATTTTTTTTAAAATTGACTCTTTGGAGTGTGAAAATATCCAGAATCTTTGTACGTCAGTATTTCCAGAGACTTATGTAACACTTCTATGAAGCAATATACCTACAATTCACTTATTTTTAATGCTGAGACCAAATTATTGTTATTTGTATACAATGAGTAACACTTCGAAAGTAACAACGTAACCTTTTAATAAAACTCTTGGATTAACAAATAAAGGAATATTCCAAAGCAAAGATCGTATGGTCACCCACCAAACAATAAAAGCGTAATATAGTTATCATTTTGGACACAGGGCACCAGAACTAGAAACTCCGATAGATCGGGAAAGAGATAGCCGCCCCCTGCTGCCGATTATTACGACCAAGATTATTACCCGCCTATCTCTACTGCGCACGCGCATGCCGCTTAACATTGTAATTAAACTGTAAATATCAATGAACATGCATTTGGGTAGTGTTATAATTCCCTTAATTACATTTGGACGCCTCGTTTTGTCTAATGGTTTAAGTGGCATGCCTCTATATGTATAGAGGTTTTGCTTTCGGTTTCCACTCTCGGCTCGTATATAGATATTGGTTTTTGTGAACATATTTCACGTTTCTGATAATCAACTCGCATGTAATGAGTAACTCTGTCTATAGGTATTTTAGTGTTGAAGAATTATAATGAAGTTCTAAAGTTTTTTTTTACAATTAGTCGTTGGACTATTACAATTCAGTCATTTCTTCTAAGCCAGCCAAAACAATGGTTCCTCTGATTCCCTGTTAATGAATTTTATTATATTTATAAGTCTGTACAATCTAATACTGCAAATTGTTTTGTTGAATTAAACGCGAATATGGCTAACTTTGGTAAACGTTTTAAAAATGAAACAAATCTTCAGAGACCTTGCCACAAATTGGATGCAAGAACACAAGTGTTTATAGCGAACGAGGGTTTATTGAATAAGTAGGAGGTAGATGCGAGCGATATGCGCGAAACAAGACGAGAGCGAGCAAATAAACAACGCGGCTGCGCGCGCGCGTGCCGGCCGGCCAGGGGTCGCCAACTGCAGGACACTGCAACATAGTTCTCGTTCTATTATAATATGATTGCAGCATAACGCCTATGGGTGTCTAACTCTAAACATAGGCATGTGGTCTTAGTAAGTCTCTATAAACTGCGTCCTACTAGACCCATCTCGGACAAATCATGTCTATAATACCATGGCGAGTGCTCTGAAGAACTCTTTGACCTCATCCCTCCTTCTCCTTTCCTCCATAGGAGTACGCGCGCTGCTCTACGGAGTAACCTATTTAGAGTTTCCGATATTCCATCACGCACAAAGAAATTCGGTGCCAGCAGAGTGGGGGTGACTGATGCTACGTCCCTTACGTTGCACCAGTTGTCCTCGCGTCTGGACTTCACTTTCACTTAACATCAGGTGGAATGGGGGTTCATTTGCCGGGCTAATTATAAAAAATAAATATGTGATCAACATTTGTGTTCGTTCTGTGTCTGGATGTGCTTGTTTGTTTTACTAATATTTGTTTCTCAGTCGAATTGAGAACCTCCTCTTTTTATGAAATCAGGTAAAATTCCAAATTTTGTAACTGCAACTACATGGCATTTAACGCAATCTTAACGCAGAAAGCTTCTTAACGTCCTTGTATAGTCATATTATAAATTCTTTCCCCGAGCCCTTACTTCTAAATTTTCCAACTAGATACGGCGACAGATTTACCTGTAGTGGTGATATCTATTAGGTGTCACATTTGACCGTCAACGGTATTTGTTTGTATACTTAAATAAAAGTAAAAGTTTACGTTACCAGCTCAGCAGATTTCCTGATACTCCTGAGTGCGGGTGCTCAATTGGCGCGGATTATCCAATCAGCGCTTTCTCCGCAGCTGCCGGCTCCGTTACCGCGACTCGCCTCTTGTCGCTCATTCAACTGCTGAGTTCAAGCGATTACCCAGATGCTTGGTTTAAATGAGATTTATCAGTGTCTTTAGGTCAGACGCAGCTCTACATCATCATTTGTGAATTAAGTACGAAGGCTTCGAAATTAAGAGTCCTATCACATCTCGACTGTGATTTTTGCATAAAATGGCCAACTTTGGCGTTCTCGATCTCAGAAACCATTCGTTATGTTAGTGGCTTGAGGGGCGTGATAGCGGGTTCAAATCTGAAATCCGCGTTGAATGAAACATTATAATTGATCCTTATTGATATCTATTTTTTTACATTGTTTTGAGTACATTTTCGCTACCCGTCTAAAGGGTTTGCTTTGCCAGCCTATTATGTGATGCTATGTATTATTATTGTTAGCAGTAAATGCATGCAGCATCGGATGAAACTTTAATAAGGTAGTCGTAAAAAAATACGTACGCGTCGTTTTGAGACATTATTTTAACGAATATAAAATCACTACAACAAAATTAAATGAAGTCGCTAGTTTCGATAACTGACATTTTTATTCCTAAGCGTTAAACAGTTGCTTAATTTAATGACATTTCACATGAAATATTTATCCAGTTTACTTCTTATTTTTCTTCTTATAACTCTTTCCTCCTTTCCTATCATCTTCCTCTTTCTTCACGATGAACGAATCGATATCTGGCTCAGATGTGAGCACCCTCCTTGGGAGTGAAATATTAGTGTTTCTGTAAGGCCTCATCGGGCTGCTGGTAAAAGTCTTCTTCACTAACACTGGGCTATCAATGACGTGCTTGATTTCGCTGTCGTGATCGGTACGATACACTGGCTTCAAGTTGGACTTCTTACAACTATGGTGATATCTCGACATTGACCTATGAGCAAATGGTATCACGTTATTGCTATCAACGTGACATTTGGTTTTTGATTTGACACTGGTTCTGCTTAAATCTCTTTGAACATTAATTGGCGACGGAACACGCATCGGCCCCAAAGGACCGCTTACTACTTTATCACTAATACCTTCGTTATATATATTTTTTCTTCCATATTCTGGCATACAGTGAGGCAAATCTAAAACTGGCTTTTTTTTCAAGCTTTTAAAAAATGACTTGAAGGACTTAGGCTTGATGGGCTCGCAGTAATCGTCCCCGATGTCAGTGTCTCGGACTGCCTCCTGACGGATCCCCATTGGAACATGGCCGGTAGCGTGACCACAGTAGTTATAAGGGCAGGTCTGCTCGTGGTCGCATCTCTTAAGGATCGGCATTGGATCGCACTGCTTGTAAAACGTGGGGAATTGTGTAACCGTTTCGGTGTCCCGAACCGCCACATCAGGCACGTAAACATCTGAAGTCTTTGGCGTAGTAGGGATTGGAGTACACACGCCACAACACGCGTCATTCAATCTCGGAGTCATTGTGCATCGATCAGAAAATGTCATTATATTATTTTTAAACACTCCAGGCTTGATATTGGTGGAAGATGAAACTCTGGATGGACAGTTTTTAACATCGCAAGTCTCGCAATGACAATTGAATCGGGGCTTATCCTCCACGAGTGTGGTTTGTGAATTATCGGCAGAAGACACTTCGACGTAAGGGCTCCACCTCAAAGATTGGACAAGAGAAGGATACGTTGGAATGGTGGGTCTGCGTCTAGGCTCAGATAAGATCTTATGCGATGTTGCGTATAGTGGTGGATCGGTGCCTTTAGTCGCGCAGAAACTGGACATGAAATCTCTAGTGAGGTAATCATCTTGACCTCCACATATCTGTGTGATGAGCCGAGCTCTCTGGCTCCGCTCCACCATATTCTTCACATCATCACTGCTGTACAGCACCGGTCTTATATTTCCTATATTATGTTCTTCTACCACATGTTCTACGCGGAACGATTGAGGACTATCTTCAAATTTGGTGTGCTTCAAATTCATTTTAATTTTTAATGAACTTTTTCGACAAGAATTTTATGTGACCATTTTGATTGACATCCAAGACGTTTTTAATTTGACAGCCGATTTATCAAACTGATCTGCTGCTTTCAATTGAAAAATGCCTAAATTGAAACGTAGAAGTATTCAATACTTTTTGTTTGTTATTTAGACTTTGTAAGTTGTAAGCTTTTTTGATACTTTAGTTTACTAATATGTTTTTTGTATGTTTTACTGAGACAATTACGTTTATATCTTTCTTTGCCACTGTTAATTTTATACACTAGAGCTTTTATCGATCTCATCAAAATACGCTTAGCCATAGGTTGAAATCTTCGAAAATCCACTTAACTAAATTAATTTAGAACCAACTAGAAGATTAAGGATAACATACCCGTATCTTAACCGCTGTCCAAATATTTTTCGTCTCCAAGTACGTGTGAGTAAACAGCTGACGAGACGGAAACACCTAGTTGATCGCGAACCACTTCAATTCATATCCTCGTGACAATAACGGATTGAGTAACATATTTTCTTACAACTTTATCTTAGTCATCTACACAATCAATTTTCCACTTTATCTTGAGTGAAATAAAGTCGAGGGTAGATGCAAAGATAATGTTGTGTGTGTCTAATCCTGGCTGATATTGGCTGAGCTTCCTCGCGTCCCTTTCGTCTCCGAGGGGGTCACGAGGGGAGACACAGGTACAATTGAGCAGGTCTTATGTCAGCGGGAGCAAGACGGCAGATGCCCGCAATTGCGCGAGTCAAAGATCAGAGGAAGTGGCGGCGATGCGCCCGCGCAGCTGGGCGACGCGTGCGCGGAGCACGCTAATTGCGAGGCATTTGTGTCCGGATAATGATCAGCTGTTATATTTAGATAAATACGTGTAGATGAGTAGCTTAGGGCCGGTATTTCAATGTAACCTTATCTTATTGCTTAAGTTAAGTATAACATTTAAGATAAGTATTACTTTTGACAGGTAAAAGTGTATGACTTTAGTGCCGCTTAACTTTAATCCTATAATGAAATACACTTAAGTCATACTTATTATCAATCCCGGATTAAGATTAAGATAAGTATATATTGAAATACCGGCCCTTAGTGTATTGTTGTAAGTTAATCACGTTATCACGTAGTCTTCAAAAAGGTAATTAATGATGAGTATATTAATTAACACACCACTACCGTGCAAAGGTTTTTATGAATTAAATCAAATCGTTAAAATACCACGCTTTCACATTTTTGGGTCATTCCTTAATAAATCAGATTAAATTAAGAAGCCACTGATAATCTTGTTTTAATTTGTGGAATACAGTCTTTTTTTATCAGTCCGGGTGGGTGGTTTTATGTATAATATGAATGAACCAAATTGAAGTATGCATATTTATGTAATGTGGATACAAGCTATGCTTGCTTAGTTTAAAGGGCTACTTCCCATTTGGTAAACCTCAAACTTTACCTACTAAAATTGTTACTTCATACATTTAATCCCATACAGTTTGAGGTTTACCAAATGGGAAGTTTACCACATGGGAAGTAGCCGTTTAAAGTTAGATGGTGCTGTGTGAATAATACCCAAGGATGCAAATTAATTATTTTTACAATTAACCTATTGTAATCTTGACACTTAGGTATTCGGTAATAAAAAAATTATTATTTCCATGAGAGGCTCAAGAACAGGAAGGGATGTTCATGTGAGAGAAATCTTAATCTGTCTGGTAGCACATCGCACTCCGCTCTAGTGATAATCACTTAACGACATTCCCTGTAATTGATACAGAACCCATCGCACTATCTAGAATAGACACATTCCCCCATTTTTATTAGCCATAAACTTTTAACAACCCGATATGTTGATCGGAGAGTAATTTTAATTGCGGCCCACCGCGTGTTAATTCGTGTTTTACGACTGTTTTAGTTTCCTTTTGTCGCCGAACCACTCACTATTTACTGTCCGGTACAAGTTAACGTTAAACTGTATATAAAGTTATGGGTAACTAACGGAAATGGTGGACCACCCGTGGAAAACTCGCTAATTGAAATTTGACACTGATAAAAAACCAATCATACATGATTAATTTATTTTTATTAATTTGCTGTCCCAATTGAATAAATTGACAACCTTGGAAAAAACATATAGGCGCCTAATCTCTCGTCGATATTGTCATATTTCTGTCGCACCCATCGCATACGTATTTGAGAGTAAGGGACTGGGAGTACAATATATATAAATTAAATTATCAAATCTGGGGTCAAGAGAAAATAGTATTAAAATACATAAGGACACCTTCTTCTTAAGTGTGATGATGTTGGGCAGTGTTTACAATATTAGTGTGCGTCTTACAAAGGTCACTGGACTTCACAGAAAAGGAAAGATCTTGCTCCGAGCTAGTTGTCTGTGCTAGGCAACGATATTAAATGTGTACATGGTCACCCATCTCAGTACTGACTGCGCATTATTTATTTAGATTTCGCAAACCAAGCCCATGCAAACGAAGCATATGTAACAACTGTTTGGAAAATGGCAATATAAAAGCACTTTTAACATTTAATATAGCTTTATTTTTTTTTTATTATTTAATAGCATTTTTTTACACTTATTAACTTAATTAGTAAAAAGTCCAATTGAAAGATAGTGAAAATGCCAAGTATTCGGGTTATAATGAAGTCATATGCTTTAAATTACAGTCGTTATAACGACCCTGTATTTATGAAAGACTTTATTTATACAAGCTTTATCTTTGCCGCAAAATTTATAGTCAGATGGACATTTTTTATCTCACGGCAAACGGTCTTACTCGATAAACGCAAAGTTTTATTACTAAAATACAATAAAATTTACCCAACAAAGCGTCCCTGTGTAAATAAAAACTTTAAAACAGTGGGAAAGCGCTGCGTTTGGTAACTTGTGCATTGCCATTAAAAATGTTATGGTGGTCATCAATTTGGAAATGTCACTGCGGTTTTGGAGACAGCTTTAATTTTTGACATTTACGGCTGTGGACCCCGAGGTATGGCCTTATGCTGACGGCCGTCGAACCATATTGTGCCCGAAATCAGAAACTAATTTTTCATTAGACCATTGAGCTAAGAAGTCGGAGAAAGGTGACTTTATATTTCTTTTAGCAATTTAAATTCAGCAAATGTATAGCTTTATTTAGTCTTTGCTTTAGCACAAAAATAAAAAGATAACCTTTTTTCTGTGATCTTTCCTTGTTACAAATAAGAATTTAAGCTTAAAGGTGCTAGCTCTAGGGCTCTAGAAATTCACTGTACAATAACGTCATCACTTGGAGCACGGGACCCCGTGCTTCACCCAGGTGGAGAGCCTAGGTGAAGCACGGGTCCGGACTCAAAATTCCTGCTACCAACATACTTTTATTTTTCCTTCAGAGGAGAATGTTTATAAGCACTTTAACCGCAGGCTAGCGAGACCGCGACCGTGTGTTGGCACTCGGGACTAAAACGTTCGTCTCAATACCCACTAAACTCTCACTGCTTGTTTGCACAAACAAAATGCACGAAGGATTGCCTGACTTGTGGTGTTTGATCGATCCATATTCGGGTACCTTAGCCTTGTGCGGTAGGCTGGAATGGCGCCTAGGAAGAACCATTTAAAAAACAACACGATACCCAGACAGCGAAATTAATAAGTTGGATGGTTAACCCCAAAAGCAGGTCACCCTCAATGAAATAACTTGGATCCTTTTACATAACGGCTTGTATTTAAGCTTACACCAAAAAAGGCTGAACGTACACCAAAAAAGGCTGAAACGTGCACCATTTAATTGCTAACCTAACCTAACCTTTGGTGTGCCTTTGGTTTATTTTGGTGCACGTTTCAGTCTTTTTTGGATATACACTTAAATATTTTCCTTACATTACTATGACCAACGACGCCAGTGATGGCAGTGGTACTGTCCAGTCTTCCCGTTTCTACATCACTGGGCGCCACTAAACCTGATACACAACACGCCCACTTTAACGATTGTTCCCGCACAACACTACTATATTACGCGTAAAACAAAGTGACCCGATAACCGCCGTAAACTCCCGCGCATGATATATGACCAATTAAACACTATCTCCCCGCAACAGGTGGAGACCGTAAAATTCGTTTTATGCCCTAACATTATTTATATATCAACTGTTTTTGGATTTCTCCTTTAATTGCTAGATTCGAATTGTGGAGATAAAGGCATTTATTAATGTTAAATAAATGTTTTTGTGTTTTGATGATGGCGTCGTAAAATTTTACGTGAATTATAGCAATTACTGTAATGCGTCGTTTGATAAGGAAATCTATGTATTAATGCAATGCAATTCAAGCATACGGTGAGCATCATTTAAATATTATTCTGTTCGGTAGGATCCTTAGTTAGTCCGGAATCTAAAAGCTGATGATATAAAAGTTTCAAGCCTCTAAAAGCTCGTAAACTCCGATTGTTCTGCTATGATAAATGCTATGAGAGTGAGGTAATAAGGGTTTATTTTTAATTAAAAAAGAGATCCAGTATGTTCTTTGTACTGATTTCGTAGTATGCTCACATTTTGTTAACCATGTCAATAAGACATTTTGTTACTGCAACATGCTCAGCTGTACCGATGCTTTCCCATTTCACCCATAAGATCTTAATTATCAAACAGAAAAAAAAAAGAATTTCAACCCTCCTGCACCGACGGGACGAGAATGACCCGATAACCATCTGAGCACTAACAAACATGTTACAATTGTTAACGACTGGGTATTTTCACAACAAAGACGTTTCCAATTCAAACATACAACAAACAATACCTCAGCACCTTAAGTTGTAAGCAATAAAGTCCAAAATAGAATGATTGGTGGTGTAACAGTTGTATAATAGCGATAACAGGCTCCCCGCAGAGATCCTCTCTGGTCTTTTGTACGGTAATTTTATTCCCAGTCACCCCTGCGTTAGTAGCGAGTACTGAACCTCATTAGACGTAAGCATTTTGTTCTGATGTTATAATTTGACTTTTTTTTTTCGAGAATATATTGAGCGGACGAATAATATATGCGCCCTTACACACTATTAAATGTAGTCTTGAGTAGACTCCATGATTTTTAAAACGATATGGAATGAACGTTCGGGACTTAAAAAATATCGGCTTTTAAAAATGTCCCAGTGCATAGAAGTAAAAAGAGAGTTTAAATCATCATCATCATCGTCAGCCTGTAATTAGTCCACTGCTGGACATAGGCCTCTCCAAATGCTCGCCACGCTGATCAATCCTCCCTCGGCCAGTACCCCGGTCTGAAGTAAGCTGGGGTTTGTGCCTACATAAGAAGAAACGTGCAATGCGCACGGAAGGCCTACTCTCGTTTCTAAGACCTGGGAATTGCAGAAAATCAAGGAAAATTGTTAATATAATTTGTGACAAATAGGCTAGCACAGCTTTACTTGTAGTCAAGAGCACGTCAGACGTAACACTTTGGACTTTGTACCACTCTTATGTCGGGGGCAGAAGTGCTATTATCGAACTGCAAGTGTTAACCGTGATGTGCTGTTGGCCGTACGAGTAAATATTGTTTAAATATTTCTGTACAAACAAAATTTTTTCAATAATTGCAATAAAGTTTTATTTTATAATAAATATGACAATTTTATTAACTTGCTCCACTCATCAGGGTTCTGCCAGAACACCAGCGCTGCTGTTTCTTCAATGTCACAGCAGCATATGCTGAGGCAAGAACCCTGTTGGCCTGTTCATACCTATGTGTTATTTTATTTGTGTTTTTTTAAATTATTATTGTTTGTTTTTTGTGCAATGTTTTGTAATTGTCTTTTAATTTAAAGGCCAATAAATGGTTTTTTCTTTCTTTCTTTCTTCAGTTTATATTTTTATACCTACTTAACTCTGCGATTAAAATGCACAGACGTCAAACCGATGTCATTATAAGAATATTGTATAATCAAAAAAATGTTTTATCTTCACATCGTACTATAAACATCATTCTTATGATCCACGATCGAGACGCCTGTCACGAAACAATTAACATACTTGTACAAATAACATCACAATTAGCAGTTTTAATTGTTTAGTAGGTAAATTGCAGAACATTATTTTTTTTTAAAAGAGATACTCGTATATACTGCAGATGCGCGTTGCCCGCCTTTAAGAAAATAAAATGGTGGGAAGTATTTGATACTTTATTGATTAATATATTTATGTACACTGTGACAAAATAAAACAGCGAAATTAATATAAATGCAAAACATTTTGCTCATGGATGCCACTAGCAGTGATTGTAACGGATTGTTTAATTACACAAATGCCTATTTAAGCCAATTAGGACCCGTTAAGACCCACTGCTGTGTGGAAACATCAATCGATAATTTGATTCAAATTCAAACCACGGGAATCTGGTGTGACCACTATATATTGTAAAGAGTTTTGTTAACTCAACACATTAAGATTCGTATAATAATTATTTATATTTTAAGAACATGTTGATGACACAAAGAATTTTAATAGATGATTAGAGTAACTGCTGATTTCTTTGCGTCAGAAACAACGACCAAAATAACATTTATATTTTATTAGAAATTAATGAAATAGGAAACGCTGGGGCCGACGAAAGGGAGCTATTTGAAGTGAAGCCACCAGGCTGGGATACTCTACCCATGAACGTGCCGGTTAATTGCCGCAAGACAGGCACTGACTCGTCCCTTAAAAGGATGAAGGGGAAAACCGAGGAATTTAATGGGCTTACTCTCGAGTCTCACACATGGTAGCAGGTCTTTTAAACCTGCAGCAAAGGTAAAAAAAACACAAAGCCCACCCAATATTACACTGCTATCACGGCCTTTTGATTGACCACTATTGACCTGGTCACAGAAAAATCTTTTTCAGTGCCCACCAAACCCAAAACCCGTATCGAAACCTCAACATCCAAGGTTTAACAAAATAGCGGAACAGCTATGACTTACCCAGTTCCATGTACACAGCCATAACTTACTCCTCATGTCATAGATTAACCAACAAGCTGTCTTGATGAAAGCCGGCCGTCTTCGCCGCGGTCGTAAAAACAAAAACAAAAGGTTTTTTGCCCGAGGGCAGGTGTAACACGTTTATTAGAATGTTATAATATTAATGTTTTATTTTGGCAAGCGGAGACGTCGGCTCGGCCCCCAGAATCATGGGTGGACCAAGTGAAGGATTGAAGCGGTTTTTGACTGATATACTAGACAATAAAACCTATTTATTTTATTTAATACTCACTGTAATTTCTGTATCTTGACAGATAAAGAAACCTTCACATTGGACCGACGACACTTATTGTAAAATATTTCTAGTGGTACTGAGTTTTTTTTTTAATAATAGCGGCTTAGTGTTTCCTCAGTCACTGCGACCAATTCTGATCTATTGTGAACGCCACTTAGATTACAGTTCCTCTCCAAGCCCAACCTCTTCTACGAAGAGGAGGATATTCTTGGGGAGGATATCTTTAGCCTCGTCTGGTTGTAGAATGTGCTTCCCCAGAATAAGGCTACGTTTGTGCATCAATGGCTCGCAGTCCGTGAGTATATGCTGAGCTTTAAATATAATAATATTATAAGGATGAATATTAAAAGTTGACCATTAGCATAAGACCAAACTGTGTGTTTTCTGGGCATCGCCACCAAGTAGAAACGGGTCGGTACCCACGCCTATAATGTTTCTGATACACAAAAGAATGTGTTGCTGAAGAAGTCTAAATTTTTGTAACCCATCCTGGTACTGACTTGCATAAAAGCTTAACAGCAACCGATTCAAAGAACGCACGATACCTATGAAGATTATCTTCAAACAAATGCTTGTGATGGAAGGATAATGTGATATACTCGCTTGTACCCTACACACTGGACCGTCGGACATCGTGACCCGTAAGAGCCAGCGGGGGTCCAACAGGCCCTGCGTTCATCAATTACGGAGCGGCGCGGGCGCAGGCGCGACGCCGACAGGTGCGCGATCGACGTGACATTTCATTTGCGCACTACGAACCTTACCGGTAGCTTGCAGGAGATAACAGTTGGCTGAGCGATTGAAAATCTGTAAAAAATCTGAGACAATAATGAGTGATGGCCAACAGCGAATTTAAACAGTTGAAGTAGACTTTCTTTTTTCATACTACAACAGTTGGTAAACACGTATCCTACTTGATTTCAAGCAGCTACCAGGGCCTCTTACATTGAGTGACACTTTTACTCACATCATCACTTCAAGCTGTCAAACTGTAAGATCCTTATATTCGACTAATGTTGCCGAAAAAAACTACACGACACATGGGCAACCTCTCCAAAACGAAATTCCTAAAAAACGGCCAACTCCACACACCACTCTCTGTCCTAGCCATTCAAGCAAAGACTGATGGTGCGTAACGCGGTCCACACGTTAAAAAAAGGAGCACGATAATTAATTTTACTCGAATCGAATACCAACATACCACTTTAAAATACCAAAGAAAATAAACTTCTACTCAACTCAAAACTGAATCCATACGCGTGTTTGTCAGTTTCCAAATTTATAACGCATCAAAAAAATAAAAAAATCTTAACAACAACCACAACCCAATTTGCTCGATAATTATATGATAACACATAAATAATATTTTTCTCATTAATTTCGCCCGTGACAATAAATAAAAACATTCCCGGGCATTTTTACAAGTTTTCTGAGTCATTGCCATTTCTTGGTGATTTATGTGAGTTCGGCCGGAATCGACCGTAGATCGTGATTAGGCGCGCGCGCAGCGTGATGGCACCAAACAACATGAATCAAACAAATGTACAGAAGGTACACCTGTCTTAGAGGGATACACATCCTAAACTTCAAAAGTGTAGATCTCATACTCGTACCTCATAATTATGTTCTTAATCGTATTATCCTCAAAAAACCTTCTACTTTTAAATGACAGGTTAACAGTAAAGGGGAAATGTATAATAAATTAAAGTGTTCGAATAATACAGCGTGCAATTTTAGTCGTTGTTTTCCCGCAGTAAAATGATTCTATATTACTAGTAAAATAGATTAATAAAGTTTTTTTTTAAGTGAAATCAAAAGTTTTACGATCTCGAGACGAAACTCGAACCAATAGTACTAGCTGAGTCACGGACGGTCAACGGCCGGGGTCACTGCCCTTCGCGTGTATCAAAAAAATGATTATTTACTATTTACTTACATTTGGTTCGCATTTTCCTATCAAACTTTTTAAAAAAAATCAAAAAATGTTTTAAAAAAATTCAAAAAAAAAATCAAAAAAAAAAATACATGCATAAATCGATAGTACTACTGAAGGTAAAGCATTCTGCTGCGGGAAAACAACGACTAAAATAACACGCAGTATAGCAAAAGATAGCCTTACTATATAATATTATATCGTATGTAAGTATGTAGTTTTTTTAATATTTACACACTCAGAGTAGATAATAAAACAATAGGTATGTATTCCATTTTACTAATTTTATTTTGTCATCAAATAGAGTGACTATTCATAGAAGTATTTTGTTTCTTGTTTGAGTAGCCGATTCTAGTAAGTTTATTCTACATATTTCATGTTTCAAATGGCCAATACTTATTATAATTAGACAAGTTATTAGTTTTAGTACACTACGCCACCGTGAAAACAAGTGTAGGAATCCATGTGAAGGCAATAACATCGAAATTAGTCCTTCTGCAGGTTACAAATCTATGTACAACAAATTGAGATGTCGGGCATTATTTACCCCACGCCGACGTTAGACGGTTAAGCCGACTAATATAATATTAGCTGTTGAGTAATAATGACCCTTTACGCTGATCATGATTCATTCCTTACCAAAGAAAAATGGTCTAGTAATTAGAAAACAACTTTATTGATTTATATGTGATTGATTGAATTGAGTTTGGTCTATGGTCACAAGAAACATTAAAAAGACCGAATCGAGCTAAGATTATACTCAGTTATATCATGATACTGGTAATGATTAGGCAACTATGTGCAAACTGTGTGCAAAGGAAAGCATGGCAAAGCATTTACAAAGGGGTTGTAAACTGCACATCAAAAAATACTAAAATGTATTATTATGTACATCAAAAAAATTGAATTGCTAACCTAACCTAACCTTTGGTGTGCAATCAGTTATTTTGATGTACATTTTAGTATTTTTTGGATATACACTTAAACATTTCCCTTTACAAAGGATTTACGCGCTTTCTTTGACACAGTGTTTTCAAACCCAACAATTTTTAGCGCAGGACTGGGCCCTAACTAAAAGTAATGATGTAAAGTAAAATGGGCATCTAAAAGTAGCAAATAATATGATATAATATGAAACATTTGTGTTTTTTTTTCAAATGCTCGGATTAATTGCGTACTACTCAGGTTAACGTATCGAAATTGTACATAATTGAAAACAATACTCATCTAAACAAACACCCTCTGCTTCTATGAAATAGATCCTGCAGTTAATTATAGCTCGACTGTTATGAAAGTAGAACGAAATATTTACAAACAACACGCTTGTCACTCAACTCTTTGGGCCAGCGAGCTCATAAACGCGCAGTAAATTAAATTTTATAATTGTTTACGTTCGAGGCGTAAACAATGCTGGCCTGTGTCACGTTGTAAAGTGCCACAACACTAGCTCTGCTCTTTCATTTGTTCCATAACACCAATAAATCGTTATTTCCCCGTGGTTCGAGCAGACCACTTGCAGCTACTTAGTGTTAACTGTCACCATTTGCAAATTTAGACTCTATTCTGAAATTAAAAGAGTAAGAAATCTTTTGGAGGCTGAGTCAAAATTTACAACAGTCGTATATTAAACTTTTTTAAGTGATTCTCGCGTCATTTCTATAGTTTTATGGTGCCCCTGAATGGCCACCATTGGACAATGGCATTCTGTTGGAAAGCGCGTTTAATTTGTTTTGGTTACATTGAATTGTTGTATTGTTTCACTTCTTTATTGTGCTGATCTCGGTTTTGTTCGAGGATCGGCGGGGGTCTCGGAGACAGTGCGTTTCGGACAAATGAATATTTGCATTTCAGTTGACATACATTCTCTGTGAAATGTTTTCGTTGGAAGTCCTGTGGGTGACTAATGTGCCCACTGTGCGTTGACAATTTTTTTTTACTTACGTTGAACAAATGCTAGTTGATTATTTTTACTATTTAGAAATAACTTTTGTTGATATACGTGTTACACGCGCCGCCTTTATGAAGATCGCTGAGGCAGCCCTGACCGCCATCGGTATAGCAACCGATGTCGAAATACGTGTTAGTGACGGAAAGGCCCATCTTGCCGAGTCAGCAACTCGTGTAACCTACATTGAGCCCTGCACGATTGCGACAGCGCTCGGCCACTTCAGAACCAGCATCGTCTGAACTTAGACTAATTTTAGACTTAGTAAAACCTTTGTAGAATTTTAAATAAATTAGTTAAATAAATTTTTGGTTTTTTTTAAATCCTCCGGCCGCAGCCTACGTAATTGGCGCAGTCGGTAGGATACTCGAGTCAGTGCGCGTTCGCGATCGGTATCCAGCTTCACCAACTCGGTTGCTCCCAGTCGCACGCCCCTGGTTGAGCTTTCAAGCTTGCATCGAGTATCCGAACTACGAGGTCTGCAGCCCAGGAGGAGGATCAAGACATCGACCCAGAGAAAAGCCAGAAATGATATATATGTAAGTACACTAGAATTGTTCTTGTGTTGCTTATCCCCTATATTCATAGTTCTTTCCCAAAATTTTCCGTCAGTCTGCAAATAGGCAGTCCCGCAGGATAGTTTTAGATTCTAGTAGGAATATTTCAAGTAGTTTAAAAGAAGAACCAGAGATGGCTCCTGACCCGGACACCATATTCAAGGCCTTACGCCCGGTGCCCGAATTCGATGGGAACCCTAACATACTTACTCGTTTCATAAGTATTTGCGACCAAATAGTAAACACATATGCAAGTAATGCTGCAGGTAGTGAATTGTCTAATTTGTGCCTGTTAAATGGAATTTTAAATAAAATAACTGGGCCCGCCGCACGAACGATAAATTCGAACGGGATCCCTAATTCATGGGCAGGTATTAAGAATGCACTAATAAATAATTTCTCGGATCAACGGGATGAAACTGCATTATATCAGGATCTCTCAATGGCCATGCAAGGAAACAGCACACCTCAAGAGTTTTATGACCACTGTCAAAATTTACTCAGTACAATTATAACTTATATTTCGCTTCACGAAACTATAAATACGACTATCGAGTCCAAACGCGACCTCTACAGAAAGGTAGCTTTGAAAGCCTATTTGCGCGGTTTAAGAGAGCCTTTAGGCTCGCGTATTAGATCTATGCGGCCAGATACATTAGAAAAGGCCTTAGAGTACGTTCAAGAAGAAATGAACGTAATTTATTTACAACAAAGATGTGACAGTGTTCTTAAGACTCCTAATAAGCCTTTTAATAGCACGCAAACTAACATGCCTTTATCTAAGCCAATTCAATACCAGCCTCCCATGCCTATGTGGTCCGGCAATCCCGCACAGCGGATGCCATTGCAGCCTCAACCTTTGCCTATGCAAATTCCACAACCTTTTAAATTAAATCCACCACCATATCCATCCCAATACCCTGCGCGACAGCCAGGAATGCCTTCCCGCACGCAACAGATGTTCCGTGCTCCGCCTCCCAATTACAACCCGCAGAGTAACATGTTCAGATTAAATAGGAACCAACAACCTCTTATGTCATCTCCCAAACCTATGAGTGGAGTCCAACATTTCACTCCCAAACCATTGCCTCCTAATATTAGTGGTCACGATTGGCGTAGATATGGCAATCCGCCTCCAAATAATTATTTCAAATCAAGAGAAATGAATTTGAATGAATGTGTTAATTATGATTCTTATTACAGCGACTATAACGACTATGACTATAATAATTATCAATACCCAGTCTACACGGACTTTGCGTACGACGCGATGAATACTGGATCATATTACATTGACGATAACGCCCCGTATCTCGAGACTTATACGAACAATGACGTGTCCCTATTACCTACGACCGATGTTAGCGACCTTAACGCGATCGAGGAACCGCAAGCGTCTTGTAGTACAGGGACTCCGCAGGGTTTTCAGTCAGCCCCGAAATCCAAAAAGTTAAAATAGAGTTAAACCTACAGACGCAACGCCATCTTCCCTACATAAATATTAGTAATCCACCCCTTAAACTTCTCTTAGATACAGGCGCGAATCAGTCGTTTATTAGCCCGGAAGCTGTTCAAAGTTATTTTAAAGATTATCCCCTTGACTATGATCCGTTCGAGGTGACTAATGTCCATGCAACAAGCCGAAACGATTACTCAATAACATTACCGTGCTTCTCAGAATTCCGCGACACGGATGACGTAAAGTTTTTTATATATCGTTTTCATGATTACTTCGACGGGCTTATTGGGTTAGATTTACTTACCAAATGGGAAGCAAATATAAATTTAAAGGATAAAATTTTAAAGACTAAATACGCTGACAACCCTATCGCAATGTACAGCTCGCGTAATATAAATCTATACGAGAACATAATACCAGCTCAGATTTCTAAGATGCTTCGTTTACCCATCAATGCCCCGGATGGCGATGTTATAATAGAGGAACAAATCTTTTGTAACTGTATTATCCACGAATGTCTAACCACCGTAAAAAATAGCCGTGGCATAGTTGAGGTAGAGAATCGCAGCGCTAACGACATTATTTTCTCGCTAGACAGCCCCGTTTTAGCTGAAGTTTTTAATGTAGAGTGCACGCGCACTCAATACAATAGTGAGCGCGCCCGCGATGTATTATCCCGTTTGCGCACTAGTCACATGAATGCGGAGGAAAAAGCGAATATAGAAGCCTTATGTACTAGATACGCTGACGTATTTTACTTAGACGGAGAGCCGCTTACATTCACCAATAAAATCAGACATAGAATAAAAACGACCGACGAGATACCAGTACACACAAAAACGTATCGTTATCCATTCGTACACAGACAGGAAGTTAGGGACCAAATAAGTAAAATGTTGGAACAAGGTATCATACGTCCATCCACATCAGCCTGGAGTTCACCCATCTGGATAGTGCCTAAGAAGATGGACGCCTCGGGTAAACAGAAATGGCGTATGGTAGTTGACTATAGGAAACTGAATGAAAAGACTATTGACGACCGATACCCCATCCCAAATATTACTGACGTATTAGATAAGTTAGGGAAATGCCAGTACTTTTCGACCCTGGACCTGGCATCTGGATTTTATCAGGTTGAAAACCACCCTGACGATATAGAGAAGACTGCGTTCAGTGTAGAAAATGGTAAGTTCGAATATTTACGTATGCCAATGGGACTTAAAAATTCCCCCTCTACTTTTCAGAGGGTAATGGATAATGTCCTTAGGGGCCTCCAAAACGAGATTTGCCTCGTGTATTTAGATGACATAATTATTTTTGGGACCTCCCTCCAAGAGTCTATAGATAACCTCGAAAAAGTCCTACAAAGATTAAGGGAATCTAACTTTAAAGTCCAGATGGACAAGTCAGAGTTCCTTAAATTAGAAACACCTTATTTAGGACATATTATCACTCGAGAGGGCATAAAGCCAAACCCTGAAAAGATATCCGCTATAACCAAATATCCTATACCAAAGACCACTAAGGAAATAAAACAATTTCTTGGGTTGCTTGGCTATTATAGGAAATTTATTCCCGACTTTGCCCGGATCACGAAACCAATGACCGCATGCCTGAAAAAAGGGAAGAAAATCAACCTTGACGATACTGAGTACATAAATAGTTTCGAAAAATGTAAGACCTTATTAATAAACGATCCTATTCTACAGTACCCCGACTTTACCCGTGACTTTGTTCTTACGACAGACGCCTCTAACTTTGCTATCGGAGCCATATTATCACAAGGGCCCATAGGATCTGATAAACCAGTGTCATATGCATCTCGTACTTTAAATGATAGCGAGTTGAACTACAGCACCATCGAGAAGGAGCTTCTTGCGATAGTATGGGCCACGAAGTACTTTCGACCTTACCTGTTTGGACGTAAATTTAAAATTGTGACAGACCACAAACCCCTCCAGTGGATGATGAGTTTGAAGGAACCTAACTCTCGCTTAACGAGATGGCGTTTAAAGTTAAGTGAATATGATTTTTCAGTCATTTACAAGAAGGGCAAAAATAATACAAATGCTGATGCCCTGTCTCGAATCGAATTACACAACGAGGAGATCAGTTCTCTCGCTGGTAATCCGACTGATAAGCCACCTTCGCTTGCAAACTCATCAACCATCACAGTCCACACCAGCCACGAACACCCCATCCTTGAAGTTCCCATCACCGACGAACCCTTGAACAAGTTCCA
This sequence comes from Mecyna flavalis, assembly GCA_949319885.1. Classification (NCBI taxonomy): domain Eukaryota; kingdom Metazoa; phylum Arthropoda; class Insecta; order Lepidoptera; family Crambidae; genus Mecyna; species Mecyna flavalis. Next base: position 18,594,521 of record OX439434.1, on the reverse strand, counting down.
CCGACAGCTACACATGACAGTAGTAAGTGACGTAAAACGACGGCCCATCATGACTAAGCCCTTCGACACTCATACGCGCGTCGCACTACAGTTATCAGAATCTAACTTAGAGGAAGACATAGTAAATGCTATTAAGGAGTATGTCCATCCGAAAGTAAAGACCGCTATATTAATTAACCCGCCGATAGCCATGTACGCAATTATACCTGTCATACAAGATAAGTTTAAAAGCTCTTCTATGAACCTTGTCTTAGTCAAGTCCGAGATTGAAAACGTTAAAGAGTATCTCAAACAACAGGAGATAATCCAACACTATCATGACGGGAAAACTAATCATAGAGGCATCAACGAGTGCTACCTTTCCCTGTCTAAGAGGTATTATTGGCCTAAGATGAAGGAACAAATCACTAAATTCATCGCCGAATGTACGACTTGTGGGCAGGCCAAATATGATAGGAATCCGGTTAGACAAAAGTTTAATATTGTACCACCTGCCACAAAGCCATTTCAGACATTACATCTAGATCTGTTCACAGCTCAAAACGAGAAATACCTAACGTTTATTGATGTTTTTTCTAAGTATGGCCAAGCCTATCACCTACGAGATGGCACGGCCGTGAGCATTTTACAGGCGTTATTACACTTTTGTACCCACCATGGGCTCCCATTAACTATAGTTACGGACAATGGCACAGAGTTCACTAATCAACTGTTTGCTGAATTTGTTAACTTACATAATATTACTCACCATAGGACTCTGGCACACGCACCAAACGATAACGGGATGATAGAACAATTCCATTCCACCTTACTTGAACATCTCAGACTGTTAAAGGTACAGCGGAAAGATGAACCGGTCGTGCATCTCATGCCATATGCAGTAATAGCGTATAATAGTTCAGTACATAGCTTTACTAAATGTCGACCGTTTGACTTAATTACCGGACACTATGACCCACGAGACCCCATAAGCATAGACTCGACGGCTCAACTATTACAACAATACACACAAGCGCATAAAAATCAAATGCAAATGGTTTATGACATAATTAATGAAACGTCCTTAGAAAATCGTGCCGCTCTTATTGAAAACAGAAATAAGACCCGCGAGCCCGAGATAGAATATGCCCCTCAGCAACAGGTTTTTATTAAAAACCCATTTGCAAGTAGGCAGAAAATAGCCCCGCGTTATACGCAAGATACTGTTTTAGCAGACTTGCCTATTCACATTTATACATCCAAAAAGCGTGGACCAGTTGCCAAATCTCGTCTTAAACGCATTCCTAAAGCAGGGAAATTGTTACAGAATCCTGTTGACGCTGATCCAGACGACCCTGACGAAGGAGATAAGACTTGAGCGTTTGGACGATGGACCAGGACTCTTACCGTTTAACTTAGGAAATACGAAGTTAACTACGCATTACCATACGTTTCTACAGCGCATTAGATTAGACGAAATTGAAGATAAAATTAACGTCATGCAATCCCAGATACTGACATTTGAGACTCAATTACCAAACGACACCTATATTTTATATGAACTTCAAATTCATTATCTCAATAATAAATTAAAGTCCGCGTTAGCTCAATTAAAAAGCTTAGAGCCTAGCCGTGTCAAACGAGGTCTCGTAGACGGCCTAGGATCAGTTATCAAAAGCATTACAGGCAACTTAGATTACACCGACGCTATTCACTATAATAAAGTCTTAAGTAACTTGCAAGTTAGCCAGAATAAACTAATCTCAGAGTATAACACTCATATTAGTATTAATAAAGAATGGACTGCGAAGCAATCTTTAATCATATCTCAGTTAGTAGAAAATCAAAGTCGCATTAATACTACATTACAGGATTTATTAGATAAAGAATCATATATGGGTTATAGTCTTATAAAATACGCGAAGTTTGCACAACTACTATCATTAATAAGTGAAAACATTGAGGACTTATCCAACGAGTTAGTTAAGGTTGAAAATTGCTTAGCATTCGTACATGCATCGACCATGCATCATAGTATGATTAGCACAGATATGTTAAGTGATATGATAATAAAATTAAGAGAAATATATGGTAGGCCTTATGTATTAGATTTAGAGCTAAGGGAATATTATTAAACCCGGCTCATACTTTTTAGATAAGCAGTTAGTTATAATTTATAGATTTCCTATTATATCGGCGGACTCGTATGACCTCTATAAACTTTCCATTGTTCCTAATAAGATGCACCAAGTCCTTATTCCTTTATATCCCTACATAGCAACCAATGATGATTCTTTTGTGTATATAGAGGCAGAATGCCCGAAGTTCAACACTGGCTATCTCTGTGAAGAAAAATACTACCATCATGTACGTACCCAAGCTGACTGCGTGCACCACCTTATCCTGAAACAATCATTGGAGAAGAGCTGCAATCTTACCACTATCGACCTTACAAAAGGAGCCATGGAGAAAATTGACGACCTTCACTACACAATCTCATTACCACATCCCACGAGAACGCGACTCACCTGCGAGAGAGAAGACCTCATAGAGCTACATGGTAGTTATCTCGTTACGATACCTACCTCATGCATCCTGCGGACAAACGAGTTCACCATCGTCAATAACGACGGCGAGATAAAAGGTCAGCCCCTCAAGATAATGATGATCCCCGACATCGAGCTGCCGCCACGCGCTGAGACACCGCATATACAATTGAACGCGATTAACTTAGAGAGTCTGCACAGCATCCAAGACAAGATTGCACTCCAGCATCCCGTCTCATTAGACAATGCAACCTCTAACATCTTATATCATACTACGGGACCGTTCTATGGAATGATTATAGCCGCTACGATAGTACTTAGTATCGTTATGATTCGTCGCTATTTGAAGAAACATCGTGGTCCAGCACCAAGAAACCCAGAGTCTGGAACCACTAGAGAGCCAACGTATGCAGAGGCTGGACGTGGTACCCAGCATCCAGGACCAGCAACATTTCCGCTAAACGTCCTGAAATAGTTGCTGAGCTACGGGGGGAGATGTTACACGCGCCGCCTTTATGAAGATCGCTGAGGCAGCCCTGACCGCCATCGGTATAGCAACCGATGTCGAAATACGTGTTAGTGACGGAAAGGCCCATCTTGCCGAGTCAGCAACTCGTGTAACCTACATTGAGCCCTGCACGATTGCGACAGCGCTCGGCCACTTCAGAACCAGCATCGTCTGAACTTAGACTAATTTTAGACTTAGTAAAACCTTTGTAGAATTTTAAATAAATTAGTTAAATAAATTTTTGGTTTTTTTTAAATCCTCCGGCCGCAGCCTACGTAATTTACGTTTATTCGTTTATTTAGAAGACTTAAAATTTATTGGTCCTGCGCTTGATGTTAAAATTTAATTAAATATCATTAAGTACTTCCAACACAACAAAAACAAAATTAAATACAAATTACATCATTTGACAATAATAACTAAGATGGCGTAGTGACCCCAAAATCTTTGCCTCCGACAACAAAAGACGCCACAAGTTTTAAACATAGTTTATTTATTTATTAACACGCCAGGTTTACATAATAAGAATAACGAAAGATCGACCCAAGTCATCAAGTTCGTGCTTCGCTTCGTATAGACGTTGTACCACAATTATATTTAAAATTAACTTAGGCAGGAAGCATTTCAAATCAATCTCATCAAACTCAAAACACATGTAATAATATTATAATTAAAACCACCGTCTTTCCGTGTGAACGCGTTTATTGGCACGAATCCCAGCGCCACGACAGTTAAATGAATAAAACGTATCCAAATATCAATTCTGTCTTGATTTACAAGTCATAAAACCACTCTTTGTCGACGTAAAACGCTGGTTCCAGACGTTTTATTACGAGTCCTCGTTATAAAGATCTATGTTAACCAAGAGGTGACATCCACTGGGGCTGGCGTGGGCTTCCTCTGTGGGATGTTGTCGCACTGGGACGCTAGTCTTCGCTTAGAGTACCTTTAAAATTAATAAAAAAAAAAATATGCGAGTAGAACTGTAAACGTCAACTCTGTAAAGAAACTTTATGAAATGTAAGCATGTCTGTTGTTTGCCTTTCTCTTAAAAATTAATAATCTGATTTTTATAAAACTTTTTCTAAATAAGTCTATGAGCCCAAATCTAAGAAAAAAATATTAATAAATATATTCGTTAATGAATATTGAAATAATATGGGATTCGCTAATAAAAGTTAATATGGATGGCTGTAATTAATTTTATTTATATTTTACAAAATAATTTATCTGGATGAGGTTTTAGGTTAAGGCTGTGTAGTTCCGCAGATGCCGCGCGTATGGTTTTTAAAAGCCACCTGAGACATACAAATCAGTGTTTTCAATTCTAAAAAAAATATATGTATCAGTTAAGGATCTGATCTAGTTAAAATCGCATTCAATTACATGTTTTTATAAACTTCACTCGATAGAAAAAAATCCCAAAGTTACCCCTTTTTTTAACGATTTTCGTATTTTATGTCTAAGCTCCTGCCAATTAACATTTGAATTTTCACTCAATTATAGCCACTAAATATTTACAGATAAATTCGCAGAGTTTGACTTGATAAAATTAGTGTCTCGTTTACTATGTTTAAAAAACTACGAAATGTGCGAGCGCGGCGCCATATTTGGAGGTCGCATAATACAGACCTACAAACTTATCTGTTCCGGTGGCCAAAATTGGAACTACGTGAAATACAATGCAAAAACGATATTTAATGACAGTTCTAAATAGACAGTAGCGACGCCGCCACCGGAACAGATAAGTTTGTCGGTCTATGCCTCTTTTATGTACTCCCACCCCCCCTTAAAAATAAATAAAAAGCTGACAACACAGAACCTCAGTGAGAAAGAACCGACAAAGACAAAAATCGTAAAATTTCAATGCACTCATAAAATTTTGCCTTAGAATGATTTTAGAGGCAATATATTAGCGAGGGGCAAATGTTGATTTTGATCAGTCAACTCGTAATTTTAATTAAACCCGCTCGTAAAGAAGCTGGGGTTTTTTCTAATTTACAAATTAATATTTTAGCCGTTGTAAATGTCGAATAAGTTTTTAATTAGCACTTTCTTTGAGTATTAGTTACGAGTATTAATATTTTGTAAACCTGTTGTTGTAGTTCATTAATATCCCCCGTGGAATATTTTGTCTTCCAGGTGTACAAAGATCTGCTAGGGTGGACCATAATATAAATGAAAGTTGGGGATCAGAAATGTGTGAATAAAACCACGATAGTATACCAATTTCAATTACAATAATTAGTTTTCCACGAACAATAACAAGATGCGTATTTTATAACACACTTTTACATTGCAAACAATTTATTTATTTCAATTGATTTACTTTATCACATACATAGGTTCAGTGTTTTCTGTAGAAACCAAGTAAGTTTGGTTTTCATTTCAAAAGGTTTTCATTACTTTTTCAAATAAAGATTAATTTTATTATTATTTTACATGATAAATACATCTATAAATTTTTTAATGGTTATAAAAACAACGAAGGTACCACATATAAAAGAGAATAGTGCAATTTCACAAAGAACTTTCAGGCTCACATCATTACCCACAAACATGGTAGTTAGTTAAGTGAAGCGCAGTAATCAATCAAGTAGGCTCTCTATTCCGGGAAGGCGTTCCCGACTGCGCACGCGCACCGTTGACAATGCGCAAGCTGCGCACTGCTGGCGGAAGCTAGAACATTAACTTACCTACCATCATCCTTCTTATTAATAAACTTAAGTCAAACTTTTAGACTTACTTTACTAAGGAATTTTGTTAGCTGAGTATGAAACGTCAATTGACATTCGTTAGTTCGATTAGCTTGAATCTCGGATAAGGGGTTTTCTATACATATGCGTATTTTCACAAGCTCGGCGGTAAGTGGTGACGGAAAACATCAATACCTGTACTGTCAAATGGCTGTGTAGCCATGATCTAATTGGTCTGGTTCCCCTGTTAAGGTTTACGGAAGTCAGATGGCAGGTAAAAAGACTTACCAAATCCTGAATTTTACTAATCTTGAATTTCTGGTTTGATCCCCGCACCGTAGTCACAGGTTTATCCATGACTATCTAATAACTTAATAAAAATACTGATATCTTTAAATTACGCCTATAGATTTCGCTTACTCGGCAATGTTCATTTGGTATGCAATAGAAATGTCTTGCGCAGTCTCACTTCACACGTGCGTATAACTTATGATTTTAATGTGAAGAGTATAACGCATGTTATAGCAAATTATTAGTACATAGTTGAATTTCTTTATTGCAACGAATAAATATCATAGAAACAGACAGATACAATGTAAAATCCTTATAAGTAACGTATTCCTTTACGTGATATATTCTCGAATGTGGTTTCACTCAGAGTAAATAAATATTTGTGTGAGAACAATTTTATCTATATTACGATAATAATATACAAGTGCTTGGGGTTTTCTTTTTCCCATCCTCCTCATTCGTTTCTCAAAGGCAGAAAGCACATCTGAGACCCTAGTCGAAACTTCGAAAGTATCATGGATAGACTGAGTAGCCATGATCAAATTGATCTGGTTCTCGTGCTAAGGGGTTGCAGAGATCAGATAGCGGTCGCTCCAATCGAATGACTGCCACTTGACTGGCCCAATCCTGGATCGTGGTATAAGCGTACCCTGGTTTTTTTTAAATATATTATAGGGGGGCAAACGAGCAAGTGGGTCACCTGATGATAAGTGATCACCGGCTGCCCATAAGCACCCGAGACTCTCTTGGGGTCGCAGGCGCGTTGCCCGCCTATAAGGGTGGAATATGCTCGCTTCTTGAAGGTTTTCATTTCGTATTGGTTTGGAAACACCGCAGTTAGTAGTTTGGGGTAAAAACGCACGGAGATAAAAATAAGCAACTTTTTTATATTAATGGCGACATATGACATGTTTCTTTCATTAAATTCCAGTTCATTATTATGTTACAAACTTACAACATAATGAACTAACATATTATGAGGAAACAATAAGAAAAAAAAAACAAAAGTTAAACATAAACAAAACATCATTGTTATCAAAATAACGGGAAGAGCCAAGGTCGAGAAACCGCGCAGTAGCGTGATGGATAGCCACATCTACCCCCTACCCCCTCCCTGCAGGCATGAGCCCCGGGGGGCAGCGGGAGCGACAATGCACCCCGGGCGCTTCACGGAACTCATTGCACTTGCGAGTTGCAACAACACGGTAATATGCAACGACAAAAAGCAGCAATTGTGAGTCGGGCTTGTTTTGTTTAGTAAAATGAAGGATATTATCACTGGTATTTTCGTGCTTTGAAAGATTTATTGCTGTTTATATTAATTATAATATACAATTTGACAATTTGGTTCTTAATCGAAGATTATTGCCGATACTGAAATGAAATTAAATGAAATTATTTATTCAGCAATTTGATTTACAAAGTAAATTCTTTTGCACGTCAGATTTTTTTACCCTGACGTGCGACTATTTCCGATTTATTGCTACATTTAATGTAGGCAACACCAGACCAACAGAAACAGTCACAGCTAAGATCGTACCGACTCCCTCTAATATAGTAGCCAACTTCCAAACCTTTTCGGCAAATTAATTACAAAAAATAAACCAATCATAATCTACATCGGCCTTCTTAATTCGAAGTAACATTTCTAAATGTCGAAACGGAATTCCATTACGGGGCCGATAACTATATTAACGTTTTCGTCTGACGATACGCCTATTAAGCCAAAACTGAGCTTAATGAAAAACTCGTGTATAAACACTCTGATTTATACCCCGAACCGATTATTACAGCTATTAATTTGCATAATCTGTACATATTGGAAATATTAAGGTTTTAATTAGGTAAGAGAGCGGTCAGTGTAATGCGTCGTGATTAGTAAGCGATCAGTCCATTACTTAGCGGTTATGGGCGCGGAAACATAACTTAGAGAGTCCATTTTGTTGGAGTATCACAAACTTCCTCTGGACTGTCTTCTCCTGGTTTTACACAGTAGTAGGTTTATGGGTTTAAATTACATTCCAATCGTCCAGTTTTGAAGTCTCCGTTATCGATATTGAAACCAAAGTTCTTTGCCTCGGTAATATTTTGTGAAACGAACTATAAATTGTGATGTAACTGTTTACGAATAAATTGTGTTGATACGAAGGTTCCCAGAAGTCTTAAGATAAAATATTTCTCCTCCTTTTTGTAACTCAATTTGTAATTATGATAACCCCGTTTTCAATGTTACTGAAAAAAGTACTTCATACAAATCCAAATCGAGACTTAGCTCCGTATCTTTTTATTCGGACGCTTGAGTCTCGTGTAGTTTATTCACTAAGCTCCTGTTTCTTCGTCGAGCCGGTGCCCTCGTTGTGTTGATTGACCGGACCATCCCAAACATACCGTGCCTGACGCTGCCTTCACATTAAATCTTGCTTCTAACAACTCCACGCAGCTCCACTTTAAGTAGCAAACCACACCGAAGAGCTTCTAGTTCTGCTAGTTCAATCAGGTGTTAAGAAAGAAAGTGAACACCCTCAAACCTGTACTACGCAGTACTCATAATATTATGCGTGTACCGCTTGTATAAGACAGATGACACAACAAAGGTGACACAAGAGAGATGACGTCAATCCATCAGCGGCTGACACCGGCCGAATTCCTTGCAGCCCCGCATTGTCTCGTAAACTAGGAACAGCAACACAGAGCAGAATGACACAGAAGGAGAATTCGTTAAAAATTAACAACAAATTACTCATGGATACGATGATACTCAATGTGGATAAGTTTTACTCGCTGTGGATAAATAATTTACGCTTGCTTGGTTTCTCGGTTATTAATGTAACTTTTAGTAATCAATCCAATCATAGAAAAATTGCTGTATTTTTTATTTCGGTCTTTATTTAAATATCGCCGACTGAAGAATTACCAAAGCCAAAGAAAAAACTCTTTCCCCGACCAGGAAATGAAAACAAAAAATCGGTAACTTGATGATCGTCTGCTTGTCCTTATTTAACAACTCTCAATCGGTTTATTGTTCAACAAAAACATAGAAAAGGCAACGTTCTGTATTGTTAATCTTTGGCCACACTAAAGCGTGTAATGCCCGTTGTAAAACAATAAACCTCCCCGGAGGAGCGTCCGGCGAACAAAACGCGCTTTGTCCCGCGACACATACTAAAAGCATCTATAATTCTATAAATAGCTTATTTATATTTATGCGATTGGAGCCTTCAACACTGTCACCAATTGCCACAAACTTATCAAAATAATGTTCATTACCTTAGTGTCATTTGGGTGGGATTCAACCTGCGCCTGATCTCTCTTCGGTCGTGTCAGACTGCTGTCCCACTGTGAGAGTGAGGGAATAGGGAGTGCACCTGTGCTAGCGCACTCACTTGTGCACTATAATATATCCTGCGTTGTTGGCTGATCGTAAAAGATTGGCCGCCGTAGCCGAAAACTCGGCTAGAAGGACATTATACATATCCAGACTATACCTTTTTTTCAGAGGAGAACGCTTTTAAGCGAGAACTGCGGTTTATTTTGGACTCGGGCTCACCCAGTTTCCCCCTCACTCACACCACAATGAGACGGGCCGGACCAATTACTGGTACCTATTTGACCAAATCACCAATGTTTTCACAAATCTCCCTCGAAACATTGAATATTTAATTCCTCAGGTGTTTCAAATTAAGACGTCGGTGACAACTAAATTAGCCGGCGTCGGTCCGAGCTGCCCATTTATTTCTCAGTCGCAATCAAGCGCCCAGCATGACCCTGCTTCTCTTTGCAAAACCTTGCCTCTAAACCTTAAAGCCTCTCACAAACAAAACACAACTCTATCATTGACACCTCTGAGTTCTAACTTCAGATGAAGGGCTGGTTAAAACAACCTTAAGATTGTTGAAACAGAAATCTGACTGTAAAATTAGAAGGGTTAAGGTACAGAATGGATTGTGTCTGCTTTGTGTGAGTAAGAAGGAGGGCGAGAGGCATCTTTCCTTAAAATAAATTGTCCCCGATATATCCCCACGCGTATTTTACAAGGCATTTACACCTTGATAGGGTAGTCGCACAGTGAAACGATGGAGCGCGTACTAAAACCTAAAAAAGTTATTTCTTTGATAAAAAGTATTTCATTGGTTTAAAAATAAAGTACCTTTACATATGGAGCTACGAAAGTCAAACTGCAGTCGTTACAAATAAAATGACTGGTGGTGCAAGCTTACTTGCTGACTGGATCTGGACAAACGCATAATAAAATTTTGACGAGGTTTAAAAACGCGCTATGATAGTTATCAACTCCAAGCGCACAGACAGTATTAATTCTATAAACCAAAGGAGGGATTTTGTCTTGCATTGCCTCTACTAACAATTGCATGTAAAAGCTCGACGTAAATGATTAATGAAAAATGAAAATGAAAAATTGTTCATTTTAAAAACCGTGTACAGTACAAACTATAATCTAAGGCCGATTTGCTTTACTCGTAGTATTCGCGCTTCGTTTTGTATTTGCGTTGTAAGTGTTCGCCTCAATTCCAACCTCCATGTCCTTCACCTTCTTTTCCCAAGGGCGGCAAATCAATCGAGACGTTAATCGCAGGTGTGGATGGTAGTGTTCACTCACCATTGCTCTTTTCCCTCTCTCTTTCATAAGTAGGTACCTACCTAAAAAAAATCACACCGCAAATATTTAAAGCGTTTTCGTCGTCCAGTATGCGTCGCGCCCACCTGACCGTCTTTAAGCGGCGTATCAAAAAGGATTATTCGACGCTATAAATATGGCCGCGAGATTATAATAATTTGAATAATAACATTAAAATAATAATAATGCGCTTGTGAGCTGCGCCCGCGCCGCCTTACCGCCGATGAAGACGTCAAACGCTAATAGATTTATCTTCAGCCATACATCAATATTATTGTTCCTCAGTGTTGTATGGCCGTTGTATGAGACGGTCTCTCTGTTACCAGTTCATTAGTCGCCAGTGATAAATAATATCACAATGATCAATGATTAACTATCGATACACATTCGACTCAGTCGTCGAATCGATATGTCTGCTCGATTGTCTGTGATCGATGCTGTAATTACGTTTGGTTAATCGTTGGGGTGATTGTGAACATTAATAAGTGTGCTGTTAAGTTTTTTTATACTTTTTAGAATTAATAACTTTTAATAAGTACATTCGCGTTGTTTTTATATTCTTTTGTTTGTTTTGTGTAAGAGCAGTGCACACATCTTTTTATGTATAGCTATTAAAGCCGACTTTCCTGAGCTTTGTGAAAAGCGGCCTTAAGTCAACATACACCTACAACATATGAACGGTATAAAGGCACTTGTCATCCTAAACTTAATGACCAGCAGTTTCAGGACCCACATAAAGAACCAGGGATGCGAATGAAATTAAGAAATATTTTTTTCTGGAAGTGGGATTCATAATATACTTAATTGAAATATATAAAAAATTAACAATAGCTTAAAAGTAATTCTGCCTAAGTACAAATTGTATTAATCATTTAGTATTAAACTAGAACAGCCCTACGTCTATGAATATATTTACGAAGAATTAACTAACGAATATAGTCTTTACCTTGAAAAAAAAACCAGGTCTTTACGCCTTTTGGGCGCAAATCACTTTACCTATTGCGCTAACAAGGTCAAAACAAACTTTTTCTACTTGATATGATTATTGTAACGATAATTAACATTATTATGCAAGAACCTCACGTGCCGATCGTACTCGTATACTGGCATTTTCAGCCATTAAAACATTATCCCTCTTATTACAAAACATGGTTTAAAAAATGTTACCGGGCTTAGTACTTAGCACTTACGCCTGACTAAAGTCAAACGCTATATAGGTAAAACGAAATTTTACTTCGTACTACCACAGATAATATAAGTACTACAAAGCGATTTTTTTTGTAATAAGAGGTTATAAGTTTAACACAATCAATCATCTACTAAGTACATAAGAAAGGTCAAAGCTCCTATTACATCGGCAATGTAGGTAGGTAAGTTTAATATTAAGCAACATCAGACCATATGCCAAGAACACGATGCCAAGATGTTACCAAAATGAAGTAGAAAACACTAGAAAAAGGAGTCAAACTACACCTAACAACCGCACAATATGTCAAGCGGAATCCTAACTAATGTTCTGCAAAGCGGAAGTGGATATAAGATCCCTGTCTTCCTCCGAAGGCAGCGCAAGGGTTAACGAAGGATCAAACGTGCCGCGGCCCCGCCCACCGGCCGGATGAGTAAACACCGTCATTTTCAACCCTAAAATGATGACGGTAAGGTGCATGTCTAGCGGTGTTGTGCAAACAGAGACGGCTCGGCATACACAAGCGACGCCAACCCTTCAATGTAATGAATCGGATGAATTAAAATGGATTCCTGTTGTTGTCGAGATTTATCTGAGGAATGAAGAGCGCTATCCGATTTCCAGTCAGGTGAGAGCAAGACGCATGCTTTTTATAGTTATTTTTGTCCCCTTTCGCTCTTACATGTTCAATTGTTCACATCAACTGTCTGAGAAGTAACCCCAGACGAGGGGATAAGTCTACAATTCCTTACAGTTTTCATTAAGTCAATTATTATGCTTAGCACTTAGAAATATTGTGTTATATTTATGACTTAGTAATTTAATGAAATTATATTGTTAATTGTATACAATTTTGGTACAATTTTGATAGACAAGAAAACTTCGTAGCTGCAGGTAGAGTCATTTTGTATCATTGAAAAAGTTGATGAGTATCTGAAGCCGACAAAGATATAGAATACTAGCGGGCGCCCGCGGTTTCACCCGCGTGGTTCCCGTTCCCGTGGAAATTGATCAAAATCCTTTCTTAGCGGATGCCTACGTCATCATAACATCTACCTGCATGCCAAATTTCAGCCCGATCCGTCCAGTGGTTTGGGCTGTGCGTTGATAGATATCTATGTCAGTCAGTCAGTCAGTCAGTCCGTCAGTCAGTCAGTCAGTCACTTTTAAGTTTTATATATATAGATTTCAATTTATGTATTTGCCACCTAGGCCTTTTTATACGGGTAATACGATACTCCCACTCCCTAGAATTGGAGTTATTAACCCTAAATTAAATCCCGGGGTAGGTGCTCCTCTTTGATTATGGTGCCGTGAAAAACGGAAAGCCTTTGCATCCTTAAACCACTGACCATCTTAGTCTATCCAGTTAAGTCGCCTATTTTAGTTATCATCTATTTATATCTTTAATTTTTTTATAATAAGTACGAAAAAGATGGCCCGTGCTAGCAGGTATTTAATAATATGTACAAATAATTCGTTTCAACTGTAATTCTTGACAACTTACTTCCCCTAATGACGATTGTGAATAAAGAAAACATTATCAAATTTCAAACCGTTGCTAATTACATTACACCCTACGTAACTAAATAAATAACAGTAAACCAACTCGCTGTTAGTACCCTCTAAACACAAACCTTACAAAATGCAGTGAATTGCGTGCTAACTGCTTTGTAGTGCCGCTAAGTTAATGGTTCAAGTCTTGGCAATACGCATTAACATTAATTGTCATTATCTTCTCAACAAATAGACGTCATAGGGGAGAGGGGGGCATAACGGGGACGCTAAGGGAAATAAACAATAAAAAATACTAGAATAAAATATTTTTATTAAAAACTTGTCACAACTCTTTGGTTACTTATTCATTTATAATTTGGCACCAAAGTTAGTGAAGTAAGAAATCAATTAATATTTTTAATTTTAATTTTACGAAACCTTCATGAAAACCCCATTGTGCCCCAGGGTAGGGGCAGTATGGGGTACCCAGTGTGGGGCAGTAAGGGGTACACTATTTAATTGGCACAGAATAAGCAGGTGTGGTGTGGTGGGTTTCTTTCAAATCTGTGTCATCAACTCCTGCACAGGCAGTATGGGCCCACTGTCCACATCGCTCGCAGGGCACCCAACGCTCCGAGGACTTCAAATAAGTGTGGTTTTCGTCAAGACAATAGATGCATATGGCATCCTCCTTAGCATTTTCTCCATCAGAGCGAGCTTTTTTTTATATTACTTCAGTTGGCAGACAGACACGCAGCCCACCTGATGGCAAGCGGTCACTGCGGCCTATTCTATTGTGGGACACTCCACATAGAAGCGTCGCTCAATGTGCTGCCAAACTGTAGGCTCATCTGGTCTTCGAGCCTTTGGTTTCAAGTGTACTGGTCTGCCAGAACACAGCCAGGCTGTTATGGCGGCAGATTTCTCCTGTGGGGGTGGTAGCTAGCCAGTTGGACTCTGAAAAAGTCCTACCACCAACCAGACCCAAATCGAACCCACGACCTCTGGGTTTTATACCCGAGCGGCTTAGCCACTGTTCCACGGAGGCGGTCATGTTTTTCTTCAAACGGGGATCATCACTATCAGGATTTGAACGCTCCAGTGTGGTCTGTGAAACACTATGTAATAGAGCTGCATCAATTGCGTGTTTCATGTTTTCTATTGACCAACTGCCTCTGGAACTTTTCTTTTTGTAAGTTCGTACCATTTTTATAAACCTAAAACAAAACTAATAATATTATTGTAATATTTTCATTCAGGGGCATAATGGGGACGGGGCACAACGGGGTACCCCATTATGCCCCTTAGCCACGTCCCCGTTATGCCCCCATGTCTAACATAGTTTAAAAAATTGAACGAAAAAAAGAATTTTAGGTGAGATTGATTTTGCTCAAAACGTATCAATAGTTGATGCTAGTAGTTAAACACACTAAACAAAATGATTGTAGCAAACTAAACACCTACCTTATTAGACACGTTTGGGTATCCACTCAAAATTAGATGAAATGTCGCCCGAAAAAAGAATAGGCCGTCAACACGAAACGCATGCACTGTGATCGCCGATCACTGCCGCACTTTAGGACGAAGCGAAATGCCCTCTTATTGGCCAAAACAAAACACGGCTAGTATGCGTAGTTACTTGTATATGTGGGTGACCCCGTCGTGCCCCGCGACCCCGTTATGCCCCCCTCTCCCCTACATGATTCTTAGGAAAAAAAATATCGGACAACATCACATACAGACATTGACATGATTCCAAATTATGTTAAGTGTGTTATGGATATCACAAAAAATGATAGTATGACAAATATATACTTACCTATGCTTTGATAGAAATAATCATTCAGACACAGAACCATCACATATTTTCGTCATACGTGGGATTTAGCATCGTGATTAAGTCTGTAACCATAATTATTGTAATAACTATGACCTAAAATTCAATAATGAAGGCCTTGTCCTGCTGTAGGACATTAATGGACTGGTACTCTTACCTAAAAATATAAACTTAAATATTATTTACCACCTTTACTGCCCTTAGACGCCCTGTGCCCCCTAGGGGTCGCAACCATAAATCATAAGGAACACCTTTGCGCCTGTCAAAATGTTGCCTCCACAATCAGCGATTTGATTATAGAATCGACGGTCTATCCCAGGGCGGCGTGTTAGAGGCCTGGCAAAAAACATGGACCCCGCGGTGTTAGGTTACCCCTCGCCGGGGTCATCCGACACCATACGATTGTCTCGCGGTTATCAAAGAATACTAAATAGGATAGTTGGGAAATATTTGTTTATCGTGTTATCTTGTTTAATTACGCAATTGTTGTAAAAAGTGAGGAGAATAGCAGTAGCATTAATTACACAAAGGTTAAGCGAGACATTTACTAACATAGTGCCTAAAATCCGATGGCGCATTGATAGGACCCACAACTTTTGGAACCGCAAGTTCCTAGAGTTGTGGGACCAAACGACCAAAGTTTCATTTCTTTTGATGAACATTCTTGTCCTTGAGTACGAAGCTTAAGCATTTTAGGCATCAGAATCAACAATTATTACTTGAAATATACATAAATGTGTAAATGTGAATGTTTGAACCCTCGACCTTTAGCGCAAAGAACACAGCCACTACCAAATATACACCATCCTTCACTGTTCAATCTATCCGTCTTTGGAATTCTCTCCCCCTTTCTATACGTGAATCTCAGACACTTCCAATTTTCAAATCTCGTGTTAAATCCTACTCTCTTTCTCTCCCTTGACTATTGCTTGAGTGTTGTAATTTTCATGGTCTATCTTGGTTGAATGTTTTCTTTTGTGTGATATCCGTAAATCTGATATTATTCTATTGTGTTTATTTTACTTTATGTATGTGTAATATGTATATGTATGTTTATATACTTATATATATTTATATATTATGTATAATATGTATGTCTAAGTATATGTGTATTTATTAGAGGAGTCTGGAGTCAAATATATTATATATAAATATTTTCTTTCTCTGTCTTGCACTGCCCTTTATTCTGTCAATCAATCTATTTTCATACTTTCCTCTTTCCTAAGGTTGACTGGAAGAGATCGCTGTTTAGCGATAAGTCCGCCTATATTGTACAGCTATTATATGTTACATGTTTGTCCTAAAGTGTTTTGTGCAATAAAGAGTATCTATCTATCTACCATCGGGGCAGTCAAACGTTCAAAAGGATAATTCCCTTTACTATGGAGATCTATTGATCTTTATTTATGAGGATCGATAGAGCAATAATATTTGATTTTATTCTCACAAAAATCTTCATTATCTATTTGTGAAATTATTTTGTGATATAATAACGATTTTGAATATCTAATCACAAAATGAAACAGCAATAGAACTTTAAAGTTGCGTGGGCAAGTTCATTTTGACAGTGTGAAATTCATTGAATAAGACAACCCAACATCCGAATATTCAATGTTTTTTACTTTATGAAACAATATTCATTATGCATAAAAGTTACCGCTCGGTGACATCACAAGATTGAAGCCGTTTGAATAAAATGGTTTTGGGAAATAAAGAAATCTTTCGATTAAAAAATGAAAAAGAAAGAAAGCCCACATCCCTATTAATTTAAGCAAATACAGAAGCAGATTCTAAAAACAACTTAAGTTTTTTCCATTTAAAATAAACCACAACTTCGTGGCGAGTGACACTGAGATAAAAAGCAAGCTTCTCTGTATCAAATTCAACAAAGCAGTTGTATAAATAAGCATATCACTTTACCGATACTCGGATGTATTTTAAAAGAAAACATTCAAAAACACAAGTTGAGCGATCACAAGTGTTTGTGTTCGTCGGAGTTTTTCAGCGCGCTTCACAGGAGACAGAATGAAAGGACGTCTGTGTTGTAACCACTCAAAAACATGTTCAACAATATTTTACTTAAATGGATTTTACCGTAAGTCGCTAGTTCAATTTTTATTATACAGAACTAAAATTATATTTGCATCAGGGATGTAACGGAGGCAAATTTATCGGAACCGAAGTCGGAATCGGAGTTTTTAAGTTTGATTTATCTGAACCGGAATCGGAGTCGGATGCAGAGGTAGAAGTAGTGGCAAATTTTATTGAAGGACAAATAAAAACATCATTCAGTAATTTTTTCATTTTAATTACAAGAACAAATTAACACAGACAATGGAAAAATCTTCTGTATTGCTATGCTTCGACCTACGATTAAAACCTCCGATATATGTATAAGTTTCGGAGCCGGAATCGGAACCGGAAGTGTAATAATAATCTGAGGTTTCGACTTAACTGAATCGGAATCAAAGCTTCGTAACATCCCTGATTTGCATGCCTACGTATTAATTTCATAATTTATTGCACATTTTGTTAATCATATAATAATATAATTTTGTTGTACGCTCTTTTCTTGCCGTTTCTTTTTGATATATGTACATTGGGTATGTAACAACATTTCGGAATCAGTGGTAGAGTCACTCCGTAACAGTGATATTAACAATTAAATAAAAAATATTCTGATTTTAATTTTATTTGGGCTCGGTGTATTTCCATTTATATACTAACCCCAAATGATTCACATAGCAGAAAAATGATGATGCATTATAATTATAACGACTCTTAATGCATTACAAATAACTCACCCGCTAAGCCAATCGGGCATACTTTAGCACTCACCTTTGTTACTTGAAAACACTTGTCAAATGGGACCATTGAGTGAATTGACATGTCGGGACTCGAACACCTTTGATTTCGCATTAACTTTCGGAGCTACTCAGCCGTAAGCGTTGGAGAGACACTTGACAATAAAATCTTAAAATGAAATTTATTTCCCACGCTTGTCACCAGTTAGGGAACTTGTTGTAAACAGTACCTAATATTCAAGTACATACTGCTGCAAGCAAAGGGTAATATTTCAGGTTCATTATACATTATATGACCTAAAACATTTTCATTCATTTCATTGCATACAGTTTCATCTAGTCCGAAACTAACCAAAAATTGAACGTGGGTGCCAAAAAACTAACAATAGTTACTAAAAAAACGTTTTTATAAATACTATATTAAAGGAACAAATGTCCCTTTTTCAGCTTCAGCTTCACTCAAGGGGACACTATGTTAAAACGTAATCATGCATACAAATGTTTCAAGTACAGTGCTGGGATGGAACCTTCCCCGGGTACCCCGACTTGAGAGGCCTCAAGTCAGGGTGGTGCCAAGGGAGGGCCACCTGAGAAACTAGGTGACCCTCAGACTTGGCTCGAGCGACCTGTGCAATGCAGGCGTTGGGGAGCTACCCCCGCCCGCAGGTCAACCCTCAGTAATACATTTAATGTAATACAGATGCCTAGAAAAACAGTCGCGTACAATTTTTTTTTTCATTAAACATTTTTTGTAAATTTTATGTGATTGTGTATAAAATTTACAAAATTTGAATTTATATTATCAAATTTTTCCTAAAATCGTAATTCGTCCTTATTACCTGTCCATTATTTTCTTGGCCTGTCTTCCCACGGAAGCAGGGATGCGTGATAATCTGATTGACTCCTGACACCCCGGGGCTCTGCGCTTTGTCCGGGACTGTCCCTTTGACGTCCCTCTTTGTGCCTTTGAGCGCAAGGTGCCTCTTTAAACATGTGTTTTCCACTTAAAATGTGTTTTTTTTCTGTGATTTCAAATTATTGGATTGGCAGATTTATCCATTTTGAGCGTTGAAAAGGGTTTTTATGACACTTCTTTGTTGTGGTATGAAAATACTGTCGAAATAGGTATAAGAAGATACAATAATACGTAAGCTATCGCATAATATGTAAAATTATTTATAATAATAATAAAACCTTGAAATATATAAGTTTTATAAGGTTATGGTAACTTTGGATCAATAGATACTTAAATGTTTTTTTTTACAATTTCTTGCTTTACGTTTTACTCATTCCATCAATAGTACGTCAAAACACAGCGCCACCTAGCGGTGAATAGCTGCTTTGGGAATGTAGCGACATCTCGCGACGAAAAGCAAAACTATAAAGTAGGTTAAAAGCATAATATCATAAAAGTTAGAACTTGATGTTCTATTGTATCACTAGATAGCGCTCTTTGCCATTTTTGTTCAACATTCATTTTGTCGAAAGTAGTTCTCAACAATGATATTATAATAATATCATTGGTTCTCAAAATAAAATAAATTAAAATTAAGTTTTGACATAAGTCAGTACTTAATAATCTATTTCCTTTTATCCAACAATGTTAAAATATAACTAATTGGAGTTATCCTAATCTTCACCTCCACGTTTGTTTTTCCCAGTGGCCTGTCATGAAGTTCTGACCTACCGACATCCCCGGGTTATCTAACATACCGATTCAATTAATAATAGCTCTTTAAAACCTTTTTTATTACATACATTCGATAACACTGTTCTACGTAAGTATTAAGTGTAGCTATGTATGTTGACATCCTTGTTATAATAGACAATCTGACAAATGTTCCTTGTCGCATTTAGTGGGTAATCTCAACTATTGCCCAACTGCTGAGCACTTTATAGTGTAGCATACTAGTGATTGCGAAAGACTCTACCATTTGTCCCCCATTAATTTTGTGTTAGTTTCAGTAGTGTTATCCCCCAATGCTACTTTTTTCCCCATGGTGGGTTTTCCCCAGTGGGAGACAAATGTTGGGAGACATCGGAAATGTGCACTTTTGATCCCTGACGTATATAATGGAACAGTAGTCTGACTCGACCGGAGAGAGATCACGCAGAGATCTGCTTTGGGGCAGGTCAATCGAAACAAGACGGGCAACAGGAGTCTGTTGCGGGTGTGAAGGGGAAACCAGAAGAGTTAAGTGAAAAGTGAAACGAATATGTTCATACTTTTTGCTACTGGATATTGCTTAGTTGTATTTGGCTATTATTTGGTGTACCGTTAGTAAAAACTATTGTTGCTATGGCTTAAGCATATGAGACGATACCAACAAACACCCAGCTGTGGATATTCCTAAGGCCAAAAGAAAATACGACAATTTAATGTCATGTTTTTTTTAATGTCACAAACAGATAACTTTGCCTTCACCTCTCCTATCTACGAACACACTATTAAAGTTACTGGAAAACGGACAGTTTACCAGTTGTATTGCACTCGTGAAAGTAACAACACCAGAATCGGGGTAAGTCATTAAAATAACACATGATTTATTGCTAAACATCGACCCTCGTAATAGAAAAAAACATGGTTTAAAAATGTTACCGGGCTTAGTACTACACTTACGTCTAAGACTAGAGTAAACGCTATTACAAAATGAAGTTTTACGTTATTTTGAGTACTACACGTTAGACCGACGATGCCCCTAGTTAAGCAATTAGCAATGGTCTAACTCATAGAGTATATTGAATAAAGGGAGGTCCGGACTCCGGATTTAGTACCTGCACTAACTAAAACAGGCTTAAACCTGTTCTTGTAGCGTATGTTTTTGTAATAAGAGGGCAAATGTCATTTTGATAATGTAGCAATAATGTACAAAGATAAATGTGGGAGCCAGTACACTTGAAATCAGAGGCTCGAAGATCAGATGAGCCTACAGTCTGGCAGCACATTAAGCGACGTTTCCAGGCGAAGTGTCCCTCAGTGGAATAGACCGCAGAGGCCGCTTACCATCCGGAGGGCTAAGTGTCTGTCTGCCAACAAAAAAAAGATAAAATTCCAGTACTATTATACTCAGCTGGGCAATTAAAATTTTTACACAACAGTTTGCTGGATCTGCGTCACATTTGTTAGTGACTCTTGTCAGATGAGGTTTCAAATCCCACTTTATTTATTACATTTATTTAATCCCGTTCTTGTGATAAAAATTGTTTTTATTCTGTGTCTGGTGGTTTACTTGACCATCGGTGATTCTGCGATTAGAAGACACTTGAGTTCGTTTAATAAGTCAATAACAAGCCGAATTTTATTTTGCAGATGAAGTTGATTTTACTTCTTGTCGGGGTAGCCGCACTTGTGAATAGAAATGTGGCCGGACCATGCACGGGATTAACAATAGCCAGCGATGTACTGCAATCAAACGTCTACCAGCCGTTCCATCTCGCGATAGACAGAGAGACCAACACCCTGTTCTTTAGCTACAGATCTATCTCCAGTGACGATATATTCGATTCAGTATACATCAACCTTAAAGATAACACATCTGGTGTGATCGATGGAGTCGTCGGCAGCTTCGCGAGCGCAGTCGACCATCAGAAGCAAATCGTCTACATCGGCGGCACAGACGGCATCTACAGATTCGACTACAATACAAAGAAGGCAGTAAAACTCGACATCACCCATTAAAACATTTTTCAGATGTTCTTCAAAGACGGGCTCTACTTCACAACTCATCCAAGAGAGCATGCGTACTTGTACAAAGATGGCGTTGTGAAACGAGTGCCAGAGTTAAAACATACTAAAGCTCAGTTAGTAGCCGTTGACAAAAATAACAATATATTTTTCACCCAAGGAGAAGAACTAAAGAGAGTGGTAAATGGAGAGATTGAGAATCTCGGAGATTATGATGTGATCGCGTTTAACACTGATGCAAGTGGTAATTTATACTTTTCTACTTCTGACGGTGTTTACAAGTTAGCCGATGGCACGATAAAGAAAGAGGTTTCAGTGGAGAACATCTACGGTTTCGCGATAGAAGGAGACAACACTTTCATATTCGCCGGAGACAACAGCGTGGTTCGCATGAAGAAGACGCCGACTATTTGTTTTGACGATGAAAAAGAATATGACTCGACACAAACTCTATAACGTACTCGTACCATTAAGTTTAATAGTAAATTTTTGTGGATTGTTCTCTGGTATTTATGTAATTACTAGAACCGTTTAATTTTGTTTTATTTAATCAATTTTTATGATTGACTGAAATATGAAAGTAGGTCATTTTTATTTGGTATCGCAGGGGAAATGCACCCTTTTGCATATCCGCCGTCAGGGGACGGACGGGGTATGTGAGGATCTCCGTCTGGGATGCTTCAACAGAAGAAGCTACCCAGAGGCATACCCACTAAAACCCCTGCGACGCTCCTGTGACGTATGATGATTACGTATCATGACGTCAACGAAAAGGGAAGATCTTCCTCCGAGCTAGGTGTCTGTGCTCGGGGACCGCGGCCCAATGTACCGTCTTGGTGTGTTGTATATATGCTAGCCGAAAGAATAACTCTGCTAGCGCGACGCAGGATCGAATATCTGATTGGCTGTCTCAGTGACGTGCGAGTGACGAGTCTCGAAGCCAATGTTTACACGTGCACTTTTCGCTGACTTGCAATCTTGCGTTGTTGTCGTCAGTCTGCCGTATGTAGCGCATTCCGATAGCCGCTACAGTTCCCTCATCGCCCATAGTGGGGAGGAACCACAATAGGCGGCTCGAAGCCTTCTACGCTGTCCTCCCCGGACGGAACCCGCCTACACGGCGGCACAGAATAAATATCTCTGGACATCTCTGGACATTATTCACACAGCGCCATCTAGCCCCAAACTAAGCATTAGCTTGTGCTGTGGGTGCTAGACAACGGATAAACATTACTTAAATACTTTTTTTTTGTAAATACATACATATTATACATAGAAACACCCAGACCGATACAAACATACATGTTCATGCACACAAATGTTTGTACCGTGCGGGGATCGAACCCGCGACCTCTGGTGTAATAGCCGACTTCTCGACCATTACACCAAATGGCTCGTCAATATACTAAATATTTACTAAAGTAACGGCGGGCAGGACGCTGGCTCCCCCGGACGGGTTGGTGAGGGCGATAGGGACAGCCAAGAGCGTCGAGACGTCCCTGCCGGCGCTGGCAACCCCGTACCATTCACCGCTGGCCTGCTCCAGGGTGAGGAGGGAGACGACGCGACGGGCAACAGTTCGCCGTCTCCTCACCCTTTGGAGCGCGCCAGCAGACGGGTTTAGACAAAATACAAAAAATTTCTTGATTTTTGTTTTATTGTTTTATTTATTTATTTTTTTTACAATTTTTGAGAATATTACAGCTAGAAACTAACTAGCTAGTACTAAAACAAGGCCAATTACAAGTTTCAGCATATAGAGAAAAAAATAAATTTCAAATTAAATTAATTAGAATTTAATTTTCGAAGCCTAAATTATTTACCTCAGTATTTCTTAACCATTTTATAAACAGTATTCGATATCATGCACTTGATGGCATGCATGCATGCTATTTGCGAGTTAACGTTATTAAATAAATTAATAACTCTTAATTATGTAATAGGTATAAATAAAGTTACATATGGCACGAGTTACGTTTTCTAAGATGTCAGTGAAATCTCGTGATAAGCAAGAGGTTAAAAGATATTGATTATTATTAATAACAGTAACAAAAACACATCTATAGTAGTGTGTAATCAAGAAATACCTATCATAAAAAACTGTATATCCACACTCTGGCGTATGTTCCGAACAAAAATAATTAAAAAATCCATTCACGAGTTTTCGGTTAGACCTGGGAAAATGAACTGAAATTAAAGGATTAGTATTTTTTTCAATTAAACACAACTAGGTACTTTTATTTCTTCTTCAAAAGCTCGCTGACACTGCCGAACCGCAATCCACCATCAATTTGCACTATGGAGCTAGTCACCAGCGCGCTCTGGTCACTGGCCAAGAACATCATCCTGGCGATCTCTTCCGCGCTGCACACTTGCCCATCGGAGTTATGGCCACGGCGCCATCTTGGAATACTTCGTAAGTTGACACTTGACGTTTCTACGAGTATTCCGTGTTTGACTCGCAGTCAGATCAATTTGAGAAATTAACCGTACACGTACGTAAAGGTTACGGGTTATTCACCAACTCGACACACGAGAACTGAACACGCGTGTCCTGTTGGTGAAACTCAAAATCAAAATAAAATAAATTAAAATTTAGTTTTGACCTATGAAAGTATAATAATCTATTTCCTTTTATCCAATAACAATGATAAAACATGACTAATGGGAGTTATCCTAATCTTCACCTCCACGTTTGTTATTCCCAGTGGCTTATCATAAAGTTCTGACCTAGCCACCCGGGTCACGACACGCGTATCTAACATACCATTCAAATATGAATAGCTCTTTAAAACCATTTTTATTACATTCATTCGATAACACTGTTCTACGTATTAAGCTGTATGGTTGACTTCCTTAAAATAGACAAAATGTTCCTTGTCGCATTTAGTGGGTAATCTCAACTATTGCCCAACTGCTGAGCATGTTATAGTGTAGCATACTAGTGATTGCGAAAGACTCCACCATTAATTTTGTACACTGCTACTTTTGGACACTGCTACTTTTTCCCCCATGGTGGGTTTTCCCCAGTGGGAGAAAAATGTTGGGAGACATCGGAAATACATAGGATGTGCACTTTTGATCCCTGACGGATATAATGGAACAGTAGTCTGACTCGACCGGAAAGAGATCACGCAGAGATCTGCTTTGGGGCAGGTCAATCGAAACAAGACGGGCAACAGGAGTCTGTTGCGGGTGTGAAGGGGAAACCAGAAGAGTTAAGTGAAAAGTAAACGAATATGTTCTCACTTTTTGCTACTGGATATTGCCTAGTAACATTTTGGCTATTATTTGGTGTACCGTAGGTAAAAAAAAAGATTGTTGCTATGACTTTTCCGTAAGCAGATGAGACGATACCAACACCCACTTGTGGATATTTCTAAGGTCAAAAGGAAATAAATACAACAATTGACTGACACGCGTGCACCCAACCGTTTACCTCACTAATGTCACAAACAGATAACTTTGCCTTCACCTCTCCTATCTACGAACACACTATTAAAGTTACTGGACAACGGACAGTTTACCAGTTGTATTGCACTCGTGAAAGTAACAACACCACAATCGGGGTAAGTCATTAAAATAACACATGATTTATTGCTAAACATCGAATGTCATGTAGCAACAATGTATAAAGATAAAATTCCTGTGCTATTAAACACAGCTGGGCAACAATTAAATTTTTTACACAATAGTTTGCTGGATCTGCGTCACATTTGTTAGTGGCTCTTGTCAAATGAGGTTTCCAATCTCACTTAATTATTATTAAGACCCGTTCTTATGATAAAAATTGTTTTTATTCTGTTTCTGGTTGTTTACTTGACCATCGGTGGTGTAGAATTCTGCGATTAGAAGACACTTGAGTTCGTTTAATAAGTCAATAACAAGCCGAATTTTATTTTGCAGATGAAGTTGATATTACTTCTTGTCGGGATAGCCGCACTTGTGAATAAAAATGTGGCCGGACCATGCAGGGGATTAAGAATAGCTAGCGATGTGCAGGGGCTCGAAATCCTCCAATCAAACGTCGCCAGCCCGTACCAGCTCGCAATCGATAGAGACACCAACACCCTGTTCTTCAGCTACACTTCTAACATCAGCGACGACGTATTCGATTCAGTATACATCAACCTTAAAGATAACACATCTGGTGTGATCGATGGAGTCGCCGGCGGCTTCGCGAGCGCAGTCGACCACCAGAAGCAAATCGTCTACATCGGCGGCAAAGACGGCATCTACAGATTCGACTACAATACAAAGAAGGCAGTGAAACTCGACATCGCCAATGAAAACATCTGGCAGTTGTTCTTTAAAGACGGGCTCTACTTCACAACTTATCCAAGTGAGACGGCGTACTTGTACAAAGATGGCGTCGTGAAACTAGTGCCAGAGTTAAAAGATACTAGAGCTATGTTAGTAGCCGTTGACAAAAATAACAATCTATTTTTCGCCCAAGGAGGAGAACTAAAGAGAGTGGTAAATGGAGAGATTGAGAATCTGGGAGATTATAATGTGAACGCGTTTAACACTGATGCGAGTGGCAATTTATACTTTTCGACTCCTGACGGTGTTTACAAGTTAGCCGATGGCACGATAAAGAAAGTGGTTTCAGTGGAGAACATCTACGGTTTCGCGATAGAAGGAGACAACACTTTCATATTCGCCGGAGACAACAGCGTGGTTCGCATGAAGAAGACGCCGACTATTTGTATTGAAGATGAAAAAGAAAATGACTTGAAATTCCTCGACACAAACTCTTTAACCTACCATTAAGTTAAATAGTAATTTTTTGTGGATTCTCTGGTATTAATGTAATTACTAAAACCGTTTAATTTTGTTTTATTTAATCAATTTTAATGATGGACTTAAGAATAATTAAATTAAGAAAGTAAGTAAATATCTTACGTAAGTAAAATAACCTTTATCTAATACAAAAGATGCTACCAATATTTCAAAAGTTGGTTATCAAATAATTGTTATTTTTCATACTTAATTCTTACACATTTTCCTCAAGCAAAATAATTGTAATATGACAAACTAAGAAACTTACGATTTACCTGCAAAAAATAAGATGTTTCTTTTAGACAAAATACCAAATGATTTCTTGATTTCATGATTTTAATTTTAGAAAGCCTAAATTATAGTATTACCACAGTTTAACAAACCATTTTTGTAATACTGTGGTATTACTTAACCGTTTTATAAACAGTATTCGATGCCACAATAATTATTTCCCACTTGATGGCATGCATGCTACTTGCGAGTTAACTTAATTAAATAAATTAACTCTCCTATAAACAATGTTAGTAATAGTTAATATGCATTAGGTATAAATAAAGTTACATTGGCACGAGTTACGTTTTCTAAGATGTCAGTGCAATCCCGTGTTAAGCAAGAGGTTAAAAGATATTGATTATTAATTTATACATAATAACAGAAACAAAAACACATCTGTAGTAGTGTGTAATCAAGAAATACCACAACAAAGTGTATCTTTTTCATAATTAACTTAGGATCAAAACTTCGAACTCGGTTCACATAGAAAAATCCATTCACGAATTTTCAGATAGACCTGGGAAAATGTTATTTAAAGTAAACTGAAATTAAGGGGTCAGTATTTATTTTTACAATTAACCGCATCTAGGTAGGTACATCTATTTCTTCTTTAAAATTTCGCTGACGCTGATGAACCGCAATCCACCATCGACTTGCACCATGGTGCCGGTCACCAGCGCGCTCTGGTCACTGGCCAAGAACACGATCATCCTGGCGATGTCTTCCGCACTGCACACCTTGCCCATTGGAATTATGCTCGCGGCGGCATCTTGGAATCCTTCGTACCTCTCCGGCGTGTAGTTAGTTTCGTTCCAACCAAAATTGGTTCTCTGGGGATACATAGATGATCTTTGTTACAATAGCTTTTAAGGTAGGTATGTTGCCGTTGATATGAACAGAGATCAAGGTTTACACTAGAAATATCAAAAATACAGTGTTTGATTCCCAGTCAGATAAATTTAAGAAAATATCCTTTCATACTTTGAAATAAGTTCAAGATTCTCTTATAATGAGAATTTAGGTATTAGAGTTTTTGATTTACCCACTTTTGATATCTAAGGGAAGATCTATCGTCGTATCACCATTTGTATATGATAGATTAAGGAATGTGACCGATAAGCTTTGCCTTGTTAACGTATTAAGGTACTTACTTCAAAGTTAAAACTCTAGGTACTCACCGTGATGCCGGGGCTGACAGTGTTGGCGCGAACGCCTTTCGGCGCTAACTCCAACGCGATTAGCCGAGTGAAGTGATCAAGCGCCGCCTGCAAAATACATTATTATAAGAAATTAGAATCAATTTAGAAAATAAAAACCATTCTTAATCATAAATAACCTCGCATTGATATTGCAAAAGTAGGATAAATCAAATTATGCACAGAGGGAGAGAACAAAAGGTGAAATAATTCAGAGAAACATAAGTATTATGGTCAATGAGGAGCGATACAATAAAACAAATAGCGTTATATATTTGATCGCTCATAAAAATGTCGGCTACGTCTAGCATTAGTTGTTATATAATATGTGTCTAAAGCATTTGATCATGTTTTGCATGGGACACTTCTATCAAAACTAGAGTATTGTGGTGTAAGAGGCCAGGCTCTAAGTCTAATTGAAAGTTATCTGTCAGACCGGACTCAATGTGTTGAAATTACTAGAAGTGATGAAAAAGGACGTAGTCAAAAGTATAGATCAGCCTATTTAAAAATCACTATCGGAGTCCCTCAGGGTAGTGTGCTGGGACCGCTTTTCTTTTTAATCTATGTCAATGATTTGCCTGGTGTAACGAAACACAAATGTGTGATGTATGCTGATGACATTTCTATTATTTTAAAAAATGACTGTAGTGACTTTGAAAGTGACATTAATGATTCTGTTTGTAGTATAATTAAATGGCTAAGTGACAATAACTTAAAGACTAACATAAACAAAACTAAATTTATTGAATTCCTTAACAAAGGGGCGAAACCTCAAAATTATAAAATTGTTTACAATGACGAAAGAATCGACTCAGTTCCCCATACCAATTTCCTTGGACTTCATATCGACCAGCATTAGCACATATAAATAGCTTATGCACCAAATTGAATAGATTTGTATACGCATTAAGAAGAGTACGGCAAACTGTTGGTCTTGCTGCAGCCTTAACCGCATATCACGGTTATGTGGCCTCGAACCTTAATTATGGACTTATCATATGGGGGAACTCTACAGAAACAGAGCGAGTACTATTGGCTCAAAAGAAATGCATAAGAGCAATATGTGGTGCTGCTCCACATGAATCATGTAAACCACTCTTTCTTAGGCTCCGTGTGTTACCATTGACGTGCATGTATATACTTTCAATATGCATATTTGTTAAAAATAATATCGATTTATTTAAAGTTGGATTATTTTCACGATATCCTAACAGGCTGGTAATCGATCGTGTGCCTAAAACATCCCTGTACCTGCAAAACTGTAAAAACATGTGCATAAAGATTTATAATAAACTGCCAGAATCAATTCAGAATTTGCCACTTACAATGTTTAAAAAGAAGTTATTTGAATACCTATTGACAAAAAGGTTTTATTTATTGAATGACTTTCTTAATTATAAATTTGACATTGCCTTCAATAGTTCTAATGTTACAAATTGAATGAATCATGAATCATCTATAAAATTATGTAATTTTATAACTCAAGAACGGGCTCACCTATTCAAACCAATTTTTAGGCTTTGTTCGGACTATTTAGTTTATGGTTTGTGTAAGGTTTGCACGGGATCGGTCGAGCTGTTCTTTATTTATCACATTTTTTGTTATTGACTTTATAAAATTGAATTATATTGTATGTATTAACACTTTAATTACTTTAAGAAGATAATTTTAACTAGATTATGTAAACTTAACAATAGAGTTATTTTTTGTTACATTAATTTGCATGCCTCGTCTATAGGTTAAATATGTGAAACAAGCTATATATGTTCAACAACTCAATGTACCATATTTATTGCAAATAAATAATTTATTTATTTATTATTTATTTATGTGAGATAATACCTTGGACATACTGTAGGGAAGGTTCCCGACAGTAACCGCGGTACCAACGCCACTAGAGACGTTGACGATGTTCCCCTTCGTCTTGATGAGCTCGGGCGCCAGCAACCTGGTGAGGTTGTACACCCCCCGCACGTTAAGGTTAAACACGCGGTCAAAGATCCCCATGTCGGTGTTCTCAAGGGTCACAAGGGCTCCCATGCCTGCGTTATTCACTAGCACGTCCAGTCTGAAAGGACCAGTAACCAGATGATGATGCTAAATGGCAGAAGAGCTTATATAGTTTATGTACAGGTCGCCCCTAGTCGTTTTTGCGTGGTGCCATAGGAACGAACACCATTTAATTGCATGCAAATGGCATGCAAAGCGTAATTAATATTTTTGCATCAAATATTCTGATACGATATTATGTAGTATGATGGCGCTTATTTCATTGTTTGTGCCCGATTGATGGGAGCGATGATTCTGATGGGGACAACATTAAATGACTAATTACTCTATCTTACTAGAGCTAATAGAGTCTTGAAAAAACAACAGAGACCGACCACATCCTGAGCTGTACTAAGATGTCCAGAAAATTGACCTTCCAAAATGCGCGATGGCTTCTTTCGCTGTTTTCTCACAGCCGGCATCCGTGGAAACGTCGGCTATGATGGCAAGCGCAGCCTCGCCCTTCTCTGCCTCACATCGCTTGGCTACTGCAGCCAAGTTGTCAGCATTCCTCCCGACTAAAGCCAGCTTGGCGCCAAGCTTCGCAAACTGCAGAGCCGTAGCCTCACCGATGCCTGAACTTGCACCCGTCACTAACACAACTTTACTCATAAAACTTATATTCATTTTGATAACTAATATGTCTCTTTGCGTTTGAGCTGGCCTGTATATCTCTAGAACCTTAGTTATTCTAATACAAAACCAAGAAGAAGTGGTAAACACCTATGACTAGTACAGAAAATTGTTATCATTTTGTTTGATAACGTTTGCTTTTAGAATATTTCGACATATTTTGAAACTGTTAGATATAGATCGTTGCGTAAACTGATATGAAGATACAATATCTTCTTAATAACTCAAAGGTGACTGACTGACATAGTGATCTATCAACGCACAACCCAAACCACTGGACGAATCGGGCTGTGGATTGTTCTCTGGTATTTATGTAATTACTAAAAACCGTTTAATCGGTTTAGTTTTGTTTAATGTAATCAATTATTTTTAATGATTGGCTGAATTAAGAAAGTAGGTAAACATCTTACGTACGTTAAACAACCTATACAAAAGATGCTATATTAAATTTAAAAGTTGTTTATTAATTATTGTTATTTTCCTTAATTCTTACACATTTTCCTCAATCGAAATAACTTTATAACAAACTAAGAAAATTACGATTTACCTGCAACATATTCGGTTCCTACGAGTATATTGAAAACATATTATTTCTTATTGACGAATTACGAAATAATGATATCTTGATTTCATTATTTTAGTTCTATTTTTCGAGGCCTAAATTACTTACCAATGTATTTTAATTTGTCCACCCTTTTTTATAATACCTACAGTATTCGAAGCCACAATATGTATTTCCTTTATAATACCACTTACAGTGACATCGACGTGTTTCATGTTAAGATGGCGTGCTTCCGTCGCCTTCTAAAAAAAATTCTGTAACTCTTCTAGATAGTATCTGTGTACGCAGTTGTAATTTTTCGTCTCTCACTTTTATCGATGTATCCTAAGTCCTAAATGTTGTACCTGGATTATTGTTTACACTGATATCTTGTTCATCAACAGATATATCTTTGATTACTTAGTAGTGAAAACTATTTAGGCTAATGTATTGTTCTAATGTTAAGTTTAAATGTATTATATTAAGCTGTTTGTTTTCCAATTAAAGAAAATAAAAAATAAAATAATAATTAACTTAGGATCAAAACTTCGAAGAATGTTCCGAACGGAAAAATCCATTCACAAATTTTCAGAAAGACCTGGGAAAATGTTATGAAGTGAACTGAAATTAAGGGATCAGTATTTATTTTCACTCTCACCTAAGCTCTTCAGCTTGTATATGAACGAGCTGATCGTTTAGCTCAGCAACACGCAGGTGGGATGTTCTTTATATGGCCCATTGGTAAATAACATCAGTTATTCGGATGACATGGTGCTCCTCAGATGACTGTATAATGTGGAACAGACTAGGGTGTCAATGTTTAAATTGTGTAGGAGGAGGAGGGAGTGAGGGCATTGGCAGTGAGGGGTAACATGTTGACCCGAAGGTTCGCGCGGTGCTATGGCGAGATGCTATGTTCCTTAGGAAAAAATAGTGTTTCTTTTTTCACATTTCGTGAGTTCGATTCCCGGAAGAAGCAGGCGATTTTTAAAAAATCTGTTCATGCAGTTCTATTAATTATTAAAAATAAAATGATGTCTTCTTTCAGTAAAATATCCTACCTTCAATATGTAATATACTTTCCCTCCGTGTGGCATGGCCATGGGACGCCCTGTATAACCAGTTTTTGATTGACATTTTACTTTAATTTGATGCACATTCATGCACTTCAATTTAATTTAATTTCTACTGACACTTCTTTATCTACTAATCTAGTTATTAAGTATGTATTGTTACTAACCTAAATATGGATCTATGACATCTGAAATTAAACGAATTTATTTTAATTTAATTTAATTTATTTTTCAATTAACCGCATCTAGGTAGGTTCTATTATTTCTTCTTTATTTCGGAGACGCCGCCAAACCGCAATCCACCATCGACTTGCACCATAGTGCCAGTCACCAGCGCGCTCTG
Organism: Mecyna flavalis; assembly: GCA_949319885.1. Lineage (NCBI taxonomy): Eukaryota > Metazoa > Arthropoda > Insecta > Lepidoptera > Crambidae > Mecyna > Mecyna flavalis. The sequence goes on along the minus strand of OX439434.1, from coordinate 18,561,966 downwards.
GTCGCTGGCTAAGAAGACGATCATCCTGGCGATGTCTTCCGGACTGCACACCTTGCCCATTGGAATCATGTTCGCGGCGCCATCTTGGAATGCTTCGTACCTCTCCGGCGTGTAGTTAGCTTTGTTCCAACCAAAATTGGTTCTCTGGAAATACGTAGATGATATCATCTTTGTTACAATAGCTTTTAAGGATAAAAAATACACGTCATGTACGGTACGGACGGCAGCAGATCAAATTACCCTAATCTGTCAAAAATTCTCAATTGAAAGACTATTTGAAGTAAATAAGGCTGAAAATTGGTTGCAGAAAATTTGAGAGATTAGGGTAGTCTGATATGCTGTCGACTGTATGTTGCCGTTTCTATATTCAGTGTATCTCAAAAACAGGGACCAAGGTTTACACTAGAAATATCATAAATACAATGTTCTGTCCCAGTGAGATAAATTTAGGAAAATAACCTTTCATAAGTATGATTCAATGAGAATTTATTAGAGTTTTTAATTGACACATCTTTAATATCTGAGGGAAGATCATTAATTTTTCTTTAGATAGTTCGTAAATGTTCCATTTAGGAATCTGACCGATATGCTCTGCCTTGTTAACGTATAGCCTCAAAGTTCAAGCTCTACTCACCGTGATGCCGGGGCTGACAGTGTTCGCACGAACGCCCTTCGGCGCCAACTCCAGCGCGATTAGCCGAGTGAAGTGATCAAGCGCCGCCTGCAAAATATCATTGTTACACGCTCGTCGGTTAAGGGTAGGTACTTCGGACCTGACCTTTCTTTAATACATCGCCTATTTGGTCATGGAATATCTTTCTAGGCCTTCCCCTTTCAACGCTCCCATTCACACACCCCTCATAAATATTTCTTTCGTAAGCCTACTTACACTCATCCTCTCCATATGACCAAACCATACCACAGTGATCTTGATATAACTTCGCGTTGACAAAGAAATCTAATAATGGACAGGAGAAGAAATAATGAATGAAGAAATGGTCAATGAGGAGCGTTACTTTTACTGGCGTAACGTCTCTCAATAATACACAGCGCGTTATATCTTTTGATCGCTCAAAAATTTCGGCTACGTACGATCGAGGTCTCCCGCGCGTGATCACTTTTGGAAAAATATACCGTGCACGTGCATCGTGACTTCTTAGGAGCGGCGCTTGTAAACGTGAAAATACTGCACAGGATTTTAGCCTTTAGGGTGATCACGCGCGGGTGACCTCGATAGTACAAACAAATGTTGTTCAATAAAAATGTTGAATGATACCTTGGACGTACTGTAGGGCAGGTACCCGACAGTAACCGCGGTACCAACGCCGCTGGAGATGTTGACGATGTTCCCCTTCGTCTTGATGAGCTCGGGCGCCAGCAACCTAGTGAGGTTGTACACTCCTCGCACGTTGAGGTTGAACACTCTGTCGAAGGTCGCCATGTCGGTGTTCTCGAGGGTCACATGGGCTCCCATGCCTGCGTTATTGACTAGCACGTCCAGTCTGAAAGAACCATAATCAGCCTAAAATAAATAAAGAGCCTAATCAGTTGAATGATGATGGTAAAGTAAGCGCTGGTGATTTTACAGATAAAAAATGAAAGTTAAGAGCATTCTGCAATCTCGCAAGTAATGATTTAAGGAGTTTATTTACAGGTCCTATATATAATTTGTGCACGGTGCCATAAGTTAAGGGGAACGAACACCATTCAATTGCATGCATTTTTTAAGCGTAACATTTTTGGATCAAATGTGGTTGAAAACTATTAAACAGCTAAAGCAAATCTGATACGATATTATTTATGTAGTATTGTCAAATCTAGGATCATAGTCGAAGCGGACCCTGAGCTCCATACTGGATGCAATCGGGAATACGCTGGGATGATGATGATGATTATTTATGTAGTATGATGGCACTTTTTTCATTGTTGGTGACCGCTTACGCGTGTGTGCCCGATTGATAGGAGCAATGTTGCTGCAAAGTAAATGGCTACCTAAGTACTGTAGCATACTAAAGCTAGTCAAGTTCTAAAGAAAACAACAGTAAAATATGGTCGCTAGCCGTACATACTAAAATGTCACACAAAATTAACCTTCCAAAATGAGCGATGGTTTCTTTCGCTGTTTTCTCACAGCCGGCATCCGTGGAAACGTCGGCTACGATGGCCAGCGCAGCCTCGCCCTTCTCTGCCTCACATCGCTTGGCTACTGCAGCCAAGTTGTCAGCATTTCTGCCAACTAAAGCCAGCTTGGCGCCAAGCTTCGCAAACAGGAGAGCCGTAGCTTCACCGATGCCTGAGCTCGCTCCCGTCACTAACACAACTTTACTCGTAAAACTTATATTCATTTTGCTAACTAATATAATGTCTTTTCGCGTTTGAACTATCGTAGTACCTAGGTTATTTTAACATCAAACCCGGAAGACTTCACTACTTATAACTAGTGTAATAAATTGTTATCATTTGGTTTGATAACAACGTTTGGTTTTAGAATATTTCCATAATATGTTTTGAAACTATTAGATATAGATCGTTACTTAAACTGATATGAAGATATAATATCTTTTTTTTACAATATGAAGAAAGATTCTGAATGACTAAACAGCTAATGTTAGTGCAAACTATTGCTACGCTTCAGAGATTCTGGCAATTAACAATTTTGGACGTTTACGCCCAACACCTCATGATGAATTTATATTTTATCAAAATTATACTTGTCGTGTCTTCTCTCTGAGGCTTTAAGAAAAAATATACCTACTCACTTTTTTAAGGATCTCATGTCATATTGGTTTGAAAACACCGCTTTTTAGGAAATTCTAAAAACTATGGTTAAAAGGCAAGTTCATCCATTCCCATTTATTTCAGTATCATCAGTATAGTAGTATCATATTAAGCCAGTGAATTATTTCCATTTCTTCGACAATAGTGCGGTGACGCTGCCGTGCTGGAGGCCACCGTCGACGTGCACCATGGTGCCAGTCACCAGCGCGCTCTGGTCGCTGGCTAAGAAGACGATCATCCTGGCAATATCTTCCGCGCTGCACACCTTGCCCATGGGGATTATGCTCACGGCGCCATCTTGGAATGCTTCGTATCTCTCCACAGTGTAGTTTGTTTCGTTCCAGCCGAATTTGGTTCTCTGAAAATAGATGACATCATTGTAGATAATAGCCACAAATGAAAACTACTGGGTTACAGTGCAGTAGCTCAAATTTAAACAGTTGCAGACTCTGATAATAACGAAGCCTTCTAATGGCCACTCTTTTCTACTTACCGTGATGCCGGGGCTGAGAGTGTTGGCGCGAACACCCTTCGGCGCCAACTCCAACGCGATCAGCCGAGTGAAGTGATCAAGCGCTGCCTGTAAAATGTAATGGCTAATTAATTTGTGGATTAGGACGCTTTATCAGCATGTGCATCCTCCAAAGGAGCATCAGGTGAGCTCCGTACAGTCAGTCAACGGCATCTAACGTAATCTTTCTTATTGTCACTACCAATTTTCAGCTTTATATTCGTCGAACTAGTATATTATTAAATATTTATTTGAGTTTAGACAGATTTCCTTCTTCCACGTCTTATCATCGTGATTTGTGGTATGAGAATTGAGAATAGTTTGAATGAGCTCGAGAGAGACATAAGCTACAATAAACCGCGGAAAAATTACGCTTCCTTTCGTGATAACGTTTTAGAGTCTATTCGGGGGTAAACTACTGGCGCAAAAATTAGGCTTGAAAAAGTGGGTTACTTCCTGTATTTAACTTTAAGTCAGGGGGGTCAAGAAGGGCAATCGCACTAACTGCACCGTTGGCAAGAGACACTTACTTTAGACATGGCGTAGGGCAGGTTTCCGACAGAGACCATGGTACCAGCCCCACTGGAGATGTTGATGATGTTTCCCTTCGTCTTGATGAGCTCGGGCGCCAGCAACCTGGTGAGGTTGTACACTCCTCGCACGTTGAGGTTGAACACTCGGTCGAAGATCGCCATATCGGTGCTCTCGAGAGTCGCCATTCCCCCGGCGCCAGCATTGTTTACCAACACGTCCAACCTGAAAGCATAGATAGATAGATACTCTTTATTGCACAAAACATAGGAAAACATGTAAAATAATAAAGCTGTACAATACAGGCGTCCGCCTGATTATCGTTAATAGCGATCTCTTCCAGTCAACCTTAGGATAGAGGAAAGTAAGAAAAATAGTTTGAACAGAAAATAAAGGGTAGTGCAAGATGAAGAAAAAATAAAGTATGTCTATATACTTGTATTTAACTCCAGACTCATCTAATAAAGACATATAAAATACTTAAACATTTCTATTAAACATAACATTTATATAAGTATGATGTATACATACATAAACATATTACATACATAAAGTAAGCACAGTATCATATCAGATTCACGGACAACACACAAAAGAAACATTCAACCAAAATAGACCATGAAAATGACAACACTCAAGCAGTAGTCAGCGGAGAGAAATAAAGTGAGATTTAACGCGAGATTTAAAAATTGGAAGTGTCTGATCATTTTCATCAACAATTATTACATTTCTGCTAGCCTAAGCCAGCCTGGCGCCGAAGCTCTTAAGCAGATTTCGAGTGGTAACATCCACACTTGTTGAGTTTTTGCGTTAAAAAAATTCCTATGACAGGACAAAAAATTCTTATCTTTTTCCTCTTCCTGATTACGTTTTATTGTTTGTTTTTCGTAAGATTTAGACGTATTGCATCACCGGTACTAGTGACAAAGATCTGTCGAAGCGAAGTTAAACTGATATGAGAAGATAAAAGACTATTAAGTGTAGATAAAAAAAAACTATTGAAACATCGTGTTATACGCACCAATAACCACCGTTTTCACAATCTTGCAAATTGACATTTAAGGTGATTAATTGTACAATAAATAACGTTTTGTGATAAATAAGAAGTTTGGAAGTAAGATAGACGAATTTGTCATGTAATGTGACTATCATGTCAACACGTCAAGAGTAAGTGAACAGAACCAAAAACCTTGAACATGAATAAACATTAACATTAATCAAAGATATTATTGTCAATCATTTTATATACCTACCTACTACTACTACCTAGCAGTCGCCTCCGCGGTTTCACCCACACGTAATTTCTTTTGTCAATTATGTCCCCTTCACCTCACATTTCCGCCTTCTACCCACATTCCGGGATCTAAAATACCTTATGTCACCCGGGAATAATGTAGCTTTCCTACAGTGAAAGAATTTTCAAATCGGTTCAGTAGTTTCGGAGCCTTGTCAATACAGACAAACGAACCAATAAACAAATCTTTCCTCTTTTTATATAAGTATAGGTGTAAATTTTTATCACCTACCTACTTTTCCAAACCTATCTTATCTATGTATCTATAGTACTCGTAGTTACCCATTTTACGTGCCTATACACATATCATATAGATAAGATACTATATCTAAGTCGGTAAATACTACAATTTAAGAAACCTCCATTGATAAAGAACCTTTTGTATTTTATTACATAATATTAAATTATCTTTTCCATCATCTTTTATTGTTTAATCAAATCGTTTGATTAACATGACGCCAGAGTTCTCCGAAAAGCCTATTCTTGCCTGTAACAAATATGTTTAATGGCTAATTTTAAAGACTTTCTACGGACCTACATAACAAAATAAGTAAGAATGATGGTTCTTATGGCAATCAGTTGACCTAAGCTCTGTGCTTTCCACATGCAAAAAAAAACATGGGAAAAGAAGTATTCTAAGAAAGCTTATAAATCAATCAACAAATAGTCATCACCCACGCACGATGAAAAATGCTTCAATTCATTACAAATTGTCGTGAATAAAATAGCATATTCATCCGAATTAAGTATTCTTCCAAATTTTTATGTAGAACTTTGCGTGTGTCTTTTATTAAAGTTGTATCAATAATGTTGCTCAATGAAAATTTTGTTATGCTGCTTTAACCGTCATTTATTCAATATTAACAGAATCCTTGAAACGCCTGCTCTTCTAATTATTATATCCCCATCATCTTCATTCCTCTAGTTAAGTTCCTTCGACTATTTCTTGAGCAGAGAGGACACGGCACCGAACTGGATGCCTCCATCGACTGGTACATTGGTTCCTGTGACCAAGGCGCTTTGGTCGCTGGCCAGGAAGACGATCATGTTAGCGATGTCCTCGGAGGTGCACACCTTGCCCATGGGAATGTTGCCGGCAGCCTTCGTGAGGAACTCTTGGTATTGTTCGTCGGTGTACGGAATCATGCGCCAGCGGAATTTGCTTATCTGAGGATTTAAACATGAATTCAGTGTATAATGGACTTAGCAGATTCTTATACACGCATTAGATTCTGTCCGATAAACGAGACCAACCAATGTTTGGAGATATTATTTAAAAAAAATTGAGATTTCCATGAATTTTATTTGTACTTTTCCTCTCTTTAGAATTCTGATGGAAAACAACGAATTCTATCAACGTTAGGTCGTAAAATCACAAAGTCCGAAATGTTGGGGAATGTACTTACGGTAATGCCAGGGGTGACGGTGTTAACCCTAACGCCCTTTGGAGCCAATTCTAAAGCAGTTAATCTCGTGAAGTGATCCAGTGCCGCCTGTAATAAAAATTGTTTATTGATTGATGACCTGGATTGAAATAAACACACAAAAACAGGGCAAAGTAGACTCCTATACAAGGAAGGTTCCTTGAGTGAGGTTACTAGAAAGCTTTTCTCGTTGGTTAATTGGCCTAAAAATCTCGAGAACAGACAAGAAAACGTCCTGCTAGCGTCAATTGAAAAGAACTATCGACAAGACCACAAGATTTCAAAGCAGCTAAACTTACTTTTGAATCAGACTCCCAGACTAGTCATGTCAATTTATCACTTGGGAATTGTCATGAAATAGTAGTCCTTAGTAAATCGCTCTAGCTAAGTCTCTGTTAGTTTTAATATAGAACGAAGAGACTGTACGTCTGGGGGCTTAGACAAGATGACATCGCTTCATAGCTGGCGAAATTCGCTAACTTTAAATTGTATGGATTTGACAGATGCCATAGAAAAGTCACGTGGTGAAAGTATGGGTTTTGACATTCGCTATCGCAAATTGAGCTATAACGAACGTCATAAATGCCGCTTGTCTAGGGGGGCTGGTTCGGTACAGGTCTTCTAAATCACGAAAGTGGAAGTCCATGTACTCACCTTTGACATGCTGTATGACAAGTTTCCAACTGACACCATAGTGCCAGCCCCGCTGGAGATGTTAACGATATTTCCCTTCGTCTTGATGAGCTCTGGAGCCAGCAGCCGCGTGAGGTTGTACACCCCACGCACGTTGGTGTTGAACACGAGGTCATACTGCTCCATACCCGTCGTAGCGAGGGTCGTAAGAGCTCCTACCCCCGCATTGTTCACCAGAACATCCAACCTGAAAGCATTTTTACTCTAATTCTATTGTTCAAAATGTTAAGGAGTGGAGTTTTATGCGTTAGTTTGATGTTCTTTCAAGCTGTGTTTAGTGGAGATGTTAGTCACGAAATCTTGGTTAAAACATAGATTGAGGAACTTCTTCTAAGCGTTCGAATATAGCAATTAGCTTTGTAGTTAGTAGTTCGTATCATTGCATCCATTGGGGAAAGGGTAAACATACGTCATTGTTTATAACATCGTTATAATTATGATGCTTTTAAAGCCAAATTGTTGGAAGCAATGGAAGCAATTAGGTAATAAGAGCAATTTCTTAAGAATATTATCAATCATCAATACTTATATCGTTGGTTGACTGGTGGACATCTATAAATTCCGAACGTATAATTCAAAATTTTGTCAAATAAAACAAAAAAAGACTATTATTAGTGTCTTTTTATTTTAATGATTAGTTAACACGTTTTACCGCGAATATAAAACCATGTTGGACCATTATTAAAAATACTTTTTTAGTACTAAATGCACACCTTTGGCTGAATGTTATTCCGACGAGTAACTATATTGCAAAAGAAAGCCGAATATACTTAGTCAGCTGCTTTTTTTTGCTGTTTTATTTGGTTTCGTGATACCGTATTCACGACAAAGTCCAGGTAGGATTAAAAATAATGGAAAAAAATTATACAGATCTTTTATTATCACAGATACACATATTATTTGACAGAATATCTTGTGAGTGTAAACTGGTTTCAAGGTACATTATAAAACACCTTTTCGAACTTTACCGAATACGATACCTAAGCAACGTCGTGCTGTAACATTCTTCCCAAATGTTTCGTCATCACCATTCTCACTATTCAAGTTAATTGCCATAGACTATTCCTTCAGCAAAGTTGACACACCACCAAATCGTATGCCCGCATCGACGGCGACGTTAGTGCCGGTAACCAGCGCACTTAGGTCACTGGCTAGGAACACTGTGGTCTTAGCTATGTCTTCTGGAGTGCACACTTTGCCAAGAGGAGCATTGGCTGCGGCTTTGTCAAGAAAGTCTTGGTACTGTTCATCCGTGTATTCGACCATGCGCAAGCGGAACTTGCTTATCTGAGGAGAAAATTTGAGTCTCCGTTATTGGAATAGTTTAAAAAAAATGTACTAATTTATTTCTTAATAACAAAATATGAGCACGTAACACGACTTGATCATCACTAGGAGAACTGTTAAGGCTACCACCGAACCAAGGCCTTTTTGGGTGGTCGAAAAATAACAACATTTATGAGCACATTTTTGGGTGGTCGAAAATTATGTCCCAAAGTAACCTATCCTCATTCATCAAGTCCAGGAATATTACCTACATAATGAAAGGTCACATGGAAGATAGGTACTTACAGTAACACCAGGGCTGACAGCGTTAACGCGAACTCCTTTTGGTGCTAATTCTAAAGCCGTAAGACGTGTGAAGTGATCCAACGCCGCCTGAAAGTTGTTGAATGTATTATGGAAACGCAATCGAGTTAACTTTTGTGGACTGTGATGTTTTTTTCTTCACAAAACCAAAAAACAAAAGGATATTGAGCAACGCTTCCTAGCAAAGAGTTTCTGACTGATTTGTGTATGGTGGCTGCTTAACGAGGTAGTAATGTGCTAACTGCAGTAGTAGTTTATTAAAAGTACTTACCTTCGACATACTGTAGGGCAGATGCCCGACAGCAACCATAGACCCGACGACACTCGAGATGTTCACAATGTTTCCATTAGTCTTAATGAGCTCTGGAGCCATCAACCGCGTCAGGTTGTACACTCCACGAACGTTTGTGTTGAACACGCGGTCGTATTCCTCCATAGTTGTCGTTTCCAGATTGGTCAATGCTCCCACACCCGCATTATTCACCAGAACATCCAACCTGAAAGAATCGTGACTCTACTTTTACATATGCAAACACTTTATGCAAGTGATAAAGAAAGTAAGAAGCTTGATTTGTCTTTCTTTGAAGCTGAAATAGCTGAAAAGGGTAGACTATAATTATATACAAGAATATCAGATACATCATACAAACGTAGGTACCCTAAGTATATCTAATACTATAGTAATAGTCTATAAAAATTTCCAACTGTGTTCCGACAATATTAATGTGGGAGCAAGTAACCGAAATGAAAGGCTCGATTCTAGTTTGGCAGCACACTGAATGATCGATGCTTCTAATGGTTAAGTGTTCCTCAATGGAGAAGGCCAAAGCTGCTTATTACTAGGTGGGGTGGGTGCCTAGGCACTAATTAAAAGTCATAATTTTTTTTTCCCATAAACAAGATAGTTTCGTAGAGTTGTTTTCTTACACAACGTGTTACGTAAAAATGCGCAAAACCTCAGACACCCCAAATTTTTTATTCAATTGACCTAAATCTAGAAGCAAAAAATACATTTAAATATTTTTTAAGGTTTTAGCATTATACCTAAGTGCTGTTTTAGTTTTAATGGCAATCTTAATCTTTTCTTGGGCGAAAGGAGTCGGTAGGTTAGTTTGCGCACGTGACGGCTTGACCTATTATTAAATAGACAGGGTTTTTAATAAAGATTTTTTTTTTAAATATGGCCTATTATAAAAAGTGGTTTAATCGATTCTGCTCGTTATTCTTATCAAACTATATTTAGGTTTTGCGCATTTAACGAAACAAGTATTTAAATAAATTCTGTCCATTACGTGTTGTTAGCCAGTAGTTAGTTATCCCAGGTTATGACCATGCCATGCAATTCCATGCTATCAGCGTGCTGAAGAAATCCTCATTTTTGATACTCTCAAAACTCAAAACCATACATTTTTTTACAAAGCAACTATCAGGAGCACTTTTTCTCAAGTGTTCGTATTTGTAAGCATGCTCTACAAAAAATACTCACCATTTGCTATTTCCATAATAAATGATTAAAGCAAACACCACACCACCATTTAATCCACTGATTCTAATATATCAAAGCACTTAATAAATAGCGGCATTAGAGCTCGTTTTGAGAAGTCGGAATAAGTAGCGTTTTTGACCAAAATAGTTGTCAACACCTTCCGTATAATACTGAAGCTGCAAAATATAGCTACAGACCACAAAGCAAACTACTTGTTGAGCAACAAGTCACTCACAGCCGTAAACACTTTTTTTATCTCAACGACAAAATCGATAACGTAAGAAAACAATAAAACTTCCGTGATTACTTTACCAAAACCCAAAATTAGAATACGTTTGTAAATCTATAGTGCAAATAATGACGTAAACTAGGAACTTCTAACTTTGTGACATCTTAATAACATTAACCTGCCGAAATGTGCTATGGCTTCTTTAGCAGTTTTCTCACAGCCGGCATCTGTGCTTAGGTCGGCGACAATAGCCAGCGCGGCCTCGCCCTTCTCTGCCTCACATCGCTTGGCTACAGCTGCCAAGTTGTCCACGTTCCTCCCAACTAAAGCCAGCTTAGCACCAAGCTTTGCAAACTGCAGCGCGGTAGCCTCACCGATCCCTGAGCTCGCGCCCGTCACTAACGCCACTTTGCTCATAAAGCTAATGTTCATCTTGACGTTTAAATGGTCAGAATTCAACTGAAGCTATGCAAACTATGACAATCATGAGCGGTAACACTTATATGTATAAAGAATCGGTTACGTGATAAGTGCTAACTCATCATGACTCACTTCAACGATGATACTATCACGCCAGTCCCGAAAGTTTGATTGTCATTGTTTGTTTTTTACCAAACATTGATATCTAAGCTGAGCCCAATGATATTATAATTAAAAAATATTCTAATATCATTGGCTGAGCCTTTGTTTCGACTTCTATACCCACAGATTTTTACTTTGAACCTGTGCACCTAAATATAAATTTGCTGCTCTAAGTATTTTGTCTTGGTCTAATCAGGATAGACTTCAGGCAAAATTACCAAATTCATTTTACTGGAGTGAATCTTATCTCACCTCCATACGAACGTGAAATCAGATATCGGTCATGTGGTTATACAGCATTACAGTTATAATGTGCATAAGCAGTATAAATACATAATATGACAAAGCGAATATTAGTTTTACGGACGTAGAAAAATCCACAATCAATATAGGTATGACCGAACTTATGGCCTCAGATTAAGCGAATAGCTATAATTATAGATGGTTTCATCTCAAACTTTATGACTGCAAAAAAATGTTGAGAACTTAACCATTTTCCTGCAATAAAATTATCAAATCAATCATTTTAGCCCATGGGCTTATCATGCCAGTCATTGGACCTATATGTAATCTTACAAAGAAATAAAGATAACAATTTGCCCGTAAAAAAATAGCTTTATCTATCTGTCACTAAGTGTAACCATTTCAGTATTATGTTAGTGCTGTTCCAATCTATCTTTTTTACGTATCTATTATACATATTATCAATTTCAGATTCGGTTAGATAAATTAAATAGATCAAATAGGAAGTTCTTAGCAAATCCTTTTTATGCTACGCGTTTAAACATAACAACCATGCATAATAAGATAATTGTACTTCACCAAACATTACAGTATAACCAACAAAGCAGATAAGGTTAAGAAATGGTTTAAACAAAGTTATCGAGGTGCGTTCGTAATAGCAGCAATAGTGTATACAGTTTAGGGTGTTTTTAAGGCTATTTAATTTATTGAAAGAGTTTCAATATCAAATTAAGACAAAATGTGTAATAACATGTTTATTAGCCTACACACAAAATTAACATTAATATCTATAATTAACATTAAATGTCGGTCCTAAGTTACTTCTTCTGGATTTGAATCTTAAGGAGTGCACTGTGGTTAAATTGCAGACCTCCATCGATGGCTACCAAAGCACCGGTGACGAGTTTGCTGTTGTCGCTGGCTAGGAACAAGATAGTTTTGGCAATGTCCTCCGAGCTGCACACCTTGCCCAGCGGGACATGCTTCGCCCCCTCAGTCAACCACTGCTGGTATTCCTCTTCTGTGTAGTTTGTCAAGCGCTGGAGGAACTTGCTTACCTGCGGATATGTAGATGATGTAATGTCATTTACGAATTACTTGGCTTAAGCAATTCCGTGTTACTAAGTATTATTACCTGTCCTTTAGATATCATTAGGCGGTAAAGATTATACGTTGTTAGACTTGTACAAAGTTATACACAGGTAAATGGCATATACCCAGATCCCCCTCAATTTTCAAATGTGATATTAGTTTATCAGGGGAACGTATAATATGGATATAACAGAGCTTGTTGTCAAGCAGATTTTTTTATCTATTATCCTAATTTTCTTATTGTTTACAATTTACAGTATAATATGTACATCTACCTACAGTTTAAAAGACTTTGGAGGCTTGAAATCAATAAAAAAAATATCAAACAAAACATAAGGAGCAAAAAAAAATAAGGCATAGTAGGATCCGATTTTCGAAATCGACCTCGGTGAAATTGACCTAGCTTCTTGGCCCAATTGTTGCCCATACCCACCCATATTGTTAACCATGATAGCAAATTACGAATGAAGCTAACGATAATAACAACGTATTATATAAAAATTGTACTCACGGTGATGCCGGGACTGACGGTGTTAACGCGAACGCCCTTTGGCGCCAGCTCTAACGCAATTAAACGCGAGAAGTGGTCCAGAGCAGCCTGCAATGCAAGATTCAATTAATATTGGACAATACCATATACATCCGACCCCGTAGCTTGAGCTTAAGCTTCTAATAAGAAATAAAGAGGTAAGGAAAGATATCATTATTTTAACCGAAAGCAGTTTACTGCTGGTCATAGAACTCCCTCAAGGATCTCCAAACTGAACGTTTCCACAAATCATCCAGAAAAAGGTCAATCAAATATTCATCTTAAAATTGTTGCTGTTATTACTTGGTTGGATTCGAATCCACGGATCTTTTACATACACTCATAACAAGGTATTATGAGAAGACCTGCTAGGTGGAACTTCTGGCAGTATTGCTACCTTATGTGCCAGGATTCATCGAGATTCCGCCATAGACAGACATTTTAATGACTAGCATTTATATTTTTTGTCACACATACAAATTTTTTAGTCACACGTCTCGAGCATTGGGAAAATCCAAATCAGATCGGTTTTTTCAGATTAACGTGATGTGCATAAAACCGGTTGTTCATTTCCTAGATTTGGTACACAAAAAAGTTAAATGATTTTGGAAATCATTATTTAATTTAATTTTTTTTAGAAACTATGGCTTTTTAAATCATTTATTTGGAGCCTTTGGAGTTGAAACGTGTTTTAACGGGTTTTTGGAAAGGTCAATTGCTTGCCAAAGAAATAACTGAGAAAACTCTTACTTTGGACATGCCGTAGGGCAAGCTGCCGACTTGGACGACGGTTCCGGACACGCTGGAGACATTGACGATGTTCCCCTTGGTCTTGATGAGGTCGGGCGCCAGCAGCCGAGTTAGGTTGTACACCCCCCGAACATTTAGGTTGAACGTACGGTCGAAGATCTCCATTTCAGTAGTTTGGATGGTAGCGCGGGCGCCCTGCCCCGCATTATTTACAAGCACGTCCAACCTGAAACCAGAACTAAGTGCTAAAGATTGTCAAATACATTAATAATATTAACTTAAATATAAGCCAATTGGTATTTCCTATTAGCTAAATCAAACTTCTGTACTTACTTAATTTTGAATATGTTTTGGACGAACAACACTTATGATTTTGATGCCCTTATACCATGACACACCCGACACCGATAAATAACTTGGGCAGCTTAGCGTAATTAAGAAGGGATATGCTGACTTTTACCCTACAGCTTTGAGGTATGCCAAAGTCGGCGTTGAAACGAATGTTTGAAACAAATAAAGGTTCATTGAAGCACTCGAAGCATTTTCAAAATAGTCTTCTTTGAAAATAAACTGATAATAATATGTTGAGAAGCGCACTATCTCTATAATGACAAAACTGGTAAGAGAACACGCGCTACAGTAACGGCTTTAAGTGCTTTACGAGACACGGAAGCTGTAACCCTGCAAAGTTCCAGATTCCGAAGAGTACTTACCCGAATGACTTATGCTTCTAAGACGATACAAGTTTATTTTTAAGACTGACCTGCCGAAATGTGCAATGGTGTCCTTCGCAGTTTTCTCACAGCCGGCATCTGTCGCCAGGTCGGCTACGATGGCCAGGGCGGCTTGGCCCTTTTCCGCTTGGCATTTCTTGGCAACCGCGGCCAAGTTTTCAGCGTTTCTGCCAACCAGAGCTAGCTTAGCGCCGTACTTGGCGAATAATATCGCAGTAGCTTCTCCAATGCCAGCGCTCGCCCCCGTTACTAACACAACTTTGTTTGAGAAGTCAATATCCATCTCGGAGCTTTTTAGGTTATCTTCACTAGAAATAAATAACAACCGTCTGTCAGCGTCGCGCGGGCGTAACTGAATCGCGAGGCCGGTATTTTCTGTTTTGTTACATCCTACTCTTTCACAACGTTATGTAAGTATAGATAACTATAATATGTCTGTTTGTATCGCTCGCCAAACTTGTGAATTGTACATCACGTCAACAGTAATGTTAGCATGCCGAAATATGCTTTAGCGACGTTCATTAAGGTTGTGTATTGATTGGTCCACGGTCAAGGACAGACACCTTATCTGTCTAGTAAATTCCCCATCATAATTTTTTATACAAACACTCTATATTTGCTGTATTTGAGGTGTTTGGTATTAAATTAATAATACAAAGATAATTTTAAGTGTCTTTATCGGTAGAATCAGCGATAGTTAGTACCTACCTATTGAACCTACTTAGGTACCTAGTCAGTCATGGGAGTTTCCATAATAATTATTAACAAAATAAGTACCTATCCAAAATTATTTTGTACCTACTAGCCTTCCGCCTGCGGCTTCGCCCGCGTAAACTATGTCGTTATTTCGCGATCTTTATACATTGTAGCCTACCTATGTGTTATTCTGATGTATAAGCTATATTATTGTATAGTTTCATTAAAATCCATCAGTAGTTTTTGCGTGAAAGTGTAACAAACACAAACATCCATCCATACATCCATACAAACTTTCGCGTTTGTAATATTAGTAGGATAAAAACCTGTATTGGTCGTATTAAAAGCTTTCAGGATATAATTCTAATAATGTTAAACACCGAATAATTAGCAGGTAAAGAAGACACATAGTTTCCATACCAACAACATCAATGTAGTTCGTATAGGTATAATTTATTTTGTCATATCAAAAGTAGGTAAATTATTGGACGATGTTAAACTATCAAACAATGCAAATAACAGGAAGAGCGTCCAAACTTGCGAGTAGGTACAAATTAAAACAGAACGTGAACAGATCGTTACGTACGCGTGCGAAGTGCGTGTCACGCATCATGGTCACGCACTTGTAACGTTACCATAGCAACGGCTGACTGTAGTTATTTATAGAAAGCAAGTTATGTATTTATTTGAGACAAATATTATCATTTGAGAAAGTCAAAATTAGAAGAAAATTAGAAGAAGAAGAAAGAACACAGCTATCTTTAATAACATGTCTTCTCGCAATGTGCTCATTGCTCAAATAATAATGTTTCAAAATTTCATTCTTAGCATAGATACTTTAGTATATATTCTGTGGCATAGACGTGTCTTTATTTTGATGCTAGAAAGAGATAGAATGTAACAAATAGGGATGCCCAAACTTTAGCTTTGAATCGATCTTCTGGATCGTAATGGATCGCAACCCCGTGAATCGATCCACGATCTGAATCGTATTGCGTTGAATCGATCTTCATTAGATCTCAGAAGATCGTTTCGTAATCTTTAAATAAAATAAAAACTCACAATATTTTGCAAAATTGTTTATATTTGTGCTTATTTTAGGATGATAATATAAACAAAAAGTAAAAATGATGACAACTGGCACCATAGCTTTGTAAGCTACAGATGCCAAAGTGTCTAAAGACTAATTTCGACAATCGTTCTGGATCTAGTCTATTACGGTTATCAGCCAAAGTATTACCAGTCATATTAAAAACAGTAGTTTATAATAATATCTAAACCGCGCACACAAATCAAAAATTTTGTATCGTAGCTCCAATTTAATGAAAGACAAATGACAGTTAGTTAGGGATCGCTCTCAGAAGTAGTCAAAACATAATCATACTTGGCGGTATAAAATAAACAAAATATTATTAGGTTATATTTCAAACCATTTCATATTTCAAACTGCGATATCAAAAAAGGAAGGTAGGTGTTTGTGATCAATCTTATTTTGTTGTTAAATAAGTATTCTGTTTTTTTTTTTACCAAAATGCTAGTGTTGGCAAAGTTTATAGTCATAAACATGATTGTAGTGTTGTTTATTTTATTGTACCTATTGAAACGATTTTCTTTACGATTTTCCAACTATACGATCCGATCTGAGTGAAAATCGTATTCTGTTGAATCGATTCAAAAAATCGGGAGATCGTATTGCTGTGAATCGATCTCCGAAAAGATCGATTCAGATCGGGCATCCCTAGTAACAAAACACTAGTCTATACAGTCTATATCACTATATTCGTAGTCCCTGTCCTTGACCGTCGACCAAACAAAACCGGCTGCTGTGTTGAATGAACAACGCCAACGCATGAGTATATTTCGGCATTGTATGTAACAATTTATAATAACCACTGACGGCACAAGTCTTTCGATTCGAACAATACAATTCTCTCTCCGATAGAGTTATCTGTACTTACATGTTATCACATTACATAATATTACTAAAGTGTAGCATATAACTCCAGAATTCACCGGCGGCGAGTTAGTAACGCTTGAGCGGCGAAGACAGACGGTCGGGGTTTATTTATAGTCAAGATAAACTAAAATAGCTCCAAGATGGATATGGATTTCTCAAACAAAGTTGTGTTAGTGACGGGAGCGAGCGCGGGCATCGGGGAAGCTACTGCGCTATTGTTCGCCAAGCTTGGAGCCAAGCTGGCTCTGGTTGGAAGAAATGCTGACAACTTGGCGTCCGTTGCCAAGCGATGTGAGGCAGAGAAGAGCCAGCCGGTGCTTGCTATCGTGGCCGACCTGGGGACTGATGCCGGCTGTGAGAAAACCGCAAAGGACACCATTGCTCGTTTCGGCAGGTAAGTAATTCCTTTTACATAAGAATCTTAAAATTCGTCAGCCCTATAAAGCCGTTATTTCGGCTTATATTCTCTCGCCAGGCGTTCCTCTTTCAACAGTTTTTAGGAATAAGTGAACAAGGAATGAATTATCTTTCAATCAAGCCAATTGGTTCACTTGTGTACATACTAGTTTGTATTGCAATTAGCAAAACTTAAAACCAAACTTTTCAAAAAACTTTTTGTTACCATACTTCAAATCTGTAGGGTTTAGACTTGTTACATTAGTAAGTAAGAGAATACCAATTCTTTGGCTCATATTTTCGTAACTATTTGCTATTGATAAAGCAAGTGATGTACCTATGTATTTGTCGCTAGTATCTAAATACTAGCGACAAATACATGGGTACAATACATAATAATAGGTAGGTTAGCAACTGAGTATTAATGGTTCCAGGCTGGATGTGCTGATAAATAACGTGGGTGTGGGCGCCCGAACGAACCTTGAGAACACCGATATGGAGATCTTCGACACCGTGTTCACGACCAACGTGCGGGGGGTGTACAACCTCACTCGGCTGCTGGCGCCCGAGCTCATCAAGACCAAGGGGAACATCGTCAACGTCTCCAGCATCGCTGGAACTGTCGTCCAAGTCGGCAGCTTGCCCTACGGCATGTCCAAAGTAAGTCTGAGCTGGTAAATAGCAGCAAGGCTGGAAGAATCTCGTCCCAATCGGATGGAAAGGGGACTTTAGTCTCGAGGCCCAATCACGACCATGGTCTAACTAGCCTACGGTGGCGCCTGAACGCATTCTCCACCGAAAAAAAATACGTCCAATTTTTTTATTTTTTTCTTAATAAATTAACATATTTTAAATGACGTATCAATGTAACTTTTCAAGAGCATTGGAATCTTCAAGAAGGACGTCAAAAGGTTATAACAGAGTCGGCGATACGCAAGTGATGCCTTTTAGTGTTACACGCGTCATTGGGCGACGGTCACTTTCAGCCTAAGCACCACCTTCGTTTGTAGCCAAGTGGTTTCAAGAGTAACTTCAAATACGTGAGAGCGATGGTTCGAATCTTGACGCGTACCTATTAATGATGTCGGACAGCATCGTGACAAAATCTACACATTCGAATTTGGCTGTTGCCGTGATGCATTCGGTCTGGATAAGGATTTAGGACAGGAATTAGGCATGCAGTCGCTCCAATGCAAAAATTGGACTTGCCAAATGGATCATGGTGATAGCGGGCCCTGACAATATTTTATAACGAATTAAAAATTTTGCTGATGATATCACAAAGTAACTTTTTGATATTTCGTATCCTTTAATTTCTTCCGTTCTAAAGTTACTAAATAAAATTCATGTCACAAAGATCAGATACCTTGATATCTAACCAAGTAACCTGGAGGCACAATATAACCCACAGGGCCACATTAGACGTGCTTCCGGGCTCTGGACCCCACCGGAAGATAAGAAGTTACCCAGAGTTTGGCTTGTCAATAGCCTTAAGACTAGCAACAGCTTGTCTCTCTTCAGATGCAAAGGAGAAGAGTTTAGTGGCTCTAGTCCCTAGCCCCACACGAGCAGCAAGTATTACTTGCGGCTTTGGAACGTAAACGCCAAAAAAATATATCTTAATCACTAGTGCACAAGAAATTTTAAATCAAACAGTTACGTTTATAAAGGATTTTATGACAATTTTCAGGCGGCTCTGGATCACTTCACACGGCTGATTGCGTTAGAGTTGGCGCCGAAGGGAGTCCGCGTAAACACCGTCAGCCCCGGCATTACGGTAAGTGCTTAGCTGTCTATATGTTTTTTGACGTGACAACGTCTTAAATTAGGTTGCGGCTGGGAGTCACTTATGAAAAAGTGTAACGCTCGGTAACGTTACGATGAGTCACCGAACGAGAGAGAGGCCCGCCGAATGCCTTGCGTCTCTCTCCCACTCAACTATGATCGGTCTGCCGCGCGCGCAGCGCGCGGTAGACCGATCATAGTTTATTCATATCAATAAATAAATATTCTACCGAGAAAAAGACGTTGTCACGTAAAATCTTCGCCCGTAAAACCGACTTTACAGGCAACCATTTTTATTACTTACCTTTACTAATTGTACCTAGACACGGGGCAACAAAAGTCTTAAAAAGTTGATTTAAATGTACTTAATTTCATTTAAAGATTATAAAGCCTTCCCAGAACTACTTAAGGCCTTTTAAACCGTTAGTAGAAGTGTCTTCTATACATTGTGATACTACAATGTCAACCTTTTTTTTACTATTTAAAGCTGAATCTAGATCCAACGCTTTCTGTTTTATAGTAAGTTCTACTGAATACGATCTAGTATTTCATTAACACAGGTTTTTGATTCAGTGGAGGTCGAGATAGGTATAATATAAACCCCGAGTCAATCAATCAATCAATCAATCAAGAGTGTGCTTTACAAGTCAAATAACATGATTATCTTTAGTGCCCAATGTTATCTTAAGTAGATACTTAATAAGACTAGTTCAGGACCAAACGCTCGAATAAAGAGTTACTTATCTAAAGTAAAGTTAAATAACAACACTTATTGTGGCGAGCTAGAATTACTTGATCCTCGTATTTAGTGACTAACATAACATCATATACTTAATATGTAGTAGCCCAGTGGGGCCAAAGCCAATATGTACCTAGAGGCTTTTCAAAATTAAATGGCATTAACTGCCAAGTTTTTTTTAGATAGATACAGAAGTTCAATGTTTTGTTCATTATATCTCTAGGTAAGCAAATTCGTCCAGCGCTTGACGAACTACACAGACGAGGAATACCATAAGTGGTTGGCTGACGGTGCGACACGCATCCCGATGGGAGCCGTGTGTGAATCCGAGGACATCGCGAAGACGATCGTGTTCCTAGCCAGCGACAACAGCCGGCTGGTCACCGGCACCCTGGTGGCCGTCGACGGAGGCCTGCAGTTTGCAACCATAGGGAACCTCATGAAGGACCAAATGAAAACCAAGTAAAGGACCCAACGAAAATTAATGATACATTACATAAGTTATTTCATGTTTTATTTTAATTGTTATCGCCATTATATTGTAAGCTAATAAACATGTTATTCTTTCATTTATTTCAACTTTAAAATCTTTTTAAAATAAATCCTTGGACATTATTCACACAGTCTAGCACCAATTAGCACAGTTGTTATATAGTTTGTACTATGGGTGTCAGACTGTCAGTCAGACAATTAAATACAAACAAAATCTCAGTGGGTGATTCGCACATTCGTACGAATTAATTTCGGCCGAATATACCTACTATTAACCCATAAAAACACCCAGACCGATAAGAACAGACATGTTCATGCACACTAATATTTTACATCGTACGGGGGCTTATTCCACAAATCCCCTTAGCTGATCCCCTGCGCAGGGGATTTGTGGACTTTTTGTCCAGAAATCCCCTTAATATTTAAACTTAGTTTTTTAAATTAAATACAGTTTCTTTCATTATCACATTCTTTTTTATTTTGGAACTTAAAGTACGAGTGATAAACCAAAACAGAATAAACACCTTCAATAATTTCCGGTGAACATTCAACATAGAGTACTTCTGTTCCCGGAAATGTGGGGGGAAGGGGGGATATGTGAAAAAATAAATTACGCGCGGGTAAAACCGCGGGCGGAAGGCTAATTATTATTGTAAGTAATAAGAAGGTATATTATTATTGTACAAACAATCTGTGATTAATGTGAAACCAGGACAGTTACCTATGTTTGATGAAAGAAGATTGCATGTGTCAGCCATTCCTTAATGGATTTTCAGACATGCATTAGTTAAAAAAAATCCACTTTGCTAAGAATTCTGAATCAAGGATAAAAGTGGACATGAAAGTGCAAAAATATTTGCAATGGATTTAAGTGGACTTAGGGACCCAAGTTGTACCACCGGGGACAACCACAACAATCATAGAACAAACAGTTGAACCATGGGTAACTTTACTTCCCCGTGGTACCAGTTGAACATCGCAGTTGTACCACGGGTCGGGAGCGAAAATATGATTATCTGTGATGTTTTTATTATTGCAATTAATTATTAAGAAGCTAGGTATATCATTATTGCAAACATTCTGTGATTAATGTGAAAATTTAATTATCTGTGATGCTTTAAAATTATTGCAAGTATCATTATAAGAGAAAGATAAATTAAACTTCATAATAATTATGAAAATTATTGAAGGTTTATTCTGTTTTGGTTTATCACTCGTATTTTATGTTCCAAAATAATAAAGAATGTGGTTATGAAACAAACTGTAATTAATTTAAAAAACTAAGTTTAAATATTGTTAAAGGGGATTTGTAGACTTTTAGTCTAGAAATCCCCTTAAACAAATACGAAGGGGATTTCTGGACAAAAAGTCCACAAATCCCCTGCGAAGGGGATCATCTAAGGGGATTTGTGGAATAAGCCCGTACGGGGATGGAACCCGCGAGACTAACGTAATTGGCTCAATTTCACGCAGGTTCAAAAAATCGTGTTTTTAAGAACTGTCGTGTTTTTACTGTCTGATGGCCTAAAATGGTTTCTTTTGTGAAATTATACACGTTATGATAAATTCCGTTGACACTAATGATGTCTTCATTAAATTATTAAAAATGTGTAACATTTAAATGATTAATTAAAATAAGAAGACCCGGATCTAAGCAGTAGTAAGTACTTAAAATTAAATTTTTTTTAACAAAAAAGCATACTTAGGTATTCTTTAACTTTAATTCTCCATAATGTGACTGATAAACCTCTTCTTTAACGTAACAATATAAAATAAATACTTATGAAATAATTTAATGAATTTATATCATAAAACACAACAACATTTTCCTTTGTTGCATAATATTGCGAAACAGTTTGGAGTGGCAGATGATAAATTAAGATTAAAAGAATTTTTTTAACCTCATATCTCTGTCTGATTACATAGGATAAGACATCTTAATAACTGGCACGTAACGTAATAAACCCATGAAATATAAAATATATATTAAAGTACATATACAATTGATAAAATTTAATGACAACATGTTAAAATCTTTAGGCTGCCCGCCCACGACAGACTTTTTGTATGACCGACAATCGGTGACCGACTTTATTTCTATGGTATTTCTGACAGGCTTTTTGTAGGACGCACACGGCGTTGCTCTATCAGTAGGTATGTTCTATTTGTCACCTACAAAAAGTCGGTCACCGATTAGGCTGCCCATCCACTTGACCGACTTTTTGTAGGTGACAAATAGAACGTACTGATTGATAGCAATGGACGGGCAGCCTTAAAATACAGGGTGGCCCAAAAATGACACGTCACAGTGACACTGGGAGTAGGCCAGCACAAGAGGCATCGAACAAGCTTAACATGACCTCAGTAAAAGTTGCTCGGTTTTCAAGATATTGCTAAATTTAACCTTTTTATAAATTTTCACTTTTTAAAACGTGTTCAGTGCTAGCATTAAGTTAGATAGCCCTTATGGTTATAATTGTTTTGTACTCTTGCTGTGTATAGTTGGTTGAATATTAAGCAACTATCTAAATCACTAAAAAATAACAACAATTAAATGTCTTAAAAAAATTTATTATCTATCGCTTATAATTAATTTATAGTCAAATCTAATCAGCAAACATGTCTTCGATTTTCTTCTGCACTTCCTTTTCAGTTTCGGAGTTGAGTTTGTCTGGCAGCAGCTTAACTGCCTCCAAGTCCGGCGCTTCGCCGTCGTCCACCGAAGCTTGACCCTTTGCCTGTAAAAAATAACAATAGATTTGTCACTTTAATAGTAAATTGCATCGTATTATGTTCAGAGCTTAAGTGCTTGTTCACGTTGATTCGCGGGCGCGGTGGCGGGGGTCACGAAATATCAAACATGTGGCGTAGTATCGAAGTGTTAACGTACAAAACGCACGTGCGGGCTATGTAGCGAGATAACTAGCGACCGCGCGCGCGGCGCCGATAGCGGCAATATCAAACGTATGAGACGTTTGTGGGTGTTTACGTCGAACTCGCGGCGGAGCGCGCGATTTTCTCGCGACGTCAGGTAAGTACAACCAGTTTGAACTGGAAACTCGCGCGAACGCCTGGCCGCCAATGTGAACACGAACTCGAGACATCTACCGCGCCCGCGCCCGCCACCGCGCCCGCGCGTTTTACGTGAAAAAGCACTAAAACTGCACACACATTGTTTCACTGATGGATGAGTAGAGCGATGCATTACCGAATGACAAATTCGGGTAGACTCTATCCGTATACAGTGAGGATACCGCGGTACGGACGAAACGATTTGCTTTTTTTTTGATACGAACTTTGATAGGTCTGCCTGGATCCGTCTTTTGTAACCATTCCAACGGGTCTCATCAAGGCCAGAATTAATAGTCTTTTTCTAAGCAAGCGCGCTCCATTGTTAATCGCATAGTTGTTTAACTTAACCTATGTCAAATTGTTCGAGTTACAATCGATTCACATAAGTCATAATAGATTGTTTTACCGCTTTACATGCATTTGGCGTGTATTTTTTTTTCTATTGTGCGTTTTACTTGGGTCGACAGGTCAGGTGGTCGTTTATTGTACAAAAACAGTTATACATATAAGTAATGTCTCACCAATGACGTTCAATATAAAACTAGACCCACAATTACGCTCAAATATTGTCCGAAGCAAAAGTCTGCCCACCCGACTATTGGGCAGAGTTTTCGTTTAGTTGTATAAAATTGACATTAAACACTAAATGCCACGAGAGAAGGTGTTAATTTGAACGAATGTGTTAATGTCATCAGTGTCAAAGCCACTCGGACGTTTTTTGAGGAATTTTTCTTAGAGATTGGGTGTCTAGTTTTATATTGAACGTCATTGTGTCTCACACTTAAACAATACTTTGATTCGTCTAAACTTTTGAAAAAGTATTTACACTCATTTTGTGTAAATACTTTCTCAAAAGTTATTAAAAATTCGATTTTTTACCATTCCAACAACCTCTCTAGAAATGTCACTGTGACACCTGTTGCAGGTATCATCCTAGATTTTACAAACGATAGATAACATTCATGCGAGCCCGCCTTCCTTACCTTGTGCAACTGCAGCTGTAACTGCATGACGGCGCGCTCGAGGCGGTAGTTGTCGGACACGAGGTGCGCCCAGCGCCGGCGCAGCGCCCGCAGCCGCGCGCCGCTCGCCGTCTGCGACCGCTTGCGCTCCCAGTTCACCGCTGCGATCTGCTTTCTGACACCACCCAACAACACATGGTTAAACTGACAATAATAATTACTAGTGGAATTTCGACTACAGTGGTAAACTTTATAATTTTTAGACTTTAATCTTTCGAGCCCCGGATCACCAGACACAATAGAAAATCTATTGTTACGCGGCACCCGAGTGCCGGTTCGGGATTGAGTGGTTAACAATAATATATCAAAGCACTATTAGAACACTTAACTATATTTAATATCATGATATGTAGCTAAAACAATCAATAATAAATTTTATTCTGAATGACAACCTACACAGTTGATTTTATTTTGCACCAGTGACTTGCTTTATTTATATTTGCTTAATATAATAGTTTATTGCATGATGAGTGCAATAATTTGACATGACAGGATGATAGTACACTAGTTTTAAGTGATTTTCAAAGCTAAGAGGTAAAAAACAGCCAACAACTTTTTCCAAACAGCAGCAAAGGTGAATTTCCTTTCATTTATTTTATCCTACCTACAACTTAATTAATTCTACTGCCCTATCTTTCACTCTACCTATCCTTGTTCAATATCATCTAACTGTTAGTCTTATATTCCCATCAGGGTACCATAAGGTCACTTGTGTGCTCTAGTTATTTGCTTACCAAAAACAAATTAAGAAACCAACAATAATATACCTGAGTTGTGTGTGGATGTTTTGTGATCTTGTGACTAATGCTTGAAGTGTGTTGAGATATGACCGCCACGCCTCCGAGCCATAGTTCAGCTGCAATTCTAAGTTGAGAACTCTTATGGCCTGGTGTGAAAGTTGTGCGTGTGAATTCTCTACAGACTCCGCCCACGCTCCCGGTTCACCTAAACGACCGGCGGGAGGAGGCGGTAACTCATATCTAAAACATTAAGTAAAACATGGTTATGTTATCCAACTCTGACATATTAACAATTTAATTTTATTAGAAGGATGAGAAAAAAGATAATTTTATTTCCAACTTACCGTTTCATTGAGAGTGGCTCCATAGGTAACCGTTGTTGTACTCGCTCCATCTCTCTTTGAAGCGCCGAGGTCTCGAATGCAGTGCTGGGCTCCGGACCGGCGTTCTCCAAGTAGTTCTTGGTTGGTCTATAACGCCTGCACTCCTCCTCCACCATGGCCAAGGCCTGTATTCAAGAAATTAAAATTTAAATGCCTTTTGCAACTCCAAAACAATACTGAAATCTTTCATTGTTTACTTACCGCTTCTCTGACACCAGGGTCGTCATATCCTTGGTCGATATATGGTAAAGCATCCACAACTACTTCCCCAGCCATTTTAACTAATAGTATTATAATGATTTCAAGCAAATTTCTAGAAAACTGTGCATATTCCCAAATCGTCAAACACACACCAACACACACGAACAAAAACCAAAAAGCTTGATGTTTTGACGTTTTACTTTTTAATATCAATCAAAGTGAGCGCAGAAACAAAGATTATACAAAAATCAATGACAAAAATGGATTCACTGGAGGGTAGGCGATGGGTCCACGCGTCTTTTTGTTTTAAATCTTTCTATTTGTGATCTAGTGCAGTTTGGTGTTGAAAAGTGGTGTGATTTTCATTCAGTAAAGTGTAACGAAGTGTCATAAATAAGAAAATTAAAACAAATTGACTGAATGGACGGGTATTGCGTGTAGTGTGTCTCATCGGTAGATGAGACGCTCTTACATGTGCGTTACTCTAGCGGAAAGTTCAAAATATTAGCACGTCTAGAGATGAAACAATATAGAATAATTTGTGCATTATATGCTGTAAATGTGCACCAAATATAAAATTTGTGCCTAGTGGGGTTTCTGAGATATTAATGAAAATACGATTCCGCCAGCGTAACGCTTGAAAACGTTATCCTGGCGGAACGATTTTTACCTATTGGTCCTAGGACAATTTTAAGTAGCATAAAAGATAGCTTAAATTTGTGCCTTAAAGTAGCCAAGCAGCGGCATTTGTGCCCCCCGTAGTTTTTGAGTAATTGCAAATGCCGCTGCAGTAACGTTTGGCTTATTTTCCATATCTTCAGAACAGCTGAACGTACAGAAATGATTTTTTGTGAGAAGATGCCTTGTAATTTGTGCAAATTTGTGCTTTCATAGTTATTCCAAAGAAATACATGGTTAATGATTTAAAAAAGATTTTCTAAAAAACGAAAACAGCTTCTGCCTTTTGAACTACTTACGATAGGCGCTGAATGTCTCAAGTAGCTGATGCCTATATGATACAAGGATCTTCTGACAAAATTTTATAACCCTACGTCTGATATTGACGAAATAAATCAACTTTTTGAACTGAAAACTCTTTACTTATTTCAAGCCGCAAATAAGGGAGTTTGAATAACGTAACGATTCCCATTTTTTGTCAAAAATCTGTGCCTTTATTCAAATAGACACACACTAAATTTCAACTCTCTACGTTCTGTAATTACCCGTAAATTAAATAAAATTAACAAGAAAGAACATTTAGATTATTACCCGACCAAGTATGAAAGGTCATAAAAAACCGACCGTGCAGTAATTCAAGCCAACATCCTTAAATTTGTAGGATAACTGTCGGTACACTCGTGTAAACAAGTTTTAGTGTGAAATCGAGGTGATTTTTTTTCATTGCTTCATTTCTAATAACTCGATCATTTAATAACCTATTTTGAAAATTCTTTTTTGTTTGGGAGGGTCCACTTTCCGTTCTGCCCCAATTATCAATTAAACTAACAAGAAAAATATACCTACTCCAAGTGGTGAAAAAATTGGGTGATCTTAATGATTATCTATCAGAGAGGTGGTTGTCGAGGGGTGATAATATGAAATAAAAAACTACTCTTCCGCCTTATAGTTTAATAAAAAATATTTATTTTGTTCTTTGTTCGTCCTACACTCAGTTGCAGAAACGTCCATTAAAGTTAATGTGTCATTAAAGCTATTGCTGTCACTTTTTATTTCATGACAACGAAAAGTGACAGCATTAGATTTAATGAAGCATTAACTTTAATGGACCTTTCTGCAACAGGGTGCTAGTCTTACATAGTAATAATATTTTTTAGTATTAATACGAAAAGATTATGTAATACTAAGAACATTAAATAAAATGCAACGTAGGCTCTTATTCGTAATTTGTTTTCACTTTTTCGAAACGACAATAATTAACTTAATTTACCGCTTTTCTACATCACTGTACAAACAAGAGAAAAGTTAGGTATATAAATTACGAAGGTATGGTAAATGTTCTTAAAGGCCGCTTTTTTATGACCTTTCATACTTGGTCGGGTAATAATCTATATGTTCTTACTTGGTTATTTTATTTAATTTACGGTTAATTACAGAACGTAGAGAGATGAAATTTAGTGTGTGTCTATTTGAATAAAGGCACAGATTTTTGACAAAAAATTCACAGATCTCGTGCCTTTCACGACCTTCTGGTACATTGGAAATGCACTTAGATAGAATAGAATAGAATTTTATAGAATAGAATAGAATAGAATAGAATAGAATTTTATAGAATAGAATAGAATAGAATAGAATAGAATAGAATAGAATTTTATAGAATAGAATAGAATAGAATAGAATAGAATAGAATAAAATAGAATAGAATAGAATAGAATAGAATAGAATAGAATAGAATAGAATAGAATAGAATAGAATAGAATAGAATAGAATAGAATAGAATAGAATAGAATAGAATAGAATAGAATAGAATAGAATAGAACAGAACAGAACAGAACAGAACAGAACAGAACAGAACAGAACAGAACAGAACAGAACAGAACAGAACAGAACAGAACAGAACAGAACAGAACAGAACAGAACAGAACAGAACAGAACAGAACAGAACAGAATAGAATAGAATAGAATAACATTTATTGACCATAATATAGACACAGTATTTAACAGACATTATAAACACATAGATAGGGCAAACTATAATGAAAACAACTCTTTGCGCAAGAGATACACAAGGGTTAGTAGCAGGTACCGTCGAGTAACGTTATTTTTTATAAGCGGACGCCCTTTAACAATGCTAAGTTTTTTTCGCCTTTTGCACACACGCTTTCGTCCGCCAGATGTGGAATTATCAGCATTACCCAAGCCACGCTCGGCTGCCCAAATTCAAACCCAATTTTATATGTAATTTTAAAGATTTTGTTTAGCAAGTCTAAGCAATTTGTTATGACGATGAAAATTTCCCTGAAGTACAAATTTTAAACATAGTATGTTTGAATACAAGGTCGTCTCGATGTGTTTTATGCCGATACTGCCATTAACGATGCGATCGCAGGTGTCCGAGTTCTGCGTGACCAACCCGAGACATTGACGCCTCGGAAGATAGCCGGTAGCCGTATTCTCCATCTTGTGCAATTTCTGCAACCTACTCGTGCGCTGATGAATATTAGCGCAACCGGTGATCATAATATTATCCTCCGCCAAGACGTAGCCAGGCAAACGTCGTCCCTTACACACATTTTACTAGCACATGTGCTTCATTTGGTGACCTACTATTGAGTTATTTTCACAACGTTACGTTATTGTTGATCACAACTGAAAAAATATAACGAATATTTTATTAATAATATTAACTTCATTTTGCCTTATTCCTATTAAAAAAATCAAACTTATACACATAATAGTCATTAATATTAATCTTCCAACCGTTATCAACACTTTACGTGACTTATCAGTCCACGCGCCGGACAACTCCGATAGAAAGGGCGCTACTACCACCTAAGCGGTTATAGATAGCGAGGTCTCGTTTTTTGTAAACTGTAGCCCAACTAATTATCCCGATACCTTTTTTTTATTTTGTCTCTATCTTTTTTCGTTTTTGAGAAATCGTTGATTCAAGTTGAGAAAACCGTAAAAAATCACAACATTTTTCGACATTTTTGCACTTATTCGAAAAAGTTTTTGAATTTTTCAAAAAAAAAATTCACCATCTTATAGACCTTGTCAAGACGCGTCTTTTGACACCTTGTTTACCCACGTAACCCCAGAATTGACGACACCAGAGCGATGTCGCACTTTCGCTGAAATTGGCCCCCTACCAACGCGATCGAAAAAACATTTCCAATGTTAAAATGGGAATCGTTACGTTATTCAAACTCCCTTATTTGCGGCTCGAAATGAGTAAACAGTTTTCAGTTCAAAAAGTTGATTTATTTCGTCAATATCAGACGTAGGGTTATAAAATTTTGTCACAAGATCCTTGTATCATAAAGGCATCTGCTACGTGATACATTCAGCGCCTATCGTAAGTAGTTCAAAAGGCAGAGGCTGTTTTCGTTTTTTAGAATTTTTTTTTTAAATCATTAACCATGTATTTCTTTGGAATAACTATGAAAGCACAAATTTGCACAAATTACAAGGCATCTTCTCACAAAAAATCATTTCTGTACGTTCAGCTGTTCTGAAGATATGGAAAATAAGCCAAACGTTACTGCAGCGGCATTTGCAATTACTAAAAAACTACGGGGGGCACAAATGCCGCTGCTTGGCTACTTTAAGGCACAAATTTAAGCTATCTTTTATGCTACTTAAAATTGTCCTAGGACCAATAGGTAAAAATCGTTCCGCCAGGATAACGTTTTCAAGCGTTACGCTGGCGGAATCGTATTTTCATTAATATCTCAGAAACCCCACTAGGCACAAATTTTATATTTGGTGCACATTTACAGCATATAATGCACAAATTATTCTATATTGTTTCATCTCTAGACGTGCTAATATTTTGAACTTTCCGCTAGAGTAACGCACATCGCTCTTACCGCAAATGGCGTCCATTCCCCCGTGACCTTGAGAGTATCCTCCAGTGTTTCCATGAAGCGTTAAAACATCTTAACACCAATGTTTTAACGCAAGGAGAATCTCCCTCATCCACTTGACATTGGCAGAATCACCGCGCCGCAAACAGGCGCGGGATAGAGGCCATTATAAAAAAAAAAAAAAAAATGACAAAAATACAAATAATTACATACATATGTAGTTTAAATGTTTAAAAAAAAATTATCAATCAAAATTCAACCAGCCGCATTATTTTACAGTATTAATGATACCTGAATATTAAAATATCGGCAAAACTCATTCATAGATTTAAACTGATAGACGTCGGTGGCCGTATAATTGAATGTCTTTTTTTGCTTGTTGATGTTGACAAATTCTCGAGTTTTTCTTTTTTGTGTTTTCTTTCTTTCTTGTTTTTATGATTTTGTCGACTCAATCAGCTGATAAAGTTTGAAAATAATTAATAATATTAAAGTTAAGTGGCGGCCTAAATAAATCATAATGCCAGAAACGATGTTACAGCGAGATATTGCAAATCAGGATTTATCCACGGTAAACTTTTACACACCTCACCTTACTCTTTTCCACTTAAAATCTGTTTTTAATTTCAATCCCCGTGCGATAACAGAGCGATTTCCATATAAGGTTTTCTTAAAAACTTTCGATGCAATAATAAACCATCGTGACGTGATTAGATGAAAAATATATATAAACGATTAAAGAAGTAAACATTAACTTATCATCATAACATAGACATATCATTCTCTTTTTAACTGTATATTACTTACCTTCTTACTTCTAGGTTGCAGCATTACAGCAAAAACGTACATTAGCCTTTGTTAATCACTTCGCAATCACTACTGTGCAATTCCTGAATAATTTTGTCAAGAGATGTGAACAGAAGTTGATGCACTTTGAGAGGAAATTGGAGAAGGTTGAAGCTGCCATGGTGTTGCTGGAGGCTAGGGTAATTACTATTTAATTTCTACATAACATAAGATAGTATATTAGATGCTTTATAATGTGCATATAAATTAAACAAGTCTGCGACTTAAGACCAACTATTATCCTCAAAAAAGATAAATAGCTTGTCAATATTTTACTTACTCATGTAGTATATTGATCATTGACTAGTGTTTGTTGTGTATTCAATAATGATCCTGTTTCTTCATACCACTGACATCTAGTCAAGGTATAAACTTACTGATACTATGCCCAGTGCAGCAGTGGGATGTTTGTTATAGTATTTTGTCTTACATGTTCATAATAATTCACAGTTATCATCAATACCAGAAGTAAACTCTGTAAAAGAAACTGCAAAACCACAAGATGATGTCCCAGATACAAAACTGTCAGAAACCAATGTAGAATCAGAACCTAAGGCAGAAGAATCTCAAGATATTGAACCAGAAGTTTCTCCAGTAAGACCCGTGTATGACAGGTTCGTGAAGATGGTGCAAGTTGGAGTTCCTCTGCAGGCAGTGAAGCTGAAAGTGTCTCTTGAGGGGTTGGACCCTGCTATTTTAGAACAAATAATGAATAAATAAGTAGTTATTTTAGTTCTTGTTTTTAATTTACTCATCAAAATATTGGCTTAATATAAGTCATCTTTCTTCTGTGATCTATTAAAATTCAATGGTTTTAAAAGCTACTAATCTATTTTATTTGAATAAAGAAATACTTTTTCACATGTAACTCTGATACATTTATACAAATACTCAATAAATAGATTTATTTCATCATAAACATAACTGAAGACGGACATCAAAATGAATAATGTCATTCGTTTTTCCAAAAATGTTGTGTACAATAGCAACATGTTAGTAAAACCGGCTTCCTTTTGAAGGACTTTGGACTGGAAGTGTTCCTTCAAGTTTCCAATCAACTTCCCTAGTTTTTCTTCACACCAGCTGAAGTACAGCCATTGGTGGTTGCGCCAGGCACAAGAGCCTTTATCACTCATAAGTTTAAGCCATTCTACTAGCACAGAAATGATAGGAGCCATGATAATTATATTATTGTACAAAAATGAAAAATTAAAGAACATCATTATCTATTCATAATACCTTCCACTGTTGCTGTCAATACTATAAACAAAGATTATGGTGCTGTTTCTCAAAATAAGGATTTTTAAATAAAACAAACATATGGTTAAACTTATATATTAACCAGCCTAGAACTGGATCATCTGTCCCTTCCTCTTCTTGTCACCACCAAGCTCGAAGTGCTTGCATCGCTTCAGCGCAACCTGTGATCGCACCTTGCAGTCAGCACACTCAAGACGCAGCACAATTTTCTTGGTGGTTTTCGCCTATGGACAAAACTAACAATATTAATAACGATTTCCCTAGTAATCAGCCTATAAATGTCCCACACTACAGAGCAAAGGCCTTGAAATCAAGTTTTGTTAGGTACACAAATGTTTATACTTGTAAGTTTGAAACCCAAACATTTAGGAGGAATATTAAAACTATCAAATGCACATTTTTATTCTGTAACTGACGATTCCATAAGCATTCCAGCCATGGATAAATCTACAACACCGGTTAGAGGTTATAAATCATTGCCAAAGTACCTACCTTTTTCTTGAAGATGGGCTTGGATTGACCACCATAACCCTGCTGTTTGCGGTCGTAACGCCTTCTACCTTGAGCAGCGTGCCTTTCCTTGGACTTTTTGTACTGGGACACCTTGTGGGTCTTGTGGCACTTGCATTTTTTGCAGTAAGTCCTGCGCTGTTTTGGTACGTTCACCTGAAAATTTTAAATGGATCGCTTAAAATATAGTCACCACTTTGCAGACCTAGATACACGATTTAACTTGATTTGTAAATCCAAGCGTTAAATATCACATATTCATGGATTATTTAGGATATTTTTAGGAAAATACGCTAACCATTTTGACTTTTGTTCAACACCGTCTGAAAGAACGTCAAAGAAGAGTTGTCAAATAAACTCAAATTGACATTTATGAATTTGACGTTGATAGTTTTTTTCTTTCTCTCCTGGCTCTGCACGACTTTTACTTCAGCCACGCGGAGTTTTTTTTTTATGCCGGTCGTTTGTAAAGCGCGCTCTACACTTAGCCCGTGGATCACGGGCTCACGCACGGCGCGATTTCGCGCCGCAAACTTGCCGCGAATTCAACAATGACTCTACAGTACACTTGCAATGGTTCGCGGTATTTTCACACTTATGTTAAGTTCGCAAGGTTGAATGAAATGGACGTCGAAGTAGCTGTTGCTGCGTCCCTAACAATATGTAATA
Source organism: Mecyna flavalis (assembly GCA_949319885.1). Classification (NCBI taxonomy): domain Eukaryota; kingdom Metazoa; phylum Arthropoda; class Insecta; order Lepidoptera; family Crambidae; genus Mecyna; species Mecyna flavalis. The sequence goes on along the minus strand of OX439434.1, from coordinate 18,528,185 downwards.
ATCTAATAAATATTTTAATTATGAGATATAGAAAAATGTAATTTCTTCCGGTTTCACGTGATGGCGCTGATCTGCGATAAAGCTGATGACTCTATTACCCCATAATAAGTTACTTTAAGAACAATACTGACCGTCGCGGACTGCGAGTGTGGAGTCATGCACGTTCGCGTCGCGTTCGCGCTTCGCGCTCCCTTTGACGCGGAACAAAAAACTGACAAAAATTGGGGAACAAAGCGCGAAACCGCGAAGAATATGCGAAACGGCTCCACACTTAGCGTTCGCGCCCTTTCGCAGCTATCGCGCGCGAATCGCGATCCGCGCGCTAAGTGTAGAGCGCTCTTAAGGTTAAACTTAAGCCCGCTCTACACTTAGCCCGCGAATCGCGCGCGATGGCTGCGAAAGGGCGCGAACGCTAAGTGTGGAGCCGGCTCCTATTTTATGCGAAACGGCTCCTCACTTAGCGGTCGCGCCCTTTCGCAGCCATCGCGCGCGATCCGCGGGCTAAGTGTAGAGCGGCCTTAACGCAAAACATGCGCACCGGGAGACCCAGTGTACAATGAAACACTTGACTTCATTTGATTGACCAATTGACCATTTTTGACTATTGACCAAAATGGATCATGCAATCAAGGCTGACTGGGGGGAATGTCTTTGTTTGTGACATATCTGACATTTGTCAAACATTTAAAACGAAACGAAAATTCGGCGCCAAAATCTGACAGCTACTTTGTTTTAGGAAATTATTACTTTACAGCTGAGTGAGAGTTTACAGAATACTTTCAATTTGTATAATATTTATTTAGAAGTGATACAAATATGAAATTTTCTATCCCAGAAATATCGTGGCATAATCGGGATCCTGTGTTGAGTGTCGACTTTCAGCCAAAAGCTGAAGCAAACGGTCCCCTTCGACTAGCAACAGGCGGCACAGACTCTCATGTTTTGGTAAGAAAAAAACCTCGTTTAGTTTAAAAATCAGTTTATAAACTAACAAATGCACAATTAGCCACGATTTATATATGACTAATTGGTTGTAAACGCATTCCAGCTTTACATTAATTAATTTTCTCTCAGATTTGGTACATTTCGACAAGTGAATCCGGCTCTGCCAACATAGACGTTGCAGCAGATCTCACACGCCACCAAAAGGCCGTAAACGTAGTAAGATGGTCACCTAACGGCCAGCTGTTGGCTTCAGGAGATGATGAGTCCATAATATTCATTTGGCATCAGAAGACTGACAAAGAACCCATTCAGAGTGTAGACCAGACTGAGGAACAGTATAAAGAAACGTGGGTCATATACAAGGTAACTTGCAAAATATGTTTATTAGGAGAAACTGTAATTTTAACTATGTATGTTTGTGTTATTCGTTTTAACATAAAAATAATTGTTGTATAACCAAGAGTTGTCAGGTTTGTTCCAGCTTATAACTCAATTTCAAATGTAGTATATTCCACCAATTACTTTCTGGTTATATAAATCACGTCTTAGACATTTTATTTACTGTCAATATAAAATTTTAAAGTGCCAATTTTATTATATTTAACCATGCTTCACTGTAAGTATATTTCTTTCTTAGATTTCTTAATAAAATGCTCTAAAACACTTTTTCAGACATTGCGCGGTCATTTAGAGGATGTCCTTGATCTCAGCTGGAGCGCAGACTCCCTTCACATTGCCTCAGGTTCAGTGGACAATAAATTATTGGTGTGGGATGTCTCTCGCGGCCGGTACAGCTCTGTTATCACAGACCACAAGGGTTTTGTCCAGGGGGTGTCTTGGGACCCTCAAGGAAGCCTCATTGCTTCTGCTAGCACAGACAGGTATAGTTTTATTTATTCTCTTTATTAATTCTACTAGGATATTCACTTGGTAAGACAGATCAATGGATAGATTTTATTCCTGTTTTCATGAAAAACAATTTGAATGAAATGAACTCAATTTTTTTTTAACAAATTTTTTATGTTTTAAAGCTTAATAATGTGCTAAACAAAATGTGAAATATATTTCTGAAATCCACTTGGATGAAACGGCTTATATCAAAAATTTTTGTCAAAAAGTAAATGAATGTATATTTTATCATTAAATATTTTTTCAGAGTATTTCGCACATTTGATATTGCAACAAAGAAGGTGGTATCACGAAGCAACAAGGCTACTTTGCCTTTCCCCTCAGAACACCCTCTTCACGGTGTCAAAGTGCGTCTTTTCTACGATGACACCCTCCAAACGTACTACAGAAGACTGCACTTTAGCCCCGATGGGCTGTTGATAGCTGTACCTGCTGGCAGGATCGAACCAGAACAGGGCAAGTTAGACATGAAGCCTATCAATGCGGTGTACATCTACACAAGATATTCATTGAAAGTGTGAGTTTAATTTCTCGTGTCTCTATTTAAGTAGTAGAAAATTTATGCTATAATTTTGGGTGTGTTTGTGTCTGGAATAAGATAATAAATAAGGATACTTAAATTACTTAATTATTTTTAAATGACTGTCCAGTCTTGTGTAAATTATGTTCACAACACATTCACATTTTTCAAACTGTGTCACAATCTAAATATGTTTATTTATGTAGTTTTTACCATAAAATAATTATATAATAAATCCACTAAGATAAAAAGTATTTCTTTAATAAAATACTTCGTAACAACAACAGGCCACATCAGAGGAAGTAAGAAAGACTCTTGTACATTGATTTCACGGATTGATTTCGTATTTCTCTCCCTGTTTTTTTTTTTAATTATTCTTTTCCCTGAAGGTCAAAGGGATCTTAGCCCGTACAGTCATTTTCTATGATATTTCTTGTTTGTCATATTCATAATGTCTGCTATGTTGTCTCCAGTCCTGCATGCATCCTGCCATGCGGCGAGGCGTGCATGGTGACGCGCTGGTCGCCGCGGCTGTACGCGCTGCGGGACGGGCCAGCGCCGGCCTTCCCCGCCGCGCGCCGCATGATCCTCGCCGTGGCCACCAAGCGCTCCGTCATGCTGTACGACACGCAGCAGAAGACGCCTATCGCGCTCATCTCCAATATACACTATACTAGGTAAATAAACTAGGTAAACTTATTGCGAAAGAAAATGAAATGAAATAATTTATTCTGCAAATAGATTTTAGAAAAATACTTTTGTACGGTAATCTTTTTTTCCCTACCAGCACTTCGACGTCAATGGCCTGTTGAGGAAAGAAGTGCCACAAGAAACTCCACAGTATTGCTTTTTTTTTTAATAATACAAATCATAAATGTATTTTGGCTCCATATACTGATTTCCCCTTTTTACCTTTCTCGTGATAATAGATTTCCTTCAATACATAGTAATATTTTGATTAGCTATCCAAACTACATTGTGATTTGTTAATCGACTATAGTATGCTATATGGTTGTCTGTGTAACACCTATTGGAAACAACCTAGTATAAAAAAAAATAGATCATCCAATTTTTATTAGAGTCCTAAACTTGAAACTTGGGATTAAGCTAAAATGTCACTTTCAACACAAATTTTACACTGTAATTGTGTTTTAGGCTAACAGACTTGACATGGTCTCCGGACGGACGCACGCTGGTGGCGTCCAGCACGGACGGGTTCTGCTCAATCATCACCTTCGGAGAGGACGAACTAGGCGAGGTTTTGCCAGACGATGTGCTGTTAGAAAAGAAAACTGCAGGTAACTGTGAATTAACCTGAATTACCTAAAAAATATTGTTTTCAGCTACTAATAACAAGGATTGTTAACATTTTTAGCAACCTCTGGTCTAAATTACTTCAAATTGTCTGCCGATTGGCACTTACCACCATGAAGGTCTGTCTCGGCTCAGGCATTAACTTGCTTTATCATTTATTTTAGATTTTATTTACTAACGTAGGATTAAGTTAAATTTATGTACCTATGGATTACCAGTTTTCCGAAATAAACGATTTTTATTTTATGGATTTTTTACTAAAATTTGTTGTTTAGACAATATCTATTGAAGTTCTAATCACAGTTGATTTACTAACATAATCTCAGATTAAAAAATAAATTATTTTTACAGAACCTATGGAAGTCGAAGAACCAGAACAGAAAGAACCTTCAAAAACAGAAACACCAAAAGAGAAACCAGAAGAAGCAAAACCTACCAGCAATATTCAGAAAATCGATTCGTTCATCAAATTCAAGACGCCCACCACCCAAAAGTCGCCTAAGAAGCAGAAGATCGAGGCCAACCAAGCGAAGACTCCCGTCAAAATAGATGTGCTTGAAGAGGTTGCAATGCCTTCCTGGTCAGATAACTCCAGCAGTGATATCATCAAGCCGAAAGACGAGGCTATGGACGTCCAACAAGCCCAGTCTAACGTCATAGAAATAGAAGACAGTGAAGATATGAAGCTCGTGTATGATGAATCTCAAAGCCAATCTCCGACTGACACAAAGAGTCAAGCTCTAACAGAAACGAAGAAAGATACTCCAAAACCTATGACCCCGGAAAGAGCTTCAAGTAAGACAGATAGCAATTTTCTGAAACAAGCGAAAGTAACTGATATCAAGCAACCCGCAGCGGCCGCTGCGCCCAGTCCCAAGGCGCCGCGTAGAGTCAGTTTTGTGACTTTGTCCAGTCCTAAGAATGCTAAGAAAAAGTGAACTTTTTTTACTCTACCAAAACCAGTATCTAAAACATAGAACATTATGGACACAAAGTGTTCTTATTTATATCATAAAGGGCATTATAGTCAACTAAGACCAATAAGATCCCCCGAGGGTCCATTCGGATAAACATAAAAAAGAAAGGCAGGTATAAAAGTAAACATTTATAATAAATATTTACAATTCAATGAAAAGTTTTATCACATTTTAAATAAAAGAGAGTATAATAATAACAAAATATATTTTCATCAATAGAAAGTGTCATACTTACCTAACTTAGTAATGGTTGACTTGCTCTGGTTTATTTTCAAATAAATCTATACAAATCTCAAAAACAATGAGTTTTAATTTACATGTCCCATAGACGCGATATAACGCATCGATAATGATCCATTTCGCTTTGTTTGATATGAGATTTTAGGTTACAATGTATCTTTAGTTCGTCTACACTAAAGCTACATTACAAGATGAAAACAACTGCAATCTACGATTTCTGCACTAAACAATTAGTCAAATGGTTCAACAGATATCAATAATTAACGATATTGTTCTAGTAAATGTTCTATTGAAGTCTATGAAAGGCATAGACAAATGCGGCGAAGTCTGTTTGTTCAGTCTTGCAAGATCTGCAAAGCTGCGTAACAAATAACCTATCGTACTATTGCTTTGCTACCGAGACTCGCAGGAGCGCTAAGCCCAGCTCTATCTGTAGAGGCGCGCGAAGTCGCGCAGTAATCTTGTCAATTCTTTGCATTTCTCCGCCCTGTAACAAGAAACGGTAACTGTACTTTAGAATGAAATCTGACATTATTTTATTTCAAAACTATGTTTTATTTTCTTCTAGTATGTAAGTAGGTTCCTTTAGACAAGGCGTGAAGAAGCTACCTTACTGGCTTGCACCAGTACGGCGGTGCCAACGGATGGAATGCCTCGATATTGAGCCCGTTGTCATGGCAGTTTGGGCCCTCTTTTATTTATTTTATTTTATTTTACACTTTTAGGGATACTTACAGCTAGAAACTAACTAGTACTAATTGTAACAAAACAAGGCCAATTACAAGTTTCTGCTTCTAGAGAATAATTGTACAATTTCAAATTAACTAACACTACATATCAAAACGAAGTAAACAACTACTTGTCATCGTTGAAGAACTTGTTACACATGGAATCTCTTTAGTTGCACAACACTGTTGAAAAAGAGGTCTAAGTCTAGGCTTTGAGAGATCTCCTGGAATGCTGTCGCTGCTCTTATTAAGAAGGCGTAAGGAAGTAATTTTGCTCACCATCAGACTGAGACCTTGTCCAGGAAGTGGCAATTTATTGAGCCCTACGAGCACCTCGTCGCGATTCGTGATGAAATTGCTTTTTTGGACAAGGTCTAAGTGGAGCCATTATGTACTACTAAAATAAAAACGGAAAGTTCCGAGATAGCATAGTTGGCCACTTACCTCATGGCGTACTGGTGGAACTGCCAGCACTGCTGCTGCGTGGGCGCGGCGGTGCGGTCGGCGGGCAGGCGGCGCAGCGCGGGCTGCAGCCAGTCGCGGCCGGCCGCGCGCTGCCACACCAACAGTTCGAGCAACACCTCGCTGACTTCGGCCAGCATGTACGCGTGCAGGTGCAACACGCTCGCTTCTATCAGCGCGTACGTTAGCTCCTCGCCGCATTCGTTTAGGAGTGCGCTCGCGTGCTCTAGAATGCATAATTTTAGGGTGTTAGATAAACAATCAATTGATTGGGGCCCAATATGGTTCCCTGAGGAACACCCATTTTCAATGACCACAAAAATCATGCTTTACTAAATTATAAATGTTGCTTCTTTTTTTATTTAAAAGTATAAAATATAATATTCATTTTTATCTATTCTACTACCTAGTTAATAAAAAATCTTCTTAAGGATCTACCAGTAACGCTATCAAAAGCCTAATAAAAATCTCAGTTAAGAGAAGAAGAATGCAAATCTTCATAAAGCACATATTTCTGTCCTGTCATAGTCCGCAGGAGACTTAGGGCTCACCTTTGACCGGCGAGTCGGTGCGGTTGGCGGCGGAGACGAGGTCGTAGAGGAACTTCATGACGGAGGAGTTGGCCTCGCGGTGGTCGAGCGCGGCGGCGGCGCGCGCGGCGGCCAGGACCGCGCCCGCCGCGCCGCACGACACGAACTCCAGCGGGATGCGCTGCAGGAACCTAAGGCAGATAACACTCGAGTCGTTACTACATTTACTACATAATTATGTCTATATACAATTTCGTGGTGTCGACATTTTGTCTTAGTTGATTTAAGCAGAATTGACGAGCCATTTGGTGTAATTGTCGAGAAGTCGGCTATTACACCAGAGGTCGCGGGTTCGATCCCCGCACGGGACAAACATTTGCGTGCATGAACAGAACATGTATGTTTGTATCGGTCTGGGTGTTTATATGTATGTATTTACAAAAAAAAAGGTATATAAGTAATGTTTATCCGTTGTCTGGCACCCATAGCACAAGCTAATGCTTAGTTTGGGGCTAGATGGCGCTGTGTGAATAATGTCCAGAGATATTAGAATAATATAAAAGAAGAGAAAGATATTTTATATTTGGTCGTTGATAACATTTTTTGAAAGCATAATATCAATCTAAAAATATTTATTTATCACCAGGTTGGTATTATGTTCTATTGAGCCAGTCAACCTTATATATTTTGGACCTCACATCAGCTTACCATCAGGTGGAGTGAGGTCATCCTGACTGCTTGCTTATAAAAAAAAAGTTGTACCAAAACAAAACTCTATTTTTTTTTACTTAAATAAGAGACGTAAATAAATTATTACTAGCCTTATATTATTTACCAGCCTTAAGTAGACGTGTCTCGCAGGGATATCAAAATCAAATCAATTAAAATTAATAATTTCATTTTTTGAGCCGGAGAAATGTTACAATAGCTTTAAGAACTGAGATAAAAAATGCATGTATAACATAGAACTTACCTGATACAGAGGCGAAAGAGGTCATCGACCGTGTCGGGGTTATCTCTCAGCCCGGTCGGCGGCTGCAGCAGCTGGAAGGCGCGTGGCATAAGCGCTTGCAGCAGCTCCACCAGGGTAGCCGTGGCCCCAGGCGCAGCTGCTAACTCGTCCAGTAGAACCGACGCTAAATAGAGTAGGCAGGAGTGCGCGTGTCGCTCGTATAGAGGCGGCATGTCGCGCGCCAGCGGGCCGAGCAGGGCCGCTCCGTGCACGCCCACGCAGCGGACCGCGAACCGCAGCGCGCGGCACGACCGCTCCATTACGCGGCTGTCCTCCGAGTACCTGAGGACATAACAGCCAACCGTTATGTATCATTTTGGCTATGTCTCTCGACGATAGAAAGAACTTTGATGAAAAGATTCGACCATTCATTTATATCAAAATATGGTATTCTTAAGAAACAATCTTTTTGTAGAAAACATGCTAACCATTAAAAATCGCTCTATAATGTGGCATTCTTTAATTACATTATTACAGACAAACATTAGAATTAAGCTGGTTTCTGAAAGTCAACAATGACATTGCGAATGGTTACCACCAAATTCCTATTGCTAAGACTTCTGTAGAGACTGCCTCAGTTCATCAGACAGCGTTTATAAATACGTGTTCATTGTCATGCCATTTAAATTGTAAATGACGTTCCAAACGACGATCAATTTAAACCAACCATAAACCTTGTTAGGGATAGTTATGCAACTATACATAGATGACATAATACGTAATCAAGAAAGATTCTATAAAGACTGTAAGCAAATTGTAACACAATTAAAAGTAGAGAGAGATTGTTATAAATATTAAAAGAATTTATCGTGCATATGCGATCACTTATTATTTATCTTAGGCTGTATCTCTTGAACTGTTTGTCTTACTTACTCTTTCATAACATTAGAAGAATTACTAACTTGTGCATAACATCTCTGACGACCGGCCAGGCGTCCGCCAGCGCGGGCAGGCAGGGATGGCCGTCGTCGGCGGCGGGCGCGGCCACGTCCACGTCGCGGAACAGCGCCGCGATCTTGTCCAGCCACAGCACCGGGTCCGACGTGGTTCCCTTCTTCAGCGGCTTGTCCGACTTCACCAGCTCGGCCAGCGGAGTTAGTTGGATCGACACGGCTTCGCGCATCGCTATGCTCAGCTGTGTAAATAAATAATAATAATGTATGATAAATAATGTGGTGTAGACATTTATTATTAGATGACGTGTTAGGTTTAAAGACATTGATTAATTTAGCATAAATTTATATTAAAAAAATGGAAGCAAGACTCTGACATAACCCCAGCGGCACCCCTCAAGCGGTAGTGTTCCCCGCAGGCTAACTGGACCTACGCCCGTCAGTGGGGTTGAGAAAAAAAGCGTCCCACTACTCACTTAATCCCCGGTGTCTCCTTCACACCCAAGAGGGACGAGCTCGCCTTGGGGCGATTGACTGGCCTATCCTCGGGTGCCCGGGACTGGGGCAGGAGGACAGAGTGGCGCCTTGGGAGGATTATCCTCCAGTATTCTAGAGAGGTCGTACTTGTGCCGCTTTTTTCGGCCCAGCCGTTTATGCCGGAGGGGGCGACAAGAGGATTCTCCCGCTCTCTTGTCGGCGACGATGGATCTGCAGACGTACCTGATGGTGTGGCAGCGCTCCCAGCGCGCAGGCCAGCGCGCGGACCAGCGCGGCGCCCGCCGGCAGCGACAGCTGCAGCGCGTCGGCCTCGCGCGCCGCCGCCAGCAGCGCGCCTGCGTGAGCCGCCGCCTGCACGCGGCACACCTTGCAGATGTTCTGCAACAACCACACCACGCGTTACGTCTCCTCGTAGCATAGGGGTCATCCATAAATTACGTCACACGAATTTCATGATTTTTGCCCCTCCCCCCGTCCTTGTCACAGCTAGTCACATTTGTGAGACTCCCCCTCTTCCTAGTGTGACGACACATACATTGCAAAGGAGACATTTTATTTTTGTATGGAGGATAGGCCCACTAAAAATTGTGGCGGATAGTAATGAAACATATGTTAAGAATAGTCAATTGTCAAAATTCAAATGTATGTTTCCGAACGCATCATTAGTTTAAAAAAGTAAAATTTTGTAAAATCATCATTCATTCGTATTTCGTTTTTCGGTTCGGTTTCGAACTTGTCGTGTCGTGTCGGTGCCGCGAGCACATTAAAAGTTATCTCGTTTCGTATCGTCATTTTCATATATCGTTATCGTAATCTATCGCCATTATAATATTGAATTGAATTGGAGAGAAAGCCTGATCGACTGGAGGAAGCGCTGCCTGTAACGTATCGACTCCGGTGGTAGTGGAGGGTAATCTGGGTCTGAGGTAAGTTCGGACGAGCCGAGGGTCCTGGACATCTTCCTCGCTGCTGTGAGTCGATTCCCCGCAGTTGCACAAGGATCCACCAGGTGAGTGCTTTCAACAATCGATCAGTCATTTATAATCATTTCGTATCGCATTTACAATTTTACATACAGTCCACTAAAACCCCATACATTTTTTGGTCCTTCGAGCCGGATTTAGATTGTAAGGCAATCTACGGATATTTTCGTTTATTTTATTGCAAATTTAATAAAATTTCGTCGTATAATTGCATAATTTGAATTTTATTAAAATAAGTGGGTACTTTGGCAGTGGGTTATTTTAATTTATTCATGAACGAATGAAGACTTAGTTTCGTTTCGGTTAGTTCATTCAACCATAGATAAATCTTTAAAAAATTCTCAACTGTCAAGTCAGCTGTCACTTTATGACTTTAACAACCTTGTCGGACGTTAAAATAAAATAGATCTGTCATTTTCGGCATTGAGGTTGTTTCTTGTTTGTATTATTTTATTTGTTGTTTTCGTATCGTATCGTATAATATAATGCCAGGAAACGATAGCTCGGTGCCAGAAATGGCAGATAAAAACCGCGTAGGACGCGACTATGCTTTTGCGCGCCTAGAACATATAATGAGTGGCGACTTACGTGGTTACAAATTGTGTGACATCAAATGCATTGAGGATGACTTCCACAGGTATCAAGTGGAACTTTTATCCACAACACCAGCTAAGGATCGTACTAGCGAGTTGAAATATTCTTTTAAGTTCGAATCGCTGGTTCAGTCCTGTAAGTTGGCTTTAACAACACAAGATGATACAAAACCTGTTGTATCCCAGAACGTTCCGCTTGAAACAAGACCGAAGTTGCCTCGGATCAATATTAAGCCATTTGACGGAAAATTCGAAAATTGGATTTCTTTTATTCAATTATTTGACTCGTTAATTCACAACCACAAGGAGATTCCTGATGTGGAAAAACTCCATTATTTGTTGTCAAGTGTGCAAGGCTGTGCTCATGACTTAATTAAAAATTATCCTATCTCGCATGATAATTATATCGTAGCATATAACACTTTAAAAAAGAATTTTGAAAATAAACGAGCGATTGCTGTCATGTTTTATGAAAAGTTATTGTCTTGTGAACAAGTAAAATCTAAATGTTCTTCGGAATTGTCGAGAGTCTGTCGTGTATTTAGTGAAAACATAGAAATCTTATCCAAATTTCATTTACCGGATAAAAATTTTATGTTATTTTATTTGTTGTGGTCAAAATTAGATGTTACAACTAAAGAGGCGTTCGAGCTGCAGCTGGAGTCTGGAACTGGGATTCCTGATTTCGAGGAATTGATCAAATTCATAGAAAAAAGGAGTAAGGCTTTGGAAAATTCCAACACCAAATTGGTGAATGTGAGTAGGTATCCAGTGGGAAAGCCGAAGACATCATTTGTTGTGCCACCTGTGAAATGTTCACTATGCTCAGTACATAATCATTCTATTGATAAATGCCCCCAATTCATTCAATTATCGCCACTGGATAGATTTACTCAGGTAAAAGATAAGGGATTGTGTATTGTGTGCTTCGAGCCATCTCACACGGTGAAAAGATGCAAGTCGACAGTCAACTGTGATAAGTGTTCAAATCGACATCACACCTTACTTCACTTCACCAATGATAAACCGTATCGTGCTCCTACTTCTTTGACTGTTCCGGGTTCTCAGTCTCAGATTTTATTCGGGACTGCAAGGGTTTTAATTAAAAATAAATTTAATAAATTGATTCCCATTCGCATTCTTTTGGACAGTGCTAGTGCTTGTAATTTTATCGCATAATGTTTCTTTTATCGAAGAAATTCTTAATCGTTTCTCGTCGTTACAACGCATTTTGCGCGTTTTAGCTTATTGTTTTCGTGTCGTTCATAATTTTCGTAATCCTTCCTCAAGGAGAGAAGGTAATATATCGAATGTAGAGAATACTAAAGTTTTGTACTTCCTCATTAAGCATGTCCAGGAACAATCTTTCGCATCAGAGTTTCGCTGTCTATCAGATGGAAAAGATCGTGGTTTGTCAAAGCCTATTCGCAAACTGACTCCTTTTCTTGATAACCAGGGTCTAATCAGGGTGGGCGGTCGGCTCTCTAAAGGAGATCTGACATATGATGTCAAGCATCCTTTTCTGTTACCCCGCGATCATAGACTAACGACGCTTATAATTCAGGATTATCATCAACGTTTTATGCATCCTGGACTGCAAACTTTGCAAAACTTATTGTCTCAAGAATTTTGGATCTTGTCGTCAAAGCGTGCTATACATGCAGTAATTTCATCCTGCATGAAATGTTTTCGGGCACGCCCTAAGCCTGCGTCACCACCGTTAATGGGAAACTTGCCAGCATTTCGCATAAATCAAATAAAACCTTTCTCATCGGCTGCTGTCGATTTTGCCGGTCCTTTTGACGTAAGCCTCGGTAGGGGCCGAGGTCTGCGTACATTTAAGTCGTATATTTGTGTTTTCGTGTGCACTGCCACAAAGGCTGTGCATTTGGAGCTCGTCTCGGAGCTGACGTCAGAAGCGTATATAGCTGCGCTTCGACGCTTCGTTGCGCGGCGTGGACGCTGCTCTAGGCTGGTGTCAGACCAGGGTCGTAATTTTGTTGGCGCCTTCAATATATTTAAGAGCTTGATGGCGACAGCTTCACGCACCGAACAAATAGACTTTGTGTTTAATCCCCCGGGCAGTCCACACTTTTCGGGTTTGGCTGAGGCTGGTGTCAAATCGGTCAAGACGCATTTGTCGCGGGTCGTAGGCTCACAGCGTCTCACGTTTGAAGAATTTTACACGGTACTGACTCAGATAGAGGCTATGCTTAATTCGAGACCTCTATCACCCATTAGTTCAGATCCAAATGATTTATCGGTATTAACCCCCGGTCATTTCCTCACCTTAGAACCGCTCACTATCTTACCTGAAAGTAATTTAGTTGATGCAAAGGTTGGTGTTCTGCAGAGATGGAAATTAGTGCAAAAAATCCATCAAGACTTTTGGCGTAAGTGGCACTTGGAGTACTTGCACACTCTGCAACAACGCAATAAATGGTTCCATATTGAGAGGCAAATTTCGATAGGTACTCTTGTTCTCATTGTCAATGAGCAATGTAGTCCCATGAAATGGAAATTGGGCAGGGTGGTACAACTTCACTGCGGAACTGATGGAGTTTGTCGAGTAGTCACAGTCCGTACGGATTCTGGAGAACTCAAGAGACCAGTTGTGAAGCTGTGTCCTCTGCCAACAGAAGCTTCTCAATAATATAAATCGACTACAATATTTTACACATATTTAGTTTAATTTTATCGTAATTTAACTGTCGTAAGTTTTCGTTGGTTTTTAACCTACTGCCAATGTTTCATTTATGTATTTTAATTTTTTGGGAAAATACGTTGTATTTTGGTGGGCGGTTAATGTTAAGAATAGTCAATTGTCAAAATTCAAATGTATGTTTCCGAACGCATCATTAGTTTAAAAAGTAAAATTTTGTAAAATCATCATTCATTCGTATTTCGTTTTTCGGTTCGGTTTCGAACTTGTCGTGTCGTGTCGGTGCCGCGAGCACATTAAAAGTTATCTCGTTTCGTATCGTCATTTTCATATATCGTTATCGTAATCTATCGCCATTATAATATTGAATTGAATTGGAGAGAAAGCCTGATCGACTGGAGGAAGCGCTGCCTGTGTAAAGTATCGACTCCGGTGGTGGTGGAGGGTAATCTGGGTCTGAGGTAAGTTCGGACGAGCCGAGGGTCCTGGACATCTTCCTCGCTGCTGTGAGTCGATTCCCTGCAGTTGCACAAGGATCCACCAGGTGAGTGCTTTCAACAATCGATCAGTCAGTTATAATCATTTCGTATCGCATTTACAATTTTACATACAGTCCACTAAAAACCCATACAACATATATCAAATTGTTCCTTAGAATGTCTAAAAATCATTAGCAATATTGGTTTTTCTTTATTAAACGATAATATTTAAAAAAAATCAAAAATCCACTCACAAGTTATTGCGCACTTTCAGTCGTTTCTAAAAGTAATTGTCTTTGTACGTTCCGTTGAAATCTCACTGCACAGTTAACACAACGGTTCGGTAGAATAGGGGCTGTACTTGATGCCATTTTCTTCTATTTTTCGTTGAAAATAAGGAAAAACACAAAACCTCAGTTCAAAACAAACGGAAGGTATGATGAATGACACTCCAACCACTCCTGTCAATGTCAGTGATAACTGACAAACGTCAAGACGGAATCGCCTTCCAATTAGCTTTCCAATTAGCTTCGTTCCAATTAGCTTCGTTAAAACTAACGCCAAAAATCTCCATAAAGCTAAACACGAAGATACGTATAAAACTGCTAGTACTGGGGTCTTTACACGTCAATGGCTACCCGACTTAAACAGTATTTCACAACTTTTTCAAGAAATAAGACCGTCCTTTCATATGACTCAAATCTTAACAGGGCATGGATATCACCGTCAATACCTCTATCGCTTCCATATTACTAATACCGACAAATGTAACTGTAACCCCTCAAAAATCCAATCCATTGAACATCTCCTTAAAGAATGCCCCCGCTATGCTCGCCAGAGATCTGAACACGAAGAAACTTGTAAATATTTCAATATTTCACCTTATGATATCCGACACCTTATCCACAAGCAAGAAACTATAATATCTTTTGATAATTACTGCAAATACATTGTAAATACCCTTTAAACTTATAATAACTCTTAGCCTTACGGGAAACTATACCTAACTTTCTGACACCCCAACATCTGTTTATATTCATCCTACATAATAATTCAATTTCATGTTCTCCATAATTTCTCAATTATTCTACTCCTACCATTTTCAATGCTACGTCGTATCCCATAGCGACTGGCAAAACTCTTGCAATTTTAAAAATTATCCTATCATAACACAAGAGTAAACTCTGGAAATACCAAGCCAGGGATAAAAAAAAAAAAAAAAAAAAAAGACGGAATCGCATTCAGTTTCACGGCCTTAATATACATAGGTATAACCATTTTAGCAAAAATCTTAAAAACACAATTAAATTATTTTTTACTGAAATCTCAATTCCCTAAAATAGATAAAAGTAGACAAAACATGATCTAAAACAAATAATCACCTCATTGAAATATTTTTTTTATAACCAGCCCGACGTTTCTTTACACGCATTGTTGAACCTATGATCTTGTTTCAATAGTTATCTATGCCTTGACTTTAAAAAGATGGAATGTCGTGGACCGGTAGTCAAAACATCGAATTTTTAAAATTGATTTTATAATTCCCGTTGCATTTAAACGTAAACTTTTGTCTAATTGTCTAAAAAAATTAGTTATTAATTTAGGGAGTAATGTCATCACTATCCGCAACTGGGCCTAAAATAAAATATCTCCTTTACATTATCAAAATGCGCCTAGGCGGTCGGCGCGTAACACTAGTAGAGTGAGTGGTCGACATAACAATTGGTATCTTATATTTACACTCTTATACCCATATCGCAAGTGCTCCACCCACTCGCACAGCTCGCCCAGCAGCAGGACGCACGTCTGCCCGTCTGTCGCGCGTTACCTGCAGGGCGACGGCGGCGGCGTAGGCCAGGCGCGCGTCGCGCAGCGCGGCGACCAGCGCGCGCAGGCTGGGCTCCAGCGCCGACGCGTGCTGCTCCACCCACTCGCACAGCTCGCCCAGCAGCAGGATGCACGTCTTGCGGACTGCCGGGTGAGTGTTCTCCGGCATCGATAGAATGGCTTCCACCACTTTCGGGACGTATTCGTATTCGTCACTGAAAAATTAAAAAAATATAATGTTCTCCGACCCAAATTCTTCAACTCCAAAGGCCAATATTTACGACTAACCAACGAGGCAGAATTAGTCACAAGTGCACTATCCATTCCCTCACTCTCATACCATTGTGGGACAGTAGTATTACACGACCAAAGAGATATTATCAGGTGTAAAACTCTTTTTTTTATAAAGTACATTTCATAAAAACAAACTCCTCAACTTTGTCCTATCAGTAGTAACAAAGCAACGCAAACGTCACCACTATCTGAATATGCGCATACTCACGGCAGTATGTTCTTAGCGACGGACTGCATCACGAAGAGCGCCGCCTCCGTCTGCTCCCAGGAGATGTCCGCGTGCAGCGCCGCGAACATCTGCCGGAACACGCTGCTCGACCCCACGATGAATACCACGTCCTTGATCAGGCCCATCACTTTCATACGGAACTCCTGTTGACGAATTATTACAATGAATTAGAGACTTAAACCCTCATTGAACAACATGAGAGTGCATTAAAGAATGCGAACAATTTACAGTAAAATATAATAAATGGTGGATGATAGACTTGAGATTGGCAGAAACAACGCGTACTTCGAAAAAGGGGGATATTACAATAACAATCCATAAAAATTACCCACATTGGCAAATCAGAGTTAGTACTGATTGGGAACAATGGAAATGGGCAATTCAATCACTATAAGATGAGCACTGACTTCCCTTTCAGGTGTTAAGTGGAAACCAGAGGAGGTTATTGAGGACTGGGAAAATCATTTTTCATACCGAGTCCCACACACCCAGAATTCTCAAGACAAAAATAAAGAACCAATGGTATCTTCGTTAAAATCCTTAACATACCAGCTACAATGGCATGTGGCTTTGAATCCACCTTTTTTACTGTTGTGTTGTGCAATAAATATGTAATAAAATAAGATGTCTATATGATATAAGTTGACTCACAAAGAACTCATCACCCTCATCCGGCAGCTGCGTGTGGTCAGGCTCGCACTGGCAGTGCCTCGCCAGCGCCTCGATGAGCCGCTCCACGTGCGGCTTGAACGCGTCCGTCAGAGGCGGGTAGTCGCGCTTGTACACCTCGTCCGACAGCTTGTACCACAGGTTGAACGTTATCTCTGCTACCTGCACCGATTCGAAGTTAATTTTAAAAATCAGAAAAACCAATGAACCTCTTAACTTATAATACACCTGATTTTCTTTTCATATCAAATCGTTTCAAATGGCAATCGCTCCATTGTAATAACCAGGCTAGTCAAAGTAGGATCATAGTCGAAGCGGACCCTGAGCTCAATACTGCATGCAATCGGGAATACTCTGAGATGATGATGATGATGATCAAATCTTTTCAAGTAAGGTATGGTTTAATTGACACAATCCCCACACTTGTGTTTGATAAATTGGATCTAGATCTACCTAACATTATTATTATTTGTAACAAATTACAGGGTTCTTATCAAACTACTAGTATTTTTAATGACTATCAAAAACAATTAGCATTGTGTCTTTTAAAATTGCCAAGATAAACATGGGTATTACAGTGTGGTTAAAATTCGCTTAGCAGCTCTTGGTGAATAAACATTTGTACCTTTGATAAGGCTGAAATGTTTCAAATAAGACTTTTTTTGGTTTAAAGACATAGATTATGTTAATATCAAACAATAAGGAAACAAAAAGAAACCATTTATATGTTGCAGTCTTTTAAAACAATTAACTTTCTTCATTATAAAACAAGACATGCTTATCGGTAAGATATACACACCAGTATACACTCAGATATGCAATTAATATATTTTTATGCATTTTGACTAACTTTTACACACATTTGAAGTGAATATAAATAGTACTCATTATACAAATTACATTGTATAAGTCACTTAGCACAAATAACTTATCAGGTCTTTCTTTCATTTTATATAGTTAACAACCGCCACCTCCACGGTTTCACCCAAGCGTAATTTCTTTTTCAAATATCCTCCCCTTCCCCCCACATTTCTGGGATAAAATGTACCCTATGTCAGCCGGGGATAGTGTAGCTTTTCAACAGTGAAAGAATTTTTCAAATCGGTTCAGTAGTTTTTGGAACCTATTCAATACATACAAACAAACAATCAAATCTTTCCTCTTTATAATATTAGTATAATAAAACATATTTACCTCATAATCATGATGTCCAATACACACCAGCGCCAATTCTAATGACCTCATAGCAAAATGTGTTTCTCCATTTGCTACTGCGTTAACTATCTTCCTCAAAAATGATTCCGCTAACTCTGTAAATACTCTCGCATAGTTAGCTGCCTTCTCTTCCTCTTCATGTGCTACCGCCATATGGTAGCTCTCTTCAAGAGCTGACACACTTTCAAATAACAACTTCTCAACATCCTCGGCATTATTATTTTCCTCTAAACAATGTAACAACTCACAAATACAGTCACAAGCCGCATCGTGTAAAACATTAATAGAATTAGGATCTCTTAGAACTTGTAGACTAAACCCAATTACTGCATTTTGTGGTATTTCCTGAATATTTATTGCCCTAACCTGGATCCATGACGTTAAACACTTAATAATTTTTAACGCTACATGTGTATTTGGAGAATTAACAATACTTTCTTTTAAGAATAAGTTAACTAGTTGAGTATGTGACCTCAATTCAGATTTTATTTCGTCACGTCTGTTTTCACCGAGTTTTAAACTTGAAGAGTCTATTTCTTGAGGAAGCACTGTCAGTATTTCTAATAGAGCATAATCATTTTTATTTGAGAATGATTTAATTAGGTCGTTGATACAGTTCTGCCATGAAGGCATTTGTAAGGCCAAGTCTGCCAGTGCTAGACAGAGTTGTGTCAGAATGGCAGCACTAGTCTCTGGGGACGTCCGTTCCAAGTGCGCTACCAACGAATCCCGAAGAGATATGAGAGCCTCTGAAGGCAATTCAGAGAGATTGTGTTGCACTTTAGATCTCATTGTTTGAGCAGCAAAATAGCAAGAGTGGACATCTTTCTTCTGCTGGAGCAACTCGTCGGCTATCTTCCAAGAGTGAATCTGTAAAAATACCACGAAATATTATGTACTTTCACTAGAATCATTTCAAAGTTAGACACATTGGTACAAGTAAAAGAATCATAATATCTTTGCATTGGAAGTTATATTATTAAACAGTATTTACAGTGTACGTTAAATTTAATACTTACAGATTTCTGAACATCTCCAAGCCAAAGAGATGCTTTTTCTTTCTCACTTGCATTGGGGTTATCGTACAAGGCACTGATGGCCTGGTAAATAGTGTCCATTGAGGGGATCTCCATGTTGCTGTTATAGCAAAACACAAAACACTTAACGCCTTACTTTCATAACATAAACACCATATACTTTCATATCTAAAATGTAATTAATATTTAATCTGTAAAGAAATTAAACAAAACCGCATACGAAAACCAAACGCCTGGTGGAAGATTGTGGAAGATGGAAGGAATCTGTCAAAAAGCACGCATAGACAAATAGTGTTGCCAGCACGTTGCCAGTGTAATACTCTGGAAATTGGCAAAAAAATATTCACTTCGAAAACACATTTTATAATTTGATGTTGGAACACTTCATTCTGCTTATAATACAATTCAACTTAACTGGCTTGTCTGAACATCGTGCGAGAACCTGCGCAGAACATAAATTTAGGTGTCAGAGGAGCGCAGCCGCGCCCCGCACCTGCGCAAACGACGCTCGCAGCTAACTTCAAACGAGCCAATTAAGTTGAATCGTATTATTATAGCCAATAATAAACACTCATATTCGTACTACAAATATGATATTACTGTAACTCTGGATAACGTCTTCGGTCTTTGTGAAGTTTTCACGCCTTTAAATAGCAGTTAGTGCTAGAATTAAGCGGGAGAGAGAAGTAAAGCAAGTTAGTCACAATCACAACTCACAATGTAGGACAAATGCCTACATTTTCAAAAGTCATTGTTGATATCTATCGCATTTCCGAACTTTTGTTGTCATGATAAAATAATATTTCCCCATCTAGGAATGAAATCCAGGATCTTGAGAGTATGGCCACATACTATAATATCGCTAGGTAGGCAAATGAGGCAATGCAAACCATCTGTACCTACTGTCAGCCGTTAATTTTACACTCACTCCTTTCATGTCAATATTATACTTCATTAAATTTATCCAGCACTTTCCTATACTACTTCATCGGCCTTCCTTTGCCTAAACTTCCATCTCCATAAATAGTCTGATCATAATTTTTTATCCACGCTTTGCATTGATTCATTCTTAATATAACGCAAAATGTGAGAATAATTTAAATACTGGCAATAATAAAATGCTGATAACTCAGGCTGATAAGACTGACAACCAGAGACTAAAGATAATGAATGAAATTTACGTTTAGAAATCATTTTATTCTGTATAAGTTAAAAAAATATTCTTTTACATTCTTTTCCCGTTCATTGAGCTACTATTACATAATATTTCTATGTTCCCGTCATCAAAGTTAGAATTTAAGCATTTGATAAAATTTATAAAGCAAGCATACAAAACTAAATCTTGGAAGGAAATATGGAAGATGCTTTTTTGCACACTTCTATCTATTCTCATTTTTAAACGTAGTAGATTTGACAGATTGATTTCGAAGGTTATCGTCTGTCTCACGTATTGTTGATTGGATCGATAATAGGCGTCAAAAAATAAAAATACCGCAATTACAAATGTTTCTACCGTCCCGATCAATTGTTCGAGGCATAGTTGCAGTCACGAAGCAAGCGACAAACCGTTCACTACACACCACTTCGCTAACGATGGCGCCCGTCAAGGTAACTCGTTTTTTTTTGTTTGTTTGTTCAAATTATGTAACTCTTGTATTAATAAGGGATTGTGGTACAGGTTGGAGACCAGATTCCTGCTGCAGACCTCTTTGAGGACTCGCCAGCTAACAAAGTAAACATTTGCGAGCTGACGGCAGGAAAGAAAGTTGTAGTTTTCGGCGTACCCGGTGCATTTACTCCTGGCTGCTCCAAAACCCACCTACCGGGTTATGTGCAGAATGCTGACAAAATGAAGTCGGAGGGAGTTTCGGAGATTGTGTGCGTGTCTGTCAATGATCCTTACGTTATGTCTGCTTGGGGCGCAGCTCATAATACTAAGGGAAAGGTGAGTAATTTAATTTTTTAATAATTTTATCCTCACTTCATTATTTTGCTCCCAAAAAGGTTTTTTTTAATTTTATTTAAAAGAACTCGTTTGTAAAAAAAATAATATTATTACTCATATTAATATAATTTATGTATAATTTATAAACTACTTAGGTTTTAGTTGAGCTAATTTTATTGGTTGTGTACATAATTATAAAAGTAAATATAGTTTTACCTATCTATTAATATTAAAAACTTACACAAGATGCTTTATCTCATTAAGTATTGATGAGTATTGACCGTTGGCGACCTTCCTCCACAGCAACAATCCCCACTTAGTAATTATACATTGTTTACTGACCTTCAACCTCATTTGATAGTTAAATTGTGCCTTGGCTTACTCTTAGGCTGTTGTTAATGCTGAAAGACGGACAAGTTGATTATATATTTTGTTTGATTTCAATAAAAAAAATGTAAGGTTTCATCATGATGTTTTGTAGATTTTTTTTTGTGGACGATTGGTTGTAGCTAGGGAATGCAAATCTCGCGAGATTAGGGCTCAAGCGAGATCTCGCGAGATTATGAATATCAGTGCTGCGAGATCTCGCTAAAATCGAGATCTCGCGAGATTAGCAGTTTTGCGTGTTATTTTGCAAATAATCACAATATTTGATTACATTATGATAAAATTATAATAAAAATCATAAGTATTATGAGATAAACATTTATTTTCACGAAATAAAACAACTTAAAACGGATATAAACTAGCGATAAATTCTACATTTAAAATCCGTGATCACGACACGACTGTTGAAAAGTGGTCGAAACGTCGGGTTTTAAATTTAAAATGTAGAATATATCGCGAGTTTTTATCCGTTTTAAGTTGTTTTATTTAATGAGTAGGTAGTAACCGCGTAAACATCAGAAACCAGTTTTTATTTTTACGATTTTTTTCAATATATATTTTTTAATGTTTGAACTAAGCCAGCACTTGACCACACAGCTGCCTGATGTGAAACAACTATGCGGTCTACAATAGAGCGCACTTGCTCAGAAAAAGCCCATTAATTCTGGCCTTGAAGAGCCCTAAAGTTATAATGGATAGGTAGGAAAGACTGACCCAGGCAGAGAGTTCCACTCCCGCGCAGTCCGTGTCAAAAAAGACGAAGCGAATTGCTTAGTCCGTGGTCTTGACTCTCTCTCGACTGCATACGGATGGAGTCTCTCAGTCTAGTCGTCAGTGATGGAACGGAGCTGGCGAAAGTAAGTCGTGCAGTTGAGAAAAACACTCGACAAAGTGGAGTCTGTAAAAGACAGAGAGACAAGCAATCCTCCTTCGATGATCAAGGCTCAAATATTGTTTGAGCCTCATTGTTGCACGCCCGACACGAACGAAACTGAGAGACACCTCCTCCCAAGACCACTTTCTCAAGCTGTCGCCTCACCCGCACCAAACGAAACCGACAGATCGCAAGTCCGACCGTGTCAGTTTGGGCTTCGAAGAGGTTTTTGTGCTCGAGTGCAATCTCGTTAATCTCGCGAGATCTCGTCCTGTTTTCGACCGAGATTCAATCTCGCAAAAAAAGGCCGAGATCTCGCGAAAACGAGATCTCGCGAGATCGAGATTGCATTCCCTAGTTGTAGCCCTTGCAGATAGAATGACAGTTTTATTTGAGTAGATGGAGTTATAAATGACTTATTCTTTTTTCCAATAGTACTTTTTAGTATCATATTAGTACCAATTGAAAAAGAGGCCTTTACCAAAAAGGGTTCCATTACATAAACATGTTTAAACAAACAAAAACAAAAAATGTACATATCAGTATGGAAATAAAAGGCTTTTTATTTATTTTATTATATTAGTACCAATTATCCAATTGTGTCTAAATCTATGATAGTATAAGTTATACAAGTTGTTGCATTATTGAACAGTCATTATCATATGAAGTAGGAAGTGACAGTTGTCGGTTGTCTTGGATTGCTAGTTTCAAGGTCAACAAAACACTTGAGTGTTATTGTAAAGTATTTTGCCAACCATTTATATATTATAGACTAAATAGATCTTATTTATATAATCAATCTAAGTGATATTTCTATCGAATCGAAAACTATCGAGTTTTTACGACATTCAATCGATCGTCGAAGCTAGAGAAATTAAACGCATATGACAATGCGGTTGGCACGTTTTGTCGACCAATCACGCAACCTTAACCAAAAGGATGTGATGATGAATTGGTTTATAAGTTTAATAACACACTAAGAGAATATTTTTGCTTTTAATATTATTTTTGATCTCTGCAATTGCAGGCGCTTGACCAATTTTTGTTGTATTTCACTAACGTGTCGTATTATTTCTAGGTTCGTATGCTAGCTGACCCCAAGGGTGCATTTATTAAAGCTCTGGACCTCGGCACGGACCTGCCTCCTCTTGGCGGGTTCCGTTCCAAGCGGTTTTCCATGGTGGTGAACGACAGCAAGGTCGAGGAGCTCAATGTAGAACCAGACGGCACTGGCCTGTCTTGCTCACTTGCTGACAAGCTTAAGATTAAAAAGTAATCTCACATATCTCTTACCCAAAGTTAGCTTATAAGCTTCTACACATGTGATGTATGTACACAGCTTTACACAGATATAGACTGTTAAAGCACTCCTTGTGATATGATGAAAATTTATCAATTATTTAATAGAATTTATGAATGTCTTTTGTTGTTTTATTCATACACCTCTTGATTTTATTTCTTCTTTAGAACTGGCTTACTGAATAGAAAAAAAGCTGCAACGTGGAGACAATGATTGCTGCCTTTGATGTTCTAGCCATTTTAAAACAGCAAGACCTACCTACGGCAGAAATTGATACTTATCTAAAAAAGTAGTGGGGTTCAGTTCCCGCTTTGTTGATTATAATATCAGGTGATGTGATGAAAGCAGGCCCGGGAACTTAACCCTGCTTCTTATTACTGGATAAACAGATCCGAGAGTGGCTTAACCATTAACCATTGTTCTATACACAGTAAATCTCTGTGGTTCTATAGTTCTATAGAGTTGATCAACTACTAACTAGGTACCTTGTGTTGTGTGACTCACAATTTTCAGTATATTTATCTCTCACACAGTGTGAGAGATAAATATACTGAAAATTGAACAGAAATGAATAACGGAAGTACAGTATGTATGTATAAGTCATTGATAGTGTATAAGTTTTATTATTTAAGTCGAGTCGAG
Source organism: Mecyna flavalis (assembly GCA_949319885.1). Classification (NCBI taxonomy): domain Eukaryota; kingdom Metazoa; phylum Arthropoda; class Insecta; order Lepidoptera; family Crambidae; genus Mecyna; species Mecyna flavalis. The sequence goes on along the minus strand of OX439434.1, from coordinate 18,504,021 downwards.
GACATTGATCACTGATAAAATTACTTATTACCTTTTTAGCAAGCCTGCAAAGATGTTTTATTATAAATCATACCCATAGAAATATTATGTACTGACGATCATACCCATAAAATTATTACATACAAGTTTGTTTACTTACAGTATCGTATTCCGTGTAACGGAATGATTGCACCCGTGAAACGGAACGCGAAACGTCAATAATACGTCAATCAAAACAAATCCTGGCCGTCCTTGTTTATTTAGCGAATAAATTCAAAATTCTAAAACGATGTGACTTAAAACAATATGTATCAGCAAGTGAACTACTTCGGCACCACGTTTATGACTACGCTGTTTCTGTTTGTGATCATTTACCTGAGCCGGGCCGTGTTGACTGAGATATTTGAGGACGAGAGTGCGCTTGTAGATGAGTGGCTAGATCAGAACGAACTTGGTGATTATAAGAAGCTTTTCAGGGAATATGGTGAGTTTAAGAACTAACATATACAATAAACATTACTTAAGTTATCTTTATTGTGATCTTCATCGTCGTAGTTTCAATTTATCGGTGCGACATTTTGGTAGCATGTTTAGCTTGATTGTGTAATCTAAAACTTACGTGATGCCTTTGCGTGATGTTCTGTAGGTCCGTTTTTATGCCCTAAATATCAGCCTGTTTTTAAATAACTGCTCATGGTTTAATTAACTGACTAGAATGTCATTTTTGTTGTCCAAATGGCTACCATGTTTAGGTTTAATTCAATTTAAATGAAATGGGATTCAACTAGCTTAATATTCTGTTATTCTTCTTCTGGTTATAGGCTTAGTGTTTATAAGTTTAAGATCTGATTTCAGTTAAATGCACTTTGACCTTTTGTTATTAGTGAAGAAGATAAACAACTTTAACTATGATATTTACCTAACTTCTATTTTTCAATGCATGAATACAGTAAACTATTAAAAGTATTCAAAAATCTATTTCACCAAAAGAATAGTGTTTAAATATCTAACTACAATGATGAAAATAATATAGGTCTTGCCTAATATGTAACAAAAGGCATAGGTAATTACTACTTTCAAAAATTAAATACTTGATTTCTAAACAATGAATGAAATAATTATAGTATTAGTATATAATTTTTGTGTAAAATTGAAAGGAAGAAAGAAGTCTGAGGTGGCAAACGAGCCAACGGATCACCGCCCATGTACTTCTACAACACTACAGGGATCGCTGATGTGTTGTGAGCGTTTTAAGGGGGGTGTGGGTCTCCAGCACTCTCACAAATCAGATGAAACACAAAAGTAGTCACTATTCTTTCACGCTGGTGTTATGTGAGAGGGTGGTACTTCTCCGGACCAGCCAGCCCATTCGTACTGTAAAACAGCATGGGTCTACTGTTACTAAATTATTCTTTGGTTGTCCCATACAACATATTGTGTATTCATTAGGGTTAGTAGTAGTGTTGATTTTGTTTCAGCTTTCCGTATTCTATGGTGGAGGGTTCAGTAGTGTTGATTTTGTTTCAGCTCTCCATATTCTATTCATCTTCCTACCACAAATAACAGATGAGTAGCTCTTGCTGGTCATTGTGTGTTCTATTATGTTATCAAAAATAGTAAAATATTTTTACTTCACTGAGATTGATAAGAATTTTAGAATTTAATTCTCATTTTTAACCGACTTCAAAAAAGGAGGAGGTTATATGTTCGACTGTATGTATTTTTTTTTTTTTTTTTTTTTTTTTTTTTTTTATGTATGTCCGTCGATTTCTCCGTCAATTGTGGACCGATTTAAATAATTCTTTTTTTATTTGAAAGTGCATAGTTCAGAGGTGGTCCCATTGTCACCATGTCAGGATCTGATGATGGGATCCCGGAAAAATCAAGGGAAAACCTCAAATTTTATAGGCTGCGCCTACGCGTTACTTGTTTTTTCTGAAGCCATTCAAGTTTTTGCGTCCGATAGACATCATTTTATGTTGATGAGCTGATGATGGAAGGTACAACTCCTTAACGGTTAGGAGTTAGGGGATAATTCTTTCAGTATTGTAGGAATATGTGGACCGTTAGTTGTATTTCATGTACTTTTGCAGCTAAGGTGATGATGGAAAGTACAACTCCTTAACGGTTAGGAGTTAGGGGATAATTCTTTCAGTGTTGTAGGAATATGTGGAACGTTAGTTGTATTTCATGTACTTTTGCAGCTAAGCTGATGATTACCCGGGGATGGGCTGGTCACTAGCCAATAAGGTTAGCACCGGCTCGTCCTAATCGGGTGTGAAGGAGAAACCGGGGGAGTGTAGTGGGTAGCGGACGCTTCGGTCTCCAGTCCCACACACGGCCGCGGGTCTAGCTAGCCTGCGGTTATGGTGCATAAACGCATTCTCCTCCTACCCATGGTGCTGAACACTTAATAAATACCTAATATTAAAGAAATTATTAAATTAAAGAAATTTATAAAAAATAATAACATACAGGGTCCTTATGTGTGAGTGGCTGGTGCCTGTTATAGGTTTATAGAACCTGTGTTACGGGTCACCAGGCCCTCCCCCGCAGAATTATTATCAAATAATACAATTCTACTCGTATTTTCGCTATCATTATTATGAAAGAGTTTTACTCACTACCTACGTGTTATTCACACTAAAAATAGAAAAATAAACAAACTTTTTTCAAAAAAAATTAAACCGACTTCAAAAAAAAATAAACAAAAAAACTACCTAAAAAACTGAAAAGCAAAAAATAATTTTAATAAGACATTCATGAAATGCGCTTATTGTCTAAGCCTATTAATTAAATTCTATTTTACGTGCTAGGTAGGTACCTACTAATCTGTTTGAAGTCGGTGCCAAGCCAAAGGTAATAAAAAATGATATATAATAATATTATGTATTATAAAGGGTTACTTATTAATCCGCGGACGTAGGTACGTAATCTGGGTACCTACTATTTGGCTTGGCACCGACTTCAGATTAGTAGGTACCTACCTAGCACGTAAAATAGAATTTAATTAATAGGCTTAGACAATAAGCGCATTTCATGAATGTCTTATTAAAATTATTTTTTGCTTTTCAGTTTTTTAGGTAGTTTTTTTGTTTTATAAAATGTTTTTTCTTTACCATACACCAGGCATTTCAATACATAAAGAGTACAATGCAAGCTTATTATGATACTTTATTCAAGTACATATTTCAATAATTTTCATACAATGTTTTGTGAAAATGGATTCTCTGTACATAATTAATTTCAATTAATCAAATAAGTCATGAATATCCTTATACATATCACGTATCCTAATTACGATGATTAACTATGTTGTTCGAAATTTAATAGAGACAGAATTACTTAAAAGGAAATGTGTCATGTTTCCATCATATTACATAATGTATTCAATATTATCCTTCGTAATAAACAAAATTAAATCATATCAATAGATGTAGAGCGCAGATATCCCGCGGGCATCGCGAGGCGGCGCCCCCTGCCATTGTCGACCCCACGCCCGCCCCCACTCCAGACCCTAGCGGTGGGTGGTGGGGGGCTCAGTCGCGCCGCAGCCATCGCGCCGTGCGCACGTCTCTCACCTATGCATATCTCCGCACATCACTAAATATGATCGCTTTAAGTCTTCATGTGATAAAAAATAATTGAAATAACCATACATTCCTTGATAAACCCTCGTGAATCCAGTTGTAACAGAAGTAATCGCACGCAACAGAATTCTTAATTCACTAAAGTGACAATCCTTTGTATTCAATGTAAATAACTTTAGGAAAGATCAGATGTGGTGAAAGCTTGAGTAAAGCATTGATGTTTCTCGGTTTTCAAATACAAAAGCTGGACATTAGTTTCGAACCAGGCATGTGGCAGTTTGAGGACTCGGAAATATGCTCCATTGGCATGATACACCCCTCTCACAGCCGGCACTCCGGACTGTCGATGCTGTCCAGCGTCTCCCAATTCTCAGGTATTTATATAAACAAACAATGCTTAGCTTCGTGTTTATAAATATACGGAACCTTAATCGCAGAAAAAATAATTTGGATTTCAAATTGAATTTAAATCGACCCCGTTTTAAATTTATAAAAACCGAAGCTTGTTAATTAAAATAATATATTTTTAAATGTATGTTCATATTCAAATCATGATGGAACAATCTTTTTCGGCTACACCACATGGTCTCAACTTAAATATTAGGCAATCATTCATCTTTTTTATCATGTCAATATTACGAAAGTCTACAACATTTTTAAGCCTTGCTTGGCTTCAAAGCTGTCTTATCCTGCTAAACTTATTCATTAAGCTTATTAAAAACGTTCAAACAAAACTTCGCGTGGCCCGTGGTAAAAATTCGTGTGTTCTCAAGGACGTTAAATTTTTTTTTCGTCTAAGTGTGTTCTACAACAACTAATAGAATAATAACTAACACATTTTATTAATTAAAACCGGCTTTTATAATGCGGCGTTAAGTTCCTCGGCTTTTGTACACAGGAAAATTCGCGTTACATAGATACCGGTTGCCATAACAAAAGAAATAACAGCGGGATGGGAGAATGCTAGACGAGAATACTACGTATTATCCGGTGGGTATATTAAAATTCTTCGTCTAATGGATTAGACTTTGAGGTTCTGGGTTAATTTTTAGGCAGTTGTTTCGGTTTTAGACAATTTTTTTTGTGACCTACCCGCATTTACCAACTTGTGACATTGATTGATTCGATTTTACAGAATGCCTCAGATATCCTGCAGATTTTGATACGAGACATTTCAAATTAAAATCTGTGTATTTAGTTTCTTATGTATTTTTTTACTGTTTTTCTGTACTTACTTTTGTAACATTTAAACAAACTTACAATTAAGTACATCCCCATTATGTTTAACTAAAATAAGTCTGTCGCAATTCTTTTAAAAACAAGCGTATTGCGACCCAATTAAAGTCGAGTTTTCATCGGTACACTTTCACATAAACTGATTTGGCGTTAGCTTCAAAGAATTCGTGCCAAGTTTTTGCGAGGCACATTTATCCTTGACAGCCAAGTTAATGGAGGTCGATCAAAATTAAGGTTCTGAAGCAAATTGTTTTGAAGGCGACGTTTACTTGAAGTCATAACAGTGAAAGCGATTTTTCCCGAAGTAATCGTGCGGTTGAACCATGATGAAGGATTTAGTAAGTTATTTCATTCGAACGAGTGCCATCAGACTTTCATTAATCTTAACAGGGAAAACAGACCATTTCATATCACAATTACATGGTCCTGTCCCCAACGATGTTTTCCTTTAAAGCTCATTCATATAAAACGGCGGCTGAAACCAGTCTATTACCTATCCGGGAAATCTGCCGCCTGCAGGCATCATCAAAATGTGAGTTAGTCAGTACACTTGTAATTTAAAGGTGAAAATCAGAAGTATTTCTATAAGTATGGCAGTACATTGGGCGACGACGTCTCCTCGTGAAACTTCTCATCGCACAATAGAATAGGTAGTTTGGTCGCTTCTACATTGTTATATAAAAATAATAGTAGTATTTTGGTATAATAAATGTTTGCAAGTTACAAAGTTGCGTCAAAATCAAAATATTCTTTATGCGGCAGCAATTATGATGCAATTATAGATGTTATGGTATTTGTTTTACGATTTTGCCGGTTTCTGTATGTTGTTTAAGTATATTGAGAAGAAACCGGTAAGGAAATCGATAGGTAGTTATTAATTTAAATCACTGAACCTGAACTTAATAGTTACACACATGCACAGTTTCAAGTACGCGTTCCATCATAATGAGTATAATTACACTCGTAGGATCGATTGTTCTTATATTTTATCGATTAAAGTAATAATCGACATGATTCTAGTGTTATAAGTTTTCTGAGATAGATTGATATTAGATAAGTATATCTTCATTTGTTATATTTTTTATTGCCAGTTACAAGGTTTGTGAATGCAGCGGCAGCTAGTTGGTTGCTATATTTCCGACAACTACTGCTTTTATTTCTCCAATCTCGAGTTTGGAGCCAAAGATTTATCAGTAGCATGGAGCGTTACAAACCTCACGAGGGAATAAGATAACTAAAGCAATGATTCAATTTGTCTCTGTTTAAAAATGGACAAACCTCATGAGGGAATAAGATAACTAAAGCAATGATTCAATTTGTCTCTGTTTAAAAAGGGTCCCGTACGTAGTTTCGAATGACGTTGTAGCGAATGGTCGTTGTGGCGAAAAACTTTTAGCGCGGTACGCTGGAGCGAAAAGTCATTGAAGCGAATTCCACCAGGGCGAATGACACTGCAGCGACAAACATTGTGGCGAAAATGTTTGAAATTACATATCGATACCTCCAATGAACACTACGCTAACTTCAAAAGTGCAGGTTTACAGGAGGAGCTCTTGAAAGAAAAAAGTTGATAAAATCTTTATTTTTGTAGTTATTTTCTTGATATTTTTTGTGTGAGTAACTAATTTACTGATGCTTAAGATCCGCATAGTAACATTTAAAAAAACTTATGGGTTTTTTAATTAGCCTCACTTAGCGGGATGTAACGCAGAAAGCTCTAATTTTAGATCGGGATACACTCCGCCAATTCTAAGTTAGCGGAATATATTCGGGAATATTACAGGCTACAAAATAATAAATTAAATGTATACTACATAAAATAAAATTAATAATTACATTTAAAATCGACTTCATTACCAATTTAGAGTATTTTAAACAATGTTTTTATTATAATAAGATCGTAATTTATGAAAAAGAAAAGTTAGCGTTTTGTAGTAGGATAAGCCGAAAATCGTTGAGCCGTTATACAAGCCGCTAACAAATAAATAGCGTAGAGTATCTTAACTGTGTCATAACTTAGCGGCCTTTCGTCCATATTGGTAACTAAGCTTATGTAACCAGTTCCAAAAAATATTATTTTTTCGTTGGTGTTTTAAGTAGTTGTGAGGCAAGAATTATTTTTCCACTTCGTAGATTAAATTATTTCCATTATAGTAACCCGAGACATTGTGCAAAAATCCCGATATGATGTGGGATTGTTGTGATATACAACTGGCTCGGTGTAGTTGATTTGAATTAAAACGTACTATGCAAAACACTTTTAAATCATTTATTAATACTTAGAAAAATTTTAGGCAGTGGCCTACTGTAATATCTTAAATTTTAATTGCTGAATAGTTGCACTTATTTCTGTGTCAATATCATGATAATTATTTGGTATTTTGTCGTTTTTAACTGCTGAATTTATTTATAAAATTTTTGTTTCCTTTATTAGAATGCCCAACACTTATGCGATGGATGGGTTATTATTTTCCACAAAACGAATAATTCTAGCATGCCATCCTTCCAAATGGCTGCCATCCTTAATACTGTTTAACTGTTCCCCTTCACAACACCAGATTTTAATGAATCTTGTAGCCAGTTACGATCGAAGTAAAAATTTAATTGTGCTATTTAGATCAGCTAATAATATTTTATAAGCAATTGGACCAAACCTGCACATCTTGCAACATGCCGCCTCTGAGCTGGCTTGATTACTTAGCTGTTCCGCTTTTTTAAAAAGACTTTGACTAAAGTGGTTAAAACAATCTTTTACATCTGTTTGAGGATATGGTTTCTGAATGCCATTAAAAGCAAATCTTCAAAAGCAACAAGCATTTTACGTGGTTTCCAGAGAGGAAATTTAGTTTTGATTATTTGTAAAGGATTTTTTTTCTTGTCTTGGTTTTGGAGGATGGCAAAAAACAATGGTACTATTTTTGGGTAATAACAATCTAGCTGTGAATGGTAAAGTAAAAAAAATCAAAAGTGCAAGTAACAACTTTTTCGTCAAAATTCTAACGTCATTTTAATCAGCCAACAAAAATATGAAAAAAAATCGTTTTCTCCATAACTAATAAAATTCACAATTATTAATCTTTGGTTTCCTTGACACCCAACACATAGTATAATAAACAATCATTATAAATGACTGTAACTCATTATACTAATAATTATTTTCCGATAGAAGTGGCCAGTCACAAACATTTAACGTTCATATTAGATAGCAAAAAGTTACAAAAATGGAAAAATTATTCTTCTTCCACAACTAGGTAGTTACCAAACAGCAAAAAAAAATATTTTGTAACTAGTTACATAAGCTTAGTTACCAATATGGACGAAGGGCTAAGCGGTTCGTTTTATACTAGAAAACAAAACTCTTGTATTATAATTGTAGCATTTCATGCAGCTAATTTCGATTTTAATTTACTACAAGTTAGTGAAAATTATTAAACTTAGTAATGTTTAACTCTGATTTACACTACGTTATATAATTATTTGTATAAAAGTGCATTCAACGGGCGACACACACCGCTAACTGTCACATGAACAAATACTTTCCCGCGCAACACCCCGCCAACTCCTAGTTGGCGGCGTATCTCCCGCGGGCCGGCAGTCGCGCTAGCCGAATACACACCGCTATATTAAGACAGCGGCTTGTCCACCCCGTAATTGAAGAAAGTACCTTTACTTGGCGTTATGTAAATCTCAAAACTTTTTTGTTTTTAAAGATATTGGCATGAAAATTTGGGGGCATAATATTAGTAAAAAAGTGGGTCGATTTCTATAAAAAACGAAAAATGGCAAATTTTGAGTTAGCGTAGTGTTCATTGGAGGTATCGATATATGTTACTTTAAAACTGTAAAGTTGAAATAAAGTACAGAAAGTATAAGTTTCAGTTTAATAAACAAAAAACAAAAGCTAAATTCTGATTACTATGTCTTAGACTGTCAGTTTCAATTAAATCAAAATTAAATTGTTTTTATATAATAAGATATTAATGTCTTTTATTTCACCTTTAGAGTTTTAAAGTAACATAAATGTAAATTCAAACATTTTCGCCACAATGTTTGTCGCTGCAGTGTCATTCGCCCTGGTGGAATTCGCTTCAATGACTTTTCGCTCCAGCGTACCGCGCTAAAAGTTTTTCGCCACAACGACCATTCGCTACAACGTCATTCGAAACTACGTACGGGACCCGTTTAAAAAGGGACTATTACTAATGCATAATCCATTACACATCACAATCGAAGCCCGAGCCTCTCCAATTAAATATCTATGTATATTTATATTTCTCCGTAGTCTATCGAATCAGTACAAAGAGGGCTTTAGATATTTACCTCTGTCCATTATGAAACCGGGCACGGCTCGGGAATGCCTTTAGTATCTTAATCCGTAGATTTAAGTCTTGTTTATTAACTAGAGGGTAATTCCTTTGAGCGCGTTTGTATTCGGTGCGAGTAATAAGGGGCGGAGTATGAACGTCGACTGCAACTAATTGTCGGATGCACTCCCGTCGCTAATGCAGGGGGGGGGGGGAGGAAAGGGAGGATGCCGGTACAGTCTATAAGGCTATAGGCATGATACCTGATATTGACGATGTTGATGGTTTGAGCTGCATTGTTACTAGCTTTGGTCATTAGGTAACAGGAAAAGGAAATTAAACGAATAATTATAACGATTCTTAGTCGATTTTAGAGATGGTTTCTATTCTTAGCGATATATTCACACAGGACAATGTAATCTTACATAAATGTGCATGAAAACCCTGTTGCGCTTTCCTATACTTTTAAAGCCAGGCAGAAAAGCTATCCGACGTAACGGAGAGAACTACTTAGGTGCAGAAGAATCTACAGCTTCCTGTATTTCCAAAGTGTAACGGAGACCGAATAAGGAGGCATCATAACTGTGATGCTGTGCAGGCGGGTGTCTCCTTTGCTTCCCTCTGATGTTAAAAAAAGGGAGAAAACGTAGTAGGAATATGATTATGTTACACTATAACAATAGACACTTTGTTTAATCTAGAATGTGTGTAAGTTTTAAGTAGATAAGGTTAAAGCTTCGTACTGCAACTTGATGATGCAGATGCGTGTTTGTTCTTGGGACCTGTCGATTAATGTATTTATACACAGCTAAGTATTTAACTGTGTTTATTTCAAGTTATAGTGCCATTAAGAATCTTTAAAAATAATAATGCGGGTGATTTTCTGTAATGTAGAAGATCACATAGGTCGTTATAGTCTTAACATCAGCAGTCAAGAGCCACTATACTAGACCGCATGACATTTTTTCAGTACTATCGTCCTCGTAATGTATTTGGGACCGTCAGAAATTCGTATTATTATCACATTTACCCCGTTTATGGGCCGTCCAATTCCCGAATGCCGTTGCAAAGTAAAATTTAACACCGTCGTCATAATGTGCCGATAATGATCGACCCTTTCCGCCCGCCGATAATGGCGGCCATTAGTTATCATAACACCGGATCCGAGCTGGTTATAGACCGACCTACTTCCACATTACCTATATGGAAAAAAGTGCTGTATCGTCATCATTAGCATCAAATTTCGCCACTCTTGCATTACTTGGCTGTTCCGGCATATCCTTAATAGTTTCTATCAATCGCCACTAGGCGTCATCGATCTTGAGTGTGGAGGGGGAAACTGGCGGAGTTTAGTGGGTAGAGTAGTACATATTTGATCCTGACATCCTTACACACGGCTTTTCGTAATATCTATCTGGGTCATGAGAGTGAACAGGAATAGAACTTGGGAGACCGGGTACACACTACCATCTAATTAGTAACTGAGGCACTCCAATTGTCCTTTGTGCTTCTGAAAGCAGATTGAGTGGTTGATTCTTGGTTGCTATTAAAAGGTAGCATAACGTAAAAACAAGCCATAAGTATTGACCTCCCTCAGTGTACATGAGTAAATCTTTGTGACAAACTTAATGGCCTCATTGACCTTAATGTTGGGTTTTTGGCAGGATTCCATGAAAGAGGACTGGTGTTTATTCAAGTTATTCTAGATATAAATCCCTAATCATTTGCTTAAATCGGTGACATTTTTGGTCTTAAATATCAATTTAGCTAAGTACTCCCCCACGGAAGAGTTTTTCCGTTTCCATAACTGTTCCAGCAATATTAATGTGGGACCCAGTGGAACATACAGTGAGCTATGCTACTTTAAGTGTCCCTCATTGGAATAAGACGCAGTGACTGTTTGCCATAATTGCCATTGAATGGGCTGCGTGCCTGTCTACCAACTTAAATAACAATAAACTCAGTCGCATGTAATATTATGTCAAATGATTGGACTTCGTTACCTCAATTCTGTCACTTTCTAACTGAATAGAAGATGTTTGTTTACAGAATATACAGGTTTATGTGACGGAGAATTGTCTGAAAACAAAAATGTCTATCCTATTGGCATCCCTGTAGAGGGTTCTGGAAAGCGACACCAGGGAGACCGTAGATTGCATGCGGCGCTCGTGGCGCGCCCGCCCGATCCCAACGGACTTCAGAATGGAATCTTTCTTCCTCCATAACTTTTGCACTTACTGTCGCGCTTGTAAAACCACTTGCGTTGTTGTTGGAATATTAGAATTGATGTTAAAAAAAGTAAGAAACAAATAGTTTCTCACTTTTTAGCTTTTCTCATACAATCTTACGACCTCGTTCAGTTCAAGATGGAGAGGACCCCATTCATAAAGTAGGCTGGAAATGTTTTCCTACTTTTTAGATTATAAGTGGACACTGTTCAAAAACCATGCGAAGCATGGTGTTGTTGTGCGTTCAGTCATGTACCCGATGAAATTCGACATTATATATCAAAACCTAGGCCTTAAAAGCTTGCGTAGGTCGCGTATGCGCATACGTAAGCAGCGTACTTCTTTCAGGAAGAACAACGTAGATTTAAAAGATTTAGGTGTCCTATGGCCTAGAAGTGACATTCCAACGACGAAGTGGACAGAAAAACGATGACGGATTTTAAAAAAGAAAACACGGACGTTCAATTAAATTAAAACTCAATTAATCTAATATACGCACGTACGTGTTGATTATGTACGTTGTATTGTAGATCATAAAACACACTTAAAAAGTCGATAATCATCACATGCAAGGAAAGCGAAGCAAAACGTTTCACTATGTAACCTGTCTGCTGTAATGTTTTTCATTGCGCCATTAGTGATACGTACGTAACGAAACCACATGGAGAACAAAAAAGAAATCTTTCTTTACCGGATCCTCGTAGCAAGACAAAAGGAAATGTTTATTTATTCATAGCAGTTGCTAGTTCCCTTACCTCGCTAAATAAATCGGAAGCTGCATTGTAACAGGGCAGGGTTATCACGAAGATTCTACCCCTTTTAGCAGATTGGCGCTTCTAAGGGCAAGTTACATTACTGACAGATCAGTTGCTGATCATTCATGAATGATTTTTTACATTATGTATGTAATGAAAGCCATCTACACTCACCGGCAATAAAACTTGGCCACTGGGCTTTTTGTACAATTCATTTATTCGTTCTTTACAATATTCACTTTTTACAACATTAAAAATATATACAAAAAAGAACTAAACATAATTATAAATAAAAAATTTGGCCGAGGTCTCCGTCCATGGGAAAAGTACCCAGGACACTAGCAACGTTTCCATACAAATAGAAAACTATTTGCAGCTGTGCAATGATTATTACGTCAATGGAGAGGCCAAACGCCCAATTGTCGAATCACAGTTTCAAAAATTGCCAAAAACCGCTCAATTTTTCAATCAAAACGCCCGATTAACAAATCACAGTTTCAAGAATTTACACTAACCGCTCAATTTTCTCAGAAAGGAAAAACAATAAACCGAACTCAACGCTCAACGCTGTATAATATACATTTATGTATGTTGAGTTCGGTTTATTGCACGGAGTTGAATTAGAGTTTATTGTTTCCTTTTTGAGAAAATTGAGCGGTTAGTGTAAATTCTTGAAACTTTGATTTGTTAATCGGGCGTTTGGCCTCTCCATTGACGTAATAATCATTGCAAAGCTGCAAATAGTTTTCTATCTATGAGACGCTAAAGTGACAATGTTTGTATGAAAAAAGCCCAGTGGCCAAGTTTTATTGCCGGTGAGTGGCGTTTTTTTTGGAGAAGTACCCAAAATTTAAATTAAACTCACTATATTTGTGACTACGAACGGTGGCACACGCACACCAACTTAGTAGTGGGTAATATCGGATTTTTACAATATCGAATCGAAACTATATATTGATATCTGATATCGGATTCTGAAACTATATATTATTTGAAACTATATATTGGTGTATCGGAGTATCGGACTGTGAAACTATATATTGGTGTATCGGAGTATCGGACTGTATTTGGTTACACTAAACCTATAAAACGATGTGTTCTGAAACTAGATACTGTACCTATCATGACACGATATTTTCATTGTGATTTATTTCTTAAAACTGACTCGATTAGTTACTTTAGGTGTATTAAGGATGCTTTAATAGTATTTACTTAGTTATTTGTGTTTCAGTAAGTACTGCATTAATAAACATCGTATTTAGAACTTCTAAATACGATGTTTATTAATGCCGAACTCATTAGTAGTAACTAAAAGCATGAAATACATAAACTTAATAAAACCAACCATCGAATCTATTAATAGAATAACAAAAGTTAGAAATGGATCACCAATGCTATGAGTTCAAGGACAAAGGTCCGTGAGAGTTACGTAAAATTGCAAATCGAAAATGCATCTTATTGCTGACAAAATAAGGTCTAATAAAAATGTGTCAAAATACACAAGAAAGTATTGAAACAACCTTATTCTTATACAAATAAGGTTTAGAATTGTACGAAAACACGACTAATGCTATTTCACTCACTCACAAATCCTTTCTTTAGCTCGTATCGCAACGCGATACGATTTAATATCCTTTATCGATAGGTCTTGGATATCGAGCTAGATATCAAATCGAGACGCATCGCATCGATCCAGCAATATCGTGTATCACCAAATATATAGTTTGGATACGCAGCGATATCGGATTTTACGATATTGGCCTGATATACGATTTAATATCTATATACGATTTGTATCGGCCATTCCTACACCAACTCAATTCTCATGTTTGAATAGATCCATGAGCACTGCAAATGTGAGATAAATTTGCTGATCCTTTCTTTTCAGAATAGTTGAATCGCTGCAACGTGAGCTGCATTTCTTACCAATAAATGGATTCTTGCATACAATGGCGAGGCAGGTTTTACTCGCTAATGCCTCGTTTTGCATTCGCTGCAGAGTCATTTAAAGATACATTGTTCCCTACGATCATTTAGCTTCTTATGCAGTTATTTCTTTCGTGACTATTATGCACCTGGCGTTTATTTTTTTATTCGATATTGCAACCCGATGCCTACTTAGTGAGTTAATTATTGGAATGGTTTTTTCTTGTATTATAGGCTGACAATGCTGTTGCAGGATAAATGACAATAGTATGGATGATTCTATGTATATCATTGGTTCTGGATAAATCGCCCGTGAATGAGAAATAGACAGGTGAACATTAACTCCGAACTTCGCAATGAAGCCATGAATAGATGAATGATTAATTAGCGAAATAGCGCCTGCCTGTTACGACACGACCGCTCGTCAAGTGGCGTGTACTCGTAAATATGCAGCAACCGGCCCGAATGTGTGGATGATCCTATTTCGGCATTCCCTTCTCGCATATGAATTCACTGTAATTGACAGATGGGCTGGCGGATACCGATTTGTTTGAACCTCGAGTATATTGAATATTAATAGGTGAATTATTTGCTGGGAACGAGAGGTTTATTAAACGTGTAAAATTGGTCCGTTGCTATTGAATATTAGGTAATGTTGAAGATAGCGGGTACAAAGATTGTTGATGAAGACTATCCCACATGAAAAATTCGTTTAATTATAACAATGAAATTTCTTTTGTTCCATTGTAATTGGGTAGGCGTTGTGGTCTGCTTTTCAGTTGTTTTAGTTTATTTGCCGTTTTCATCTATCTTACTTACTGTCGTTTCCTCCATTTGTCGACTTTCGTCGAAAAAAAAACAAAATTGAACGCTAAATCAAGAAGACTTGACTATAAAGTTACTAAACTGTGTAATACAATAGAGCCAATATCTACATTGTTTTAATATTGGGTCCTAAATTAGGTTATTGGTGTTATTTAGTCAGTGAAAGCAGATGCAATATCTATGCAAAGCACCCATCGGTAGTTCGCGTTTCCAGGGCCAGGCTGGTCGGTAGCGCTCCGGTTTTCTAGCTGAGTTTAAACCTCTACTACTTGAATTGATTAAATTATCAGTGAGTTTGGTTTACTTCTGAGTTCGGAAGTGGGGTACAGAAAATGTAGATATCTTTCTGGACGCACTTATACACAATAGTACATTTAAGGGTTTTAGACGAAGTAGGAAAAACTGCTACTATTATGGACATGTTACATTTGGAGTCAATATTGTATCTGAAGTTATGAATTTGGTTTTCTAGTATGTTGTTATAGTGATCTTTTGGTTTGCATCAGATATATTAGTGGTGGTTGGTGGTAGTAGATTTTTTTTTATGCCATGGCCCACCTGCTGGTAAACGGTTACTGTCTCCTTTAGACGCTGGTACAACCAGATAACATCAGTCGCACGTCACCGACCCTGTAATCTGGAGGCTGCTGCAGAGTTCTTTGCGCTGCCAATACCATGCCCTCCAAGCTTCGGAGACCTTACTCACCCACAGAAACATAACACAACATTTATTTTGTGCTGCTTCACTGTGATCTTCTACAAGGTTGAGACTGGAGTACCTTCTCAGACCACTGACTAATTCGAGTCCAATGTGCCCTACCTCTCCTCTAATTTAAAGAACATAAATGATGATGTCATAAATAACTCTGTACCTGTAAATTCTTTGGTTTTTCTTTCCGTTTCGAATTTAGGGATTTTGTGCCTCAATTTGTCAATAAGTAATCGTAAGGATGAAGATCCAGCCTTTGTCCTTAATCGCAGGTCATCAGCGCAGTCTGTAGTTACGTAATGGCGTCATGTACATACGTCACTTGTTGCGCGGCCGGGATCTGGGCCGCGGAAGTGGGCCACTGACCGGGGCACGCAGGGCACGGCTACAGGTGGACTGGTGCACCCGGGGTCCAGGGGGATTCTTTGTAATTGCTTCATCCAAATGTCCTGAGGGACAGGGAACATCAGCAAAGACGCATTGGACTAAAAGTCTGAAGACGTTTGGTCAGGTTTTTGTGGTGTTTATTTGGTTCATGTAAAAACTGTAATGGATAATTTTGTTTGTTGTACATTGTGACGATGGTTTTAATTTTATTAATGAACGCTTTTGCCCTGTAGTGGCTCATTAATGGACTGATACCTCATACTTATCTATTAATTTCAGTTTGCAGCTTTGATTAAAGTTTGCAGACATAAAAACTCCTTTACTATCGTATAATCGAAGTAATAAATCTGAATGGAGAGAGTATTTGAGATAGAAAGATATTAAAAATAGTTTTTTTTACGTGACCCATCTATAAAATCAATATTTTTAATACTGTTAAGTTCAACGAACCCTTATCACATGCTAATATACTTTGCGTTACTTTGCAATATTAGATTTAGCTGAATAAGCATAGAGAAAACAAAATAAATAAATGAAACGTAATAGATGTTTGTTCTTCTGCCAAAAATGTTTTGGATTACGTAGACCTGATATCGACATTTGGAATCGGTTCTTTATCGTTGCGATTTATTCTTGGTATTTTCGAAGTCATTGCTTCCAACTGTTGAGAAGAAATATAAAAACTAGGAAAATGAGAATTCTTGTTGAAAGGCACAAAGTTTGCAGAAGTATGGTAGGTCGTGGAAATGGACCAGTGACCGAGAAAGGGGCTTTGAAATTGGCTCAATTTACATTTCGCGCCGTTTGTTAGATCCTTGTTGTTTTATTGTTGCTTTGGCGAACGTAACGCTACAGTCATTGGTTTTTCTTGTCGGTTTGATGACCAAAAAGTGTTGCTGATTGTCGAATTCCTCTAGTTTACAGGAATTTAAGGTGTTTTTAAGTTAATGTCTGTTACATCTTAAAAATTGTGTTTACATTTTTTTCAAACTTAGTCTCGTGACTGCGACTACTGCACTATTTAAAGGAGAAAATACTACTGCTAAAAATTTATAGATGAATTGGTTGGTGCAAAAGATTCCAAAGCAAAAGACCCTTGCCGCTTCTGCAGCAAAGAAAAAATCATACTTCATTTAAAAATCTAATAATTGCTTTTGAGCTATGTAGTTCACAGGGTTCAAAGGATTCGGACTTGAAAGTCAAAGGTCCACGAGCTAGCAGTGCGATTGGGCGTGGAAGTGGGTCAATGACCCGAAACTGGGACGTTGCTACAGGTGGATGCACTGAAGGAAAGGGCTACATTTGCATCCCTCTTCATGTTTGACAGATATTATGTATATCTAGCTTAGGTTTCCTTGATCTTTTTATTGACCTACTTCAATTCAATGTTTTGGTAAAACGTGTATCTGTTAGTTTTTAAAGTATTCTACATTCACACGAAAATCTGTATGGCTTAGTATAGATAGATTTATTATCAATGTTGTATAAAGGAGATCATTCAGGCTCCATACATTTTTGGGCCTTTTCTCAAAGTGCCGGCCAACAAAAAATAATAGTATATATCGATAGAACTAGCCATTTGAAGCAATAGGTAATATGGCACGAAAGTTGTAGGATCGCTCTGAACCAAGTTATACAAGGTCAAAGATTCGCTATTTTCATACATTTTATCAATTTCTGAAAGTGCCGGCCAACAATAAATAATTATACACATTGTTAGAACTAGCCATTTGAAGCAATAGTTAATATGGCATGGAACTTGTAGAATCGCTCTGAACCAAGTTTTACTAGTTCGATGATTCATCATTTTCATGGGTTAGTTTTTCATACATTAATTGGCTTCTGAAAGTGCTAGGAAACATAGAATTATATTTAATATGGCTCAAACTAATCTTATTAGATGACACCACATTGAAAAAGTAGCCAACTTCAATTCAACTTCATACTGGGGGCCCAGTCTTACTGCACAACACGGTCCACTTTTCATTGCGTTAAACTCAAACTGGACCCACTGTGCACCGGAGCTGACAGTGAACCAGTCTAGACTCACTGGGATAGGATTCAAGCCGCCATGACCAATTCGGGGTAAGAAAAAACTCTTCAAGAAGTGGCAAGTGTCCAAATATATTTTAGATCGCGATGCGTACATGCGAAGATGCCTGCGAGCTGCTAAGCGTGCCGGGAAGAAAGCTGTAGCCAGAGCTAGGCGATACCATTTTGTAACCGCCATATGATAAGCTGGAATGGTCTGAGAGGCGGAAGCTTATTTACCCTAGGACGTTTCAAGTTCTAGGGTCAAAGCGATACAGGACACTACCAAATTCGCTACCAATTCGCGATATTCTGTTATGCGAGGGCCTCGTGGTGAAGGAGAGAATATGTCGTTCGTATTACCATGAGCTGCTAAAAAAGCAGCACAAAATATAGGTACATCCACCGGACCTTCTCCTGAATCCCTTTAAAACCGTATGCTCATCGAGGGGATCCTAGTCAGTGGAGGCTGAGTGTCATCACCCCGGTCTTCAAAGGCAAGTGATCAGTGCAGGGGTGCGGCAGCTTCCGCGGCATTAAGGTCATATCCCACACCATGAACTCTTTTATCGGATAGTCGACTCATGCATACGGCAGGTGTGTTCGTTCTCCGAGAGTCAATATGGCTTCAACCCCGGCTATGGAACCATAGATCCCGTTTTTGCATTAATGATCGCCATGGAGAGATACAGAACAAGGAATACGCCTTTACATCTCCTGTTCCTAGACATGGAGAAGGCCTTTGACGGTGTTATTCGTGCGATAATCTGGTGTACATTGCGATCCAAGGGGGTTCCTGAAGCTTATGTTGACGTCATCCACTATATGTATAGCGATTCCTTTTCTGCAGTTCGCACCGCTGTTGGGGACAAAAAACCCTTTCCCACTACTCTCGGAGTCCACTAGGGATCCACCCTTAGCCCATTACTGTTTAGTATAACTTGGTTTAGAGCTATTCTACAACTTCCGTGCCAAGTAACTATTGCATCAAATGGCTAGTTTTAGCAATGTGTACAATTACTTTTTGTTGGCCGGCACTTTCAAAAGTCAATAAATGTACGAAAATGATGAATCATCGAACTAGTATAAATAACTTGGTTCAGAGCGATTCTACAACTTCCGTGCCATATTAACTATTGCTTCAAATGGCTAGTTCTAACAATATGTACAATTATTTTTTGTTGGCCGGCACTTTCAAATATCAATAAAATGTATGAAAATAGTGAATCTTAGAACCTGTATAACTTGGTTCAGAGCGATCCTACAACTTTCGTGCCATATTAACTATTGCTTTAAATGGCTTGTTCTATCGATACGTACCAATTTTTTTTGTTGGCCGGCACTTTCAGGAAAGGCCCAAAAAAAATGATCTCCTTTCTTTGGCGATTAAAAAGAGTAACGGTCGAGTTTCTTGCCGGTTCTTCTCGACAGATGACTGCGTTCCGAAGCCGGTGGTAGAGTCACACTGTAATTGACGATTCATAAATACTTGATACAACTTTACATGAATAAAGAATATTTTGATTTTTTGATTTTGATTATTAATGACAGGATCAGTACCTAGAGAACTACCGAGCCGAACTATTGAGCCGTCATTAACAGTGTAAGATTCAAGTAAGTAATATAAGATTGATTGCCTCTATTTTGGTACGAACTAATTAGCCAAAGTGTAAAAGAGCCATCCTGCAGACTGTTTTTTTTCTCTTATTCGCAATGTTCCAGCTAGGAAGTACCGCTCTCCCAAAAAACCGGCATCTGAATCGTTTGAGTAAGAGTAGGTACCGTGTAGGCCCAAACACACCTTTTATTTTCTCGAACTGTATCTGAGATCCTAGTCGCAGGTGTCTACAAGCCGTAGTGGTCATTTTCTATCAGATGTCAACACCTTATCGTTCGTCTCCCTCTTTCATAAGTTTCTAAAATCACGGCACGATTTTCATTACAAGAGCGGTTTGTGGAATAAGCCGGTTGAAGCTTTTGAGCTGTCAGATTCGACGAATCAAAGATGGCGCTTGTTTGCGCAAATTGTTCACTTCTGCATCAGTAAACATTGATGGAGCACTACAACACTGAGACGGTCTAACGCGATTGAGTACCTTGAATCTGTGGGGAATCGGTTCAATTTGTCGATAGAGCTGTCCTAGATGAGTAGGCAAGGGACACGTTCTAAAACTTAATTATGAAGTTTAATAATCAAAGATAAATGTAGGTTAGGTATGTCTTTGATTGTTCCATTACATTTTGTAGTTGAGCAATGATGAATATTGCACTTTGATGTCTAAAATATATTGTTAAAAATACAGAACTGATTATTTTCTTTTAATCTACCTATGCTTATTAATATTTATTTAAAATATCGCTAAAAGTTTAAATGCCAAATAAAAGCTTGCACGAATAATATCTTACCAACTAACGAAAAAAGGACAACACTTATAATAAAAACACCACAGAGACTTGTTATGTGAAATTGGACGGAAAAAATGTTGGGTCCGGCCGTTATGCCCCCATTCCGGTTTGCCCCCGGCCGGTATGCCCCCACGGTTTAACTGCAAACTGGAACAAATTTACTTAAAATTGTGGGGGCATACCGGCCGGGGGCAAACCGGAATGGGGGCATAACGGCCGGACCCAAAATGTTAAACATATTGTTTCGGGCTGTCTTTTTTATTATAATTTATCTCTAGGCCAGAGGTCAAACGTGCAGTTTGCCGCAGTAATTACTAGCCGAAGAAGCTCATTTAGTCAGAAAATATTTATTGTGCGGGAGCTAGCGTGATCTTTTTGTGAGCTTAATAAACTGGGTCTGTGTGGAGTATTCGGATAACGAAATAAAGTTGGTATCGCGAGTGCATTCTGCAGCTTGGTACGGGAAAAAAAAGGTTGCGTACAATTTTTTTTTAAGTATTTGTTTTCTGTCGTTCGTTCGCCTAGTAGCTCCGAAGACTGTGTTCTGATCACAGGGTTGTTGAAAAAGTAGGCCGACTTTTTGACCTCTAAATTACATTTGACAAGCGTGGCGATTTAGCCAGAGTTATCATACATTCAAACTAATGGAAGGCCTAACACAACAATGAGGCCTAAACCCGCAATGGTAGGAATTGTTTATCTGTGATAAATGTGGAAATTACAAAGATACGATCCACAATTTGCCCGATCTAAAAGATAAATAATTAAAACTTTTAACATGTTTTTCTATAGTTGATTCTGACATTGACTTACTACCCATTAAATAAAACAACTTAAAACGGATAAAGTCGCGATATATTTCTACATTTTAAAATAAACCCGACGTTACGACCACTGTTCGCATGTTTTTCTATTCTATTCAACTTTTTAGGACAGGGATAAATAAACATTTTAAGCGTCTGAAAAATCAACTTCAAATAATTGTTATCTGGAAATACATAGATTGGGTTAATATTGACTCACGAAATTGCTTTCGTCGAGAGGGTATTTGACAAGAGCAAAAAATTTAACTAGTAATCCACACCGAGCCGCCTCTCTCGTGTTCTCTATTTTTATAATTATTTTTTCCGTTGTTTTGTTATGCGTGGCATTTCATCGCTCCTCCTTCTGTGATGTTGCGTTAAATTTTTGAACTGTTATTTCAAGAATGCTCTTAAATTATGTAATAAGTATGAGCTTACTAATGTCACACTGCAGGGCAGAATGCAGATGCTCCCTTCATTGAAAAAGCTGTTTAGGTATTCACCACGCTTAATATTACAGTCAAAAATCCAATTTTTACGATTGACTACGAATATCATATTGTAGAGTAGAGTACACTAAACAGCATATAAACCTAACCTATATACTTAATATAAAAGTTTCAATCTGTTACTATGGAAATTGAGCTGAAAATTATTGTTCGTGGGAATTTGGAAGATTTGGGTAGGTTGATGGGCTGCTTATTGTACGAGTACAAGCAAGTGCGCAATTGAAATTTGATGTACCTACGAGTACTTCACTTAAGATTTATGATACGTTATTTTGTTAAATAAGCGTCGTGTGTTCTTTGTTCAAAATTCGCCAATGCATTTTTATCGAATCAGAGGCTAGCGATGGCAGATTCGCTCTATAAACGAGCTAAGTCGAGGCAAGGTTACTGTCGTTTAGTCAATTGAATCTTTGGCAATCTGCGAGCTTTGTAAAAATACTTTAACTTGGGTGATCTGGTAACTAAAGCATCTTTTACTTGGCTAAGCTTGATGTCTTTGATTTTCATTATAACTTCACTATAATGGATCGTAGACAGCACAGACAGACAGTCAACTGAGAAATTCTTTGTTATTATTAGAAAGAGTTTATTCCATATTTTATAGTAAACGTAGGGCTTTGGGCAAGGTTTTTAGAATAATTGTTTAGCTGTGAGTTATAAGACTGATGAATTATAATGAAATAATAATAATTTTCAATTAAACAGTAACATTAGGCACATGTCTTGAAATGTCCTGGAAACTATACAATGATTTGTATAGTTCAAAATAATGTATTCTTATTCTCAGTGATTCAAGTATCTTGCCATATTATCGCCCATGATTCTTATTATAGAAATTAAATTATTCTGAAGGAGTGTTCATAAGAGGTGTAGATGTTATAAAAACTCATACATTTTTACTCATTTAGGTACTTAAATAAGCTTTCGTTCGAGTAAGACGAAAGGTAGGTAAAAAAATTATTTGCATAATACATCAGTCTATTTTGTATTTACTCTACGCTATTCTTTGTTATACGCGAAGATAATGTTTCGACAAAAATCCCAGGCGGGTTTCGTTTTAATAAGATGGCTAAAGGAAGGCTTTTCCTTCGTTATTCGCCGGGATCAACATTTGCTAAGGTAAACCTTGCTTTGGTTTGCTGCAGTATTATCCGCGCTTAAGCAATCATCCGCTAAAGTCGGAGGATGTCAATAATCTTGAGTACCAGAGGGTTCGCTTACATACACAGGCTAATCTCTAGGATTACCAACTATGTCGGATATACGAGTATTGCTATGCGCAAACATAACTGTGCTGCCTCCACAGAACAAGAAAATTTTCTTTTCTATGGCTGCCTCAATATTTTATCATAGTTTAGTGTGTGAGTCCGACTGGCTAGCTACTACCCCCAGAGACAAAATCTTCCGAAACCGTTACGTAACATAAACATGTCTATGTGTATTGGTCTGGTGTTTGCTTTGCTATAGTACCTATCGTAAATAATAAAAAAAATCTCGTTTATTGCTGCTAGCACCCAGAGTACAAGCATGCTTATTTTTAGAGCTAGATGGCGCTGCTTGAATAATTTCCAAGGATATTTATTTAATAAAGTGGGGTGTTCTACTGCGCCACTAAAATTAGACAAATTATGGCTTTTGTGTGAGCCAATAAATAATACGCAACTTTTAAGCATTAAATTATTTCAAGGGGACCTTGAACGTTTTATGGATTATAATGAGCGTCATAAAGGCTTGTTCGACCGATTCCTGGGGTACAATCATTCGTGCTACACAGCTAACCCCGGTTAAGTCGTTATGGCAATAACGGCCAGGCTATGGAGCAGTTGGCTCTGAGTAAGCCGGAGTAATTCTGATCAGCTCGTTATGCTCCTCTAGGGACCAGTTATGGACTAAAACTTTGATAAAGTTGCTCGCAGCCTGGATTATGGGAATTAGTCAACTGAAAGTCGTCTCTGTTCAATAAAAATAATCGCCCAAATGTATGTGATCGTATTACTTCATTAGTAGAATTGTAAAGGCTTTTTTTGTCTTATTCGTTAATATCAGGACAATTTAATATTTCGTCTTTAATTGTGACCATGACATAATAAGAAGATTTATATCATGTAGAATCAAAAAGTTTGACTCAAACGGAATCATTAAAATGCTTACACTGAACCTTCTCGATTGTTGTTTGTTATTGTTTATTAGCTTTTTCTTCTGCGATGATTGTACGGCAAAGATTAAGCCTCAAAAAGTTGTGGGTTTTGCAATACAAAAACAACTTATTAAAACTGGGTTAGATTTTAAAATAAATCAAAGTCATGACCCTCCCTAAGCTGGTTGCAGAGGTCTGAACCGCAATATCATCATTTGAGATGGTTTTATTTCCTTTGACCTCGGAAACGAAGACTGTTTGATTTGCATAATGTGATCCCACGGGGCGACGTAAAATCTCTGCTTCACGTTTTTGGCATATTTTCAAATGATTGCGACATGGTTTTATGTCAACATGAATTATACAACTTAATTCCATCAACAGTCGTTGTGAGGTGTATAATGGAAATTCCTCCAGTACTTTCAAAAGCATTTCCAACTGATCATGTGTACTGAACATAAGATACAAAAATATGCAGCTAGTCTGTTTTTCTTAATGATTATATTCTTGCAAACTTCAAGTTACTTACTATTAGACGAAATAACTTCCTAAACTACATAGAAGCACTCCCTATTCCCTCACAGGACCAACGGGCTTACGTACTTTCAGAGATACGCACTAGAGGTTTACACCTATAGTGAGTATCTTGTTCGATTCGTGGATTCGTGGTGCAGTAGCTGGTAAATCTGTAAAGACCACCACGAATGCCAATGAAATTTTAAACATGTCAGAATTTAGGTTTCCGTTTTTCCGGAGAGCGGACGGGGTGCGAACATTATTTAAAACTTGACGGGAATTCTTCTCAACAAAAGTACAATCTATTATCATAATGTCACTCAGTTTGAAGATAATTATGTAGGTATTCTCATAAAGAAGTCAAAATGTTTTACTAAATAGAATTTCCAAGATCGTTTTCACCTACTTAAAAAAGTTCTCAGAACTTGTAAAAGTAAATTGAAACTGTTCGTAGCGTAATGTGAAATCTGGAGTTTCACCTTCGCGCGAATACCGTTCCGTCATGAGAGAAGCGACACTTTGAAAAGTTATTTCATTTTTACTCGCTATATCACTGACGTCACGTCGTGAAATAATCACGAAGTTCTTTGAACTGAGCTCATTCGACTTGGTCCGAAACTGGCTAAGTTAAATTAAAGTTTAACCGTCGCGTGAGAGTCGGGGTGCTGTATTTTACGTCTTTGTTGTTGGTTAGTTTTGTCACATAGATGCAGGCAAAAGCTCATAATTACTTTGAAACTTGTGCTTTGACCGATATTTATTTTCTTTCTCTACCTCATCAATCTATGTATTAGGATATAACTAATATGTAACCAATTAAGCTGATTGAGATTCCTCCAATACGTCCAAAAGTTCATACTACATACTACGAGCATTAAGGTTCTGTTGACCTGTATGGTCTGTATGCACTCCTGTCAAAACTACATAGGTACCATCTACGTGAGTTAGATTGAACTACAGATTATCGTATTCTGTGGATTCAACCGTCGCGTGACTGGCTCGGGCGGTACAACGTTGCACCACTTGCACTCGCTCATTTGCTTTGCCTTTACACAATTCCAAACCTTTCTTGGTGTGGATTTTACGAGCTACGTCTTTGTTACCGTTGTAACCTCGGTCGATTATTGCTTTTGGAAGTAGTTAAAAGCGATAGAACTTGGTAGGTAATATTATTCCCTAGGCGTAGTAGATTAGGTGCTCTAAAATGACATTTGACTATTTTGATCAACGGCAACTGGCAACACTGGGAGTTATGGAAGCTCAAACTTTTTCGGAATGGGTCCCTTTGAATGGTGTTTAATGCGACTGCTGCGCCTAGGGAAATAGGACCTAAGTTCTGTATTTGATAACTTAACAAACTTAATTTTTGCGTTTTGATCTACATAATATTTGCGCTTGGCCGTAAGGCCCATCTGAAAGATGCAAACTGAAACTCACGGTTCATTAAATTATTTTACGAAAGTTTTTTTTTAATGTCAAAGATCAAAGCCGGTTTGTATACTTGCATTTTATGGTTCGGAATTCCCAGTTCCTAGTGTTACTTAATGGACCTGATGTTGCTTAGTAATTATTTATTCAAAACCAATTCTCTTCAGGTAATATCTGTGAAAGCTTTGTTCAGAAAGAAAGAAAGAGCCTGCACACATAAAATAAAAGGTTTGTTTGGTAATGAGAAGGCCTACACTGTAGGCTCTACAGAATCGCAGCACATTCGCAGAAAACCCTGCGTTGATAGTGTGTCTGTTATGGCCAGTTCCACCACTGACATACAGCAATGAGCAGTCCTTTTTTCCTATGTCAGTGTTAAATAAAACTGGCCATTATGGAGCAAATAGACAGTATTAACCGGCTGACCAACAAAAGAAGTTGTAATAAATAGGCCTTCCAATCCAGCTGAAGTTGTTAAAAAACATAAAGAAGTATAATGTGAAATAACATGCATGAAAGTTTTCTCTTGGCATATTATTATATCATATTAGTACGTAACATTTACTCAGGAATTGCAATCACGTTAATAACCACCTCGTGTTAATAAAGTTTGTACTGCATTCCGTTTCCTGTATTGAAGGAAATATTAATTATTTCACACATGGCTTTCATTTCGTTAATGTAATTAATTTCCGTCACTGGAGTTCACAGTTACAGTATGACCATCCACAGTGAGACGTCTTCTCGCGTAAGAAGGAAAACTTGCCAGCGCTAACAGAACGATCGATTTCTTTTAATTTCTCCTTCTTAGCGTGTCGATGGCTAAATGATTGTTGTATCATACACACATCAACACTGTCTAGGGATATTTTTTTAAACTCAATTAACTTAAAATTTAATAAAAAAAACATACAACATATATATATTTTTATAAAGCCCACTTATTAAACTACACTTTAGAATAAGAGAAAACTTTTTTATTTGGCATAAAAAAAATTCCTTCAAATAAAGAAAAAATTGTGAAATAATGGTAAACTAACAATGAATGTGTTTCGCAAGAAAAAGTGAAAAATAAGAAAAAAATATTCTTTTTTTAACAGTAATGTGAAAAATCAGTAGTCAGTAAAACCGCCTATGACGTTAATAAAGGTCCTGCAACGGTTTTTCATGCTTTGGATAAAGTTATCCAAGTCTTGCTGCGGAATTTTGTCCGGTCTGGCTAAGATGCATAAAAAGTTGCACTTCCGTCGCAATGTTTGCAGGGAAATTCCTCAAAGCCCTTTGGAGCATGTCCCACGCGTGTTGTATGGGGTTTAGATCAGGCGATTGAGCGGGCCAGCCTAATGCCGATTCATCGTGCTCCTGCACCCAGCTTGTCACCACTCTCGCTGTGTGCGGACGGGCGTTATCGTCCATGAGCGTGAATTCTTGGTACATTTGTAGTCGATGGGGGTAGATTATTGGTACTAGCACCTCGTTACGGCATTTTTCACCCGTCATGGTGTTTCTGATCCAAACGTGGTCTGTTCTTCCATCAACATGAATTCCTGCCCAAACCATAATTGTCCCGCTGTAGTGTGGATGGACTTCCTGAGGGTGTTGGGGGCGGCTCTCACGACCAGTAATTCACCAAACACGTACTCTATGTGTATCGGAATGGAAACTGAACCGGGACTCATCGGTAAACAGCACCACAGACCACTGGTTATCTTCCCAGAGCAAATGTTCACGAGCCCACTCTAGTCGTCGTCCACGATTTCTTCTGCGTAAAGCTGTAGTACGAAACGGTCTGCGTGCATGAAGGTTAGCTTTATGCAACCTCTTCCTCACAGTTTGGTCACTCACAAGCAACTGGTGCTCTAGCTGGAGCCTCTGAACCAATTGCATAGCCGTAACATTTGGTTGTCTTCTCGCGGCAACTTGCAAAAATCGGTCTTTTCGTCGAGTGGTTACCCGCTTCCCGCCTGGGTGTCTTTCAGCCACTTCACCAGTAACACGATAACGTGATCATAACCTTGATATCACCTTTTTCCTTGTGTCAATCACCTCAACAATACTCAGTTGGGCAGCCCCAGCTTGGAGCATTACTACTGCCCTTAAAATTTCCTCTCTCGATAAATGGCGCCGCTATATGATGCAAACAATGACATTAATTCGAAATTAATCGATAACTTGTTAAAAAAATAAAAGGGTCATGGTCAAAATGGGCGTAAGACCAACAGCTTTGAAATATATTTTATGTGAAAGCTAATGACCATATGTTAATTTTATACTATGACGTCTCCCTTACTCAGGCGGCGACTAAAAAACAAGCGCGTGTAAGGGGTTTTTATTTTATAAATAATAAAATAAATAAAACTTTTAAACATTATGTATTTTAAGACACAATATGGAACATATATTTTAAAACAAAATCAGGTACACTTTTACGTATTACTTATCCGTAACTATCAAATAGGTACACAGAATCAGATCCCACTGATAGGGGGCAGAGTAAGGGTTCTTACACACGAGCGGCATTTTTCTGTCGACACATGTAACTGCAGTTGACGTCAGAAGGCGGCGGCTAGCTGCCGACGTGCTGCCGACGCGTTGGCGGCTTGCTGCCGTCTTTGGAAAGCACGTTAAGTTGTTGCTCCCGGCTAATAATGTAGATATTAGTCGTCAAGCCTAGTCAGAGGCCATTTTGCGGCTTGATAACATCTGACATTTAGGTCGGTCACTTGCCTTACGCACCCCTCCACCAACCCGCACTAGGCCAGCGTGGTGGAGTATGGCCCACACTATCTCACAATTGAGATAAGGCCTGTGTCCCAGCAGTGGGAACGTATGTAGGCTGATGATGATGATGATGATGATGATAGTTGATGAGTACCATTGATATGTGAATAAAAAGTATTAATAATAGTAGTTTTACTATGTAATATGTGTTTTATTTAACCAATCTTTGGGCTTATTTTGCAGGCAAACCCGGTCTATATTAAGGTTAAAAAGTATTTAGGGGGTATTTAGGAGTACAATGAAGTACATTACAACACATTTTATTTCTGTTGGTTTTACGCCCAGCTCCCATACAAAAATGCCCATGATCCTTTGCCACAAAAAAAATTCCAAAAACTACTGTAGGTAAATTAAACCTACGGACTTCGCTACCATTATTCCGCGTAAATCGTTTATTTTTATTTTATTTTTTTAAATTCAAATTTGGAATCGTTCAAAAAGGCTTACAAAATAAGCTTACTTCACAAAATTTTAAAACTGACCAATATTTTTTGATTTAAAGAACTTTATACAAAATATCCCTAGACAGTGTTGATGTGTGTATTTGGCCCAGTATGCATGCAGCCACCTGAACAGCATTTTGGTCAGCGCGCAACAAATTTTCTCTTGTGCAAGTTTCAGTACTTCTTCTTGGGCACGCGGGACAACACAAGAGGTGGGCCATTGTGTGTGTTGTGTCCTGATAAAAAGCCTATATGTTATGACGTAAAATAAAAGCTTTATTACTAAAAAGATTAATCTAAATACGTAGTAGTTTTTGCGTGAAAGAACCGTCCACGCTAACAAACTTTCGCGGTAATAGGTAATATTCGCGGGAGTTCTAAGAACGTAGGAGCCAAAATGGTTAAGATTTCAGTACTGGATTATAGCAGTCCATACTGCTAGCATATTATACTGTAATACAGCTGCCAGTTTCCGTTCTCTATTCGGTATTTTAAGCGAAATACAGTCGCGTGCGTGAGAAAGTATGTCGTGACGGGATTCTTGTGTTTTGTATTTTTATAGTGCCGACTGTACTGCTCATTCCGCGCGAGCAAATTCATGTGTTTAGCCGCTTTTAAATTCTACGTGCAATATTTCAGGAATGCCTTTGAATGCTGTAGTTGTGGCATGAAAAATGAGACTGGAAGGGAATGCGGTCTGACTGCGAAACAAAAGTACTGCTGAATGCATTTGAAATATTGTTACTTTTCGTGAACGTTTGTGGAATGGTCTTGGCAATGGAAAATGGATCTTTTGACGATTTTTCTTGTAAGGTTTGCACTCTTTTAGAAAAAATATATATTTTCTATATTCCTCATGCCTGCGCATTCTCTATCTTCACTCTCTTAAGGCAAAACCAAAAATAATAACAGTATTATTTTTGTGTGAAGTACTTTTTTTAAACATAATGGATTGTACATATTATGAAAATAATAATTGGAAAGAAAGTTATAAATAAACAATAAAGTGACCGGTTTCGTTTTAGTAATGTTTCTGTTACGTAAGGCATGACGGTTTGATAGCACCGATAAAATATGATTGCTAATAATATAGTTGCTGGGTTTGGACAATTGCGTGATGATTTTTTATTGAACATTGTATATTTTTAGTAGCTAGCAGTAGTAAATTAGTATTGATTTGTGCTTTTAAAAAGCAATGGCGGACGTGACCTTTCTTATATAACTAGTTTACTTTACCTACCGAGTAATAAGCTAGCCAACGTACTGTTTTCTTGTGAGAAAGTCAGACACGTTTGCAGTACGCCAGGGTCAGGGTCGCCGTTTCCTAAGCAACACGTAACAAACAAACCGTCCATCACACCCGTGGTAATTATTAACATTTGAATGTCACAACCTTTGTTGTGTCGATGCACCACGTTGGGCGCCAAAGGTGCCAAGTTCAATAAGAATGATGATTGTATGAAAATTCGTTTCGTTGTACATATTATGAATTATGAAAAGCGCTGTATATCTTTATTTTATATGTCTCTGCTAACATGGATTAAATTAATAAATTAAATATTTCTTCAAAGGCTTTTTTTTCATTAAACTGACTTTATAAAAAAAAATAACTAAAGATATTAATTTCTAATTTACAAATATTTATAAGTCTTTAATTATTAATTTTTAGATAATGGTGGCCTTTGAAGTTTGATCATTTATTTATAATTACAAAATGTTATGTTTTTAAAAAACCGTAATTGGTAGTAAAATATGTTTATATATTTAATGACATAGCACAGGTTTGTATTTATAATGTCTGCAATTAGGTTATTATACCCTTTAGATGTCGAACTAAAATACCTATTTCAATATTATGGACGTACTTAGACTTTCTGGTTTTATTTTAGGATCGGATCCTTTCCCAAAACCTTTTATCATATTTTCGCTTTGATATAGCATGACGAGCGAAATCATTTTGTTTTATTTTTATCTGAGGTTCAGGAGATTGGTACCATAATATCTCTACGTCAACCTTCGTCATCGCAAACCTTTTACTTTTTACCTTTCACGAAATGTTTTCAGATTTTTGTTGTCTCATTTCACAAACATTTTGTTTCCTTCTAAACCAATACTGTACTAATCTACCTCTTTCAAATATCACTTTTAGGGATTGGTTTGTTATCCTTCTTTATTGCTTCTACCAACATTTCACACAGTTCAAACATTTATAAGATACATTGCACGCGTTTGTAGGTATATTGAAGGGAAGACCGACATGACCCAGCAATTATTAACTTTTTTAATGCTACATCAAATATAGAAGTTACGATATTTTTGGTACGCAAAGGTAACATTTTAAAACGCAAAAGCCAGCACGTGTATAAAATTAATATCCAACGTTTATTGAGAGCACTTGTATGTAAAGAAGGTGGAAGACAGTAGTAATCTTATGTGCTTACATGAGTCAAGCAGTTTCAGGGAGTCACTGGAGTGTTCGACACTTGTAAGGCGGAGAGCTTTTCCCTGAAAACTATAAGCAATATTTCGTTCCCAGGCTTTATAATTTAATGAGATGAATTAAAATGAGAGCTCATCAGCGAATATGAAATTGTAGGCACTTTTTGCACCCACTCAGTGGTTACTATACGAAGTTTGCCATATCGTTAGCGAAAGTTACGTCTTTGTAGCGTCTTCGCAACTGTCGATGTTGTCTGGTAACCTGGTTCGTTGTTGTTCAGGCATATCCACGCTGTCCGGCTGCGGGTCGCCGGAGCAGCTGGACCGGCTGCCGGAGCTGCCGGCGGCGGAGGAGCGGCGGCTGCGGCGCGCGGCGCACGTGCTGCAGCAGCGGCTCGTGCTGCGCCAGTGGCTGGCCACGCACCGCCTGCAGCATGCTTACACCAAGTGAGTCGAGGCATATCCACGCTGTCCGGCTGCGGGTCGCCTGAGCAGCTGGACCGGCTGCCGGAGCTGCCGGCGGCGGAGGAGCGGCGGCTGCGGCGCGCGGCGCACGTGCTGCAGCAGCGGCTCGTGCTGCGCCAGTGGCTGGCCACGCACCGCCTGCAGCATGCTTACACCAAGTGAGTCCACGCTGGCCGGCTGCGGGTCGCCAAGAAGTTTGTTTCTTTTTTCAAACGCTCGGTCCATTGGGAGGGCTACGTGACTGTTTGTGAACTGAAGTGACTTAAAAGATGATCATCTTTATGTGGTCAGTGGCGTAGCTAGGTAACCAAGGGCCCTGGGGCAAATCGAAAAATGGGGCCCCACTGCTATCTAAACTGGTTATGTTTTATCAAGTAAAAATATTAAATATACTAATAATTTAAAAATGCTTAGCTACTTTATCATCAGCTCTTTTTCGTGCACTGCAGGGCAGGTAATAAAAATATTAAACAGTAACAACACAAATTACAATTAATACTTGGTGTAGGTATTGCAGGGGCGTGCATCCCATATAGGCAGATAGGCAGTGCCTACTTTTAAAAATCATTCGCGGAAATCCTTAAAAATTATTGTAATAATAAATCTAAAAACATAAATCAGAAATTAAATTATTCCCCCAACACTTCATAATTTCATCAAAACGGCGCATTCATGACCTATACGTATACCTACGTGTGTATAGAAGCGAGGTAAGCACTGGCCGAGCGCTGCCTACCAAGCTCCATACAATCGAACTTGTCAAAAAACATTTTCGTATAAAATGTGTTATACGACAAAATGGAAATGTCACTCCTGCGTATAGCACAATAACCAGAAAGAACGACTTCTTAAATAGTCGCATTGGGTAAGCAAGCCTAATCGAAGAATTAAGTTTGGCTAACCATTGATTTATACGATAATTTTATAGCAGAAAAATCAAAATATAATAAAAGACGAATTATAATCCATATTTTTTTATGTTTAAGCTAATAAATAACAATATTTATTAATTAAAGACGTTTCTACTTCCGCATTAAGCAAGCAAACATGTCAGTTCTTGTGAATCCCACCGACTTCAATAGATGGCGCTAAAAGAAATAATTGTATCAGCGTACAACTATTTTTAATCATTTCATATTATTTATCACAATTTTAATAGCTGATTTGTATCTTAAAATTATTTTATAATATTGACATAATAGATAGATTTTACTTTCCCATTGAAAACACACACCCAGAAGTTATTGACTTAAAAAAGTAATGAAATGTTATTTGTTTTACGTCAAGGTCAAAATCATGCTTTTTGTTTGTGTTTACATTTCGGATAACCTATCTTCATGTCATGGGTGCGTGTGTTAAAACTTTTAATTGCTATTTAAATAACTTACTATGTTATTGTGTGAAGTGCACTGATATTTTAAACAATCTTTGTGTCTTCGAGCAACACGGAACATTGTGTGAAGTGAGTGCATTCTGACGATGGAGAAATGACAATGTACGGTATGTGAATGCCCCCAAATTAAGTTTTGTTTTGTTTAGATAAATTATGATTGGATTAGTTTCTTGCCAACGCCTAATATAAGTTTACTATCACGCAGAAAAATAGGTACCTATATTCATTTGATGCACTTAAAATTAAAATACATATTACGATAATTTAATTGGCGCGCTGGTGCGCGCTGGGCAGCGCTGGGCTAATTTTTTTGACGTTTTTGATCTAGTTAGCGTATGTGAGTTTTTTATTTATTTTCCAATAAATATGCATGTTTTACAATGTTGTTCTTATCCGTCCGCACAAAAAAATTTTTTTCGATCTATCCCTTTATAATACCAAAAACAAATACCAATGGTAGGTATTTGTTTCCTATCGACCTGAAAAAAAAAATTACTGCCTACCTAGTCTCAAAACCTATGCACGCCCCTGAGGTATTGAGCAATAAAACGATATGGAAAAGATTCAAGGGTTTATTTTATAAAGTCCGGAGCTACCAACTGACTAAATAACAATCTGGGGGCACGGCAGTGCCCCCGCCAAGTCGAGCGCGAAGCAAACACTGCCGTACCATCCTTTACTGGAACCATTTCGCCGCATTTTCAGGTTCCTATTTGAGAACCACTGGATAAGACCAGAACGCAGACTTAAAATCCAAAATTTCAAGTCTGTAGGTCATTTAGTTCCGAAGTTAAGCGAAAGCAAAGTTTCGCATTTATGGCAGACACTCACTCATTCACTCATGATCATCATAATAGAACTAGTCCTTCCCATAAACTCAGAGAGCTGAAATTTGGTACAGATTTAGGGTTTAATGGCCACCTAAAGGGAAAACTATAAAAACTAGGATAATCGAAGATCTGGAGTACCTGGTTACCTGGGTACCTAATTAGAAAACACAAGAGCCCAGCCAAACTATTAGAGATCGACATACCGCCTTTACAAAAAATATTCAACTTGGTGGGCCGCTTCATTTGATGTCAAAAATCGAAGGTCTGAAGTATCTGATGAAGAACCCTTAGTTGATCTCAGCTGTATTAGAGATATGCTAACGCCTCATTTTACTATTGGTACTTAAAAACGACTGTCAATGCAAAAAACTGTATCAAATAGGAAAATCTAATAACATAAATCAATATGCCCACGTTTCTACAAACAAAAGTGAAATCCCACCAAAACATTCTGTAAAAAACTAGCCAAGTCTCGATGGAGCTGCTTGTTTTTCTCTAAAAAGTAATGAAATCTAGACAAGGTCGGGCCAAGTTCCTTACTGCGATTTCTTTATTATTATAGCTAATGTTGTGTGACTTGGCCGTTGAAGGGCCAGACGGCCAAACGGTCGTAAACTCGACTTCAAAGGGCCAAAATGAGACACTAGCGTCCAATTACCAATACTAGTATGGGCTAATATCTCGCTTAACAAACATAGGTTGTTACAACAGATATAACATTACGTGTAAACAAAATTGACTTGTACCCACTAACGTATAAAAAGTGTTCAACGGCAAAGTTACACAACATTAGCTATAATAATAAAGAAATCGCAGTAAGGAACCTTAGACTTGGCACGACTTTGTCTAGATTTCATTACTTTTTAGAGATAAACAAGCAGCTCCATCGAGACTTAGCTAGTTTTTTACAAAATGTTTTTGGTGGGATTATATTTACAATCTTTTTCTAGCTTTAGTTTTCGCAAAAGTATCAATGACTTCAGTTAAATCCACGCTTTAGCTTACTTACTCCTGATACAGCATTAATTTTTTTATCGTTCTCGAAAAAAAAACTTGACTCAAATTCACAATAAAACGCACATCGATGAATAATAAAACGCACATATCGCTATCCGTCAAGTTGACAACACTGCCAACCCACAGAAAGTATTTAGGGGAATTCCGAAGGTACAAAAACTTTCAAATTTCTCTCAACTGAGTTGCCATGATTAAAGTCGGGTTGCAACCTGTCATTTTTATTTTGAAAATGGGAGAAATTTTCAAAAGTTCAGTTCGATCGAGATTTTCTGGTAAGAGTTCAAGGGCCCCCTGAGCTTGAGGGCCCCGGGGCACTGCCCCGCCTAGCCCCTGGGTAGCTACGCCACTGTATGTGGTCACTGTCATTTTTGTAACATTAGAGACACCATAAACGCACATGTCAGCATTGTACCTTCATTAAATCTGTCTGGAGGTTCTAAACTAGACCCCAGCAAATATCAGGGTAGTTTAAGGCGGATTCGTCTAGTCTTTGAAACATCTGACACCTCACCCATTTGGCCTTTGGTACGAAATTGATTCACAGTATCTTTTTACGATGGTAAGTCAAAACTACATCAGCTTATTTTGTGGTAGCAAGTGGCAACAGATGCGATACCGAAACCAGTATGGGGATTGTATTCTATCGACCCACAAGACGCTTTTTCACGTCGTAAGTAATGCGCCAATAGCTCCTATCTTAATGTTACGCACATAATAAAAGGAAAAAGTCGTTTACATTGAAAACGACATGTCTACATACCGATGTATGAACGTCTGCTTATCTTCCTTCCGATTGCAATCAGCGCGCGACCCACGTTAGACTCAAACGTAGCAACTTAGCCACTCAAATGATTGTAACTTCGGTAATTTGTCTGCGAGATGTTCCAGTCAGGGCGCCAGGGTGTCTCGTCATTTAAGTTAGTCTGCTACACGTGACGTAAGCGGGCCCTTATGACGTTGGTGTTTCGTAACCGATGATTAGTTACAGTTCTGTGACGTCATAGAGAAAATATCAACTACTCATGAGGAAATGAGGAAATGCCGGAAAGGTTATTGGTTTGAAAATAATTATTCAGTTGAGTTGTTTAGTCAAAATAACAATGTTTGTTGACGTGAACTCGTAACATTTGCTTCCGTTGCTGTCAAAAGCTTCGAGAACAATCGTTATCATTCACTGTTCGTGACGAGCATCGATTACATTCGTGACAATATCACATACTCCTGTGCTTTGTCGGGAAGCAATGTGGTTAGATATGCATGAAGCTAGTGTCGTACGGTTGAAGGTAGAATCGTATTTATTGTCTGTGCAATGTATAACATTGTCGTCGCCAGTGTTACAATAGAAAGTTTGATTTACTGTTGCAATTCTGATGAGATGATTATACTTTGAAAATAGAATTGAAATCGGGGCAAAATAAATGGCGTTTTCTCTATCTGGACTCACGTTTGTCCTCTTGCTTATATTAAAATTACTTTCACCTATTATTTCGTCATCAGGACACGAAAAGTTATTTCCACGTATCCACTTAGTTAAACATGCACCCTTGCATGTCCCTTAGTTAGAATTCGCCTATAGTGCCTGCCTGTTCATCATCAAGTAAGCTGCGTGCCTGTCCGTTGAATTAAATCATACTTACTAAACGCTATTTAAGGGTGATGTCAAGGTTGGCAAGGCATTAAGAACACGCACTTTAAGACGAAAGTAATGAAAACTTTACTGAACAAACACAAACTTAGATTGACTTGCAGTTTATTAAAATATAAAATTTTAAACCCAACGTTTCTATTGCTTGGAATAAAGATTTAAATAAATCGCGAATTAATTTGTTAGTGTGTTTTATTTGATGAGTATCGCCTAAATATACGAGGAATACACCATTACTAATAATGTAGTTACAAACCGTGAAAAAAAAAATTCTTATTACTAGGTAAGTATAAGGCATGTCGGCTACTTCCCAACGGATAAAACAATTTCTTCCCTCTAAGCTGGAATATCCACTAAATTGTTACCTTCTTGTTGTGGTCACGTTATTATTAAATTGATTTATAGCGGAATGAGACTGCCTCACCGCTTTTATGTGAAACCTGTGTAACTCAATAACTGTTTTAGGCCAACATTTTTACCTTGGACTTATTTTTATCACGTGAAATAAAAAGTTTTGGTTAAGCAATAATCGTTTTGTAGGGCTTTTACTCGTATATAGGTATTTATGTAAGTACAAGATTTAATGTGGCGAAAAGCGATTAAAAGCTCGTTTTCAGTTGACTATTATATTGAAAATTGCAGCCAATCACAGCTTATGCGTTTGAAAACTTTGAAATATTGAAAACCCTTAAATTAATTAACATTGGATCATCAAATTGATTATAATAGATAAAAGCAAAAAAACATTTATTAACTGTCACAAAACAAAAACGCGATATTAAATATTTTAGCACATCAATCGCACCACGAACATTCAGTTCAAACACGTTACAGGTAATAAAATAGTAGTTTTATGAAGAACATATATTCGATGTTTGTAATGTGGTAGGTATTCCGTTATCCCCGTGTCGCTGCATCAAATGACGCAACCGGCTTATTCGATATACAACAGAATACGCAGCATTAGAATCAAGTCAGCCAGCGATCCTATAAAAAATTTACGAAAGAAATACAATCACGTTTCACTCGCTCTTAAACGAGCTCAAGCGTTTTGATATTCATTGCTTTCACCCCTCGCTTCATAACAACGAGCATTGAAATCTTTATCTCTTGGACCCTCTATTGGATGAAACGAATCCCTTAAGTCTTTGTTATTTTGACTTTTAGTATCACATTGACTTTTTGTGTGCATAGCTGGATTTTGTTGATGAAAAACTTTTTTAAATGACGAGTAACAGGTCGTATAATTTATTTTATAATTAACAGTGAAATCGTATTTTTATCATCATAGTGTGTGCGATAAATAGTATTATACAATAATTACATTACAAAATACGGGAATTGATGTGCTGAGGTCGTATTAATTACTTGTATGCATATAGTATCTGTGGCGCCCAACGTGGTGCCCATGCTTTGTCATGCTACGACTAGAAAGTTTTGGTAAAAATAAACTCTAAATCCTTGTCATTTTATTTTGTTCTCAACTAATTCTACCTATCACCGAGAACAAAGGTTATGGATTCAATAAGTTTCCGCCTTCTATTGTTGTCGTTAAAATAGATTTATGATGTTGATATAATGGCGCCCGCTGTGGTGTTTGTTGTACCCTATCTTATTAATGGGTTTTCTCTTCGGTTCTTCGCAAGACGATCTTAACTAGTGGCATCCAGTCTAGCCATAACGAGCATATTTACTCCCAATCTCATTCAGATGCTTCATCGATCCGAGTTTATTCTTGTAATATTCGAAGCCTATTCACGCCTCCGCTTTCCTTTTAAGTTTTTTGTTATTTTTGTCTCAAAAGTGATTTTCCCGTGCTAACAAGCACTCTGGTATCGAGGCTGAACAAAAGCTAGCCCATCAATAAGTTCTCACCTGGGCATGTATTGTGGCATCTAGGTCAGCGGGTCGCCTGTTTGCGGTACGGCACCTTTCGATGCTATTTTGATAGCGGGAACTTTGGTTATCTTTGTGCGCTGTCATGTAAATCTAGGCAGTATCTTATTTGATTGAGATTTACATTTTCTCCTAATATTTAGTAGGTAGGTCTCCTAATATTTAAAGGGATATTTTTAAGTGTACATCAAAAAAATACTGCAATGTACATCAAAATAACTGATTGCACACCAAAGGTTTGGTTAGCAATTCAGTATTTTTTTGATGCACGATCAGTAATTTTTGATGTGCCGTTAAATACAACCCATATTTAAATGGTGACTAGGTTAAGACTAACTTACTAGCCATCGATATAATATGAGCTTTACAAAGCAAGTGGCGTGTGTATGTGACCCGTAAATATTATTATTAGCTGTAAGTTTAGAATTAAAATTTATTGTATTAATTTCTTAAGAGCTGTGGATTTTGTGTCAAATAAAATAAAAATAAAATAATAAAATAAAATAACGCGAAAATGTGAATAGCTTAATGTTATTACATTTGCGCAACTTTTGTTGTTGTGTCATTATTGCACGTTTATTTTCCTTTTGTATTAACATTGCTTCATCACTACATATTTTATCGTTGAACACTATTTTATTGTTAACAATAGCATAATATGCAGACTTCATAAAATCTGTGAAATGAGATATTTTGCGAGTCGAATGGACATAATTATGACTATTATGAGAGTAATTTTGTACCATTCTTCTTTGCTAGGATATGCAGGTATAATATAAGCTTCTTTTACAAAACTAATTAAATTTTTTACACACCCACTTGTTTACCAAAACAAAACCAAAAACAAGAATAACAACGTTCTTGCAATTTCAGTTTATAAAGAGTCCAATAATACTCGTGGTAGTATCACAAGTCTTGATTTAAGAAATATGATGGTCGTATGTTTTCTCCGTTATTACTTTTAAATTTCCAGAGTCGAGAACTCTGGACCTTTCTTCTCGGTCGCTGGAAATTGCTGCTGTAACAGATCAACCTCATTGGAACAAATGATTCAATCGTTATAATTTAATTGTACTTGATTACGATGTGATAATAGACGAAACAAAAAGATAGGGCACGGAGACTAGTTAAGATTGTTGCGATTACCTTTGAGTTGTCCATATTCCTTGTAGATATCCTTGGGAAATTGGTAGTACACCCTAATGCCTTCGAATCATTGGGTTTCACTTCAAACAAATTTATTTTCAAAGAAAGTTGTTGTTGTAAATAAAATAGAATACCTTTCAAAGTGTCACATTGACATTTGACATTACTTTTTATAATTTTGGGGCATCGTATGAAGCAAAGACTAACAATCGATGATGCCATAGATAAAATAATAGTGTTACCAAGATCACTTGTAAATAAATTAAATTTATTCATAAAAAAGGCCTGAATAATTTAGTAAATAATGTATTTGATAAAATAAACACTTAAGAAGTATAGGCGGGGAGGATCCATAGACAATTATAGAGTAATTTTGTTATTGGTATCTCTCGACTTAGCACAAAAAAATCTAAAATTAGTGTACATACATGTCATTGGTTATAAATATGAAAATACATTACCTATGATGTCGAATAGACTGAGAACTAACAATAATAATAATAACCGGTTTACCTCAAGTAACACAAATTTAAGAAACTAATGACCATAATAATAAAAATATTACAGTCTAACATACATACAGATAGATAAATAAACTGAGACAAAGGGCCTATTTTGTTTACAAACAAGTAAAAAATGGTTTTATTTTTCATCACGGATATTTTCATTTACTAAGAAAATAAAGTAGATTCTTAAATCTTTTATAAATAGATAAATAGTTCCAATGTTTATCATTAGACTGCCTACTAGTGTTGCCGTAAAATTAATTGTGCATCGATTATTAATCGATGATGCAAATGGAGCTCAAATAATGACAATCGTTATGATAATCGAGAGTGTAAACGACGTCTATGTAATCGATGATATCGATTCCTACTTTATCCAATATAATTTATTATAATCGAATTAATCGATAGTATTGTCAATCTAAAATAAATTAGCACATACCATTGGTAGGATTCGGTCATTTTGCCTATGGATAAGAATTTTCTTATCCTTTGATCTTTACTTTAGTGGAGATAAATGCGGTTGTCTCACTTTTCTATTTATTAAGATAAAACGCCCCATAATGACGAGCAAATCGATCGAATATAGTATTCTCTAATACACTATAGGTAGGTGTAAGTACTTATCAATAGAATTGTCTTATATCCATAAGATTTCAGGATATAGGAAGGAATATGAAAGAACCTTGAAATTGTAAACTCTCCACGATTTTCATAAATCTCTATCACAACCTTATAGAACTTGAGTTACTACTATGTCAAATAACAACGTAGGTTATAGACGAGTATTTATTGGCCTAACAATAAAAAAAAATCAGAGTAGGTAGGAGCATTCGTTACAATTTGGTACCGTAGTGACCAGGATTGTCATATTCTGGTTTTTGAAGAAAAAAAAAAAAAACAGTGACTGAAACAATGTTTTGGTCACAATTTGTTGATCGTGTAAATGGAATAAGGTTGAAATGTGATGAGATTAAGAATTTGGGGGTGAAAAAAATAGGTATTTTAGGTAAAGTCGACAACGCTTTGAATTTTTGATAATGCGTTTAGTGGCAGCAGCTTGTGGGCGTGGACACTTTTTATGGTGCCCCGCTGGCCTTTTAAAAATGGCAGTAGGGATGGCGATTCTTTCCGAAAAAAAAAATCGATTTTTTTGAATCGATTCGAATCGTGACCTAATGAATCGATCCACAAAGAATCGAGACCGAATTATCCGAAACCGATATTTACCTCAAATTGAGGTATTGTCTTAACATGGAAAGCACTTTTGTATAAAAAAAAAATTTTTGGGGGTTTTGAATTTGACAAATTAAATTTTTTATAACAGAAATAAAGATGGCCTCATATTTTTCTTCAATTTTCAAAAGATTTTTATCATACGAATTCACAAATGACGGAGAAATCCTTCTTGAAGTCGGTTGTACTTTTTTGGTTTATACCAAAACCTAAAAAAAAATCGAATGTCAATTTTCAAGGGTGAAATATCGATTCACTGAATAGATTCAGTATTACATATCGATTTAAAAAAAAAATCGATCTTTTTGGCTCAAAAAAAAAATCGATTCTTCGATTAATCGATCTCAGATCGCCATCCCTAAATGGCAGAAGGGTCGGATTCCGGGGAGGACTAACTTTCACGTATTCATTGAGAGAGGGTGTGCGCGTGCGCTAATTCAGTATTTGCAAGTGAAGAATGATTGACGTTTTGATCCATAGTAGATGTTGATAA
This sequence comes from Mecyna flavalis, assembly GCA_949319885.1. Lineage (NCBI taxonomy): Eukaryota > Metazoa > Arthropoda > Insecta > Lepidoptera > Crambidae > Mecyna > Mecyna flavalis. Next base: position 18,461,962 of record OX439434.1, on the reverse strand, counting down.
TGTTGGTTTAATTTTAACTGTGTAGTGTAAACAGGGAGAATTCTTTAAAGAAAGTAGGTAAAGGCAGCTCTATCGAAAGGTAAAGCTACCAATGTGTCCATTGTCTATGGTGACAAAGATCATAATTCAAGGTCAGTGATTTATAGCGTTTTTTTTTTTTTTCCATGTTGAAACAGCATAAATTAGTGATAATAGGACACACACAACGGATTGTGTAGACGTGCGTGTGTGGGTTGAATATTACTGTTGATTTCGTTATGTAAATACGGCCGCTATTTTAAGATTTTGCCATATTTCGATCCCACGAATTAGCTTGGATATAGAGAGGCAATTACCTATAACAAGTGTTGAAAAAAAAAAAAAAAAAACGCCGTGATGTATTGCATTTCATGCGGTTCGTAGGAATGTCTCGAAGTCTTTAGTTTTTTTAGTAGGTGTAAAAACATATCAACTACTTGACGTTCTTACAATGTCAAATTTTAAAATGAACGACTTTTTAAGGATCAATCCACTCAATGTGTCGCCGGACCGATAAGAAAACTAGACGGGCAAATTTGAGAGTTGTTATTTACGATGATGCGATAATGTATGTGGCGATCTTTTTTCTTTAAATCAATTGTAAGGGGTGCGTCTTAGGTTAGTTAGTATGATTTAGGTTCCCAACCGACGCGCGCGACGGGAACTAAGTAGTTGTGACAATGATGTGTAATCTCATTGAGTTGTGATGTGTTGTGAAACAGAAGTCTGCTCTTCATCATGACTAAACAACATCATAGGAGATTCACCTCGGGCGTATAAAGGTCAGTGTCTTATTGTTTAATGCTGAGATGACATAAAATAATTATGTGTATCTACTCTGATACCTTTCTTGAAATTATTTAACTGATTCGGGTGCTTTAGTATGTTAGTATGTACTTTCAATTGTACCGGTTGCGTTTAATTTCGGCTGTTAATACAGTTCAGAATCATAATAAATTAATTTTGTTTTATGTCATCTGTGGTTGGATTTGAATGTGCACTATTGTGTTTTTTTTTTTTTTTTTTTTTTTTTTCTCTCTTAATCGACTTTTATCAATCGGGAAAATAATCGTTGTTTCGAGATTGCGAATGATAGATTACGGATCATTAGGTTAGGCTTGAAAGTTGATTGATAAGTAATTAATGTTTTCTGATTGTTAGAAACCGGCATAAAGTATGATAACGATTTATGCAATGATTAAATTACGTGACCAAGGAATAAGTATTATTATAGGGTTTTAGTGGATTTAAATAAAAAAAAAATTATCTTAAGAAAAACTTTGTTGTGGTTTAACAAAGGGAGTGGGAATAGAAAGTTGTTCGTAAACAAAGTAAAAGAGTAGTAATTAATACAGTTAGGGAACCATATATTGATCATCACCTCATGTAAGCATTGGGTAACTAAACTACCGACACAACGTAGTTATAGTAAGGAATCAATGAATAAATTATAGAAAAATATTTTGTAGGTTAAGGATTTCAGGTTATAACTTATAGATTTAGACTAGGTCAGAACGATTTCCTGGTATGAATGTAAATTGGATGAGGGATTGATTGACTGATAACCTATAAGCTGAGTATATTATTAGTCAAAGCTTTAGGAAAAAATCGGTCGTCTATGAGTTGACCCCACGTGTTATTTTGTAGGTAGGACCGTTAGGTAGTGGTTTTTTTGCGCTAAATGAGAAAGGGGCTGTTCGAATTCAGTCTTTTGTTTTTCAAAGGACGACTCTGGTGTTGAATTGCGGAACACGTGTAGGGTTGTCAACTATGTTTTTTTTTTTTAACAGTATAATACGGTTTTCACTAAATTATACTTTTACTGTTGAACAAAAATAAAATTTACCAAAATACTGTTTTCAGTATCAAAATGCTAGTAACACATTGTGTGTTATTAGACGCTCACATAAGTTTTATTTAGTCAAAACGCTCTCACTGCTCAGTGTAGCGCAACCACAAACAAATAATTTTGAGTTTCTAAACGAATCTGTCATTGTCGAATATTCGAGTTTTTCAGTACATAATGAATGCTAAGTGGCGGGAGGATAAATAAATATATCTGGATATTATTTACACAGCGCCACCTAGCCCCAAACCAAGCATTAGTTTGTGCTATGAGTGCTAAACAATAGATAAACATTACTTACATACGTTTTTTTTAATAAATACATATTAATTATTAAACATAAAAACTAGAAACACCCAAACTTATACAAGCAGACATGTTCATGCACACAAATGTTTGTACTGGGCGGGAATCGAACCCGAGATCTCTGGTGTAATAGTCGACTTCTCAACCATTACGCCAAAGGGCTCGTCGATAGAAGTACGTAATTTCTTGTAAAACAAAAAGTTGGCAACCCTATGCGCAGGAGATCCATAACGCTTTCCTGCAGACCAGATGTTGTATTATTATCTTAAGTACCCAAGCTTTCTATGAAGGTAAATATTTTAGAGTTATGGGAAAATGAACGGTATGGTTAAATAACAAAATTAACAGAAATGGCAAAGCTACCTACACCTATAAAATATATACCATTGTGTTTTATTATCACTATGGCCGTCCCGCACAAATATTTCTAGGAAACTAGGATCCTTCCCTTTTGTAACTTTAATAACTTAATCTATTTGTTAAATTATTAATTGATTTTATAAAGTAGAGTGGAAGGTGATTGCTGTGTGAAAATTTAGATGTTTGCGTGCACATTGATTGAGTTAAGTGATATTTTTTAACTTAGGAAAGTTCTAATTTACATAGTTTATCTATGAATATAGTATATTATATACTTAGATCTTGAAATAAAACCATTTTAAAGTAATGTACAGAGATTGCATTCCATAAGTAAAACAACCATAAATTTTAAAAATCATATTTAATATGTAAAACTACTTAAACATACAAGATGAAGCCTAATAAATTGATGTACTTAACTAATAAAATATGTTACAAAATTTAGATAGATATTATACCTTTTATAAAATTTATAGCTAAAAATAAATAAGGAATTAATCATTAGAAATAAGTTAAGTACATTAATGAATAAATATGTTAAAGAAATGAAAAACCTTAACAATAATGGGTTAATTTATTAATTATTAGAGATTCCAACGACATACGTTTCATATACACTTAAATTCGAAATATCATGATTTTAATTAATTGCGGAAGTAGAAGTGAAGGTGAACTCTGAAGTATTTTCACAGACGTGTCATTTTTTTTTGCGAAATAAGACCACCACAGTTGAAGTGTTAAACGGATTGCATTTCCTTATTATGGTTGTAGTATCCCTTTAGTAAATAATTGTTTATCCTTCAGTCAAGGACAGGTAGAATGTTTGAATCGAATGGTCATTAGGGTACCGAACCTGAAATCATTACAAGAAATTTGTTTATGTTACTGCGCTGCCCTCTATGAACAGTCGGCCGAACTCGACCATCAATTTGACACACACATTGACAGGGAAATCCATGTAGTTTGGTAGTTCAACCGCAAAACTCTAGATGGCGCTAACGCGACATTTAAAACGTAGTTTGGTAGTTCAACCGCGACCCTTTAGATGGCGCTTATGAACAAATAGCATTCTATTACTACTACTATCCTATAATATTAAACAAATGCTATCCAATTTGCATAATAAGGTTGTATGTAAAGTCAATGCGTGGAATTTGAATAATCATGTTTAATGCAATTCGGAAGGAATTTACTCATATCTAAACTTTTTCTTGGGCTTGTATACCTACTCCTTACAAGAAATACTAATAATTGAGGTATGTGTTTGATGGTTGTCAAAATATTAGACTGTGAAATTGGAACGAGCGATGTAAAAAGATTGAACTTCCAAGGAAGTTTTCTCTTGCATAACTCGTTTTAATAAAATTAAATTACTACTATCACTGAAGCTTGTGCTTTCATAGTAAAAATATAGTATACAGACCTGAGAACCGCTCCGTTTATTCCGAAAAGCGAATTGTATTAAAGGCTATTATAGTTGAATTTAGTCCTAAATTCGACATAGATTACTTAGAACTTGATCAATTATGTGATTTGGATAGTGAAAAGTAACATCTGGTAGTCGTTAATTTCCTGTAAAGAAATATGTTTTCGAGTCAATAGATAAATTATTTAACAATTAAATGGGAGGACAGGGGGCGGCCCGGAGAATAGAAATGACCGAGCGGCATTCATCTCCGGTGGGGAGTGAAGGGTGGCCGTTTACCCAGTTAGGTAGGGAAATTCTTAAGACAATGAAATGCGCAGTGAAAAATGATTGATTTAAATGTAAGGAAAATTACTGTTCTTCAGGAATCACAGCAATTTTGGGGGTGAATTGTAACAGATCAACCTCATTGGAACAAATGATTCAATCGTTATAATTTAATTGTACTTGATTACGATGTGATAATAGACGAAACAAAAAGATAGGGCACGGAGACTAGTTAAGATTGTTGCGATTACCTTTGAGTTGTCCATATTCCTTGTAGATATCCTTGGGAAATTGGTAGTACACCCTAATGCCTTCGAATCATTGGGTTTCACTTCAAACAAATTTATTTTCAAAGAAAGTTGTTGTTGTAAATAAAATAGAATACCTTTCAAAGTGTCACATTGACATTTGACATTACTTTTTATAATTTTGGGGCATCGTATGAAGCAAAGACTAACAATCGATGATGCCATAGATAAAATAATAGTGTTACCAAGATCACTTGTAAATAAATTAAATTTATTCATAAAAAAGGCCTGAATAATTTAGTAAATAATGTATTTGATAAAATAAACACTTAAGAAGTATAGGCGGGGAGGATCCATAGACAATTATAGAGTAATTTTGTTATTGGTATCTCTCGACTTAGCACAAAAAAATCTAAAATTAGTGTACATACATGTCATTGGTTATAAATATGAAAATACATTACCTATGATGTCGAATAGACTGAGAACTAACAATAATAATAATAACCGGTTTACCTCAAGTAACACAAATTTAAGAAACTAATGACCATAATAATAAAAATATTACAGTCTAACATACATACAGATAGATAAATAAACTGAGACAAAGGGCCTATTTTGTTTACAAACAAGTAAAAAATGGTTTTATTTTTCATCACGGATATTTTCATTTACTAAGAAAATAAAGTAGATTCTTAAATCTTTTATAAATAGATAAATAGTTCCAATGTTTATCATTAGACTGCCTACTAGTGTTGCCGTAAAATTAATTGTGCATCGATTATTAATCGATGATGCAAATGGAGCTCAAATAATGACAATCGTTATGATAATCGAGAGTGTAAACGACGTCTATGTAATCGATGATATCGATTCCTACTTTATCCAATATAATTTATTATAATCGAATTAATCGATAGTATTGTCAATCTAAAATAAATTAGCACATACCATTGGTAGGATTCGGTCATTTTGCCTATGGATAAGAATTTTCTTATCCTTTGATCTTTACTTTAGTGGAGATAAATGCGGTTGTCTCACTTTTCTATTTATTAAGATAAAACGCCCCATAATGACGAGCAAATCGATCGAATATAGTATTCTCTAATACACTATAGGTAGGTGTAAGTACTTATCAATAGAATTGTCTTATATCCATAAGATTTCAGGATATAGGAAGGAATATGAAAGAACCTTGAAATTGTAAACTCTCCACGATTTTCATAAATCTCTATCACAACCTTATAGAACTTGAGTTACTACTATGTCAAATAACAACGTAGGTTATAGACGAGTATTTATTGGCCTAACAATAAAAAAAAATCAGAGTAGGTAGGAGCATTCGTTACACTGCGGTGATTTGTTTCATTACTCTTTTACGTGATTTTGGTTAGTCGTATTAAAGTTATATTTAAAAATTTACACGAGGCAATGCTCCCTCAATTTTCTCAGGTCTAGTCTAGATTGCGGTCTAACCGAGTTACCGACGAAGTACATCTAAAGTTTAAACATTATTTTACAAATTTTGGAATTTGTATTTTGAGTAATTAAATTGTTTGTAAGTTGTAAACTTATAATAATATGAATCATTATAATCAGCCAAAAGACGCCCATTGTGAGAGATAGGACCCTTGTGAAAATATCTTGAAATTAAGGCTTAATCTGCTTCCTGGACTTTTTGACCCTTATCCAACCAAGTTAACAAGTTCGAGTTTTTAACCGACTTCAAAAAAGGAGGAGGTTCTATGTTCGACTGTATGTATTTTTTTTTTTTTTTTTTTTTTTTTTTTTTTATGTATGTCCGTCGATTTCTCCGTCAATTGTGGACCGATTTAAATAATTCTTTTTTTATTTGAAAGTGCATAGTTCCGAGGTGGTCCCATTGTCACCATGTCAGGATCCGATGATGGGATCCCGGAAAAATCAAGGGCAAACCTCAAATTTTATAGGCGCACACTACGCGTTACTGGTTTTTTCTGAAGCCATTTAAGTTTTTGCGTCCTATAGACATCACTTTATGTTGATGAGCTGATGATGGAAGGTACAACTCCTTAACGGTTAGGAGTTAGGGGATAATTCTTTCAGTATTGTAAGAATATGTGGACCGTTATTTGTATTTCATGTACTTTTGCAGCTAAGCTGATGATGGAAGGTACAACTCCTTAACGGTTAGGAGTTAGGGGATAATTATTTCAGTGCTGTAGAAATATGTGGACCGTTAGTTGTATTTCATGTACTTTTGCAGCTAAGCTGATGATGGAAGGTACAACTCCTTAACGGTTAGGAGTTAGGGGATAATTATTTCAGTGTTGTAGGAATATGTGGACCGTTAGTTGTATTTCATGTACTTTTGGAGCTAAGCTGATGATGGAAGGTACAAGTATGATGATGGAAGCTAAAGGGTACGACTTCTTAATTCTTATGTCCCTCTTGCGGGCTGCATCTTTAGTTGGTCTACTGAATGGTGCTGAACACTTAATGAATACCTAATATTGTCAAATAATACAATTCTACTATTTTACTCGTATTTTCGTTATCAATATTATGAGAGAGTTTTACTCACTCCTACGCATTATTCACACTAAAAATAGAAAAATAAACAAACTTTTTAAAAAAAAAATTAAACCGACTTAAAAAAAAAAAACAAAAAAAAAACTACCTAAAAACACTGAAAAGCAAAAAATAATTTTAATAAGACATTCATCAAATGCGCTTATTGTCTAAGCCTATTAATAACATTAAATTGTATTTACGTGCTAGGTAGGTACCTACTAATCTGTTTGAAGTCGGTGCCAAGCCAAAGGTAATGAAAAATGATACATACCTAATAATTTATGTATTATACAGGGTTACAAATAATCCGCGGACGTAGGTACGTAGTCTGGGTACCTACTATTTGGCTTGGCACCGACTTCAAACAGATTAGTAGGTACCTACCTAGCACGTAAATACAATTTAATGTTATTAATAGGCTTAGACAATAAGCGCATTTGATGAATGTCTTATTAAAATTATTTTTTGCTTTTCAGTGTTTTTAGGTAGTTTTTTTTTTTTCGCCAAATAAAGTGTAAAAAGTACGTCATATGGAGGCTTTTCCCTGCAACGTGAGATTAATAGGCTGATAATTTTATGCGGGAACATCCAACGCCCGTTCCAAATGACATCGCAGAGGAGTCCTTTGGGAGGAGGTAATTGCATGTAATTCTGAAATTAAGCGCGCTTGTTTCGTTGCGTGCGGTTTCGGGGGACATGTATGAAAAGACCTCGTTTGCTTTATTGCGAATATATTTCACGTATACTTATGTTTATGTAACAGATTTTATGGCCCAAAAGGAAAGAATGGTTTGGTCAACGATAAATGTAGCTGCACATATTTAGTTGTGATTAAAACTCACCATGATGACAATAAGGAATTTTGGCAATATGAAATGCTGATTTTTCTGCCATGACTGAAGTAATTTTTACAGTTTTAAACTTGTATCTCTTGAATTTCATTATAAACGTAAATGATTCGTTATCTATTGAATTAAAATGATGTCTATATTTTTGATGAATCAGCCATGGCAACAGTGGTACCACACCACTTGTATATGGCCTTATTACTGCACTGGCCAAACCCCGGTTGGTCGTCCCATATCTGATCTGAAAGTAATTTTTATTTCAGTATTTATGATTTAGTCATGGATTTCTTTTTCTCTAGCTTAATATTTAAATTGGATATTTTTCGGCATTACGATGCAGAATTGCCACGCAGGAGTTCTTTACTCCGGCGTTTAGAATATTACAACACAGTGATGTTCATATTCACTTGAAATGTCTGGTCACGGGGGACTTTCAAGTACTTGCGATGTTATAAATTGAGCTGTTTGTACAAGAACGTATCTTTGTCTGTGCTTCTGTTGTTGAAATTATTTCGTTGTTTTGTTTTTGTGTGACTTTATTGTCTTTCTGTTTGGCTGTACCAGTTTTCTCTGTAACACGAATGTCTCTTAATTGAATTTATACGCTGTTTTCTTTTTTAATGTACAGTAAAATTATTTCAAAATGGTTCCTAAATTCCGGTAGCAAACTACGCAAATATCTCTTTAAGTGTGTTGTACTCGTACCGTAGAAACCTGTCACTTAGTAACTTAAACGAGGCGACGAAATAATAGCTTTATTTGCTTTCAGACTCCGGAACAGACTAACAAGAAAATGGATATACCTATATGCTTACAATTCGTTCTTTCCTTCCTACCCAGTTCGACCCTCTGGCGAACTGGGTAGGACTATACAGATATAATTTAGTATAATTATTACATATCTAGCGGTTGAATGTTTTCTGTGTGATCGCGCATCCAACCCGGATCGCGGCGGAAGGCGCGAGGGCGCGTGAATAATTCCCCTTGCTCAGGCATTCAGCGACGCAGAAGCGTGAAATCTTCCGAACGCAGCGATGTGTCAGGCCTCTGAGTTACCGCAATTTTATAAAAGATGACGATCAAAAGCCAGAAGGGTTCATTGTTCTGCGGTCAACACAATATTTTCAATGGATTTTATACAGGAGGATAAATACGTTAGTGAACATAGAAATGGGACTACAAGAAACAGTTCTCCCTTGTGGTCCCATTAATGGAACAAAATCCTGGGATCACGAGAAAATAGCGAAATATGTATAGCCATTGAGGGACGCTTCACCTGGAAACGTCCCTCAATGTGCTGCCAGACTGTAGACTCATCTGATTTGCGAGCCTCTGATTTCAAGTGTACTCAGGCCCTGATTATGAGTTCTGACCGCCCTAGGCTAAATATGAGGACGCGCCCCCTCCTCCAGGTGTGTTACGGACGGGTCTAAAAGTAGGAACTGAGTAGAGTAGTAGTATTCGGAAATTCATACAAGACGTTGTGGTACTTTGTTAAATAGCTTAATGCTCAGTCCAACAAATGACTTTCCTGTTTTATGAAGCCTGATATTAGGAACGGCAAGTCTGTGCTTATTCCTTGTGTTAAATTTGTGACAGTCGGATTTTTCAGAAAATTATTGTAATTTTTCCGAACATACATTTAACAATCAAAAATGTATTGTGAAGGAACGGTTAAAATGTTAATTTGTGTAAATAGATCTCTGAGCGAATCACAAGGTCTAAGGTTGTAGATTGCACGAATAGCTCTTTTCTGTAATATAAATATAGACTCGATGTCAGCAGCATAGCCCCACAACAGTAGACCAATTATGACATGACACTATGAAAATAACTAAAATAAACCAATCTTGCCGTTTCAATATCAGTGATAGGTATATCTTATTCTTCTTACTGCATAAGCAGCCGAGCTAAGTCTTGCTGCTAATGCAGCAATATGAGGACCCCATTTAAGTTTGGAATCAATATTAATTCCTAAAAATAAAGTATCATTAACTATTTCTAATTGCTCATCATTCATAGTAATGAAGTATCCATCTGTTTTACATTAGGCATCATAAATTTAACACATTTCCTTTCTTTGCATTTAGTAATAAATTGTTTGTGTTAACCCATTGTGACACTCGCAAAAGAGCCCTGTTCACCTTGTCAAATGTTTTTTCATTTCTATCTGTTTTAAATATCAAAGAAGTATCATCAGCAAACAGAACTATCTCACAGAGGTCCCCGGTGTAGTATGGTAGATCGTTTACATAAATCAAAAATAGCAAAAGGCCCAGTATAGAGCCTTGTGGCACGCCCATTCTCAGTTTAGCACCACACGAATTAATATTGTTGATATTGACTCTTTGTATCCTGTGTGTGAGATACGATTCAATTAGTTTCATGGCAGCGTTGGAGACACCGTTATCTTTTAATTTATTAAGTAATATTGTATGGTCAACACAATCAAATGCCTTTGATAGATCACAGAAATACCTATTGCGTTCTGTTTACCTTCCCAAGCATCAAGGATATGTTTAATAAGTTCAATTGACGAGCCATTTGGTGTAATGGTCGAGAAGTCGACTGTTACACCAGAGGTCGCGGGTTCGATCCCCGCACGGTACAAACATTTGTGTGCATGAACATGTCTGTTTGTATCGGTCTGGGTGTTTCTATGTATAATATGTATGTATTTACAAAAAAAAAAAAAGTATATAAGTAATGTTTATCCGTTGTCTAGCACCCATAGCACAAGCTCATGCTTAGTTTGGGGCTAGATGGCGCTGTGTGAATAATGTCCAGAAATATTTATTATTTATTATTAAAAATTCCCGCATCGGTTGTACTTTTGTTCTTAGTAAAACCATATTGCTTTTTATGAAGTAAATTATTGATGTTGAAATGTTCAAGTAATTGATTAAACATATTTTTTTCAAAAATTTTACTTAAAGATGGTAAAATAGAAATTGGCCTGAAGTTGGATGGGTCACTTTTATTGCCCGATTTAAATAAAGGTATTATTTTACTGTACTTCATCAAATTGGGAAATTGACTTTCATCAATGCATTTGTTAAAAATGTATGCTAAATGGGGTGAAATAACATCAATTTCTGTTTTCATTATATCAGTAGAGATGCCCCATAAGTCTTCGGTTTTTTTCATGTTCAGTTCTTTGAACGTTTTCAAAATTGTGTTTGGGTTTATATAATTAAATTTAAACGGAATCTGACATTCAGCTACACTCGAAGCTAATAAAATTTGAGCTTGGTGTGAGCTAGAATTTAATTGACTAGTTGTTATGATAGGTATATTTGAGAAAAAAGTTTCAAAGGCATTAGCGACTTCTATATCAGATTTAAGAATTTCATTGTTAACTTTTAAGGAATAGTCGCTTTCGTATGGCTTTAATTTACATGTCTCTTTATTAATTATATTCCAATTAGCTTTGACTTTGTTACTTAACTTATTTATTTTGTTACGCAAGTAAATAGATTTTGCTTTATAACATACTTTCTTAAAAATCTTGGAATAGTTTTTAACATATTCTATGACCTTTGGATCTTTAGAACATGCTTTTAAACCATACAGTTCATATAATCTATGTCTACTCTTATAAATACCTGTAGTTGCCCAGTCATTGAATGAAGCTTTAGAATTATTCGTTTTTATTGTCTTTTTAGTAAATATTTTGAAGCGAATTGAGAAGAAGATGCAATTGAATCAAATGATCCAAATGGATCAGTAAATCATTTAAAAGATTTGAATAACTGAGTCGTTTCAGTGAAGAGTTACACACGACACGACTACTTATATTGTAGTGTGCGGTGCGAGTTTTGTTGAATTCGCCTCACCTCACGGCCTCACAGAAACGCGCGTTTACGTAAAGATTGAAGATTATTTTGTATGGGAATTTCAAAATTCAATGTTAAAATCAGGGACTCTCAAGCACACATTTAGTTTTAATGTTTGGTCTAGTTGAAATAAATAGGGTAGATGTAGATGCAATGATGCTAGATTAGTGCATACGAAGACACGATTTCAGCGCCCCCCTCGATCCTCGCGCCCTAGGCTGTAGCCTAATTAGCCTATTGGGTAAATCAGGCCCTGAGTGTACTCATTTCAAATACTCATTCCAAAGAGATATAAATGTAAAAGCTTTCACATTGTCTAAGAAAATACCTTAGTATATACTAAATGGTAAGGGCATCGACATACCATCAATCGGAGTGGAAAGAGACGGAACTCAAAGAGCATGTTTGCCGTCACTGAGAGGAAAGTCGCATTTGAACAGCGCTGTGATCGGGACTAAGCAAACATCCGGACCGGGAACCTAGTCTGCTAGTGTTGACTCCTGGCCCGGTTTGCGGGACGTCCCGTGTTTATTTATTGACGCGTTCACAGTTGGCTTTGACCACATTTTAAAACTTGTTTTAATTCTCTAAAGTTTATCGCTTTTGCATTTGTGGTTACCAAAGTCACACGATCGAAAAAACGAAACTTTCTGCTATATCTTTTTTCGTTGGCTTGTCTAGGAAATTCAAATTATAATGCTATACTTTCGAGGTGTGGTATGTTTTCACATTTCTTGATTTTGGGGCCCGAATTGAGCGATGCTCGGTCTGAGTTTTGTTGTGCTATAATTCCCTTAACCCTTAAAAAACTTCTGATAACTTTAGTAGGTATGTATTTTACGAATACTAATTTTTAAGATTAATTATTAATAATTGTTATAAATTACCTACTGTAATCTTGGTTATTGAAAGGGGAAAGCTACGAGTATCGGGTTTCTGCTCCTGAAATACAGGGTTGTCGTACATGACGGTCCAGTCCTATGTCTCTTTTGGATAGCCCAAGTCATTTAAAAGTGTGAAAATACACATTTAGTTTTTTAGTTTTCTTGCAAGAAGACGGCTTTTTAACTTTATTAAATTTGATTTTGAGCTTGGTTTATTGAAAGGTTTTCCACGATTTGTGTGAACATGTGGTGGCAGCAATGGTTTGGAGGCAGAGGTCATTAATCATTACCGCTGATTGAGCCGCCGTAATGACAGCCGCCTACGCCCGGCAACTGCCAACGACATTCAGGGGGTTTCATAAGCCAATTTCCTGGAAAAAACTTAGTTCTTATGTAATAGTGTGGTGGTGTAATATTATACTACTCTGATTTTTCCAAACATCGCCATCTATGGCTTATGGAAGCAAACAAAAATCAAAGCTCGTTTATGAAATTGAGTAAAGTCTAAAAAAATATAATTTGTTATTTTGTAATATAATTTGTTAGTCTGTCAGAACAAACTAATTTATTAGTATAGATTAGATACTCAATATTCGCCTAATAAATAGCGGTTTCACAGCGGACTGGGAGATATAGTCGTAAGACAATACATACAAGGCTCTCAGAGATACGGAACAAACTAGTCGTAGCGATGTTCTTTGTTCTAGCGACAAAGGGCTGGAGTTCACATTTGTGTTCCTGTGCAAACAAGACGGGCCACCCGGCCACAATAAAATGTATTTCAGTGATGGGATTCCCTTAGAGTTTAAATAATTAGTAATTGTAAAACTTGAGTTGCCAGAAAGGAACAGAGCCTACCGGATGGATATTTTGAAACTGAAGAAGATACATTTGAGTAGATGTTTTTGAGGATTCCCGGTCTGCCTGTCTGCCAGCAAAGTATGTAAGGATGAATGTTTTTACTCCTTAACTAAAAAATTGAAAGATAGATTAAACTGACATTCAAATGGCATCAGAATACATAGTTTACAATTTATAAAGATTTATTAATTTATTACCAAATATTAGGTGTGTGAAGTCGCTAGCGGGAGCTACTAATATTATCACTTAGGGCATTTTTAAACCGTATCTGATCTCAGAAAGTCTGCATGTCCGGGGACCACCTCAACAGTGATAATATGGGAAATAATATTTAAGAGTTAAACAACACTGTTCTAGCAATAACTAGCAAGTTTCTGCTCCGTGTCGCTGAGGCTCGTACTTTGCAGATCACGAGTTGGACTTAGTTGCAAACTTAAGATAAACAAATGGGTAAGATAAACACAGTGAGGCAGGTGCGCGCGGAGTTTGTGGGACTAATGCCGGCTGTACAAACTGTTTGCTTGGAAAACAGAATATTATTTGAAATCCCAAAATAATTTGTACAAAATACAAATTTTATAAAAGGTTTAAAAGAAAAAATGTATGTAGAATGAAAATTTCTTCTGCTGTGTATGTGGAAAACAATGGTATTTCCCAAATATAGGTGTACCATTTTATAATTTTTAAAAATGATTTTTCAATAAACCTTTGGTTAATAATACTTGCCGACAATTTAATTTAAAAAAATATAGGTAAACTTACTAGAAATAAGTAAAAATATTATAAATAATTTATTTTACAAATCATTCTAGTTATTTACCAGGTTAGAATATTAATATACCTTAATCTACTCCATATCGTGTACCAAAATAATGAGCAAACACATGTATTTGTACTTTTCTTGAATATGAATTAAAGTGTCATTAAGAACTTTTATTCTTCAGTGTCGCTATGTTAAAAATGTAGTGCGCTTCTTAAGAATCAAATTCTCGCAATGGTAGAGTGATATAACTTAGCGAGAAAACAAACCACTGATGTCGCACTCTTGCAAGTTTCGACGCAGATAGATCGTGTAGCCTGGACGACACCCGCGGTGATCTGTTTAATCAAGCTTTGTGGACCTGTTTGTGCAATTTATTCGTAAAGTTGAGTGGGAATTTTCAGGTTTGTTTCTAATACGATTTGATTTGGATATACCGAAGAGTTGTTTAACTTAGGTCTCATAACATAAGCTGGCTCCAAATCATGCTATAATAAGTCCTTTGAAATTTTAGTGTACATAAAACACAAAAAAGTTTAAAATAGTATTTTCAGACGTGTTTAAACAAGCAAGATAGAGATCCAAGCAGTCGAGCTAGGGAGCCGTTACTTACCCTAGTTTGGTCACTCCGTATGCAAATTGACCTGCTGTTACGTTCTCCGTATACTGTGAAAAACCCGAGAGAAACTAATTCAAGTACACGAGTTAGTTATAGCTGGCAGTTTAAAAGAACAAGTGCGTTTTAAATGAACTGACCGTCTAACTTCTGGCCGAGGAAAAATACGGCCATAGTCAGTTGTGTGTTTTTTTTGCAAAAGCCTTATTTTGGCGAAATGTGCAAGATAAACTTGGGGAATGTACAGATAATGTGTTAGTTATGCAATGGCTAGCCGCACGTTAACGTGATAGCTGCTTCCGAACAAGCGGTACAAAAATACGAATACCTATATTGAATTGCAGTCGGATATTTTCAGCTATTGTCAGGAGTCTAACACCCTGTTGCAGAAAGCTCCATTAAAGTTAATGCTTCATTAAATCTAATGCTGTCACTTTTCGTTGTCATGAAATAAAAAGTGACAGCAATAGCTTTAATGACACATTAACTTTAATGGACGTTTCTGCAACTGCACTCAGTTGCAGAAACGTCCAGAGAAACGTAAGAGTTGTATGGTGTTCACTTCATCATGATCATCTTCCTGCCCTTATTAAGTCTGGATCGGCGCAAAATTTTAACACCTCCATGCCTTGGACAGCAGGCAAAGCCTGATTTTTGGTTCTGCATCTGATATTCTTTGTCTTTTCTTCCATCGTAGCAGGTCGTTTTCTCTCGAAGAGTAAGGGACTAATGCACTTGTGCTTGCCCGAAAACCGTCATTGAGACAAGAGTTGCTGGTATAGCAGGAGGGAGATTAGTAACTATTTTATTTATTTTATTTTTAACTTTGACTTTTACGCATACTTGCAGTTTGCACGTATTATCGTTACAATGCAATGAGGGAATTGAAAGTCTTGCTCAGTTTGCTATCCTGAAAGCAATATTAGTTTAGAAGACATTTGTGCATACTATCCACATGTTCTTCTTGAATTTATTTTATTAAAGAGTTGTAAAGTTTTCCACACAACAGCTGGGGTAGCGTAGTTGTACAACTATTGGATCTGTATTGTTATCTTATCTTTATTAAGTTTCGAAGTTTTTCACAACATATTTGGCGGTCCTTCTACGGGTTTCCCATCTCCTCAGATTGAAGTTGTTTATTAAAGTTGTAGTAGAAGAAAAACACTTTTTCTTTTTTTTTATTAATTTTAGTCTTGCATTTGACCATGCTATCTTAATGATATCTGATGATAAGTGTTAAAGCGGCCTACATTGTTACATTCCTGCCAAGAAATTACCTGTTATCTGAACCCCAAATTGTAACCATTAGAAAACAAAAACTCGGGAAATGAGTTATGTCAATATTTTATCCTACAACCAGGATACAAGGATTGGAGAAGTCTATAGTATATAGTGGTGTAAACATTAGGGCGTGCCATCCAGTAAAATTCTTGTGGGTGGCATAATAACAGGCTTATTATAATATGTATTCTTTCCCCAGTATTTAGCCCTAGCTTAGCTGCCTACTAGTGTCAGTAATGTCTGTAGCTAATCACCTCCTTCGGGCATGACTGTTTAATATTGCTCATCTTATTGACAATCTTCAGTAACGACGGCACTGATACTGACGTCTGTTACAGATGACGGTCCACTAACAACTCAGCCAAAGAATAAATATATTGGGAAAACTCAGCGTTCTTATATGGGGCGTCGTAAGCTTATATTCAGTTGGTCTGACAATAACTGAGCTTTTTATGAAGTAATTTCTTTCCCCACTCCTCCGTTGGTGGGATTGAGTGGGTGAGTGGGAATTGAGTGATTAAAATGTATTTATGACATTTATTTTTGCATAAGGAATTAGAAAGACTATGGATTTTTTTCCTTAGATATGGATGTCCATAACCCATTTTCAATTTCCGATCCCGGTATTATATTTATTTATAACGGTAGAGGATGAGGATAGTCCTACAATCCACCATCCCGACTAACGACACATGAGATATGCGTAATGCATGTACCTACTCAAATAATAATAAAAAACTGCTATATCGGCCTTCCTTTGGCCTTCATGTTTTTATAGCACTTTTTGACAGCTATAACTTTTCCAAGACTGACGACGCTGAAAGTAGTCCGCAAGTGTAGACATGTTGGAACTTAACCGATACGGTCTACAGCATCTAGTTTTCAGTTGGAATGTAAAAATCCTAGTAAAATCTGAATCTCAATCCATTACGAGAGCGATGCATCATACTCGCTGCAGAAGTTTTCTCATTAGAGTGCACAGTGCACGTATTCAATGTGGTGAAACAAACGCCGTGACATTGAAATATTATCTCGTGCAAGGTTATAAAAATATAAAATATATTTTGTATATGATTTCGTGCAGCTAGAGCATCCATCTTTTTTATTTCAGTTGCCAGAAATACTGGTGGTCATGTAGTGAGCTGGTGAATCGCCACAACGTGAACACTGTCTTATCCCTTTAGGAGTGTGAAAGGAAAACCAGGTAAGTTGAGAGGGTAGTGTCACACATTCAGCCACACGTCTTGCTAGACTGCGTTAAACATAAGCCCCAGATTAAACGCATTCTTCTCCGCAAAAAAAGGTGTCTCATATGATGTTAAGCAGACATTGAGGGTGTCCCAAAAACCATTGCTCAATCTTCTGCCATACTATAACTGCACTGCTTCTCATTTAAAAAGTTTGTTAGTTACTGGCCCGAATTGATATTTCTAGATCGAATTATGGAGCGTATGAGCTTTTATGGCGACAAATTTCACATTTGATGGTGGTACAAAGCAAGCAGGACACTGAGAATTGGATTCATGTTGTTCAGACGTACATACTAAAATTATAAATACTGTTCGGACACTTCAGACAAATGAAATCCACCTTTACCGTTGCTACTTTCAAATTCCATTTATTGTTTCCCAGTGGTCGAGTAACGTCGGGCTTAAGCACTATGGATTATTACCGCAACGTGCATAAATGTTCCATAGGGCGGATTAGATCTAATCTTGTAATATACGAGATGTTGCATTGCAGTTTTCCATTTTCTTGATTAATTTCATGGTTGGGTTGAACGTGGGTTGAACAGTAGTTTCGGAGCTCCGTGTCGGGTCGTAATGGTGTTTTGCGAGGTCATCGCGCGGGTGTTTGTGTACTTGTGTAGTGACGTCAGAAGATATGATTAAGTAACGTTGTTAGATTTGGTTCGGAATAGAAATGGTTTATTTTAGTGTCAGAGAGAGTAAGTAGTATTCAGGTATTACATGGCTTATGTACGAATGCCATTCTATGATTAAATACGGAAGTAATTGCTGTTTCTTTTTTGCTAGCTGGACAGCTGCGCCACGGATGTCTGGATGAAACATAATATCATTTTCTCATCACAGCCGCTACTGATAAACGTTTTTAATTGGTGAATTTGAATTTGAAATGTAACGCTTTTCACATACCTCTTTGCTAGATTAATCTGACGAGGATCTACCTTTGCTAATTTTCCTCAGATTATAGTGCAGTCATTGAAGCATTTTAGCTCCGAATTTTTTTACTGTGAACCGAATTGCATACAATTTTGGAATTAGGTTCATCTTACCCTTAACTTCAAAAGTGAAAATGATTTGAACTCCGCAACCACCATGGGGCTGGTTGCCACCCCTTCTCGGGGGTGAATTATTTTTTTATCAAAATAACCTCGGATATCGATAGAAGGCCTAATTTTGAGCAAAAAATCATCTATACAGTTTTTAAAAAAATCAATATATTTCAAGTTATTGGCAATTGAAAATTCGCAATTTTTTCACGTAGGGTAGGAACACCGGTTTGCGACCACTTAAGCGACTTGTTGACTTCAGAGTTGATTTCCATCATGATGCTGTACGTCAAGATTTTCCAAAAAATTAACATTTGATCTTACAATAGTCTAGTTTTATAAAACCTAACGTTTATAAACGTAGCAGTGATACATAATTTTAAAAAATGTATTATTCGTAAAAATAGCAAAAACACCGGTTATCGGCCGTTTGGCCCAGTTATCGACCGCCTGTGCACCGGTTATCGACCGCCTAATTTACGGTAGAAAAATGAGTCTTATTCAATAGCCATAGGGTATATTATAGTATGGAAGTGAAACAGTTAATGAAATCTAAAAAACGGTAAATTTTTACTCTCCTTTGCGACCTATAACCAAAAGGTCATATTTGTTGATTTCTTTTGATTTGGAACACGATCGAAAAGCCTATCGTATAATATAGTGGATCTTGGAACTCCGTTCTGCCGGCATGCTTCTCTGTAGGGCAAAGGCCTCCATCCTTGAAATCAAGTTATCGTTACAATGATGGGTACTGGCTTAATCACCACGCTTGCCAAATGTGGATTGGTGATCACAAACCCGAGCAGTGTCCGAAAATACCGACACAAAGTTAGCTCGACCCGGGAATTGAACCCAGTACCCCGCGATCTCGGCCCGGTACTTTAATTAACCACTAGACCATCGAGGCGCGAAAAAACAAAAACACAAACAAAAAATGTAACAAACAGAAATAAATTAAATGTTCAGTATTTATCGGGTGCGTTTAATTTCCTAGTTCAAATAAAGTTTTATTTATTACTAATAACGTTTCTCTCTTTTCTTCTATCTTTTTTATATTATCTTACTAGCCTTCCGCCTGCGGTTTCACACGCGCGTAATCCCCTTTTTCAAATATCCCCCCCCTTCCCCCACATTTCCGGGATCAATTATAGTACCTTATGTTGACCGGGGGTAGTGTAGCTTTCCAACAGTGATAGAATTATTCAAATCGGTTCAGTAGTATCAAAATTGTTATTCCCGCAGGAATAAGACGTTTCCCGTAGGAATTTTATAGCCTATGTCCTAATCCGGGTTATAAACTATACGTGTGCCAAATTTCATCTAAATCCGTTCAGCCGTTTAGGCGTGGTTGAGGAACAAACATCCAAACATCTAAACATCCAAACATCCAGACTTTCGCATTTATAATATTAGTAGGATTAGTAGGATATACATAATACATTACATATAATATTATATAGTAGGAAGTAGGATTAGCAGGAAGTAGGATTTTTTTGAACGGCCGTTAACAGGGTTCGTTTTCACCGGTTGTCGGCCGCTAAACTTTTGGTATTTTTAAAGGTCATTAACTTTGAAACTATGAGGTATACTGGCGGTCGGAAACTGGTTGTCAAGTCACAAATTCCTAGCTGTTCACAAATGTAAATGAATCTATGTTGGTGCATTTAAGGTTTCCGCAATGTAGGCAAAGAAAAATGACGTAAATAAACCGGTTTTCCGACCACCCGGTCGGAAACTAGATTTTGATATGAATCGATAACCTATTGCCCGACCACCTAAAATATTACAAATTATGAAATGTTTGGTGAGTTTGGGCACTTGAATATTGAAATTAAACATCTTATCCTACACACAAACCAAATCAAACCCCTATAAAATAATAGTAACACGCAAAATCTTATTTTTGAAAATCGATCCACCTGCAATTATTTTTGCTAAATTTGTCACGTGTCAACACACCAAATTTTGAAATGGCGACTGAGGGCTTAGTTCGCAAATTATAAAGTCATGCTGTTGGATTAAGAACCGTGGAGTTTGTCCAGGTCGACTGTCGCGAAATTAGAAATGAGCTGTCTATAGACTATCTATTATTCAAAAAAACGTGTGAAGTGGTCGGAAACTGGTGCTGGCCGGCAAACCGGTGTCACTACCCTATTTCATCGCTTTTTTGCAAATATCTCCAAAAATATACGTTTTATCGAAAATTTTATAAAGACCAAAATTGTAGCAGGTAAAACAATGAACAATTTGAATTTTTATAAAGTATTCTAAGTGCAATATTAAGCTAGATATTAAAGCTCAAAGCCGTTTTTATTTTGTCTGAAATTTAATCGATGTGGTCAATGCCATCTAGCGGCGAGCAGATGCATTTTATGCATTCTAATACAAAAGGGTTTTGTAGTGCTTGAAATAAGCATTAAAATGAGCACTATTAAAAGTCTTTTGCACGTAAAATAAGTGAGCTGTATTGCAAATAAGGGGAGCATCTAATGTTTTTTCTTTAAAATCAATGGGTTTCATAAGTGCCATTTCCACCAAAATTAAAATTTATCGTATTCCGCCTAGAAATAACTTTATTATGAAGAGTTTGATAGATAGTATCAGTTTGGCTGTTTCAGGACACATATTTTTCAAAAAAGTCACGATTAAATAAAAAATCAAAATTTCAAATTTTTAAAAAACCCACTTTCTTTTCATAATATCTCAAAAATGACGACAGATACGTATAAAAGTGTATGGATTAAAAATTTAGGAATTTTTCTGACAAACAATTTGGTTTTTTTGTTTTTTCTGTCAAACAAAAATTGACGGAGATATGATTGTTTAAAGAGCGCGTGGCAGCGCAATCACAGCCTCTCTTAAGCCCTTTAACCCTTCACCGTTTTAGAAAAAGGTTTGTAGCTCTCTTAATTACCTTTACAATGGTTTTTTATAAATTGTGATAGCATGAAAATTGAAGTAGTTATGGTCCAAAAACTTATCATATTTTGTTCTACTTAGTTTTTTGTTTTAATTTAGGGGTAGTTTTAAGGGTAGAAAAGCTAAAGAATATGATAATCATTTTCGAGAGTGTGGAATAATATTGAAATACTATTCATTTTATAAAAAAAAAAATTAAAATTTTTTATCAAGGGGTATTTTTCAAGGGTTGAAAGGGGGTTAAATATTTGATAATTATTATAGAGAATATAAAATATTACTTACTCTATACTTACATTTTTTTATGTCATACCAAACCAAAGTATTTTTTTGTGATTTTTTCAATTTAGGGGTTGTTTGCAAAGGATGTAAGATTTTCAAGGGGTTGAAAATTATTTTAATATGAGGTAATTATGTTAGAAAATACTTTGCAATTTCACCACTTACGATTAGACATGTTTTCTAGCGATAAAATGGCTCAATGTAAATTTTTCCATTAAGGGGTTGTTTACACCCCTTAAAAATAATAGGCGGAGTTCAGATCATTTTCACTTTTGAAGTTAAGGGTAAGATGAGCCTAATTCCAAAATTTCATGCAAATCGGTTCACAGTAAAAAAATTCGGAGGTTAGACCGTATTTTTCGCTTCAATGACTGCACTATTATGTCATATTTACTAACTGTTGAGAACAGCCGAATTACATTAGCATTCTGCTAGAAATAATTATTGTTGTTTGAAACTACGTCTTCCGGAATTGTTTAACACAACCTTTGCTCAAGCTATGTATTGAATCCTACTATGTAGTAGTTACTTTACTTTGGGAATTTTACGTGTTACTTCAGGGACTAATATCCATTCTGTTCCGGGTCATGAGGTGCTCTGCCTCGGCCATTAGCATTACCGCATAGTTCTGCCGCATCGGGCTTTAGGGTAGGTATTCTTCACGCCGATATTGAAAAGCCGCCAATGCTCACGGCCGCACGGGGAAATAATCGGACAAAGAAGGTTTTGTAATAGTTCGCAGCTGAAAAAAATTATTTATGAGATTTTTTGCAAACAATTGTATAGTAGAGAACATCGAAAGTAACCGGAAATCGATATACAACTTTGTCGTATAAATATTTGGAATTAGAAAGTATTGAAAAGTATTTACTTCATATAAAGATTGAGATGTTTTTCATCCTGGAAACGGGATAATTTAATATCTAGTCGGTGGTTAACGTTAAGTTAAGAGTTAAGACCATGCTCGATGCGAACCATTCTAATACATAACATAGTTATCCAAGACTAACTGTGTTAACAGTATTGCAAAACACATCTTAAGTAAGACCCACAGGCATTTTTGTTCTGGATATCAGTCAAGGTTTTTTAAAAATCTCTAATTTTTTGTTCTGATCGAGGTTTTTTTTATGCCAAAAATTTGGCAATCAAGCGTGCGACCCACCTGATGGTAAGCGGTTACCGTAGCCTATTATAAAAGTAAAGTAGATTTTTTTATATAATATCAAGATCCTTACAATTTTTACATTGTGTTTTTGTTTAATTTTGTAGGTGCCAATTATACAGTTTTGGTGTCGCCTGCATTAAAAGTTGGCACCGAATCTAAGCAGCTACACATTTGGCACTAAACGAAGTCAAAAGCTTTGACCTTAACTCTCATCTTTCTCTTTGTAATTATTATGGAAATTATCTAGTCTTTAGTCTAATTTTGTAGAATAAATTAAAATATAGTATAAGCAGCTTCTTCAATACTTTTATGTTTTTATTAAGTAAAAAATCTGTTAAAGAATGACTTCTTGATCTTGATAAATGTGATAATTTGATGGGCGAACTATAATATTACTGTAATAAGGATTCATTTATCTAAATCCGTGCAGTAGATTTTCCTTGAAAGAGCAACAAAAATCCATCCATTCTCACAATCGTTCCCATTTATAATAGTAGGAAGTACCTAGCATGGGTGTGACAGTCAACCTACAACTATGCAAATAATATTATGCCACCACGCCCAGCCTATGAGGGTGCTTCCTCACTACATTGAAACCTCGTGCCGTTTTTTACGAAACACCCTTTACTCGGTGGATATAAAATTAGCCACCGGTTTTTGACAGGACGCAATTACCGTGGAGCTACCCCCGGGAATACTCCGCTTGCATGGAGGCGTTCAATTGTCAATTCTTATGTCAATTTGGTAACTTGTCTCTGTTATAAGTACATTACAGTTACTTCTTGGTAGTACAATGATCAGCATCGGGGTAAAGTGACTACGCTATTCCTGAATAACGAATCACTTAACCCGCTTAGTTTTCGGAAGTCGTAGGTTCAATGAACATATTATTATGTTTTATCGAAGCACTTTTTTAATGAAAGAGGAATGCGAAAGTAACTTCTGTTACGTGCACAAGCCTAAACGAGGGAATCGGATTTGTTTTGGAAATTTGTATAGACCTTGGGAAATTTTGTTTAGTTCTCATGGAATAAAAAAATAGAACTACGGGCTAGCTCCTGTCGTAAAATACAAATATCTCGGACAATTGTGTTATTAGCATTAGAATCAACAAAAGTGCGACAAAAATGTGCTTATATACATAGATATAAAAGACATCCAGACACAGGACTGACAGTAATTTTCCTCACATAAATGTTGGTGGGAGTAGAACCTACGACCAGTGGCGTAAAGGACACTACCAAGTGCACCATCGGCATCGAGTTAGTCGATAACAATTACTACTCTGAATGTGAACCTGCCTCTATACTAGCTTTAGCTGCGTTCCGTATTACCGTGGGGAGCTTCGGTTTATGGTTAACAGGCTTTAAAATTTATACACGTCGTAAAATAGTACTTGCGACTGTAACCCAACGATTCAGTTCGCAAAAAGTTGGAAAGTGTCAATAAAGTTGACGCTCCAATAAAAGAATAGTATAATTTTTTTTTAATAAAAACTTTTCTAGTGTTGGCAAAGCGTATTGGTTTTTGCTAGCTTAGTCCGTCCAATCTGTTTTGGTTTTAAAGTGCTGACAGCGGTTGGCGGACGAGAGGCGGATATGCCCGTGCCAGATGCGAGGATGCCAGTTGTGGCGCGTTTGGCGTGCCATCTAGGCTTTTGGCTTGGCGGGCTGATCTAAGCTGTGCCAAGTCAGGTTTTACTGCGTCGGTTTGGAACGGCTCTTATCTTTTTACCCATTTGATGTTGTTTTTTTTGGGCTTTATCAGAGCAATATTCAAGTGTGGGCTTATTTCATACCATATTTTGAAGCCTTTTTTGAGTTGCGTTCTTGATAGGGTTGTCTTAAAGATGATGAAACGACAGGAACTCACTAAATTATGATAATTTGCCAAAGGATATACTTTGCTTACCGGACATTAATGTAACAAATGCTACACTCGAGTAAATTAGCTCTTACAATGAAGTTAAGAGAAAGTCAGGGTGCAGTTCTACTTCTGAACTTATTAAAGCCTCGTCATTCTGAACTAAAAGGGCCAATTTGAAATACGAACCTGCATCGCGTACAATTCAACGCACGCACAGTCATTATTACATTCAGATTTATTTGGCTAAATGTTAATTTAAGCTACATTTTAATTTAATGTAATAGTACATAATAAGGCATGTTCTTATAGCCATTTAAAGTGTGGTAAACTTGGCTGTTAGACCAATTTACATGAACCACGAAGAAGAAGTGCAAGACCAAGTGAATCAAGAAATTATAAACTGTATTTTTTGATAAACCATTTTAAGAAACTTCTATCGGCAGACAGGGACACAGGTCACATTATAAGTTAGCGTTTATTGGCCGTTCAATACACGGCTGTCGTGAGCATTTTGGGTAGCTGGTAGGATTTTTTTTGCGTATGACTGACTAGCTACCCTGTGTAAATCTACCGCCATAATAGCTGTGCCTGAAGCCTGTGTTCCGGGAATATTAATGTATGATCCAATGTACTGGATATTCTTTTTGGTGATTAAAATAATAGTTTAAAAATTAAAAAATACGCTTTCAGCACGCACTAAAAATTACAAAATAATTCGGACATTTCGTGTAAGAAAGCGTGGAGCGTTTATGTAATCTTTACTCTTTTTGGACAAAACGCTCCAATTTAATTTGTAATTTTTAGTGCGTGCTAAAAGCGTGTTTTTCACCATCCACCATCTCCAGCTGCTATCCCACTACTTCTTAAATCTGTCCCATATTTGCCAGGTGACCTGCAAACGGCACGCTATCAACTATCAATCCCGCTCGCACGATTAGGCCGCGATGATACGCGAACGATGCTCGTTTATCAACAGGGGGGTCGGTTCCTGCCGGGTAGGTACATTAGTCCGACGCGGGACGCCGCTCTCCCCAGGCAGGATAGGGTTGACTGGCGCTTCCCGCCCGTTCCAGATTGCGAAGCGATGCGAACTATCTAACTTTCCACTGGTTTATATAAACGACTTTGTTTACATTCATAATATTTATGGTAGAGAGCTAGGATATTTTAATGATAATTAGTTTCGACTTGTCTATTTGAAACATG
Organism: Mecyna flavalis; assembly: GCA_949319885.1. NCBI lineage: Eukaryota > Metazoa > Arthropoda > Insecta > Lepidoptera > Crambidae > Mecyna > Mecyna flavalis. The sequence continues at coordinate 18,436,121 of OX439434.1, read as the reverse complement.
CTATGTATACGTGCAAGGAAAACTAGGGAAACCTCTTTCGTAAATGTTTTTGTGCTTGCTTGTGCAGTACTTGCATTTTTTTAAAATTTTTGACGACCGACCTGGTGCCAATGTCGAAAAGTCGTATGGACGTAAATTAACATAAGGATTAATTTGGCAATTAAGCGAAAGATTTTGCACCTAAGATGGTATTGACGTGAACTGCCAAAGGCTCGAAGATCTGAGGAGCCTTCATTGAGCTACTTTTTCTGGCTAAGGCTACGTCCCCAGTAGGCAAACTGTTAATAAGCCGCAGACTGTCAAACTGTTAGGCTGCCGTAACAGTTTGACAGTCTGCGGCTTATCGATTTAGTACGCCTTTCCATGTTTATCAAATGAAGTGTCCACACTTTGCTAGTTTTGCGTTCACTGTAGGTACGCAGTTTGCAGCGCTACGCGCGCCGACTATCTCAGTGAGCGGACGACTCCCAGTAACACCGGTTGCGATGTTCGAAATTTATATTTCAGTTCGCCACTTTACGGCTCACTCAGTCTGCCGCTAACAGTTTGCCTACTGGGGGGGGACGCACCTTAGAGTCTCTCAGTGGTCACTTACTATCAGTTGAGCTGCTTGCCTGTTTGCCAACTGATCTAGCATATAATAAAGCTGTACCAACAAATGTCGGTATTTTTCGTCAACCCTATTCGGTTCGGGGGGTCATTCCGACCCGCGCGACGGCACTAACCGTCGCGTGTCGTGCACATTTGTGCTAGGTTAGGTTTCGCCGCGGCCGCAATGCCCAACAAAGGAGAGGAAATGTTGCCGTTGGAACGCTGAATCACGGGACTCAGGGTCAAGAGCTTGCGGTTTCGGATTTACAGACGTATAAGTTTTAGTTACATCGTTGTGTACGTACTTTTGTTTCCTTTGTGCTCTTAGCTTTACCTGTGGCTTTATGCTTTCCAACTTCGCCCTGGTTTAATTCTATGTCGATAATTTGTAATAGAGAGAAAGAAATCCTCTTCCACTCATTCCATTTTGTAACTACCATGGCCAGGAGTACGCAAGCGCAAATGCTATAAACTTACCTGTGTAATTTTTTCCTGTGTCGTTTATAATGGTAATAAGCGACAAGCATTTTCATTTTACTTACCATTCCTTGACGATTCATAAGTACTTTTTTGTAGCCTATAGCCAAACATATTTTGACTTTTACTTTAACGTGGATGTACTACGGTCTACCTAAGTACTCTATTAGCTCGGAAGCGCTAAAAACAGAAAAAAATACCTAGTCAAACCGAAAGTGGCCACACCATTTCACCTACCGTTCTAGGCGATCAATTCAAACAACTCTGCAGACGTTTGATGGAGGCAATTAGCCGAGAGTGAATTGTAAACGTGACCAATCTAAGTTCGCCCGTGATTAGTCAAGTTCTGATTGGCTGCTCGCGCGTGTGAGACTTACTCCACTTTGGTTCCCTGTTCATGAAAAAGTTGTTTGCTTCTATTTATTGGAATAGTCATTTTTGTGACAACATCAAATTTTTAACCGTCTTTTAAAAAAACATATCTTCAATTTAATTGTATTTTTATCAATTGATTAAGTTAAAGGCTGGTAGCGTAGTAGTTCCGTTCCACCGAAGCGCGTTGTAGTATTTTCTGGGAATGTGCCTCTTGTCCGTTGACACAGCGACGTAGGCTTTAACTATCATACAGTAAGGCGCTTGTGCTGTGAAAACAACCTTAATTCTCTTACCCTTCTTTCTTCTCAACCTAAACCAGCAACAATTTCTTTTTCCAGACTCTTGAGCCTTGACGTGTCGTCACTAGAAGATGTGTACTGGCTGGAAGACTCAACCGCCCGGCATGTGCTGGAGGCCAAGGACTTCGGCACATGGTCGGCGGCGCGGCAGAGCCTGCCCACCGGCAAGGAGGCCCTACAGACGCTCAAGGCGGACCTGTGGAGCGCCGTCGTGAAGAACAGCAAGCACCAGGACGCTTGGACATGGGGTGAGATGTTGTTGCATGTTGTGACTTCGGCACGGCAGTCGGCCTACCGCTAAGGAGGCCCTGCAGACGCTCAAGGTGGACCTGTGGAGCGCCGTCGTGAAGAACAGCAAGCACCAGGACGCTTGGACATGGGGTGAGATGTTGTTGCATGTTGTGACTTCGGCACGGCAGTCGGCCTACCGCTAAGGAGGCCCTGCAGACGCTCAAGGCGGACCTGTGGAGCGCCGTCGTGAAGAACAGCAAGCACCAGGACGCTTGGACATGGGGTGAGATGTTGTTGCATGTTGTGACTTCGGCACGGCAGTCGGCCTACCGCTAAGGAGGCCCTGCAGACGCTCAAGGTGGACCTGTGGAGCGCCGTCGTGAAGAACAGCAAGCACCAGGACGCTTGGACATGGGGTGAGATGTTGTTGCATGTTGTGACTTCGGCACGGCAGTCGGCCTACCGCTAAGGAGGCCCTGCAGACGCTCAAGGTGGACCTGTGGAGCGCCGTCGTGAAGAACAGCAAGCACCAGGACGCTTGGACATGGGGTGAGATGTTGTTGCATGTTGTGACTTCGGCACGGCAGTCTGCCTACCGCTAAGGAGGCCCTGCAAACGCTCAAGGCGGACCTGTGGAGCGCTGTCGTGAAGAACAGCAAGCACCAGGACGCTTGGACATGGGGTGAGATGTTGTTGCATGTTGTGACTTCGGCACGCAGTCTGCCTACCGCTAAGGAGGCACTGCAGACGCTCAAGGCGGACCTGTGGAGCGCCGTCGTGAAGAACAGCAAGCACCAGGACGCTTAGACATGGGGTAAGATGTTTTTGCATGTTGTGACTTCGACATGGCAGAGCCGGCCCCCCTGCGGGAAGGCGCTGCAGACGCTCCAGGCTGACCTGCGGAGCGCCGTCGTAAAAGAACACCAAGCATCAGGACGCTTGGACATGGGGAGAGATTTTGTTGCATGAGGAAATTGTATTTTTGATTTAACTCGATTTGCGGAGTGTCTGTGTAAAATTGGCTGTTGACATCTAGACCTCAGAGTTTACTTTGTTGTTGCCGCGTCATATTACTTTTTTCGTTGTGGCATTTTAAATCGAAAGAAATTAAGTAAGTTTCAGATACAGAGCCTGTTTGGACACTCTTGATTTATTACTATGTAGATGTGCTATGTGTATGATGTGTATGTAGATGTGGAGGGTTGAACTTTATTTTTAGTAGTACAAGATACTAGACACTAACATTAACAACAGCTAGCGTAGTTAGTTGACTTTTGTGTAACACCGTAAATCTATAAGTCCATTCTCGTTATGAAAAGAGTGGAATCTTAAAGTGAGAATGTGAAAATTCTAATTATTTTTTTAAAGTGGAGTCATTTTAATAGGTCACATTTGACAGTTCAATTATGCAAAGCAAAGATGTACATCAGGAGTAGAATCTAATTTTCTATCGGAATTTAAAAAACTGATGTTGTTTTCTTGAGTTTTATACCTTTAGCGTAAAGTAGGTATATTTTTCTTTGCATAAATGAACTGTCAAATGTGACCTATTAAAATTACTGCACTATAGCTGATAAAAATACCGTTACTACGGTAACTCAGTCATTTCTTAACGCGAATGTACTAACGTAGTAGTTATACGTTGTCGGTGCAGGGGGCATGCTAGTGGTGTCGGTGTCGGTGTGCGGGCTGGTGACGCTGGCGGCCATGACGCAGCCGTCGCTGGCGCCCGAGGCCAAGCACTCGCTGCTGCAGTACGTCACCGGGAAGTACCTGCATCCGCCCAGCTGTCGGGTGAGTGCTAGGGTGATACTATAGAATCAGATTGGAGAATACCGAAGCTTGGAGCAATTTAAATTGCAATAAATCAGATTAGACTAGACAATTAACTGCAATCAATCTGCTTTTATTGATGCGAAACGGTTGTGAGTAGAAGAGTGTGCCAATGGAATTACAATTAAGCTTTATCGAAAACCTGCTTTGCTTGGCAAATGGTTTATGGCTATTGGAGGAGAGCATTTCGCAAAGCCTTATTAGATTCTCAGCCTTACAGCAATGATGGTGGTATTTGTTCGACAATGCGGGGGCGATTTTGGATTGGCGAAAAAAAACTATCCCTGAAAAGAACAAAGAGCTTATATCATCATGTATTTTGGCAGGTGGAATGGGGTTGGCAAGAGCCTCAAGTTGTCGGAGAGACGATGTGCTTCACCGTACTATGCTTCCAGCGCAACGGACAGCCGTACCCCATCTGTGATACTGACGAGCTTACCGTCATCATTTCGCATGGCACCAGGAAGGTGGGCGTAAGGAATTTTTATAATGTTATGTTAGATTGCAGACAGGACACTTAAAGCCACTACAGCTTGTTGCATTGAGGTACTCAATCAGTAGTTTAATAAGATGTAGGCTCTTCTGGTCTATTAGCTTTTGACTTCAAGTACACTTGTTTCCCGTTTGATAATACTAAAACACAGTTTACACAGTCACGTTTGTTCTAGCAACAGGTTTCAGCTGTAGGTGTGCTGGTAGTTAGGCAGTGAGTTCTGAAAAATTTTGCAATTCACTGTGTATGTGGGGACACAGCTTTACATATTATACATTGTAGTGAATATATCTTATGAAGGTTGTTGTGATCAAGATGACTTCTTGTCTCTAGATCACACCCGTGATCGAGCTGGGCTCGGGGGACCCGGCGCAGGCCAACACAGCACGTGTCAAGTTCACGGTGCGGATAGCCGGCCTATACATCATATCCGTCACCATTGGTGAGTGTCTACAATCTATTGAACTTAGCCAAGTTTTTTCTTCTATAAGTATAAATTACAGCTTATTAGGTCGTTAATTCTAATAAATGTCGGTGTTGGTAAAATGCTGTTAATGGTTTCGTTCGATTTGTCACTGTCTTTTTTTTCCGTTCGGTATTCGAGTAATAAATGTAGTTTCTTGATGGTTTGAGGCACGTCAATTACAGATATGATAGAACTGTGTTGCCGTTCTTGCTAATAATGATTTGTTGAGTCTGTTGTGAAACTTGTGAATCAATTAACTATTTATTTATCTATCTTGTGGTAATAGAAGACGTACAAATGTAAATTTTTGAGGTATTTAGCGTGTTCTTCTAGAAGTATTTACCGAAATACCGTTGCGCATGTCTTAAACTAAGTCTACGCGCGAACTTTCCGCTACTCCGTCGAAGGAGCGTCAAGACGTTTGCTGGACTCTGTTGTATATTTGTGTTCGCGTGGTGGCAGGTGGGGCGGGCGTGTGCGGCAGCCCGTTCCGGCGGCGGTTCGCGGCGGGCGCGGTGTGCGCGCGGCTGTCACGCGTGGGCCGCGCGCACGCCGCACTGGTCTGCTGTGCCGGACACACACGCGCATTGCACGTCCACCCGCGCGACCAGTACGACAACCCCGCGCCGCTGCAGCACGCAGCGCCGCACGTAAGTACTGCACGAATACTTCCTGCAGCACAAGCGGATATCTCTCCAGAGTTTCTTCAACCACGCAGGTGGGAGGCGGGATGAGTTTGAGCTTCTTGCCTAGGCATCTTTGATTTTGATTGTTTGATTGGAAGCTGGTCGCTATTTCCGGGAGGCTGGCAGACAGATTCGTAGGTCAACTTATAACTAGCAGGCTCCGGGTTTTATTCACTTGGACATCAGCTTAAAGACCATTGAGAATCACCTAAAAGCAACAATCGGTTTGCTGACATAGCTATTTTCGAGCCGTTGATTTTAAGTGTCATGGTGTTTAAAAAATCTACAGCAAATATTATGCAATCTTTACCTGTTAAAAATGTCGTGATAAAATACAGTGAATTCTTAAATTAAATATAATTTCATAATTCAAAAGGAATTACTTTCCTCCTCAGGGATTCTCCGTCAAAATAAACCTCCTAGGCGAGGAGATAGATGAGAAGTTGTCGGAGTCAGCGACGTTCGTATACGACTCAGTGAACCAACGCGTGACCATGTCGATCTGCTTCGAGACGGCGGGCATCTACCGCGCCGCCGTTTACTATGACGGCACGTTGTTGTTGAATGGAGAGTTCGACTGCATCGTTCTCACTCGTAAGTAGCAAAACATTAGCATTATAAGCCGGATAGCGTCATAAATTTTGCTTTGTTAAGAGAGGGAAATAATTTATTAAGAATAAAAATGGACTCAATATGGAACCCTGGGCCTGTGATACTCTCAATGCAAATGAGACGATTAAATATTTTATCTTAATGTAAAGTTCTAATTGGTCAGGAAGGAAAAAGTTTTAGCTCATAAGACTATGAAAATTTATGAGTTGTTTCATTCTACTTAAAATTGATAACCTTTTGAAAAATATTTCTGGAGTAATGCTATCGAATGCAGTAAATAAGTCTGGAAATATATTTAATCATTTAATTTTTGTAAACATTTTATTAAAAACTAGCGGCAGTCCGCATTTCCAGTCGCGCGTAATTTCTTTTATTCAAATATCCTCCACATTTTCGGGATAAAAAGTACCCTATACCCGGGGACAGTGTAGCTTTCCAACAGTAAAAGAATTTTTCAAATTGTTTCAGTTCTTTTGGAGCCTTATCAATACGAACAAACTAACAAATCCTTCCACTTTATAATATTAGTATTGAAGTACAGATTCTGCTACAACCGTCTCTAGTAAATTGTTATTTTTGTGCGCCCTAATACGCGTTTTAGTTATATGATTTACACTTCTGTAAGAATTCAAAATTTTAATAAGAGTTACAATGCATTTAATTTTTTATCATTCGGTTACCATAGCTCATTCGAGTGTTTATATTATTCTTTGTATCGTTTCAGCGAGCGACACAGCAACAGTGCAACGCAACATATCGTCGCGGCGTCACAACGTGTGCTACGAGGCGCGGCTGGCGGACGGCAAGCCGCGCCGCGTGCTCTGCTGTCTCAGCCCCAAGCAGCTCACCGTCAAGGATTACATCCTCAAGTTCATCCCCAAGAGGATCACTTCCTTCCGCCTCTGTCCCTCCACTAAGGTCAGTTGTAGTTTCGTTATTTATTATTTGTAAAGATGAATTTAAGATTTTGCCTTCATCTTCTTAGTAAAAAACATGAATCTTTTTAAAGTGTATTTCCACTGTGCTCGTTGGTTGTCTTATGTAGAGTTAAAATAAATTTTACATCGTATACATTTAATGTACGAGTATAATCCTTTAGAAGGATGTGTTAGTAGCCTCATTATTCTGCAAGTGGAATTTTGAATTCTTTACTAATTTGGAATCTTCGATAGACATCGTTGAACGTCTATCATCATAAATTATATGAAATTGTATAGTCAGCTGACAAGAGTTTGTAGAACCGTTGTGGCGAGCGGGTACTTGATGATAGCATATCAAGTTATTGGTTATTTTTCTGTTTTTGATAGTAGAGAGTGTGAAATGATTGGACGATGTGAACAATTTTAATACTGTTCGCGCGTGTTTTATTAAGCTTTAACAAATACAGTAACCTCAACTAATATACTATAGCGGGGTACGGTGACACATACGCTACAAGTGAGTATAACAGTTTAACTATGTTGGCAGTTAATCCTAGCGCCGCGGGAAGCCGGGTCGGGTCCGGGTGGGGCGTTTAGCGTGGAGGACGGCGTGCAGCCGCCGCTGCGGCTGTGGGCGGCCGAGCGCGACCTCATCGCCGCCACCTTCACGCATCTGCTGCGCGCCAACTGCGGCGGAGAGGACACGTTCAAAGTGAGTAATAGCGATATTTTCTGAAGTATTTTTAGCGTATCCTTGACCGTCCCTGAAAAATTAATGCTTAGTGATGCCGAAAAAAAATGTGAGATTGATTCGTGAAATGCGAAAGACAAAGGCACACCTTTTGACCGCCTCCGTGGAACAGTGCCGCCCGGGTATAATAACCCGGAGGTCGTGGGTTCGATTTCCACCTAAGGTCTGGTTGGTGGTAGGGCTTTTTCAGAGTCTGACTAGCTAGCTACCACCCCCACAGGTGAAATGTGCCGCCATAATAGCTTTGGTTGTGGTTCGGCAGTATCAATGTGGGAGCCAGTACACTTGAAATCAAATGCTCGAAAATCAGATGAGTCTACAGTCTGGCAGCACATTGAGCGACGCTTCCTGGTGAAGTGTCCCTCAATGGAATAGGCCGCAGTGGCCGCTTACCATCAGGAGGGACGCAGCCCTCGTCTGTCTGCCAACTGACTTAGTAAAAAAAATCTCCGTTATCGATGTTGCAGAACAAGCAAGACTACTTCTACAGCGAGCTGCGCAAGCTGCACGCGCGGCACCCGCACGACAAGCTCGCCATCCGCGTGCTGCGCCAGGAACTGCTGCGCTCCAGCCTCAAGGCCACGCGACACTTCACCGTCGCTGACTGGTGCAAGAACTTCGACGTCACCTTCCAGGGCGAGCAAGGTATATTCACTCTGCTATTAAAGATTTATAAGAATCAGAATAATATCTTTCAAAACAACAACAACAATAGAAATCATGCATGCATTTGATAGAAACAAAGCTGTTTTATTTAGCTGTATCGCTTCCATAATGCTGTCGTCTATATATACCATTTATTATCACAAAATTGTACAAAATATGAACTCTTGTTCTAGGAAATAAGGTTTGTAAATCTCATAAGCCAAAAGGCATTACAGCATATTCACACTGTTCCTAGGAACTTAAGGCAGACGGTGTTTTCATTTGATGAAAACTTAATACAAATCTGACGATAAACTGTCACTGAGTCAAAGAGGTAGTGAATTAGTTGATCTAAGGTAACAAAAATAAAGAATTATTATTAATTGGGTGTATATTCGTAGGTGTGGACTGGGGCGGTGTACGGAGAGAATGGTTCTCACTTTTATGTGGGCAGCTGTTTGACGCCAAACTTGGTCTGTTCGTTTCCTTCCACGACGCCTGCGGTGGGCTTGTACATCCCAACCCTGACAGACCGCCGCATCTCAAGGTATGTATCTCAAATACATTAATACTCGCACAATTATATGGAATTTGAATACTGATCCAAAAAAATTAATATAGCTACAGATTCGCCAAGAAAAAGAAGCAAAACTACATGTTAATGCGATATTGATAAAAATATCCGCCGTCTAACGGCATCTCTATATAAAAGTTACCTTTTTAATAACGAACCTTTAATTTTTCAATTTTTTTAGTAAGGTCCGAGCATATAATATGTATGTTAAATATATTTTACATAATTTGAAAAGACGTCAAAAAGGAAACTACATTATTTTCCTTAAATTGATCGAACTTAATTTTTTTCGTCCTTTGGGCCGGAATCTCAAAGTCAAAGCATTTATGTTGCAATTTGATTTACCATGAAATTCTTTTGCACTCTGAGTTTCACATTGCTCGTTCAGTGCACCATTGTCGGTCGTTCAGTGCATCATTGTCGCGTGTCCTCAGCTGAAGCACTTCGAGCTGGCGGGCAAGGTGGTGGGCAAGTGCCTGTACGAGTGCGCGCTGGGCGGCTCGTACCGGCAGTTCGTGCGCGCGCGCCTCACGCGCTCCTTCCTCGCGCAGATCATCGGCCTGCGCGTGCACTACAAGGTCAGATAATCAAAAAACTAATAAAGTCTTAATACACACTAGAACATTATTTTTAGTAATTCATCATACGTAATGAAATAGTGGCAACGTATGTACCTGATAATAATGTCTTAATTTGTACAAATGTTTTGATTTTTCAATTAGTTCATCAAATACTTAGTAATCATATTTCAACTTTTGAATTAGATAGAGGAAGTTCTTAAAAAAATCATTAAAGGCGACATACAAAACGGTGTTCATTAGTTTAGTGTAGTTGCCACCCTTGTAAAATGTGGGATTAAAAAACTGAAACATAATTAAACCAGATCGTCGATTCATTAATGTTTGTATTGACACCACACTGTGCGGCTTTTGACTTTAATTTCAAGGGTATTGTCATTTACATTAATATTGCCTGAACAAAGCCATAACTGGTAAATTGTTTTTATTTACACGTAATGTTAATTACTACAGTACTTCGAGCAAGACGACCCAGAGCTGTACCTAACGAAGATCAAATACGTCTTGGAGACGGATTTAGATAGCGGCGAGGGCGTTCCGGAGATCTACTTCGCGGACGACGTGTACGACTCGCTCGGCCGGCTGGTCTGCACGCACGACCTGCTTCCCAACGGCAGCACCATCAGGGTCAGTGGCATCATGTGTCGCTATATTATCTCTGAGATCAAGTACTTTGACGCCTTGGTGTTTCCAAACCGATGGTTCAAACTGGTTCAAACGCTGACTTTTACACCACAGTATGGAACTACGGAGTACAGTATGGGAGTGTCCGTAGTTCCCTCGACAGTTGGATACAAAGGGAGCTCTCGGAATTAGGCTTAGCAGTTTTATTTTAATATCTAAATACATACAATGCTGTTTATAATGCGTAGAAAAAAATGTTATAAGGGGCCAAATAGATGGAAAACAGTGTTAATATGACAGTATCTAACGCAAAGTATGTAACGGCATAATTATCATTTAGCCGTTTTCTCTGTCCAAGACGTCTATACTTCTTAATCCTCCTCTTAATTAATTTTTTTTTATGTAATAGGAGGGCAAACGAGCAAGCGGGTCACGTGATAATAAGTGATTTTTATTATTTATGTGATTTGAATGAATCTTTTAACACAATGTGGTTTGTTTGGGAGATGAAGTAGTTGGTCGTTTTTTTGGAACTCTGGATTATTGCTCCAGAGAGTCTCTTATTGTAATAACCAGGCTCGTCAAATAGGCACATAGTCGAAGCGGACCCTGAGTTCTATACTGGATGCAATCAGAAATACGCTGAAATGATGACGATGATAAAAGAAGTCAGTAGAAGAAGAGTGTGTATTGAAGAAGTGTGATGTGTTTGTGGTCAGGTGCGCAACAGCACGAAGCTGCAGTACGTGGACCTGCTGGCGCAGTGGCGGCTGGCGGCGCGCTGCCGCGCGGAGACCGGCGCCTTCCTGCGCGGCCTGGCGCTGCTCGTGCCCGACAACCTGCTCGGTAACTTTTTATTTTTACCATAACCGCAGGCTAGGTAGACCTACGACAGTGTGTGGGACTCCAGACCAAAGCGCCGCACTACCCACTAAACTCCTCCAGTTTCCCCTTTCCACCCAATTGGGACGAGCTGGTTCCAGCCTTGTTTTTTTTGCTATAAACTAGCTCAATCTGCTTGGTAACTAAGATCCACATCACTGTTTACCTCTGTGGTTCACCACCACGGACCTCAACCACGAAACTTTTAGCTATTGTGGCTTTTTGTCGTTTGTGCGGTCACACTATGCCTTTTACAATACTGCTGAGGTTGGGGCTTAAATTTTAATGATCTCTTTTATTATCCGATCTAAATGCTATTAGGATAATACCTTTTGGAATTGAGCGAAAAAATGACGTCAACTATGCTTGTCCGTAACGTTAGCAACCAGCAACGCATTATATTATCTGTGTGTGTGTAAGTCATCACTGTCGCGTCACGCGACTCCAAAAGGTCGTATCCTAATAGCAATAAATTGAACCAGATAGTATGTTTTATTTTGTTACACTTTTTATATATTTTTTTCTCTCTCTCTCTTTGTCTTTAATTAAATGTTTCGTGAGTGTACGTGTGTGAATGAAGTCAATGAAATGGTTGTGTTTTCTTTCTTTTCAATGCTATACACTAGTTCACAGCAATGGTAGAAAATAGGGGTGGATAGATAAATTATGAAAAACTTAACTTTTAGTGGTGAAAGATTGGCCCTAAACATCGTAACATAAAAAATAAAAGTACAATTTTAAAGTTTTTTGTTTTTATTACATCAATTGTTTCATGACATCGATCAAAGCACCTATCGCTAAGGGGGGGTTTATAGTGACGGTTACGCCCGTGAACGGAGGTCAGCATCGCGGGCCCTGAGCTTGAGTTTAACCAACACGAGGGGATGGCACGCGCTGACGATATTATAATGATCCAAAAGAGACAGATCCAAATCTCGTCGCCCGCGATTGTGACCAGCCGCGTGCGTGTAAGACCTCTTGCCTTATATTTGCGGAAGCGGAGCGGGAATGGAAGCGGGGCGGAAAACGAACGCACGTAGGCGCACGGGCGGTCACCGCTTGACAGGAGCGCACCGCTCGTGACAACCCGCGTCGAGCGGTGACCGCCCGAGCGACGTCCGCCTGCGTGCGGGCGACCCCCCGCCGCGGTGACGCCGCGCCTCCGCCCCCAAGGCGAAACCATTTGCGATCCGTCAGGGCGGCAGGGCCCTAAAATCATCCTAAGTGTATCGTGTTGTTCGTAGCGGCGTTCGACGAGACGGAGCTAGAACTTCTAGTCTGCGGGTCAGGCGAGCTATCCGTCGCGGACTGGCGCGCGCATGCGCTGGCGGCGGGCGGCGGGCGCGAGTGGGAGCGGCTGCTGGGCTGGTTCTGGGCCGCGCTGCACAGCTTCACGCCGCCCGAGCGCGCGCGCCTGCTGCAGTTCGCCACCGGCTGCAGCCAGCTGCCGCCCGGCGGCTTCCAGGTCAGTGACCGGCAGGCTACATGTATCAAAGTTCAAAAACTTATGTACAAGTTTTGACTTATAAGTTCAAACATTTACAAGTACTACAGCTGCAGTTTATCAAGTAGCTGCAACAAGATTTGTAGCGTGAAGTGAAGTGAACAGAGCGGCGCGGCAGTAGCAGAGCGGGCCCGCTCGCACGCAGCGCACTGGCGGGGACCGCTGGCCGCGGCGGCACTGGACTCACGGGCCCGCGGTGCGCTTCGTGCGGCGTTGCGCGCCCGGCTTCCGCTCCCGTTCCGCTGTGTCCACTTCACTTCACGCTACATAAAGGTACTGTAAAACATGCTCTGAAATAGCATGCAAAAAGTGTGCTATTGAGTATGCTCAATACGAGCATGCTTATGAGTAGTTTACATTTGCTAGCAATAGGCATGCTAGTTTTAAGTATGCTCCTGAATAAGCATGCTCAAAGCAAAAATTCAAAATACACATGCCATTTTATAGCGTGCTTTCTCGCTCTCTGTCAGTTCAAACAACTCTCTGTCTGTTGCGAACGACTAATCGATACTAGCATGCTCAATAATCAAACCTGTTTAGACGTGCTTAAAGCACGCCCCCTTTCACCCGCGCCGCAGGTAGCCAGCTCAAGAATCGCACGCCCGTCGATTTTTGAGCAAACTCGAAATAAGCATGCTAATTTTGAGCAACATTCCGACACACATGCTGCTAAGTAGCAACTGCTTAATAGAAGCATACTTTTACTTGCTTGGAATGGGCGTTGGCGACTCAGTGAACTGCAGCTGTAGTACTTGTAAGTTTTTGACAAAAATTCAAGGCAGAGGCCTCAAGGACGGAATACGCTCTTTTCATTAAGATCGCTAGATCATTTTCGCTCCATATATTCCACGACACGTTAACTGACTTCAAGCGAAAACTGAAGGATCTCATTTAAATTCATAAGTATAAAAAAAAGTTGTTATTATTTCCATTTTTTAGTTTTAATATTTTGTTTAAAATTGTTACGTACGTATTTGTTAATTTTAACCAAAGTTGTGTACGCCTATAATTTATAGGTATTTATATCTAAAGTATGTTTAGGCTTACTTGTCTTATCGAGTAAACAATAATGGCGGACTAACGACCAAAGACAATTGATAGGGTTGGGAACCATCGAATGAACTAGTGAATGAAAGCCAAAATAATTTGAATATTTAAAATGATTTCGAATTCATTCTATGGATTTAATTTTCAACTGTACTTTCTTGATACTCTATTGCACTCTATGCCTTTGCATGGGTGTTCAAACAGGATAGTCTGCACGATTTACGTTAAAAATAATTTTAGCATTAACTACAAAGAGCGAGGCCTCTTGCCTTGCCATACATTGTAAAACTGGACAATGAAATGTTGTGACTATAAATGAATTATATAAAAATGCATTCCTCTTTTGTGAACAAATTATGAAGAAGATATAGTATCCCCAATAAACTCTCAGTAATATTGTAGATAACAGAAATTAGTTGACAGATAGGCTGACGCCGGACGCCGACCCAATATCACCCGCGTTGTAAAACGTTCCGTTTCAGCCGTGTCAATATATTTTCAGTGAAATAAATAATATTAAATGTACCTCTTCTTTGCGTGGCAAGTTACATTTTTAAATTATGAATTTATTGATTTTTGGTTTACTTCAGATGATAAAAAATCTAAATATTGTTCGAGATTTTAACTTGAATTAAATTTCACTGATGTGACGCGCACGTAAAAAGAAACGCAGGTTTGTTTATTTTACTTCACTTTCAATTTCAAATTTCAGCCCCGAATTTTTTCATGGTTAAAAAAGGTTCGACTTTTCTGGACTAATTAGGATCGGGACCTAAATCGGATAGTGTAATTGATGCTTAAGAGAATGAAAGCCGGGTCTCCTGCGATCTGTTTAGCAAACATCGTTGAATAAAAGTTGGATGAAAGATAGTGATTAACAAAACAGTAGCAGTTAACCGGTCTGGTCTGCACATTCACAATGATATCATTCGTTCACTTCTCCTGTCCCATCTCTAAAATCCAATGCCAAACTAGATTTACGCAATGTCAAACAGTCTTGCTATTTTTTGTATGTGCCGGTGAATTTTCGATTTTGTCTAAAATCTTGTAGAAAACTGATAAATATCAGCAGTTTTCAGTGATATAGTGTATTCTACGTGTTTCTTTTATAATGCAAGACATTCATACACAGAATACATTGTGTGATTAAGTGAACAAGACGCGATTTTGGTATGAGTGTCGTTTGTTTATTTGATAAGACAAGTAAGGATAAACATACTTTAAGATCCTCATTTTTAAAACGATAGTGTAAAATGTTTTATATGAATACTGTTGGTGTACTTTTTAAATAAAAAAAAACCACGAACCTGTCCCCCGCCAGGAGCTGAACCCGCGCTTCCAGATCACTCCAGCGCCTAACTTCGGCGCGCTACCCACTGCACATACATGCTTCAACCAACTCTGCCTGCCGGACTACGATTCCTACGAGCAGCTGGTCAAGGCGCTGCTCTGGGCCATTAACGAGGGCGGAGAGGGCTTCGGGATGATCTAAGAGAACTAACTACTAATTGTTGGAAGGTGAATCGTTGATGCTCAGTCAACGCAGGTAAGTGAGGCCTGTGACTGTTTGGGAGTCGGGACTAAATCCGTTTGTCCGAAATTTAGTGGGTGATCCCTTTTAACTGCCCCGGTTATAAGGCCGTGCGCTAAAGTGAGTGGGCACCTCACTTTACACGATAAAGTGTAGTTATTTTGAAATTATGCGGGTTGAAGACCAAGAGTTAACCAATTTTTAAATCTTATTTCAAAACATTGTATGCCATTGCCATTTTTAACCGACTTCAAAAAAGGAGGAGGTTATATGTTCGACTGTATGTATTTTTTTTTTTTTATGTATGTCCGTCGATTTCTCCGTCAATTGTGGACCGATTTAAATAATTCTTTTTTTATTTGAAAGTGCATAGTTCCGAGGTGGTCCCATTGTCACCATGTCAGGATCTGATGATGGGATCCCGGAAAAATCAAGGGAAAACCTCAAATTTTATAGGCTGCGCCTACGCGTTACTTGTTTTTTCTAAAGCCATTCAAGTTTTTGCGTCCGATAGACATCATTTTATGTTGATGAGCTGATGATGGAAGGTACAACTCCTTAACGGTTAGGAGTTAGGGGATAATTCTTTCAGTATTGTAGGAATATGTGGACCGTTAGTTGTATTTCATGTACTTTTGCAGCTAAGGTGATGATGGAAAGTACAACTCCTTAACGGTTAGGAGTTAGGGGATAATTCTTTCAGTGTTGTAGGAATATGTGGAACGTTAGTTGTATTTCATGTACTTTTGCAGCTAAGCTGATGATTACCCGGGGATGGGCTGGTCACTAGCCAATAAGGTTAGCACCGGCTCGTCCTAATCGGGTGTGAAGGAGAAACCGGGGGAGTGTAGTGGGTAGCGGACGCTTCGGTCTCGAGTCCCACACACGGCCGCGGGTCTAGCTAGCCTGCGGTTATGGTGCATAAACGCATTCTCCTCCTACCCATGGTGCTGAACACTTAATGAATACCTAATATTATCAAATAATACAATTCTACTATTTTACTCGTATTTTCGCTATCATTATTATGAAAGAGTTTTACTCACTACCTACGTGTTATTCACACTAAAAATAGAAAAATAAACAAACTTTTTTAAAAAAAAATTAAACCGACTTCAAAAAAAAAGAAACAAAAAAAACTACCTAAAAAACTGAAAAGCAAAAAATAATTTTAATAAGACATTCATCAAATGCGCTTATTGTCTAAGCCTATTAATTAAATTGTATTTTACGTGCTAGGTAGGTACCTACTAATCTGTTTGAAGTCGGTGCCAAGCCAAAGGTAATAAAAAATGATATATAACAATATTAATATGTATTAAAAAGGGTTACTTATTAATCCGCGGACGTAGGTACGTAATCTGGGTACCTACTATTTGGCTTGGCACCGACTTCAAACAGATTAGTAGGTACCTACCTAGCACGTAAAATACAATTTAATTAATAGGCTTAGACAATAAGCGCATTTGATGAATGTCTTATTAAAATTATTTTTTGCTTTTCAGTTTTTTAGGTAGTTTTTTTTGTTTCTTTTTTTTGAAGTCGGTTTAATTTTTTTTAAAAAAAGTTTTTCATACATGTGTGCAGATTACACATTTATGAAAAATGGCATTAGCTAAACAAGCTAAACTAAACTATAGTCCGCGTCAACTTAATTGGCTTGTCTGAAGTTAGCTGCGAATGTCGTTTGCGCAGGTGCGTGGCGCGGCAGCATCCCTCTGACATCTACATTGGTGTTCTGCGCAGGTTCGCACACGAAGTTCAGACAAGCCAATTAAGTTGACACGTATTATACCTTAGCTTAGCCACATTACGCAATAGAGAATTATGATTATTATTATAATTAGCTCCTGGTTTTCAACCCGTACTGAAGGTGAAGACCAAGATCTTCCGTCTCACGCGCCCACGATATACATACCTCACGCCCTATGGCTGGTTTTAGTGTTATGGGGACCGTCAGTACGGATCACTCCGCGTAGAGCCATCTGTATGCTTCTAGGAGCGTTTAAGAGTAATGCGGACGGGTCGGTACGGACAATCGTCTCGCAGCTTCCCGCCGGGTACCGCCGGTACGGAACGCTCTACGCGGAGTGATCCGTACTGACGGTCCGCATAAAATTAAAACCAGTCTATGTGTCCCACAGTGTTGTACCGGTCAACTTTTATTGACCTAATATTGCAATAAATTAATAGTGGTGTCATGAGCGATGATTAACTCTACCCTAACAGCCTTAAAATATTTTTTTTTTATTTGGAATATAGTTTTATTATTTTTTTAAGACTGTCATTATGCTTATTATACAATTGAGATAAACCAAAGTAGTTAGGATATAAAATATCCTTATATAAGAAATTGTGTTTTATATTGCAATATTATTTATTCTTAACGATATTTTTATTTGTTTAAAATAAATGGGAGCAAACTGTTTATTTTATAACATGTCGTCTGTGACCAAAACTCAGTATATTTTAATTTAAGATTAAACATGTATACTCTTTTTGTACTCATATTTAAGTTTATTATGTAAGTACTTATTTATTTACAAATGTATAAGAATGAAAAAGTGTTTTTCACGAATGTTTGTGTGTGCGGTAACACTTGTTACATTTTATTATGATATTATGTATAAATATTCTCTATGCAATATGTTCAAAATGGGATCATTCCTTAAGTCTATTACTAACCTTAGATTTTGATGGTTTGGATACGATAACAGGTGTAACTCTGTCTCAGGAAATAAGCTTTATTTATTTAGTAATTATATGATTAGGTACAACTGTGGGTTACTTGTATAAATAGACAATGACAAAAAAGTTAAAATTGTTTTTAACTTTGATTAAAGTTTAATTTCCAATGACAAGTGCACTTGACATTCTAACCATCCATCGTCAAAAATACTATAAAGGGATTTTTCAGTCTTCATAATTTAATTAGAAATGTAAATGGCCTACATTATCTGCCTTGTATTAATTTGCTTTATATCTAATTACTCATTTCAAGGCTGTACCGACGAAAAAAGTACGTTTCTAAAACAATATAAAATTCTGCTTATAATCAATTTATTAAAAAGACAACATCACATCTTTTTAAGTAAGTGTAAAATTGATATTAACCTTTACATGTAATAATTTGTGTCTCACTTCCTTGTACATACGCGAATTTTGCACATAAATTTCTTAGATCTAATAGATCAATAATATTTGGACAGCCAAAGCCTATTGTAAGTCAAACTTTACTTGATGGCATGTTGTCGTGTGTGGCTTGATAGGTAAAGGCCAATTTTCATTAAATCTAGCAGTGTGTTACTAATTTCACGTATTGACCCCATGTTAGCGAAGAAGCGCGTGCCTAAGAACGAACTGCCATAAGTTAGTGTTACACGTTAATGGCCTTTTAAATTTTAATGTTAATTTTATTAGATTTATAACTATTTAACGTCGTTTCCCAAACTAGGTGTCAAATCGAAATCAAACCAATCAAAAAATATTTAACATTCAGTCCAAACACATTCTGATTTACTTTGAACGAGTCGTATTTTGAACACATTCGTATTATATCAGCTATCTTCCCGAGTGATACCCTGTGTTTATTTCGGGAATACTTACTATAAGTTTTGTAAGCCTTACAGTTTTGGAAACGACTTGCTAGTCTCTATTGATCTCTCGCTAGTCATACGGTAGGTACCTCGTAGCGTAGTAACATGATCCTGCCAGCGCCGGTCCGTCTCAGGAATTGACCATGACAATAACGCTCGCTGCGCCGGAGTGGGTAGCGATTTATGGTAAAGTCGCTTTTGTGGATTAAGATACAGTGGCGTAACTATAGGGTGGCAGGGCCCCCGTCTTGAGAGGGCCACAGCCCAAGAGGCTTTCAGAACTAACTTAAAAAATTTAACAAGAAAAAAATACCCAAGCCACTACTTAATACTTATGTAAAAATGGAAGAGCACCATTCCAAGAATTTGCCACGGTCATCAGATAGTATAGTTGCGCTACTGTTTGGTTACCCTTAATGTCACTTGTCTAATGATTAGAAGTAGATATCTGGCTAGGCAGTGAATGTAAGATATGGCCTAAACAGCTTTGGTTTGTATAACTAGAGATGTGGGGGAGCATGTAAGGCACTTGGAGTCCAATGTTTTGGAGCGCTCTTGTTTAATCAACAAACAATGAAACTTCTATCCTAGGTGAGATTTATGACAGTTTACTGAATAGTATTTTTTTGATATTTACGATTGCTACTCATTAATACAAATGTAAATGAATGAACTCGCGATTTATTCTACTAAAATCTCTATTATCTACATTTTATCGCTTTTAAAGTAAAACGCGAGTTCATACATACGTTTCTCTGGTCTATTCCCAGTCATCACCACTGGCTTTGTCACCACTGGGGACAAATGGGAAAAATATTCCCGATTGTTGCCAGTGGTGACGTATAACACTTACTTTCCCAGTTGTAGCCACTGGTTTATCACCACTGGTGACAAATGAGAAAAATACGTCCCAATTATCGCCAGTGGGGACGAACAGCACAAATATTGTCGCAAATGTCACCATGCATAGAAACACAAAATAATAATAATTAATTATTTTATAATTAATAATTATTATTATTTTAAATCACAGTTACATACCAATAAGGTATTCGGGATCCCAGTAGTCATGCAGTCTTACCAGTAGAACTACTGGGATTTTTCGTCCCAATAAACTTACCGATGGTAGGTCTACGGTCTATTCCACTTTGATCACCTGGGTGATATCACCCAGGTGACCATTGGAGACAGTTTGAGTATCCTCTGGTCACCCGCGAAAATGATCACCTAGGTGATCATAGGCGACTCCAATTAAAATTATTATTTCGGTATCCTTAAATCACCGAAACATTTTAGTCTTTTTTTTTAATCACCTAGGTGATCATAGGCGACTCTAATTAAAACTATTATTTCGGTATCCGTAAATCACCTAAACATTTTAGTCGTTTTTAAACAAATGAATGTCGGGAAAACAAATGAATGTCGGGAAAACAAATGAATGTCGGGAAAACATTGTTGATTGATCTGAAGTAAAAAAAAACAGGTGCAAGCGATTTTCGACCTTATCGACATTTACCAAAATAACTGATTTTAATAAACTAGCAAAGATAGTCGACAAGCGGTTGCGAAAAAGCAACAAAATTTTAAATGTCAATAAGGTCGAAAATCGCTTGCACCTGTTTTTTTGTTTGTCTATTGATTTGAAGTAAAAAAAACAGGTGCAAGCGATTTTCGACCTTATTGACATTTAAAATTTTGTTGCTTTTTCGCAACCGCTTGTCGACTATCTTTGCTAGTTTATTAAAATCAGTTATTTTGGTAAATGTCGATAAGGTCGAAAATCGCTTGCACCTGTTTTTTAACTTCAGATCAATAAAAAATGTTTTAACGACATTCATTTGTTTTACCGACATTCATTTGTTTTCCCGATATTCTCTTGTTTCTCCGAAATTCAATTGTTTTTCCGACATTCATTTGTTTCTCTGACATTCAGTTGTTTTTCTGATATTTACTTGTTTTCCCGACATTTTATTTTTTCTCCCACATTCATTTGTTTCTCTGATATACAGTTTTTTTTTCTGATATTCATTTGTGAAAAATAAAGTTCTGTTATTTTATTTCTTAGTTGTCTATTAATTATTTGGTCTGTGTTTTGTAAATATTGTTATAGTAAAACTAATGGGAAAAAGCAACACAAGCGTAGCCCTACCATTGGTAAGTTCCCAGAAGTTCTACTGGTAAGACTGTAGGGATTGATCTGGTCTTACTTAACTTTTTATTTGTGTTTTTATGCATGGTGACATTTTCGACAATATTTGTGCTGTTCGTCCCCACTGGCGATAATTGGGACGTATTTTTCTCATTTGTCACCAGTGGTGATAAACCAGTGGCTACAACTGGGAAAGTAAGTGTTATACGTCACCACTGGCAACAATCGGGAATATTTTTCCCATTTGTCCCCAGTGGTGACAAAGCCAGTGGTGATGAATGGGAATAGACGGTTTCTCTTCTGTAATTTATTCTTCTTAGTTATTTGCATGTGTTGTTTTAAATTTAATATTATTTATGGGATTTCATTACTTGTGTAGTCACCAAAAATATTTACTTAGAAACGATTATGTTTAAACCATATGTTTATAAATAGCAAAATAATCGACGAATTTATTTATGTGATGATTCTATATTTTGTACTTAATTTAAAATATTTTTATTTTTTAAACTAATGTCTGACAGATGCTTAGAATAAATATTGTGCGTCATTAAGTATCGAAACATTGAGTAATGCTTCTTTGCGAAGTGTTAGACAAACTATAGTTTATAAACAAAATTCAATGCTTTATAAAGCAATTGAAGGGAAGTAAAGTAGCACTCTTGTCAAATTAAAACCAACCCAAATATTTTGGTTATGCAATATTGTAAAATTAGTAAGATAGTATGGTACAATGGTAGTCAATGCACAATATTTATTTCATGTGTCTAATACTAAAAATGATTTCAAATTGACACCAAAGTTAATAGGAAATGAAAGAATTAGAGATTATATTAAGTATTTTGTTTTGTTGTAATAGATTGTTTATTAGCGCTAAGAATAAGCTATAAATATTATAATTAATTTTAAGTAACTTCTAGTAGGCAATGGATAGTCTTGGTCGCTATGTGGCGATTGGATCATTTGGGGTGATAAAACCTATAGGAGGTAGTAGAACCACAGTTTGAAAAACTGTGACATCGAAAAATACTCATTTATCTAACATGTGGCGCTAAATTATAAACGGCAAATTATTTATTTAACTACAAACAAGTCCTGACTAAATGTAAATAAAGGGATAGCTGACACTGAGCCACTTTTTGTCATCACATACTTTTTGGCCTATTTATTTATTATGGCACTATAAAAAACTAGATCGTTACTCAAAAGCTGTCAAACAATAAGTATATAGGCTTCTCAGCTAATTAACTATTTCCCGCATTTAGGTAATATTGCTGGATCGCATTCACAATTCTTATTATAACTGGAGGTTCGAGGCAATCAAGTTCTTGAAAATTTTCTAGCACTAACCTGGTCTTCCAAAGAAACGGTTTCACAACATTATCATATAGCACTTGCTCTTATTCAGCCGCAAAATAATTAGCAATCTGTAACCGAATTACAACTTGTATTTCTTACGATAGGTCTCGTGCCATTCGAGTATATTTAGGCACACATTAATTAAGCGAAAGAGGAAAAAACTCGATGCGCGTTTAGATGACGCAACATCATTCATTTCGGGGATTATTTAGCCTGAGAGGTTCTTCCCCAAAAGTCTTTGATCCTAATTTGCATAATTATTAAATGATAATGATAATGATAATGATAATGATAATGATAATGATAATTTATTTCACAAAAAACAGAGTCAAATCATTTTTACATTTAGGTACCGGTCACACGCGTGGCACGGTGCCTCAATATCATGACTCTCAATTAAGTGATAATTATCAGATAATAAATTTAATGCCAGTCAACACACTAGCCATAAATAAATTAATCATATATTAATTATTTAACTTGGTTGTGCATAAGTGTATATTTTGATATATTGTTTATATCAACCGTACCACGGCAGCATATACTTAACATCATATCTGTTCATGTATGAGGATTTCCACAGTTATCGGGCAAGTTCTTTGTGACCTGTGCCTCGGGGTTATCAATTCAATTTTGCTGCGACAATAGAATAAACAATCGAAATTCATTATTAATATTCGAATAATTTAAACTCGCTTGCTTCGGACTAATGGTATTGGTATCATATAGTTATTTTTTTATAATCTAAAATCTCGGTCGGTTTTTCGGACACAGCTCGGTTTTAAAATAGGTAGGGGAAGGTGGGGACCCTCCGTACGGTTTTTACATTTTATTTTTTTTACTCTTTATTTTTTCATGAATTAATCACCTGACAGCTTTAATTTATAGTCTAACTATCTGAGATTCATAAAAAAAAATTACAGATGATTTTCATCTAATGATTCAACCATAATTACCATTTAAAAAAAAATTGGAATTTGTACGAATCTGCCCCACCAACGGGGCACCTATATACAGTGTTGAGAGACAATTTCAATGTGTACTGGTGCGCAGCTTTTCTATATGACAATACTCCTTGCATAATATCCTGTATTGCTGACTGCATGGATTCATCATCCACAGCTTCTCTCTTGTATTTTTGGTTTATAAGTCCGCATCATGTTTTTGTGAAGAAATAATAAGAAATAGGTATTAAAATATATAATATACGTACATCGACGATAGCAAAACACAGGACAAAGTTAATGTAAATATTAGCAATTAGCACACTAACACTAAATCGTACCTACCTACTAATTTGGGTACATTTGTACGCGTACAAATGTGCCCCATCTAGTTTTGTCCGAATGTACCCCACTAACTGATTAACAACAAAATATAACCTCTTCTAATATTAATAGGAAAACGTCATAAATTAGGTATTGAAAACGTATCTTAAGTATATTTGGCTACTTACTGATAGAATACTCTTCACGAAAACTTGTTTTATCTACGGTAACAATAGACAAAAACATTGACCAAAAATTACTTACCGAGCGCGAAAACACATTCGTGTCTATCATTTCACTCTCACCGGTGCGAATGGCGCGATACTACGTTGACGTAAAGGTAGTACATAGACTCACGTACATATACAAAAGCAAGACCGTACATTGTTTCGTTCAAGTTTTATTTTGACTGTATGAGGGTGCCCCACGTACGTAGGGTCCCCACCTTCCCCTACCTACTTCATGACTTCTTATTATACAACTTATAATGAAAAAGCGGTGTTAGTGCTAGAAAAAGCGGATGTTCTTTTTTTGGTTCGGTTTACATTTTATAATATAATCCGACTTGGCCATAGCGCTATAATAATCTTTGCTCTGTTCCGGCAATTTTATTGTTAAAAGCAAATGAAATTTTAATGGAAAAGGACCAGATTCAGGCGGATTCGACAGTATGACAATAGACAGCA
This sequence comes from Mecyna flavalis, assembly GCA_949319885.1. Taxonomy (NCBI): domain Eukaryota; kingdom Metazoa; phylum Arthropoda; class Insecta; order Lepidoptera; family Crambidae; genus Mecyna; species Mecyna flavalis. The sequence goes on along the minus strand of OX439434.1, from coordinate 18,411,944 downwards.
GATAGCTTGATGATTCCTGGTCATAGTAGTGACTATCCACTTAACAATTTACAATAAAGATTAGCCGCGCACGTCTTACTTTTACAATATTTTGTTGTCTTAATTTATAAAATTTAACATAAAGAGAGAATATTTGATCCGGTTTGTAGCTATATATTTGAACCTTTCAAATATTAAAAATTAGGGACGCAAAGGCCCTAGAACCCACTTGTTTAAAGGCCTATATCTACTTTTTAAGATACCTAAATATAATAAATATACCGGTTCACCAGAACATCTGTTCATAGCTTATTAAAATATTGCTATTTTTCACTGATATGTTGATTATTATTGTTAAATCTTATTGTAAATACTCAATTTATAATTAGTGTGGGGTGTCTAATGTGAAATTGTTATTTCTACAAGAGACGTCAAAACGCGTGACCCCCGTAGTCCAATATTAGAAAAACTAAGTATTTTTTGTTCAATAGAGCAATATTTATACTAGTCGAATAAAGTATTTTATAAGGAAAGAAGATTTCTTACATTTTATTGTTATATGACTTTAAGATAGATTCATTAACTTACTTTTAGCAATAAATCGAAATATACAGTCGCGTGCAAAAACATCTGTACTTATAATACCATATTAGAAAATTAATTTTGATTCGAATTTACTGGGGCAAAAATATAAATACAGGACATTAGAAAATTTATTCTGATTCCAACTCCCTTGGGCAGGGAAAATAAATACAGGACGGAATTGAAGACTTCTTAATTTGGTGAATTGTCTCGCCAAATTAAAAAGCCAGTATTAAGACTAACCCCATTATTTTATTGTACTATGATACTGGTATACTTTATTAAAGCGATAAAGACATGGATACAGTGTTTTTGCCCGTGACGATAAGACATCGTGTCCCGGCCTGCCTTGAAATCATGTCGCATTTAATAATTGCCTATGCTTATTCCAGCAATTGTCGACCAAATTTTAGCTTAATTAAAATTCACCGCTTTTTTCGGTAACGTAACCGATTTTTAAATTGTAAATAAATTGCAAATTGTAAATAAATCCTAGGGAAAAGTAATAAGGCGTAAGCAAGACAACAGCAATTAACATTGTAATTATCCGGCCGAGATTTCAAGGCGGGAGGGATATTTCTCCGACTGTACTGATCTCGCTTAGTACTGTACGATCATCTAGCGTCTGTACTGCAATAGTTTCTTCTCATTTCCATGTTTTAGCGAACATTCCAGACGTAGAGATGATATTTTGTAGTTGAATTGTTGATTAGAATTGTAAGACTGAAATAAATTATACGATATAATTTGTTTTTTTTTTAATGCTTCGTTGAACCTTATCCGTATCCATTATTTATATTTTATCTTCAGGCGAGGTCAAACCTTAAGATAAAATAAAAATATAAGAGAGACTACTTATATAAATTTAGTAGCAAGCAAGATGATAAATCAAAACAAAAAGGCAGGGAAACTTTACAAATTAATTTATTTCTATTATAACAATACAAATTACGTCACAACTTAGTTTATGTATAACTTACCTTACAAACGTAACATATCACCTAAAAACCCTAAAACCGTATCTAAACGTAAATTAATTAAAACATTATCTTACGAAATAAATAAAGTACCTGTGTAAAATACTCACCAAAATATTCCCTGAACGTTATTAGTCTACTTGTCATTCCATAATTTCTAAACAGCTGAGTTTTGACTACAATAGAAAATTATGAGACGAGAAGACGAGAGAGAAGAAGACTATAGGAGTCGCGAAATATCAAAATCTGCATTTGGCAAAATGTGATATTTTCTTTCTGACAACACTCATTTTTATTATAGAAGAGTTTCTGAATAGAAATAGAAATAGAAATATGTGGTTGACTGAAATCCCCTGTAAACCTAAATGTGGTTGACTGAGAATATTCGTTTAAAATAACGTTCAGAGAAATGTCGACATTCCATCAGTGATCTTAGTGCTAGATGAGATCGTAATACTACGTCGCTTTATCGTCAAACTGCAGAGGCGCTAGCAGCCGTGGCGGGCGGGGATGACCGCCCAGAGCATGGCCTCGGGCAAGGACATGGGGTGCCGCAGCCAAGACCTTGCGGCGCCAAGCATTCTGTGGGAAAGGATTTACTTTACTTACGGGGAAAGATTTGGAGTCATCCCTGCTTTTTTACTTATTTTTGATTGAAATCAATCAGATTGGTATCATTTTATAGATCAATTGAAGGGCTTTTTAAAGATACCAATATTATTTACTTACTCATTTGTTTCAATGCTAAAATAATAATTCAAATTCTCGCAATAGAATGTGGCTCTATAGAGGTCAAACCTGAGACTTAAAATATTTAAAAAAAGAATTGCCGATATTTGGTCAATTACTGACGTTTACCATTGCTGTTTTCAAATTATTAGATTGAAATATTGAAATACCTACATTTCGTAATTTTAACACATTTTAGGCTCGCCTACTGCCTACAGGCCGAAACTTATGAAGTGAAGTGATCGTCCATTATTAAATATTATAGTTGTCGATCAAGAATGGTGGTGCCCGGTAAGTACATAATTAAGTATAATTTTTCATAATTATAAATATTTTTTTGTAGTGCGAGAAGTACCCAACAATTTAAACCAAAAAGTTCTAATAGGTACTCGTATATAGAATAGTATAAAACATAAAACACATTAACTCACTATATTTTTTCATTTCTAGAGCGTTTTGTCTTAATTTATTCAATAGGTACATTGTTCGGGGAAAACTATAATAACCAAATATGAATGACGAAGTACCAATAAGCCATTATCGGACTGAAGGTAGGCATAGGTTTTAATACGTTTTCTGTCAGCGTCGATTTGTATATTTTATGGTAATAATGCACAATAAATCCATTAATGCGCGCCGAGTGTAGTGAGTGTGAACCATCAATATTTCAGTTGGGGTTGGAGTTTGAAACCATGGGCTACAGCTATGATCTAGGCACTCTTTAACTCCGCCAAAATGTCATTACATTGACTGCTTTCGACTCCTGAGACTGTCTTCATGGTGCAGTGGCTTGTAGTTGCACTTTAAAGCGATGGCCTCGCCAAAGGTGCTGGGTTCAAATCCTGGGCCCAACCTAAGTTTTTGGAGAGGATTTGTCGGTCACTAATACTTTGTACAGTCCAAAGTCGAACGCTGGCGGTTTACAACAACCCCATGCCTCGGAAAGCGCGTGAAACCGTTGATCCTGCGACTCATCTCTCTTCGGCATTAATTGACAAATGTCCCACCGTGCTATGAGAGTGGGGAAAGTGCACCTGTTCTTGAGTGCTCACTTGTGCACAGTAGTTATATCCTGCGTAGTGGGTTGATCGATAATATTGGCCGTCGTAGCCAGTCGATAGCTACAAGGCTGGAACCAGTTCGTCCCAATTGGGTGGAAAGGGGAAACCAGAGGAGTTGAGCGGGTAGTTGCCGCCTTAGCCAAAATTGGTTAAGGCCTTGTTCAGAACGGCGTATTTAATCCTTCTAGCCCCGGAACACCAGATACAATAGAAAATCTATTGTTAAGCGGCACGCGAGTGCCAGTTCGGCTTTGAGTGGTTAACGCGCGAATCGAGCCGATTTCGCCGCAAAACACGCGCGATGCTTGTGCCTGTGGACGCAATGTATTGAGCCCCAGTACCTCGCCAACGCGCGTTATGTGTTCGCGCGTAAAGATTCGCCTTCCTGGACAAGGCCTAAGTATAATACTGACTTGGTGAGCGGGCGCGGCCACCAGTCGAGCTGCTCGCGCGTGAGCGCCAGCTGCGCGTCGAGGCGGCGCAGCTCGTCGCGCAGCTGCAGCACGACGGCGCGCAGCGCGCCCGTCTCCGCCGCGCCCGCCGCCACGCGCGCGCCCAGCCCGGCGCACTCCGCCGCGCACGCCGACCGCGCCCTGGGGACACGAACATACTCTCACATAACACCGACAAAAACAGATATGAATGCTACTTCACTTGAGGTGGAGGAACTTACCCAGACAAGCGATTCACTCATGGGCGTATTATAGCCAGTCATGGACTCATGGTGAGGCAGCCAAGGGCCCTAGGTGGGGCTAGGTGTAGCAAAAAAGCAACAATTTAGGTTTGGTTAGGTACCAACCTTACAGATCAGAACCATCGTAGCTACGCCCATGGGTTGATTCAAGTGGAAGATCAACTATCCTCTTCTCTTAAATATTTTGCAACCTTGCTAGGGTTGCCACCCGTACTTTATAATAAAGTATTGTACGTTATTTAAGGTAATTGTACTCTATACTTTATAAGAATAATAAAGTACACGAAAATACTTTATTTTGCAAAATTTGATTTCTATTGAAGTCGTAAGTATTTTTCGTTAAACGAAATTTAATGATTAATGTTAAATCGACGTCGCCACTCGCCAGCGCCACATAAGCATTTCTGAACGCAACTTAACCTCAAATATTGTACTACTAAAAAAATTGTACTTTATTTTTATACTGTGTACTTTTTTTTTACCTATAATAACCAATGTACTTTAAATGCAGAAAAAAAAGGTGGCAACCCTTTGCCCCTTTAACCTACCGCTCTGATATTTCGGCTTATTATAAAGTGATTGCTTGATTGGGCTTTTAAATCGTTTAGCGGCACAGGATGACTTGAGACAGATGATGTCGATACAATATCAGACCACCTGCAAGCTGCAAATATCCACTCATTCCTCCCTCCACTTACTCCTGCTCTAGACCCACTTACTCCTGCTCTAGACGCAGCTGCTCGCCGGCCTCGTCCAGCCGCCGCTGCCTCTCGTCGGCCTCTCGCCGCAGCGAAATCACCTCTTCCTCAGCAGATGATAGCAACGACTCGTGCTGTGCCAGTTCCTCCTCTACCAACGTCAGCTGTAAGTGGATTTTTTGTTGTATAAATTCGCATCTAAATGAATGGGCCATGTTTTGGCAGCTTTACATGACGCAAATTACACTATGTTTAATATTTGCTTTTTGAGTTTTTCACGGGTGTCCTACCTTCTCCCCTTGATAATATCGTAATTGTAGTTATATTGCAAAAAAGAAAAGTGTATCGCAAACAAAGCCTAAATGTCCAAGGATTAGTACTTACGAGTACATCTAACTTAGGCCTGTACTGTACATGCTTAGGACTCTCACTGCACTCTCGTCGTCATCGAGAGTGTTTAGGTAGGTACATCATGTTATAATTGCCTCGAATATTAAATCGATCACTATTCGAGTGAGCTCTGACGCATTTCTTAGCTCCGCCTCTTTTCCATAAGCGGGGTTACGTCATATAGGTAAAATACTTCGTGCAAATAAGTTCTTGCGAATCGAGTTGTTTTGTACCTACAATTATTATAAAAAAATACTGTTTATATTATTTTTGTCTTGGAAACAAACTATACATTCTCGGAACTAAACTTTTAGCTCTTGCTAATAATTCCCATCGCCGAGAAACAGTGGCTGTGATCCACAGTCGCGTCTAAAAACTTGGAGGGTCATGGGTTCTATTCTCGCGTTGGGTCCGGTTGTTGGTATCAGAACTTATTCAGAGTCCTACGGGCTATAATTATGTCCCTCAGTTGAAATTAGAGTCCGACCGAAGGTTCGGTTTCGGTTTCGGTTTCGGCCGAGTTTCGGCCAAAAATCAAGTTTCGGCTGCAGTTTCGGTTTCGGCCAAAAATGGCCGAAACTTTTGCCGAAACCGAAACTGATTTCGGAAGTGTCGTGCACGCTCGCCTAACTTCGTTTCTCGCGGCAACGCTTTGGCGGACGCTCGCAAACCTGTTTGGGAATTGTTGTACGCCGTTCGGATATCTCTTTAGCAATACAACATAGTCAGTGTGTTAAACAGTAACAATTAGTGATTCGATTATTGATAACTGATAAACATTTTGCTATGAGAACTTAATTTGAAAAAAATAAATAAAAACATTATTAATATTTTTTTATATTATCTTATAACTAGACAAAAGAGGGAATAGACTGACTGACTGACTGACAGTCAACGCCCAGCCTAAACTACAAAACCCAGGAACTTGAAAATTTGTACAAGGATTCTTTATAATGCGTAAGTTCTCACTAATAAGGGGTTTTTGGCAATTCACTCCCAAGGGGGTAAAAAGAGGGTTGGAAGTTTGTATGAAACTTCGTCATTTTAAAAGTTACAGTCTTGAAAGGAGATGGTCCAGTTTTCTATGGAACTTTGGCCATCTCTTGTACATTATACCAAAATATAGCAAAAAGGCTATGAAACCTTACCTCCAGATTTATTTTTACAATTTATTCGTTGTTTTCTTGCACAAAGAAGATTAATGTTCATTTTACGGCAATACTATTTCAAAATGGCGTCGATTTTTATAACGGAATGACGGACGGAACGGCGGAAGGACCGCTCGGCTGTCATAAATGACAGTTGACAGCTACTTTTTTCACGCTTGGAACCAAACGTTTTAGCCGATATTCGTTCAGAAAACTTATTCGGCTTTCCATGCGAATTCAGATATTATAAGTTTCATCGTTCCGAGCCATATGTTTTCTTTAGTGAAATGATTATTGATATCACAGTTTTGTAATAGTTCTAGTGAAACAGTAAAACTAGGTTGGTTTTTGAATAATTGATAGATTACACTTCAATATGATTTCTGAACGTTCTGAAATATGGCGACAGAAATTGCCATCATTAAGTGAATGTGTAAAATGAAAAATATTTTTGTGCAGCCGAAAACGGCAAGATATATTTTTTTAAATATTTGTAGGGAGTTTAAGTGTTTTTTGGTCATTTTTTGGTTGACTGTACAAGAGATGGCCAAAATTGTTAAATCTCCTTTGGGAAGTATATTTTTAGTTTGATGTCAGTTTCAAATAAAAAGGTATTTTTATATTATAGGGAGGGGGGGGGGGGCAAACTAGCAAGTGGGTCACCTGATGGTAAGTGATCACCGCCGCCCATAAGCAACCGAAACCTCCGTGGGGTCGCAGGCGCGTTGCCCGCCTTTAAGGGTGGAATATGCTCGCTTCTTAATTTCGCATTGGTTTGAAAACACTGCGGGAAGCTGGTTCCATAGAACAGTCGTTCGCGGCAGAAAATGTCTGCGGAAACGTATGGTAGTTGATCGCCACTCGTCCAGGTGGTTTGGATGAAACTGCTTTTGTGGCGGGTAGTACGGTGGTAAAATTTAGCAACAGGAATCAAATCAAATATGTAACTCCTCGGAACACTCCCCAAGATATAGGCGGTAAAAGACGCACAGGGACGCAATGTCTCTACTCAATGCCAGAAAATTTAAGCAACCGGCAAGACTTTCGGCACTGACAATCCGGGTTGCTCGACGTTGGATACGATCAAAAGGAAGAAGTTGGTACTGTGGTGCTCCGGTCCAGAGATGGCAGCAGTACTCCATGTGAGGCCGAACTTGGGCTTCATAGAGTTGGAGGCGATGAGTCGGAGTAAAATACCACATTGCTTTACCTAGGACACCTAGTTTTTTTGAGGCAAGCTTAGCTTTTTCTTCCAGATAATCACGAAATTGAACATCGCTCGAGATATCGACGCCGAGAATCCCAATGCTCGGTTGTATAACAAGACGAGTGCTCTCAAAATCGAGGGAAACGACAAATTCGGTTTTTTTTGTGGTAATCGCACAGACTTGTGTCTTTTTCGGGTTAAATTGGACCAGGTTAAGACGTCCCCAAGAGGAGACCTCTTTTAGGAAAGTCACCATCTGAGACACAAGTCCGTTCCGACATTCTGTCACATATGCGTTAGAAACATTTGCATGATCGGTGAAAGAAGTATCACTCGTACTGTCATCCGCATAGAAGGTGTTTTTATTTGAACCCCATGGGGGTTAAAAAGGTGTTTGAAATTTTGTTTACAGGAGTTCTTTAAAATGTTTAAGTTCCCACTAAAAAGGGTTTTGGATATTACACTCCTCAAGCAGTCAATTTTTTACTTTAAATTTTCTAAAAGCGAGCTTCATAATGTGTAAGTTTCCACTAAGAAGGGGTTCATAGTGGTTTATAGAATGTAGTCTACGCGAGCGAAGCCACGGGCGGAAGTCTAGTATTAAATTAATGATTACAACAAAATTAATATACTGTGATTCCATTTCATGTCCCAATTAATGCAGGATAATGGGTAAAAAGCACCAAATTCCAGTATTTTAAGGAATTTTATACCTGACCACGTGAGTTTCGGTTTCGGTTTCGGTTTCGGCCGAAACTTAAGCCACAGCCGAACATTCGGTTACGGTTTCGGTTTCGGCCAGAAAACCAGTTTCGGTCGGACTCTAGTTGAAATCTGCTGCCTTAACAGTTTTGGCTGTGTCCCAGCAATATTAATGTGAGAAAAAATATAACAAATTAGTTATGTAATATGACATAAAGTGATGGACTTCTTGGTCAAGCAAATGGTTAAATTGTACCCTTTGTGCAAACATATTTTTTGGAGAAAAATCTGAAATGCCTTTTGGGCTCTCTGAATACCTTTTTTTTTATTTATTTATTTATGGTAAACATTCTTAATACATACATTATGATTCTGCCAAACTGCATAACAGTTTGTCGGCAGTAGTTCTCGTTACAAGTTAATTTAATTTAAACATGCATTATGGACATTTTGCAGACAATACTACCATATTAATATATTCAAACGGTTACAACTTTAGGTAATTATTATGCTCAACTACGTATAAATTTTCACAACATTACAGATATTCTATTATAATTAAATATCAAGTACACCAAAAAGAAATTCATGAAGTGTCAACTCACCCATGGTGAAAACACAATAAATAAATATATCTGGACATTATTCAAACAGCGCCATCTAGCCCCAAACTAAGCATCAGCTCGTGATATGGGCGCCAGACAACGGATAAACATTACTTATATCCTTTTTTTTTGTAAATACATATTACATACATACATATTATACATAGAAACACCCAGACAAACAGACATTGTTCATGCACACAAATGTTTGTACCGTGCGGGGATCGAACCTGCAACCTCTGGTGTAACAGCCGACTTCTCGACCATAACACCAAATGGCTCGTCAATGTTAGTAATGTTAGATAATATTACCGTGCTCTCACCATGACTCATGGACATTGACTTAGGTAATGTTTTTTCAGTATATTTTTCAAATGTTTTTTGGAGTAAATCAGATGGAAGCTCATTATATACAGTGGGCACCAACCATCGCCTCGTACGCTTTCCAAAGTAATTAGATATTCTAGAGACCAGACCTACTTTTTTCTATGGCGTACACAGATACTTCTTTATACCTTAAAGTCTTCAATATTATACGTATTACTACTCTGAAGTCTGACGTCAGTTGAGTTATCCAGACAAACAAAAACACCTAGGTTCAATAATACAAATATAATTAAGTACCCATACCTAATTATTAGGTATACTTAGAACTATCGTCATTCTTCTGAACATTGAACGCGTGGATTTTGCACGAAATTTGGGACTAGTTTTTGACGCCTCTCTCAACTTTGAAGACCACATTGTCGAGTGCACAAGGAACTGTTTTTATAGATTAAAACTGCTCTATAAAATAAGACCTCATTTAAGCGAAGAGTTGAGAATCACTTTATGCGAATCACTGGTTTTATCGAGGCTGAATTACTGTGATATAGTGTATGGCCCGTGTCTGCTGTCCCGAACAGCAAAGCTCATACAGCGAGTGCAAAATGCCTGTACACGTTTTTGCTTTAAAATTCCTTATAGGTCTCACGTCACTCCTTACCTTAACGCGGCAAATATGCTTAAAATGGATGCTCGGAGGCAGCTTCACCTCGCCACATTGTTGTTCGGTGTCATCAAGATGGAAAGGCCTCTCTATCTTTATAACAAATTGGTGTGGACAAGAGATTTAAGTCGATATCCCAAGAGGGCTTGCACTCACATTTTTGTGGCAATGAAGCATCGTACAACGGCGTTCCGTGGGTCCTTTAGGTATGCCGCAACGAAGTGCTGGAACAATATCCCGCCACCAATCCGCGATCTACAGACGCATTACAGTCAACCTGGGTAACTTTGATTTTCAGGGTAACTTTGACAGAAAAGCCACAAAGAATTTTATTATTTTTACGATGTTGCCGTTGATGCATAACATTAAATTTACTATTTTCGTGCAGTTAACAAACTTAGTGAATGAACTCTTAGAAAAAAAAAGAAGCTGTCAAACAAAGTAAATGTATAAAACGTTTCTAAAAACACCTCTCCAAACTGTGTTATTTTTTTAGGATTATGTCAATGTTACCCTGACGCTATAAAATGTACAATGCATACGATTTCTATGACAATTTTAATCTGTATCAAAGTTACCCTTATAGGGGTTATTACTTTGACACACAACAAATTGCCAGTTTTTGATGAATTGTGTGATTAATATATGCGTTAGATAACTTGATAGCATGGACATCAACTTGAGAGCACAGATTATGTAAACTCTTCTGTCTCATACTTAACACAGTAAAAGTTATCTGAAAAAATATAGTGATGATCTGTCAAAGTTACCCAGGTTGACTGTATTTGTTTAAAAAGAATTTTAAACGGTACCTGTTGGATATACAAAAGGATGTAGAAAACCTACCTTTATGTTATTCTCGACTTCCTTCTTGGATCGGGTTCCAGCACCGTTGGGGCATGCTCCAGGTTGACTAGGCGGACTAGGGTGGAGCCTCTTCTATCCTCACTGAATTATATAACCCTCAATCTGTGTTTTGTACTATGTTAAATACGTACATAAGTGCCTTTTAGTAATTGTTGTTTATGTGTATTAATTATGGAATGTAGTTTGTTTAATGTTATTTTATGGTCACAGTTATTTTTAATCATTAATTTTATTTGTTTCCGTTAAATGTAAATTTTCTATTTTATTTTGTCGTCACTCTGGGCCTAGTCATAATACCAGCGCTGCAGCTGTTGCAGCTGCAACTGTTGCGGCACATGCTGAGACTAGACCCAATTGACCACGTCTATTGTGTTGTTAGTCATGTTAATATTTTTTGTTTACTGTTCGTAATGTTGCTGTTCATTTATCTCGTGCGTCAATATATTTTACTTTGTTTTATTTTTATCTCTTTATAATTTCTTTAATAATGTATATGTGTAAACGTGTGTCAATAAATACTTTTTCTTTCTTTCTTTCTTTCTTTCTTTCTTTCTTTCTTCTGTCCTACTTCTGACCTATTTGCATTCCTAGCAATGTTTTTAAAAGTAAACACTGATAAATAACCCGACTGTATCCAACAATTTGGTCTAACTTCGAGTTTATCTAGAATTTGAGTGCTGGCCTCGGAGGTTCTCGGAAAGGGAACTTATCACTTCTCGCGGTTGGGTGTTGCAATTTCATGCGTATATTTATGTACTCGATGTATACAAATTACTCAGAATATGTTTAATTGGTTGTCAATTATCAAATTTATGTAAACGGAGAGCAAAAAAAACCGCACGTGTACTTAGTTTAGATAGGATCGTCAATAATATAGTATTAATAGGTACCGTTAATCGAGATAAACGTCTCAATGTCTCAAATTGACTTTTAAAAGTTGTTCTAAATTAGTTCCTGAAATGTTTCAAGATAGAAAAAAGATAATTGTGGCTGAAAAATATCTTTGAAAATCATAATATAAAAAAAATATACACAAATGCATAACGGGTATTCTTGACTTTGCAACAATTGCATCAACTAGGCCGTCAAATGGTGAACAAGCAGCCTAATCATTGTCAGCCCAAGTTGAGCCATACTGCGATGTTCTGACTGTGTTCCGGAAGTATTCATGTGGGAGCCCGTACAGTTGAAATCAAAGGCTCGAAGATCAGATGAGCCTACACTCTGGCAGCACATTGAGCGAAGCTTTCTGGTGAAGTGTCACTCAATGGAATAGGCCGCAGTGGCCGCTTACCATCAGGTGGGCTGCGTGTCTGTCTGCCAACTAAACTAGTATAAAAAATGTGTGATGCTCACTCTGCGGTAGGCGTGGTCCCGTTGCGCGCGCGCATCCGCCGCGGCCGCGCGCTCCAGCGCCAGCGCGCGCTCGCAGGCCGCCGCCGCCGCGCGCACTCCCTCTAGCTCGTTGCGGCAGTTCCTCCACCCTAAAGACATATTTAAGAACCAGCCTATTTAATGTCCTACTGCAGGGCAAATGCCTCCATCGTTGAGGTCAAATCATCGCCACACTAATGGACTGATGACAAACCTCAGTTCGAAATTTCCGACATCGGCCCTTTTTAGCTTTAGTAGTTGGCAGATAGGCACGCAGCACACCTGATGGCAAGCGGCCACTGCGTCCTATTATGATTTACTTGACCAGGAAAAGTCGCTCAATGTGCTGCCACACGGTATGCTCATCTGATCTTCGAGTCTTTGATTTCAGGTGCACAGGATCCCACATTAATATTGCCAGAACACAGCTAGAGATCTAGGGAGTTTTATGGCTTCAGATTTAACAAGTTGGGTAATAGCTAGCCTATCGGACCTACAGGGTTTTATTCCCAAGTGGCTTCCACACTTCGCGAAGGTGGTCTGTATCGTAAATCGCTAACTCACCAATGCTCATTTCGGACGCCTGGTCCTGGGCAGAACATACGTCATGCTCTAGGGCCAACTTTTCCTGTAAACAAACACATAGGTTTTAAATAAAATCGTCACGTCCGTGGAATAAAGTCCGATCTGTATGGTTGAAAATTTAGTAACCGATAAGAGGCAGTAACAGTAAAGTACCTACTATTATTAAAAATAGTCAAAAATCAATGCTGCTGCTTAGCTCAATGCAAAAAAAAATGTTAAAATTGATTTATTTTCTATGGTGGCTGGCGCATATGGCGCGCGGCGCGGCGTAAACAAGTGTTTTTAAGAGTTTAAACCAGCAAATAAATAAGTCAACAAATCCATGCTTCCAATTAGGTGCTAATTACAATAATTTCAACGTGTCTCGGCGCGAGCCTCGATGACACCGTCGCATTCTCCCAAGGTGACTCACACTGGGTTTTAGTTATTAATTTTTCCGTATCTCAAGATGTCCAGATCGCGTAATAATTGTATACGTTGTTATCTACACGTCACGAAGGTCATGAGCGGACAAACGCGAGAGATTTCATTACGGTTTTATCCTTATTTCGCAGATGTTTATTTATAGACGTGCGAGTTGATAGACAATTTCTCTAGTTGCGTTAAGTAAGAAATATCCTTCTAGTGCTATCTAGCCCCAAACTAAGCATAGCTTGTACTTTCGTTGCCAGACTACGGGTAAACATTTCTCATACTTTGTTTTTTTGTAAATACATAGTTTAACATTACCGAGACCCAGTGGCGTAGCGTGGGTGTCAGCCGCCCGGGGCGGAAGACAATTCTGCCGCCCTTTTTTTTGCTCCTCCAGTTGGCAAAGCTGCCCACGGGGCGGAAGACGATTCTGCCGCCCTTTTTTACAATTCTGCCGCCCCTTTTTTTTGCACCTCCAGGAAATTTTGCCGCCCCCTAAAAAGTGCCTCCCGGGGCGGACCGCCCCCTCCCCCGCCCCCCCCCCCCCGCCCCCCGTCGCTACGCTATTGCCGAGACCGATACAAACAGACAACAGATGTACAACCAGACACCTGGAACGTAGTGCAAACGTAACTTGACTAATTCGAGGCAAAACGCTCAGAGAAAGAGTCAAGTAGGTATAGCACTTACTCTCTCTAGCAGAGCCTTCTCGATGTCCTTGTCGCGCAGCAGCTGCTTGAGGCGGTCCAGCTCGCGCATGGCGAGCCGCACCTTCGCGTTGTCCGAGTCCAGCAGCGCCTTCAGCGTCGACACCTGGATGCGCAGGCGCTCTGACGACGAAACCTAATAGAGAGAGCGAGACAAAATATTAGGTACATTGGAATTATTTTATACCAGCCCCACCCACGGTTTCACCCGCGCGTAATTTCTTTTCCAAATATCCCCCCCTTCCCCCACATTAAAAGTACCCATGTTCACCGGGGATAGTGTAGCTTTCCAACGTGAAAGAATTGTTCAAATCGGTTCAATAGTTTCGGAGCGTATTCAATACAAACAAACAAACAAACAATCAAATCTCAGGACCTTACGCATCGTCGTTAACAGGATATTAGCAAGAACGGCGTAACGTGACGTAGACGCATCAACACAGGACGTAACAACGTGTAATAAATAAATTAATTTAATATTTATTTACTGACAAAACTGTGCAGCCTCTAGCCCCACTTATCTTTATTCCCAAACGCAAAACGAGAGGAAAACTTCGCGCAAACACGGTGAGTCACGGCACGCGACCAGCGCAAGTTAGCGCGCGCCATATGCGCGGGCGCATAATTAGTTTTTTCTTTCAAAAACGACTCATTAAAAGAATGGATTAAGTAGCTAATATCCTGCGGCCTGCGAACCCATGCAATATTTGTTTTAGTAATATTTACTATTTGGGTTACTCTGAGGTCAACATTTTAGTCTGATTCTATCATAAAATTATCTATTTGTAACAAAAAAGGGATATGCATTATCTCGTTCCGATAAGATTTTCTACCTATTGCTTGTTTTGGTCATCAAATAAAAAATATACAGCAAGGATCCTCGAAAATAATGACCTACTTACTTACTTATTTGCCTAGTCTGAAGTAGTCTGAAAAATGAAAATATGACTCCCCCTCATGGGACCGATTACTGTGAGCATTCCTAAGATCCGAGGTGACAAATATTACGAGTACCATTGTTTAGAGGGTCCGTATTCGATGGAGCTTTATTGGGAAAGGTTTGGCACAGAATGTTTCGGAAATACCATCGACGAGTTTCCGATTCGGCACCAGACAAAAACCGACGGTACGCCACTGACTTCCATTCAAGCATTTTACTAACTTTCACTTTCGTCTAGCTTCTTTAATAATCCATCATTATCTTAGTCACTTTCTGGACATTGTCGAAAGCAGTTACCTATCGGTGATAAAAAATGTGAAGGTTAGATTTTGTGGAGTGTTTACTTGCTGTGATAGTTCATAAGAACACGCAACAGGTACCTATCAGTTATTAAACTTTTTGAAAGACTAGACTTAAGATCTAATCTATTAGCTAGCAGTGTTGTGTGGGACTGTGTGGACTGCGGGCATTCTAGGAAGTAGCTTTGAAAGGACGGAGCTTACCCGCAAAACCCCGGGGTGCTCCTTCTGCCCGATAGTGGTTTCATAAGAGATGGCCAACGACTTTGATTACATAGTTTAGTTACAATATTCCTCTCTGACATATTATAACTAAAGCAAAATTACTACATACGCTATATATATAGGCAAGCATATCAAAATCACGACGTTCTAAATATAATTCAAAATTCTCAAGTTAGTTTATCATTTTACAATTCCAATTACATTACAACAATTATGATAATGAATTCTATTGAATACTATCGTTTGTTTATATTGTCGTAATTTTTTATTGTGAAAAGAATTTAATCTTTTTTAGCAGTAAGTATACTAAATTCGCCTACGTATTCACCTGATCTTTCACAGGTTTAGGAGAAGACGTCATTAGGTTCTTTCGATTACACAAGCTACATTACAAAGTTGCTTTGTGGAGTTCTATAATTGTTTTCCTGAAAGTAAGTTCATTTGTTCAACGTCATAGTTAATATGAGTATTGCTTATGATCAACGATGGGTATTTAAATTCGTTGCTTATGATTAACAAATGAGAGCTCCGGGCCATTTTTATCCGACTGTGACAATCCGTCTGAAGGACCGAGTTAGCCTCTTGCCCCTTTAGTATATCACTAACCATCATTATCATCATCATTAACCATGGAACGTGGGAACGGAAACGTAACATCGGTCCCCCTTCAACCGGTTGCGCCCTACCAACTATCCCCTGGTAGGTCTGGTCCCTCTTTATTATGTTTTTCTTGTGTTTGAGTTGTCAATGTATTTTCTGCTTCTTCTTAGCGTGTCGATGGCTAAATTTTATTGGCCCAGAATCCAGCGACCCAAACAGCGTTTTGGTCAGCGCGCAACAACTCTTCTCTTGTGCAAGTATCGGGCACGCGGGCAGTTTCTGCTAGTGATGTATTATGTTAGCTAGACTACTGTAACTATCTACCTGGAACTCGAGCGTCTTGCGCAGACAGCGCACCTCCTCGCGGCGCCGGCGCCAGGCGCTCACCACCAGGAACTTGTGCACCTTCAGCGCCGCCTGCTCCTCCGCCGCCGAGCGCGGCGCCGGCGACCGCACCACCTCCAGGTTGCCGTTCCTGAAACAATCAATAATAGCTCTTTTTTTATACTAGGTCAGTTGGCAGACAGGCAAGCAGCCCACCTGATGGTAAGCGGCCACTGCGGCCTATTCCATGTGCATGTGCTGCCAGAATGTAGACTAATCTGATCTTCGAGCCTCTGATTTGTGTACTGGCTCCCACATTAATATTGCCTGAACATAGCCAGAGCTGTTATGGCTGTAATGTTTAAACAAAAACTGGTTGATTCTTTAACGCAGGTCGTTGACGAGAAAGTCCACGAGTCTGCAGTCCACACAGACAACAGTCTTATTAGTTCTTAAGTCTAGTTCAAAATGTTGATTCTTTACGTTAATGTATGTTGACGAGCGAGCTGGTTAACAGCCACAAGGCTCGAACCAGCTCTACTCAGTAGGGTGGAAAGGGATCCCGGGTTAGTTTAATGGATAGTGGGACGCTTTAGTTACGAGTCCCACACACCGCAGGTCTGGCTTGCCAGCGGTTAACGTGCCTAAACGCATGAAACACAAATAAATAAAGTCGTTTGTAGCGATACAGAAAATCGCAATATACCTACATACATCGGCCATGATAAAGTGGGACTTAATTAGAAATAAAAAAGCTTTGTCCCACTACTCAATTATTGGAACAAACATCATAGCTATAAAACACAGATCACATTTTGTGTTATTACAAAAAAAAAACTTGAACCACGTTTTAATCTAAACTATAAAATAGGTACTTATTTATTATAATTTCATATGGTAGTCAACAATCTTAACCCTTATCATTCATCAAATTGTATAGATCCGGCTTTCCGTACCTACATCCGTGAGAAATTGACTATGATGATTGGGACATCCTTGAGGAAGTTATAATGACCGTCTGGCATTAATAGCATACCATATCATTGCATCTGTTTTCTAACAGGATAAAGTTTTAACCTAATCATAGATGTCTCGTGCCACAAACAAGTGGTGCCAAGATCGCGCGATCACATACCACCTTGTCAACACAACACAAAATTTTGCTAATTCGTATCGTCTGTGATTAAAAAGACTGAAAGTACTGGTTGATTTGATATTACTCCCCTAGGAACCAAACAACTACTATTCAAGTCTCTATTTATCGCATTCGAGTCCCTATGGCCTATTTATTTATGTTCGATAAATTCGAGTCCCCATTTACATACTTCGAGTTCCTGTTTATATTATTCGAGTCCCTATTTGTTTCATTTGAGTCCCTATTTGCTACCATGGCATTTTACCAAGCAAAAAAGGGAAAAAATGCTAGACAAAGGTCACTCAATCCGCCGACAGCTCCTACCTTGTGTTATGGAACAAGCGGAAAATTTTATATGCGCTTTACCTTTCGCTGCCATTTTCTTTTTCTTTACACAACAGGCCATGCCCTTTGAACTTTAATCTTATTTTCTCTTGATTTATCAGTTTAACTACAGATAATATGTTGAACTATTCGTGATTGGTCAGTCAAAAGTTACACGTGCACTTGACCGATGTGATAACGCTTCGGCGTAAGCTTACATACGCGTATAATAGGTACTACACTACGAGTAGCAACAAGTCCAGTGCTATGTACAAGTGACTTAGCCATGCCATTAAAATCAAGCAAGGTGTTGCTGTGCTGAACTCAAATGTATTGATTTGATAAATATCATAATAATAATTATAAAGGCTAGAACCTACTTAAATATGTTCATAAGTGAACAACTTTCGTCTATCAACTGAAATTTGCTCTATAAGGATGGTTTGGAGGTTTTGATGCCCCAACAGCTGGTATCAATCACTGTAATTGGGCATACGGTGCAAAAATAATTATTAAAATATTAAAAGAATTTAATTGTCTTACGATAGCAATAATATTTACATTTAAAAACTCTAGAAGTCCTCGACGCGATTGAATTGAATTTGTTAAAGAAAATGAAAAATAACACCACAATTTTGACGCGTGTTATTTCAATAACGGCATAGTTAATTGCATTAGTTAATATTGTGATAGATCTACGTGGACATATACGTGGACTAACAGTGACGATCCTTACGAGTGAATCAAAGTAATGGGGAAAATTGTTGTTTTCATTTGCGGTCGTGATGCGATTGCACAACACCGAGGAGAATTGGCCTCTTATTAAATCATACAGTAACTTTAATTCTAACGTGATTGTTGCATCATTTTATTAAATTATACAGATGGCATTTTCTCATTCGTCGTCGCAACGTGGAAACGTTGCAACTACGAACAACACAGGGCAAGAGTAAATTTGAGCAGAACCGCTCCATACGGGGAGCGCAAAACATCGAACTGCTTTACAGGTGTCGAGAACAGTGTTCTCCAACATAGTAAATAACAGTCTACTTAATCCTTCTTTAGGCTGCGTCCCCAGTAGGCAAACTGTTAGCGGCAGACTGAGTTTGCGGCTTATCGATTTAGTACGCCTTTCCATATATTACAAATGGAGTATGTATCCACAGTTTGCGCGTAACGCTGCAAACTGCGTACAGTAAGCGCAAAACTAGCAAACTGTGGACATTCCATTACTAACATATGGAAAGGCGTACTAAATCGTTAAGCCGCAAACTCAGTCTGCCGCTAACAGATTGCCTACTGGGGACGCCGCCTTAATCCTCTTAGTGCCTTGCCACACTGGCGGATTGCAAGCGTTTTCAAAGCGGAGCGGTCGCGCAGCGAACACGCCGCGTGCCCGCGGCGGTGACGTCGCGGTTGCGCGGCGTGTTCGCCGCGGAGAGAAGCGTGGACGTCATGTTGTACACTCGCATACCAAAGTCCCGACTCCCCTTTTATTTTTATAAGTTTTTTTTTTATTCTGAATAGAAAGGCTTAATCACAAATGCGATTATGTCGCCCTTTTATAAGATTATAATTATTGGTGTACTTATTTACCTACCATACAACTCGGCATTTGTTTTTCTAAATTGAATTTTTTTAAACATGATATCTAATACGATCGTCACATAGGAATGCTGCCCAGCACAGCTACAGCAGTTTTAACTTGACGTTCCTTAGATATAGTTTTGACCTGGCTTTGGATTTCGAATATTTATAATGCATTACTGTTGACCCTTAGTGGCACCTTTTTTGGTGTCTTTTTGTATTCATTATGTTCCTTGTGTGCATATTAATTCCTCCTCGGAATCCATTCTGTTACTGAATGTACGCTGACATCGCGACCGCTCCGCGTTGGAAACGCTTGCAAACCGCCAGTGTGGCAAGGCACTTAGTGGGAATAAGGTCCTTGGATGGATGGAGACTGTCTTGGGCATGATCTGAGCCAGTCGTCAGACGGTGGCCTTGCATCAAAGGCGTGCAGGTCAAGAATCTATAGGCCAGAATTAGAAGGGCGAGTCCCGATTCAAGGCACCGCATGCTGGGTGGCGTTGTGGACATCGAGGCTCTAGCCGAATCACCACGACGCCACCGACACGGTGAATGTGGAACACCCCGAGATTAAGTGGGTAGTCCCCCTGTTTATAATGAGGACAGTCCCACACACCACTCTTCGCCCCTAAACGAAGGTGACAATGAGAACAAAGAACTTATACATACAATGTGTTAATTTAAATGCGCAAAACCTGAAATTAGTTTGGTCAGAATGACGAGTAGAATATATTAAACCACTCTTTAATATAGGTCACATTTTTCAAAAATTCTTCATTAAAAATGTTGCCCTGTCTATTTATTAATAGGTCAAGCTATCACGTGCGTAAACCATGCCTACCGACTCGTCCTTCGACAAAGCGTCGTCGCAGACGCAAGAAACGATTTGAATTGCCAGTGAAACTAACACAGCTCATAAAACCTTTGATTTTTTTTAAATGTGGTTTTTTCCTTTACAATTAGGTCAATTGAATTAAAAATCATTTGGGGTGTTTGAGGTTTTGCGCATTTAAATTAACACGTTGTATAACAGTAGCTCCTTACCTTTGGTCCTTAATCCTCTTGGTGGGCGTGAGGTCTTCCATGGAGACGGCTTTAGGCCTGATCTGGGCTGGGCGCGCCGGCGTCTGCGCGCGGAACTGGTCTAAGCAGCTCTTGATCCGCTGCAGGTTGGCGCTGGGCCCGCAGGACTTGGCTGTGAACTTGTTCACGGGCGTCGAGAATAGTTGCTTCTTGGGGTGGACTGGCTGGACACGTCTGTGAATTTAACGATGCAATTCATGTCGATTAGATGTCGATACTACTAACTACTGAAATTGTATTAGGTAACACACGATAATTGTAATGTGATCAGGCTGTAAAAGTATGTGTATAGTTCTTTCCCGCCTTTCAATATCATTGCTACCTCGCGCTAATGTTATTCATCCTTCTATCGATAGGTATATTTCATCCCAAGGCTCAATCCAAGGGGGCAAAGTTCTACAATATATTTCTAGAATAATTAGGGTAACCAGCGGAACCTAAATCCTTTTATCGGACTGATATTGATGTTAACTACAGACATTCTTGTCAGGGAAATCATGTACAACTGAACGTTCATTATACTTTTGGTAAGTATCGCATCTTAGAATTTATCAATGTTTTTTTAGTTCAGTTTCTGGTGGCCACAAGTCTGCAATCTCTGGCTACCGATAAAAGTCTTATACTTACGTGGGCGTAGCCTGCAGGTGGCTCCTCTCTCTGGTCAGCTCCCTCTCGGAGATGTCTCCCGCGCCAGCGCGCGCCACCGGCGACGCGCTCTGCGGAATCTTGCCCAGACCTTCAGGCATTCTCGCTAATATCTTGTAAATACTTCTCAAAGGCAATCACTGAATCACTGTGGCTATCCAATCGGAAATGTCAAGTTTGACGGTGATACTCAATTGGAGGTTCTTTATTTGAAAATATTGTTTTTTGACATTTTATCATGTTTACTAAATAGTTTTTATAGCTGCGGTTAGAGCATAGATTGGCTTATATAGATAGATCCGCGCGTATTATAATTGACCTCAGTGAGATAGATAAACAATTTATTTGCAACAAAAGCACACATACAAAACAAGCTGGTAACTCAGTAACAAAAGGACAAAGAAAGACGAGAAACATTAGCTTACATTACCGCTTCTTCTGCATGTGTGCCGCAGCGATGCAGATGGGCAAGAGACTCAGTGGATAAATTAAATAAGTCAACTATATGGTTGCGGGTTCGATCCCCGCACGGTACAAACATTTGTGTGCATGAACATGTCGGTTTGTATCGGTCTGGGTGTTTCTATGTTTAATATGTATGTATTTACAAAAAAAAAGTATATAAGTAATGTTTATCCGTTGTCTAGCACCCATAGCACAAGCTAATGCTTAGTTTGGGGCTAGATGGCGCTGTGTGGATAATGTCCAGAGATATTATTATTATTTCCGTGATTTATTTTTCTCAGCTGATCAGCTTATTATTATTATTATATTTATAAGTTCTTATGAGAAATGAATATCTCTAAACCTAAATCATTAAAATTACCAAAGATAATGCTAGAGTCTTCTCGTTAAGATTAATTAATTTTTAAAATCTCTATCTACATAATATGTACACTCAGATAGAGCTTTTTAATATAAATGAATATGTTTTTTACATATTTTGAAAATGTTTATTAAGTAAAAACTAAATATTTCAATTGTTAATATTATATTGTAACAGTAATAAAATCTTAATTACCTAATAGAAAAAAATTGTGTTTATATTTAATACTTCTATGAAAATTGGGTTTTGCGATAGCATTTATTGTCTGGTCTGGGAAGCCCGCGATATCTCGTTTGATAGTGTGCAATATTACAATCGGGATCGCTACTACACATTTTATTTCAATGTCGTTCCTGCTCCGGAGTGGTTGGCAGAAGTGATATCATAATATTATACTTTTATGCTACTTTAATTGGAGTGTCAGTGATTACTGTGTGGTTTGGCAGCTTTTTAAAATGGGTAAGTACATTTCTCATATTAGTATCGCTTATTCGATCTACGCACGGTACAAGTATTTGCGTATGAGCATGTAATGAACGTTTTGGAGGTATGTTAATATGTAAGTATTTTCAAAAAACGTATTTAACTACTCGTAATCTTTATCCGCTCTCTGACAACGATTATACAAGCTAAATAAGGTTTATGACTAGATGGATGCCACTGTGTGAATAATGTCTTAGATTATTTATTTATTCATTTGCATTGATAAAATGTGTTTTTTACCAAATGCTATGAAACAATACGTAGAATAATAATATGATGCAACATGCAATACGCCCATTCATCTATCTTCAATATAAAATCAAATAAATTACAGAATTGTCTTTGTGTCGGTTTTTTCGGACACAGCTCGGGTTAGTGATCACCAATCCGCATTTGGCAAGCGTGATATAACCAGTACCCATCATTGTAGCGATAACTTGATTTCAAGGATGGATGCCTTTGACCTGCAGTGGGACATTAATAGGCTAATACCTACTTGCACGCATAACTTCAAAACAAGTGCACCGATTCCCATTTCTTGATATTTTTATTATCAAGGAAGGACAGGTTTGTAAACTTTTTTTACCCTTGTGAAGCAATTTTGCCCGACCCGAAAAATTAGCACGCACGGTGCATAAGCCACTTAATTTCATCTTAGGCATTGTAAATTGTAATTCACATAATTTTGGTTAAATTAAGAAGTTACGATGAACATTTATATTATAATATACATATTTTATAATCACTTATGTGATAATGGACTTAAATGTCTTCTGAATGGTTTTCCCCAGCGTGCCTGGACGCGCCGTCGCCGATCCTGCTCCAGTATGCGACGCTGGGCGTGCAGACCGGCCCCAAGCGGCACCCCCCTCCCGTGAGGAAACTGCCAGCAGTCCTCACCAAGCCCTACCAGTTCATCTACAGGTATCATATATATTTCTTTATTCTCTTTAACGCCTCTTCATATCACATAGCGAGAGGCTTAAACTCCTTGGCTTGACTTGGGTGTTACCACACCCATCGATCGATCGTAGATCGACGGCATCAATCGATGATAAAATGGATCAGTCGACGTCTATCGATATTCCCTGCCATACCAGACCAGTCGACCAACTTCAATCGACGTCTATCGAACTCGTCGATCGACGATCGATCGATTGGTGTGGTAACACCCTTAGTCCCTTTACATATTAATCTATTTCATTCATTTCACATCATTATTTTATTTAATACCCGCACTTAAAAGAGGTTTAAGCTATAGCGAACTTTGTACAACATAAACTTTACAATGTATCACAGAGGAGGTGAGAGCCTGGTAATCTGTAACACAGGTTTTCCTAGTACGGACGGCAGTCTCTCTCAATGTAGTTATTAAGATTATCTTTTATTTCTACCTTGTATCTTTATATTAAGTAATAGCTATTTTGTGAAAGAAAAAATAAACATTATAATTATCTTCTAACTTCTTAAATAATATGATCATTGTGTTCATAAATCATCTGGTATCATCTGGAACTCAAGTGCAGAGAAAAAGCCTTTCGCTTGGCCTAATGGTGCAATTAGACCCTGCCTTGCCTTTGTGGTCTAGTAGTCTATTCCCGGTTTGGACACAATTTTTGTTAGAATTTTGAAACGTACTACGGGTGTGTGGTCACCAATACGCTTTTGTCAAGCGTGGGGATGAATCACCAAATAGTGGGTATAAAAAATTCACGCACAGAAAAAAGCGAAGTGGCATCTCAACAGGCCTTCAGGGTGAGGGTGACTGGCTCTATGGATACTTTGTTCATTTACCCTGTCAACCTTATATTTGGACCTTAAATCCGCTTACCAACAGGTGGAATAAGGTCATCCTTATTGCTTTTATATAAAAAACAGAAGAAATACTTGATATAATGTTTTGGGTGGAATTTCAACCCATATCATGATGATACCACGTGATGCATGCAAGTAAGTCTCAGTTTAAATGTGCCCACTTCAGGGCCTTGGCAGTCATTTAAATCAAGTCATTGTGACCAAAAGAGGAAAGATTTGATTGTTTGTTTATTTGAATTGAATAGGCTGCGAATCTACTGAACCGATTTGAATAATTCTTTTACTGTTGGATAGGTACACTATCCCCGGTGAACATAGAGTACTTTTGAGCCCGGAAATGTGGGGGGCGGGATATTTCAAAAAAGAAATTACGCGCGGGTGAAAACGCGGGCGGAAGGCTATGTTAAACATTTTTAATCACGTTTCTTTTGTTTAAAGGTTGACACAACGTCGCAAGGGAAAGGCAGTCAGACCAGAGCCCGAAGGCAAGGACTGGAAAACTTCACTTAACGAGATCGATCGGTTTTTCAACAGCAGGCGAAGAGAGCAATGGGGTAAGTTTTACATTTATTTCTCTGGGATTTAAGTCAAGAAACGATGTCACTGGGTTGTTTGTTGCGAACACCATACAATTCTGAAAACTTTAAAATAGGGGTTCTCAACCCTTCCCGTGTGCCTGTTTCTGATGTCCGAGATTAATTTTCTGAGCTCTATATTCCGATGTACCAATCCAATAATGATAATAAAAAACATCAAAATTCACGTCAACAGAAGAAAATATTAATTTCTGATCAAGAGACATTTTTATTTAGAAAGACGAAAATCTTTCTCGGCTACGTAGGTACGACTAATCTTGGCACGTGCAAGCGTCGTAGCACATTGCTACGAGCGGAGCACTGAAGCTACGAACATGCATTCACTGGACTCGTAGCTCTAGGGTTACGGGTCTCAAGTTTTTCGTTACGAAGCTCGAAGACATGCTATTCGTAGCACTAATGTGTACTAAAAAATAGCTCTGTCTAATGTCTGCCTGCTACGCCACTGAACCGATTTTGATGTTATTTGTTAAAGAAAAAACGTGACCTTCTTTTGTCCCGGGATAATTCTGTAACCATGGGATTGCAAAAATAAAAGTTATTTTGCTAGTCCTTATTTCACTTCGCAACGAGTTTATATTTATAGGCTTAAAACTTAAATATCCCATTTTATAATAAATCAAGTTAAAAGAATGCAATATCCTTTAATACAACATTATAAATGCTTCAATTTTATTCTAGTATTGAAAATGTACTAAAACACAGAATACGTAACATTTTGAGTCCTGTTTTAACACTGTATTCCTTGTCCTCTTTATAAAATTCGGTTCATCACTTTCTAAGTCACGATTTGGTCACGATGCGATTTTTTATTGAGTGAAGGCGACATTTAATTGCTGCAAGTGACAATAATAACATGACGATAAGGATGACTCGATAAGTCATTTTGAAGAAACCCTGCCCTATTCGCCAGAGGTCGTGGGTTCCCAACGAAGATAACTTATCTTTGTGACGTGTTTCTTCTGTGCTTGGATTCCTCTCAACTGGCGGGCCGCCGTCTCCGGGCCTCGTCAATAAACATCGCGTCTGGCGCGAAGCCCGAATCGGGCGTTCGGCTTACTCACGTATTTCGCGGGAATATCTACAGACGCGGCTGTTCTTATCCCTTACGCACCTGTATATCAATGTGTAAAGGAAAGAACAGGCTAGCTAGCAAGCCAAAGAGCGAGGTCACGGTCTCAACGCCACTTGAAACACTTGACGTTTTTTTATCAACACACTAGGCGAGCGGGACCTCAGCGGGACACAACGCTCTCATTGTAAAAGGTGTAGTGTAAAATTAAAGTATGAAGACATGGTATTTTACGGTTATCTGACTGATAAAATTAAATAACGAGAAACTTATCTGACAGCCGTGAACCTGACCGTAACTATTTGACGAGCCTCTTGTACCAGTTTCGTACACAACATTTTAGACGTCCATTGT
Source organism: Mecyna flavalis (assembly GCA_949319885.1). Lineage (NCBI taxonomy): Eukaryota > Metazoa > Arthropoda > Insecta > Lepidoptera > Crambidae > Mecyna > Mecyna flavalis. The sequence goes on along the minus strand of OX439434.1, from coordinate 18,385,929 downwards.
ATTAAAATGTTAATTTACTTAATTTCGTTACTTTTACTAAAGTTTGAAAGAAGACACAAGCGATAATACTAAGTTGATAAGTAGACTGTAGTTATTTCTCATTTGAACAAGTTACCCTTTTTATTACTTTGTATAAGTAAGTAGTCCTTACACATTTCTGCGAACCCTAAATACTACCTGTGGGGCGCAGTGCGTGTAATCGCTGGAATGGAATAATTTAAGCCCTAACTTAGGGCCGACGCACAATCTAGACATTTACCCCTTAGTAAAAAATATAACTGTCGTGCTATCGGGATAATAGATCGATTTTAGACCGCCTATTTTGGACCGCTTATTAGAACAGTGGTTAACAGCTCGGGTCGTAAAACCCAGAGGTCGTGACTCGTGGGTAAAATTTCGCGCTTTGGGTCTGGTTCGTGGACATTTGAACAAAACATTTTGAAAGACCGACCGGTTAGCTACCACACCCCCAGATGTGAAAGCTACGGCTGTGTGGCGGCCACTTAAATGCTGGAGAACCCACTTGAAAATGAAAGGGTCTTAGATCAGAGAATTCTACAGTGTTACAGCACATTGAGCAATGCTTCCTAGCTAATAGTCCGCGGTGGCCGCTCACCATCAGGTAGGCTGTGTGCGTCTGCCACCTAAAGAGACACAAAAAAAATATCTTCGATCAAAATCAATCTCAGAGTTAGAGACATAAACTGACATAAAGTTTTAAATACCAATAAAATATTATCGTGCACGATAACGTCGAATCTTATCAGGATAATAGGTGTGATGTAATGTGTGTCTGTCTGAAGAAAACCGAAGCGAACTAACGCGAGCGCTTATCGTAAGTGTTTTGTTTTAACTGTATGATTAATGGTGAGGAATAACATATTTATTACTTTGAACTACAAAACTGTCAAATTGTAATCCATTTAGAATCTAAATCTAGAAATGTTTATTTATCATTGACGACCGATTTGGTGTAATGGTTGAGAAATTGGCTATTACACCAAAAGGTCGCGGGTTTGATCCCCGCACAGCACCATCATTTGTGTGCTGACTAGTCTGTTTGTATCGGTTTGTATCGATGATATACGTAATATTATCTGCTTAAAAGCATCTTCCTCCAAAAAAAAAGACTAGTGACACCTGAGGCCGTGTGTGGGAAACCAGCAGAGTTTAGTGTACAGTGGGAAAGGGTGCTTTACACCCAAAAGGGAAGAGCCGGCTTTAACTGGCCCATCTTCGGGAGGTGTCTCGCACCTATAGGGCTTGAAAAAAGTTCGTGCTAGGGCGGCCGATAAGGGCGCAATATCGCGTGCGGCGCGTGGCGGGCCGGCGGGCGACGGGCGCAGCGGCGGCGGGCACGCGGCGAGTCGCTGCGGCGCCGGCCGCCGTGGCGCCGCGCCGCGCCGGTGACGCATGCACCGCGCCCGAGCCCTATCCACATACTTTGTGCTTTTTTTTTAATTATTAATTGAAAAGGACCAGGAATTAAATCTATAAAGTCTACGCATTCAAGGCCGGCAACGTTTTGTGACTCGGAAGGTGTTTCTGATCGTCGGTTAGTCACTTTCTATCCCACAAATAGGTACAAAGCTCTGGCTATGTGGAAACTGCAAGGAGAGTGGCACATTCGGCAATAGTTGCACAAGTGATTGTGGTTCTAAAATTAAACCTTCTTGGTTTTCCATTAAATGTAATGGTGGCCAAAAGGTTTTTTTTGAGGAGCTGGAGACATGCTATTCCCTACGATGCAGCTCCTTAAATAATGGCTAGGCTATGTTTACCTTGATCTGTTTTTTTCAGATTCGTTACAGTCGCATTAGTGTTTTAAAAGGACAGGGGATATACATATTATGAAATCACAACAAAATTACATCAAAACAAAATTATTCAACGCGGCGAAATGCCACACCACCCTACAAAAAGGACAATCTTAAATCATAAATCTACGCACTTTTTGTTATTTCTTACTAACAAGAACAACCCCTTGATTGTGAACCAGAGGGGTACGTGCGACACAACCATTTGAACCATTGTATTATGCAGTTTGGTTATATAAGATTTTTAACCCCTTTTGCTTAAACATATCACGCAAGTTCTTTACGTAAGTTATTAATTTATTATGTAATTAAATTGACCAAACATTTGCGCATCGTTACATCGATAGAATATGTTGGCGCACTGTAATTGAATTTAAGTACATGTATGACCATTATTCTTGCAAATAAATGTTTGTTTGTTTGTTTCAAATAAGTAATGTCTAATCTAATTTATATAAATAGGTCAGATCAAAATTCTCGATAACAAATTTCCTCTTCCTAATGTCGGTTAAAATTACAAATAGTGTTGCCCAAATTCAGTCTTGGTCTTGTTCTTGCGTTTTTGCAAGACCAAGACCAAGAACAAGACCGCGTATTTTTAGCAAGACCAAGACCAAGACTGACCGTGCAAGACTTGAGCAAGAACAAGACATAGCCTGCAAGACTCTTGCGTCTTGCAGCTAGGACTTAGCGCTATTTCACTGAGTAGTTAGGTGTAACAGTTCGGTGTATAGGTAGGTACTATCGAGGTCACCCGCGTGTGATTACCCTTAAGGCTAAAATCCTGTGCAGTATTTTCACGTTTACAAGCGCCGCTCCTAAGAAGTCACGATGCGCGTGCACGGTATATTTTTCCAAAAGTGATCACGCGCGAGATACCTCGATCGTACGCTTAGGAATTCTATGAGACGCAAAAAACTGTATCAAATAATATGAAAAACTGGACCTATGCGCATTACGACTAATACCATAAACATAGCGAATAAAAAATATCTATTAAAATCAAACTGAGTGCATGCATAGTTATGTTTTAACCATCGGCACTTTGATAATGCGTCATCAAAGGTTTTGTACTTACTTCTCAAAGAAATTTGCCGCTTTTCGGAAGTACATGGTTATGATACACGCGCCGGCGGCTTCTTTTGAAATCTAAAACAATCGTTGCCGCCACGCCGAAATCATAACATTTGACACTATTTGATTGCCGCCATAGGGCGTAGGTATACTCATGCAAAATAATTTCGAATTTTAAGAGTACCTACGTTCCAAAGAATAAATAAGTTTCAGAGTGCTTAGAATGAAAATGAATACATTATACTGATCACGCAAGAAGTATTATGATTAGGATAAAATGGTAAGGATAGGTAGTAGATTTCCATGGAAAACGACATATAGGTCAGTTGATTTTTCGAATTTCTTATCAAATCTTCAGTTATTTATTAATCTGCTTGATCTTTACTATGGCTATGTTAATTCAAGCTCACAATGTTCCAATTCTAATACGTTTTTCTAAGATTTAAAGTAAACTTTAATAAATAGTAATAGACTAATAGGTAATTGCAAGACTTGCAAGACTCTTGCTGCAAGACCAAGACCAAGACCAAGACTGGGAGCGCAAGACCAAGACCAAGACCAAGACCAGGTGTATTGGCGCAAGACCAAGACCAAGACTGGCTAAGTCTCGTCTTGTTCTTGCATTTGGGCAACACTAATTACAAATCTTGAGCTACTAGAAAAATATACTATAGGAAATGTGATTCTAGTACCTAATTACCTATAGGTACAGGTTATAGAGGAAAATGTTGACAAAATAGCACAGCGCAATTCAGTGTAATTATTTTCTACGAGAAAGAATAATTAAATTAACCACATAGTGTTTTCTGCAATAGTAGACAATCTAATATTTTGCATTGGCTACATAATCTCAAAGTACATACATTATTTTAAACTAAAAGCTAGCTTTGTTAACACAACCAATACCAAAATCACGGTGATCCGACGTAAAAGAAGATAAAACAATTTTAGTACTCCTATTTCTGTTATCCTATGGAAACTGAGCATTATCCTGGGATAAAAAGTTCCTTTCCCAAGATCTAGTCCGAGTCGTAATCGTAATTCATCATACCTAATCAGTTTCAGTTTAAAATGGTTTAAGTGTGATAGCTAAGCGGACAGCCAGAATTTTATATTATATCGTTATACATTATGTTTAATGGATTTTTATAAATATCATTGCGTTTTAGTATAAAGTTCGATAGACATATTATGTAGCCCAAGGGGTACCTAACCTACATAAACAAAGTAGGTAAAACATCAACGCTCTTATTTTATTACAAAGAACAATCGTTAAAACAGGTTTAGATCTGTACTAGTTAGTACAGGTACGAAGTCCGGACTATATTCCTTAGTACAAAACAAATACCAACATAAGAATAATTTACTGGTACTAACTCGTTCAGTGCGTTTCATTTTACAAGACTTTGTTTTATGACATGTTTTAAAATCTTTAAATAAGATAGTAAAAATAATAATTCTTTAATTAAAAATGTGTTTTAGTAATGTAAGAAAAAGTAACATAATATATTTTTAATTTTCTGTTCACAAATTAAGTGATTCTTTTCAAAAACTGTCTTTCTATACGTTGAATTGAGCGAAATTTTTATCGTTTTGACGTTTGAAAGTTAGTCCATAGTAAAGCTAGGGGCATCGGCGGACTTTCTTGGGTCTAACTTTAGTCCTTGAAATAAAGTAAAACTTCGTTTTGTAATAGCGTTTGACTTTCGTCAGGAGTAAGTGTAGTACTAAGCTCGCGCTCGGTTAAATTTTTAAAAGAGGGCAAAAGTTGTTAAACAACCGGGTAACAAATCAAAACGTACGAATGATTTGTTTTTACTCGTCATTCACTGCATAAACGTCTTGGAGTAAACATTATTGCATCTGACCGCTGACTGGCAGTCGCCCACCTCGCGGTCAACGCGATAAACAACTTTGATCATCGCTAAAAGCGAGCCTTGGATTTAGATTTGTTAAGTCTACAACATGTACTTACATAACATGATGGCTATTTTTTATGGGCTGTGGTAGACAGTCTGGCGGAAAGTTTCGTTCATAGAATTAATAATAATCACGTCTCATTCTATTCTATGGTTTCGTTGTCTAGTAAATCGACGACATAGGCATTGCAGTTGCAGCGTTACAGACAGTAGTCTGCGGAGGTCTCAAATTTTAGAGAAATTATAGTATGGAAGAGCTATAGGACTCTTGACTGGCCCGTTGGTGCATTTCGTTCTGTAGTAACCCTGTCCCAGGTGTCGTGGATTTGAATACCACTCAGGACAAACTACTCCCTTGGTTAACCTGGTGTCAGAATTATCCAAGACTTTATCAGAGTTGTTTCATTCAAAGCTGTTATATATTTTGTTTCAAGCTAACGTTACGTTAGTTTGCTTTTAAAAAACGAGTTGCGTAATTGTGAAAACTGTAGGGGGAAAATAAATGACGGTTTGAATTTCGAATCGCGAGCAAAATGGCGGAGGCGCCGCACGCGACGCGACCGTGGCGCCGCGCCGCTGCCGCGCCCGCCCGCCCTACACGTGACTCACAAACAACAATTCTAAACTTTTTTCGACAATTTACTAACACTTCGAACTTTTAATTACATTTTCTACAATAAATATTAGGTTGTATTTAACTGCACATCAAAAAATACTGATTGTATATATTTAAAAAAATACTGAATTGCTAACTTAACCTAACCTTTGGTGTGCAATCAGTTATTTTGATGTACATTTCAGTATTTTTTTGATGTACATACACTTAAAAATATCCCATAGTGGTGTAAGTAGTAGCTAGTAGGATGGACGGCCGCACCAGAGGTCCTGGATCTTAGGGCCGAAATTGCGTTTGGCTTTTTCCGTTTGGAAAATATTTAGCGACAGATCGGAGTCTGAAAATTGGCGGTGTAAAAAGTTCCTGCGCCTGATCCCTCTTCGATGGTTTCAGACTACTATCCCACGACTGCGCAGGTGCAGGACCCAGATGCTAAGAGAGTGAGTGAATAAGAAGTGCACCAGTGCATGCGCATCATCGCAGTCATTTGTGCACGATAAAAGCTTAGTTTTTTTTTTTGTTTTTTTTTTTTTTTTTTTCTATTAAATTAATTTTTAAAATGATAAGATAGTAGACTATTGTGAACGCTGTGCATACCTTTAATTTGGGTGCATATATGTACAACTTATAATAATGATTTTTATGTATGTGGTGTATGTACTCAGTTGGTAACTAATAAAATAAAAAAAAAATAAAAAATAAAAGCCTTCTCATTCTCTTCAATTTTATCACATTTGGTTACCTACTCTGCGTCTCAGTCAGACTCACACAGTCTCATCTAAATCAGGGCTGGTCAATAGCCATAAGGCTGGCACCGGCTCGTCCCAATCGGGTCTGAAGGAGAAATCGGGGGAGTTTAGTGGGTAATGGACGCTTTAGTCTCGAGTCCCACACACGGCCGCAGGTGTAGCCTAGCTAGCCTGCGGTTATGGTGTATTTACGCATTCTTCTCCGAAAAAAAAAGTTATGTAAATCTCTAACATAAACTGAAATAGCTCGCTACCATTTCAGCTTGCAATGAAATACAAGAATGTCATCTTCATAAACACTTCTTGAAGCACAATGCATTTCTGCCGTTACATAAAGATTATCTTTTTATCGCGTTCACAGACACAGCCCATAAGTTCCACTAGCATTATACCTATTACACATACACATATTGTATCTAATCTACCTACCTGTGAAGACGTGTAAGTGTGTAATTACAGTCCTACCTACATCCACCGCGCTTGAGTAAGGTCATGTATGTACAAAATCTACCTTCCTACTCGAGATGTGTGTGTGGATCGTATGACTATTAACATGGTTCATAGTTTAATGTGACGTAAGAATTGGTTTAATATATGTATAAACAAATATGTCTATTTTGGAGGAAAATGCAACTGCTGACCGCCGTATTTGGGACACTAAACTCTCCTAGTGTCTACCTCACACCGCAGACCTCTGTTCATCACTAACAAAAAGCCGGACACACAAATATTTAGCCGGACACGACCCAAAAAAGCCAAACATATCCAGCTAATTTAGCCGGACACCTGGCAACCCTAGAAGAGCCGCGTGCCCGCCTTATATAGCGATTGACCGGCTCTTCATAAGGTTAGCAATTCAATTTTTTTGGTGCACGTTTCAGCCTTTTTTGCTGTACGTTCAGCCTTTTTTGATGTACGCTTAAATTCAAGCCATTTTTATTGTAGTTTTTTACTATTTTAATTTTAGCTTTCATTCAGGATTTACGTTTCAGTTTCATCAAGATCGCTCTTCTCATAGTTAAAGCCACAAAGCTTGCATTCACATATATTTTAAATACAAGCGTATCGATCGAAACGATATAAAAAAAAAGTATCTACATTAAAAGCCGCTCTTTCCGTTCCATGTCCAGCCGTCTTGGCTTACTAAAAAAATAACACGAGGTAAATGAGATACAACCTTTTTTTAAGCACATCTTACTTAGGTACCTACCACATCTCGACCACGAGGTTGTAGTGGAAGGGAGTTGTAGGTATTATTAATAATTGTCCGGTTGATGATAGCTTAGTCATGATAGCTTTAAAATAATGCTGTGAATGGCGATTATGTAGTATACATATGACTGTGTGTCGGAGCAGTTGTGTTGGTTGTGTCCTGTGACCTCGCGCGCGCGACCGCCGACAGATGGCGCACATGCTCGCCCAGCGCGCCTTCGCACGAGGACGGCCGCTGTTTATGGATTCTGTGCCTCTTTTCATCGGTGGGTGTTCGATTTTCAAATCGTATTCTTTTATTCATCTAAAAACAAAATTCTTTTTATATTTTATTTTAAATGGAGTAAGAGTAAAAGTAGCTTACTTTACGTAATTAATGTTTTATGAATGAAATTATACCTAATTATTTTTTTATGGTTAAATTAATGAAGTTTGTTATGATTTTTTACGTAACAAATACCTAGGTAGCTTCCGCGAATCGATGCCGTAAAACGTAATAACAGTTGTTTATTGTTCAAACGCTATGAATCAAGTTGTTGTTGTTTTCCTCTCTAGCTGTGTTTTTTATGATAGTTTCATGTGAGTATATTTCAAAACACTAGTAAGCAGGTTTACCACCCGAGGGCCAGTCAATCGCCACAAGGCGGGCTCGTCCTTTCCGGGCGTAAAGGGGAACCGGGGAAGTTTAGTGGGTAATGGGCAACGAATTTAATATCGTTGGTAATGGGACGTTTGGGTCTCGAGTCCTACACACGACCGCAGGTCTCGCTAGTGCGGTTAAGGTGCATAAACGCATTTTCCTCCAAAAAAATAAGGTGTACCACCCCAAAACAAGAATTGAAGTAAGATTATTATTTGAAAGGCAGTTAAATAAAAACATAAATATAAATACATAGTCCCAAACTAAGCAAATCTGGTTATGAGTGCCAGATAACTGATAAACATACTTATTACTTTTCTTGCAAAGAAATAATATCACACAAAAATACATAATTGATGACTTAATATTATTTTAATTTTTAAGTTACTTGGGTATCACACTAATAAACCCTCAGGCCAATACAGACATAATTGTTGATGCGCACATTTGTGAATTTTTTGTACCGCGCAGGAATGGAACCCGTGTCCTGTGGTGATATCCGACTTAACTACATATTCTTCTCAGTTATTAATTAACTGTGTTTTATCACATATAAACTCACTCTCTGTGTGTTCATGACTGCATGCGTAAATAACCGCTAAAGCGAGCGATTTAGTTAATGTGAAATTTATACTAAATATGCCATTAACTTATTTATCATAAGTATCCTATAAACCTGCACAGTCGAATGGATCAAACTAGCACGTACCTATGCTAAATGTTTTATCATACACTTCAGACAAACGTACCTACATACCTAACGTTGCGCGTTGGTGCTTGAAAAGCTCCAAAAGCCAGTTCTTTATTGAACTTAATAATTGCCTATACTATAATTAGGTGCAGATTTCGTTATTTATGAAAATCAGGATTTGTGAATGCTGCGCTAGTTCTTGCGGCACCAATAATAAAATCACAGATTCTGTGAATAAAATATTATTTTCCAACTTACTGAAAAAAAAAAACTAATTTCAAGAATTATTTTTGTTACATGAATTTTTCTTTTACCACCTTTAAACGTCTTTACGCCTAAGCACAAGACAGTCCTATAGTACCCTAACCTAGATCACGGTAAGTGGTAACAATAACTAGTATTTACAAAGCCCAGATTTAGTAGGTAAGTATCTAATAGGTATAAATTACTTGTGATGAATGCAATCAAGACGTGGAACCTACTTGTACAAACATGTTAGCTTATTTTTAGGTATCTAAACTGAAATGTAATTTATTGGTAATGGTAACACAAACATCAAGTTTAGGGTAGGGGTAATACTAACTCATCTTTCAAGGATTTTTCAGATGATCTAAAAATCTAATTAGGTAATACACAAAACAACTGTACAAATCCCATTGTAATTTAATTGTGGTCTGTGTTGCGTTTAATATGTTCCCATTCATTCGTTCGAAATAGTCCGCCACCGTTAGATGTGTAACCGGTGACTCATGGCCTGAAACACGCCGAAACTGAAATGGGATTAATTCCGTCCGCTACCCACGCACAAATATTTCAGCAGCCTTAATAAAACCTTTCTGAGTCATACTCATCCGCTACCCCTACACTTTTACTGCTCAAATATTGTCGCAACAACCCTCCCTCATTCATTCGTTACCCACGCTTTTGATAACAAGCGTACGTAAATAGTACTGAGTTAAAAATAAAATAGTGTTCTGCTGTGTTCATTTTGGTCGGTTAAAAAATTACAGAAGAGACGTGAACACGTTATTTGGAAAACAGACAGCTTATTATAATGCATACAAAACAATTATAACATTTATGCCCTGTTGTTGCAGAAAGCTCCATTAAAGTTAATGCTTCATTAAATCTAATGCTGTCACTTTTCGTTGTCATGAAATAAAAAGTGACAGCAATAGCTTTAATGAAACATTAACTTTAATGGACGTTTCTGCAACTGAGTGTTAGCCAAATAGTTTCCACTAAGTACTACATTATTCAATAATGACATCGGATACAAGCAGAATTAAATATAATTCGGGAAATATTAATTTCTGAAATAAGTAGTTTGAGCCATAAGAAAGAATAATAGACATTGTATGTAGGTAAGTGCCGCAAAAAGCTGCCTACCTTAAAATTAATATTTTTTAAACTTTTACAACGAGCACTATGTACCAATAATTTTTATCAAAACCTTTAAATTATTTCCTGCAATCGTAGTTATGTGAGCTACAGTTACAGGTAACTAGATTATTTTAATAATAATTAAAATATTATCTAACGTAAAACAAAAAAAAACTAGTAAAAATGAGATTACTGTTTATTTTTAACTTTATGAAACAGAGCTAGCGCGGAACGTTTCGTTTCACTCACTCTCGTGTAAAAAGTTTTAAATTCATTGCGCGCATGCGCAATGTCCGCATACGTCACGGCTAGCCATGTGACATGGCCGAGCCAATCGCAGTCAGTCCGTCGAAGTGTGACGATCGGCTTTCACGCACACAAATATGATTTATCACCAGTTTTTTGACATTCACTCGTCGAAGAAGTAGTGTAACTTTGGTTCATTAGTGTTAATGGTTAAAATTCTTTTAGTTACAGTGACGAACAGTTTAAGTTTATTGTTATTCGAGTAGGTTTTATTATAAAACGCGTCAACAATCGCATTATAACCTGTGAACAATTCTTGGAAGCGCGTTTGCTGCGATCGAGACGAGACCTTGATAACTAGTTCTTTGGACGAAGCGAAGAGACAGATAATATAGGATCGTTCATGCCTGTGGAGGTATGTTTTTAGTTTACAATTTGTGAAGTCGATCGTGTGTGTTATTTTGGTATTCTAATCGGAATCAAGTATACCTTAAAAGTGGTGTGGAGTGCGTTCAAAGTTCACTACGCAGGGATTCTGTATCAGGGAAGTGTTAATGTACCAGTTATGGCGAAGTTAAAAATATGTGCGTTTTGATATTATCGCGTGCAGAAGGACCGGTGTGAGGTGTCTGTATTCGATAAAAGTGCCATGGACATCGGCGGAGGTAAACCTTGTGAGAGACCTGCATGCGGCTGGGTTATTTAGTTGACAAAATTGACACTGGCGCTTCGCACCTTGCACGTAATTAATTTCTTTTTAAACCCTGGCCTGGGCATTGGTATCACAGCTCACTCACAGCTCGGCAGCAGTACATTTCCAGCCAGTAATAGCTTACTGTGTTAGTTCACTGGTTGAGTGTAGTTCTAAAAATATCTAAAACTAGCCGCACTCTGTCCATGGAAAGTGGTGTACTGTAGTGTAGTACGCTTTGAAGTTAGTAATGCAACATTGTAGTGAATTACTTTGTTTATGCTAAATGTTAACAGTTACTTATTCATTAATGTTCTTGTGTTATTCTATTTTCAGTATCATTAATAATATGTGACCTGTTTAAAATTATTCTCTCTCATAGTGGCTTGCAAGTCAATATCGTGGGGTGATAATTAATAACTATATAGTTTGGCCTCTGAGGTCACCTGTGAACGATATTGCCTATCTCAGTATTATAATGATATTGGTAACAATTTTCAATAAATGTCAGTAATATAGCAATAGTAGATAATTGAAAGTTTTTATTTTATTTCACATGGTTAATTGGGAATTCATAAAATGAAATAAGAAATTAATATTTATTAATTTAGTGCCAACTTAACACTAAGTACCTACTCAATATAATATTTTAATACAATACACAATTTGAAAAAAGTCTATATTTGCTTGTGAAATACAGCTATATTAATATGGAAAAATGTCTGGTAAAATTGGACTGCTTAACGTTATATTTTAATACTTATCTGGAATTTTAACATTGTATGCCATAAATAAGGGTGTTCATCAAATGATGAAAATTGATTGATAGCAGATTAATATAAGGAGAATAGATTTTGAGTAGAATAATAATTAAAAATATAGATTTAAGTAAGCTTAATGAATATAGGTATTATTTATGCATGATTGGTGTGACAGATTGAATTCTAAATTTATTGCCAGTTTGCTGTTTTGGTTGCTGATGTAATAAATTCTGAAACTGTGATCATAGAATTTACCATTTTTACACTTAATTAGCTATAACATAGTTTTTTGCTGAGGAAATATCCCCGGAAATCTTCAGTCCGCTGAAAAAATCTATTCAGCTTCACGCGAGCCTGAGGGGATATTGTATAAAACACCATAGCTAGCAAGGCCCTTGCCCGTGTGTGGGACTCGGGCACGTGTCTCGCTAGCTGCTACTTTGTCCCATTACCCACTTAATTCTCCTGGTTTCCCTTCCCCCCAAAGAGGGACAAACCAGTACCTTCCTTGAGGCGATTAACCTGCCTAGGAAAAAATTAAATATTGAGACTTGAAAGGAAATATTGACTAAGGGACAGCTAACTTCACAGGAGAGCTGTTTAAAGTTAGGATTTTTAGAAAATTGCTTTCACATAAGTGCGTTTTAAACTGATTCTGTTATATTTTTTACCTTCTTAATTGAAGCTTAAAGAATTTGGAAAAAACGTTTTTTAGTAAATTTTTCCTTTCAAGCATTGATAAGTACATTTTTATATAAACATTCAGAGAAAACTTGTAATTTTAAGAGAAACATATTTATCACCCATCTGAGAACATCTTAAATAATTGACTTTATCTTACAAATTCAATTTACGCTTATTTATCTCACAAGTGGGTACTTATAAATATTATATTAGTGGCGATTACAGGATTAGCATGGGTTATGAAACCCATTCAATAATAAAGAAACTAGGTTTATACTTCTGTATTATGTATGTCAAAATTATATTTAACTAGCCTTCCGCCCGCGGCTTCGCCCGCGTGAACTATAGGACGTTATCCCGCGGGAATATCTTGTAAATTGTAGCCTATGAGTTATTCTGATGTATAAGCTATACAGGGTGGCCCTGAAAATCGTGGATCAAACGAAACAGGGAGATAAAGGGGGTTATTACCGACATTATCCCCTCAACAGTATGACCTCACATCGACTCTACAAAAAATAAAAGCTATTTTTTGTTTTGAAAAAAATAATGCCTTATTTTGTAATCAAATGGCAAAATAATGAAAACAGATTGTTTTTTCTTTCTTTTTTTTGTGTTCAATTATTGTCAAAGAAAGCATCTTTACATAAAAAGTATCTTTACCACTGTGGGGACACAAATTCGTGAGTAATGGCAACTTTCTTAAAAGAAATTAAGTTTTACGAAAATTCAATTCCAACTTCAAAACAGTACTGTGAAAAAAAAATTTATGACCGACAAGTGACCCTGTATCAAAAAAATTAGCCTGTTTTATCACCATTAAAATAAGGTATAACACTTGGCTATTTGTAGTTAACTTATTTTACAAAACTTGTTTATTGGCGCCAAGTCGTAACTTTCAATAAATTGAGCGATCAATAAAAATCGTTATTCGCGTTGATTATTTTCACTCTTAACAATCCTAGAGCTTTAACATTGGAATAAATACCCGGTATCTTTTGTCCTTTTCACACTCGGGTCGGGTACGTACCTAACTCGGGTCGTACATACGATCCAATGTTTTTTGGCTCAGGTACCTAAGCTTGCGCGTACGTTTGGCCCACCGTTCCCGCCGCGGCGGCGAATCAGTGACTCGCAACCTGCTTGTTATTACGCACGTGTTCTGCCGGTTTGCTCTTCAACGTCTCCTGAACGGACTCGGATTTCTTGTCTAACTGTGACCTAAGCTTGCCATACGGACTGTGAGTCTTGCCAAACTGTGACCTAAGCTTGCCATGCGGACTCTGTGATTTCTTGCCAAACTGTGACCTAAGCTTTCCAATCGGACACTGATTCTTGAAGCCTTCCCTCGTCAGCGAGAGTATGCTGATATGCATTACATCTACGGCTTTTGTAATGGCCACTGTAAGAAGAGTGGAGTACAGTCAGCTGTACTCCACTCTTCTTACAGTGGCCATCTGGCGTAGCGTAGGTCACAGTTAGGCAAGAATTAGTGTCTGATTGGAAAGCTTAGGTCAAAGTTTGGCAAGAAATCACACAGAGTCTGCATGGCAAGCTTAGGTCACAGTTTGGCAAGACTCACAGTCCGTATGGCAAGCTTAGATCACAGTTAGACAAGAAATCCGAGTCCGTTCAGGAGACGTTGAAGAGCAAACCGGCAGAACACGTGCGTAATAACAAGCAGGTTGCGAGTCACTGATTCGCCGCCGCGGCGGGAACGGTGGGCCAAACGTACGCGCAAGCTAAGGTACCTGAGCCAAAAAACAATGGATCGTATGTACGACCCGAGTTGGGTACGTACCCAACCCGAGTGTGAAAAGGACAAAAGATACCGGGTATTTATTCCAATTTTAAAGCTTTAGGATTGTTAAGGTGAAAATAATCAACACGAATAACGATTTTTTATTGATCGCTCAATTTATTGAAAGTTACGACTTGGCGCCAATAAACAAGTTTTGTAAAATAAGTTAACTACAAATAGCCAAGTGTTATACCTCATTTAAATGGTGATAAAACAGGCTAATTTTTTTGATACAGGGTCACTTGTCGGTCATACATTTTTTTTTCACAGTACTGTTTTGAAGTTGGAATTGAATTTTCGTAAAACTTAATTTCTTTTAAGAAAGTTGCCATTACTCACGAATTTGTGTCCCCACAGTGGTAAAGATACTTTTTATGTAAAGATGCTTTCTTTGACAATAATTGAACACAAAAAAAAGAAAGAAAAAACAATCTGTTTTCATTATTTTGCCATTTGATTACAAAATAAGGCATTATTTTTTTCAAAACAAAAAATAGCTTTAATTTTTTGTAGAGTCGATGTGAGGTCATACTGTTGAGGGGATAATGTCGGTAATAACCCCCTTTATCTCCCTGTTTCGTTTGATCCACGATTTTCAGGGCCACCCTGTATTATTGTAAAGTTTCATTAAAATCAATGCAGTAGTTTTTACGTGAAAAAGTCACAAACGTTCATCCATCATCCATGCGCCCCCCGGCCGGTCGGTACCGCCGCAACCGCTATGTCCCTGCATTTTAAATCTGTAATATCTTCAAAAATATTCATTTAAATTGCAAGCTGTAAAGGGCCATATTGATCTATATTACATGCACAATTTATTTAAGGTACTTAATTGGATAAGGATTAATACTGTATTGCTCAAAATCGCTTTTTCGTAAATATGCCCTTATTTTCTCATTAGTAAAGGATAAAAATGGTTATTGTGGGTTATCCATGATAGATAGACATATACCATCGCGGACTTTTTTGTAAACCTTTTTAAGGTGAACAATACCGTAGTACATTATTTTGATCTATCTCGTAGGGTTTAGCCAGCGTTTGCAATGTAAGCGCAAAAAAATGTGTTTATTTACGACCTTAAATTAAAAACCTATAAAATTATCAGTGTTTCTCTACTATATTATGCATGTATTATACATATAAACCCAGAGGCGGATTATCCTAAAGGCAAAGTAGGCATGTGCCTAGGGGCGCGACGGTACAAAGGGGCGCGCGGGCAAAATGGTAAAAAAGAAAAAATAATTGCAAAAAATTCATTGCGCCAGTAAGTAAGTCACCTACTTAAACAATAAAAACTATTATTTTTGCTTACAAAAAGATAAATTTCACGGATGGGACTGGCTAAAACTTACTCCTACAAACAACCTCGTCGATGGTACATGATCTCTGATTGAAGTTGGAAAGATACGACTGCAATGTTCGTCGCGTCGACTGTAAGCGAGTATCGGACGTTCCTGCTTCTAAAATTGCGGGGACGAGAGTGTGGTGCGGGGGCGGAAGCTAAGCGGTCAGGCGCGAACGAATGCGCCAGACAACTTTAATTCACGACGACTTTCGTTTCCCAAATTTGCCCGACCGAGAAAGAAATCCGGGACCTTTTGCGCTTACGGCAGACACCTAGACCACTATCAATACTATCGAGGTCGAATTAAGTCATCATCATCATTTCAGCCAAACGACGTCCACAGCTGGACAT
This sequence comes from Mecyna flavalis, assembly GCA_949319885.1. Classification (NCBI taxonomy): domain Eukaryota; kingdom Metazoa; phylum Arthropoda; class Insecta; order Lepidoptera; family Crambidae; genus Mecyna; species Mecyna flavalis. The sequence goes on along the minus strand of OX439434.1, from coordinate 18,369,949 downwards.
AGGCCTCCCCCAAGGATCTCCAAACCGATCGGTCCTGCGCCACCCGCATCCAGTGGATTCCGGCGATCTTTATGGATTTATCGGTCCACCTTGTGGGAGGCCTACCACAGCTGCGTTTCCCGGTACGTGGCCACTCGAGGACCTTTCCGCCCCAACGGCCGTCAGACCTCCTTGCAATGTGTCCCTGCCACTTAAGGCTTGCAATTCTTTGGGCAATGTCGGTGACCTTGGTTATTCTGCGGATCTCATCATTTCTGATGCGATCACGCAGGGAGACTCCAAGCATAGCCCTCGCTCCATTGCCCTTTGCGCAATTTTGGCCGTTTTTATGCGGCACATTGTAAGTGGCTACGTTTACGTTCCTTAAGTCATCACTGAAGAGGCGCTCGTGGCGCAGCTGTGACAGTGGTTCGTTAGCGATAACGAAAGTCAAGCTACCTACGCCGCGGTCGGTTAATGGATGGGTGACCATTCTGACCATATTTAGTAACATTAATTTCGAGCGTCTCCGTGCTTCGGAAGGCACGTTAAGCTGTTGGTCCCGGCTGATATTTACTATAATGTAAATATTAGTCGTCAAGCCTAGTCAGAGGCCATTTGGCGGCTTGATAACATCTGACATTAAGGTTCGTCACTTGCCTTACGCACCCCTCCACCAACCCGCACTAGGCCAGCGTGGTGGAGTATGGCCCACACTATCTCACAATTGAGATAAGGCCTGTATCCCAACAGTGGGAACGTATATAGGCTGATGATGATGAAGTCATCACTGGCAACACACACATATCAAAGACTTTCGTCTTGAGGCACTGCGGTAGTCGGGCCAAGAAAACGCTGCGTAGCTTCCCAAACGCTGCCCAGCCGAGTTGGATTCGTCGATCGACCTCTTTCTGGAGGTTGGACTTACCAAGTTGGACTTTTTGTCTCAGTAGTAGTACTTATCTACAACTTCCAGTGTTGAGTCAACTTGAGTCCCCAACTTTTATAGGAGTGGGTACGACATGGGAGTTCGACATGATTTTAGTCTTTTCCATGTTCATTTTAAGACCCACTTGTTGAGACACTCTACTGAGATCGTTGAGCATTGTGCCTAGGTACTTCCAAGGACTCATCCATGACTACGATATCATCCGCAAAGCGAAAGTGCGTCATGTACTCGCCGTTTATGTTAATGCCAAGTTCTCTCCAGTCCAGAAGCTTAAACACGTCCTCCAACAGAGTATGTAGTGAACAGTTTCGGCGATATAACATCGCCCTGTCTCACACCCTGCTGGAACCGAATGGGTTTTGTCTTCTGGTCCTGGAGGCGGACTGACATGGTGGCGTTTTCGTACAGCGACTGCAACACTTGTATGTATCGGGAGTTTATTTGGCGCCTGTGGAGTGACCGAAGCTCGGCCCATGTCTCGACAGAATCAAAGGCTTTTCATAGTCCACAAACGCTAAGCATAATGGGAGATTATTTCTTCGGACTTTTGTATAATCTGCCGCAGCGTGTGCATGTGGTATATGGTACTAAAGCCTTTACGGAATCCGACTTGTTCGGGAGGCTGTAAGTCATCAAACCTACGTATGAGACGATTCGTTATAACTCTAGAAAACAGCTTGTAAACATGACTCAGTAGCGCGATGGGTCTGTAGTTCTTCAGCTGCGTCCTATCGCCCTTTTTGAAGAACAGCTTCACCACGCCCCTGTGCCATGCTGTTGGCGTTTTGCCCTCGAGATGACGGAGTCGAACAACCTCTGGAGAGCTTTCAGGACCGGTCGGCCTGCCTTTAGAAGCTCCGCTGTAACTCCTTCATCCCCCGGCGCATTGTTGTTTTTAAGCTGTTTCAGAGCTACACTGATTTCGTAAAGGCTGACGTCTTGATTATCTTCAGTGTAGTGTCAGGTCAATTTGGCTCTACGATCCGTGGCCTCAGTGACGGTGTTCGTGTCGTCGAGTAAAGCTGCCCATAAAAGTTTTCAATCTCGGCCAAAAGCTCATGGCGTGACGTGACTACTCTACCGTCCTTTGTCTTCGTGAATTCGTAAAATCTGTCCGACAATATCGATTTCATGTAAACTTATGCTCTTTTTTCCTTGGCCTCCATCTCACCGCGTTTTCCTAAGGTACATCGGTTTCGGTCAAACTATAGTATGTACGAGTTATTTTTAATATAGGGGCGCCGATGAGATGCTTGCCTATGGCGCTCTCAACGTTTAATCCGCCTCTGTATAAACCTTCCTCTTGAATCAATCTATCTAATAAAAAAAACCGCATCAAAATCCGTTGCGTAGTTTCAAAGATTTAAGCATACAAAGGGACATAGGGACAGAGAAAGCGACTTTGTTTTATACTATGTAGTGATACTTACGTCACTACCTAAATTAAAAAAAAATTTTTGGTGTTCTTTCCATAAATTCTTTTTATACTTTAAAGAAATCTGGAATTATCAAACATCAACAGAAAAAAAGTGTAAGCTTATTTAATGCCCTACTGCAGGGAAAATGCTGGTTATTGTCACTATGCCTACCAAATATGGATTAGAAAGATTGTTCCAAAAAAAATTATGATTTATCTTTGATTCCATTTACCAGATAGATATGATTGCCAGTAATGTCCTTTATATATTGTAAAACAAGATATAAAAAGGTGCGCAAAGTAACTATGTATGTATGGCAATAAGGAAATACGGTTTATAACTTTATAATCACAACAACGCGCTTCCAAGACAGTGTTAGATAACTGCTCCGAATGATCGCAAATGATGCGTTGAATACACTATATCTATTAGCAATCCACCAACCACTCCCTCTGATAGGGCAACCCCTCTTCTTTTTACATGTATGTAGGTATAATAATTACTTGTAATTAATCCATCAAGCCCCGGAAAACCAGACACAATAGAAAATCTATTGTTTACGCGACACCCGGCTTTCGGTCGGGTGTTTAAGAGTTAAATGTATGCTTGTGGAAAGCCTTGCGAATGCGAAAGGTTCATCCACGCTAATAAATGCGAAAGCTCTCAGTCGGTCACTTTTACGTCAAATTAGGCGGTGGTCAAATAGTTACCACCATAATTTGAACCTTATGTAGTTGTGATAACGGCGAAAACTAATGAAAAATTTCATCTACTCGCGCCTTATTAAGGGTTGAAGAAATATGGAACCGACAGAATTATGCTCAGTTCCCATGAGATAACAGGAATATGTATGTATAAGTGTTTTTGTTTGTCCTTCGTTGTCGGTCTCAAATATTGCGAGATAGTTTGAGAACTGAGAATGGCGTTTCTGACCGTGTTTCACGAGCTCAATGCTCTCTCTAAAAACCTTTTCAAAACCCAGGAAACAGGATGAATAATGATGGGAGCGTTAGGTAACATGCTAATATTACAAAATCATATTAATTAAAGGAACATTGGCAATTGCCCAAGTTCCTTTTCTTTTCATTTGTCATATAAAATCTAGATTCAAGGTCATGTTACATCACAAAATACCCCGAAAGTTTTCTTTTATAAATGGAATATATTAGCGAAATAATTTATCCGCCATTAAATCCGTCACTGCAATACAAATGCCTTAAAAACTTTTAAATCATTAATTTTCACTGTAATGGGTATCTTGATATCATGTGAAATCATGTCTATCACCAAATGGGGTCGGTAATTAGTTGATTATGCACTCAAGCTCGACCTATGTCCTATGGATACTTGTAAAATCAGAGGCATAACTCGCGCGTCGCCGCGATCCTGTATTTAGAAGGAAAACAACGTTGGATGCAAAATAAGTTCTTCTCGCTGCCAATGCTATGATGGCCCTCTGAGCTCTAACGACTAGGTTACCTACTCACTGACGGATCGAGGGAGTAAACCCCTAATATCTTGAGGTTAGCAAAAGCCTTACAAAGCGGGTCGGTAAACTCATACCTAACCGTGTGATTAATTATAATATGCACTTACGGGTCATTAAACCAACCACGTTGGATCTTTAAAGGTTATGTAGGTAATTAAGAAAATGCGTGCGCTGCATAAGGCATTATCACCTCGCACGCCCACAGGAAAACCCAAAGAAATAGAATGCTCTGCGTGAATTACGCTGCGATACCAACGCAGTGACGTCTCCTAACTGTCCGTGAACGTAACTGTTACCCACGTATTCTCAATGCCCATCTAAAACACACGGGGAAAACCTGCTAACTTGAACATCGAAACCGGAAATTTGGCACGCGCATTTGTTTTTGTGACGAAAAAGCAAAGCGAGACATAAGGTTGTCTTTTGGATTAGACGATTAAACGCAATTAAAAGAACATGTTATGCGAGGAATTACAATATTTTGTACACTATGGATTACAAGAGCGATCCTCTTAAATAAAATGATAATAATGGCTTAGTAAGATGGTTATCGCCGTTTGGAACCGGACTTGGATATGCACTAGCTAACATTTTCCTCAAATTCACTCGTTTTTAGGTCGTCGTACCTTGTAACAAAAATCATAATATGACGCGTATATTATACGCGTCTATCAGGAAGTTTTTCTCAGGATTGCGGAGAAGTATCACAAGACGTCTACAGTCCTTTGAGATTGGCAAAATCAAAAGACAGAGCTAATAAAAAGAATACTGTTTAGTTCCCATTAGAATAATCACGAAGCGATATTTTCTAGCATTAAATTGTGTCACGTATAGAAAGTTTTTATGTCAATGTCGTGAGTCAGTCACGTGCCGAGACAGAATCCTATGTCCTTTTTAGACCCCCTTCCTTTATACTAATTCTCTTCAGGAGTTCTCTTAACTAAATCAGTTCAGAGTTCCGGAACCAAACCATAAGTCCTTTCCAAGCTGCAAGCTTTCCTTATCAAATCTCTATTCAAAGTCGCTTCACAGTTCACACACTTTCGCTTTTATAATTTACTAGCGGTCGCTTCCGCGGTTTCACTCGCGCGTAATTTCTTTTGTCAATAATCCCACCCTTCCCCCACATTTCCGAGATCGATCAAAAGTACCCAATGTCAACAGGGGATAGTGTAGCTTTCGAACAGTGAAAGAATTTTTCAAATCAGTTCAGTAGTTTCGGAGCCTATTCAATACAAACAAAAGTTGTCCCAACGAGTCACAGTGTTACTCGTTTTAGTGTGACTCGTTGGGAACAAACGAAACATACAAACAATCAAATTTTTCCTCTTTATAATATTAGTATATTAGAAGAACATAAATAAAATACAGGCAATATTTTTATAACTTAAACTGCGGAGTCGTGGCAACGATGATGTGGTGAATACATTGCGCACACCACACGTCGCCTAGACGCCGTCTGACGGAGCGCGTGGGCGGGCGGCGGTCGCGGTGTGGAACATTTGAAAGGAATTTTCACGTAGAGTTGCGGTCAATTGTTTGTACATCACAATGTTAATTATGAGCTAACGATGAACGACTTTAAATGTTTTCAGGGAGCTACTTTATTTGTTTGAAACGTAATATTAAAATTTCAAAATTTTTGCCCACCCCTGATATAAAGCTTGTCCTGATAATAACATACGGGTATAGGTACATCAAAAATAATTATCTAATTTGGTAATGTCTTTACTTTATGAAGTTTTTTCTTCAATTCGTTGAGTTAGGTTTAAAAATGAAGATTAGAATAAGCCGTGAGTTTATAAATCTATAGAGCCCTGAAAGCATAAACTCAAAACTATTTATTTCTTCAACATTTTCCCTAATAAGTAAGTAGTAACACTGGATATATGAGAAATCAATAAATAAAAAGTCAGTTTTAGATAATGAAATATTAAAAGGAAAATATGTTTTTATTTGCGTTCATATCAAGCTTAACCGCTAATAATCCACTTGGCGTGTATGTTCTTTACTTCTTTGTTACGTTATATGCCAGTTATTAGATCATTTATTTTATCGGCATCATTAATCTCTTTTGTTACAAGTATAAAACTTAGCAAGTGTCCTGTCCACCCACTCTTCTTTAATTAACATAGATGCAAGTTAACTATGTTATCTGAATCCGTAGTGGGTTTGTATTTTTATGCTAACATGTAAACAATAAAGGATAAATTGATCTATATTTTATACTTTAAGTTAACATTATTTGAGTGTAACCTATGTGGATTTTACAATGCAAACAAACAATGCATTTAAATTTGCTTTATAGCTTCCCACGTATGGGCACTAAGCTACTTTCCGAATCCCTCCGATGCATGTTTGTTTGTTTTGAACGATGTTTTCCTTCCTCGGGCTCAGCTCGTTCAAACGGCAAGGTCGCCTGTCCGAGCGTTCACCCTTACTTACCTGTCGTCTTATGTGTCAAGTTCTGCCATAGGGCCTTAGTCATCATCTCCATGTAGGTAAAATGCTTATTTGTAAAACAAAACTGAGGTGGTTGAAAGATTTAGTTCATTGAGATATTTTGTAGACCACATATTGTAAAGTTTTTCAAGATCAGGCCTGGTACTGGCTTAATCAAGCTTGCGAAATGCAGATTGGTGATCACAAACCCCACCTGTATCCAAAAATTTGACACAAATACTGATCGACCCTGGAATTGATCCTAGAACCCCCGAGTTCATGGCCGGGTGCTGAAACTTCTACAACAACGAGACGACGCTAGCATATAAACACATTTGCGATCAAACGGGATCAAAAATAATGCACTGCCGTTGAAAAGAGCGTTAACGTTTCATTAACATCATTAAAATATTAAAGGTCTTCTTATTAAATGAGTTAAATTTTAACGACAGTTATTAATAGTCAGTCATCTGTCCTATGGTTGAACTTTACGACATGTTTGCTGTTTCTACTAGACAGTTACTAGCGTGTTAAATCAAGTAAATATCTCAGAGCCTAGGCGATTCATCAGTATGCACGTAATACTTGCGTCACTACAGTTTTGGCGCCATTCCATTCATATAACTGAACCTATTCGGGTCAATTTCTATCGTGATTTTATTTCTAACAAAAGTCAAGCAAGATATGACTCGGAATGATAATTATATGAATTAGACCTACTACTACTCATCAAAACAAAAAATCGATTGCTAGGTTAATCTAAGATTACGTTTGAAAGCGATAACGATTTAATTAATCTAAAAAAAAATAATTAGTCAGGTCAGTGTAGACAAGTCTAAAGAATTTGCGATGTCGAGGAGATTTTTTTATTACCAAAGCAAGATTGGATCGATCAGAAAGAACTTTGAAGTCGAAATTTGAAGGTCATGAGCAGAAATAATGGTTTGCTGAAACTCGGATGTTATAAAACGATATATTTTTGGATAAAAAATTAAGGAAATGACCCTAAAGCAGAAACAAAACGATCCTATGCTGCTTTAGAAATGTTAGAAAAACCCCGAGGTATCTTCATTACAGAACGACTTACATCGGTTTCTACAGAGACGGTGGGGGAGTTGGAACATCTCAAAAACCCATTATAAGGTCTCTGATGAATATAAATTTCAATGCAGGTTTAAGAGCTGACCATTGCTTGTTGGGACCTGTCCCAGGGTAGTGGACCGTAAAGATTTTAAGCAAAGTAAAATAAAGTTGAATATCAAAAAAAAAATACTAAAAATCCTAGAATTGTTAAAAAGCAGGCGACACTTCTGTGATTCCCCAGGTATTTCACAGCTAAGGTGACAATTTTCCAACAGGTGACTTGCCTGACCTTGCTTGAAAAAAACAAAAATACTAAACTTATACTGAAAAAAGATCACTTTTGTCAAAAGCAAATGTATTCTGAGAAATGTTAGTCATTGCTGTTTTGTTTGCTACTCGTAGAATCTGTAGTTTGCGAGCAAAGATGGCGCTTATCTATGTATCATGGGTACTCATTTAAGCATGTTAGAGCATAATAGGAACCTAATTGTAATTACTTGCGAATTAAAACTTGATAATGCTGTTAATATCCTTTATAAAAATTTTATAATATGTATTAAATGTAAAACTTTAATATGTATTAAAGTAATTAGTCCAGACTTAGCTAGAAAAACTTTAGTTATCCTGAACATTTGTCATATTGACACAGCAAATAAAGGTCCTATCACAATTTCCGTAACTTTTTAAACTAGCCATGCATGTTACTTATGCGAGGTTTCTTCCAGAAGGTGTGGCGCCGGATGCAGTGTTAGTGCATAATGTCGGGGACCAGAGCGCCCACCTGAGTGATGTTTGTAAGTAGCAAAGTGTATTATCTAATATTAAGTAAAATATCTTACCTTCCTTACCTGTAGAGCCATTTTGGCCATTTCGGCTATTGATGATGATGATGATGTCCTCCCAGACGTTTCCGTCGACGGCGACACCCTTAGCTTGCGCTAGCCTAGGCCCTTGCATGGGCGCGAGCGTGACTAGCAAAACCAAATTTGGTTTTAAAAGTAAAGAGACCCACTTGAGTTATAAGTATACCTAACAATTCTCTCCCATTGTTTCATTTCGGCTATTAAGCTGGGTACCACTATGTTCGCGAACCTCTCCGCTCCGCATCGTGCACTATGTGGAACGGTTGCAGGAGCGCGGAGCGTAAAAGTGGACACCCACCTGAACATTTCACTGTTTTTTAAAGAAAAACTACTGGCTCTATATTCTAACTACCAGTGCATTGTATTGAATCTGCAGTAGAGTAGCATCATGTAACAGCATCTACGGTAGTGTCATAGTCACACTATCAGTTAATTTAGTTTACGATTGTGACACTCGAGTCGTGACGAGTATACACGTCACAACTTCACAAGGTACGGAGGACGCAACGGTAGCGTAATTTCTTGAATTCAGCGAACTAAAATGTCATTTTAGTTCGCTGCTTGAATTCATTACATAATGTTTGACATAACAGGTTTGTTAATGGAAAACTAGCTGTGCTCGACATTGATTGTCATGCCCTTTTTTACACAAACCTTGTTTTATTTTAATTTCAATCTACTTTTTTTGTTAACAAAATACTTGTTTGTACTAAACAACTTGTCAAAGTTTCAACATGTGTACGGTTTTAAAACAAACATGCCGAAATTAATTTTAAATAATAATAGGTTCTCACAATATAATTAAGATAAGGCCTGTGTCCCAGCAGTGTGAACGTCGTATATAATATGCTGATGATAATTATAGGTTATCTGGGTTCAATTCCTGGACTAGGTGGTCGGATTTTTCAAACATAAATGTAATTTGGGGATTTGTTCAGGAAACTCCACTTGACTTTTTTGGTGATTGAGCCTTTGGCGAGTGACCGACAGTCACTGAACAAATATCGTGGTTTTTAATATTTCCTATTTGTTCTACAATCTTTTAAGTCAACTTTAAAACAAATATATTAGTTTTGAAATTAACATTAAATAATGCTTTATGTTTAATAGACTATATTATGAAATAATGTGTTTTACTAAAATATATTCTAAATAGCTTCTGCTAGCGTCTGCTTATTTGTGATAAATTATAAATAAATCCGATCAGTAGCTTTTGCGTGATAAAACAACAAACTTTTATAATATTACTAGGAAGTAAAATGCATGTACGACGACATCACCTTCTAGTATTAAAGAAATCATTTTCTTTCACCGATGAAAATTGATAGAATGTTGGCACGAGACCTTTGGAATGAGGCCAAGGTGGTTCCCAGACTTCCCAGTGTCACTGATCAAAATATACTGTTCTTGACGCGGTTATTTTATTATTGTGTGTTATAGTCACAATGACTCCTCAGTTTGCGTCACTGTTTAAATTTTACTGCTTCCATTTTATAATAGGTACTGTTATTTGATTGCCATCGGTTTTAGTGTCGAATGCTGCAAATAACTGCTCTTGAAACGTATTTTCACGCTGGAATTTAATAAAAAGAGAGTTTAGTGTTGCGGAAGTCTAGCAGACCCGCTTTGAATTCAAAAGTGATTGTTAGAATTTGCATTGTATACATCTCCGGGAAATCTTTACAAGAAACACCTGGTTCTTTCACGTTTTGCGGAGCCAGCAGTCTTGACAACCCTTTAAAAGGTGGTCGTGCATTTCAGCTTAAAGAATAATTTAATGCTTTAAGCATTTTTGGTATTAAAAATTGATTGTTACACTTTACATTGCATTCATCTCCGGGAAATCTTCTTAACCTTACAAGAAACACCTGGTTCTTTTACGTTTTGCGGAGCCAGCAATCCAAACCCCTAAAAAGGTAGCTGAGAGTTTTTCGGATTCGAAATTTGGTAAGTTAGAATACAAGAGTAAACGGTGCTACTTGAGCTCTGAGAACTCATTGATTTCTACCTAGGTATCTAAAGCATTTTTTCTCTTGATTTTTCACATAAGTTCTTAGTTACCAATACCAAATCGGCGCCAAACTAATTGGAAACAGGAAAAAATAATAATGACTCCTTCTGGATTTCTATCATTCCTTTTTGACTCCTAGCTCGGGAGATGAGAAATGAAACAGCCAGCGTGTCGGTCTATAGCTAAGAGCTAAAACAACTTTTATACTACTTATTGATAATGCACACATACGTGATAGTATGAGCGTCAGCCAGGTGACTGATCTGGGTGTGTGCTCCAGATACAAAGTCTAAGCTGACACTACACCTTCTTACCCTGACCTGTTAACTGGTTCCTGCATCGATGTATGGTTGTTGTTGTTCGCAGTTGAGGTGATATCGGCGAACGACCCGACGTTCGGCGCGGGCGCAGCGGACGCGCTGCCGCGCGACACCATGGCGCAGGCGCCGGGCCCGTACGCCTTCATCATCGAGCAGCCTGCCGCCAAATCACTCAGGTCAGTCATAATCTACTATCTACAAGTTCTACAACCATCAATCTGTGATGTCCATACCTTTAATGTGGAAGTTTGGGCTCGACTTTTGCTTACAATCAGCTTTAATAGAGAAATGGAGCGAAAAAACGATGAGAAAATATGGAAAAATTGCGAGGAAAATACTAAAGTAAGTGATACAAAGTTCACCGGGTCAGCTAGTACCTAATAAAACTTTTACCGATCCATCCGATTTGAAAATTAAGCGTAATATTCAACGATATTAAATTCGTTGGTAATATTTGACAATTATTTTATTGAATCTCAATTATTGAGCATAGAATAATTTATTTCATGGAATCGAGTAAACTGCCCTGCAATGGGGTATTAATAAACTGTTGGGAACTTGGGTGGGACGTCATAATTTACGCATGCAATTTAAAAAAAATCCTTTTTTTTAATTTTTAACGGGATAATATTACGTTACAGCGCCAATAATGCCCTTTTGTGACTAATTTGTTGTTTCTGCGTGCTACGACCAATACTGGTGCAGTTGATCATTCATGAAGGTTTACTACAAGGAAAACTGATTCCCGCGCAAAACCAGCTAAAGTAATGAGTACAGATACACGGGAATAAATTGTATCGCTTTAAACAGGCTTAAACGAATTTGTACGCTAAGCAGTGGAGCGTGAGATTGTATCCTTACCAATTCATGTGCTGAACAATTATTTCTTTGTGCGGGAGGAAAATAATGATATTATTTATACATCCTTTTGAACACCCATAAGTAGTGAACTGTGGACGAGAGAGGTCGCCGGGATAAAGATATGGTCGAAGGTCATGCATGACTTATGAGATTAACCATATACTCGTATCTATATCACATTAATATAGAGACTAGAAAGAAAGAAAAATTAAGTAAAAAATACATACATTTAACATAAAAAACTGACCTATCACTATTCACTAGTACGAGTAATCTGAAATGGATGGCCACTTTTGTGCACAGTTGTTATACCTGATGAGCCCCGTAATTTGGTGTTAAGCGAGGACATTTGGGTACTTTGGATTTGAAAAACCAAATTTGAAGCTGCAAGGACGGTCCAAAATACGTATTATAAAACACGCAGAGGGCTCTAACATTATTGGACTGGTTTGAAAAATCCCCGCAGTATATTTTTTGTATGACATCACATCATATCAAACGTGTTCTTTTATACCTCCAGTTTATATTATGAGTACAGAATACAATTTTAATTGTTTTTATTTTTTGGGTTCACTTTGGTTTGGACATAATATTGTAAAGGTTTTCTTTCTTTTTGTTTTAACCCTCTGTAAAAATTATCACCGCCGGTATTTTTGGATGAAATTTCTCACTCTGTTTATATAAACGATTTATGTAATAAAGACATCTGTAATAACTAATAACAAACTAACTTCGATAAACGACCTCTAAATATTAAACAAGATTCTAAGATGCTGTTTACTTCTACGTGGAGGATGAATGTGAAATCATCACATCTTTTATTGAAGTTTGTTTTCTACACCATCAAAAGCCATGGACGGACGTGCTGACTGTCTGTATAATATTATTGTATTAAATTGAAATTCATTTTTTTAAGCCGTTTTCTCTCTCGAAATAGGATTTTTTATTATTGATAACAATAACTTGATTATACTGATAGGGGCGTTGATCTACAGACAGAGGAACATACATACTCGTACATACATAGGTACCTACAATCTGGCAGCACACTGAGCGTCCCTGATTTATGTGTTATGATTACTGCGCCAGTTGTCGTAAATTCGAATTCCACCCAGGACAATTATTGTTGTCACAACAAGTCTATTTGTATCTAACTTTATATTATAAAAATTTACCACTCTTATAGCCAAAGCTAGCTAGAAACTTTTAGGATCAGGTCAATGAATGTTGTCCGATATTTATTTATTGACATCTTCATCTGAACAACTGAAATGGACAGCGGAACTGCATGAGTCAGTCGATCCGGTGGTTCCTCGGCTCGGCGTTCGCCCGCCATTACAATGCCAATGTTTTCCTCATGGCCCGTAATGACCGCGTAATTGTACGTATTGTGTTTTGCTACACGCTGACATGCGATATTGCAAAAAATACTAACCGCTAGGATTGATAAACAAACACCACATTCTAGACATAAAATTATATTCCCGCATAGGTCGCATTTTTTCGCGAGATTGCGTCGCGTTGGTGGGCCCGCCCGGATCAAATTGAAATTGTACTTGGGTTTTTCTGTAACAAAAACACAAGATACAATTTGGAATAAGTTGACGGCGTTGATGGGATATTAACACTGACTGTGTCTCGAAAAGCGTAGAAAATTGAACGTAGTTTATTCTTTCTATCAGCTAGTATAAGATCAAAATATTATGTTAACAATAAATCTCCATTTTTCAATAATTACCTAATCACACAGTGGTTTCAGTATCAAAGATAAAATTAAAAAATATGGGTCCTAGCGGACTTAATTTTGTACTCATTATTCTACATTGAGATTCTAATAAATTCTAATATGCTTCACTTTTAATTTGACTCCTGTTAAAAGGATGCTAAGTTACGACCATAGAAGCTACATACAAAGTACAAATTGGAAACTCCTTTAGCCAATTCTTCATGCAGGTAGTCAATACTATTTCAATATTATCTTTACGTATATTTGCACAAAAAACTGTCTAGTGCGTTAAGCGCACTTGACTCATTAGGTAATGTTTGTCGAGTGGCCGACAATGGCGCATGGTAGGCGCTTCCCACGCGGTGGCCGGCTCCGTATTAGGCCAAGCTTACATCGTATGAGGAAAACACAAAATACCATCGATATGTAACGGTTTCTGACCTGTGATCGCACACTAGGGCTTTTGACCGCCACGTAAATTGGACTTTATGTCATAGAACTATGGTTGAAAAAGGAGAGTTAAAACTGCTATCGCTTAACATTGTACACTTGCGAAATTCTAAATAAATGCAAAAACGAGGGTATGAACTGAGTAAGATTCGATTGACATTTACATATTAGAAATTGTAATAATACGTAAAGTCCTTTGCACCAATGTTTATCAAGCGTGCCGCATAAGTGTGAATTAGCTTACCTGAATCTGTGTTAACTGTTAACCAGTAAATGCTTGCGAAATCTTCTTCCTATGGTCAAAAGTAACTGTTCAATGAAAAGTAACTTTACTAGGAAACTTGTATAATGTCCTTCCAAACTGTATCCTCGTCTTATCATTGAATCCCTTTGATTCGACAACGAGATTAGGTCACTCATTGCATATTGCTGGAATACAGCCAGAGTTAGTTAATTCACCTCATCGGAATAGCAGATAAACCGAATCCACATGTAGATCGAAATATTAGTCTCTCTTTGCAGTTAATTTGTCAACGCTTAAGTTACGTTTTTGTAACAACAGCCAACTTACTTTTCTAATTGTATCTTTAGTTTGTAGACCTATGTCCAGCAGTGGTTTGTAGACCTATGTCCAGCAATGGACATATTGTGTCGACTAAAATAATGACACTTACAATTTTTATTGCACATTCTTCTTAGGCAAAGGCGAAAGTGTTATTATTATAAAGGTGCGTACAGATCATATTATAGCATAACATGTTATAAAACAATGTTATATAACATTTATCAGTACTAAATGTTTTGTTGAAAAATAATGTCAGATAATTTGGACGTGTTATAAGACGCATGTTATATAACAATGTTACTTACTTAGTCTGTACGCACCATAACAACAATTGAAATCATTTCTAATCTTAAATGATGTACTTTCGTATTATCGACCGACATAATCGCAGTAAGACGAAGCATGGTCAGTAGCGAGGCGCTATTTCCTCGTGGCTAGCTCGCTGCGCTTGCGCAACTATGAGGAAAAGGCTGCCAGTGAAACCAATCCATACGAAAGTGATGCTTATACGTTACTGCTGCTATGTTACTGCATTTGGCAGTTACAAACATCCATTCATCCTCACAAACTATCGGATTTATATGCTACCTGCCCACCCCAGCAACACACGGCTAAAATAGTTAAGTCGCAAATATCTTTTTGTACATTTAATAGGCTGGTCTATTACTTTTTATTTTATTTTATAACTTAACTAGCATTACCATAATTGCATGTACAGTCGCCAGCACATCAGACTACTCTAATATGTCAAATTTCTACAACCAATTTTCAGCTTTATTCACTTCACATAGAGGTCTCTTTCAATTGAAAATTTTTGACAGATTAGGGTAGGTTGATGTGCTGCCGTCTGTACATTTCATTGTATCTTGTTATCAATTTTGCGAGTATATACATTTCGGCAATTTATTTTTATGTGTACAGATTTACAATAATGATTTGATAATTATATACACAGAGCAATAAATTGTTAACTCTAAATTATGTTCGATATATTATACGTCTTATAGCTTCTTTACTGCTACTTGTTTTGTCCTTATACAGTTTATTATCTGCACTCTATCCTGATCTTATCAACTTTATGACTTGTATGCAATGAAGAATTAATGATCTAGTATACTCCTATGATTTATGTCATTTATGTAGAATAAAAATGGTGCTATTTGTTTTGAAGTTTCCATCTGTAACTCGAGTCTGATAGTCTGATACCTGCTTAATTGGCAGTTTTGTGCAATAAAACAAAATATATCGATCTTTATAATTTTTTGAATAAAGCTAACTAAAGGTATTTGTTTAAATGAACTTACGATACATTGATGGTGTTGATTCGTTAATTGACGCTATGCATGACATTGTCGTGTCAAATCTAAGTCGTGTTAATAAAAAATCCTGACCTGAAGTTACCCGCGACATATCACTCGATCAACCTTCATTTATGATACTTGTACATAACCAGTATTTATTTAAATTATGCAATTATAATTCTTTTATATCTTATGCTATGATTACTTTCAGGCGGTTACAAACTACAGCAACTTTTATGGGAAGCCCCGATAGATTAGATGAGGAAGTTGTAGTAAAAATATTAATTGTATATTTGATACTACACGAATAACATACTTTATACTAATTTATTCACTTAAATAGTTTTGATGTATCTCTTCTATAAATAACACCTTACATTATGACTTTGAGAAAGTGAAAGTTTTGTTACGCAATCGATTTTTCAAGAAGACATCGTCTTGAAAATTGAAAGGGAAACTAGGTAATTAAGTATTAAGTAAAGAAGTCTGAAGAAAAAATATCTATAAACTCGGTCTGGGATGCGTATGCTACAAACATGTCCAAATCAGAGACGTATTGAAATTGATCTGATATAATTTAAGTACGGTGTACCTACTTCATTAATTTAAAAGACTTGTAAGCTTTATTTATACAAAATTAATTTAAAAGAAAGTTTTGTGTGATATTTTCCACGGTCTTACGTATAATGTTTGTGATTGTGACGTACCATTTGACGCGAGCGACCCACCAAGGCGTAGTGGTGGATTATGTACATCCAAACCTGTTCTAACTCGCATTTTGTAATCAATGCGAAGTTTAGGCGATGGGTCAGTTCTACGTTGTACCATTGACTAGTATCATTGATGGTACTTTGATTATGTTTTGATCAAAACGTTTAATTAACTCTACTTGCACATAGCAATTAGGTACTAAGTGGAGTGTTACGTATCTTCTTGTATAGATATAGAGAAAATCATATGAAGTCAGTGAGAGGGGTGGGCGTAACACAATTTGACTGTTAATTCTGTCCTTTTAAAACACTTAAGAACTTACATAACAAGAGAAAATAAAATATAGTTTTTGCAGGTCATGCCTAAGGAATAATATTTGTTTAAAAATACAGTAGTTTGGAGCCACACTTTTAGAAGGCAGCAAATGAATTGACTTGAACAACCATGGCTACCAAAATATCAAACGATATAATGAATTCGAGTACAGTTTTATACTAAATAACTCTTAGAAGGAATAAATGTAGTATTTTTCCAGAGGAATTAATGAAACAACCATCTCATAATGATTTATTAAAAGATTGCATTAAATATGATTCAGCTTCGCCATCTAGAGTTGAATAAAATCAAAACATCTTAATTATTTACGATGGTGTTATTCTCGACCACCATATCTGTACACAAGGTCAAGGTGGGACCGAATGTCGGCGAGCACACCAATCCCGCGTTTAACTTGTTAGCGATAACCATCAATCCATTAGTGCTAATAATGATAAATTGATTTTGTTCCACCTTCCTGGCTAAAAATCTAAAACGGTTTACTACTATTTTAGATCTTAAACTTAGCATTGCACTACCATTTTGTTTTCGGAGGAAATGCACCTTCACCGCAGGTATGCATTGTCCCAGTATAAAACGAGGTTAGTGAGGCCTGCGACCGTGTCAGGAACTCTGAAACTAAAGCGTCCAAATATGAGTATTTGGACGCTTGGGCTAAACTACCCCCGGGACGAGGCCGCTGCCTGCCTGTCTTGAAGGAATTGTTCGGCCAAAATTAAATGATAAATAAATAAATAAATGATGATTTAATAACTACAATAACTCCTCACGCATGCAATAATGCAGCGTGCGATTAGTACCTAAGTGACGCTACGCACTCAGCTATGACGAAGTGACAACAATCGAACATTTTGCACGACGAGTTTCCCCGTGAGGAGCGTCGCGCGTCGCTTGCGTCACGGCCGGCCCAGCCTCAGACAGATAAGTCAGTTTTGCGCTGTGTTTTGTCACAGAGCTTTTGTCGTTTGGGTTACCCGTAGTCTTTCGTTAAACATACTTAAAAATATAAATGCGAAGTAACTCTGTCATAGACTAAGTAAGACCTAAAGAATGGACGTAGGCACTCTTTATCCCAGGATAAGGCTTAGTGTTTATGTTTTTTTTTCTCACGATTTCTTTATTTGTTTTATTTATTTTTGGTATGGAGATGTTTGGAAGCTGGAGAGTGACAAAGTGATAAAAATCCCGGAAAAATATCACAATCACAAATCGTGGGTTTAAATATAAAGTAATAATATATTTTATAGAATGTAAATAAATGCCTCCAATCACTTTTACTACGTATTTTGACCAGCGAACATTTTTCTACCTCATGTAGGTATTGCAGGTATTAAACCAAAATAAATTAGTCTTAGTAGTAGTCGGCATGCCTACATCCGGGTGCATTCTACGCACAGCCAGCCATTCCCATCTCATTAAGTCGGCAATATAAAGATAGCTATTTTGCGAGCAGTTCCGCCTGTGGTTTATTTACACGCCGCAGGTCGTCGACCCGCGACGCAGCCCGCATAGTTAGGTAGGTCACTGGTCTAGCTCCACTTGGAAATAGACGTGAAACCGTTTCATATCTGCGACAAATCCGTCCTCTGTGCACTCATTCCTTAGTACACTTTATTTATAATTATTGAAGAAGAGTGGCTAGGAGGTCCTATCTTCTTCTAGCCGAGTTTTCTACTACAGCTGCAGGCAATCTTTTCAATCAAACAACTAGTGATTGCGCAAGCATAACACGATGGGACAACAATCTGACACGACCGAAGAGAGGTCAGGCGCAGGACCAAGGGCTTACAAGAATTTCTTTGTTTACATTTCATAGCACATGACGAGACTGTGCTCGTTTATATTTAATTTAGTCTTTATCTTAGAATAATAATTTATTACATAATATATAACTTTTTGAGAGGCTGTCTTAAATAATAATAAATAAATTTTGTCTTGCCCAAACTAAGGTGCCAGACCGCGGATAAACAGTACTTATATATTTATTTATTTTTTTACAAAAGTACACGAATATTTGTAACGTGTCGTCCAATGTTTGTTTCTGACACTACGATTTAAACACTTAGAATTACAAAACGCAATAGCCAACTATGTATTGTTAGTAAAGTTGACCTCTGTACACGTGTCTATAAATCTTTCGGTTACGGCAGACTAGTAATTGTCAGCAATTAGCATGAAGGAAAACGACTCGAATCTATAGAATCATCTTAGGTTATACTCGTAATTGCAGCCGTTTGCCCTCTGAGATTCCTTATGTCATGGGCTTCACATGTGGGCATAGACAAGTGACAAGCAAATATAAGTTAGTGTGCAAAAAAATAGAAAATCTGTCTGTCTTGAATATATTAAATATTTAAAAGAGGAAAGATTTGTTTGTGTTTGTATTGAATAGATTCGAAAACTACTGAACTGATTTGAATAATTCTTTCACTGTTGGAAAGCTACATCATTACCGTGGCTACACTATCCCGGGTGACATAGGCTAGGTACTTTTGATCCCGGAAATGCGAGGGGATACGCGCGGGTGAAACCGCGGAAGCGACCGCTAGTAATCAATATTCACAAAGCTTATGCAAAAAATAAATACATGGACTTTTTATCCCACGATAATGGTAATTTCCTAAGTGATAACAAAAATAGAAGAGTTATTGTTGCTCCTTCTTTCACTAAACAACGAAGCAACGGAACGACGTGATTTTTGGTAAAGAAATAGTTTGGTGACTGAAGTGCGACATAGAGTATTTCTTATTCTGTGGCATAGATTTACTCTAAATTACAACTCTTGAAGTCACCAAGACCAGAAGAACCTACCGCTCATAAAATATGCGTAATGTGTTGGTGCATAAAGATTCGCACTAATCTGTGTTCTCGTGTATAAATAATTCGTTTTGTCGTGTAAACTAATGAATTATGTCAATCGCTTTAAGAATAATAAATGATTCTTCGAGTATTTAATAACTGTTGAAGTAGCGAGAGCGAGTGATACAAATTTAAGAGAAAATATACGCAAAGGTAAATAATGTTATTTCGTCATCATTTTAAACATATTCCTAATTTATATCGATAAGATTGAAATTAGGTAGTTGACGTATTAAATGCCCTAAGAGTGACACACAACTTAAAGCATTAAACCAAACAACTTTATTTTATATTACACCAATTCTAATTGTCGCTCAGATTTATGGTTATTCAAATTGAAATTATATGATACTTAATTTAAAGACAACTGGATTGATTGACAGACGCCGACCGATCTGTAAGCTAAACGTAATGATCTTCACGGTGCGACGCCATAAGCTATTATCATAATTAACTTGTAAATTACCAATAGATTATAAAACTCGTAATACGGGTACATCTGACCCGTGTTAGTACATGCGATTAGTTACATAAGCAAATAACTTCCGTATTTACATTCAAATGTGGAACCATTTGCCCTCAAATCACTTTAAAATCTCATTCAATTTGGAATATATTATATAAAACTCAAAGGTGACTGACTGACATTGATATCTATCAACGCACAGCCCAAACCACAGGACGGATCGGTCTGAAATTTGGCATACAGGTAGATGTGAGGATTCAGGCGACTGGGACCATATGAAACTGGGACCGCGGTCCCAGTTACCTGTTAACATTTATGAATCGGTCGACTGAGACCATAACTTTGTTTTATTTATGACACCTTTTGTGCTAACTGTACTAAATCTTGTATTTCAACAATGGATTTGTGATTAAAATTACGGGTGGTCCCACTCGCCTGACGAAATAAATAAATAAAAACTAATCAGGCAACTGGGACCGCGGTCCCAGCTATGTAGTGGTCCCAGTTGCCTGAATCCTCGTAGATGTTATGACGTAGGGATTTATTCCCCGCATCCGCTAAGAAAGGATTTTGATCAATTCCCACGGGAACGGGAACCACGCGGGTGAAACCGCGGGCGGCCGCTAGTTTGGAATATAAAGATGTTTTTGCGAATCAGTAAAAAAAGGTATTCTATAACCCAAACCCAACGGGAAAAAGGGTCAAGCCACACGCCACAGCCACAAACTCTACCACCTAAACCAAAAGATTGTAGCTTGTGGCGGCCACCAGATGTATGAAAACTGCAGGAAATATTACGGTCAGCGTTTTAAATTGCGACCTACACCAACGAGGCAGTCAACAATCATGTGTATAAATACTCTGTGTATTATTTAAAGTAATGGAACACATCTAGTGAAGTGTATAATAAATACCTAAGATCTTCATCCATGACGGCTTGTAAGTAAACCACAAAATGATATGAAAATAAAAATCAAAGTAGATGCGTTAGAAATAGAATAGAATAGATGTGCCTTATCTTTCCAACATGATTATTATTTTGTTCTGTTTTAAAGTTTTGTTTAATTTATCTTGAACTACTTGTATGTATTTCAGTACTATTATTGTTATTTGTAGTGCCCTTACAGGGTTCTTGTTTTGGTTATTATACTATTATTAAGATCTTTATGTACAACAAGAATAGCAAATAAAGAATATGATTATGATTATTCATAATTATTTTTATTTGATAGTATGTGTATGAAATATTAATAACGACAGAGTGCCTTTTATCTCTGTCAATAAAGATCGGAAATATACTTAATTGCGTTGCTTTATATTAGTCTCTAATGAAATTACATAGATAATGTGCGTTACATCATTTCGCTTGTCAACTATCTCGATAAGACTGACACCTAGCATAATATGTTGGCATAATTTATTTAATTTATACATACACTTTAGCCATTACCAGTACTATTTCCTTTTAACAGGTATAGGTAAATTGTAAAGGAATGTCTTGTAACTCATGTCTGTTCTAAGAATTTTCTTTGTTCTCATATGTAAATATTTCTTGGTAATAGCCTAATAGTGTTAAAGACCCTCTATTTGCTCAATTACAATCCGATGCGGTGAGAATATCTCGCCGAATGGCAGATCGGGCTACACATGCTAAGATATTGTTTACATAATACTTATTATGTATAACTTTCCGTTGTGGGGCCGGGGATGGAAAAGCTCCCCGACTGGGGGGCACGTACCAAGAAACGCAGCCGTGGTAGACCTCCTACTAGGTAGACCGGTGATCTCACTGGATGCGGGTGGCGCAGGATCTGTATGAAGATTCTTTAGGCTAGGGTTACCATCTCTAAAATTTGGAAAACAGGACAAGACGCGTGAAGACCCCGGATTTTAGAGTCCGAAAGCCGGACATGTCAACAAGATCTTTTAAACATATTCAATGTAATAAAAAAACTGTTGAAAATGTCATAAATCACCTTTTTTTTAAAACTCGGTCTACAAATGAAACCTTCCCCGGACGCTCCCCGGATGCACTCTAAACTAGGACAAATCCGGGGATGGCAACCCTACTTTAGGCTGACCTATGTGAATGTCTATGTTTTTTTTATTTAATGGATGATTTTGTTGACAGATTTCGATATGAGTGCGAAGGGCGGTCAGCGGGTTCGATCCCCGGCGTGAACACGACGGCGGAGAACAAGACCTTCCCCACGATCAAGATATGCGGCTACAAGGGCTGCATGGTGATCGTCGTCTCCTGCGTCACGAAAGAGGAGCCATACAAGTGAGTGTCTACTTAAACGCTCCTTTTTACATCTTTCTTTCTTTATCCGAGCTATTTTATTTGTTTTTTGTTCTCTGGTGTTTGATTCTCAAACAATTATACATGGTGAATAGTGAGTTTACGGATTAAAGGTTTGTTGGCTGAGCTGTTTTAAGCAAATCAGATCCTAAAACTGCTTCAAATGTTTTGCTAACTGCCATCTTAATAATGCTGGAACACAGCTACATGACTATGGCGAAGGTGACAGTTTTCACCTGTAGAAGTTGTACTCGTAACTAACCCAGTCATAACCAGTCAGATTCGTTTATCTGATAAAGTTAAAAAGGGCTTATACTGGAATCAAAGAACCGAACCACTTACACAAAAGCGTATGTTTAAAAATCATATCTTTAAGCTTTTATTACTACCAAATGCCTTCACTGTTATAAGGACATGTGATAGCCTAATTTGTAGCTTATTTTGTTAGTTGCCTGTACGTTGTGACGAATTGTAATGTAATCTGGATTTTTGTCTGCAGGCCGCACCCCCACAACCTGGTAGGGCGCGACTGCCAGATGGGCGTGTGCACGGTGAAGGTGAAGACGGAGGCCGACCAGGACTCGTGCCACGTGATGTTCAAGAACCTCGGCATACAGTGCGTCAAGCGGAGGGACATCCCCGACGCGCTGCGGGTTAGACAGGAACTTAGAGTTAATCCCTTCAAGAGTGAGTATTGGCTTATAAAATTAGCCGTTCAGGCTCAAAATGTTCCTTTCCCATAATGTCACTCGGTTTCAAAAGGTCCCTTTCCCATAATGTCCCTTTCCCGAAATGTCCCTTTCCCGAAATGTTCCTTTCCCAAAATGTCCCTTTCCCGAAATGTACCTTTCTCAAAATGTCCCTTTCCCATAATGTTCCTTCCTACAATGACCCTTTTTTTTTATTTCTATATCAGAATATCCCCTTTCCTCTAACAGATACTCGTAGTTGTTATGAGTAAAATAAAAAAAAGCATATTTTGGTCAATCAATCAACTTTTAATATAAAACAATACTAAGTAATGTAACGTGATTACAAATTACAATATGAAGTTATTTAAACATTATAATGATGAAAGCATCCATTTATTTCAGCTTACGGAAACACCATTGATACGGCATTCATAATCGCGATCTCTTAATCTGATTTGAATGTTTTTATTTGAATCTTTAATATGTCTTTAACCACTCAATCCCGAACCGGCACTCGGGTGCCGCGTAACAATAGATTTTCTATTGTGTCTGGTAATCCGGGGCTTGAAAGATTAAGGAGGTTAAATCGGCAAACATGATGCTTGTTCTGTATTACTTTTTTAAACAGTCAATCTGGGTAACTTTGATTTTCAGAGTAACTTTGACAGTCAAATCACAAAGCATTTTTTTATTTTTACGATGTTGCTGGTCAGTTTTTGAAGAAAATTATATATCAAAGACTGTCTATGTTTAAATAACTTCATATTGTAATTTGTAATCACGTTACATTAGTATTGTTTTTATATTAAAAGTTGATTGATTGACTAAATGCTTTTTTTATTTTACTCACAACAACTAGGTACGAGTATCTGTTAGAGGAAAGGGGGGATATTCTGGTAGAGAAATATAAAAAAGGGTCGTTGTAGGAAGGAACATTATGGGAAAGGGACATTTTGGGAAAGGTACATTTTGGGAAAGGGACATTTTGGGAAAGGGACATTTCGGGAAAGGGACATTATGGGAAAGGGACCTTTTGAAACCGAGGGACATTATGGGAAAGGAACATTTTGAGCCTAAACGAAATTAGCTCGTCATGGAGAAGGATTTAGTAGCTCAAATACATCAGATAATAACTTATAGAATTGGCATCAGCCAGTGGCGCAACTGTAGCTTAGCAAGGTTGGCAATTTGCCTCACATGAAATCACTTCCCATACTTATTAATCTTATTATAACATGAGTAGGCCCCACGCAAAGAATTAGATGATATAAGAATAATTTATATAACTTATCCCGCGGGAAATTTTAAGCGGGATGAGTTGACAAATGACTCGTGTTACGCCTTGGATATCAGCATATTCTCACTACAATAGAATCTTTTGAATGTTTAAATAAATGTACTATTCATTTCAATCTATTCCTGGAAAACTGGGTAGCTATCACTATCACGAGTGTAGTGGCATGATAGCTCTGGTTGTGTTCCGGCCAAATTAATGTAGGATCCAAAACACTTAAAATCAAAAGTTCAAAATTCAGGGAATCCTACTGCCACAATGGCAGTAGTATCTTGATCGATGATTCCTTAATGGAAAAGGCCGCAATGGCCGCTTACTGTCAGGTGGGCTACGTGCCTATTTGCTTACTGAAGTGACATAACAAGCTACACAATTGTTCAATCCGTGAATTGAACAAAGAACTATGAACTAGTATTAAGAAGGGCTATCTATTAAAGCCATCATACATCCATTAAGTAAGGCCCCCACATGTGTTTTCCTTCCGCTCACTCATAGTCATTTCATGCATTATAATAACAAAGTTATGAAAGTGAATGAGTTACCGCGAGCTGGACCGCGTGGCGAGGGAACAATGGCGGCGTCTATTTTCGGCGCGCTATTCCCGGCGTTGCGTGTTCCGTAACTATGCCGAGACCTGGCTCTACCAAATATGCGCGATTTTATATCTTTACTGGCAATGATTAGAGCTTCGCCCAAATAGATATGTTTCTCACATAAAGGGTATTAAAATTGGTGGAACGTTTTTCAGGATAAGATCTCCAATCTTTCAAACTATCCCTCACCATTATCTTATCGTTCAAGTATTATAAAGACGAGCATAAAATCAAGATTGACTTTGTGGCGCTGTTGCTGCGCCTTCAACCCTGGGTTCAATCTGGGGTTAAAGTTTAAATACATAATATAACCTATTTATATATATCATCGCTTAATATGTTGCCTCATCATCATCATTATCATCAGCCTATATGCGTCCCACTGCTGGGACACAAGCCTTATCTCAAGTATGAGATAGTGAATGTTTTGCCACACTTTTGGTTAATCTGATCTTCGCGCCTTTCATTTCTAGTGTACCTACTTATAACTTTCAAGCTCGCACAGCTGGCGATATATTTGACTTGCCTGATCCTTCTTCAGTCATGTTAGACTGCTGTCCCATCGTGCTATTAAAGTGAAAGAAAAAGTGCACCTGAGCTTGTTTACTTGTGCACTATAATTATATCCTGCGTTTGGTTGATCGGAAAGATTCAGCTGTAGCCTAGAATCTACCAGGAGGTAGAGTTGCCCAACTATCGATAGTTTCGCTATCGATAGTTGACCTTGAAAAATAGTAACTATATCGATAGTGCTATCGATAGTATCGATACTATCGATAGCCCAATCTAGGCAATACTATCGCGGGTAAGCAATACTATCAATACTATCGATAGTATTGCCTGGATTTGGGCTATCGATAGTATCGATAGACTATCTATCGATACTATTGATATGACGTCAACTATCGATAGACTATCGATAGTTTAGCGATAGTGGATTATCGATGGGCAACTCTACCAGGAGGACTACATTAATCTTTCAATTTACAGCGGGGTACGCGCACAGCCGGCAGCCGCAGAGCATCGACCTGAACGCGGTCCGCCTGTGCTTCCAAGTGTTCCTCACCGACGACGCGTACAAGGTGCAGCGCGCGCTGGCTCCCGTCGTGTCGGACGTGATCTACGACAAGAAGGCCATGTCCGACCTGCTCATCGTGCGCGCCAGCCACTGCGCCGGCTCCGTCAAGGGCGGCACCACGCTCATCCTGCTCTGCGAGAAGGTACAGGCCCCGGCAAGCTTGTTGACTATCGGACGTGATCTACGACAAGAAGGCCATGTCCGACCTGCTCATCGTGCGCGCCAGCCACTGCGCCGGCTCCGTCAAGGGCGGCACCACGCTCATCCTGCTCTGCGAGAAGGTACAGGCCCCGGCAAGCTTGTTGACTATCGGACGTGATCTACGACAAGAAGGCCATGTCCGACCTGCTCATCGTGCGCGCCAGCCACTGCGCCGGCTCCGTCAAGGGCGGCACCACGCTCATCCTGCTCTGCGAGAAGGTACAGGCCCCGGCAAGCTTGTTGACTATCGGACGTGATCTACGACAAGAAGGCCATGTCCGACCTGCTCATCGTGCGCGCCAGCCACTGCGCCGGCTCCGTCAAGGGCGGCACCACGCTCATCCTGCTCTGCGAGAAGGTACAGGCCCCGGCAAGCTTGTTGACTATCGGACGTGATCTACGACAAGAAGGCCATGTCCGACCTGCTCATCGTGCGCGCCAGCCACTGCGCCGGCTCCGTCAAGGGCGGCACCACGCTCATCCTGCTCTGCGAGAAGGTACAGGCCCCGGCAAGCTTGTTGACTATCGGACGTGATCTACGACAAGAAGGCCATGTCCGACCTGCTCATCGTGCGCGCCAGCCACTGCGCCGGCTCCGTCAAGGGCGGCACCACGCTCATCCTGCTCTGCGAGAAGGTACAGGCCCCGGCAAGCTTGTTGACTATCGGACGTGATCTACGACAAGAAGGCCATGTCCGACCTGCTCATCGTGCGCGCCAGCCACTGCGCCGGCTCCGTCAAGGGCGGCACCACGCTCATCCTGCTCTGCGAGAAGGTACAGGCCCCGGCAAGCTTGTTGACTATCGGACGTGATCTACGACAAGAAGGCCATGTCCGACCTGCTCATCGTGCGCGCCAGCCACTGCGCCGGCTCCGTCAAGGGCGGCACCACGCTCATCCTGCTCTGCGAGAAGGTACAGGCCCCGGCAAGCTTGTTGACTATCGGACGTGATCTACGACAAGAAGGCCATGTCCGACCTGCTCATCGTGCGCGCCAGCCACTGCGCCGGCTCCGTCAAGGGCGGCACCACGCTCATCCTGCTCTGCGAGAAGGTACAGGCCCCGGCAAGCTTGTTGACTATCGGACGTGATCTACGACAAGAAGGCCATGTCCGACCTGCTCATCGTGCGCGCCAGCCACTGCGCCGGCTCCGTCAAGGGCGGCACCACGCTCATCCTGCTCTGCGAGAAGGTACAGGCCCCGGCAAGCTTGTTGACTATCGGACGTGATCTACGACAAGAAGGCCATGTCCGACCTGCTCATCGTGCGCGCCAGCCACTGCGCCGGCTCCGTCAAGGGCGGCACCACGCTCATCCTGCTCTGCGAGAAGGTACAGGCCCCGGCAAGCTTGTTGACTATCGGACGTGATCTACGACAAGAAGGCCATGTCCGACCTGCTCATCGTGCGCGCCAGCCACTGCGCCGGCTCCGTCAAGGGCGGCACCACGCTCATCCTGCTCTGCGAGAAGGTACAGGCCCCGGCAAGCTTGTTGACTATCGGACGTGATCTACGACAAGAAGGCCATGTCCGACCTGCTCATCGTGCGCGCCAGCCACTGCGCCGGCTCCGTCAAGGGCGGCACCACGCTCATCCTGCTCTGCGAGAAGGTACAGGCCCCGGCAAGCTTGTTGACTATCGGACGTGATCTACGACAAGAAGGCCATGTCCGACCTGCTCATCGTGCGCGCCAGCCACTGCGCCGGCTCCGTCAAGGGCGGCACCACGCTCATCCTGCTCTGCGAGAAGGTACAGGCCCCGGCAAGCTTGTTGACTATCGGACGTGATCTACGACAAGAAGGCCATGTCCGACCTGCTCATCGTGCGCGCCAGCCACTGCGCCGGCTCCGTCAAGGGCGGCACCACGCTCATCCTGCTCTGCGAGAAGGTACAGGCCCCGGCAAGCTTGTTGACTATCGGACGTGATCTACGACAAGAAGGCCATGTCCGACCTGCTCATCGTGCGCGCCAGCCACTGCGCCGGCTCCGTCAAGGGCGGCACCACGCTCATCCTGCTCTGCGAGAAGGTACAGGCCCCGGCAAGCTTGTTGACTATCGGACGTGATCTACGACAAGAAGGCCATGTCCGACCTGCTCATCGTGCGCGCCAGCCACTGCGCCGGCTCCGTCAAGGGCGGCACCACGCTCATCCTGCTCTGCGAGAAGGTACAGGCCCCGGCAAGCTTGTTGACTATCGGACGTGATCTACGACAAGAAGGCCATGTCCGACCTGCTCATCGTGCGCGCCAGCCACTGCGCCGGCTCCGTCAAGGGCGGCACCACGCTCATCCTGCTCTGCGAGAAGGTACAGGCCCCGGCAAGCTTGTTGACTATCGGACGTGATCTACGACAAGAACACGAATTTTGACATATCTACGCGCTATTGGTCAGAAGCATACCTCTGACTAATAGCGCCCGCGCGCGTTCAGGAGATTCACGCGCGGTATTGGTCATTTGCAAGTGCACATGCGCGAACTTTTCCTCACTCCGTCGACCGATAGTCAACAAGTTTGCCGGCACATATACGCGTCCTCGCTAGCGTGTCCTACGTAATCTACGACAAGAGGGCCGTCTCCGAACTGCTCATCATTTGCTAGCGAGCGACCAGGCCCTGATTAAGAGTTCTGACCGCCCTAGGCTAATTATGAGGACGCGCCCCCTCCAGGTGTGTTACGGACGGGTCTAAAAGTAGGAACTGAGTAGAGTAGTAGTAGTATTATGAAAATTTTAACATGGTTCATACTACCTATAAAAGTTTTCAAATCGATCTGCAACCTCACGCATTATAAGACCAAAACCATGACAAGTGACTGCAGGCTACCAAGTAGTAAACCAAATCCATCTCGTGTTTTGGCAGCATGACTTGTATTGGATTAGTTTCTATAGACAACTTAGTTTTCATTACCATTGAATCGACTTGAGTTTTTTAAATATTTACTCTAGAGAAAAAATAAATATTAAATATTAAAAAAAGAGGAGGGGCATCATACAAGTAAAACATTTTTGCAACTGATTCAAAGTCAAAGTCAAAGTATTTATTTTGCAATTTGATTTACCAAGAAATTCTTTTGCACGTCATAAACTTTTTTTTCTACCAGCACTTAACTGCTGAGAAGAAGTGCCGCAAGAAACTCAACAGTTATGATAGCTTTTTTTTTATCATTTTGTGTTGTACAATATTAACTTAATAATAAATAATGTCAACTTAATAATAATATAATAAGTACAATAAATAAGCATAAGAGTAGATGTGCAGAGAAGCAAATGTGTTTCATGTCCACAGAGTCTTGTCATTTAAGTAATCTTCTACTTTAAAGTAACCTTTCCTCATAAGGTAATCTTTAATTATGACTTTAAATTTATTTAAAGGTAATTCTACAAGACGTTGTGGTACTTTGTTAAATAGCTTAATGCTCAGTCCAACAAATGACTCTCCTGTTTTATGATGATTATATATATTTTATCGATTATTTACACCCATTTTTATATTATGTGCACATAATATAATTTGTGTAACCTATTTAAATTCTATTTTTACACGAGTCAATAATGAGTATTTACTGAAGATTAGTACAAATAAATATTGTAATTAATAAAAAGAAAGGTACGACACGGTCTCTTCACGTGCACTAGCAATCACCCCTGGCAAAGGCTGAAAACCAGTGTTTTGCTCCCGGAGCAAAAATTCCACTGAGCCTCTTGCCCATCTGCATCGCCGCGGCACACATGCAGACGAAGCGTTAATGTAAGGTAATGTTTTTTGTCTTTTTTCTTTTTGTTACTGAGTTGTCAGCTTGTTTTGTGTGTATGTGTGTCCTTTGTTGCAAATAAATTGTTTATCTATCTATCTATCTATCTATGAAGCCTGACATTAGGAACGGCAAGTCTGTGCTTATTC
The DNA here is from genome assembly GCA_949319885.1 of Mecyna flavalis. Lineage (NCBI taxonomy): Eukaryota > Metazoa > Arthropoda > Insecta > Lepidoptera > Crambidae > Mecyna > Mecyna flavalis. The sequence goes on along the minus strand of OX439434.1, from coordinate 18,340,063 downwards.
CTTGTGTTAAATTTGTGACAGTCGGATTTTTTAGAAAATTATTGTAATTTTTCCGAACATACATTAAACAATCAAAAATTTATTGTGAAGGAAGGGTTAAAATGTTAATTTGTGTAAATAGATCTCTGAGCGAATCACAAGGTCTAAGGTTGTAGATTGCACAATTAGCTCTTTTCTGTAATATAAATATAGACTCGATGTCAGCAGCAGAGCCCCACAACAGTAGACCATATGACATGACACTATGAAAATAACTAAAATAAACAAATCTTGCCGTTTCAACATCAGTGATATATCTTATTATTTTTACTGCATAAGCAGCTGAGCTAAGTCTTGCTGCTAATGCAGCAATATGAGGACCCCATTGAAGTTTGGAATCAATATTAGTTCCTAAAAATAAAGTATCATTAACTATTTCTATTTGCTCATTATTCATAGTAATGAAGTATCCATCTGTTTTACATTAGGCATCATAAATTTAACACATTTCGTTTCTTTGCATTCAGTAATAAATTGTTTGTGTTAAACCATTGTGACACTCGCAAAAGAGCCCTGTTCACCTTGTCAAATGGTTTTTTCATTTCTATCTGTTTTTAATATCAAAGAAGTATCATCAGCATACAGAACTATCTCACAGAGGTCCCCGGTGTAGTATGGTAGATCGTTTATATAAATAAAAAATAGCAAAGGGCCAAGTATAGAGCCTTGTGGCACGCCCATTCTCAGTTTAGCACCACACGAATTAATATTGTTGATATTGACTCTTTGTATCCTGTCAGTGAGATACGATTCAATTAGTTTCATTGCAGCGTTGGAGACATCGTAATGTTTTAATCATACAGTTCATATAATCTATGTCTACTCTTATAAATACCTGTAGTTGCCCAGTCATTGAATGAAGCTTTAGAATTATTCGTTTTTATTGTCTTTTTAGTAAATATTTTGAAGCGAATTGAGAAGAAGATGCAATTGATTCAAATGATTCATTTGTTCAGGCGCTGATCCGAATGGATCAGTAAATCATTTAAAAGATTTGAATCACTGAGTCGTTTCAGTGAAGAGTTACACACGACTATATTGTAGTGTGCGGTGCAAGTTTTGTTGACCTCACGGCCTCACAGAAACGCGCGTTTACGTGAAGATTGAAGATTATTTTGTATGGGAATTTCAAAATTTAATGTTAAAATCAGGGACTCTCAAGCACACATTTAGTTTTAATGTTTGGTCTAGTTGAAATAAATAGGGTGGATGCAATGATGCTAGATTAGTGCATACGAAGACACGATTTCAGCGCCCCCCTCGATCCTCGCGCCCTAGGCTGCAGCCTAATTAGCCTATGGGTAAATCAGGCCCTGCGAGCGACAATAACTTCGCTTGCGCGATGCAGGATTCCATTACTAATTTGTAATCGTAAGTCAGCGCCTTCTGTCATTCGAATGTCGACTGAGATGTTCGTTGATCTAAGAGGTCGCTACAAGTGTGTCTAACGTGTAAGGCCATGGCCTGATTGCCACAAAGTTTTGCAAAATGATAGCAGATGGCGTTGAACAACACAATATAAGTTCCGTTGTGTGTATAGAACGTAGGTAAAGAGTAACAAACATCTACTATGCATGCATCCTTTAAAAATCCTTAAAAAAATTGATTTGTGGGATAGGTACACAATCAATATTGTGCGATGTATATAGCAGAGTTTGCTAATCTACTAGGCCTATAATAATTTATGTGTTTAAGTGTCAAAGAGTGTGTACACATCATATTTCGCTTCATAATTTTAGAAAGTGACAACGTTTGTCGTTTCAATGTTAAAGTTTTGCATATTCGCAAGGCTATTGAAGAAACATAACTGCCTCCGTGGTACAGTGGTTAGAGCATTGGGCTCTAAAACCCAAAGGTCGTGGGTTCGAATCCCGCGGAGAGCATCACTGTGTGATTGTTTCCAGTTTTGGACATTGCAGGCTTGAATCACCTGAATGTCCGAAAAGAATGATGATTCCGTGCTTTGGAAGGCACATCGAGCCTTTAGTCCCGACTATGTTCCAAGTAGGTCTAGTTTACCTAGTAAGGGTTACGGATGTCAGATGGCAATCGCTCCATAGTTATAACCAGGCTTGTCTAATCTAGGACCCTGAGCTCCATACTGGATGCAATCGGGAATACGCTGGGATGATGATGATGATTGAAGGTAACTTAACATGTTTGCACCAGGTGACGCGCGAAGACACGGAGGTGTGGTTCTTCCGCGAGGAGAACGGCGTGGTGACGTGGACGGACCGCGGACACATCGAGTTCGTGCACAAGCAGCTCGCCATCGTGCTCAAGACGCCGCCCTACTGCGACCAGCGGATCAACGAACACGTTACGGTCAGTCATTGCCCATGGTCCACCCGGTCAGTCGGAGGAGTACTCGAATAACAAGGCGATTCCTAGATGTGAATTGGGCGACCTGTGCGCGCAATGCGTATGTCGCAGGGATATGATAAAAACAGGGATTTGGTCAATTCCCTAGGGTATTTGATCAAACCACGGAGGATGTTAAAATAACAACACGATTTTATCATTTCCCTAAAAAAATCTAGTGATTTTAACAAATCCCGAAATTGGTTCAGTGAAATGAGAAAATTATAGTAAAAACAAAAGAGGTTTTCAGGGTTTAAAAAAAATTACCACGAAAGCTAAGACGGGGGCTCTGCTTCGCTTCGCTCCCACCTTAGCCTTCTAACCTATATCCATCCGAGTCGATTTCCCCCTTAGTAAAAACTAGTTATTTTGGGATTTGTTCAAATCACTAGATTTGTTTAGGGAAATGATAAAATCGTGTTGTTATTTTAACATTCTCCGTGATTTGATCAAATCTCTTAGGGAATTGACCAAATCCCTGTTTTTATCATATCCCTGCGACACGTATATTGGGGGGCTTCTCCCGTACGTAGCGTTCACAGGATCTTATTACGCATGTAGTTAAATGTTCTCCAATCTAATTAGCCATAGTGGACGGATATTATTAGGACGTCTGTGCTGTACCTATCTTTTTTTGCGGACGAGAACGCATTTACGAGCCATAACGCAGCCTGCGGCCGTGTGTGAGGTTCAGGATTATTCCCAATTTCCCCGGTTTCCCTTTTACACCCGATTGGGACGAACCGGTGCTAGCCTGGGCTATGTGTCAGAAATATCCAGCCAGAAATAAAAAAGTAAAGAAAATAATTAAAAAAATAATATGTGTTTTTTGGTCCTGGATATGGCCCACCGTTTCAAACTTCTACATTTCCCCCCACAGGTGCAGATCCAGCTCCAACGGCTGTCGGACAACGCGAAGAGCAACCCGTTCTCGTTCGAGTACTTCCCCGAGGCGCAAGGTACGCGCAAGCCGCTGCCCGACCTCGCCGACCTGGCCGCGCTGCTGCGCCGACCCGAGCGACCCGACCGACCCGACACCAACAACAACACCCCCTCGCTCGACAAGGACGCCCTAGTCAGCTCCACCAGTGATAGTCTCAGTGTAAACGTGTCGGAAGATACCGCCCCGCCCCTCGCCAATGGCACCGTCGTAGATACTCCCGACACGCCCACAGGCCCAGACTCGAACGAGAAGTCGCTCGACGACTTACTCGACCAAGTGGCCGAACTCGACGAGATATACACCGAAAACCGTACTCGTCTCGAGACCGCTCTCGCCGCGCCCGATGACCTCGATGACTTCGACGACGCTGGTACCTACACTAGTCTACAGCTCGCCTTCCGCAACCCCGTTACAATCGCTGAACCAGACCCCCCACCCTATGAGGACGTGCAAGTGACGCACTTCCGCGGACCCATCATCGAGTTCGCGCCGCTCAAGCGCGACACCGACGACGCGGCGCCGCCGCTGCCGCCCAAGCGCGTGCGCAAACCGCAAACAGATTCCTTTAAAACCAGTCAAACATCCGTCGATAGTATCCTCAAGCCGGGTCGGCCCCTCCCCGTGACGCGAAACCCCGAAGTCCTAAAACGAGATCGGACAGAACTTTCGGTCGCTCGAAGCGAGCCGGCATTGCCGCCGGTGAAAAAACGCTCGTTCTTCTCCCGTCTGTTCCGCCGGCGGGAGAAGTCGCCGGCCCCGAGCGTCAAGTCGGAGGGGCGGAAGGAGCGCAAGTCTAAACCAGTCGGCCGCTCCGTGAGCAGCGTGTCGGGGCAACGTCCGTCTAAGTTTAAATCGTCGGTGTCGCATACGTCGTTGAAAGATAACGCGTCCGGCGCGGGGTTGAGCTACGCGGATAGTATTACTCATATATCGCTCCACGGCGATGGAGAGGACGATCGGACGGCCTCGCAGACCTCCCTCCGTCGCCCGGCTAGCTTAGGTCCCCTCCCTCCCACCGAGGGGGGCACTATCCTAGTCGCAGAAAGTGTTCTAGCCCTCGATGCGTCAGCGTTTAAGAAGCTCCAAGATGACCTAGACCTAACAGATGCGGAGCACTATGCTTTATACATGGCGGTGGCACCGCACGCGACAGTATCGGAGTTCGACGAGACCAGCTGCTACTACTCGCCGGTGGACGGTAGCAAGTTCCACCAGAACTGATCTGTCCTACCGTTAGTACAGCTCGGTGCTATAGTGGCAGCTAAACTTAGGTCTAGACGCCTCAAAAAGCGTATACAACTATTATAGTGCCCGGCAAACATCTTGAAATCGGGTGGGGATTGCGCAGAACGCGAATTTTAAAATGCGTGCGCGCTATTGGTCAGAAGAAAACCTCTGACCAATAGCGCGTGGAGAGGATGAGTGAAGATCGAGCGGTGAAGCGAGCCTACCTTGGACGGTCGAGTGGTAAACGCCTTGTCGGTCGTCCCAGGTATCGCTGGGCTGATGAGGTGATGAAGGATCTGCGCGAAGAAGTGGCGGAAGATGGCGCAAGACAGACTGAAGTGGCGTCTTTTGTTGTCGGAGGCCAAGACTCATTTTGGGGTCGCTGCGCCATCTTAGGAAGTAGTAGTAATAGCGCTCGCGAACGACGGGATATTCGCACGCGCTATTCGTCATTCGCAAGTGCATATAGCGAACTTTCCCCCACTCCGTCGAACAATGGTTAAGAAGTTTGCCGGCACCTGTACTTATTAACGAGGGTTAGAAGTAAAGAAATATTTTTCTACGCTGATATATCGGGCCGCCGCTCCGTTCTAATCTCTAGTCTCCTATGAATCTAGTCTTAGATAGTAATGGCTATACGACTCCGCATCCCCGCTGCGTTAGCTCAATCATGTACAAAAATATATATTTACTGGGCACAAAATCTCGAAGAACATGCTTCTACAATTCCGTAAATAGTCAATAACGAAATGGACTTCCGGTCTGCCAAAGTTTTTGATACCATTTACACGAAAACGGTCTAATTACCAAAACTTGTCGAGTGAGGGTGGTTGTTGTTTTTCGTCCAGATTCACCTATGGCTCGTTGTTTAAGCAAATTAATGCTGATCTGTGTCTTATTGTAAGCAACTTAAGGTACATAATGGCTTGCGGTATGTCTGCGCATTTCTGTCTCGAGCTATTAAGCGTTACACACACACACATACACTGTATATTAATCAAATACGATATAAAGGGTCAATGGTCGAGGTCTGTCTATTGCGAAGCAATCTTTGGAAATAAATTCATCATCTTTCCCCATTTGTCTCCCAAACTTTGCCAACTGTATACAATTTCTTAAAATATTTTTAAATCATTATAATGTAAATGGACTCTTACTTGAAAGTTCACTATTACCTGTAATGAAAAATCTCGATTCATTTGCGACCATATTTCACTTAAGCAGAATAGTGACGTCTATGTATCGATAAAAAATATCGATAAACAAAAGTTACGCGAGCAAAAGTTATCTTAATATGGGAATAAATGCCGTTAGATTTTTCGTGAACATATAACATTAGGATTTTACGAGTTTCTTGTCTAATGTCTGAATTGGTATGTTTTAGATAAAGAGGAAATACTTGGTCGTAAAAGGCCGAAGAAACTGTCTTACAATTTACAGGAGCTTGACGAAAGTAAGTTTGCTTTAATGCATTTTTGTATTGATTATAGAGGATATTGTATTTACTTGGGATCCATAACCTGAGGGAATGTGGGATCATTAGGCGCTACTTCTCTTTATCCAAACCAATTATTATACTAACATTATTTATGTATTAATTATTAAATAGATATAGTATAACAGGATTAAATAAATAAATACAATATTCTCTATAAAAATGTCATGATCATAATATTATTATGTTGGGTACATTATATTGGGATTATTATGTATAAAACTAACAAATTGTATGACAAACAAAATCATGATGTATTTATGTATAAGATATATTTAGTACTAACAATATTTTAAATATCATTCAATAATATTTATTTAAATATAAGGTAGATAATGCAAATGGTGATGGTCTAACAGTCTATATAAAATTATATTAACATTAAATATGGTGTAGGATTATTAAGACATAATCGTGATGTATCGAAATGTTTTTAGAACTACAATTTTCGAAGAACTTTCTTTCTACACAATCAGATAACCCATATGTGCTTTGCGTATCAAACATATTCAAATTTAACTAATCTTCTTTTTAGTGTGACATTCTTTAAAGAAAGATTTAAGATCAGAATAGTGATTGCCTAATGAAATATTTTTATGCATTAAAACAAAAATCCATTCAATGCTTTATCGATAAAAATACTGACTTTTGGCGACACTATTTGTAAAAAATAATAATAATGTTCACGCTTAAGACGCATGATCGTGCACCGGTACCGAGGGGAAGAAGTGGCGGGGAGGAGCCACGACGTCCGACGCGCGCGCGCCGTGCCCACCCGAGGACTCGCCGATCTAGCTTCCCACTAAGCACACGCGTGCCAAATATTTTATTGTAAAACCCATTTTGATTAAAACGGTTGTGACGCGAAACGTCACTTTCGCAAAATGTCATCTCAAAAAAATTGGTCACTTTCGCAGAAAGTCATTTTCGCAAAATGTCATTTTCTCAGAATGTCATAGTAGCAAAAAGTCATTTTCGCATAATGTCATTTTCTCAAAATGTCACTTTAGCAGAATGTCATTCAACCTAACCAATCAGTCTAAAGGCCGGCAAGAGGCGTCGTGCATAAAAATTGTATGGCTTTAAACATAAATAATTAAATTTTGTATAGCGTAGTAGTCTTGATAAGGTTTCGTAAGATTTGTATTCAAACATGTTATAAAACAATGTTATATAACATTTTTCAGTACTAAATGTTTTGTTGAAAAATAATGTCAGATAGTTTTGACGTGTTATAAAACACATGTTAGTATCAATCAATGTTACTTAATCTGTACGCACCGTTACACTGATTGGTTAGGTTGAATGACATTCTGCTAAAGTGACATTTTGAGAAAGTGACATTATGCGAAAATGACTTTTTGCTACTATGACATTCTGAGAAAATGACATTTTGCGAAAATGACTTTCTGCGAAAGTGACCAATTTTTTTGAGATGACATTTTGCGAAAGTGACGTTTCGCGTCACAACCCTAAACAAGTATTTAATTTAAATCACCTTTTATTTCAATGTCAAATCTTAGACAAATAATAATAGAAACCATACTGTGATTTGATATTGAACAAAATAAAATATGCATTTATATAAATACATAGCTATCACAAAATCGCAGTTGTGGATTTTCCTGATACATTACAATTATGTCTTATTCTATTTGTTCTGTTTATGTTATTAAATTATTTTATATCCTGCATCTATCGTCCAAAAGTGTTTTTTATATTAATTGTTGGTTCGTAAAAAAGTAAAGCGTTTATGTTGATTGTCTTAATTTATTTTAGTTGTTGAAATTTTGGATGTTTATTAAAGTTTTGATTTTTATTTGTACAACTACCATGACAAGTTTTTTTTACGATAAAGGGAATTTTAAAAAGCATGAAACACTCTTTAGAATGCAAGTTTTTCGTACACTTTTTTGTACGAAATAAATTCGGAAACTTCTCATGGTGACTGTACTTATTAGTTTTTCCTAAATGTTAGGTAAATTACGATTATACATAGTAACCTTGGTTTGCTGGACCATTAATAGGCAATGCTTCTTCATTTAGTGAGAAGTATATCACTATAACCCCGTTTTATTTAGCATTAGAAATTTGGTCACCTAAGAAGCAGTGGTCGTAAACATTTTCTGCAAGCAAATATTGATCAAATATTGATCAAGTATTGATCATATGGTTAAGAGGATTCAAACGATTTATGATACTCTGGATCTAGATATTGATTGTTTGTGACAACATCACCACATCAAACGTCACTAAGGTTCCGTATAGACGGTCACAGTATTTAAAAAAATATCTAACGAAGAGGATGATGTTAAGTTGAGAGCAAATTTAAGCTATTTGAAATATGTAGTGCATCAGATAAATAAAACAAACTAGATTTTATTTGAAAACTTTATTCATCTTCAGAGGAATCTGAAGAATCAGATTACTCCTACAATGATAGCAAACTTTTCCACAGTATTATCTATTGATGTATCTAAGCGGAGCATCTTTTCTTGCTCTTTAATAACATGCTGGAATTGCTGGATGGATGACATCAGTGTATTCTCGGCCCGTTTACCGCAGTATCTCAAGACAAAATTCTTTAATACGTGTAAGTTGCCAGCGATGACCTATGGAATTGAAACGTGGCCACTTACAATGTGCCACAGGCAAACTCAAAAACTTAAAATCGCGCAGAGGGTAATGAAGAGGGCTATGCTTGGAGTCTCCCTGCGTGATCGCATCACAAATGGTGAGATCCGCAGAAGGACCAAGGTCACCGAAATTGCCCTAAGAATTGCGAGCCTTAATTGGCAGTGGGCAGGCCACATTGCAAGAAGGACTGTCCTCGAGTGGTGGCCACGTAGTGGAAAACGCAGCCGTGGTAGGCCTCCCACAAGGTGGACCGATGATCTTATTAAGGTCGCCGGAATCCACTGGATGTGGGTGGCGCAGGACCGATCGGTTTGGAGATCCTTGGGGGAGGCCTATGTTCAACAGTGGACGTCTTTCGGCTTAAATGATGACTTAAAAGTTAAACCGATGATGGAAACGATTTATAATCACTTTCACCGAGTAAGTTTTTCGTATGATTGAATGAACCTGAAGAGGCAAGAAGAGACAAATAGAGCGTAAATAAATTTAATTACAACCGAATTGCTTATTAATATACATTTAAAAAAGGATTGTTAAACAAGCACTTTTACAACTTTCTTAGACAACTTCTAAATCTCGCCGCTAGGGGCGCGCGGGTCTTCTTCGTCAATCTTTGCGTTTCATGTTTACAATCGCTGCTTCTTGAGGTCTTTTAAAGGACGACGGCTTCTTGCGCGGCTCATTTGCACTCGTATTTATTTAGATTCGGTCGAATTAGACATGCCGAGGAATTCCTTTGCTGGACCGTAATTTGCTTCTTCGTCCTAGCCGCGGCCCTTAGTTGGGCATTGGCAGAAATAAAACATTTTCCAACACTTCTTAGTAAAATGATAAATACTACAATCGCTTGTTAAAGATTCATTATTAGAGCCTTATTATTGAGATAGAAAGTTATTTTACCAATTTCAAATGCTCAGCTACTTTTGAGGCCATTTCAATAAGTTAGAGTTATTTTTCACGCATATTTCGTTGGTAGACCATTTAATAAAAGCTGCTTGTGTACTTAAAGACACTTCATTAGAAGGATAACTCAATTATGTTGCTTGATGCTTCGGTATTTTGTCTACTGCCAATGTGATTCAATATTACATTGGACGACGTGAACAAAGCCAGTTGTTTACAATGTGAAGATATTCATTATCGTCGTCATTACGACGATAATGAATAACTTCACACATCCGATTCAGGGTAGAGATAGTTATCTCATAATAAAAATGTCTATTACCGTTTCTTTAAGCACCAGGTAAGCAAAATTTTAGTTTGTAATATAAAATTTGCCTTATACATTGTACTTGTAAGTCTGCGATTACTCTAATCACTATTAATCGAACATTCAAAGTAAAAATTACTTCATTACTTTTTCCAATCGCTAAGTAAATAAAAAATAAACCTATCGTCTTATCAAATAACAATATCATATTCGAATAATTAGAGGGTCACATAATGAGTATAATCGGCGGCTGAATGGCGGCGCGCAAAAACCGGCGCGCTGCGCCCGCGCATGCAAACACGTCGCGGCTTTGAATACACAGAATATTCATCGCAGCGGCAGTATGTGCCGGCAGACACACGGGACTCGGGATTTTTCTTTGGCCCAAACATAGCTTTTGTTTTTGACGAAATTATTTGTATAACTTCGTCAGAAGATTGGTATTCGTACATTGTGCGAATGTCACGTAGCCCATATTGATAAAAAGCTAATGGATTTCATTTTTTCATGTGAGTAACTGTAGTAAACGCAATATAATGTTACACGCACACCGTGCATGTAAAAATGCATACATTATGTATAGGATAGTATATGCAAACATTAATAAAATTATTTTACAAATTAAAACGTACACGTTTTAATAGTAGAATGGGCAGGTAAACAATTCTAAACTCTCTCAATTTTACTTAGAACGGCCCTTTTAAATTTTTAAGTAAAAAGAAAAGATCAGATTGGCTAAAAAATGCACTAAACAGTCTATCTATATAAATAAAAATTAACTGCAGTTTGTTAGTCTCGCTTAGACTCGAGAACCGCAGAACCGATTTGACTTATTTTAGTCTTGAAATATTCGTGGAAGTCCAAGGAAGGTTTAAACGATGAGAAAATATGGTAAAATTGCGAGGTAAAAACTAAAAACGAAAAATTAATTTTTCCATACAAACTGTTCTTACATGTGAAACGAAGTGATACGAAGTTCACCGGGTCAGCTAGTAAACAATAATTTTCAATCATCCGTTCCCGCCCTAACGTCGGGCAATACATGCAAACCTTTTTACGATGATTAGTTTATTTCTGTTAAATTATTCGTTTTGTTGTACAAATCGAAAATTAAGTATTTAAATATTGAAAATAATAATCAACGATCACAATAATGGCTATAATTAGAATCGGAAGTGTGTGAATAAAATAATTTGACATTTTAAAGTTATATTTTCGCTTGACACAAATTTGTGCATATAATAAAATACCTAAATTTCGTTCTTTCTAATGCTAAATAAAATGAAGGTACAGTCTGTTCCACATAAGAAGTCCTTTAGCCGCTATATTGGTAGTATTGTTTTTCAATACATTAAATCTGTTTTTTGACAGATTTACAAAGCGTAGGCAATGCTGCCAATATAGCGGCTAAAGGACAACTTATGTGGAACAGACTGTAGGAACAGATTTTCAGGAGTTATTATCAGTTGACACGACCACACTAATAAAAATAAATCAGATGGTCAAAAATTATGAGGCTGTCCAAAGACCTTTTCAAAATCACGAAATCACCATAAAAACTTCTGAAGTTACTTGAAGCACAATATTATTTATTCAATTCTTATACTTTATAACATATCCGTCCGTACACTTATACAGATCAAAACTTAACGTGTCAACTGTATATTTTATTTAAATTATTAATAAGGATAGATTGATTATAGCTGAGAGTGTCACTATGCCGTCATAGTACACAAATCTGCAGCGCAAATTGCCTTAAGTGCGAAAAATTCATTACATGTAGGACTAAGTGCTAATGTGGATATGTGTGCTGTTAACAATGAAGCAAAAGATTTTACAATATATTATAAACAACAGGCTTAATAAGAATAAGTATAGGTATTTATTTTATTTTATTGCTTGTCAACTGTACAAGATATGTATTTTATTAGATTTTAATTTTATTTTAAATTTATATTATTTTCGTGTTACCTTTCGTTACCAATATTTTAGGGAAATAACGACATTGTCTAATTCTAAATTAATGATGTTATTTGTTTTAGACTAATGTTTAAGAATGTCGTTAATTTTTTCTTAATGTTGTTAATTTATTTGTTAATATTATCCAAAATTTATTGTATCGATTGTATGTAATACTAAAGTAAGAATCTACGAGTACATCGTGATGTAATCTTAATTTTGGCGCTATTCGTTTAAGTAGATATTAAAGCTCAGAGGATTCAGAGTGCAACAGTTTGTGAAAATATATATTTAGATTAACGAAATAGCTCTCAAGCACACGTGTATTGTTGTATTTTGTGAGATGCGAAACATATCTTTCATTGACATTTAAGAGATATTTATTGAAGTTTTTAGATGAATTTACATCGCAGGCAAAATATAACATTCATAGTCTGTAATTCAATTCAATAGACGACGGGTTCCGCAAAACTTATCAATGTTTATTTTTTGAGAAAATCGAGAGTTGAGAGGTTATGCGACCCGGCGGTTTAAGATTTTTTACATTTTTATACAATGATATACAGAAACTGTGTAGTGAAAGCTTGAGTGTTGCGAAATTCTATATTAATATTGCTAATTAATAATGTCTGTTTCATTTATATTCAAAGATATATTCCCTTGAAATGAGAAACGAAGGTACGGATGTGTTTTGTGGCATGGTTGTTTACACTTGTATTTAACTTGTATAATATTTTTGAGTTTTTTTACTGATCTTTTTTACTTTTGTTTTATTCACACATATTCATGTTAGCGTTGATGTTACACGACAACTTGCATGGTTTATGATTTAAGTTTTATTTTACGTTTTTTTTAGTTTGGTAAATATAGACCGACAAACTTATCTTTTCCGGTGGCGGCGTCGCTACTGTCTTTTTAGAATTGTCATTAAATATCGTTTTGCATTTGCATTTCACGTAGTTCCAATTTTGGCCACCGGAACAGATAAGTTTGTCAGTAATTGGTATTCAATGTAGTCAGAGGTTTTCTTTCTTTATTAATAATAAATAAAATCATATGATTTATCAGTCAGAATGTTATCCTTCTGGTGGATGGGAAATGGATAACTTTTCTTAATGCTTGCATGTTTAGCTTTTTTTATATAACAGTTTGTTTTTGCAAATAAGATTATGCAATATGTTTTTCTGAAAATATCTCTTATTTTACAGTCGGTCACGAAAGTGTCTGAGCCTTTGACTATTAGACATGGCTTAAGTTTTATTATTGTTGCAGGACCAAAGTATAAGTAACCTAAGACTTTGGTTCTGTCACTTTTGCAGCCGATTGTACATTCGTTTTAGTTGTAATGTTGTAATTCATCTAATGCTTTAAAAGTGAAAAAAGGCTTATATTGACTTTATTGAAAACTTTTAAAAAATAGATGAAGGCACATCAGTCTGCTTTAAAGAACTTTATTGTTATACTCAAATCAATCAATCTATTTGAGTAACAAGCCACTTTTTTCTTTTATTGTTTTAAATACATAAGGTTGTGGATAGTTTTATTTAGGTGTATTGGATATAATATGTTGACAACATGATTAATGTATGTGTTATTCCCTAGGGTCCATGGGCGGAGAAATGTCGATTAAGGCCGAACCTAGAGGTGAGTTTTCAACTTTTCGTCTTATGTATATTCAATCGTTAAATAAATAAACCGTATATTAAATAATTGGTGCGTCCGTGAAATAGAAGTGTGTCAAGCACTTCTGTGTTTCGGGGAAAGGGCACTGAAGTGAAATTACTGGGTATTATGAGACCTAATAACTGTCGTCTCGATGCAGCAGGCGCAGGGCGGTGCCAGACAGTAACTGCTTAGTTACTGTTTGGCACTGAACTGTCTAAGGGCAGACGTGGCGCATTTAAAATGTAATCGAAAAGAAAAGATCAGAATAATAGAATTTAACTTTTGTTCACAGATCGCACTCCTCCACATCCAATGAGCAATACTCCTTATGGAGATCAGGTAAGGCCTTTGTAAATCTCTCTAGTTATACAAAAAGCATTTTGGTAGTTGTCATTGGCTTGGTAACTTGTATGAATCTGTTTCAATATTGAGTCGAATATTTGCATTCGATGAAAGTTTTGTTAGGTTTCAGTTGGGTTATTCCCCGTGGTCCCTGTGATAGTCCCTGGAAGGGACCACGGGGAATTATTTTCCCCGTGGTCCCTGAATTAAGTATAAGCCAACAAATTTAAAAAGGTTTGTTCATATCCCCGGGCGACATAGGGTACTTTTTATCCCGGAAATGTGGGGGGAAGAAGGGGAAATTTGGAAAAAGAAATAACGCGCGGGTGAAACCGCTGATACTAATATTATAAAGAGTTTTTTTGTTTGTTTGTTTGTATTGAATAGGCTTTGAAACTACTGAACAGATTTGTTTTTTTTTTCATTTTTGTGTTTCAACGGTTGATACAACCCGCCAAAAATTTTATTATAATTTTGTACATAAATTAAGTATTTTGTATTGTGCAGTTAGTTTCGTTTGTTTTTTATTAATAAATTTTATTCAATAAATAGTTTCTTACCATACTCTGGATTTATTTTAATAAATACATATTTTATGGACACCCTATTTATAGGATCTTTAAACGTGAATGACCAAATCGTTAAACGTAGACAATTTAATGAGATCTCCCCGTCGCACCCCTCCTCCAATTCAAATCACTAGATTTGTTTAGGGAAATGATAAAAGTTAGGGAATTGATCAAATCTCTGTTTTTATCATATCCCTGTGACATAATATACATTACATGTTTGTCTATTAATTAGAAGTAAAAAAACAGGTGCAAGCGATTTTCGACCTTATCGACATTTACCAAAATAACGGATTTTAATGAACCAGCAAAGTTAGTCAACAAGCGTTTGCGAAAAAGCAACAAAATTTTAAATGTCAATGAGGTTGAAAATCGCTTGCACCTGTTTTTTTGTTTGTCTATTGGTTTGAAGTGAAAAAAATAGGCAGCGATTTTCAACTTTATGGACATTTAAAATTTTGTTGCTTTTTTGTAAACGCTTGTTAACTAACTTTGCTGGTTCATTAAAATCCGTTATTTTGGTAAATGTCGATAAGGTTTAAAATCGCTTGCACCTGTTTTTTTAACTTCAGATCAATAAACAATGTTTC
Organism: Mecyna flavalis; assembly: GCA_949319885.1. NCBI lineage: Eukaryota > Metazoa > Arthropoda > Insecta > Lepidoptera > Crambidae > Mecyna > Mecyna flavalis. The sequence continues at coordinate 18,325,026 of OX439434.1, read as the reverse complement.
CCCGACATTCATTTCTTTTCTCGACATTCACTTGTTTTCCCGACATTCATTTGTTTTACCGACATTCACTTGTTTTCCCGACAATCACTTGTTTTCCCGACTTTCAATTAGTTTCCCGACATTCATTTGTTTTCCGAAATTTTCACACATTTTATTAAATGTTTTTTGCTTTTTTTTTAATACAAATACAAATTAAATACCATAGCTCTTCAGATATTTGCATTTCATGGTAATTGGACAGCTACTGTTCAATTCAAATCGTCGCGTCGTCGCGTCTTGTCGCGCAAAAAAAAAACTCCCAAAAAAAAGTCCGCATTCATCGCAGACTGACACAATTAATTCAGGGACCACGGGTAAAATAATTCCCCGTGGTACCTTTCGGGGACTACCACAGGGACCATGAACAAACCTTTTTAAATTTGTTGGCTTAGGTATACTTAATTCAGGGACCACGGGGAAAATAATTCCCCGTGGTCCCTTCCAGGGACAGGGACAGGGACCACGGGGAATAAAGGTTTCAGTTATGTTTAATGATTACAATTTATATGTATTTTATTTATTTTAAAACTTTGATTGCTTATATCTTGGAAATGTGACACTTTACGGGTTTTTGTCTTATCACATTGTATGTTTGTTTGTATTAACACTAAGTACCCATTTTTGAAAGAATTTTAAGTGAACGCTGTTTTGAAAAAAAAATCAAAATGGCTGACCAGTGGGAAGTTGATTTTGTTATGTATAGACTGCCGTTAATTAGTTTGTGTGTGTTTGCAGTGGCGAGCGGAGGCGGGCGCGGGCCCGTCGTACGCGTGGGCCGGCGCCTACGTGCAGTCGCCGCCCTACGCCGCCTCGCCCTCGCCGCACCTGCACCACCAGGTTTCTAATAATAATAATGTCCTCCTAGCCAAGAATTCGGCCACACCGGCCAATCTTTTACGATCAGCCAACAACGCCGGATATATTATTATAGTGCACAAGTGAGTGCGCAAGCACAGGTGCACTCCCTATTCCCTCACTCTCATAACACGGTGGGACAGCAGTCTGACACGACCGAAGAGAGATCAGGCGCAGGACCAACGGCTTAACGTGCCTTCCGAAGCACGGAAACATAATTTTTTTCAGACATTCAGGTGATTCAAGCCTGCAAATGTCCTTACCAAACTTGGAACATTCACACAAAGTGATGCTGCCTGCGGGATTCGAACCCACGACCTCCGGGTATTAGAGCCTAATGCTCACTTCACACTTTATTATTTATTTTTATTTTATTTTTTAAACGTTGCGTACCTTCAACCTCCGTTGGGGGCGGAGGGTGGTGTATAGGACTGCAATGCCCTGGAAAGGGCGGAGTTTATCTACTAAACTCCAGAGTTCTTCTCCTTGCTTATAGGTGATCCGATTGCCGGATAATCTATGATTTTTTTTAGGTTTAAGACATTTATTTCTCTAAAAGAATACAATTCACTTACAAGAGAAATAAGAAATACATAATGAATATAATCGTAAGAATCCGTATTTAGCAAGCATTTTTAATTAAACCAGTATATAATTGGGACGATGATTGTATTTGGATGATTTACCAGGATGTAGGTTCTTGTACTGGGTCGTCTAGGTAGATACCACCGCAGTACCAGATATTTTCCCGTGAAATAGAAGTGTGTCAAGCACTTATGTGTTTAGGGGAAAGGGCACTGAAGCTAGTAAAATTACTGGGTATTTGAGACCTAATAACTGTCGTCCCGGTGTAGCGGGCGCAAGGCAGTCTTGCCGGACAGTAACTGCTTAGTTACTGTTTGGCACAAACTGTCTAAGGGCAGACGTGGCGCTTACCATCAGGTGTACGATCTGCTCGTCTTGTTACACATTGCAATAAACAAAAGACATGTTTGCTATGGGCACAGCTATTTGCCACACATATTCATGAAGCGTGTTGCGTGCAGGTGATGTCGCCGGAGAGCATGGCGTCGCCGCTGCAGCCCGCCTCGCCCTACGCCGCGCAGCTGCTCAGCCCGCACATGCAGCCCGTGAGTACTCATCATCATCATCATCATCATGAAGCGTGTTGCGTGCAGGTGATGTCGCCGGAGAGCATGGCGTCGCCGCTGCAGCCCGCCTCGCCCTACGCCGCGCAGCTGCTCAGCCCGCACATGCAGCCCGTGAGTACTCATCATCATCATCATCATCATCATCATGAAGCGTGTTGCGTGCAGGTGATGTCGCCGGAGAGCATGGCGTCGCCGCTGCAGCCCGCCTCGCCCTACGCCGCGCAGCTGCTCAGCCCGCACATGCAGCCCGTGAGTACTCATCATCATCATCATCATCATCATCATGAAGCGTGTTGCGTGCAGGTGATGTCGCCGGAGAGCATGGCGTCGCCGCTGCAGCCCGCCTCGCCCTACGCCGCGCAGCTGCTCAGCCCGCACATGCAGCCCGTGAGTACTCATCATCATCATCATCATCATACCCTGACTTCCAGCCAAGATACATCCATTGCAACGACTAAGAGTTTGAGGCCCCTTTATATACCACTAGAGTTTTTTTTTAAACAAGCTCAGTTGGCAGACAAACAAACTTGAGGGACACTTCACCAGGAAGCGTGCTGCCAGACTGTTTATGCCAGGCTTAGCCTCTGTTCCACGGAGCCACGAAGCCTACCTGTCTACATGAATGTAAGCGGTTACCGTTGCCTATGAACGCTAAACCAAACGCATCACTACCGCACCCGAGCCTGTAATATGAATGGAAAACAACGATTACAGCAGAAAATGTTCTTATCGATTGAGCTGTACCTTACTCACCGACGAAAACATAGCACAACGGTTATGAAGTGACATACTATCGGCATGCGCTACATTATGCTGGCCATACACCATCTTGCCTATCGTCAAATCGGCTTGAAGCGATCGATTGGATCAAGCCGAATTGACCGTGTTTGGGCGTGGATTGGCATGACAAATCTTGTTGATCGATTTGACGATAGGCATGATGGTGTATGGCCAGCATAAGACAGGCTGACGACAACAATGCAAGATTGCAAGTCAGCGAAAAATGCACGTGTAAACATTGGCTTCGAGACTCGTCACTCGCATGTCACTGAGACAGCCAATGTGTCGCGCTAGCAGTCATTCTCTCGGCTAGCATTTATATACAACACACCAAGACGGTACATTGGGCCGCGGTCCCCGAGCACAGACACCTAGTTCGGAGGAAGATCTTCCTTTTACGTTGACGTCATGCATGATACATGCCTCATCATACGTCACACTTCCCTTACTAGACTTTCTGCCATAACATTTTTTTTTTCTTTCAGGGCATGCAAATGCAGAACATGGGCATGCGATCACCGCACGGCGTCTCGCCGTCAGTGTCGCCCAACATGATGCACCACGGTGCGATGCAGCAGATGCCGGCCAACATGCCGACCAACATGCCGACCAACATGCCGCCCAACATGCCGACCAACATGCCGGCAAACATGCAGACCAACATGCCGGCCAATATGGCGGGCAGCATGCCAGGTAGCATGCCGATGGGCATGCAAGCCAACATGCTGGGCCTTCAGGCTACAATGGACCCCGTGATGGGAGATGTGGGGCAGCAGCCCATCTACACACAGGTTAGTCAATTCAAGTCAGAACTTCGTTATTCATAGAGGCTATAAAAGAAAATTTTCTGATTCTATTGAGAAGAATCTGGAAGAAACTCAATAGTTCCTCTTTTCAATAGTTTTCTAAACTCACTACAATGACAACTTCCTATAATTACCACAAGTCTCATCACAATGGCTCTTAGAATTGAGTTAGATTGGCCCGGTTGAGTTGTGGCTTCAACAGCTAGAGTTGTACGCTGCAGGCAGTTCCTATCTGCCAGTCGAAATGCCACTGAGTACTAAGATATGAGTTTAGCTTTACTATTGTGCTCTGTTTGGTGAATGAGTGAGAGCCATGCCACACTGGCGGATTGCAAGCGTTTCCAACGCGGAGCGGTCGCGCAGCGGACACGCCGCGTGCGCGATAACACATCATAAGTATTGGCTTTGATTTTTAATTGAACTAAGTATAGCTAGCTATGAAAGATTGCTCAAAATTTATGAAGAAGAGGAATTAGAAGGTGCAAAGCCCGGCGGCGACGTCGCGGCTGCGCAGCGAATACCTTTCAGACACGTAACGACTTTGCCGCGGCGAGAGGACGCCGCGGAACCGCAACATCGCCGCCGCGCAGCCGCGGCGTTTTCGCTGCGCGACCGCTCTGCGTTGGAAACGCTTGCAATCCGCCAGTGTGGCATGGCTGTAGAACGCCCCCGTTCAGTGCCAAGTCTCTTCAATTTCAATTTTGAGTTGATTTAGTAAAGTGATTGGTGCATTGCAGATGGACACGACAACGAACAACAGCACGCCGTCTCTAGCGACGCTGCTGGCGCACCACGGCGACGAGGACGCGCAGTTCACGTCCGGCGACCTGAGCAACTACCTGCTCGGCGAGCGGCCCGACCTCAGCGACAGCCTCAACCGCCTCTCCACCCGCGACCTGCTGCAGCCCTAGCCGCCGTCTGTGTACAGCTAGGTGAGAAACCTCTCAAATGAAACTAGGGACTCGAATGTAGAAATAAGGACTTGAATAAAATAAGATTTAAAAAAGTGTCTCGAACGAAAAATAAGGACTCGAACGAATATAGGGTATCGAATGCAGAAAAAAAGGACTAAGAAAAATAGGGACTCGAAAAAAAATAGGGACTGGAACCAAAAATACGAACTCGGATGCAAAAATAAGGACTAACAAAAATAGGGACTCGAATGCAGAAATAAGGACTAACAAAAATAGGGACTCGTACAAAAAATAGGGACTCTATTTAAATGCAAAAATAGGGACTCGAACGAAAATAGGGATTTAAACAAAAATAGTGACTCGAACAAAAAGGCAGGTACCCCTCAAGCTAGAGACATAATTATGTTGTTACTGAACCCAAATCCTGGATCATCGCGCAAGAGTCTTCCTTCTAACTCACAAATTGTTATTCTCTTTCCCAGACCGTTTCTTCGGCTACCTGCCCGAGAGGTTCAACCCGCGACCGACGCGCCGCGTCTTCTGCGACATCGACGGACACGTCAGCACTAAGCACTGACTGGGACAGCGTGTCCTGCGGCTCCGTCTACCGACATTGCCGATATTGACTACGCTCACCGTTGGACAAGACTCGCAGGTGGACTTGTCCTTGAAGACAACACTACTGCCAGAGTTGGGCAAAATTTATTTGAATGACGAATAACGAATGAATAAATAGCTATTCACGAATAAAATTACGAATAATTTATTCGTAGGAAATTTATTTCTGAATAATTTATTCATTAATTGAATTATTCGCGAATAATTATATTGCGAATAAAATTTTATTCGAATAATTATCTAGATAACAAGTTATTCGAATAATGCCCAAATCTGACTACTTCATCCATGTCATGACGTCACATTTAGTATGTAATGTCCCGATCACAATTTTATTTTATTCTACGAAATTGATATTGTCTTCCAGCAGTTAAGTGTTAAAATTAGTAATAAATTATTGTAGATGAGTTATAAAGTTTTGTAAGTATGTCTTATTTGATATTTGTAAATATTTGATCTCCAAAGAAGTGAATTTGTTATTGTCTGTTTACGTCTCGTTGTCGCGAGCGTTTGATGCGTTTCTTTGTCAGGGTCATTACGATGTTGCATTTTAAGGGTGGCGTTAAGTGTTAGCTTAGTAGATTAACGAATGATGATATCTTCTTATAGAAGAAAAGATGCTGACCAGGATTTAAGCTCTTACATCCGCTGTTTACTTACATTTTTTGTTTATTAAAGTTAACATTCCCTACCTCAGTTCGAACAAAACTGACTTTTAAATGTTCAGGGTGTCATTTACATCCCTTTTTGAAGTATTTATGGGTATTCATGTTTGGACACATCCCAAGCTAGATAAGTTTTGCTATGATTAAGTTCGAGCAGTTACAAATAAACTTTTCATTTATGACTTTGTTGCCTTTCGGGTTTGATTCATCGCTTTTAATTTGTGAGTACGTTCAAAAAGTTAAAAAATGTAGTCCAATAAGGTAAAAATTTAGCTCGATGATTCTAAGAATTATTTGGCTAAAAGACCTATAGATGAATGAGACTCGCTTTCTTGCAAATCATGCTCCATATGATTTTTGGTAGTCAGAGTTCGAAGTTGCGAACTGGCATTAAAAAATTGCAAACTGGCATTAAGAAGTTACCGTTAACACTTCTTAATTTCATAGGTATTTCGGATGCCTTAATTTTTTTTATTGAAAGGTAAGGGAACATAATACTACATTTTCCGATTAAAATAATCATATTATGTCAATTTGTAAGAATTGTATAAATATTGTATATGGCATTTGTCCCATTAGTATCACAAAATAATATTAACTTGTATGTGAGTTGATGGAAATGCAGGAATTATAAGTTTAAAATGGTTGTGAGTAAGGGCTTTCACGAATACTACTCATTTAACGTAGCAATTAAAAATTGCACCTCATTGGTTACCTATGTCACAGGGTTGACGTGATATTTACAAAAAACATCTACTTTTTTCTTTCTGTTAATAAACAAATGTACAGTTACTGGCAAACTTCTTGAATATCGGATCGTAATTGCGCAGAACACGAAATTTTAACACGCCTGCGCGCTATTGGTCATAAGCATACTTCTACGGCCGTTCGGGAGATTCGCGTGCGCAAGAAAACATGCGCGAACTTCCCCCTCTCCGTCGTCCGATGTTCAACCAGTTTGCCGGTACCTGTAATACAAATATTGAAAAAGAATCTCTATCCAATACCATTTCTAAAATATTAGACATGGCTATTTGGATTTTGTTTCTAAAAAAAGTTCACTAATTTTTGTGTTTACAACTGATAATATAAATAAGTTTACACAGACAGATAAAAGTAGATGTTTTTCTGGAATTTCCAAATGCTTTATAAAAGCGTTTTTGTATATTACATTGCTCTTAAGCAGTTCCATTGAGTAAAACATTATGTATAAACATGTTATCAGTGAGAGATAATACTACAAAGTACATAGTACTTGATAATGGGAATTAAGAATTTGTTTGTATATTGTTGCTATATATTTTAGAGATTATTTGAAGAGACAATATGAACGAGGCGCGGTCCCCTAATTTACCTTTTCGTAAAATGCTCTGTGTACATTCAGGCAATTTGAGTACCTACCTACTAAGCGTTTTACGATTAGCAACAAATGGATGCTTCTTCATGTTAAGTGTGCAGTCAACTCTAAAATGTTTCTGAATCCTACAGTCACCTTATCCTACTTCCTCAGCCTATCCGTGAATCTAAGCAATATTAAGTAATAATATCCTCATTTTGGTTTATTATTTTGCATACAGACATGACACCAAGCCTTGAACTACACAATAATCTTGATATAAAAGTTATTTTTTTGTTGACTGTACAATCATTTGATCAAGAGTGGAGCTTCTCCACATAGCATTTGACACTGACTGACGATCTGATTATTATATGGTAAAAATGGGATAAGGCTTATGGTACGTTGCATGATCTCTGTGTGGACACTTCCGTACATCTCTGGTCCGTCACGAGCAACACCTTGTATGCGTGGCGACCGCTCTTTGCTTACTTTTATTTTGCAAAGGTAAAATACAGTACATACGCTTGTGGTTCTCTAGCTTCAAATAAAAAAAAAACTTGTTTTTTTTTTAATTGTAGTGGAATTCGATCAGTTCAGTTTGTTCACAAAAAAATATTATATCATTATAAAATACATTTATAAAATGATAAACTTCTTACGAAAATATATTGCCAGTCCGAGTCATACAAGCTCTTACATGTTTGTGAAAGTTGTCTGGCATGTTGTTAAGTTTTTGTCAAATAATGAGTAATAGGTACATTAATGATGAAGAGATTTTGTGCATAATATTTTAAGGTAATATAGTTATATTTTTGTAATGATCTTTACATACCAAATACTACACAAAATGGTTCTATAGAACTTTTTACTTGCATGCAGTGAACAAAGTTTATCACGGAGATGCTGTAATAATAAAATGTTCTCTTTCGATGCACCAGCATTTTGAATGCATTCTCACATAAGTCCAGAAGAAATATTGTCATGTTTGTAATTTCCATGTTTTATGATTTATGAGGGGAAAAAGATTATGAATGTTAAAGGTGCAATCGCATTACAAAACAATGTCGGTTTTTAAAAGTGTTGTCATTTCTTATTCTATGAAATAAAATAAAATTTAATTAAGAAATAAGGCCTTTTATTTCCTTCCTAATCTTCTTTTAGACCTTAACGGATTCGATTATTCCGTCCTCAAGAATGATTGCAACTCAAGAAACTTTTTCAACTGTGGCGCCACCGTGGGCGCCACTATAATATGTTCCGTCTATTCCCATTCATCACCACTGGCTTTGTCACCACTGGGGACAAGTTCCCATCAGGAACTCAACTTTAACAAAATGTGATGTGCATTGTCCAGGCATTTTCTGACCTCAGACCAAATAAAACCTTGAAATGTCCATTATGGTTCCTGCGATACAGGCCTCGAGCGAGTCTAGTGCAGTGCAGCGGCCGCTGTTACAACTTAAGGTTCCTCTACATACCCTAAACAGTGCTAGATTATAAGATTTTATGTAACTTGGAACAAATCCTGTTAGCAATTAAAGGTTTATTTATTTATTATTTTAAAACTGAACCTCCCACCCGAACACCCCAGTTTACCGCACTGAAGGCCAGTTTTAGTTTTTTGTGCTATGTTTTTGTGTTCGTTGCATAAACGTAATTTCCATGGTTCGTTGTTGCGTGCCGGTGTTGCCATAGGAATTCATTATTACCCAAGTTATTTATGTAGTTAAAACTAAAATAACGCGTTATGAATTTTATAACCTTATTTATCAAATAAGAATCAAAACACGGGGGCGGGTCAGTTATTCTGGCCCGAGATGTAGGCCTACCATGGCAAAAGTAGAGGCGGAAGTACTTATGAAGGAAATAAGAAAAATTTATCAAAATTAAGTACCGAGTATTTATGTTCCGTGTATTTAGAGTACAACGCCCATAGTTTATTAGGAACTAGCTTCCCGCCCGCGGTTTAAAACGCGCGTTATTTCTTTTTTCAAATATCCCGCGGTAATAAGACGTTTCCTGTAGGAATTTTATAGCCTATGTCCTAATCCGGGTTATAATCTATACGTGTGTCAAATTTCATCAAAATCCGTTTTTTAAAGCCCGCTCTACACTTAGCCCGCGAATCGCGCGCGAACGCCGCGAAAGGGCGCGAACGCTAAGTGTGGAGCCGTTTCGCATATTCTTCGCGGTTTCGCGCTTTGTTCCCCAATTTTTGTCGGTTTTTTGGTCCGCGTCAAAGGGAGCGCGAAGCGCGAACGCGACGCGAACGTCCATGACTCCACACTCGCAGTCCGCGACGGTCAGTAGCTATACTAATATTATAACGAAGAAATATTTGAATGTTTGTTTGTTTGTTTATTTGTTTGTTTGAATTGAATAGGCTCCGAAACTACTGAACCGATTTGAATAATTGAACTGTTGGATAGCTACACTATCCCCGGTGAACATAGGGTACTTTTGATCCCGGAAATGTGGGGGGAAGGGGGGGGATATTTGAAAAAAGAAATTACGCGCGGGTGAAACCGCGGGCGGAAGGCTAGTTGTTCATAAAGAGTTACTTATTAAGGGGGAATAGAGTCATCAGCTTTATCGCCGATCAGCGCCATCACGTGAAACCGGAAGAAATTAAATTTTTCTATATTTCATAATTATACGCCTCGATGGTCTAGTGGTTTAAGTACCGGGCCAAGATCTCGGGGTCCTGGGTTCAATTCCCGGGTCGAGCTAACTTTGTGTCGGTTTTTTCAGGCACAGCTCGTGTTTGTGATCACCAATCCGCATTTGGCAAGCGTGGTGATTAAGCCAATACCCATCATTGTAGCGATAACTTGATTTCAAGGATGGAGGCCTTTGCCCTGCAGTGGGACATTAATAGGCTGATACTTTGTAGCGAGCGATATTTCATAATTAAAGTACGCTAACGCGCATATTGTTAGGGACACAGCAACATCTACTTCGACGTCCATTTCATTCAAAGTTGCGAACTTAACTGTGAAAATACCGCGAACCATTGCGAGTGTGGAGTCATTGTTGAATTCGCGGCAAGTTCGCGGCGCGAATTCGCGCCGTGATTCGCAGGCTAAGTGTAGAGCGGGCTTAAGGAACCTTAAAAAGCTGGTAACATTTAATAGTGACTTTGACATTTGCAGCTGTCAATTTTTATAGTCTCTGGAATTGTACATGTTGTACACAAGGACGTAAAAAAAAAGAAAGGACACCGCGTCACTTACATAAAAAGTGAAGCACCCAAAGTAAGCCGGTTCGTTTGTAAATACGAACCCACACGCACACACTTACACCAAAGTAAGCCGGCCGACCGCCATTACGCTGTCTTCATCGTAAGTAAACAGAGCAATTTTCGTCGCGTACCAAAAACTAAAATAATGCCGTCGTGTGTTGTTAAATGGTGCAAAAATAATACCACGTCACAAAAAAGTGCCAAGGAATTACTTTTCACAGGTAGGACAGTAGTAATTACATTATTTTCTTTTAATACAAACAAAATAAATATTTGGAACACAAAACCTCAACTGTAACAGCCAGTGTTGCCAGTAAATAAATAAGGACTTTACCCGAAAATTTGGGTAAACTTTATTCATTATGTTCTTTTATATAATGTTATTGAAGGATTGGACATATAAATAAAGAGATCGTCCATTAATCTCGTGAGGGGGGGGGGGGAGGTTTCATAAAAAATTACGGAATATCACAAGGGGGGTGTAGTAAATTATCACGTGTATTTATTTTTTCGGCAAACGCGCTTATACCTGTATTTTTTCAAGAGTAAAAAAATTAGATATATTGTAGGTTCTAAAAATACACGTGATATAGGAGGGGGGGGGGGGCAGGGGTAGTCTAAAAATGCCAAAAAAAAAACAACACGTAATTATTGGACGGTCCCTCAGATAAAAATACTGACAGCAAATAAATCGAGTAATAATAGCACAGATTCAGATTATTAATAGATCATATTATTATTAAAAAGTTACTTTAATAGGCCGATGTCGAGTTGCGGCTCACTTTCTTTTTATATTAATTTATTGTGGTAATGAGAAGGCATATTAATTAAAAATTTACGCACATTGCTACAAAACCAATATACACCATTTACAGATTAACACTCGTTATTTTTACGAATGGGGAGAAATTTGTGTTATGGTATCCCCGTAACGCACACACGTACAGAATAAAAGTGGCTTCACTTGCTAGTATCGCGGTGCGGTGTCCTCTTTTTTTTACGTCCTTGGTTGTACACAGCGCGACGTAGTTTTACTGGCCTCAGTGCGTTGTTCGAGCGACTGTCTTGGTTTTTTATTTGGTCTGAGTGTGTAACGGAACTACACATAACAGCGCGCGGAGCGTAACGTAAAATAAATTTACATTATTATCAAGAAATATGCCGAGTTGTGTCGTAAAAGGGTGTACAAACCATTCCGGTAAAAATAAAAAGCTGGATGGAATCACATTTCACACGTAAGTAAAATTAGAAACTCATACTTATTTTCAATTTATATATATTTTCAAATTAAATGTTGAGGTTATATTTTGCTTGGAACGCAAAACAAACATCAACCTAAGTGTTGCCATGCAAATGTAATCATTTACACCTTTTAATTGGGTAACATGCAACGTAAAACAACGTTATTTATTTGTAAGTTTGTAACTATCATTAAAAGTTTTAAGACGATAGAATATGGTCTGTTATTAATATTTGAAGAATAAAATTGTAATATTTTACGTTTGACGTCCATTTCTAGATTCCCAAATCGAGATCAAATTATGACCAAGAAGTGGATTTCGGCCATTCGTGTTAGTCGCAACGAGCCTTTATGGTTTCCATCTTCCCGCAGTGTAGTTTGTTCTACTCATTTCCAGAGCGAAGATTTTTACGACACCATAAAAGGGTTACGTCGTTTAAAAAAAACCGCATATCCAAAGGTTTGAAACTTTCTGTTTATGAAAATTTGATTTAGCGCAATAAGATTTTTATGATTACATTTAATATTCATTATGTACATTATATTAAATGAATCTGACTTGTTGAATTCTGACTTTCGTCTCTCAGATTTTACCACCAGGAATGCCAAAGGAGTTTTATGACGAAGACTTTAAAGTTGACAACATTAAAGTTGAAGACATTACAGTTGAAGACATTACAGTTGAAGACATTAAAGTTGAAGACTTGGGCGGCCAGCCTCCTACTATTGTAAGTAATAGGTAACTTAACTAGTCTCGTATCTGGATAATAAATTAATAATACGTGTCCGTCCTTGCGTCGCATCGGCTAATAGGGTTCTGTTTCCTTTATGGGTGAAGTTGCCGTACCAGACCTACCATTTACGGATTTAAATCTTAGAGTAGAACATATGGAGATGCCCTATTGATCTATACAAAAAATTGCTTATATGAATATACATAGAATCGACACTTGCCTTACAAATATATACTTATCTCTTTTCATCTAACTGATTGTTGCGTATGAAAAAAGAGACAGATATCTTTGCATTGTACCAGTTTTGGCAACACTTTTTAGTGACGTCACACAGTTTTTGACGCGTGCCGGTTTCGCCATATTGTGTTCCAGCTAGTGATGTGGCACAATATTTTTATGTATCGATACGTTTTAGATAGTTATATTCTGCAATGGTATATTTCTGCAGATTTCCTGTAAGTGAAACATTAAAGAAGAAATAGATAGAGTTAATAGGTGGGGAAAATATCAATCCGCGACATAAAATAAGCCACGTTTGCTTGCTACACTTTAACGAAAACTGGTTTTACAGAACTCTCGACATAACAAGATTACGTGATGGTAGTATGATACAGCACAGTATTTTCACTTTATCTTCTGGTAAAGATTTTTGGAAAAATGTAATAGGTTTATTAACCATGTGAAGTTGAAATTTCCATAATAATATATATAACTAACCTATTGTTATATTAAGGCACTGCATCATCATTATTTTGTGATAGGAAAATAAGAAACTATTTATAGATTTCTAACAAAATATGTGCATTTATGATCGACACGTAAACTTGTGTCGATAAATATATCGATATACAATATTGGTTGCACTACGGTCGGGCGCTATCATTGGTGGCGCCATTTTGTGTTCCAACTTTAGGTATACACGTTTTGTACCTACTTAGGGCATCTCCATGTGTTCTACTCTAAGATTTAAATCGACCTTCTGCTTCATTTGCTGTAACTGTAAGCGAGATAATTCATACTTCCGTAATATTCACATATGTATAGTCTAAGATCCTACTATACACCTAGCTGGTTTATGTCTGAAAATTATTTTATATCCAATAATATAATTATGTCAATAAAACTATTGCAAATGGGTTGTCTAAAAAAATTTAGTCCAGAGTATGTTCGTGCTCTGGGTGCTCTGGGGTGACCAGTTCGGTAAAGGTCGTTCTATAGTGGGATCCTATACTAATACCTACAAATACATATATTTAATATCTGCCAACTTGTTAAAAAGCTTGCGTCGGTTAAGTTTAATGTTATTCGGTAGCCTTCTGTTTTCTTCTAGGTTAAACCAGTTGAACCAGTGGAAGATCCATTAGCTTTTGACACCTTCACGAAGCAAAAGCTCCAGAAAAGAGTATCGTTTTTAGAGAGATGTTTAAAAAAAAAGACAAGAAAAATCAAAACCTTACACCAAAAAATTAAGCGTCTTGAAGACAGAAATAAATCTTTAAAAGAAACACTAGCCCACCAGCCAAAAGGTAAACTCACTCGTTCAATCAATTAATATGTATTTAAATAGATTTGACCTACAGCTTCGCCTGAAATGGTAGAAATTTAAAACGGACAAAAGTACGGTCAACAACAGCACATCACGGTTAACACTTGCATTGCAGTTCGATATTAGCACTTATGCCCCCGACATAAGAGTGGTACAAAGTCCAAAGTGTTACGTCTGACGTGCTTTTGACTGTACAATCGGGTTCGTCGTGCCTCAATTTGCAAAGGGAACCCTTTAAAATTTTATTATCTATCTTAAACGATTTCTGTTCTTCTCTATCTCTCTTAGGCCCAAGGGTACAGCGGTTAAAATTTATTTTCCACTGTACCGTCAAGGGAATAGCTAAGGGTACACAGGAAAACAAGCGATTTTAATTTGCAAATATTTTCCTTGGTATCCTGGATTCATGTGATGTGGTCTGTGTTGCCATTAAAAAATACATTGACGGATGGTTGAATTGAATGACTTGAATTGAAAGGAATGAACGAAACGAACGCGCGATCATTGTTGTCATCATATTTATCTTCTAATTACACTCTGTTCCACATAAGAAGTCCTCTAGCCGCTATATTGGTACTACTGTTTTTCAATACTTTCAATCTGTTTTTTGACAGATTTACAAAGCGTAGGCAATGCTGCCAATATAGCGGCTAAAGGACAACTTATGTGGAACAGAGTATAAGTATATAGTCTGTTCTTTTTACTTGCTCAGTGTAGTCTGTGGTCATCATTGCGAAAAATAAACAAAAAAAATCGAAAATAGTTTCCTTTCAATTATTTTAATTAGGACATTATTAATAATACGTAAAATGAACGACAATTTAAATTCAAATGTACCAGAGCCTAAAAAAGTTGGGGTTTGGGCCGAAGGCACGCATATAGAGGCAAAGTAAGTTCAATGCAATTTGGTCGATGTATTACTTTACATTAAAATTAAGTCGATATTAAACCATATTACAATAAGATTGGTAATTTACCAAACACTACTGTACTGGCACTATCTCTGTGAAATTGGGAATGCTTTGATCAATATTAGGCACAAAGAGTTGTTTTATATAATTTTACAGACTAAATAAAAGTTTTTTATTTGGTCTAAGTATAACCCAAGTTCAAATTATTTTATCTCGACTTGTATTATTATAATGAATAAAATTTGAGCACAAAATTAAATAATCAATTTCAGGGAATATGTAATTCCTAAGAAATCTCCAGACTCCAGTGATGATATCCCTACAATCCCTGATTTGGATGACTTGCAGGACATACTGGAGAGGGAGATATCCATACCTCCAGTGTAAGTTAACATTTCATTTTAATCATGTTTATTTAAATATTTAACTATGTACATGTATGTGTATTGTTAATTTTTGTGATTATGTTTACTGCACCAATTTCGCACTTACTGTTACACCCATTGGTTGACTGGTAGAGAATGCCTTTCGGCATTAAGTCGCCAATTGTACTTGTTTTGTGCAATAAAGTGTAAATAAATAAATAATCTAGCAGTATTCTTACACAGTTTTAATGATGCAGGATAAAAAAGAGTTTTGTCATGCAAAATGTTTTAATTTGATTTGCAAAATAAATACTTAACCTTATATTAACTAATTTTTACTAGCTATAAGTATTTTTTTATTTTTTTTACTGAAACGAACCTTATGCTTGTTGACCTTCTTAAATATAGACTAAACAAATAGGAACTGGCAGTCTCTGCTGAATGAGTGGGCTGGTAGGGGATCAAAAAAGCAGTACAGTAGAGAGGAAATGTCTATTTTTTTGTTTGTTGAATATTTAATTCTATTAATTTTAATGAATATGCTAAGATGGTTTAAAAATATTTGCATTTCTCATAAGAAACAGTACATTTCATCATGGGCTTAGCCAGCCATGGGGTTAGGGTAGGGCAGCCAATGGTTCAGGGTGGCGCAATATGAAACTAGCAAACTACACACATGACCATGGTGGCTACACCCATGCATATTCATTACAATTTTTGAGATGACCGCTCCCAACCCTTGGTACAAGCACATTGTATTAATAAAACACATAATTATTAAAAGAATCTTAACTGTTGAGTTTCTTGCGGAACTTCTCAACAGGCTAATTACGTCGAAGTATAAAAAGTTATGATTTGTAAAAGAATTTCATGGTAAATCAAATTGCAAAATAAATACCTTGACTTTTAATTAATACAGAGAGTAGAACGATTATTGAATTTACAGATTTATTCTGTTGTTAACATGTTGTTTACATTTTTTCATATTTTCAGAACTGACCATAAAAACACAGAAACAGCAAATGCATTGGCAGAAGTTGGAGGTGGCCTCAGTGGGTCTGTAGATGGTGTGGATGCAGCACTGGATATCCTCAAATCACACATACCTCAAGTAGAGATGGACACAGCAGATTCCGTCTGGACTGTTGACTCTTTGCTGACACAGCTTGCAGAGGAAAACCAAGATACCTCCTTGCAGATTTAAATCACATTAAAAACTAAGGAATTTAGTTAGAATTTTATATTTTAGTATATCAGATCTCAGTCAGTTTATTACAAAGAAATGTAATTATTTATGAAGGTAGGATAAAGCTATTGATTATTAGGAAAATATCTGGTATGTATAAGTACCCCCCTGCAATATTAATTTTAAGGAACAGAGCATTTTGTTGGGGTTACCAGTTTTTGACAGAATTGTTTTAAACGAATTGTGTGTAACATAATATTCTTATCTTCCTAAATATAGTATGAACCCTCAGAAAAGTTTCCTTTTTTTGAGGTATCAGAACCATATTATAAAAAGTATTATTTGTGTAGTTTAGTATATTCGTAGATGAAAATAAATGTAATGTTAAGGTAAAATTATGAATGTCATTAATTATACTTAACACAAATGAAAGAATCATTATATTTATATGAACAATTGCCATAGATTGGCTTGTTTGTAATGAAAAGTAAAGGAGGTTTTAAGAAATTGGTTAACATACTTTCCATGTTTTGGTCGCTGCTTTTCTGATCATCAAATAAACAAAACAATTGCAATGTTTCTAAATCTTTATTTTGTAAAAAAATCTTTTTATTCGTCTTAATATTACGCCAGAAATTAGCATTTTATTAGTGTTAAGACAATAAATTCAGTTCCGTCCATTTAGATTCAAGAACTAGAATAAACATACCAACTCTAAGGGAATGATCTCTTTACTTAATGTAATTATAACTAAGGCATAAAATAAATAAATACTTTTTAAACATTAGTGTATTATTTTTGTACATACTTATGATATTGAAGCAAATTAAGTCAACTCATGTTTCATAACTTAATCATTACATATTAAGAAAAATCAAACAATTTACTTTTATAAGGTTTTAAAATAAATTGCTTCATTATCACACCACAAAATCGAATGCATAGAACATTATACTTTTTGTAATGTGGCACACATATGTGGAATTTAAATTTAGATACTCAAAGAATGTAGTTTTTACATCTCAGATTTTCTAAAACTAATAAGTCTTGATGATGAGGATCTTTAGTTCTCAAACAGCACTATAGTATGGAACACTACTTATGAATTATGATGTTACAAGGAATTTAAGTATTCCTATTTTTTTATGATATCTCTTATCAAATGGTTTGTATGTCTCTATCCATAACGAGAATACTCCTAATTGTTACTAAGTTGACATCAAAACAGGCGTAATCTTCTCTATCTTACTGGTTCAAATTATTTACATCTTCATCAATTTGATCAACAATTGTACAAATTATGAGTGTCATGTAGCAAATTAAACTAATAAGTGGTCAACAACTATATTTACATCTCGAATCTTCCTATGACCTGGCAGTGAATGTTTCGATGAAACTTTTGCTTGTGCCCCCTGCACACTTGTAGGCGATCACAGCTGTGATAATTAATACAATGTACGAAGGTAATATCGTAACGGCATATAGTTCTTTACGGTTCAGCAAACTAAGTGAGGAAACAAAGAAATGTGAGAAGATGACCCATATTATTTTAACGTAGTTTTTCTCATCGAAACCACTGAAGAAGATGACGCTCCAGAAGGTATTGAGGAGAATCATGCAGAGAGTCATGGCGGCGCTTGTTACGAAGAAATATTCTGTTCCACTTTGTAGACCCAATGTGCCAGGACCAACCTGTAGCAGAAAATAAAATAATCAATTAATAAATAAATACAAAACAGCTTGGACAAGCTAACAGTTTTGTATTTCTTAACCATATTGACCATTAATCTATTTATACGTTTCAATCAGTCTTGATAAAAAAAAATATACTAAGTCAGTTGGCAGACAGACACGCAGCCCACCTGATGGTAAGCGGCCACTGCGGCCTATTCCATTGAGGGACACTTCACCAGGAAGCGTCGCTCAATGTGCTGCCAGACTGTAGACTCATATGATCTTCAAGCCTTTGATTTTAAGTGTAATTTTGTTAAATTTTTTTGATTGATTATTTAGTTTTATTATAATAATTTGCAATTTCAGTTACATAATATTCACATATTAACCCATGCCTCCTTTTTAAATGTAATTTTTTTAAGCAATGAATTATAATATAATCAAATGTAACATCATGAAGTATTGTAAAAACAATGCATACTACTCACCGAGTCTGCCAGCACATTGACTAAAGCAAAGGCACCGCTCATGATCCCGAACCCAAGCCCCGAGACATACGCCATTTCCAGTTTATTGCTGCCTATCTCGTGGTTCTCGGAGATCTCTTTCAGCCCCGCCTCTGTCTTTCTTAAGAGGCGGTACATACCATACCGAAATGCTTCCTGAAATTGTAAGACATTTATAATGAATTTAACACTCATAATAGATGATTAAATAAAATGTTCGAAAATAAATAAATAGAAAATATTCCATTTGTAATGATTGTACTAGATGAGTACTTTGCACATATAAGATTAAAATACATACTGTAGAAATAATTTTGGTTTAGACTTTTTGCCATTAGTAAGAATTTTTTGGGGGGCTTGTGTCTTCCAGTGATTTTGTAAGTAATCATAAGACAAGTAGTTTTAGTTATTGATTATCTTACCTGAAATATGACTGCAAAAACCATCCCAAAAACTAGATATGACCGCAAAGGCACTACGGCATACCACACCAGCGAGGATATGAGGAACGAGAGAAGCCACCCGAAGGCCGCGGCGATCATGATGATGATGCGCACCGGGTCGTTGGCGATCGTCAACGCGAACATCGCCAGCGGAGCCCCGAACGCGAGCAGGGAACAACTAAAAAACTCCGCGAGAGTCATCTTACTTGTCTATATTTACTATTTACAACAAATGTTAACGGCCGCAACGCGGCGAACTGATCAGTAGATTAACTAAGACGATCACATGAAGCCATGAAGCTGATATAATAATTTATTTCATAAAAATAATCACAAAATCAACGCTAAAATGAGTAAGAGAGATGACAAATATGACAATTGACAGGTGTCAAATATTGACGTGACAGTTGAAAAAAAAACAAAGCAAAGGATTAAATGTCCAGGAGCACAGCTATAAAGCCTTTCATTTTGGATATGTATCTTTCATTAAAAATCAGTGACAGACTTTTAATAAACGATAACGTTAATTTGAGAAGCATTAGAAGCACAGATTTATTATTATTTTCTTAAAAAAGTCATAATTGCAGAGTCGTTCGTTTGTATTATTTTTCTGGCTTTTAGCCAGATCTTGGCGAACGGAACGGATCTATTCTATAAATTCTATTGTCAATGTACATATGACATTTAAATAACCTCAAAATGTAATCCAAATATATTTTTAGTTAAATATAAATTGAATAAATTCTCATCTTTCATAATCTGTTAATTTTTGAATTAAATGCCTCCCAAGCAGCCTAAAAAGACGCTCTGGGTGGATTGTGAGCGTTGCGGTTGTAGTATAACCTCAAATGATAAAAATGTTCACATAGAGCTTAACTGTGTGAAGGATCAGCTAAAGTGTCCCTATGTTGAGAATGGCCAGCTGCACTCATGGCTGCAGCGAGGTGGGGTGCCGCCTGACGGGGTCCCGAAGGACGCAGTGCTGGTGCACCCGTCGGCGGGAACCCTGGTGGGCGTTGTGATCGGAGGGGCACTGGAGCTAAGCAGAGATGGTGCGCCGACGCTTGTTAAACGCATGTGGCCTTCAAAGACATCAGCACCTGCTGCTGTTATACTGCCTGCAGCAGGTAAGTTGGATTTTCAATCAAAAAGTTTTAATTCAAATTTATACAATTAGTAATCTAAAATATATTATATGTAAAACAAATATCCACAAATTATGTAATACAAACATTGGTTAATTAGGAAGAAGCTTTACTAAGTGATCCAGATTATTATTATACTTATGAAATATTTGTTTCAGAATTGGTTGGTCCATGGAACAGTGACAACAAGAAAGTTAAAGTCTCTGTCTTGCAAGGGGAAGTGCCAAAGGCAACTTATGTAACTATTAAGGTCAAGAACCATAAAATTGACAATGATATATGTGACATTCTGAAGCAGCATTTTTATAATAATTTTGTTTGTATTGGTAGTGTTTTAGTTTACTACTATTTTGGAAAGAAATTAGAGTTAGAAGTAATCAGTGTTAAATCTAAAGAAAAAACACCTAACACAAATAAAAAATGGTGTGTTTTAGGTGAGAAAACAGTGTGGAATATGGAGAAAGATAATGTACAGAAAGCCAAAAAGAAACCAGTAAATTTAGGTGGTGTTGATGATATTGTAGATGAGGTCAAAACTCTTATAAAAATATCTTTTGATCCAGAGTTAGCTGCTAATTTCCAGCCAACTAGAGGGCTATTGATTCATGGCCATTCAGGTATTGGAAAGACTGCAATTTGCAAATATTTAATTGAAAATCTCAACTGTCATTCTGTAGAGTTGAATGGCCCTACTATATTCAGTAAATACTTTGGTGAGACAGAATCTACAATGAAGACTTTATTTTTAAAAGCAATTCAAAATGAACCCAGCATAATTTTAGTGGATGAAATTGAAACAATTTGTCCTAAGCGCTCATCTGGCAGCACGGAGCAAGAAAGAAGGGTTACATCAGCATTTGTATCACTTTTGGACAGTCTTCACTTAGAAAGCAGCAGAGTATTCATCTTAGCAACAACTAGAAAACCAGATGCCATAGATCCTATGCTAAGGAGGTTTGGACGATTGGATAAAGAGATTGAAGTGCCAATACCAGATAGAGTTAGGAGGAAGCAAATTTTGTACAGTTTACTTCAAAATTTACCCACTAGAGTGTCTTCCCAAGAAATTGACTCAATATCGGATTTGGCCCATGGTTATGTTGCAGCTGATTTAGTCAATCTATGCACACAAGCATCAATGAAATGTATAAAACGAGGGAGTAACATCATACAAAATGAAGATTTGATCTCAGCACTAACAATAGTTAGACCTAGTGCAATGAGGGAGCTGTTGATCGAAGTACCCAATGTGAGATGGTCTGATATTGGTGGGCAGGATAACTTGAAGCTAAAACTTCGACAAGCTGTAGAATGGCCTTTGAAACATGCAGATAGCTTCAAACGGCTCGGAATACGGCCGCCGAGTGGCGTCTTACTCTATGGTCCTCCTGGCTGTTCGAAGACAATGATAGCAAAGGCTTTGGCAACAGAAAGTGGACTCAATTTCTTATCGATAAAAGGTCCGGAATTGTTTTCGAAGTGGGTAGGGGAGTCAGAGCGCGCTGTAAGAGATCTATTCACGAAGGCTAGGCAAGTGGCGCCATCTATAATTTTCTTTGATGAAATGGACGCTATAGGCGGGGAGAGAAGTTCCGGCGAGGCGGGAGTGCACGAGAGAGTACTTGCTCAACTATTGACGGAATTGGATGGCGTGGTGCCGTTAAATTCTGTGACTATTTTGGCGGCGACCAATCGTCCAGACAAGATCGACAGGGCACTTCTGCGGCCTGGAAGGTTGGATAGGTTGATATACGTACCATTGCCGGACTTCGAAACGAGGCTGCAAATTCTGGAACTGAAACTAGAAAAGATGAGCACAAGTGATGACATGAACTCGCATTCACTTGCTGTCAGAACTGAAGGTTTTTCTGGTGCAGAGCTGCAAGCTTTGTGCCACGAGGCGGCGTTGCAGGCGTTAGAGAAAGACCTAGATTGCCCAGCCGTAAGTATGGAACATTTCGAACACGTTTTAAAAGATTTTAAACCAAGAACTCCACAATCATTGCTGAAAGTCTATGAAGAGTTCGCTTTAGGGCAGAAGTCCGGTTGAATGTACAAACATTTTATTTATTTTTTGTATGGTATTGTTTTATATTAATTTTTATACTAAGTACAGATTTATAAAAATATTTATTTAAGAAATAAAGTGCCTTGATCGATTTCATAATTTATTTACTCAATTATATGTACGAAACCTAATTACTACTAATATAATATATAAATTAAAATTAAACTAGCCTTATTTGTATAAAATATACAAACACGTTTGAATGTTTGGTTTCGTCGAGGAACATAATCATACACAAAAAATTTTAATGACGATCACAAAACACTCCTAAAAACGAGAATATTGGTTTAGAGGTGCTGATTGGGAGAATTCAAGTTAAAGTTTAAGTTTTAAATACTTCCACTCAAAACATCCCATACACTAGGTACAAAAACAACGACATGTATGCAAGGTCATACAAATATTATGATGCTTATTGTTTAACACCATATTGGATAGATCTCATTGCACGTGTGACGTGACTTTACAGTCAACAAAGTTTGCAATTGACCATTTCTCGACTAGAACAGCTGTGGTAGCACCGGTTAATAAGATTCTGGCTGGAAAATGGCCAATTGCAAACTTTACATACGGTCAACAGATTTCTGGTGGACCGAAACCGTCTTATTTCTGTAAGCAATCTTGAACCATAATAGAAAATATAATCTACATACTAATATTATAAAGAGGAAAGATTTGATTGTTTGTTTGTTTGTATTGAATAGGCTCCGAAACTACTGATGTAGGGTACTTTTGATCCCGGAAATGTGGGGGGAAGGAAAGATAGTTAAAAAAAGAAATTACGCGCGGGTAAAACCGCGGAGGCGACTGCTAGTAATTTATAGAGGAAGTTAGATTTTGCTTAAAAGTATAGGACAAAATTAGAACGAGAACAATTTTGTCAAAGGTTTCCATGCAGTTCCTCTGTGGGACGTAGGTATCGACTATCGTATTCAAGGTTGTTTAAAGAAATCTGTCAGTTTAGGTGTGTTTCATATTGCTGTTATCTGCATCCTATATGGGTTAGGGACTTACAGTACACAATATAAGTTATTAGGCAACAATCACCTAATGATGTGATGGGAAAAACACTCGAGAGTACGAGAATACAATATATGAACCTGCTTCATTATCTACAATATTATGCACATTTTCTGAGTAAACTTAGTCATATCGCACCTTGGGAAACACAAGAGTTGAGTTGTGACAGTTTAATAAATTATACAGAAGTGTTTTTAATGATATTTTTAACAATCAAAGAAGTAATTAACGACATTAAAAAAGTTAAAATAAAAAATAATGATTTGTTTTCCTAAGGTGTGATACTATACAGGGTGTATAATTCGTTGAACGCTCAATAACACGGGTTACGCATTATAATTATTAATTTCACACAGAACTACTTTATAGATATGACATAGAAGTATTTGAGTAAGTATTGTAAATCATAAGAAACTGTATGCTTAGAAATGGAGCAGTTCCAAAGAAAAGAAGATTTATTCTAGATATCAAACTGTTTTGGTGAATGGGCTATGAATACAGCTTCTAAATAGTTAAATACATATCCCGATAACTACTTATAAAATCTCGCGGTCGGATAACTAGTTAATTATTTAGCATGGTACAATATTTGTTGCAGCATACAAACAAAGATTAAGTATTCAACGTCAATCCCTGTATAAAGTTTTACTACAGATGTTTAAAAAATATGAACCTATCAGATTTATAAGTTTTGACTTTCACCATTGCTATATAACACTGAAATAGTAGTGTAGTGGGTGGGACTAAACGCGACATTTATAGTGTAATATATGTATGTAAATACGAGAATAATCGTGGTCTTGATGTGATTGATTGACATTTGATACTTGAAGAAGTAAGTAGTATAATAAGCATTAATAATAAAGGGGTATGCAGATTTTGTATGGAGGCTGGCTTACCTACTAGTCCCGCCATTGAAGCGTACAGTGTACGCTACTACGAGTATACTACAGTAATAAATATCACGTTCATTCCCGTTACTACAATTGTAATATTTCTATCCAATTATTTATAAATGCATTATCTATTTTTTTAATAGGTATTTTAAACCAATTTAATACCTAATAAATATTAATTTTGAGACCGAATATACAAATATACACTCTTATAACGACACATACGGTGGAAAAGATCAATTTTATCGAAACTATGACTTCGCTTATAGTAGTTATAGTGTTTATGTAAAAAAATGAGTACTTTCTCTGAACATTATGAACCAAAATCCAGAATTTGGCAAGTGCAATTATTAAAGCCAGACTGATAAAGAAAAACCCTCGCTATACTGCGGAAAAATATTGGAATAAGTGGCAACAATCAAATAAAAAAACAATAAGATGTCATTCATTATTATTCTGTCAAAGTGTGATGTCAATTGTCAACCGTGCCTTGTTACTGTTGGATATTGTGAGTTATTTGTGAGTAATGTATAACCATAGCAACCAACTGTTGCTATAACCATAGCTAATGTGGCGCCTCCAGAGCAGGTTTTTTATTTTTTTGGTCAGGCTATAAAAACATATATTCTTAAACGCGAGATAAATAATTTCAATAATTTTATTTTACTTTTAAGAAAAGTCAGTTTCTCAAAAAGTCCACCTCTTTTAATCTCTCAGAAGTGTGCGTCGTTACACGTCAGGGTCACAACACTAAGGACTCAACACACCTATACACATTGAGTTGTGAAGTAAATAAATATATTAATATAATATTGAAGACATACTTTAACCACATATTCTACACGTTACCTGAAATAATTATTACAAACCTTGATAATCTTCTATTTGGTTTATTCATACTAATATTCTCAAATTTTGTACAGAATATGTGGTTAAATGTAGGTTTCTAAAATTGCACTTAGTATAATATGCATACACATCAGAGAAAGATTACTTTATTTATAATTTCTTTTGAAATTTCTTCTTATAAAAGTTGTACAACTGTTCAACAGAAAATATCAGGCAATCCGTCATTTACTTCACAACCCTGCATCAACCATCAGTCTTATCTAGGTAAATCAGTGATTAGGTTTTATAATAAAGGAGAGGAAGTTAGATTTTCTCCTAAAAGAGACCATAATATCATAGCCCCTTGCACCATGTAAGTGCTTAATACCTCACACCGTCTATATAAGGTTACATTTTATTAACTGGCAATATTTTATAAGAAAATAAATTTATGTAATACACACACAATGCATGATATATTGTTTAAATAATCCTAATAATAAACAAAAAAATCTAATATTTTTGAGAACAACCTGTGTAGAGATGAACTTTGCATGACCCTATTTTCATTTATGAATTATTTAAACATGGCTTCTACTTATCGCCGTTCTCTGTCTTTTTAATCGTTCCCCTCTCTTTTGAATGACATGAGCAATGTCATTCAAAATTGGAAGCCGGCCGTTAAGTGTGAGCAAGAGCGCTATAGCTAAAGAGCGAGAAGGCAAGTAGGGAGGCGGGAAGTACCGTAACGTGGTTCCATTGTGTAAAGTTCTTTGACTTTGTCTTTTCTGGTATCGATAGTAAACAAGCGTACATCACGTAATACACAGGTTGTAGTTTTTGACTATTAAAGCAAGACGAAAGTCTTCGTTTTTCTCGAAAACTATCGTATTAACAAAGGAAACGTATTGAATAAATATCTTTTATTTTTAGCGTAGAATCAATTCTTGAAATATTGCCAGTTAATAAAATGTAACCTTATAAGTGATTGTGTAAGCTAAAAATTCGGGGAATTGATTCTTTTACCACAAAGTGGGGGGAGGGAGTTTAACAACGGTCCTGTAGTCCTAAATCAAGTAACACGTTCCTAAAGGAGTATCAGAATGCTCATATAGGTAATTGTTTTTATACTACATCAGTTGGAAGACAGGCATACAGCCCCACTGAGGTGTATTTCAACCCTTAAAATACTGATCCCTGTTTTTGCGTTTCTCTAGCCCGCAGTACCGTATGGGTGCGCGTTACTTGATTACTGGAGACTAGGGCCGCAGCCTACACCACGGGTCGGGGACAGCCATCTGCCTAAAAGGCCTAGAGCAGTCAAACTGATCCTAAGCTTTTCCCAAGAGGAGGGGGGGGGGGACTGACCTTTGGATCTTTATGCTTATCACCAGCCCCTAGTTTAATATAGACTTGTGTTACTTGGAGACTAGGCAGGGCCGCAGCCTACACGACGACCGGGAACAGCCATCCGGCCTGTGACCTAGGCGACTTCACCGGCCTAGACGCGCAGGATCTCGGTGTGGCGGTTGTAGCATATGGCGATCCAGTCGGGCTGCGTGGCCCCCCACTGGATCTGGTTGACCTCGCCCTCGGCCGCGGTGTAGGCCAGGATGGGGTCCTCGATGGCGCGCGGCATCTGCTGGATGTCCCAGATCAGCGCCTGGTGGTCGTCGCCCGCCGTGCAGATGTGGCACGAGCTGCGATCATAACAATTATATAATAACTACACCACATTCTATCTTACTCCCTGTAGCGGAAGGGAGAAAACCAACACAGATTGATCTGACCTTGGGGTCAGCATAAGTACTCGTGCTATTGGTGTCAATAAAAAATCGTTGTTTCTGGTTCCACAATTAATATACATGATTTATTTTATACTTAAATACAATAAAATCCAGATGAGAACAACACATTTTAGTGCGACGTGCGGCCTCCAGTAAGGTTCTAATTTTTTTTTGTCCAGGTGGTGGACCGTGTTTATGCGCCATGACCGCAGGCTAGCAAGACCTGCGGCTGTGTGGGACTCGGTCAAATATGATGGTCCAATAACTCACTAAACTTCCTCAGTTTCCGAATTTCAGTTACAAATTTCGTGAAAGCGGGAGCGTAGCGTACGCAGGCGCACGGACGGTTCCCGCTTGTCGCGGGCTGTCACGTGCGGTGCGCTCTATGCTCCCGCTTCCGCGAAATTTTGCCTCGGCAAAGGCCCCACACCCGAAATGTACAGTCAAAAGCACGTCAGACGTAACACTTTGGACTTTGTACCGCTCTTATGTCGGGGGCATAAGTGCTATTATCGAACTGCAAGTGTTTACCGTGATGTGCTGTTGACCGTACGAGCTGGTATTCGCTATTGACATACATTAGATTATAAAATCTTTGAGCATGGTTGAGATGGCTATGGTATATACCTGTGCGGCGCCCAGGCGATGCCGTTGACGCAGGCGCGGTGGTTGTTGAGCCGCGCGACGGGCGTGCAGGGTACGCGAACGTCTAAGATAATGACTTCGCAGGCGTCCATAGCCACCGTCGCCAAATAGTTTGGGTCCTGCTTGTTCCATGCGAGGCGGAGGAGCGGCGTGTGTTGAGGGTCCTGGGAACATCCAACCCCGAATTTTATTACGAGTGGAGGTAAGGTGTGCACCCGAACACGTTTAAAATGTACAGAATCCGGCAAACATCTTGAAACTCATTCGATAGCGCGTGCGCATTTCCCATAGCCCCCATAGACCCGATTTCAAGATGTTTGCCGGGCACTATACGTGGTTTTCTATGTATCCGTATATTTCGTGAGTGCATGTGTGCGTGCGTACCTCGTAGATGATGGTGGAATGCTCGAGGTGTCGCAGGTCGAACATGCGCACGGACCCGTCGGCGCCCACCGACGCGAACATGTCGCGCCCGCCGCCCGCGCGGCTGAACGCGATGTCGTACACCTCCTACACAACACAACAAACAACCACTCATTAATGAATAATTTAATATACCTTAATAAATAACAATATAACTCAATAACTGTTCCCAGAATGGTGGACCAGGATCGCTACTCATTGGCAATTGGATGATAGAAGTCGAAAATGGGGTAAGAACAGATGACATGAGGATCTTGATGAGTAAATCCAGAATTGCCCAGAAAAAGCTATAGATCGAGACCTCTGAAGAGATTTGCAGGAGAAAGGAACTGTTTACAGCATGACTCTACATTCACTTAAGACCTTCAAAAATGTAATCTAATCTTACCTTATCATGGGCAATAAGTTGTGTCTTAACATGTCCCGAGACCTCATTGACTCTCCCCAGCACTTGACCGGTCTCCAGGCCCCAGATGGTGCAGGTGGTGTCGATGCTGCTCGTGCCGATGAGGTTGGGATCCACCTCGTTCCAGTCGAACGAGGTTAGGGGAGCGCAGAAATCTGAGTTCTTGTTGTTGTTCAGGACGCATTCGAAAAGAGTGTACGGCTCGCCTGCGCGCCAGATTCGAAGGTAGTCCCCTGGATAGCAAAGGAAGTTATAAATATCCGTAGAAGTTTTTACTAGGGAGAAAGTTTCCCCTGGGCTTTGGTGACCCCAACGGAGCCGGTTGCCCTCTTAGCTCTACCAAAACCTGCATTGGGTTTTGGTAGTGCTAATGGGCCAACAGGCCCTTGGCAGTGTCACAGAAGCAAAGGCTGGTTCCTGTCACACTCAAAATCTTATAAAAAAAATCTTTTTTTGTTGCTGTCTGTTGAGGAAACCTGGTAGAAACTTAACCCTTAAACGCACAAGACGTTGATTTTGCTTGAAAAAAATATATTTTATGGGTCATAAGTCGCAGATAGATGGAAAAATATTTAAAAAAATCCCATGTTGTTTTTTATGTAAAAATTTTGTGTAAAAAAAATTGTATCGTTTTTGATACAATATGCGTTTAGGGTATAAAAATGAAATACATTTTGGTTTTTATTTGAATAGTTTATATATGTGAAACTATAATACTTATATATGGAAATTGTTAAAACAATCAACTTTTTTCATTGCTAAATAAGTAGACATTGCTAAACGAGTAGACAAGTAGACATTTCACTTTGTACCCATGATCAAACTAAATTGTTTGCGATTTCCCAGCTTACATCGCATACGTTTATCAGTGCGTTTTTGCTCATGTCCTATATTATCTAGCCTTATGAATGACGAAGGTACTAGTTGCAGGTACTTCATTCGTTTGGCTGAGGGTTCTTTCTGGCTGCAGCTTGCACTTGGTCACCCCTTTTGACTAGGCGATGTATAAGTACAAAGACTATCCGCTAGTTCCGTTCTAAAGTCTGCCAAATTCAATATTGCTTCTTTTGCAACACCTTCATTGGTTTGCGTCTAGTTCCATTAGCTCGTAAAGATACTTCGTACTGTCTCTGAATGCAATATTTCTCCCATCGAAAGTTATGGATTGTATTCTCCGTGTATATCTCACCTGCGAATTTGACGTACGAAAAGCACGCTGTATATTAGGTAGATCATCAGATAAGTGGCAGATCTTCATCATTATCTTCACAAGCAGTTCAAACCTGCGGCTCTTCATCTTCATCTACCTTACTTTCAAGCTCTGCTGGCAATTCATCCCTAGTAGCAGAATAATCAAGATCATCTTCATCTTCGTCTTCACCGTCTGGACAGATGTCTTCATTTTCCAACTTATGTAAGCAGTGTTCAATATTATTTTCCTTAGAAGTCATTCTATAGACAAAATAAGCAAATAAAACCCATATCCAAAGCAAAAACCAAATAAGCACCCATTCAAACATATATGAAAAAAATTTAAAAACCATTCCAAAATCATGCCACAAAAGCATGTTGTATCATTTTTGATACAAACAAAAATTAGTCATAAATACTAAATTATCAAACAAAATAAAAAAAATCTTATGTTTTATGGGAAACTAAAGACTTACCTTAGTCCTGTGTATTTTTACGTGAAGAAATACCTCAATAATACAAAAATTCAACAAGATGAATTCGTCCAAAAAGTTGTCTTTGAAAAATCGCGGGTGTCATCAATTTTTACCCAAATGTCAGAAAAAATTGTCAACCTGTGACGTTTATACAGTTTTAAATCAAAACTTGAATAGGCAAAGGAATCATCAATTGTAAAGCCAACACTATAAAATCTTTAATACTCGTGGAATGGAATACATAAAACATTGTATCGTTTTTGATACAACGTGCGTTTAAGGGTTAATAATTACTCTTAATAATAATCAGAATTTTTACTAAAATTATTAATGCCATCTCTATTTGAAAATCATTTCTATTTCATACAGTTTGCAGTGTCAAAGAGCAAGTACAATTAAAATATTATTAACTTACCACTTGTAGCCAGTAAGTCTGGATAAACTCCTTTACTGTCGGGAATCCACATGATCTTTGTGGTCGGATATGGGTGGTCGAATGTGCTCTTGGCACTAAATTCACTAGTCTCCTCATCTAAGGAGATTATCTGTACCTGAAAATAACAACAACAGAAGAGAGTTAGCATTTTCACACATTAAAACTTCTTTATTGATATTTTTGTGTGTATGATGATTAATATCCACAGTAATCTTTATTGGCTATTGATGTATTTCTAAAATAATTCTATAAGGAAATATAAATCTTGACTTGGAATGACTTGTTTCTTATGCAATAAGGATTATGTTTGGTACTAGAAATGAATACCTTATTGTTATATTCTTCCACAAAACTGCCTAGTGCAAGTCGGAATCTTTTGTCTGGTCGAACTGACCAGTTCATTGAGTACAGCGGCCATGGTGCCTGGTATCTGAAAGAAATTGCATAGAGGACAATGAAATTGTCATTTTAATGAAAAAATAAAAATGTGAACAATTAATTTCACTATTTTCTTACGACTTAAAATATGATGATTATTTTTAGGATTTACACTGAACCCACACAACTTTTGTGATATAAAATGAATAAGTGGAAGTATAGTGAACAATTAAGATAAAATTAACACATTTTTGAGAATAAAGCATGTGTCTAAAGCCATTTTTATCTTCATTTATAGAAAATGTAGCTTTAAGGCATGTGGTGTTAATATTGTAGTATTTATGCAATGGAAATTTTAATTATTAACTTATTCAATTCAATAAAATCACGATGAAAGAGTACTTACTTGTATATTTCTTTGCGTTTTGTGCTTGAACTGGTTGTACTAGAACTGCTATGTGGCATAGACATGGTTCTAGAGGGAGGCTACTGAAATCCACATTATTTTCAGTTAATAACCAAAATAACATAAATATTCATACATAATTAAGCACTGAAGTACTGACGGCAACGTTTAGAAGAGACTTCTAAGTAAGAAATGGTACATTTCTACAATAATTGACCAATAAACAAGAATATAAATACTAGTATAGAAAACTTACCCTACGCCTCACAATACAATTATTTATGTTTTAAATTGTGACTCTTCACATAAATATGTGTTAAACCGGTGTATTTGTTAATATAAATAGTATTTAGGTATTTATTTATAGAATAATCGCATGTTTAGCAAACAAGCATTACAGCAAAATTTGACAATTTTCATTTTGACATAACTACTTGAAGAAATGACACTGACAATGACATTCTATTTCATAAGAATTCCATACCATACTCTGAGAAAAATTCAGAAATACGAAAGTTTTAAATTTTGTTTTCTTATTTATGTTTATAATTTTACAATAATATTCCATTGGATTGTTTTCAATTTTTTTAATAATTTATAATGGTCGTCGAAACGCATTAATATATTTAGTAGAAAACTAAGGTTTTAGCAGAAAATTAATCAATTAATGGCAACATAAACAATCCAAAAGTGTTCTAGGAACTGAAATTATACAGCTTAAGATTTGCAACATCTTTCAATTAGTAAATTAATTTAATCATTGATTAATATTAAAATAGAAAATTGAACGTTTCATTTAATTTTAGTAATTTCTAATTTTATTCATAATTTTTTATTGTGGTTTGGTGCATTGTTGAAGAAAGTAAATAATAGATGGCTCTATGTGACTCTATCTCAAAAAGTTTACATTTATGAATGTGGTCTGATCTGTGGGTCTGATGTTGTCTCGTGGTCTACCACGACTTATTGCCCTGGTTTCCCTTCAAAACGCATACCACGACTTACGATGTACGTACTATCGAGGTCACCGGCGCGTGATCACCCTTAAGGCTAAAATCCTGTGCAGTATTTTCACGTTTACAAGCGCCGCTCCTAACATAGAGTATATTGATGGCTCCTAAGAAGTCACGATGCGCGTGCACGGTATATTTTTCCAAAAGTGATCACGCGCGGGAGACCTCGATCGTACACTAGTACGTACATCGAATGAGGGACAAAATTTTGTTATGGCCTCCGAATGAGGGGTTTAAGCTTTATTTTTTAATGAAAAACATATAATTTTTTTTCTCATTCATTTTAAAAATGGTCCATTTTGATGACTAGGTACATACCTTCTTGGTAACTATAGTAATATCACGAAAGAAATTATTGAGCCACTGGGATTAAGGGATTACCGTGCCCTTTGAAGTACGGAGTCTAAATTTTGTTACTTCAGGTGGAACCCGCGAAAAATAATAATTGTTAAGGAATTCACCGCTACTTGATTAACTTCATCAAAAATTACAATAACTATCGTGACTGAATCGTGATAGCCCACTTCTGAGGCCCACTTACCCTCACTTCCTGTAAGGACAAGTAGACTGTCAACGAAAAAAAGTAAGAAAAACAGTAAACTGCATGCTCCAGATGGTTTGAATTACCCGTCGTGCGACCCCATTTGCCACTGCGCCACCTACCCGCATTCCTAGACTCGACCTTAATATTCCACGCATGCTCTATACTCCGGTTAAGGACATCGCTTTCTTTCTTACGTCAAAACCCCCTAAGGGATTGTGATATAATTACTTGCGCAAGAGTGTGGAATGTGGTCGCGATAAATAACGTAACGTTAGTAGGGCTTGGGGGTAATAAAAAGGCACTATTTTTTTATTATTACACCTACCAGTGTAATATAGTTGTACCATTGTAACTTTGTATGCACAAAGTTACAATGGTATGGTACATAATGTAATGAGTACTTGTGTTGTTTCGGATTTGAGACAATAGACCCGTAGGTGTTAGCCACTTAGCATTAACATTGGCACATACTAGAGGACACACGAATAACTTGTGATATGGGTGCTAGAAAAACGGTTAAAATACTTAAATTCTTTGTAAACTCATAGTATGATACAATATCTATAGACATGGTTTTGTAAACAAATGTTTGTACCGTGCTGTGATCGAACCCGCGATCTCTGCAGCTGTCAAGTAATAGCCGACTTCTCAACCATTAGGTATACCGTTGTGCGTTGGTCGTCTTTGCTTTATGGTACACAAGCTGCGAAAATTTCTCTACTTATAATGTTACGTATTTCAGCTATGTTCGGCTATGTTCTTATTAGGTAAGTAGGCAAGAAATGCAAGTCAGTAGATATTAAGAATACCTATACGTGTCTGCTGCACTGACGTTCCTAAGATTTAGAGTGTGTTAAGTCTGTGAGTGTACCTAAAAAGTTTATTCGAAACAACATGCTAATGTGTAGGAGAATCAAATGAACACGATAATAAAGATTTCCAGTCCATTTTCGAAGAATCGAGAACGGCTAACTACCATGAATAACTGTTAGCAACGACATTTAAAGATTTTTATCTTTAATTTTTCGCAGAATAGCCATGCTTTGACTTTATCATGGCATCTCAGTGAGAATTTAGTCGTGATCTGTTGTGTAACAACAGTATATTATTTTGAACACTGTGCCATATAATTTTTTTTCTTAAATGTGTTCCTGTAGGCGTGGCTGGTGTTTTGTCGGACTCTGCATAGGTAATTCCTACACTAACCAAACTCAAGTGAGGAATCGGACCCACACGACGCGGTAAAAATTCCTGTGACACTGTGTGCTGTATGTCTTTATTTAAGTAAACGTAGTGTCTATATGGCCTTAAACAGAATGATTAATTTCTTTCCACTTCAAGAAGCAAACGGTTGGAGGCACAATCCTGGTCGATGTCGTAATGTATTAATTATTGCAACTAGATCAAAACCTAATCAGATGCACCTTGACATTATACTGAGGCAGAAAGATGGCAATGTCTTTAAAGCGAGTTCACTTCACCTATCTAGACTTGTCAGATAAAAGTACAAGTTACAAAATGTGAAAGTGTGTAAATGTAAATAAATCAACTATTGGGTCTATTGTAACATATGATCCCAAAATAGGTGAAATAATAGATGTTTTAAGAACTTGTAGTAAATCTTAAAATTTTTCTAATTCTACTAATATTTTAAAGAGGAAAAATTTGATTTTTTCTTTCCTCTTTATAATTTCAGTATAGAAGTATAGATGCGCCTCGATACAGTCAAAGTAGGTAGTGTTTGTCCTACTTCTTTATTGCTATTATGTCAAAACCTGCTAAAAAAATATAATTCGAGATGGATGTACGGTCAACAGCACATCACGGTATACACTTGCAGTTCGATAATAGCACTTATGCCCCCGACATAAGAGCGGTACAAAGTCCAAAGTGTTACGTCTGACGTGCTTTTGACTGTACTTTAAACCCTGGTGAAGGTCGTAGTAGCCTTATCCCGAAAAACGTGACGACTCCAATAGGATTCTCTCTCTGTCACGTAGAAATTCCAAGTCGCAATAAGGTTCAGGGTCCCTGAGATCTTGAAACATAAAACTACACCTATCATACGGCATACACATTGTTAAATAGACCTGTTGAAACGCACCAAGTGTATGACCGTATGGCTAATTCAATTTAACATTGAATGAATTCGCTAATCGTATCAAGACTGATTTGCCCAAAATTAACCTTTACCAGTGAACAAAGCTGGTTGTCAAAACGTGACTAATGTCTGCGCCGGCGCACAAAAGGCAATATTAATAGAGTAGTGAGGAGCCTTGACCTAAGTGCGTAGCCAGAATTTTAAGCGACTTTTCGATATCGGTTCCTTGATTTGGTGTCTGGTAACTTTATCCTTACTTTACTTTTTGACAGTTGTAACTGTCAAAAAGTAAAGTAAGCTTGGAACGTCGGCGTCAGGTCCAGGCCCTGATTAAGAGTTCTGACCGCCCTAGGCTAATTATGAGGACGCGCCCCCTCCAGGTGTGTTACGGACGGGTCTAAAAGTAGGAACTGAGTAGAGTAGTATTATGAAAATTTTAACATGGTTCATAGTTCATACTACCTATAAAAGTTTTCAAATCGATCTGCAACCTCACGCATTATAAGACCAAAACCATGACAAGGACTGCAGGCTACCAAGTAGTAAACCAAATCCATCTCGTGTTTGGCAGCATGACTTGTATTGGCTTAGTTTCTAAAGACCCCTTAGGCCGCGTGGTCCGATCGGCTTGTCCGCTCGATCGGACCACCATGTTTTTTATTTCCTGTTGGTTCGATTGATCGAACTCTAAAGTTCTCGTGGTCCGATTATCGAATTACTGGGACTATTCATTTCCTTATAGACCGATTGATCGAACAATTAGGTCGTTTTTTTTCCTGGTAAATCGATTGATCGGGCAACGATATTTGTCTTCGTTATTTTTTTAAAATTAATTTTAAGATCGTGAAATAACAGAACATTGTAAACAAAAGAAAGCAAGTAGTAAAAATTTGTTCTTTTATTTAAATTAATTTATAAAGATAAAAGAAAGTAAAAAGTATTTTTTTAGTCATGTATTTTTTTAAAATAAAAACATAAGAAAGAAAGTAGTGATGGTTTAAAGGATTTTTTTTGTTTTTTTTTTTTAATTAAATTAATCCTACTAATAACAATTATAAATGCGTCTGGAAAATTCTTAAAATCATTTTTTTTGGGATTTTTTTAATAACAAAGGAAGATCATAAAATGTATATCGCTCCTTAAATGCAAAAGGGCCGCAAAACAAAAAATCAGCAAACCAGTTTTATTACAAAAATGTGATCTAAGCACTCGATATTTTATAGTGTAATGAAGACTCCTGCAATTTTAGCTTTTATAATTGAAAAACAGTGAGAGCGCCTCTTTTGCATTAACGCGGTTTGACCAGTAATTTCAGTGCAAAAGCGCCATATTGTGAGTTGCGACCCGACCGGAGCGAGTTTTTATAGACAAAAGGGCCACATTTTGGATTGCTACTACTTTGCACAAAAAATCACGTAAGTGATCGTTGTATTACTAGAGCAAAGTAGCCGCTTTTTGGTTTACTTCTGTTTTGAATAAAATAACGCACCGATATGCCTAGTATTGTTTTAAGCATAAGTGATACTTTTGGAATACGTCTATTTTGTACAGAATTATGCACGCGTATGTATGTCTCTTATAATAATTTTATGAATTACTAATACTTTTGAATATGTATCTGTTTTAGTAAAAACTAATATTTTTAATTTACATATCAATTTGTATTGATTTTTACTTTTTATTACATTAAAACTTAGTACATTTTATTAACATCTTAAGTTGTTGCTTAATATTTATAAAACAAACAATATTTATTAACATACAATGCTTTGCTTATTTACAGAATGACTATCAGAGCAAGAATAATTCTTATACTTGTGATATCAATGTTGAATCAGTCTCTCCAAGTTGTCTCAGACTGGGGAGATGCCAATTTGGTCAGCTTTAACCCCACCAAAACGCAGGCGTGTCTGTTTTCCACCAAAAAGAGCGCATTTGAGTTGGCTCCCTCTTTTCGTGGCGTATCTGTCCCTTTATCTGACCGACTACAGCTCCTTAGTATGGAATTATCTTCCAACCTAAACTTTGGGAGCTACATAAGTCTGTAGCAGCATCTGCCTCTAAAAAGCTCGGAATCCTTTCCAGAGTCAGGCGCTACTTCACTGCGGAACAGCTCCTAAACCTCTACGCTCTGTAGAGGTTTAGGAGCTGTTCCGCATGTTCAAGTTGCATGGAATATTGGTGCCATCTTTTGGATGGTTTTGCTCGATACTAGCTGGCTGCTTTGGACTCTATTGAGCGGCGTGCGAAGAGGCTTGTCGGTGACGATACTTTGGTCGAGAGCTTGCAGAGCCTCGATCATCGTAGGAGGATTGCTTGCCTCTCCGTATTTTACAGACTCCACTTTGGTGAGTGTACTGCTCAGCTGCACGATTTGGTTCCACCAGCTCCGTTCCATCATCGAACTACTAGACTCAGTCAGGGATTCCATCCGTATACAGTGGAGATACCGCGCGTACGAACTAAGCGATTTGCTTCATCTTTCTTGATACGGACTGTGCGGGAGTGGAATTCTCTGTCGGGATCTATCTTTCCTACACAATACAACTTGGGGCTCTTCAAGGCCAGAATTAACGGGCTTTTCCTAAGCAAGCGCGCTCCATCTTAGACCGCCTAGTTGTTTAACACCAGGTGATCAGGCATCTTTGAGGTCAATAGAAAGTTTAGTGTAGTATTATTGTGTTATTATGTATACTGACAGTATAGTAATCTATATAAATAAAAATGAATTGCTGTTCGTTAGTCTCGCTAAAACTTGAGAACAGCTGAACCGATTTGACTAATTTTAGTCCTGAAATATTCTTGGAAGTCCAGGGAAGATTTAAAAGATGAGAAAATATGGATAAATTGCGAGGAAAATACTAAATACATAATAATTAGGGTTTAAATGAATAAGGTTTACATTAAGAGGGACCTTTCCTATGTTTTTAATTTTATTCTTGATTAGTTATTTGGGATTGCGTCCCTTTTGCATTTAATGAGCGATATGAAGTTGCAGTTTTTTTTTATTTGAAAATCGTATAAGTTTGTTAGTTACGTCTTGTTATTTATTTACGTAACATAAAAAATTGTAATGATTATTCAGAACCAAAATACGGTAGGGCCATTTTCACTACCTTCTGATAAGTGGCAAATAGCCGATCCGTCAGATATTGTAACAAGTTTTTCACAAAAATATCATGTCAAAAATCTGTCAGATAAACTATCTGCTTATCAGGAGGTGGTGAAACCGGCCCATATTGTCGTACTACTAAATCCAGCGTACCTAATGAAAACAAAGCACAAACTCAACTCTTGTTTGCTTTATTGTTGTTGAAGTTGTTTGTACTCACAAATGCGCTATGGTCTCACAATTTGAAATCGATCGGACCAGTGGGAAAGATAGAAGAAGTGTGGTCTGACTAAGAGGATTTTTAAAAGTCTCGTGGTTCGAGCGATCGGACAAGATGAACTTTTAAAATGTCGTTAGTCCGATAGTAGGACTACAAGGATTAGAAAAATCCTGATGGTCCGATCAATCGAACCAGCAGGAAATAAAAAACATAGTGGTCCGATTGATCGGACAAGCCGGTCGGACCACGCGGCCTAAGGGCTAAAGACAACTTAGTTTCCATTGCCATTGAATCGACTTGAGTTTTTTAAATATTTACTCTAGAGAAAAGATTTGAAACAGTGAAACATTTTTGCAACTGATTAATAATTTATTTGAAAATTATAGTAATTAAGTAATTATTATTAGATTATACAAAAGCCCTTTTCGTGCTTTTATGTTGTAGGGATAATAATTGTGTAATAATTATTTCATTAGAACTAAATAAAAGTGAAGGTTGTCAATAAAAATCAACTATTTATAAAAAAGTACAAAAATACGAATAATTTATCGTCGATAATCGATGGTTGCCACGATAATCGATTTTTTTTTGGTTCATTCACTTATCACATATCAGCACTAATTATATTTTATGAAAAGCTGACAACACACACAGTAAACGTCAGATTTGGCCATATAATTTTGAATCGTATAGGGGTAAAATAAGTGACGTCGGACGTGTATGTGCCGTTTCGTGGTCCTACTAATTTGTCCTACTAGTAGGACCACGAGGGAGACCTATTTCTGTCTGTCCTACTATGTGACTACAAAAAAGTAATTAATTATTTATACCACCTGTATTATCTGATGTTTCCTCGTGGTCCTACATTCATTTGTTTCCCCGACATTCAGATATAAATACAAAAGAGATTGTATTATGTTTCGCTATGTTTCATATTCTACAGGAGGTAGAATTTTTACTCTACACATAGTAGGACAGACAGAAATAGGTCTCCCTCGTGGTCCTACTAGTAGGACAAGTTAGTAGGACCACGAAAAAACGCCCGCGTCGCTCGGTCGCAAATTGAGCTGAATATACTTTACTCGCTTACACTCAGGCGTATTTCAGTACATTTGTCTCTTTGAGCTGTTGCTGCGCTGAGGAGTGCCTATTGTAGTGTGCGGTGCGATTTTTGTTGAATTCGCCTCACAGAAACGCGCGTTTACGTGAAGATTGAAGATTATTTTGTATGGGAATTTCAAAATTTAATGTTAAAATCAGGGACTCTCAAGCACACATTTAGTTTTAATGTTTTGTCTAGTTGAAATAAATAGGGTAGATGCAATGATGCTAGATTAGTGCATACGAAGACACGATTTCAGCGCCCCCCTCGATCCTCGCGCCCTAGGCTGCAGCCTAATTAGCCTATGGGTAAATCAGGCCCTGGTCAGGTCGCATGCCTTTCGGTCTTTTACCGGATTTACTTCGGAGAGTGTGTCCCCATCCCCTTTCCACCATAGGACAAGCAGACAAACTACACGACGTCATAAATATACAGTCGAGATTCCATTCATTCATTCGGAGCGATTTGCGTCAACCTTCATCATGAGAATCTTTCTGTCCTCATATCCCACAGCACTTCCTCCGTGCTCCATATTTATTTTTCGAAGGCAAACGCATCGGAGACTCTAGTCGCAGGTGTTTATTGACGGCGGCATCATTACGATTAGAAATCTATAGAGTGTGGTCTCATAATTCCTAGTTAAAGTTTCCAGTTCCCAGTAACTGCTTACCATCAGATTTGCCTGTTTGCTTACAAGTAGCATAAAAATTTAATTAAAACAAGCGAGATTTTAATTGCTCCAAATATGTAAATTAAATTAGCATAGCAACAAACTTGTTTACTTATTAAGAAATAATAATGTAAAACATTCAATGACCATTACTAATATTTCCCAATATAATTATATCCAAATAATTTATTGGAAAAGTACCTACACACACCAATTAATTAAAGAAACCTTCACATGACATAAAATCAATAAAATACCAATAGCTTTGGTCTTTTACTGCCGTTTTATAAGTCCAGTCCAACCAAATATTTAGTTACAAAACTCTTTAGCAACTGGTCTCGACTGATCAAACTGGCCTCTTTTAAAATGAACGTTGAGATGTTTGACAATGTCAGTCAAATCCGGCAAGATGTGAACTCCTCAAAATCCTCAGTTCCCCTTAAAATAAATAGCAATAGAAATGGGATAATATTACTTTAAATAGATAAATATGAGACGCAACAATGTGGAAAGGCGGTGGCAAAAAGCGGTGGAGAATACCCCAGCGCGTAAATAAGAAGTAATGTCACGCCTTTATAAAGATGAGCCGTAATAGTTTTAAAGTAAGGTATGGAAAGGGCGCCTTTGAAGATCGTAATATTTTTAACGCTTCCTTCGTGTAGTTGGTTAAATGCTAGCCGTGATCTGAAAGCCCTAAGGCCCTTTTATTTTTATATACGATTTTTTACTAACTCCGACTATGTATATACCTACACCTAAATGGAAAGCGACCACAACGGCCTATTCCATTGTGAGATACTTTGCAGAGTGCTGCGATCCTCTATTAAACTTCCGTTGCAAGAGTACTCGGAACACAGCCGAGTAATAGGCGATAGATTTCATCTGTAGGGGTGTCAAAAGCCAGAGTAAATAATAATAATAATAATAAATAAATATCTCTGGACATTATTCACATAGCGCCAACTAGACCCAATTAGCTTGTGCTATGGGTGCCAGACAACGGATAAACATTACTTATATACTTTTTTTTTTTGTAAATACATACATATTATACATAGGAACACCCAGACCGATACAAACAGACATGTTCATGCACACAAATGTTTGTACCGTGCGGGGATCGAACCCGCGACCTCTGGTGTAATAGCCGACTTCTCGACCATTACACTAAATGGCTCGTCAAATAAATCGTAAATGCAACTATACCTACATAGTAGTACCTACGGTAATCGAACACACGACTTACCATGTAATCCCCAATCCTGTTAGACTTGCAATGGTAAATTAAGTGACCGCGCTTTCTTAACCCCAGATCTGATCTTGCACGTAGACTTTAAAGTATTTGCATGCGTTGCCCGTGGT
The DNA here is from genome assembly GCA_949319885.1 of Mecyna flavalis. Taxonomy (NCBI): domain Eukaryota; kingdom Metazoa; phylum Arthropoda; class Insecta; order Lepidoptera; family Crambidae; genus Mecyna; species Mecyna flavalis. The sequence continues at coordinate 18,283,784 of OX439434.1, read as the reverse complement.
CTTACTACATAGTTCTAATATCACGGGTATTTAAATTTTCTGTGAATAATACAATCATAGTATCTATAACATCATTGATAGGACCACTGCGAGCGAATACATTTTTTCGTTGTTCCATTCAGGACAGCAATAGGACCACTGGCAACTAGTGATGTGCCGAGTCGCTATTTTGGTGGATCGAGTCGACTCGAGTCAGTTTTTACGGTATTCGAATCATGACTCGATTCCCTGATTCGAGCCCAGTACTCGAATTCTGTGTAAGGTATTCGAATATTGACTCGAGTCCGGACGGACTCGATGATCGTAATATTGTCAATCTGAGTAAAGTAAATAATACACTTTTAGGTGCTTAAACAAATTTGTTGTGTTTTTGAAATCTTTTAATGCAAAAACTGTGATTCCGTATCACAGGTTTTGCACTTAATGCAGTCAGTTGGACTCGCATAAATAGAATCGAGCTAGCGAGTACGAATCGATTCTTACTGACTCGAGTACCGGAATCGATGTACTCGATTCGCTGTAGCGTACTCGAATCAGAATAAATCGGTATTCGAGTAAGCGAGTCCAAAGCAGGAATCGAGTCTGACTCGAGTCAAACCGTACTCGGCACATCACTACTGGCAACGCATGAGTTTTTCTTTCACAGATATTGCGCTGCAAAGAAATGGCTAAACATCAGTCCGTTGTCGGACGGAGGAGTATACATATCGCCGTATGAGCTGCAGCTGTGCAACCTGGTGGCGTGGACGGGCGTGCTGGTCATCACGGCCGTGATTCTGCGGTCTCTCTACCTTCTGTACCTCAAGCCGGAGGGCACGTGACAGCCTGGCCTGCTCATGTGAGTTGTGGACTTATTTAAAGTGGGGTTAAGTTGTGTTTGGAATGGGGGGCGGTAACAGACAAGTGCCCTTTTGACTGTTGCCGCTAGTCTATATAATTTATATAAAACTCAAAGGTGACTGACTGACATAGATATCTATCAACGCACAGCCCAAACCACTGGACGGATCGGGCTGAAATTTGGAATGCAGATGTTATGACGTAGGCATCCGCTAAGAAAGGATTTTGATCAATTCCCACGGGAACGGGAACCACGCGGGTGAAACCGCAAAAAGCCATGCTAATTCCTGAGAGACTGATAATAAAGCGTCTGTGTGGGGTATACTTACCCTCTGGGTTGGGGACCACATAAGTAACTCTCGGTATAACGGCGGTGTTGTCGGGAGCACGACTTGGTTTTTGGATACCCATAACACAAGTGTGTACACTACTTACTCTGGCATCAGATCAATGTATATGATGTTGTATTTTTATTGGTACTTTCGCTAGAACCATGATCAATGATTAAGCAATTAATTTAGTTATTACTAGCTAAATTAGGTAATAAGAACCTTTTAATTTCCAGGTTACCAAAACATTTTATATTATGCCCGAGTTCCACACAAGACCAATAAATGTTTTATTTCGGACGGAAGCCGACCCGTTTCTATCGCATCAAGAGGTCCATTTATATGAAAGCCACTGGGCGGCGTGGCTTGGACACGGCTAGCATCCATATATACCAGGTGAGATATAAGAATTGAACGGCAAGAAATGCTTTTACGTAAATGCGATGGTACTCGATAGAAGCATAGAAACTCTGATTGTGTAGACCTCAGGATTTAATAGAGAATCCCCTTACAACCTCCCTCCTTACAACCTACTAAAACACGGTAGCTGTCGACAGGGACGTAAAATATAACCTGAATCCGGAATCATCATCATCATCATCAGCCTATATACGTTCCCACTGCTGGCCTTATCTCAATTGTGAGCCGGGACCACTAGCTCAATGTGCCTTCCGAAGAACGGAGACGTTCGAAATAAATGTCACTAAATGTGGTCAGAATGGTGACCCATCCATCAACCGACCGCAGTGTGAGTTAGCTTGACTTTCGTTATCGCTAACGAACCACAGCTGCGCCACGAGCGTATCCGGAATTGGATTTATGAAAAGATAATGAAGGAAGGGGACGGGAAGGGCCATCTTGATGTTATTCTGTCAATGAGCTGTACCACAAATAATGTATTCTGTTTACAGGTGATTATGCTCACCGGAGTGCTCTTCGTGCTACTCCTCGTCCTCAGGAGCTTGTACTTGAAGTACGCGTCAGAAGACGGAACCTGCCGCATGTCATCTATCATGAATGCCTGGAGAAGGGAAGAAACATCAAGGCATACGCTACGACGGTAGCACAAAATGCTCCGCTTTCAATGGACCGAATAACATGGACTTTTTCTATTTGTATAGAATGGTTACATAGAGATTAAAAGTGTGTATTAGTAATCGCAGTTTGATTTATAATGTTTACTAGCATAAGTTTTATTTAACCTTAATTTTTTATTGCAATGTGTAACAAGACGAGCAGATCGTACACCTGATGGTAAGCGCCACGTCTGCTCTTGGACAGTTCAGTGCCAAACAGTAACTAAGCAGTTACTGTCTGGCACCGCCCTGCGCCCGCTACACCGAGACGACAGTTTTTTAGGTCTCATATACCCAGTAATTCCTCTACAAACTTTCAATCAAGACACCCTTTATTGATTGATAACATGGTCACTACCACTTCTCATTTTCATGAAGCGAAATTGGTTTTACAATGTTCAACGAAGTTTTTGTACATAAAGGTAGATAAGCAGACGTTTGCACATTATTCATTCTTAAAACACTAAGCTTCATAAAATTTATTTAAACTTAGATAATCTAAACAACACATGTTTCTAGATGTAATCGGATCGCACCTTGAACTTTACAACTAATACTAAAGTTAGCGTGTTTCCATCATCCACGACCAATTATGTAATCGATCAAAATCGATAAGTTTCCGCAACGTAAACCACGATTCTTCCTGCCACACCTCCTCCTGTTTAGAATCAAAATGATATAGTCAAACTAATATTTTACCTATAAATGAGAGAATAATTAATAACAATCCCCACTGGTAGGGATTTCTCGGGGGGGATTTTCGGAATAAACCATGACTCTACTAGTGGAGACACTGGTAGGGACAAGTGGACAAACCGGAATAAACCAACTTTATCTGTTACGCAGCCTATGTCCTATGCATAGAGTAACTTATATACTGGATAGTCCTATGTTAGCCTATATCGTAGGCTAGTCGTGTGGGAACGACCGGGAATAAACCCTTTTATCCCGAGATAATACTGAGTTCCCATGGGATAAAAGAAATAGAAGTGTTTTAGGAAAAACTAAATAACTAACTAAATTCTTTCACTCATAGTCATAAGGTAAGGGTGCAACTGATCGACATGGTTGCATTTCGGTCGTGTCAGACAGACTGCTGACCCACAGTTACTATATGAGTGAGGGAATAGGGAGTCCAGCTGCAATTGTGTATGTACTTAAATATATCATGTGTAGGTAGCTGGTTGATCGGTAAAGTTTGACCGTCGTAGCCGAAACTCGGTTACGCAGTTCGTTGACAATTTTTTTATTAGTGAGTCATAAAACAGCTGTAAATGATTGCATCAGAACAATTAAGCGTCTAACGTGTAATTATCCGCTTCCAGTATCAGCGGATCAGGACAGCGGCCTCTGGCGGATCAGATTAACGTCACAATACGGACCCTGAGCGTGACCTTTGCTCTCAAACAATTACGATGAAAGGCTGACCATTCAGCCGATGGGCGCCTTGTATTAACTCTTTGTTGATTGTGTATCTTGTAGCTAATGTTTGAGGGTTTAATTTAACCGCAGGCTAAGATCGCGTGCCCAACATAAGCTAAAAATGCTCATGTGTACTGTCACGCAGACTCTACCCGTGAGTAACCGAGTTAACGATACTTGTCGGATCTTTAAGTACTTACTCGGCGCCATGATAAGTATTGAAAAAAAATGGGGATTTGTGGAAAAAAGATGTTGATGAAGTTCAGAAATCCCCATTGATGGGGATATCCGATGGGGATTTGTGGAATAACCCTTTTATTTAGGTATCTGCAAGGGTTTTTTTTATTCTCAGAAACCTAACTCTCCCTCAGACTACGGAAGTATGTTTGGCATAAAAAGACGTGGTTTATAAATTCTTTAAAGCAAAGTGCAGGGGACAGTTTAAAAGAGAAGTTGCTTAGGATTACGAAATCTTCTTAGGTGGGGTTCCTCCCACAAGTAGAGTGTTAGTCACAACTAATCACAAGGTTTTTCTGAAGGCTGATTGGCATTATTACTAGTACTGTTATTTTAGAAAAAGAAAATACCTCGTCAACTATATTATTACGGCGGACAGATATTAGTCTACACAAATGTAATAATTTACCAACCAACCACCAAAAGTAGATGAGTTTAAAGAGCAGAGGCAATATGAGCTAGATGAAAAACGGGATGCTCTTAAGGCTAGACTACCTGTAGCCAGTGGCGTAGCGTGGGTGTCAGCCGCCCGGGGCGGAAGACAATTCTGCCGCCCCTTTTTTTTTGCTCCTCCAGTTGGCAAAGCAGCCCACGGAGCGGAAGACGATTTTGCCGCTCTTTTTTACAATTCTGCCGCCCTTTTTCTCTTTTTTTTTTGCTCCTCCAGGAAATTTTGTCGCCCCCTAAAAAGTTCCGCCCGGGGCGGACCGAAACCCCCCCGCCCCCCCATCGCTACGCTACTGCCTGTAGCCTATTCTTAATAATTATGTTGACGGTTTCCTCACGTGTCCTGAGTGTTCACGACTTTTTGTTAATAAGCTTGGGTATACTAGTCATCTGAGGGCACATGCGAGGGCTAACCAACACAACCCTCAAAGTTAAAATCTTTTGTGGTCACTGTAGCCGGGTCCGGCCGCCATTCCGGGTTGCCCCCGGCCGGTATGCCCCACGGTTTAACGGCCAACTGAAACAATTTTTTTTTAAATGTGGGGGCATACCGGTCGGGGGCAACCCGAAATGGGGGCATAACGGCCGGACCCCTGTAGCCGACATCGGTCAGGGAGTGCATAATTAATAAACCAACCATATCATTATTCCGTGCCATATTATTATAACGACTATGCCGGACTTGTAAATAGTCTTCTTTTATTTATTACAACATGATATAATGTATTTCCTGAAGAAAATTCAATTCCTGTATTTGCGAAAGTAAAGAATTTCGTATCTCGATTGCAATACATGCATAAATTACCGTTATGAATTATGATATAATTAATTAAGTATAATTAATATTATTACGTAGTACTTGCTATTTGGAGTAGAAAAAGGCGTAGGAGCGTTGTACTGATATCTGTTAGAGCGTAACTTGAATTTATAAATACTCCTTCATTAAGAATGGTGCCTTGTTTTACATTACTTTTTTAGCTACCACTTCCACAGGTGAAATATTCCGCAATACTGTCTGTAATCCATACTAAAATTACAAATGAAAAAACTGTGTGTGTTGAGTAGTCTGTTACGCTTTCATGGCTAAATCACTTAACCGATTTTGAAAAAATTTGGTACATGTTTGGTGTAGACTCTGGGAAAATGCGTACATAGGTTAGAATACTACCCAGGACAAACATTTTATTCGCTATTTATTTTATGTATGAATGTTTATTGCCATGTAAGTATTTGTGGTATACTGTCCGTTATTTATTTATTTAGTGTACTTGTGTAATAGGTGTGTAGAAAAGGGTCCATGTAGCTTTAAGTTGTGATATTGTAAGTTCGTTTCCGCTCCGTTAGTGTAAAGCGATGATGCAAATGTTTTGGTCTTGATGACAGGGATGGCCACCAGAATTCGAATGAAATCTTATCCAGGCGAATATATCAATCTTTCAGGAATATTGGGTTTAATCTTTGTCGCATCAACACCCTTGTAAAATAGCGTAAAACCACAAATTCAGAAATATCATGAATCACCTATATTATCATTACATTCTGAGTCATAAATATACAGTGCAATTGTTTTGCAATTGTGCAAATACGTTTGTTTTTCCGCAGCATGCAAGTAACTTTTTTTTTGGATTTCTGTAAATAAATTTTCTTATTTTTTTTAAGATTAATGGAAAATGTAAATCAAATTAATGGAAAATGTAAATGAAATGTTAGTAAATAGTGAATTACCATCTTTTTGATAAGCGCGAAGGGCAATGATCCCGGCAAGTGATCGTCCACGACGAAGCTATTATAGTACTATTGATTCGAGTTTCGTTTATCACAATCGTAAAACTTTTGATTTGACAAATAAAAAACTTCACTAATCTATTGTACTACTTAGATAGAATCATTTTTCTGCAGGAAAACAACGACTAAAATGTCACATAGTATAGCTACTTAAACAAAAATAAACGTCACATGAACGTTTGTTCTGGCTGGGACCCGTAACCAAAACTATCAAAGGCGCCATCAATTTAGTACACTACCCTTTGTGCATTTGGTCATCCTTGAAGCTTTATCTTCCCAACAAGATGAGAAGTGTTTTTCTACCTACAGAAAGTCATTAGAAAGTCGATTACGAAAGGCAAACAGTTTACGCCTCTAAATCTTCCCTGCGAGTGATCTATATCTCTAGTTAACAACAAACAAATGTATGCATTTCTGACTTTGACTATGCGTGAGCAATTACTCAGACGGTCAGTCGGAGTATTAATTAAATCATTACTGTTGAAACATATTCGGGGAATGTACCGTCGCGGCGAAAAAATTAAAATCATAATTTATCTCTTCTCTATCTTTGTGAATAAATTACTAGTATATGATTATTTTGAGACGTCACACAACGCCATCTAGCCCAAAACTTAGCATACATAACTTATACTTTGGGCGCCAATAAACGGTTAAAAATAACTTTATTATGGAAATACCCAGGTCCCAGACCGATAAAAATTTTATTGTTTGTTTGTATTTAATTGGCTCCGAAACTACTAAACCGATTTGAATAATTCTTTCACTATTGGAAAGCTACACAATTTCCAGTGAATATAGGGTACTCCCGATCCCGGAAATGTTGGGGGAAGGGGGGGATATTTGAAAAAAGAAAAGCATAGCAAACAAACTTTCATGTAAAAGACATCAACGCGGTATGACTACGAAGCGGTTTAGAATTTGGAATTAGGTACAGGGTACAGTTGATACTTTGTTATTATTAGCAAAATATTATTCAAACGTTAAAGTACATAAAGCGTTTTATCCCTTTAAAATAACACAATTCGTAGACGTTTATTTTAGGTGTTGATTGTACAGTGCGCATACGCAGGGGGCGGGCCGCTGTGAAGTATTACCTCGTTATCTTACAATGGTCATTCTACAGAGGTATTATTCTCTTTACCAACTGTGGATTTAGTACCTCTTTATATTTTGTACTTATCATTAAATGATAATAACTAATTTATAATTTTGGCTACACTGAGAGCTTAAACCAAAACTATAAATGAGCTAAATAATGACACGGACTTAATCGAACAATAAGGGTGCAATTGTAAATATCTGTCCGTACTAAGCACTTATTTCAGAATCATAATATTACTTTTTTTATTTTTATAGTGGAGAAATCCTTTATGGATGCCCCAGCCACTTGGGGGAGCAGCTGAGGTTATGTCAGAGTTGCCCTATGTTGGGGGTACTGACTAAAACTCCACTGTGGCCTTCTCAAGCACAGGCTGGGGGGCCGGGTTGCTCTATGCAGAGATTCACACAATTGCCCCCCACCAGCATCATAATATTACTTGACGCTTTATATGTATGAAGAAATTTGATTTTGCCTTGTCCATTGCAATTACAAAATCAAAACGATTTTATCGTTTTTGTATTTATGACTTACATTACATCTGTGTATATAAAGTTGTGTTAGTTACACTATTTATAACTCAAGAGCGGATAAACCGATTTGGCTGAAAATTGGTGGAGAGGTAGCTTAGAACCAGGAGACGGACGTAGGATACTTTTTATCACGGAAATATGTGTTGAAAAAGGAAATTACGCGCGTATATATATATCTAAAGCGTTTGCTTTTGTATCTAAAGCATTGACCGCACCGCGAGTGAGGCTCATCGCACGCGCACATGACGCGCATCTCTGTTGGTTCCCGCAATTGTTTCCGACTGAAACAATGCGGGTCGGAGCAGACCGCACTGGACGGACTTGGGACTTAGTTAATCTATTATTTCTTTGTCTAGATAGCTTGTTCGAACAACACTTATTGATCGTTTATTATTTATGATTTCGCCCTAAGCACAGATTCTCTTCGAGTGTGAATGGAAACCGTGAGACGAACGTTTCCAGTCCCGATTCCTGCAACCTAGCGAAAGGAAGCTTTCTACGTGTACGGGCTAGCATAATAAACAAAAATATCGACGCTAGATGTATTTTAATAAAAACTGTAGATTTCGAGACCTAAACTAAAAAGTATGAGAATTTGCAAAAAAATTGTGGATTTTAGAGGGTTGGCTACACTGTTTAAAATGATCCGAAGCTTCGAGATTGTCCTTCGCAATGCGGCCCTGGCTCCATGCATTCGTTTTGATGCAACGCCACAGACAAGAAAGTATTGCAGGCATTTGTTCTGCACATACTGTAGCTTCAATGTTAACTATGGTTGCGTTGCTAAGCTGGTCTGATTAGTTTCATTGAGTCAACTTTTAGGCTACATAACTGCACGAATGTGACAAGAAAGACAAAAAAAATATTGCCTAGAAAATCTCATATCTTTTGTAAGGTTATTTCTACGTTTCTTTATTTTTTTGTTACAGTATCGTATGCGGTTACCGTAGCCTATGAACATCTGCAAAACCAGAGGCATTCCGCGTGCATTGTCGACCTTGAAAAAATCCTTTTTATGCCCTTTTCAAGGAACTCCATGCTACAGTTTCGACAGGAAGTCTCATCTTTAGCAAGCGTAAGCAATCGTTTAGGTTCTAGAGTATGTAAGTGAACTTCCCTCCCGCTAATGCGAGCGGTGCGATGATAAAACTTAGCCGCATCATATCACTACCCTTATGCACATGGTAGAACAAGCAGAGGGAGGCAAAGTCTCTCCTCAGATGTAGCGGATTCAGGTGCAGGGTTGCAGGGTTTGTCCGAGGTAGGAGTAAAACGCGTTCTAGGTAGTCAAGTGATCAACAACAACTGGTTTATTCACAAAAATGCCCCTGTACTTATTCTACCTGGGCGTGTCGCAACTAGCGACCCGCCGAAGGAGCTACATTCCACAGCGCGCCTCAACATTGTATAGCGCCGTCTCTTTCTAGCGCTATCTCTTTCTAAATGCGCACGTGGTATTTACATGGTATTAAAAACTTATTCTACAAATCTTATATATACATAAATCTTATACTAGGAAACTGTACAATATAGAATACTCGAATACTATCTAAACTTACACATACATATCTTCTTATTCTATATAAAATCTGTACAATATCGTTGTAGACCATAAGTTTCTACCGTCTATACTTATACATACATCTTATTCTAGAAAACTGATCAAACTATACAATATCACATAATCTTTTCCTATTTTCCGTGTCTGCCGTCTACATTCCACCCCCTGGCTGAAGACTGCAGTCTGAAGCACCCGGTGACTCGGTAGGCAGCACGGCGATCTTCGTAGCAGGGCGACGCAGTATGCCGTGGGTTGTCTTCTCCGGTTTAGGCTTCTTCGTGGGAGGCTTTGCGGTCTGCTCAGTCTTAGGCATGGCAGCACTCTTCGCCTTGTCTGCGGGTGCCTTTTTCGCGGCGAGCTTCTTCTTGGCGGTGGCGGCCTTCTTGGGGGCCTCAACTTGGACAGCGAGGCAGCAGCGGCGGCGGCGCTCTTCCTTGCCTCGCTGGCGGTCGTGGCGGCGGCAGGCTTCGCGTTCGTGGCAGCAGGTTCGCTCTGCTTAGCCCTGCTGGCGGTCGCGGCGGCGGCAGGCTTCGCGGTCGCGGCGGCGGTTTGCTTTGCGGGCGCGGCGACGGGTTTCTTAACGGCGCCGGTGGGCTTCTTAGCGGGCGTGGCGGCGGGTTTCTTAGCGGCGCCGACAGGTTTCTTAGCGGCGTCGGTTGGCTTCTTCGAAGCCGACGACTTAGATTCGCGTTTGTACGAACCTGATGTGCCCTTTCCTTTTGTCTGCATCAGGGCGCCCGACACGACGGCACTCTTGATGACCGGTGCTAATTTCTCGGCGTCGACCTTGTACTGGGCTGCGATGCATTTCTTGATCGCCTGGAGGGAGGAGCTGCTGCGCTCCTTGAGGTCCTTGATGGCGCTGTTGACCAATACGCTCGTCTTCAGGTGCGTAGATTTCAACTTAGGCTTCATGGCGCAGGTCGCGGTCGCCTTCGGCTTCTTCATCGGCGTTGCCGGTGCTGGGGCTTCGGATGCTAGATTCTTCAGTTGTTCCAGGTCTGCCAGCCGCTTCATCCAGTCTTGATGACACTCGTCAGTCAGCTTTTCGTCCCGCTGCGTGCCTGCTCTCCACACCTTCAACATTCTGGAGCTGATGGTAAGCGGGCAGGCGAGTCCCAGCGGGTCGAAGAGACTCATGATGAAGCGCAGGAACTTCCTCTTGGTGGGGACGACCCTGCCTTCTTCGATTTCTTTACTCAGCCTTTTGAATGAAATGTCAAAGGACAGAGTGTCTTCGCTCGTCGACCACATGAGTCCCAGCGTCCGTTCTCTGGGACGACTGCGGGTAGCCTCCGGCGCAGCTCAGCGTTGTTAGTCGTCCACCCCCTGATGTTGAAGTTGCCGTGACGATGAATCTTCGTTATTTCGCCGATGAGCTTCATAGCAGTGTCCACGTCGTCCACACTGTCGATGTAGTCGTCCATGTAGTGACGTTTTTGAATCGCTTCCACTGCTTCAGGATATTCCGCTCTGAATAGCTCGGCATTGCGATTCAGCACGAAGATTGCCGATGATGGGGAAGAGGTGGCGCCGAAGATCATAGAGTCCATCACGTAGGTGTCAGGTGCCTTCTGTCTGTCGGTGCCCCGCCACAGGAACAGCTGCGCCCCTTGGTCTTCCTCTGCTATCTTCACCCTCATGAACATGTCTTCGATGTCTGCTGTCATCGCTATTGGCTTCGACCGGAACTTGAACAGGACTCCCAGAAGTGAGTTTAGGAGATCCGGGCCGCTGAGCAGGTTGTCGTTCAGCGATGTGCCCTTGTACGTGGCGGCGGCGTCGAAGACCAATCTCAACTTTCCTGGCTTGTTCACGTTGGTCACGCCGAAGTGAGGCAGGTACCAGGTGACTGGTGAGTGTACCGCTCCTTCAATTTTCTTGGCGTAGCCTCGATCCAGCAGTCGGTTAATTTGCGCGCAGTAGGAGGCGGCGAATGACGGGTCACGATCCATCTTCTTTTCAATGCCCCGTAGTCTCTTGTTGGCGTCTTCATAATTCTCTGGCAACTCCACGTTGTCTTTCTTCCACAGCAGTCCAACTTCCCAGCCCTTTTCCGTGAGCTTCGCTGTATTCTCGAGGATCGACGTTGCTCTGGAGTCTTCATAATTGTCGCGTTTGGTTTCCGTGATACCAATCGCGTCCAACTCGAACTGTTGTTTGACCAGTTCGTTCAATTCTGCGATGTGATTCACTGCTTCGATGTCGTTCTTCATCTTCTGAATGGGGCCGTGCAGTACCCATCCCAATTGAGTGAGGGAGGCTACTGGCTGACCAGATCTTCCCTTTTTGATGTCACCTCCGACGATCAGCTCCCAGTTATCCTGCCCAATCAACAGGAGAGGCATCGCGTTGTCCATTGGCTTGAAGTGCAGGTCTCTCAAGTGTCGGCACTGTTGTAGCACTTCCTTTGGCACTGACTGCGGTGGTAGCTTGATGTTCTTGATGGTTCTCATCTTCAAAGTGTGAGTTTTCCGATTCGGCCCTTTCAATGTGACTTCGACGGTTTTGGAGTTCTGGTCGAAGACTGAGTGACCGCCCGCGCTGATGATGTGCAGCGGCGTCGTCGGTCCCACCAGGTCGGCTGCCAGTGAGTTATCGATGAGTGATACTGTAGCGCCGTCGTCCAGTAGCGCGTATGTGCGGCGCTCTGTGTCTCCCGTCTTGATGCTGACCGGTACTACCTTCAGTAGTGACTTCATGTGACGACCACCCAGGTTGGTGACTAATTCTGCTTGCGGCGGGTCCTCACTTGTTTCTTCTTGACGTCTCACCACATGCAGTAGTGTGTGGTGATTGTAGTTGCACTTGGAGCACTTATTCGCACGACACGATGAGCGATGATGTTTCTTGATGATGCACTTGAAACACAACTTGTTTTCCTTCACGAAGTCCCATCGCTTGTCTGTTTCTAACTTGCGAAACTTCTCACAACTTGTTAACTGGTGCTCGCCTTGACAAAGGTCGCAGTTCGTCTTGGGTACTGCTTCCACCACTTTCATCACTTTGTGCACTATTCTTGACGGTCGCGCTGGCTGTTGCGGTTGTCTTCGTGCGAGCGGGGGTTGCCTCGCAGCTCGGGCTTCGCTCGCTTCTGCAGTCAGCGAGAAGGCGGCCGTATCGGCGAGCTTTTCCAGGAAGTCCACCAATACTGGCAGCGTCGGCGACACACGCAGATCGACGTTTGTCTCTGCCGATACACGCTCGGCAAACTCGCCGTACTTGATGCGCTGAGACGGTGTTAACTTGTCCAACAGCTCTTGCACTAGATCTGGGTTATTCAGGTACCCGTCTGCCTTGATGTTCTTCAGTGTAGACACGCAGGATCTGACCGCTGCACTGAAGTTGCGTAGCGTGTCGCTGTCGTTGTCGGTGATGTTGGGTAGGCTTCTTATCTTCGCCATCGCACAGCGTAGTAGTGTGCGCGGATTGCCATACGTGCGATCCAGTACTCGTATCAACTCGTCGGGATCGGTGCTTGTTCGTAGTAGATCTTCTACTAAGTCCTTCGCGCTTCCGTGTATTGCCATCTGGATCCTTGCCAAGTTTTCTGACGGCTTGAAGTCGAAGGCTGCTGAAGAATCTTCGTATCTTCTTTTGAAGAAAAGCCAGTCTGCAGGATTTCCAGTGAAGTTCGGCAGTTCGTAGAAGGCGCGCGGAGTGATGCGCGGCTTCGCCATGTTCTGTAGCGCGGCGGCTATTTCTTCCACTGCTTTGATCCGCTGCCCGCGCTCCTTTGACGTGTCGCGACGCCCGTCCATCGATGTATTCTTCATAGCTTGGTACTCGCGTTCTCTCTCTGTTCGATGCGGCGTCTCAGTCGGCACGAACGGGGACTTGGATACCCATTCGCCGACTATCTCTCTTCGTACTTCGTGATGAACTGGTTGCGGTTCTTCCAATGTTTCGTCTTCAGCTTCCAGTTCGGCCAGTCGCATAGCTTTCTTCATCTCAGCTAGGCGTTGTTGGGACTTGAACAGCTCCAGTTCCGCTTCGTATTCGATGCGACGGCGCGCGGCTTCCCGTTGCGCTTGACTTGTTCGTGACGTCACGCTGCAGGCAACAGACGAGGCGGCAGCGGCGACAGCGGAAGCGGTGGCGGCGTCGGTGGTTGCGGCGGCGTCGGCGACGGCGGCGGCGTTGCTGGCGCCGGGGGCGGCGTGTGCGGGAGCGCGCAAAATTGTACGGGTGGGCGAGCTCTCTCTTCGGTGAGAGCGACCCACAGAATGCGCGCTGTAGTCGTGCAGACGTCCCCCAACTAGCGGGATTTCAGGCACGTCCTCGTCGAATAATCCCCGTTGGTTTGATGCCGACGGCGACTGGACGTGGAGGTTCGACGCAGCGACGCCCGAGTCCGTCGCTAGGTGCGACAGGCTCGCAGTTGATCCGGGCGTAGGTTCCCGCTGACGTCGAGTCTCTTCCTGACTTGACTTCGTCTTGCTCCTTGTTGACACGGACATCTTCAATGTATCCGAATTCGAAGAACCACGATGTAGAATTCGGACCCCAATAGATCCGGCTCGAAGGACCACGTTGTAGCGGATTCAGGTGCAGGGTTGCAGGGTTTGTCCGAGGTAGGAGTAAAACGCGTTCTAGGTAGTCAAGTGATCAACAACAACTGGTTTATTCACAAAAATGCCCCTGTACTTATTCTACCTGGGCGTGTCGCAACTAGCGACCCGCCGAAGGAGCTACATTCCACAGCGCGCCTCAACATTGTATAGCGCCGTCTCTTTCTAGCGCTATCTCTTTCTAAATGCGCACGTGGTATTTACATGGTATTAAAAACTTATTCTACAAATCTTATATATACATAAATCTTATACTAGGAAACTGTACAATATAGAATACTCGAATACTATCTAAACTTACACATACATATCTTCTTATTCTATATAAAATCTGTACAATATCGTTGTAGACCATAAGTTTCTACCGTCTATACTTATACATACATCTTATTCTAGAAAACTGATCAAACTATACAATATCACATAATCTTTTCCTATTTTCCGTGTCTGCCGTCTACATCAGACTTAGATTAAATACTGTCTGTATGCACAGGATCGTCGATCATTCTCATAACGTGTCTTTAGGTCCACAAAAGTAATTCGCAGCGCGGTTAGATATTATTCGCCGTCATAACCCATCTATCAACTGTTCCAAATCTGAAGGTTGTCTGTGACTCGGTTAAATGATTAATAAATTAAGATTGTTGTATGTGTGCAAGAAAGGATATCTGACTTATTTCTTGCTTAGTTACTTATCTTCTACCGCAGAACTGACTGTGTTATTCTAATGTCAGTTTTGAAGCTTTCATAGTGATTTATTATTAACTAGCCTTCCGCCCGCGGTTTCACCCGCGCGTAATATCTTTTTTTAAATATCCCCCCTTCCCCCCATTGCCAGGATCAAAAGTACCCTATGTTCACCGGGGATAGTGTAGCTTTCCAACAGTGAAAGAATTATTCAAATCGGTTCAGTAGTTTCAAAATTGATATTCCCGCGGGAATTAGACGTTTCCCGTAGGAATTTTATAGCCTATATCCAATTCCGGGTTATAAACGTGTGCCAAATTTTATCTAAATCCGTTCAGCCGTTTAGGCGTGATTGAGGAACAAACATCCAAACATCCAAACATCCAGACTTTCGCATTTATAATATTAGTAGGATTAAGCTATTGACAATTATTGTAATAGACGTAAACAACACAAAAAGATAGTTATCATATACGACTCTTATATCAGAGATAACAGTTTTTGGCAACTAATCGGCCACTGATCGCACAAGTAGCTTAACTATTACCGCAGTTGCAAAGAACTCGTCTAAAATGTCGTCAGCATTAAGTAATTAACTTAACGTAATTAAAATAACGACGCACCGCCATGTCTCAATCGCAAGGCTATTTACCCCGAGCGCAACGGCTCTGGCTTGCCAACAGATAAGGATGCGTAATGAAAGAAAGTATTTTTGCAAAACACAGGTCCTTGACATATCTGGAACGGCCCAGTGTTGTGGCAACACTGGTCACATCGTTCCCCTGTAATTTGCATTCAAAATAGACCCTAAACTCGAAGCAATAGTGTCGACATTGAACGTGTACGAATGAACACTTATAATGGTTACATTTCACTTGCGATTCTGCCCGCGGCGGTATTATTCGTTTCGGTTTCGGAATGTATCGTAAGAGTCCACTGGCTGAATAAGAAATGCCTTTGCCTCGATTTACTTGTTCGTTTGACATCTGTCATGCGCTCACCGGTTTTGGCGCCAAGTGTGTCACTAGTGCCTGATTTCAAAATGGCCCCAAAGGGCAATGACCTTGTAAGGATAAACATTTTGGTAAAAAAATATATTCATTTCTAAATTGGTGCAAACGTTTTTGTTTTCTTAACGAATAAGTCTTCCTTATACAAAAACCTCTTACTTAAATGTTCAAATAAGTGAAAGTTGTACATATCTGATTCCCTTTCGGTTGTCATAATTATTGTATTAAAAGTTAATTAAAAGTTATAAAACCTTGCCAGGTCGCTAGAATAGAACAATCAACTGTCAACCGCATATATCGGTTACCGTAGGAAGCGTTAACTAAATCACTGTGTAACGTTACACCTCGAGTATTTCACAATTACGCAGGCTGTCATATATTTGATATGAGTGCATAAATAGTATGACTGGCTGGCGACAGAATTTTCGTGTAAAAACTGGTCACGACTCCGTAGTTCGACGGAGCACGACCCGGCAGGTCGTGGGAACTTCGCTCAAGCGGAGAATTAGACGAAAATTAGCAAAAAGTCTTATACTAGGTACCTTTATAAATAGCAAAGATTATGATTAGACTATTGAGCCGGTTGAGGGTTCCGCATAATTCAGTCAAATGTAAGTAACATTGAGCATACTCAATCCGAGCTGACTTCGTCTCCATAAAATTAGTGTCCGTATGCGACAGTAACCGCTTCCCGTAGACTAGACTATCACACTCGTGGTATACAACATTTTTTCGAATATAATTATAAAAAAATTATAGTAGCGGCTTTGTTTTCTTGTTATGGAACCAAAAACAATTCTTTATAATTACTATTAACAAAAAATGCCCTTTGACATTTTATGACTTTAAAAAACTATTTATGTTTACGTATACATGCCTAAACTATATAAATTAGAAGTACTTGCATTGAGAGCGTAAATCCTTTGAAATAATTGTAACTAAACTTTTCGATTATGTTGCACAAATCGTAGTTTAAAGACTCGCTATTGGAGCAGCGTTTCTTATTACTTGTAATTATTTGGCCTTCCATTAACTTTGTATATGAGTAACATGAAATATGATTTAATTTTGATTCTACTTACAACTCATACCACTCTTTCCAAAGAAATTAATAATCCTGTTCATAATAAGTATACAATTTACTCTGATGATATTATTATTTGAAGAGACGTTAATTACGATATAATATAAATCTCCAAGTGGGCGAAATAGCAGATATTATGAGGGCGGGTTAATATGAATACCTATACTTCTTACTAATTGAATTGGTCATTACGTTGAAGCTCGATAAAATCCATTACTGCCTACAATTTTATCACAAGGATTTAAAGATACAAAGAAAAAGATAATTTAATGTTCATTTTGAAAACTATGTACTTATATACTTATTTGAAGAAGAACTTGAACTTTAGAAGATAAATGCTATTACTCAATAAACCTAACTATGGGCTGGTGAGACCTTCCTATCACAGGGTTCGGGACAACAGTCGATCGTCCCACTATCTATTAAACTTCCCTTCACACCCGAAAGTAGGGTTGCCATCTCTAAAATTTGGAAAACAGGACAAGACGCGTGAAAACCCCGGATTTTAGAGTCCGAAAGCCGGACATGTTAAAAAGATCTTTTAAACATATTCAATGTAGGTAATAAAAAACATCGTGGTGTGCGGGCATAGTGCGTGTCTCGCGGGCGGCCCAAATTTTTATATATTTATTATTTAAAACTCGGTCTACAAATGAAACCTTCCCCGGACGTTCCCCGGATGCCCTCTTAACTAGGACAAATCCGGGGAAACCCGGACGGATGGCAACCCTACCCGAAAGGGACTAACCCTGTGCCTGCCTAGTAGCAATTAAATAATATATAGGTTCCAATTTCTGTAAAAAACGTGTTAATCAAGGCCAAACGTGACACAAAACGTAGAATAAAACACTTACAATAAATTATTGAAAAATCAACCAAATAGCAAAGATCAACGTCGTTTTAAGACAAGATAATTACATAACACAATACTAAGCCTTGATTTTCTTTGGATAGACAATTTTGACTGTTAAAACAATTATATCCTAGTCTAAAGCCGGTGACGCACGACGGACAACCGGACAGAAACGACCTTGCCCGCCCTCTCACACCCTCGAGTTGTTTTATTTTGCCACGAGCCGTAAGTGGAATAATTGCCTTACAAAATTGCTTTAAGTGGAGCGGTTAATTCTCTATAATGCACTCAAATAGGCAACATATCCGGCCGATGTACTCGTAATAAAACAATAGAATGTCACGGAAGTTCTGTATGGTATAATAAGATCATAAGTAACATCTAAAACATTGCAATACCTTTCCGTGTCCTAATGTAAGGTTAATATAATGTTAAACCATTTCGACCGCCTCCCTCCTTTGGTCTGGTTGGTGGTAACTAGGGCTGTTTCAGAGTCCGGCTGGCTGGCTACCACTCCCACAGGCCAAATCTGCCGCCATAACTGTGTTGCGGCAACATTAATGTGGGAGCCAGTACACTTGAAATCAAAGGCTCGAAGATCAGATGAGCCTACAGTCTGGCAGCACATTGAGGGATGCTTCCAGGTGAAGTGTCCCTCAATGGAATAGGCCGCAGTGGCCGCTTACCATCAGGTAGGCTGCGTGCCTGTCTGCCAACTGACGTATTATAAAAAAATCAAAATTTGCTACAGAAAGAAAATTATTATCAACCTATTTATATTATATCCCACTGCAGGGTAAAAACCATCAGCTTAATGGCCACGTTTGCCAAACGCGTATTGGTGATCACAAACCTAAGCTGTTTTGGAAAAGTCCCACACAAGTTTTAACTGACCTGGGAATTAAACTCGGTAGCATGGCCTGGTATTTGAACCACTAGGCCAGCGGGCATCTGCCATTCTCAGTCACCAAAAAAAGTAGTCAAAAACGCAATTATAATCGTAGATGAGAGCTGTCTGCAGCATGTCTCTATGACATAAACAAATGACTGCAAGTAAGGCATAGTGTATAATAAGAAAGCCAGTTACAGTAGGCGCTGCAGTAGGCCCATTGAGAGAAATGCTGCTTTCTGATTGGTTGACGGCGCGACCTTGACACGCGCAGGCGCAGCGAAAGTGAAACGAAAACTGGCGGCTGATCTATTTCGCTGACAGAGAGAGGTTGGGGGTTAATCCGATGTCTACCGTATTTTCAATTATAGTACAGTATCGACCTATTAATGATTTACTGCAAGGCAAAAAACTAAATTAAGTCTATATTAATCAGATGCTAGCTTTAGACCTCGATTAGTGAAATAAGACTTTGTTATAATGCTTGTAATGATTTAACTCTTTAGAAAGTATGGCATAACAATGGAAAAAAAATATTGGTTTTGTGCTTGTATTTGTGTGTACTGTGTATTATAAAGAATAAAGTTTAATTTAAGGCGATCACTATTCTGCCACCACCAGTTAAAATATTAATCAGCAGGCTCACTAATGTGTGTTGGTGGGTTCAGTTGTTTAGAACCCTACACACAGTTGCAGGTCCCTCTAGCCTGCGGTTATGGTGCCCTAAAAAAGGCAAAAGGTGTTTATTACATGAAATAAATTCAGACGAGTGCGACGAAATTCCCATACAGTTTGAGGTTAAATGGGAAGTTTACCAAATGGGTAGTAGCCAATTCAACACATTGATGCACTAAAGGCAAATTTGTAACCATTGGGCCACCACAGCTGATGACTACAATCGTGGCTGTAAATAGGTACACAAGTAGAATAAGTAAAAGCCCACTTGAGCACTGACGAATCTGCGCAGGAGCACATTGCGCGATGCCCACTGCGACGCATGCTAAACGCGTTGATTTACGCCACAAAGACATTGGTAACGGACGGGCCATTGGGAGATTTGCTGTTGATTGCACGGTAAAAGCTCACAGTATGATAGCCAAATTGTCTATTTAAGCAAACTTCATCGCCTGAATCTCTGATGACAATGTTGCACATCATTGTTCTGCCATTGAACAATTCTTGGAAATAAGCTCCTTACCACAAATACATTATCAAGTATTGCATCGTCAGATACAATTTGTATTCGCTTAACAATTCGAGAACATTAAACGCATTGTTTACTTACCTGTAGTGTTTCCGTAACGATTTCTTTTTCTATGTTCCATAGTCCAAGCATTAAATTATCGGCATATGCGTTGAGTATTTGATAACAATGATATTTCCGAGCAAGGATTTAAATCCTTCACAATTACTAATTTACTGACCTCTCGACCTTGCAAATCGCCTTGACCTTTCCTTTCGAACTGAAACAGAGTGCTACAATTTAGATAACATAAATGGAATAGTTCATTTCCTATCATTGGCAGGTATGCGATCGCAATGCGGTTTCGGTCTAATTGCAGAATAATTCCCAAGCGATTAATAAGAAGGAATCCGATGCCATTCCGTGGTCGTGAGTGCGCTCTATGGCAAATAACAGAAATAACAGTGATATTCTACCTCTATAGGACATATACACACGAATGTCTAACAAGTCTACCAGGCCTAGGCGGATTTTGATGCGGTAAAGCGAAGTCTTTATTCCACTGTATGCGTTTTTTTTATTGCAATGTGTAACAAGACGAGCAGATCGTACACCTGATGGATGGTAAGCGCCACGTCTGCCCTTAGACAGTTTAGTGCCAAACAGTAACTAAGCATTTACTGTCTGGCACTGCCCTGCGCCCGCTACACCGAGACGACAGTTATTAGGTCTCATATACCCAGTAATTTCACTAAAACGCGTTACTTTACTGTTTTTTGTTTATTTAGTTTCAAGTTAAATAATGCTGTTTCCGTTTCTTCAAGTTAAGGGGCCATTTTCAATGATTGTTTTTTATCTGTCAAATATGAATGATGCAGTTTTACTTTTTTTAATTGAAAAATTTAAATTATGAGGAACGAACCTGACATAAGTGAAACTTGCCATATTGTAGTAAGCTCTACACCATCTCTACACTTGCCAAATGTAACTTGTGAATCATGCAAGAATTGTGTTCAAAAAATCCAAAACAAATATTTTAACAACGTTATCCACTAGACAACGCGACATCCATGTAATAGGTTAATCGTTGACAATGTACTAGTCCTACGTACCTCGCGATCAATTGTGTAAGTCCGGTAGGGAAACACGTCGTTCCGGAATCCGGGTATTGTCGGTAAGGCTTTGCTGAATTAGTCACGGTCTCACAGACTTGCGTGTCGCCAAATTTACGACATATATAATTTAGTTACATTGTATTAGTTTTGTTTGTCTAGTATTAGAGAGAATGCAGGATATTTGGTTGTGATAACTTGTCCCTATTTGCTTTCATCAATGTAGGAGTTTACTTTTAATAATAATTAATAGTTCCAAGAGGAAATGTCTAGCATTGCGATTTGCGTTGGAGATTGCGAGTTCGAGTCTTGCAGAATATAACTCTTTAGATATACCACCCTATTTCTCGTAGGCGAATGCAGTTCCGTTTCTTTTTGCGAGGGAAAATGCCTTGACGCCCCACACACGGCATCAGTATCCTGATTCCTGCGGCCTTGTGTGGGACTCACAATGAACATTTGACTACACATCAAAGTCCTTCGGTTTTCTTTTCACAACCGATGCATAAATACCCCAGCTACTACTCTCCTCTGAAATCACATGGGCACAACACATTAAGCGATGCTTCTTGACTTAATCGAAAAAGGCTACAATGGCCGCTTCAGAATATTGCGTGCCTACCAACATCAGCATAAAAAAATATGCCTCAGTTCTTAAGCCGCTCAGGTGGCCAGTTACGACTATTTGATTAGCAACTTAACTTCAAATTATATAGTTTTTTCAGGAAGCCGACTGATGGAACGCACGCGCATCTAATATGTAAAGCTGGAGCCGGTACGACAACCGGCCTGGGACCATAATCCCGCGTAATTGCTGATTATCCAATAGCGTTTTGTGATTAGGGGTGCCAGCCAGCCAGTGAAAGAATACGGTAAACATGGGCACATGGTTTTTTTTTATTACTTATTATTTTATTTTTTATTACTTTATTATTGCTATGTGTAACAAGACGAGCAGAGCGTACACCTGATGGTAAGCGCCACGTCTGCCCTTAGACAGTTCAGTGCCAAACAGTAACGAAGCAGTTACTGTCCGGCACCGCCCTGTGCGCCCGCTACACAATGACGACAGTTAACAGACATATAACCAGTAATTTCACTAGCTTCAGTGCCCTTTCCTCGAAACACAGAAGTGCTTGACACACTTCTATTTCACGGGAAAATATCTGGCACTGCGGTGGTACCCACCTAGACGGCCCAGTTCAGGAAACTATCACCTGGTAAATTTTTAGGCTAAATAAGCGAGGGTCGGTCAAAGTGGGCACCGGCTCCTCGTCTTCGGGTGTGAAGGCGAACAGAGGTAGTTCAGTGGGTTGTAACACAGACGGTCGCAGATCTCACAAGCCTGCGGTTGGAGGTGCTTAAAAGCATTCTCATCGGAAAAAAGTATAAAATTAGTGGATTTTTTTTCTGTCACTTTATTTGGGAGCCAGGCACTCAGATAGTGGTAAGCAGCCACCGCAGCCTGTTCCATTAGGAATAGTTACTCAGGGCACATTCTCAATATGCAGTTATACTGTGGGCTCCTCTGATTTTCAAGCCTTTTACCTTAACTGTACAGTACATTTAAGGTAAAAGGCTCACATTACAGTGTGTACTGGTTAACATATTAATATTTCCAAAACTCTGTCAGAACTATTATATCGGCAGATTTCACTTTTGTTTTTATACATTCCATCGGCATGGTTATTTGACGCTTAGCTACGGTAAGTAACCCTAAGAGCCACTTACCGCGGGTGTATGATTGCTCCAGTAACTAGCACGCGATAACAGACACAGACTTATTAAAATTCATTAATTTGTTACTAATACGTAACAGTTATGAATATTCACGTCAGCTGAATCGGTCCTAAGCGTGACGGAACTGGTAAACAACTAAATGAAAAGCAATTGGGTGATCAACAAGTCAATAAGCTGTTTAGCTGTAACAGTTCGTTAATATGATGATGGCTGAAAATCATAAGCGGAAAACATAAATGGATTAATGCAAACAGAAGCAGAAAAAAATATGTGAAACTACTGCTATCTTGACCACTGTAAAATAGTGGTTTGGCTGCTCGAGTATAAAACTCTAAGGTAGTGAGTGTCATTCCGGCCTTGGTCTGGATGGAAGGTAGTAGGACCTTTTCAGTGCCCATCAGGCTATTTACCACCCTTTGGAGATTACTATAGAGGAAATCTGTCTCCATAACAACTGGGTGTGTTTTCGGCAATATTCATATGTACTGTCCAACTGTTAGTCTGCCGCTAACAGTTTGCCTACTGGGGACATACTGGGGACGTAGCCAAGTCTTGTCAATTCTTCCACAGTGTAAAACATTAGTGACATCGCTTAATGCCTGTGTGATTTAAAAAGTATTTTTTACGATTAGAACAAAGGATTTCATTTTAAAGAGTTAGGTTCCAAAAAATTATCTTTTCTTTTCTATTCATAACATTGATTGCAATTGTAGTTCTGCATGGATAATTATTAGCATAAAATTAACTTTAGTGCTGACAATGATTGTATTTCCGGACAAGTGATTTTAAAAGTAATCATCAGTGAATGTTCAAGCCTTATTTAGTCATCATTCAAAACGAAATTGGTATTGTTAACAATGTAAAAAGTAATGAAATAAAAACTAAAGTGCAAGATGAAAACTTTAATCTATCCAGGAGCAAGGAAGCATGATCCAGATCAATTGAATAGTCCAGTGAAAATATCGATCGTAATTAATATAATAAGAACTGGGGGGGAGGTTATAAAGATAGCGCGAGCGCTGGGCCGCCATTCTCCGCGCGACCCTGCCGCGCATGCGCCCGTCTCGCGAGTGACAGTGACAGTTAACCCCCAAAATGTCGGCCAAAATTTACGTAAGTGTCATTTTCGGCCAATGTGACATAGGCTTGTGGTATTAGAACGACCTGGATGTCAAGTGTTAGTGACAAAGTGTGGATTATACGGAGGTGGTTCTGTACCACATTTCTATGTTCATTGTTGCATGTGATGTATGATCGTGCATTTGTATAGTGCTTATATTATAGGATTTAAGTGCTTAAAATATAGGATGAAGGATTTTTTTTAAGCGGCTCTACTTACTCGCACTTGTGGGTCAAAAGTAACTTTGAGTAATTAAGTGTCTTTTTTCTTACACCTAATGATGTTTAAATTAATTTAAAGTGATTTTTTTACTAAGATTAAATAATTTTTTTATGACTCATATTCTCGATTTTAAAATAATATTAAATTTTATAATACTCTAGACAATTTGTTATTTCCTATATAACAAAATATTTTCCCACATTATTGTTTTTATGTGAAAAATTTACATTTTAATTGTAAAAGGACAACAAAATTCTTACAATAAGCTTGAATTGAGCTTCTATTGCATTAAATATACCGACAATAAAATGACTTGATTACAGCGATAGATGTCCTTATTGTTAAGTGTAAAAGGTGCTCAAAACTTTGGTTAATTCTAACAAAATGGATAACAATTAGGTTCCAAAAAATAAATATCATTATTTACTTTTTACCCCAAAATCTATCAATAAAAGAGATAGTTTCATACGAGTAACTTACTAATAAAATACAACAAAAGAGACATAT
Organism: Mecyna flavalis; assembly: GCA_949319885.1. NCBI lineage: Eukaryota > Metazoa > Arthropoda > Insecta > Lepidoptera > Crambidae > Mecyna > Mecyna flavalis. The sequence continues at coordinate 18,259,474 of OX439434.1, read as the reverse complement.
AGAAAATGTTACAGCGAAAGAGCAAAGCAGTAAAGATAAGGGCCAGATGCAGTCCCAAGGTGACTTTAATGAACGGTGCAGTTTCCTAGGGTTAGGCAACCTAATGCCTAGGTCTGCTGGCTTAGAAAGGACAATAGTCGTCCGGGTCGATGACCTCGCTAGGGCCCATGCGCGTTTTAAATGCACTTTTGAATGCAACCAGTGGTCTTAAGTCTGATGTAAAAATACGACTTTTTAAATTATGAATTTTATAGTCAAAGTAAGCTGATTGATTTCCAATTTTGAGCCTTGGGTTGCATAATCCAATGGATTTGATTTTATTTTTTATTTATTGAAACAAAATGGACATTAATTAAAATAAATATATATCCGTACGTTCGCAAGATCGAAACATTTTTCTAACCTATCTATCCCATTAGGAGCTTCATCTAGGTACATGACATTTTAGTTTAAAGACGTAATACGGTACATTATACAACAAATATTATTTGTTAATATTATTGATTATAATATCATCAAATTTTTTATATCAATAAGTATATACAAGATGATATACTAATTCATATAAATAAACTCAATAAGACTCTACCACAGCTAAGGACACCAGACAAATTAGTCTAACCAAACGTGATTATTTAAATATCTAGTATTATTCTACCTATTAAATAATTGGATTGAATAATATTATGCAATTAATAACCATTTAAATAAATTTAAGTAACATTATGCAAGTCGCTCTAAATATTGGTTTAGTTAACATTTGACTGACGCTTTTAAATTTATGTTACTAAGCGAATAAAAATAAAAATATGATTATTTATTCCGGTGATAAATGTCATTTCTAAAATATGGATTTAAATCACTATTTATAGAATAAAGGTCGATAATCTAGACGGATGCATATGTTTTAATTAAGCTAATGACATAATGCAATTGCATAGATTAACGGAGGTGCACTGGCAGTCTTAGTGGGTGGGCTGGTCAATAGCTACAAGGCTGGCACCGGCTCGTCCCAATTGGGTGTGAAGGAGAAATCGGGGGAGTTTAGTGGGTAGTGGACACTTTAGTCTTGAGTCCCACACACGGCCGCAGGTGTAGCTAGCCTGCGGTTGTGGCGCATAAACGCATTCTCCTCCGAAAAAAAAAAGTCTTTAGTGGGTACCTTTTGCCTACTTTAATTGCAGGATAAATGTTATTCAGCCGTAGTCCATTTTTATCCACTCTGTCTTCTATACAATTTATTTTGGAAAGTGTGTTCATAGTTTTTACGGCTTAATTCTATTAGGTCCGTATCATCACCAGTCTAATCCGACTTGGGCAGGGACTCTACCCGGTTATACCTAATTGCCTTCGTCTTTTTTTAATTAGTCGCCGGAGTGGGCCTCACTGCCTGGGTTTTCCTTACCGCATCATTAAAATTTGGAGTTCTTCAAGTCCAGGATTAACGGACTGTTTTCTATCGCGCGCCTACCCGACAGGCATGATTTAAAAAAAGCTTCTGCGATTATTGTAACGAATAACCATGGCACCGCTGACCTCTTACAACCGCCTGGGGTCAAATGCATGAGATAAAAATCAGAAATAAGTTAACAGAAACTCTTGCGCATAATCTCTCTGCAATATACCGAATGACGAAAAACTAAAGCGAAATTGACTAAAACATAATCCGCTCTTGAATGCCTCTTACGGTCTTCAATGAGCAATAAAACATGTGAGAACTAGATTCACTTGTTACGCAAACTCGAGCCAACGTATTCTTATATCGATTTTACTTGAATACGGTTACAAAAATGTTAATTGCATTATTTTCTCACAATTAAAGTAAAAATTAAACGTATGTTAAGGCCTGTATTCACTTTGATTAGTGCGAGTGCAAGTGATTTGTAGTTGAGGGTGATTAGTGCAGGTGCGTAGTGCAAGAAGTGTCCAATTCTTGTTTAGTGGCTCTGTTTAGTAGTTACCATTTTTGGTACAACAACACGAGCATCTACTAATCACTAAACACTAAACTGCCTGTCCAGACGTGTATAGTGGCAGGACTGGCAGGCACGCTGCGAGTGAGGGGGAAGGGCGGGCGCGCGGGACGTGGCTACTCGCAGTCCACTCGCAGAAAAATAGAACACGCTTCTAAACACTTCACTACGCAGCCAACTAATCACCTGCACTAATCAGTCGCTGTCCACACTTATTTTATCCTAATCACTAATCACCTGCACTAAACACCTGCACTAATCACTAATCAAAGTGAATTCAGGCCTTAAAGGTATTTCGAATTGAGATCATGGGGAAAGTGTAGGTGATGTTATTTTCATATGTGGGACAATGTGATCCTAAAATTGTTTCAGACGTAAAGGCTATCATAAAATAAACTTCGGGGTCGTATATCAACAATGTGGAAGGCTACAGTGTGGTAGCACATTAAGCGACGCTTCCTAATCAAGCATCCCTCAGACATTAGCTGCTTACCAACAGGCTACGCTACGTCCTACTGAAGTGAAATAAAAAAAAATCGTTCCCTACTCAAACTCATGGTCAAATCGATTCCGCATCGATAATCGTGTTCATTCCTAGATTGATTCACCGCTACATCGGTCTGGGTGGAACGAAAGTAAAAACATCAAAAGTATCCCTCAACGGAATAGGACGTATCCAACAGGATGCGTGCTTGCCTGCCAAAGTGCCAACTGAAGTGATATAAAAAATATCGATCTCTGATCGTGGTCAAATCGATTCCGCATCGATAACCGTGGTCATTCCTAGATTGATCCACCGCTACATACCGGGTGGAAGCGAACGAAAGTGAAAACATCGAAAGCGCCGAGAGTGAAACCGCGTCGTTAGCTTCTCGGAAAACAAATTTATATGTGTTTAGCCGCGCTCCTACTCGCTAACGACCCGGTGCGTATTTGGTACTCTTGTCATTACCACACACTACGTAATAGTTTAGACCTGAATTTTGGTGACAGACTTATCTGGATGAGTAACTACGTTAGGATTTGTCCGATTGAATACTTGACTATTTTTTTCTTACGAAAAGTAACTTTATCTGTAACTGAAAACTGAAACATAGCAAATCCAATGTTATAAGTCTTTTAAATCTGGTAGAAGGCAAAAGTATCACCTGCAATTTTTGGCATGTAAGAGAAGATTTTTTTTTTATTGCAACGTGTAACAAGACGAGCAGATCGTACACCTGATGGTAAGCGCCAGGTCTGCCCTTAGACAGTTCAGTGCCAAACAGTAACTAAGCAGTTACTGTCCGGCACCGCCCTGCGCCCGCTACACCGAGGCGGCAGATAAATAGGTCTCATATACCCAGTAATTTCACTAGCTTCAGTGCCCTTTCCCCGAAACACAGAAGTGCTTGACACACTTCTATTTCTATTTTCATAGAAGTTTATTATTTATATGGAATAGGCCGCAGTGGCTGCTTACCCTTAGGTGGGCTGCGTGCCTGTCTAACAACTTATCTAGCGTAAAACATTACATTTATATTTAAATAAAATAAATCTTAAAAAACCGAAACACAAGTGCGCTAATATAATAACATATTACGATTTTTAAAATATTTTTTTTGAACAAAGACTATATTTACAGGCAATAAATACGATATTATTATTCTAACAGCCTGTATTTGTATTTTATTGTTTGATTTAAGTACCCGGATGTCTGTCGATACTTTTTGTTTCCAACAACATTTCAAAATGTGATTAATATCAAGATTCATTATTATAGCCAGTGCAAAAAACGTTTGTTACTATAAATATTGTAGTCTTAATTGATTATGATTTAACAAAATCTGGTCAAGCGTGAGTCGGACTTGTGTTCACAGCATTCCGGACCATTGATAAAATATATTTTTTAAGGTTGCTTGCATGTTATGACAAACTTATAACCTTTTTTATTATTGGTTGTGTTATTGGTCACAAGACACTTATTTTGTCTAGCTACATATATCCGTTCAAGAGGTTGAGGTACACTCAAAGAGGTCAGAGACATTATACATATTACATACCTAAAAAAACACATAGTACATTGGGTGCTTCCCGTTACCTCATTAGAACGGAACCCTCCTACTATAGAATAACTGAATTGTTAATTTAGGTAGGCCTAACGCAGATACTAATAGCCAATTGTTTCGGAATAGGTTTTCGAAATATCTGTATGTTCCATGCTTAAACACTTGTGTTTTTTGTTAGTTATCTAAACATTGATCGCTGACTGTGTGAAAAATTGCCTCTTTTTATCGGTGAAGCTCAAGCTCGGAGAGGTGTCAGGGTTGGCAACTTAGTCAAATATTAAAGCATAAAAAATATATACATTACATCGACGGAATAACCTTTAAACCTAAATAAATATTTCCTTTTCATGTCGTAACGAAGCAAGATTTAATATAGGGATAGTTTCCTAGCTGGAGTGACATAGGCTTATTTTTATCCAGGAAAAATAACAGATTCCTGCGGTATAGCATAGCATTGTGCACTCCACGCAGGCAAAGGGTAGTAAGGGTAGTAGGTAGAAGAGGCTAAGTCTCGCTAAAACGCGAGAACGGCTGAGCCGATTTGACTAATTTTAATCTTGAAATATTTGTGGAAGTCCAGGGAAGGTTTGAACGATGAGAAAATTTGGAAAAATTGCTAAAAATTAATTGCTGTTTTTATATTAAGATGTAAGTATAATATATGATTTGTTGCAAATAAATTGTTTATCTATCTATCTATCTATCTATATGAAGATATGAAGTTTACTGGGTCAGCTAGTTTTTAATAAAAATTGGCAGCCCTATTTTTGAGGTAATGCCATTATTGTTTATTTTGACCCGTACGGCAAGGTCGCCCAGTTCGATTGTTAGCTTCGTATTTGTGCATTACTTATTGTATCGCTTGTAATCATATTTTATGAACGATTTATGTTACATCCTTTGAAGTCTAACTTTAGCGCAACCGTTGAGAGGTCCCCGAAGTATGGCCTTACATGGCATTTGAAACCACGAATATGTCTGTATCTGATCTTGATGAAATGTATAACACATTAATTGTGGTGTTGAGGCCAGTACTCGTCATTGTAACGATGACTTCATTTTAATGAAAAACACCTTTGATCTGAAGTGGGAAATTGAATAGTCTGGTAGGAACTTTAATTTATAACAAAATTTTCAAATCTTGTATCATGGTCCAGCTTGCACCAGATAGATCGCGACAGAACTTAGAAAATGCCAATTTATATTATTGTAAATTCAAACGCAACTCTCTTTATAATTTTAATAGAGTGTCGGTTCCCTTTCGTTTCAAAACAAGATACGCAGGACACGTTTATAAGATATAGATAGGTTCTTGTGAGAACTGTCACTGAATATTTCGTATAATTACCCGTATTTGCAAGTTGAGTGGGTTTCGCAAGCCCGGCTGGATTTATGACAACCGCCTCATTATCATATTGGCAAATGCATAATGTGAAAATGTATCATGATTCATCATCGGCTGAAGGAAGCTCTAAATTGTAGTTATCAGTCAATTTATACGCCCACGTCCTTAGCATATTATCACAAGTTTCTTGTATTTATTTAGTGTGTCTACAACTGTGGCATAATTATAGAGTTCCAAGCTGAAACAATAAAGGTCAGAGAAGAACGGCGTAATGGCTACACACAATGCAATTTCTTTTCCGGCATAAAAAGTGCCTATGTTACTCTTCAGCTCACAAACTGAATTCATACTAACAATCACTTTGATCCGTTAGTCCAGCGCAATATGAAAGCCCTTCTTTTATATTGCGCTGAAAAGAAAAATAATTATTTTTCATAGGATCCCACCAAGCAATAATCACCAGACAAAAAGTAATAGTACCTAGCCTATATTCTTTCTCAAGGTCTAACCTATGCCTGTATCATATTTCATCAAAATCGGCTCAGTAGTTTAGGCGTGACAGAGTAACAGACAGACAGATTTGACAATATATTGGTTAATCAGTTCTACTGTAATAATGTCGAACCACAAACCAGACTGTAAGCGAAATCAAACAGGATCGCCGAAGTTGCATTGATGTTGGTCAAATAACGAGTCCATCTGACCTGCACTGATCATGTTAACAGGTCAACCGATTGTCAAAGCGACCTCAAGTCGAGAGACACGACATGTTCGCCTATTTTCGTCACTCCATTACCACAGAGGGTCGGAGAGTTCGTCAGTCTGTTGGTTTATTTGAGAGTCACGACTCGTGGCTCATGGCGGATCTTATTACTATTTACCACGCACGAACTGGTTTGTGTTCCGGATTAACACTTAACCATTATTTAGGGTTATTTTTTAATTCATTAATAACCTCACGGTTAGGCTACTGACCATTTTATACGATCATGCTTAGTATAGTGTAGCTATATGCATAAAATTAGATCGGCGAAGTGTATGTTCGCGTATAGCCAAAAACGACATGGGACATTACGACATTAGATAATTCTAGATGTGGTTTATCGTACTATATTTCGTATTATATTTTTGAATCTTTCCGAAATAATATTATAAACGTCAAAAATTACTGTAAATGTACCGTTTTTCATTAAATTATACGGAGAACTTCTTCTAAAAGTTGCGTCCTGATTTTGTAATCAAAACAGATTTGCAAGCAAAAGCTAGTATAAAAATAATTGGAATTTTATTTTAAGGAAAGACATTACTTTGAGAACAGCGTTTGTCTAAAATTACTAATTTTATCCGAGGCTATTCGTGATTCATGAACAACCCTGTATATTTTAATAAAGCATTATTATGTCATTATTTATTGCATTGGTAGATTAAGTTTAAGTATTTCCTAGCGTGCGCGAAATAATATCTATGTAATAAACGCTGTCAATAGATTGATTGACTATAAAATGTTGAATTATACGAAGACAGAGTTATTGACCATTTGGTGGGCGAAGTTGTAAGCAGTTTTAATTACTTTTATTGTGTTATTTCAACACTGGCATTACTACGGATTACGGATACATTAAGATATAGGTTCTAGAGATAGTATGAGAGAAAGAGTTGAGTTCTTTGCCACCACTGTACAACACAAGTTCTTAAGAACTCGAGTCTTTGAGGCTTTTGAGTCGGGCTTATAATTTTACTTGTTAGTTCTTATAAAACTCAACTCATTACCATTCAATAAACGGAGTGCTGTTGTCTGATTAAGTTGGAATTTAAGCCCACTGAGTTTTTTATTAGTCAAGCCAATACCAGTTGACAACTCAAATACATTACTACAACTTTAATATAATTCACGCATTTACGTGACTGGTCTTAAACTCTTTATGATTTTATTACATGCAATTAATTAAAAATAATTGACAAAAACTCATAAATTGTGTTAGTGAATGTCACCTCGTAAAAATATTTGTGCCACATATTATCCTTGAACACTTCAAAATTAATAGTTGAGGACTTTAAATTGAGCAAAGTGCTTTATTATTATTATATGATTAAGTGTTAATTTGTATGACAGTTTAAAACTTAGATAACTTAGCTCGGAATATTTTAAGGGGTGTGCCTTTGTAGGGAGATTTTTCTCTCAAATACTACTTCTTATGTAATAAGGGGTATTTTTGGCTAGCTTTGTGTTTACTGTCTTTGAACAAACCAAGTTAAGTGAATGAACTGGTTTTTTACTAAACAGAGGTGATGATTTAAAAGTGGGTCAAATAAATACGCGATATAATAAAATGAAGTAGTAAGTAGAAAGACCTTTTCAGAAGTTCGACAAGCATGTCTCAAGCTAGCTAGCTGCCAATTAAACTGATAAAAGCTTTGGCTATGTTGCGGCAACATTATTGTGGGAGCAAGTAAGTACACTTGAAAGAGTAGCCTTCATTGTGGTATCACATTGAACTATGCTTCCTAGTTAATGGACAGACATGGCTAGACATCAGTGGCCGCTTACCCTCAGATGAACTGTTCGTGCTTATCTGTCTACTGAAATTACATAAATGAAGATAAAAAATAAATAAAGGTACTTGTACAAATTACATCTGGGAAGAAATAAAACATAGAATCAGAAACCGGTTTTCTCATAATCAAATCAGAAGTCACATTATATTTCACAAAGCCGTAGGTCGCGCATTGCCGTGGGGGAGGAGGGGGGATTGAGGGTCGACGTACTCGTCTGTCGCAACTGACCTGGTTCCCACTGAGGACGCGGAAGACGACACGAGGGTGAAGATGCGCCGACTCATAGATTTATGTACTAATGGGAATCATTTATTTACTTAACACTGCGTACATAATATGTCGTGACCCGATTAAAGAGAGCGAATCGTGAAGGTTTAAACATTTGTGTTACCGACAACAGTTTAAGCGCATCTTAACTTCCCATTAAACTTTATTATTAAATAAATAAATATTGGACAACATCACATACATTGATCTGACCCCAAAGAAAGTAGCGTGAGCACTTGTGTTATGGGTGTCAGAAACAACGAAGGTACCTACCACAAATAAATACTTAAATACAAATAAACATCTAGACGCAGAACAAACACAAAATATGTTCATCATATAAATGTTTTTCCTGGATGGAATTCGAACCCACGACCCCTGGCGCACAGGGCAGGGTCACTACCAAATGCGCCATCGGGCCAGTCCTTAGTATGACCACAGAGCAATTACTCAGAAGAGTAGCCCTTTCGTGTTTCCTATAGAGAACCATGTGAAGCGAGAGAGCCCTTGCCAATTTTATTTAAAACAATTACGAAGTTAATTTTTCTGTCCGTTTACATTTTTCTGTCATCTATGTAGATTTTACAGTAACACTGATGATCGGGTGTTATGGTAATCAAATAAAGTGTCCATGGTTTTAACGATGACTCCTTAAATTCAGTGATTTAGTATTACAATGGAGCATTAATAGGCTGATATAAGTATAATAAACTAGCGGTACGATGCTAGAAGCATTAGGCAGTGCCTTTATCAAATCGATAAAAGTTTCTGCACTAAGTCCTTTGGCTCTATTTGTTGAATTAAAAGTGTTTTATAACTTGGTATTAACTTAACGGTTCATCTACTACCAAGTATGATCCCTGATGCAGACAGGGTCATTACCAAATCAACCAAGCCTCAAAAAAGTAGACATACAGTTCGTTACATCTACATTGTGGTATAATACTTAGTAGTATAAAGAGTTTTTATAACTGGATAATTAATTAAGCGTGTGATTCTCGTGGGATCCAGGCCAGGCGCCGTCTGCAGGCTCCGTACCTCCGGCTGTATCTTACCATTTGCATCTGCGTAGGGCTGGCGAAGAGATTGTATGCTTTTTTCATGAAAGAGGGAGACAAACTACGAAAAACGGACGTTCCACTAGTGTCCAAAGACACAACTCTAAGATGGGTGGACCTTTGAAATAATATGGAAGGAGGAAAAGATAAAGGGCGCTAGAGAATTGGAACAGGAAGGAGGTAAGGAAAGGGCACCCAGTAAAACTATTACTTATTACTCTTTTAGGTCGATCTTCTGTAAGCCATTTCGATAGAAAGTGAGATATAAACTATCTGCAGCATGGCTCTACAAAACCAGTTGTAAATTGGCGGAAAAAAGAAAAAATAGATAAGAAAATCAAAAATTACCTACCTAACGAAACCTAAAGTAATTTTCTAAATTTTGTATTCAAAATCCTTATTTTTACGAGTTATGGCATTTTTTAAAATCTCTAAATGGCTTCTTTGTAAAATTGGTTTGCAGTTACGCAGGACGTGGCGAATGTTAGATCAAAACTTATTGATTGTCTTACATAGAACGAAATGTTTCACATAAACTTGGCAGATGGCAACCCTATTTGAGCCAAACCAGTTATTAAAGCAATGAGGCCAGAGTTTGCAAAAATCACCGCAGTACAATGGGCGTGCAATAACTCATTGTATTTCTTTGTATTTTTGTGTTTATCGTTATTAGATCAAATCACCGGTTGACGCGTTATTGCAGTTTCGGCTGCATTGTTTGTTTCTGAGATGAGATGATACTAAATGCTATTTCTCTGGGACTTTGTTAATCTTCCGTGATGAGCAAGGGTCTGGGCGTTAATAATATACATTTACTTGTGTGGGAGCCTTTATGAAATTTCGAGAATCATTGTTTGGTTTATTATTGATTATTAAGTTATTATTGCACAAAGACTTACCATACGTGATAATTTTTATATAGTTTGAACAATAATTTAATGGCGCATGGGAATATGAAAACCCAGTCTCACACCAATTTAGTTATGTTCCTTAAACCATGTCTGTTTGTTTATCTCCGTCTATGTGTTGTAATGGCTAAGTTAGCTACTACACCAAAGAGATCGCAGGCAAAATACCCCGCACTACTTCCTAATATTTATGTGTATGCACTGCTAAATCTGTGTGTTGGTAGCCTACGTGTAATGTGTATTTGCAAATCAAACTATAACGAAAGTAACTCTCTTTGTCTGTTTCGCTTTCCCTTCTAAACCACTGGATCTATTTTGATGAAATTCAGGACAGACATGGAAAAGACCTTGGTAAAGGAAATAGGCTGCTTTTTATATCGGAGAAATTTTCGGATCCTAAAACATTTATGTATAGATATTTCTTTGATAATTACGGTACCATATCGGTAAATATTACTAGTATTGCGCAGGAGTACATATGGAGGTAGAGACATGAATACATGACAATTGCGCGATAAAACAAGAGTTTTTCAACGCCTCAGCTCAGCCGTGGGAGCCGGGAACAAAACCTGGCAAAAAGCCGCGAATGACTCGTACTCTGATAGTGTTATTACACCGGTAGTTATCGAACCATTGTGGCGAATCGACCTTATTGTCGCGTGTACTACAAGAGTGAGAAAACGATATGGAAGCAGCAGAAAAACATAAAAAAATACATAAAAGTTTGACATATTTTTTTTTTACTGAATTTTAGTTAGATAACTAATTTTAATTGTGTGGATACCTATTTAATGCGCAACTTTATGAGATACTAGCGGTCGCCCTCGCGGTTTTACCCGCGCGTAATTTCCTTTTTCAACTATCCCCCCTTCCCCCCTTTTTTCCGGGATAAAAAGTATCCTATGTTATTAATCCCGGCTATAAACTATACGTGTGCCAAATTTCATCTAAATCCGTTCATCCGTTCTTGAGTTATAAATAGTGTAACTAACACCAATTTTCTTTTACATATTTAAATAGATTACTGAACAACACATCATCAACATAGAAGTTAATCAGGATAAAAGGCTAACTCAAAAACTATTCACTTGATTTCAAGGGCACCACATCACATGAACCAGCTTTCGAATAAAATAATCATAAAACTCGGTACACCTAGTAAAAAGTTAAGATGTTACGCACATAAAAAACATACATTCGAATTGATAACCTCACCTCCTCCTTTTCTTAAAGCTTTTCGCGCGATAACTAAAGCACCAAGGTGCATAATTATTATACAATTAATCCGACTTAAAGAAATAGAATACCCATATTAAAACTGAATGCAATGCAACCTACATTTTAAATACCATTTCTGTGTATCTTTGAATTATTTTCGCTCTTTACAATTCTGCGAAGTGAAAGAATGGTCCTTGACTTATTGCAACATCTGAAATCACACCTGAAATCAATAGCTTGATATCGTATTGCCCAATAACTGTACGCTAATTGTCACAAAAGTAAGCGAGCTTATTGTAGATTACGACCACAGTACGGTCGATCAGCGGGCTATTGGTACGGGGGCACCACCACCTGCATTCTAATTCTAAACAATCATGGCGATGAAAAAGAGCAACTGCCGAGTTTCTTGCCGGTGTCTTCTCGGTTAGAAGCAGCTCTTAACCGGTGATAGAGTCGCATTATATGTATGTATTTATATTTATTATAAATCGTACATATGTATCGAAATTGTATATGTATTTTTATGTAAACTACTATTAAACTTGAATATTTTAGTTTTTGACGATTCGTAAGTGCTTCTGTAAATGCCTATTTGAATAAAGATATTTTTGATTATGATTTTTGATTTTAATAAAAATAAAATGTATTTATTGCAGAAACAAAGTCCAAGTCAAAATTAGGGGAAAAAACAATAGTCTAAACTATATTTATGCTTACTGAAACAGTATGCCAAAGAACAATTTATGACAAAATATTATTATGACAAAAAAAAATGCCAACCTCGTTATGCCAAATTAAAAAAGGACAAAAAAAAAACGGCGAAAAAGGGACCACTTACTCGAGCTTTTGCAAAAAAGTTACTGCAACTCTATTATCAATGATTTTCAACTGTGAAAAATAATTTTACTAAACCTCTTCATTCATAGATACCTCACGGTAACACTGGGTAAGAATGCGTTAAGATAACCATCGTTTTGCATGGTACTATAATGAACTTTATTATTATGGGTTTCTTACATAATACGCCATTTGCTTGGCCATTTAATATATTCGAGGCTGACCGTACTCTGATAACTCGATATGATTGTGTTGCATTACGTCGCATTGTATAATTATAATCACTACATCAGCTGTTATGCAACTATGGTTCTATTTGGAATAGTATAATTTCTGTTTCTGGTGTGCGCAAGTAGGGCGCATATTTTTGACAAGCCCAAGATGTGAGAATTTAAATTGATTGGCGAAGATAACATCTGCATTGTATTATTTTTAAAAAATTTAAAGCATTTTGTCTGCTTAATGGCGATTTAAAAATTCAATTTGACCAGGCGGGACCCGAACCCACGTCCCTCGCTGTCCGGGCGAGTGCACTACCAACTATTCTACCGAGACCTTAGCGAACCCGCCTGATACCTACACAAATTGATTTTTTTGTAATATATTTATATGTATTAATATCTCTGTCGTAGTCTGATTTTGTAATCAGAGCGATATAATAACACATCATAGGATGATAATAAGTCGAACAGCTGTCCTTGTTTTTTTTTTAAATATTGTCTTCTGGCGTGTCCTTTTGTTAAATTAAATTCGTGATAAAAATAATAATTTTTAGAAAACTATTATGCTGTCTTTTTTATCAATTTTAAACGAAAGAAGGCAGCATCAATATCGTTTCTTACAAATGCATTAACACGAACGTATCAATAAATCAGAGGCGAAACTGGCCTTACTGTTTTTTGTTTCAAATTTATCTTATCATTTGCTTAAATTTATTGGCCGTTTAAAAAAAAACAATTAAAATTATAATATTAACTCGCGTCATCGTCGCTTAAATTGACCACTCCACGTCCATGGACGCCCAAAACCTTTTACCCCAGTATCCGTGTCATGTAAGGAGATTGACATTTCGTTGTTTATCTAATTAATACCTAAAGAGGGCAATTAATTACAATAGCGGCCAACTAATTCGACACTACAATGTAAATAAACCAGTTGTTAGCTAATCATTATATTAAAATGAGCTCCGAAATGTCAATAATTAGGTGTAACTTTGTTCACGGCCTTTAAAAAGTAATAAAAGGCCGGAAATTACGTAGTAATTTAAGTTCATAAATAGTTTTTATGTGGAATATATGAATTTTCGTAACATTTTCAATATAATTCACAAGGACGCTAGTTAAGAAACTATGATTTTTAAAACATAATGTGACAAGTTGAGAAAATTATAAATAATGATTTACGTTTGCGTATCTAACTCAAATAAATGTCCACTATACACTCATTAAATCTGCTTTCATTTTTTTGATGTAGTTGTAAAACCATAATTTTTCAATAGTTTATTGTTTTTCAAATAAATACATTTTTGAACGTGACTGGCGGCGCCTTAAGTTAAAAAAAATATCTAATAAATAATTCATTCATTTTTTTAATGACCTACTGAAATTAATCAGAGGAAACAATTAACTATGACTTTATTTTTTAAATATAGTAAAATAAAATTGCACTTTAGCCTAAAAATAATACATCCCTAATTGAAAAATAATTGCATCAATTATTTTGACTTTAGCTTGGAATGTTAAGTGAAAAATGTAAAGATCAGAGTTGCATGAAAAAACAATTAAGTTTTCCGTGAGGTCGCCGATCAAACAATAAGATGCGCTTCCTGGCTCTTTCCACCTGGCCCCGCTGTCTCGAGGCCAATCAGTTTACATCTCAAGTGTTTTCAAGTTAACTTAAATTCTTATGACAGTCAAATAAATTCCTGACAATTTGTCTTTGATGATCAATGATGCTGTTTTCTTTTTAAAACTATCTAAAGGCACATAATCTTAACTCTCTGATAGATAAATTATCAAAAAACTTATCTATACTGGCCCTTGGTGCCTATGGCCATGCCTATGGGCTTTGGGCTAATATATAGCCGAGTTTTCGACTAAGGCGGCCAATTTTTACGATCAACCAACTACGCAGGATATATAATAGTGCACAAGTGAGTGCGCAAGCACAGGTGCACTCACTATTCCCTCACTCTCTTAACAGCAGTCTGACACGACCGAAGAGAGATCAGGCGCAGGACCAACGGCTTAACGTGCTTTCCGAGGCACAGAGGTGTTTTTAAATAACTTAAATTATTACAGTTTCATCTAAACCCGTTCGGGAGTTTTTTTGTATCACTTTAGTTGGCAGATAAGCGCATAGCCCACCTTAAGATCTTCGAGCCGTTCATTCCAAATAAATAAATAAATATTTCTGGACATTATTCACACAGCGCCATTTAGCCCCAAACTAAGCATTAGCTTGTTCTATGGGTGCCTGACAACGGATAAACATTCCTTTTATATTTTTTCTTTTGTAAATACATACATTTTATACATAGAAAAACCCAGACCGATACAGACATGTTCATGCACACAAATGTTTGTACCGTGCGGGGATCGAACCCGCGACCCCTGGTGTAATAGCCGACATCTCGACCATTATACCAAATGGCTCGTCAAATATGCTGGCTATTCTAGTTATTATTTTTATTGTTAGTAAGATACGTAATTTAAGTTCTACAAGTAATGTGGACTAAAACATGCACCTACTACGGAGCTACGTACTCTGAATGTTCACTTTCTAACTAGGCGCGTGCCGCGGGTTTTCTCTTTTTTCTCACGGTTTTACTTCCTGCATTGTGCGCTATGGGAAGATCGGTTTAATTGCTGTTATTGTTTTGATTGATAATGCGTTTATCTGCGGAGAGATTTGTCTTTTTACGGAAAATTGTAGTCGAGAAAATCAGGATTGGCTAAATGTTATTAATATAAGTTCCAGACCTAGTCAAACTTAAAAAAAAGAGCATAAAAATAAAAAAAATATTAAGAAAGTTATTTTTTGATTTTTACACAGAGCTATTTATGTGTCTTCAAACTAAGCAAAAAAGCTTGTCGACTATGTTCCAAGTAGGTCTGGTTTCCCTTGTGAGGGTTACGGAAGTCAGATGGCAATCGCTCAATTGTAATAACCAGTCTTGTCAAATCAAGGATCATAGTCGAAGCGGACCCTGAGGTCCATACTGGATGCAATCGGGAATACGCTGAGATGATGATGAAACTATGCAAATTACTTATCTGATCTAGTAAAGTAAGGTATCAGCCTATTAAAGCCACACTGCAGCCAAAAGTCTGGGTCTGGTTGGTAGTAGTAGGACTTTGAGTCCGACTGGCTAGCTACCGTCCCCACAGGTGACATCTGCCGGCTCTGCCGCCATAACAGCTCTGGCTGTGTTCTGGCAATATTAAAGTGAGGGCTAGTACACTTGAAATAAAAGGCTAGAAGATCATATGAGCCTACAGTCTGGCAGCACATTGAGCGACACTTCCTGGTGAAGTGTCCCTCAATGGAATAGGCCGCAGTGACCGCTTACCACCAGGTGGCCTGCGTGTCTGTCTGCCAACTGACATAGCATAAAAAAAACATACTGCGGAAAAATATTGGAACTAATTTCTTCAAGTGGCAACAATTAAATAAAAAAACAATAAGTTGACATTGTATTGCTGTCTGTCAAAGTGTGATGTCAATTGTCAACCGTGGCTTGTCTATTTCTTGGATATAGTAAGTTATTTGTGAGTGTAACCATAGCAACCAAGTGTTGCTATAACCATAGCTAATGTGACGCCTCCAGAGAAGGTTTTTTAGTTTCTTGTGTTTGTACTATGCGGGATTCGATCCCACGATCTCTAGTCTAACAGCCGATGTTACATCAAGCCAGTCAGGTCACTTAAGTGATGAGCTTAGAACCACGGCGATGATTAAGTTATAAAGATAATGGTTGTCGTATGTTTCAATTTATTAAGACTTTTCCAGGTCGAATCAATCTGTCATTTTGTCACTTATCGTTAATTTTCAACTCTATCCTTTCACTATATTAATACAGCCTCATTTTTTTGTGGGTGAGAAATAGTTAATTAATATCTGACATCATGTCAAGTAATGGGCGGGATGCGTTGACATCGATCCATGCATGCACAAGAACGTTGGTTCGAAAATCAAGCAGGATTACACATTAGTGAGACGAACAGTGGAACACCTGTTTCTGTATCTGATTCTTTATAGATATAGGCATAGGCACAGACTAAATACCAATCTCTATGGATATAGGTATAAGATTGACTGATGGTCACGGCCACTATGGCCATTGACGGTTAAGGATGCCAGGAAACATCGCTAAATGTGTTGCTACACTGTATGATCCTCTGGTCTTCGAGCCATTAATTTCAAGTGTACTGGCTCCCACTGTTATGGCGGCAGATTTAACCCCATGGGCGATCGCTAGCCAGTCGTACTCAACCAACAACCAGACCCCAATTCAGGAATCGAACCCACGACCTCCGAGTTTTATACCACAACGGAGTAGGTCAAAAAAAGCCGTTGCTCTGCAGCGGGATATTAATAGGCAGATACATTAATCTTTTTTAAATACCATGTTAAGCTTCCTAGTTGAAATCTGGAGCTCGGTGCACAATCTAGGCTGTAATATCTAGTAATATCTAGTAGTCCGGCGTTGTGTAAAGTTCAGCGCGGGGTTACTCAAACGCTGCATGATGAAAATTAATTCCACGGCACGCAACCTTATCAGAAATGATGAAAAAGGGGATCTTACTGTAATATTTAATTAGCCTTTGGTAAAGTAAACAGACACTTGCGATTATGGGCTGCTACTTTACAACTTTCTATCGAACAATCTTTCGATGTAGGCTTGGACAGCACCTATGCAAATATAAAAATCAGGACTAGCGGAACCAATTTATTAATTTCATAATTAGGGATGGAATTTACCAAATAAAAATACTAGACTGTCTTTATGTCGTTTTTGATGGTGTCTTGAAGCCACACTTTCATCACATTTCTCTAGCTAAAAGGTGATATTTTTCTTTACAAGATAGCATAAAATTATATTTTTAAAATATTGTTTTAGCATTATTTACTTCAGGCTTCCTCTCTAATTACAGATAATATAGTACCTAAACAGAGGGTGAATTTCGACAAAGTTGTAGGCGTTTTTACATACGAATAGATTAAACGTTGCCAACCGCATTCCGGTGGGCGACCTTCGCCGACCTAGCTATAATTAAAACTGCGTTTGGAGTGCATTCCTGCATTTTGCATAACGCCCTTACTGCTTGTTGCGAAGTCTTTGTTGCGAAGCTAATTTGTGCATGAATCAGATGAGCATTATTAAAACGCTTGAAAACAGTGGTTCCACCGCTCCAGTTCAATTGTCGTTGATTCGATGCTTTGTGTAAGGTTGGTGGAGAGATTTTATAAGGTACGACTGTTATAAAATAAATAAATAAATAGCAGACAACTTCATAATCACATAACCCCAAAGTAAGTAACGTAAGCACTTATCTTATGCGTATCGGAATCAACGAAGGTTAAAGTAAATATACTATATAATATACATACTAATATGCACAATAGGAAAAACATAAAATGTTCCTCACATAACGAACCAGACCAATCATGCTTTTAGGACTGCCAGAGTAATTATAAGCTGGTATTCAGAAGTTGCATAACTCTAAAATAAAAAGTCTTTAAATATCTCAAAATAAAAGTTACCAGATTGTACGCGGATTCCAATTTAATTTCGCCCAATACCATTAATTCGGCACTTTGATCTACAATTAGACCACCGTGTGTAATTGTCCATTGCATACTCATGTAACTAAGCCAATCGGGTGTCCAGTGAGTGTTAAACTCATAGGCGTTTAAGGAGTCTTTGTATTACATCACGGCAATTCACGGAGAAAGTTTATACGAGAAATGAAGGAGGAAATCATTCTGGTTCTGTCCGCGGTAATGGAAGTTACACGGCTCGTTTTAATATCTACACTTATCTGTTGAGTAACGAGACAAAGGCATCTGGTAAGACCGATGGCCTGTCAATCTATCCTCTTTAGTGAACGGTCCACTATTTCAGTTCTTCTGGTGAAGCGGGGCGGGTGTTTTTGTTAACTACGTTAAATGCCTCAAATCATCGGTTAAGTTGCCTTCAAGAATTATCACGTATAACTAACTCTATTACGGTACATTTTACTCCTCCCGCCCTACTTTGTTACTGTAGGATCTTAATAATTAGTTACAGCGCTATACGCCTGTATTATTTAGATCTGTCACTGAATCATTTTATCCTCCTTGGAACTGTTGATTGCAGTGTAAGAAGAAAAACGTATTGTCAAGATTAATGATTTAGGAAAGGTGTGTTAATGTGGATATTCCGTAATTATAAAAGCCTGAAATCTTGCGTAAAATTTCTTTACAATCATGTTTGACTTTGATAAATTGGGTAATGTGAATATGGGAAATGGGTAAATGCACCTGTTTGTAGGCTGACAATTCATAACGGTTTGCTGTCAATAGCCTGTCATAGGGACTATTAATTTAGTTTGGGATTAGATAACGTTGTCCAAGGACATTCCATAGCTGTAGGTACAACATGTTAGGGTAGTGTAGGCGACACGTGGGCCACAAACCGACAGACAATGCGAAACAAAGACGTCCGAGAGATATTTACATGACAGTTACCCGACCTCGACCCGCTTGGGAAATGTTATGTCACGCCCGTGCCGCCACAATGCATTTAATTGTTTGTAAACGTTTCACCGAGATGCAGCCAGGCCATTAAGCATATTTGAAGAGTAAGCCGTTGAGAGATTTTAGAACTGGTGAAAGAATCATTCGAGGGTTGCAGGATCTGTTTAAAACAGTGCGAAAAATACAGGCAGGCAGGCATTACGAAAGGTATTTTTTTATTCTGAACACTACATTTAGGTACACTCAATAAGAATTATTATGATTCCTTTATACTTTAATTTTACGAGCAACGAGCCTTTGTGGACCTAGGCTGTGGAATGTTGGTGGTTGCCAAAACGTGTCGCTAATTGCTACAATTGTAAACAAAATTTTTACCCAAATATCGCTTTTTGGAGATTCATCTTGCATTACATAATAAATAAATAAATAAATAAATAATAAAAATCTTTATTTCCGAAAACAGTACAAAAAACTTCTTAAGATAGCGACTTCTGCACTAAGCAAACAATTGCTTGTATCGCAGTAGTCCGGTGACAATTACCAAAACCTTTGGATTGTACAATAGGGCCGGGGTTTACTAACAGATATAAACTAATGAGAAAAGATAAAAAATTAAGTTGATAATAACATTGTGCCAAAGTGAAATGAAATGTTATAATAAGATGAATTCATTTGAATTAGAATTAATTAACATTGAACTTTTATAATATACATTAAAATGAAAATTACTATTTTTTAAAAGATACACTTAATTAAGATTCTAAAAATACTTATGATTACTATAAATATTTTCTTTAATTACATTATTAAATCTATCGCTAGTGTGTATGTGTTGTATGTTTGTACGTGTGTTTAGGTGTTGTGAGTGAGTGTATGTGTGTGTTAATGTGTCAGAAAGTTCTCGGTTTGCAGGTAGTCTAGTTCCATCAACCATGTCTCGACAATCCGTTTCGTTTCACGCCGAGTAGCTTTCGTGATTTTAAAAATGCGACAAATTTTGTTGAAAATTCGCGGTAACAGGTAGAATGGGTGACGCTTCGCGAATGTTGTGCGGACTACTGGGACGGGGACGACGTTATGCACACGTCTCTTCTTCACTCGTTCGTGATCCTTTGAGCTTATAAAGGCTCTGTGTCCAGCCATGGCCGCCCTTAGAATAAACAGTTGGCGTACCCTTAGAACCTTGCATTCCTTGTAAAGCAGGTTAGTATCGAACCGGAATGGTTTGGACAGCATCACTTTCAGGACCATTCGTTGGGCTCTTTCGAGTTGGATGAAAGTTGATTTAGTGGACCCGCCCCACGCCTTGATGCAATAAATCAATATTGATTGGCAGAGTGACTTATACACCATCATTAAAACCTCTCTGTTGGCCGAGTGTCTGAGAGCCTTCAGAATAAAGGCATAATCACACACATACATACATAATCGTGCTTTTTTTTAAATTAAATAAATCGATTGTCCGTTATTACAATTGCAAATCGATCAATCGACGTCGGCGGTTTATCAATCAATCGCTTTAACACTTTAAGTGAAAGTTCCATTTAATATGGACTATCTCGCTTATTCCGTTTTCGCTTTTTGCGTTCGAACAGTGAATAATTTAATCTCTGAATGACCGTAGATCGTTTAAGCCACAATAAATTGTAAATTACTTAGAATAATGATAGAAATCGGATATTTGGATAAACGATTTATTTAATTGACTAGTTTCAGTCGATTGCCATTTAAGATAAAAATATTTTATATGCTCTTTATTTACACCTGTAATTATTGTGTCATAAAAATAACAATGAAATGTTAGTTTAAAACAAATGTGAAGAAACTGGAAGAGTTTTTTATGTCACTTGAGTTGGCAGACAACAGTCTACCCGATGGTTAGCAGCCACTGCGGCCTATTCCATTGAGAGATACTTATCCAGAAAGTATTAAATGTGTTGCCATGCTAAAGCTTTTCCGATTTTCGACTTTTTGAAGTAAATGTTAAGTGATATTAACATAATTATCATTTATTGGACAATTTAAAGGCTTCATTAGAAAAAAAGTTATGTTTGTAGTATTAGACCTCAAAAAAACTTAATTTCACATCATACCTATTTGTTATTTGTGCTTAAAGAACTTTTGAGACTTTTAAATTAAATTTTCCTCCCACATTAATATTGCCATGATACGTGACCTTCGTACGTCACACGCCTCTAGCTTAAAGATCATAATATTACGTCTAGAAAACTTAAGTTAAACAGTCTATAAACGACATTAACACGTCGACACCTCGTTAATAAGCTCATTCAAGCTCAATCACGAACCGTGGCAATATTAATTAATTATCGCCTGAGATGTTCCATAATAATATTAACAGCATGACCGTGTCTGAATGGGTTAATGAGCCAATTAAACGTAAACGATAGTCAATTATGCTCATCTGTAGACCCACGCGAATGCAAATACGTGTTTAGTTGTTGTAAAATTAGTTTTTCTTTAATGTAAAATCTTTTTATTTTGGTTATTTTTGCGCAATTAGATCCGTATGTTTAGTAATTGGAAAATAGTGAGCTTTTTATAAAAAAACATACGAACTTAGTATGTTTACAAATTAGGAATATTATGTTTGATTGGTTTGCGGAGGACTGCGCTGCGACTGTGTATGTGAATCGGGACTACTTGGTCCCTCTTCCGGGTAGAAACTCGATGGTTACTCTTTTCAATTACAGAAGTTTTACAACAATTAATACTGGTTATAAGGAAAGAATATCGTATCATCTATGACTCAAAGATAAGTTTTATATTATGAGTTATAAAATTGTTCTTCAGATTGTATAAATTGGACAATAAAACTCTAATGAAATATCTAATGAAATAAGGAAGTTTTCAACAATGCGTAGTTATGACGAGGCCGATGCACCAGAAACAATGTACTTGCATTCAAAATGCATTTGATTGTTCGGGGTTAGATGCAATGTTCTCGAAGGTCGAAAGAGCTTATTTGGCAGCTTATTTAGCAATGTTTTTAGGAGAAGTGTACTTCTGTAGAACAAGCCTTGATCACACTCATTTACCAAGAGAGATCCACTGTGTTTCATAGTGGATGCCCCACTCACATGGTGTTGGCAGGGACAGGACCTTTTCTTTTGTTGCAACACATCCAACATCAGAAGCTGGTCTCGCGTGCCTGTAATCTAAAGGAAAAACATAAAGTTGACAGTAAATTAAAAAAAGTTATTCTTGAAATTGTGCTCTAAAGACCTTACCGACAAAATCATAGAATAAACGTTATCAAGTGTTACTTCACTGTAATCTTCTTTATGGGAGAGGTGGATGTTGATGACCATATCATTATTAGCAAAGGATCTTCACTTCTGAACACAGGCCTCCCCTCAGCGATATTCTTAATGTACAATTTAAAGCGATTTGCAGCTAGCAGTTATCTATAACAATATTAACAATTAAAACTATTCTAATATTAAAAAGAGGAAAGATTTGATTGTTTGTTTGTATTGAATAGGCTCCGAAACTACTGAACCGATTTGAATAATTCTTCCTCTGTTGGAAAGCTACAATATCCCCGGTGAACATAAGGTACTTTTGATCCCGGAAAAGTAGGAAGAAATTTGAAAAAAGAAATTACGCGCGGGTGAAACCGCGGGCAGAAGGCTATGTGTAATATGGCACTCTGAATATCCAAACAGGGATACTAGAAATGTCATTCTTTTTCCTCAATTATCGCCTTCATTGTCGCTGAAAGAATAATTATCGTGTTTTCATATAAACAAACATTCGTGTTAGCAAGTTACGTGCATTCTGCCGTTGTGCAAACAGCTGTAACGTTTATGCAATGCTTCGATACGTCTGGGGAATTGTGTTTCTCTGTTAAAAGGTCGCATGATAACGAACGCCAGGATTGCTTTTACTTTATTAAATAACAGATGGTAATATCTTCCATTTTTTACTCTTGTACAATACAACAACAACAAGAAGTACAATTGAATAGAATATGATTTATTTGATCCGTATCACAATCACAAAATAGCTGGGGATTCAATCATTATGCAATACTAAGGGCCACCTCAACTTCACCTTTGTAAGGAACCAAATAAACCTAAATATTTCTGGAATATCTCTGGAAATTATTCACACAGCGCCGTCTATTTCCAAATTAAGCATACAAACACCCAGACTGATACAAACAGACATGTTCATGCACACAAATGTTTGTACCGTGCGGAGATCGAACCCGCGAACTCTGGTGTAATAGCCGACTTCTGACCAAACAAACAATCTTTCCTTTTTATAATATTAGTATACAAGTATAGATAAGTCATGACGTTGATTTGACCCCTACCCCTTTATCCAGCAACCTCCAAAAATGAGAAACGTTTTGTATACTCTGTATCTTCTCGGAAACTACATGAGACGTTATCTTGATCAAGCCGAAGTCAGCAATCATCAGTTACACCACACGCACGCTTCGTATGGACTCCGAGCTTATTTGCATTGTGATGTTTTTCCCACAGTGATTTCCGTTGAGCTTGAATGGGAGAGTGGAAGGCCATCTTGTGAAATTGGTCTGGTCTGGTCTTGCTTTTGAATTACTGTCTATTGGTTTAAGTAGTATGTGTTTGTTAGTTAATGTGTATTTTCATTATTATATCGATTTGGTATATGGTAAAGGCCGCTATATTTTAGGCGTTTGATCTTTGATAAGATTCTTAAATCAAAGCGATTGCCGAATGTGCGACAGGTGGTTCCTGAGATCACTGTGAATAGAGAACTTATTGAAATTGTCAATTCAACAGTGTTTCTGGGGATAACCCTCGACTCTAAATTGCGGTGGGGGCCACATGTAACTGCTCTTGCCAAGACTTAGCTCAGCCGCTTCTTATTTTTCTGACAGCATTTGTGCTGTCAGAAAAATAAGAAATCTGACTGATGTGGAAACGGCGAGACTAGTTTATTTCAGTTACTTCTGAGTCACTCTGTAATTGACGATTCATAAATACTTGATACAAGTTTACATGATTAAAGAATATTTTGATTTTGGTAGACATTTGAATATTAAGTGCTTTACGTGCTGCCAATGTCTATTTGGATAAATATGAAATATATCTTTGCTCCCACAATGTGTAGGTGTCGCCAGAAACTGAGCAACATAATTTGCACAACAATTTTGTTTCGATCTGGTCTTAATTATGATGGTCCAAGTTGGGGCAAATCTAGCTATGATACTGGTCGTTGTTATATGTTTTTATGTATGTTTTCACACATGATAATAGTGGTTTCTAATATTTATGCAATTCCTATTCAAAAAATAAAACAAAAACAACTCAAATATATTTGAACCACTAAGCAATCGAAAAGTCTTTTTTTAAAATACTTGTGTTGAACTTTGATTAAGATGCGTTTAAGTTGTTGTATTTAATAATAATGTTAATATGTATATGTTTATTTATGTTTGATTCTTCTATTTCAGGTAAGTAACCAGATCAACTGGAGTGAGGTCGTAGTGCTTTGCTAGAGTCTGAATACATTAGAATACTGATGGATACGATGGTTAATGTAACAGGCTGCCGCTAAGGTAAGGCATTTGAAACACTTTAAATAAATGCATTGATAAGTTCATTAGCAAGGCGATCTGTTTCTGGGCAAGGCAAGTTTATTTATTTAAGGTTTGTTGAATACGAAAGGTTAAAATATGCTACAATTTAGTATTGGAGTGTTTTTTGACAGCAAATCTAAGCTGTTATTTTATTCGATTAAATTTTGTCGAAAGTCGAATGTTTTACTAAATCACGGTACATTATTCGTAGATTATGTAGGTGTCCATGAACTTATTTGTTTAACAAATCGTTTGAAGTCACAAACCTTTGCATCAAATCCGCGAAACGAAATGATAAAGCCTGTACCTATTACTGTCATCAATCCTTCCGTGTTGCCTGACATTGTTCATACAGCAAAAATTTGTTTGTCTAATTCAATCTTTTTATTTTATTAATGGTTATTATTCGTTATTTGCCTTATGTATTGTAAACATACATAAAATTAAAAAAAAAAACGCTTCCTAATTTACAAGCTTATAACATGTTTCAACAGTTAATCGCGATTACAAACAAAATAGTAACAAAGTATTTGCTTTTTCCGACCAATCAACTAACAATAAGTAAACAAACCTCATGCGCATATTTGAAAAGAAATTATCGTTGTCTTCAAGTTCCGGTAGCGTAAATGCCATCTTAATTTATAACTGTAAAAACATAATTACGTGGACTCGGGGACAGTAATTTAAAATGTACAAGCATAAATTGACATAATTTGCAGTAATACGGTGAATATTCATTATCATAAACTTATTACAGCGTCTTTCCGCGTTGTCGAGTATGGTTTACAGGTTACAGTCAAGTACCGCGTGAGTTTAATTACATGGCTTTTCGTTGTCATAAGTTGTTAAATGTATTAATATCATGTTCTAAGTTCGTCTTTCGGTCAATATTCACCAAAAAACATAATATTCACAAACTATCTGTGCATTTTTATTATTTTTGTATGACGTATGGAATATTTTCTGAATTGTGAGATCGAAGAAACTCTTCCATTTAATCCTGTTTTGTCAATTCTGAATTCACTTTGCTTTATACAATTAGATATGTCTTTTTATTATTTCTTTGTTTATTGTTTCCACTTCTCAAACGTTTTCTAATAATATTACTAAAGCCGCGTTGGTCGGTTTCAGCAACTGTGGTTCTACTTTCAATCTAAGTTTGTCCCAATTTTTTTCCCAATTAGCTCAATTTGTGATCACCATGCCATATTTGGCAAATGTTGAATCCAGTCCCAAATCACTTGATTTCAATTCTTGCAGCTTTTTCCCATGGAAATGATACTAATTTATAAACTAATGCATGGGCACTTTTACCTCTGATAACGAACACTAACAGTCACAACATTGTATGAGGCCGCAATTGACTCATGGGACCTTTCGGCTGCTGATATTTGAAACCAGTTTTCTTGCCGTTAAACTTTAAACCTCTGACGGATCACGTCGATATGTACTCGTAAGGGACGGATGTTACATAGGTCCTGATAATAAACCTTTTAATTTTGTTTGGACGTCAGTAATATACGTATTTGATTTCTTAATCATTCGAATACTTATTTCTCAAAACGTCTCTTAAATGTCTTGCGTGTTTATTCGAAGAATGAAAAGAGCAACTACTCACACTAGCGTTGTAAAATTTAGTAACTTAAAAAAAAAAAAAAATTATCGTAGGTTTGTCGCAAGTTTTATTTATGAGATAAATTGATAGCTGGGTAGTGACACAGGCCATTTTTATCCCGTAAAATTATCACATTCCTGCGGGCATATGTTGTAAAATGGGCGCGGGTGAAGTCAGTGGCGAAAGGCTAGTTAAAAACAACATGTAAGCAAGAATGCTCAAATAATTAAATAACAACTAGGTGTAACTAACATTATGTACAAGTTTTTCATAATAAATCGTTGTTCGCGGTACGAAACCCTATGTCATGCGTGAATGATCTTGACATTTTAGTTATGATGAATTACAGTACTGATTTGTGGGAACTGTTCACGAAAAACGTTATCGAATACCGGTTGCAAGGAAAAACGGTTGTAAGTTATTTTAGTTTTTTACCTAAGACTATTCTAGCATAACAGTTTTGAAGGCGTTTCGTAATTGTAGTATAGTATAGTGTTCGCCAAATTACAAGTACGAGTGAAATGAAATGAAATGAAATGAAATGAAATGAAATGAAATAAATTTATTCTGCAAATAGATTTTTTAAAAAATACTTTTACACGTCAATCTTTTTTTTTCCCTACCAGCACTTCGACGTCAATGGCCTGTTGAGGAAAGAAGTGCCGCAAGAAACTCAACAGTTTTGCCTTTTTTCAAAAAAATATTACAAATTAAAAATTATAAAATTCAAATTTAACATCACAAAATTAATTTAAGTCACAATAAATAATAATGTCAATACAAAGGATCATGTCAATACAAATAACAATATAAAGGCTTAGGCAGAGGATACAAAGGCGCAGGCAGAGTACATGTGCTAGGAAGCAACTTAATGTGTCCACAAATTTTTATCATTAAAATAATCTTCTATTTTATAATAGCCTTTCTTCATAAGGCATTCTTTAATTTTTAATTTAAATTTATGTATAGGCAAGTCAATAAAAGTTTGTGGCAACATATTAAACATTTTTATACTTAATCCTACAAATGAGTTACAAGTTTTACTGAGTCTGAGGCTTGGAACGGCAAGCTTATGTTTATTTCTTGTGTTAAAACTATGACATTCCGATTTTTTTTTTAGAAAATCATAATTTTTGCGTACATACATGATACAGTCGAATATGTACTGTGATGCTACGGTTAGAATATTAATTTCCTTAAAGAGTTCCTTCAGTGAGTCACGTGGTTTAAGCTTATATATGGCGCGAATTGCTCGTTTCTGAAGCACAAAAATAGCTTGTATATCGGCAGCGGTGCCCCATAACAAAATACCATACGACATTACACTGTGAAAGTAGCTGAAATAAACCAACCTCGCCGTTTCAACGTCTGTAAGATGTCTTATTTTTCTGACTGCATATGCAGCCGAGCTTAATCTTCCTCCCAGAGCAGCGATATGGGCACCCCATTGCAGCTTAGAATCCATGGTGATCCCAAGGAAGACAGTAGACTCAATTACATCTATGGGTTCACCATTTACAGTAATGCACGTCGTATTGACCTGTCTTACATTAGGCAGTGTAAACTTGACACATTTTGTTTTCTTTGAGTTTAATAAAAGATTGTTTGTTGAAAACCAATGGAGTACTTGGGAAAGAGCATTATTTACGTCGTCGAAAACTTCTTTACCGCGGTCAAT
This sequence comes from Mecyna flavalis, assembly GCA_949319885.1. Classification (NCBI taxonomy): domain Eukaryota; kingdom Metazoa; phylum Arthropoda; class Insecta; order Lepidoptera; family Crambidae; genus Mecyna; species Mecyna flavalis. Next base: position 18,231,634 of record OX439434.1, on the reverse strand, counting down.
TTTAAAAATTAACGAGGTGTCATCAGCAAATAATACTATTTCACATAAGTCTTTAGTGAAGTAAGGCAAGTCATTAATATAGATTAAAAACAGCAATGGGCCCAATATTGAACCCTGGGGCACGCCCATTTGGAGAGGCGCGCCAATTGAGGTAGTACCATTTATATCTACTTTTTGTATTCGATCAGAAAGATATGACTTTATAAGGCAAAGTGAATTATCCGAAACACCATAATGCTTCAACTTTTCTAACAAAATCTGATGATCTACACAATCAAATGCTTTAGACAAATCGCAAAAGATACCTAATGCATCCTGTTTGTTCTCCCAAGCATCAAATATATGTTTAAGAAGTGCAACACCGGCATCAGTGGTGCATTTGTTTTTAGTAAAACCAAACTGGTTACTATGTAGTAATTTGTTTTCGTTAAAATGAAATAGAAGCTGATGAAAAATAATTTTTTCAAATATTTTACTCATCGCAGGTAGGATAGAAATTGGTCTGAAGTTAGAGGGATCACTCTTATCACCTGCTTTAAAAAGAGGGATAATTTTGCTATTTTTCATTAGATTTGGGAACTGACCTGCATCAATACATTGGTTAAAAATAAAAGCTAAATGAGGTGAGACTGTATCTATAATTGATTTGAGGAGGTCAGTTGAAATACCCCATAAATCTTTAGTTTTTTTAATGTTCAGTTCTTTAAAGGTTTTAATTATATCATCAGAAGTTATGTGCTTGAATTTAAAAGATGTTTTGCACTCATCGACACTCGATGCTAGCAAAGTTTTGGCTAGACATGTGCTTGATTTTAATTGACTTGTTGCCGTAATGGCTGCACTAGAAAAGAATGATTCAAATGCATTTGCTGTATCCTTGTCAGTTTTAACTATTTCAGTATTTACTTTTAAACAAAATTCTCGATCTTGCGCTTTCACTTTGCAAGTCTCCTTACCAATAATATTCCAAGTAGTTTTTATTTTATTCTTGGAATTAATTATTTTATTACGTAAGAACAAAGACTTAGCCATAATACAGACTTTTTTAAATAACTTAGAATAGGCTTTAACGTACTCTATGATTTTTGGATCATTAGAGTAAGCTTTTATACCATACAATTCATAAAGCCTATTTCTACTTTTATAAATACCAGGTGTTGCCCAGTCACTAAATTTACTTTTAAAATTATTTACTTTAATGGTCTTGGCAGTGAATGTGGAATCATATTCATTTTTAATCAATTCAAATAAACTTTCATACAAATCATTAATTCTGTCGTTGTCATTTATAGTCAAAAGACCTATTTTATTTTCAATTTTACACTTGAACCTATTCATTCTCCTTTCAGTAACTGGTCTGCAAGTAATGTGTAATGAGTTAGAAGCATGATGGTGCTCAAACCCCACAAATTGCCCAGTGTGATCAGATTGTAAATTATTTATAATTGACTTATTCGCGATGTTGCAATTTTCATAGAAAATATTATCTAAGCAGGTGGCTGTAGTAGCAGTTATTCTTGTAGGTTCTGAGAAAAGCGGTAACAAGTTAAATGATTTAAAAAGATTTAGAAACCTTTCTGTGTTTTGGGACTTATCTAAAATATTAATATTAAAATCACCGCATACAACCACCTTCTTTCTTGAGTTACATGTTTTATTTAAGACATCTTCCATAGTTGATTCAAATAATGTGTACTCAGACGAAGGTGGTCTATATACACATATAACAATAAATTGCTCAACCTCTGCACATGCTATTTCTATAGTTCGCTCAATAGAAAGTGCTGAGATATCGTTACGAGCTTTTGACTTAAATTTATTATGTACTAATATGAGTGATCCCCCTCGAATAGCAGACCTTCTTATGAACGAACTAACAGTATTGAAATTGTCAATATAAAATGAACATTCGTGTTCTCTTAACCAATGTTCGGTTAGACACAAGACATGTATATCCATACAGTCAAGGAATAACCCCACTTGTAATTCTTTGCCAGGCAGGCCTTGAATATTTTGGTGCACTAAGTTTATGTACCTACTAGACTTATCCTTTGTAATATGATTGCCAGAGTTATTCTCCTTTGTCTTAAAATTTAATTTAAATTATTTGGAACAGTATCCAAGGTCATGTTAATAGACATGTCATTTTTACACTGCTCAATAGGAGCAGGTAGTTTAGCCAAGACTTTGGCTGAGTACATAAAAAATAAAGATAGCGATATTGCTATCTGTCTTTTAATATAACTAGAAAGATAATATTTATCTTTCGTCAAGTATACATGATTACTTATTAATTTATTGATGTCAATCAAATTAAATACATTTTTATTTCCAAATGTCACAGTATCTAATGTCATATTTAATTTGTATCTGATGTCATTTTCATTTTGTAATGCCCCTTTTAGGTAAGGCAATGTGAACAAAATAATCTTTTTTACATTTAATTTAATAAGATTGTCACAGTGCATTATAATTTTCTTTTTGTTCACATTACCTCTGTTGCCAATAAATATGATCAAAGTTGTATTGGGGTCATATTTTGATTTACATATTATTTCTAAAATATCGCTGTATGTGGCTCCAGGCAAACAGTGATTAATTATTGGACTATTTATTTTGTTTTTTAATATTTGGCCCATATTTTTCCCAATATCGTCACTGTACATGATAACAGGATTTATATTATTAGTTATTTCTGTTATGCAGTCCTGAGTAGTGGAAATACACTCTGACTGGGAACTCACAGATTCTGGACTTTCTGGACTAGAACAAGTTGGAATAGAATTGCTTGTGAGTGCCTTGACTGCCAAAACATATTCCCCATACTCTTTTTTTGTGTAATTATATCTATTGGTCATTATTTCTAGTTGATTTTTGAGTAGGCACAATTCAGACTGTAATGTTTTTATATGTTTGTCATGTTCTACAATATTATTTTCTAACATAATGGTGTACACATCAAGTTCATCACCTAAACGTCTTCGTTCTTTAATACACTGAACATTTTTAAAACACTGTTTCTTTTGCTTAATTAATTTTTGGTTTTTTTTGATATACCTATTTATTTTAACATATTTTCTAAATTTGTTCCTACTGCAATTGACAATTGCCATTTGCCATTTGAGTCATCATCATCATTGGCCTATATACAGTCCCACTGCTGGGACACATGCTATATCTCAATTGTAAGATAATAGGTAGACAAGTACGCGTAAAAATATTATTTATCAACCGATTTTACGTTATGGTTGAAAATTCGTTTTTTACACCCTTACACCAGTGGTCGTGGGTTCGATTTCAGCACGGTACAAACAATTGTGTACATGAATACTCGTATGTCTATTTGTATTGGTCTAAGTGTTCCTAATAAAGCTTAATGATGTTTATCTATCGTCTGGTACCCATAGCCCACGCTAATTCTCAGTTCGGGTATTATGACTCTGCGTGGATAATATCCAGGGATATTTATATATTTTTATAACTTTAGTTGATGAACACGCACGTAGTCTAAATGGTAACTGCCACTAGTGTTCATGCATACCGCCGTGGGCGAATTGAACCTGCGACCTCTGAACTCATAGCCGACTTCTCAACCAGTACGCCAATAATAATCAGTGAAGAATTTACGCGGTAGCCCTTGCACGCACATACCTGGACAATATGCGTGTCCGTTTGTACGTGGACGCCGACCCGACCTTGGCGGGATCCTTTCTAAAACATTGCTCTGTCTGAGATATCGACTGGTCCGTAATGAAGTGGCAATTGAATACGTACAGTTCTGGAGACACTAACTTGTATCGTGACTTTCCAACGTTCATATGGAGAGGGTTTTTGATTTTGACTTGAGCACATTGTGAATCAATCTTCGGAGTGCCAATTTTGCTCGATTCTGTGTGTTAGAAAACCCTGATCTCTTTAGGCGCGAACTCCGGTCTACAGCATCAGGCCCGTGTATACGCCGGTCAATCGCAAAAAGTTTTCCTTTCGGCGTGAAGAGGAAACTGGAGTTTAGTGGGTAGGATGAAACTTTAGTACCGAATGCCAAACTCGGCTGCAGCTCTTGCTAGCCTGCGGTTAAGGTGCATAAACATGCGTTTAAAGAAGAATGCTCTTCTCTGCACAAAAAGTACTTTCTACGCACTTGTGCCCGTATTATCAGAGGCCAAGACTCACTGGTTGCTGCGCCAGTAAGTATAACGCTGTTTGTGCAGTTTTGAAGTTTATCAAGATCAAGACTATACGACAGCAAATTGTCCCTAAATCATCAATGTGCATCCATCGCACGCATCGTTGCGTCACGCTGGCGTGACTGTGTCCGGTCCGGCCGTATTCCGTGTCCGCACACGCCACCATCCCAGACCAATTATGTAACTGCATTTTGAAAATCATCTAATGACCATGAGGAATTTCACCCGAATTCTCTTCGCTACATTTATGTTCTCGACACCTGCGGTACATGCTATGTTTATTATGATTTATTTATATTTTAAAACAACTCTTTACCGCTCTCTGTCAGTTGGTATCAGCCCATGAGTAAGCTAAAGCGTATAACGAGTACCGCTAGTGAAATTGCTTGTGCAAGAAATGTCCTTTATAGTTGGTCATTTGTTGAGATTAGCAACTGTAAAATTCCAGATTAAAAATTTCACTTCAATTGAATTTGCAATATAAACGATTTAATTTTATGAGTTACATCGAAATATCGTGGCGTGAAAGCTTAACATTTCTTCCATTGACATTCACACCTTATGCGTCTTTGCTCAACGAATGATGTTTAATTAATACCCAAGGAATTAAAACACAATCTGAATTTGTATTGAGTTTGAAAAATAACAAGTAGTAGGTACAAAATTTTACACAAAGGACACGGGCGAACATCCATAGAACGTTGGGCCTTGATTTTTTATGAATTACACTTACCGATTTACTATTATTATGTAGAAAATGAAGTAATATTCCAAATACACTACAATTTATAAATCCACTCCCTGGGAAAAAATAGTTATAGGGTGATTTTGATTTCTACAAAAATAACCCGAATTGTCGAGTTCACTGGATCCGTTGTAAGAAAAGCTTAGGTCGTTTGTTTTAGCTGAAACCGTCATTTAAACGTAGCGAAAGTCGTCAAATATTAAACCAAGCATTCCAACAATAACGACAAAACAAAATAATTCACATAAGTTATTCAAAACAAACAGAAACGAATGATTGACAGACGTTGTATGACATTTGATTTTTTTTGACTTTTCTGTTGCCATAATTTTTTCAGAAAATTATCGTGCCTCTATTCTAAGCTGTCATTTGTATGGGATCTGTTTGGAAAATCAACATTATTATTATTCTACCGGACGTACTATGCTCTATGCACATATCACACCGGATGCACTACAAAACCAATAGTATTTTCATTTATTAGATTATTTTTTTATCCCTTGGTAAAAAAAATATAATAAATATGTATTTAACCAGTTAAAAATTTGTGACGAATATTAAATATATTTTGAATTGTGTAACGAACACCTAAAATAAGGCCCAATTTCGCCGGTCTTCTTTAACACCGAGAGTCGTACGATTTACAAAATATGTAGGACTTTTTACTTTTAAAATCTTTTATAATGGACCGATCAATCGGTTCCGGCAAGTTGCCGCTGTCCACCATGCTCTCCCCAATGGAACTCTTGAGACCTAACTCACTGACAAAAACAGCACAACATTGCTTTAGTTGCGGCTTGCGCTACATAAGACAGACTGACGACAACAACGCAAGATTGAGTCAGATGGAGTCAGAGAAAAGTGCACGTAAACATTGGCTTCGAGACTCGTCACTCGCACGTCAGTCGTCACCAAAGAGTACTCTTATATATACTGAAAGTCGTCACTGAGACAGTTAATCAGATATTTGATCCTGCGTCGCGCTATCAGAGTTATATTCTCAATTAGCATATATTATATACAACACACCAAGATGGTACGATGGGCCGCGGTCCCCAACATAAGAATAAAAGATACATACATAACACATCCTGTAGAGTGTGATGAGTATGCTCATGTTTAGAGTTGCAAATCATCAGAAAGTCGGTTATGATGACCAACACATTTCGCACCATCCACTCCAGTCTCTGCAAACAATAAAAATGCTTGCTTTCGCCCAATTTTTCGCGATGCCCGCACGCTCAGTTGCGTAACACACGCACTTGAGTTGAAACAATGGTTTAGAGAAATGAATATGCGCTTCTATTTATTTGGAGAAGCATTGTTAATATGGAAAGTAGTTATCGTTGCTTGAGAATAGTTAATAGCAGGTTGTGTAAGTTGCCCTTAAAAATAGGTTTAAGACATATTATTAGACACGATAATTTAGTGAACAGGATGGATCCGGATCCAGATGAAACATACGAAATTGAATCACTTAGTTTTACATTGTACCATTCAATTATGTAACATATTTAATTTTCTTGATAATATTGTGTTATAAAGAGAGATTATTGACTTGATATAATTTGGTGATTGGAAAGGGTAACTATTGAAATCAATAGTTACTCGAAAGAACCGCAAGTAACTACGGCCCGGTTTTTGATAGATTTCCGATAGACTATTTTTTTTTTATTAAGTACAAGGACATACAAGTAGGTAGTTTTTTCTTTTGAGTTTTATTCTGAAGAGAAATGAAGTATGTACATACATTTACCTTCACCGCTTGTTGTGTCAAGAGTAGATATTATTTGGACATACCCTTAAAAACCCACTTCACCATCCCACATAAACGTCTTTAAAACATAGTATCTTACAAATGTATAATAAATATTTCTTCCTCAATCAAACTATTAAAACCGGTCGTTATGATTACAATGAACAGCGCCCAATTAAAATTAGTGAGACATTTTAATTTTCATGATAGAATCTCATCTGATAATAATGAGTAGAATAATTATGTTATAATAATTAAAAAACGGATGCATCACAATAGGGAAGATGCATATAAAATAATTATGAAAATTATATGACTAAAATGTTAAAAAAGTATAAAAGAAAGGCCTCTGCAACATTTTTATTTCATATAATGTTGTTTTTTAACAGTAATAACGAATTAAAAATTACTGAAACGAAACGTATTTTAAAACAGCAATCAGCTATGACAACTTATTTGAGGTTAGACCTCAGTCCTTATTCTGAGGGTTAGACCATGAAGTTAAAGAAAAAACTGGAGGCCAAACTCAGTACATAAAAGTGAAGTCAAGTAGGTATGTATTCTTTCTCGCTCCTTAGGTCCCCCTCCTCTCTTTCTAACTTTATATATTAGAAAGAGAGGAGGGGGACCTAAGGAGCGCGACAAAATGCTGTCAATTTTGCTTCAAGTAGGTATGGAGAGTGTGGCCTCCAGTTTTTCTTTAACTTCATGGGTTAGACCGACAAAATTATCTATTCCGTTGGCGGCGTCGCTACTGTCGATAAAGAACTGTCATTAAATATCGTTTTTGCATTGCATTTCACGTAGTTCCAATTTTGGCAACCGGAACACATAAATTTGTCGGTCTATATGGTTGTAAAAGTATGATAATATTATTTTATGGGAATAAATTGAGTTTTTTTTAATAAAAATGGAAGTTGGGTTTATCAAAGCAGACTCCAGGAATTTACCAAGAGTTAGTGCTGACATAGTTCTATCTTTATTTGTCGAAAATGCAGAGTTTTCAAGTGTAGAAATATGAAAGGAACTAAATTACTACGGTATGTATAAATCATAGTTGTTAAACTTTGTATTTTCGCAGCTTGAAACCACTTTTTTCTTAGTTTTGGGTCAGAAGGTCCCGTCAAAAACAATTTATTTGGAAACTTTGTTGAAGTAGATGTCTGTTGACCGTGTTGACTCGTGTTTTATGCCAATGTCCACATTGGCATAAAACACGAGTCAACACGGTTTTTTTCGGAATATTAGTGGTATTGTTACGATCACCTGATGTTGATGGATAATCCATTTTAAATTTTTACCAAAAAATATTTCGAAACTCGAAAAAATATGCAAAATTATGAAAGCCAGCGACAAACAAGTACGGTGAAGTACGACGTGAGGCAGTGTCAGAGTGGAGTGACGTCATACGTGTCATCGGAACCATAGGTCCATTTTCGCGCGAAAAGGGTATCCGCCAAAATTGCCCCAGTCCCGGCGCAAATGAATTGTATCTCAGATTTTAGATAATTATTATTAGAAACAATATCAAGTGTCACTATTTCCTAATTCGGTGGCTAACATGGTTATTTTGCCCAGAGAAGTTTCATAGGCGCCACATGCAAACATGACACTTTTTTAGGAAAAACTTCATTTTACTGTACTAATTGACATTGAATTATCAAAAAATGAATAAAAACATGATATAAATCAGTATTACATATGTAATATAATGTTCCTATCCAAGGGCCATTTTTTGAAAAACTTAATTTTACTGTTTTAATTAACTCAATAACAACACAAACGTGTAGGTTATTGCAAAAAATGAATATAATCGGTACATATGCCTACACACTGATATGTATAACATCATAATTATATACATTTTGTAGTTATCTTTGTTTTATAAGGAAAAGATTATGCGCATACCTGCCGCCTTTAGTAACCGGTGTTTAACCTTTCTCTATAGCAGGACTTATTATTTTTTGTATTTTTATATACATTACATTCGATATAAACATGTCCCTCAAACAACACAGAAACACAACATAACAACAATAAACTCGATAACAACATTATGTACTAGGGTATATGTGTGTTTCTATTAATTTTTTGCCAATTCAATGTCAATTAGTACAGTAACATGAAGTTATTCCTAAAAAGTGTCATGTTTGTATATAGCGCCTATGAAACTTCTCTGGACAAAATAACCATGTTAGCCACCGAATCTGGAAATAGTGACACTTGATATTGTTTCTACTAATAATTATCTAAAATCTGGGATACAATTCTTTTGCGCCGGGACTGGGGTTTTTTTCTATGGGATTTGGCGGAAACCCTTTCAATTTAAAACCGCATTTTTTCCGATAAATTACAATGTATTAATTTTTTGATTTAACTGTGGTTTATTTTACATGGAATTCTTTAAAATGAACACAAAAATAAAAACATTGCATGTTCCCTATTACTTTCTAAAAGAAGAGGAAAGTAGGCGTCTCGATATTAATTAGGTTCTGATTAATTGTGAATTTCTTAATAAGTTTGCCATCTTCCCCACATAACATAACATCTTATAGTTTATTACCTCGGTAGCACTAAGGTAATATAAGGTCGTACTTTTAAGAGAAAAGTACAATTTCTGAGTTACAGTTCGGGGTCCTAATATTCGCGATGTCAATGCCCCATCACCCCAACGGTCATCACAATTATATTTGACCTGAATAAGACCAAACTCCAGAGATGATCTTACTGCTATCAAAGCTCTGTTTGTGTTTCGGTGAAATAATTGAAGCCTATATACGTTCCCACTGCTGGGACACAGGCCTTATCTCAATTGGGAGATAGTGTGGGCCATACTCCACCACGCTGGCCTAGTGCGGGTTGGTGGAGGGGTGCGTAAGGCAAGTGACCAACCTTAATGTCAGATGTTATCAAGCCGCCAAATGGCCTCTGACTAGGCTTGACGACTAATATTTACATTGTAGTAAATATCAGCCGGGACCAACAGCTTAACGTGCCTTCCGAAGCACGGAGACGCTCGAAATTAATGTCACTAAATATGGTCAGAATGGTCACCCATCCATTAACCGACGGCGTAGGTAGCTTGACTTTCGTTATCGCTAACGGACCACTGTCACAGCTGCGCCACGAGCGCCTCAAGAGCGCAGAGCTTGTGAACTTCCAATTTATTTTTCCTAGCGTTTCGTCCCGATCTAGTTTGTGTTTTGGCAAGTCCAGTTATATTATAGCGACTGCTATCTGACTTCTAACTCAGACCGGTCGGATCAGTACCGTACTCGTCCCTTTCAGGTTTGAAGGGGGAACCGAGGCATTTAAGTGGATTGTGGAACGAACGACTTTAGTCCCAAATCTCGCCAACCTGCGGTTATAGTGCCTAAAAACATTCTCTGCAAAAAATCCTACCAAACGGAATAGGACCAATAAAAACAAACTTCCTATACGCCTCTTCCTATAAACCATATAAGTCGATATTAACCTTCAAAAAGGAAATGTAATCAATGTAAAGACTTGGATGAAAGCGTGTGATAATTACATCGCTAATATTCTCATAGTAGTAGAGGTTGGTGACTCGGAACTGGTTCCTGTGAGCCGCGCAGGGTCAATGTAGTGAAAGTAATCGGTTACTCTTGGTCATTGGTGTAACGTTTAATGGCTATTATTACAGTTGTGTAATACCTGCATGCTGTGACCAACTGGCCAGAGAACCAGATCAAATTTTATCGTCTCGAGAAACTTGGTAGCAATTTTTTCGATGACGCATTAATTTATTTAGGCCAGAAAGAGGACAGCCGAGATACCGGGGCATTCCTCTTGGATGTGAAAGGGAAACTGGGGGAGTTTAGTGGAAAGTGAGACGATCTTATTTAGGGTTCTTATTTATCTGGGATTATGGGGCTTCAACTTGAAACAAAGTAAGTGGAAATAAACAAATTGTGATAATCTTGTTGGCAATAATATTAATTTATTGTTAAAGAAATAGAATATATAAACTAAGTAAACTATTAGACTTTATTCCCGTAAACTATCAGATTTTACTCTGTAACCTTCCAAAAACAATAATTAAAAGAAGTCCGAAAACACATCAAAACACGCTATTGTTTAAAAAATGATCTTTTACGGTCATAATGCATTGCACCTACCAAAAGAAACAAAACTGCTATAACAAGTTGAATTACAATTCACAATCAAAGCTCGTGAACTCTACGTCAAGGGCATCCCACCAATATACAACCAATTAATCTAACAGAAATGACGTTAATTACCGTAAGACAATATGGCCGCGCTGTCAAGGTTAGCTGTCAGTGAAAGTGGCGGGAAACTGATGAGCGATGCGATACGCGTCTCGATACTCAATCGAACTCGATTATCCATTGACGGATTTATCGATTTAAAGGTTAAGGTCAGTTATATCGATTACGGCGATTGTATTTTGGCGTTTTAATAGATTTAGTGCTTTGATTGTAATTGTTATTGAGATAAATAATTTATTACATGTCTGTATTGTGTTGTGGCTTATTAATGCAGTTGCAGAAAAATAAAAATAGACACAATAAATCTTAATGCAGCCTCTAATTAACTTCCTGAATAATGATTTTCATTGTTAATTGTAATGGAAAGGTTTAGATTTTTATTACGATTATAAAATTAGCACAGAATTATAGTTATGAGTTCTAATTGGACTAGACATGAATATTATCTGTCTATATTTAGCAAACATAAAAACATAATACAGTTTCTTATCCTCGGTGTTTATCAATATTATCTGTTGATTGATTATATTAATATTAAAGATGTCTGTATGTTCGGAAATAATCAGGTATAATTAAATGAGGTAAATAAAATATTCAAATAAATATCAAATCATTTATAACTCGGATGTTTTATTTTTGATGGAACATTTTGGCCTCCGTTACCCTTAACAGGGGACCAGACAAATTGGAACATGGCTACACAGCCATTTGACTCTGCAGGTTTCCTTATGATATGTTCACCACCTAGCCAGTGGTAAAACGGTAGGAAAATATTATTATTACTACTGAAACTAATACAGTCGATATTGCACCGATCAGTGCAATCGGCGCAGCATACATGCGTTGCGACACGGCGTTCTTTGTTTCTCAACTGTAACCCAACCGCTGTGAGAGCCACGTGTCCCGCCTGTTCTCAAGACGCACTCGATTAACGCTCGCTAATCGATTCATTATCGATTAACCCTTTAGTGACGATCAATTTGGAATTGGTTGAGTTAAGGTAACGCGAAAATTGGTTTTAAAGGTGATTTTTCATCTTAGAATTTGGTGTGTTAAGGTTCAAGGTCAAAAATAGTTGACTTATGACTTTCTTGTGAATACATATTAACAAAATTACTGTCACGTGTCCGGAGCAAGTACCTAAGTACAGATAACGTGAGAAAAAAGCGTTTGGAAAAGTTCAATGAATCTTTCGTTACACATAATCTTTATTGCATTGGTGACCCTTATTGTCACTGGCTTACAAAGGTAGTAGACCAATGAAATTGTGGCTCTTCACGATATATTCACCGCCATGCTACTTGTACGTTAGTACTATTATATATTCTATGCTACTGGTAAATAATAGGCACATGGAAAAATCCAAAGGTGCATGAGATTAAGTGAAACCACTCTGCTACCACAGGTCTATTTAAAATAGACCTAACCTAACCTAACGATCATCATCGTCATCCCAGCGTATTCCCGATTGCATCCAGTACGGTCAGTACGGAGCTCAGGGTCCGCTTCGACTATGATCCTAGATTCGACAAGCCTGGTTATTACAATGGAACGATAGCCATCTGACCTCCGTAACCCTTACAAGGGAAACCAGACATACTTGGAACATAGTCGGGACCAACGGCTTAACATGCCTTCCAAAGCACGGAATCATCACTCTTTTCAGACATTCAGGTGATTCAAGCCTGCAATGTCTGAACCAAACTGGAAACAATCACACAAAATGCTCCCCGCGGAATTCGTACCCGCGACCTCCGGATTTTAGAGCCCAACGCTCTAACTAGTGAACCACACAGGCAGATCTATACCTAACGATATAATTAATAGTTGTACTAAGGCTTATGCACAATACTGCCAATAATAAATAACTCTAATGCTTAATTTCATGCACCGTCAGAATCGTCACGCAAGCTCTCGCAATCGAGCCGGTATCGATTCACGATCGAGATTTAGTAATCGATTCTTAACATACAATGTGAACTCAGATGATATAGTGATAACATCTACTGTTCACTATTCATAGGGTTTGATGTAAAAGTTTATCTATTATCTTAACAATTGTATGTTAATTGTACTTGTGTATGTAAATTTAAAGTTTGTGAAATAGTTGCCAAATAATTATAAGTGAAAGTGGAAATAAAGCAAAATTTCATACCGCTTTAGATCATAGATCTTAATCAGTATGTAGACATTACTTTTCAATGGCTACTTAGTATTATCAGGCTCAAAGTGATCGTGTCACGAGTGACCGAAATTTCTTACAGACGCGTAAGTAAAAGCGTGTTTTGTTACGCAAACAATTAAAGGGTTTCTAGATTTGGGCAACAGTGCTATACAGCGTGCAATTTTAGTCGTTGTTTTCCCGCAGTAAAATGATTCTATCTTAGTAGTAAAATAGATTAATAAAGTTATTTTTAAGTGAAATCAAAAGTTTTACGATTTATGATAGACGAAACTTGAACCAATAGTACTAGCTGCGTCACGGACGGTCAACGGCCGGGGTCATTGCCCTTCGCGTTTATCAAAAAAATGATTATTTACTATTTACTTACATTTGGTTTCCATTTTACCGTCAAACTTTTTTAAAAAAATCAAAAAAAGTTTTAAAAAAAATTCAAAAAAAAAATACATGCATAAATCGATAGTACTACTGAAGGTGAAGCATTCTGCTGCGGGAAAACAAGGACTAAAATAACACGCAGTATATTTAGACCGAAAAATTAATAGTATCTATTTAATTTTAAAATTTGATCGCAGTACGAATGGGTAAAGTGCCCATGGTCAACTAAAATGGTGCATAGTATTTAATACCCAACTTTGGCATTGCCATAAAAGCAAAGAACAGAAATCGTACGCCTACAAAAAAACCGAAACCAAATTATAAAAGACAAATGAAATTGATTACACGGTCAGATCATCATAGTTCAAATGCCACAACCATTACCCATTTGCACCAGTTCCAATCGGTCAACATGGCCGTTTCCGCCCCCGCTAATCATTTAAATCATAGATCATTAATGTAACCGCAAGCGCAGGTCACGAAGTGTTGCGACAGCGCCTGCGCAGGACAATGAGAGATTCATTAATGAGTGGCGCAAGCGATCGGATTCGATGCGTTCGGACATGTAAAGCCAGTGTTGACACCGGTCAAACATAAATTTAGACAAGAGCAAAGCAAAGCGAAGACTAAAGTATCTAGTGGGGTAGAATGGCGGTGTCGACAGGTTCTCTGTCCGTTACCACAGACTTTGGGAAACTTACTCACAGAAACATAGTGTGACGTATGAAGGTCACGTATCATGACGTTAACGAAAGGGGAAGATCTTCCTCCGAGCTAGATGTCTGTGCTCGGGGACCGCGGGCCCATCATACTATTTTGGTGTGTGTAGAAAATAACTCTGCTAGCGCGACGCAGGATCGAATATCTGATTGGCTGTCTCAGTGACGTGCGACTGACGAGTCTCCAAGCCAATGTTTACACGTGCACTTTTCGCTGACTTGCAGTCTTGCGTTGTTGTCGTCAGTCTGTCGTATCATCGTATGTAGCGCATTCCGATAGCCGCTACAATAGCATTTAGCAGGATAGAATGTCGATGTGGACGGGTTATCCGTCCGTTACTAAAGAACTTTTGGAAACTTACTCACAGAAACATAGCAGTGAAGTAGCACTTCATGACTGTTGTCATGTCATGATTCAGTCATGTGATTATACATCGTTATCGCGCGGGCAGTTTCGGGGCGACGCGTGGATACTGATGAATAGGGTTGCCACGCATGGATCTTTTTTTTAAAATTATATTTGACCAATTAAAATATCGATTTTTAAATCGATATTATGCATTGAATCTATTTGTAATCCTAAATCGACCACTGACACAACAATGTTACCTTACGATTTTTTTCGGTTTCGATAACTTAACCAATTTTATGAAAATGTTATTTTTATCCTAATTATGCATTTATAGCTGTATGATGTCAATTTCTGACTTACTGGACTGAATCAACCCTCAGAGAAAGTGTTGCTAGCTTAAACAACGCTTCTACACTACTTTGTCCCAATTTTGAATACAATATCAAAATAGAAATAATATTCTATTTATCCTCATTAGGTATTTATCCTCATAAGGAATATACATAACATGAAAGGAAAGGCTTTAATTTAAAGAATAAAAAAACATGCAAATATTCTAATACTCGTTATATACGTGTGACAGCCCTTCGGTCATCTATGCGTCGCCCCCAAACTGCCCGCGCGATAATGGTGCGTCTATGCTTACGAAGCGAACACGAGCGGAGCACGAGCCGATCCAAAATTCCGTTTAGTCGCATAATGCCTAATTCGCAAAATGGCTACCGAGTCTCGAAAGGACTACTTCGCAAAACGCCCACTTAGCTAAAGGACCACTTCGCATAATGCCTAATTCGCTAAAAGACCAATTCGCATAATGGCTACTTAGCTAAAGGACTAATTCTCGAAAGGACTACTTCGCAAAATGACTAATTCGCAAAATGGCCAATATTTACCAAATGACTTAAAATTAAAATGAAATCAAATACCAGTTAGATTTTTTTTATATGTGAACAATATCCATTCTAGATATTAATTTCTTTAAAAAAACGAATGTGATACAATATCCCGGCCATACTGCGCAAAAAAGCCGGCTCACTGCTACGGCGAGTGCGAGGCAGCCGCAACAGTGTCCTTCTTAAGGCCATCGCCGATAGTGGGGACTGTCCACTTATCGAGCATCTATGCGCCATTACTAAGTCCCTTTTAGTTATTAAGTACTAACATTAGTTTCTATGTTACTAACACTTTTGGATTTTTGTTGTCCGATAAATAAACATTTTTATTTTATTTATTTTAATAGTTCAGCGGAAAGGTACAATAAGAAAATTATAAAATCGTTTTTTTCCTTTATTCCCATATGTCCCCTTCTAGATTGTCACCGGGGTGGTATCGTCGTGCGTTGAAACTTAGGTTCTTGTTTATTTGAAAGTACTAGGAGAGCAGAAATTCAATGGAAGTTGATAAATTCATTTCTGACGCCCTGGTACTTTTACTTTGAAATCATAATATGATTGTTCAATTTAAACTATGTATTTTTGACCCTTATTGAGCTAAGTAATCTGGCATAACCACCATCAACTTCCAACGAATTTCTGCTTTCCTGGTACTTACATAGGTCTTTAAATAATTCGTTTTTTTTTAAAGAAGCTAACATCTAGATTGAATATTGTTCATAAATAAAAAAAAAACAATAAATTACCAATGAATCTAATTGGTATTTTATTTAATTTTAATTTTAAGTCATTTGGTAAATATTGGCCATTTTGCGAATTAGTCCTTTTGCGAAGTAGTCCTTTCGAGAATTAGGCATTTAGCTAAGTAGCCATTATGCGAATTGGTCCTTTAGCGAATTAGGCATTACGCGAAGTCGTCCTTTAGCTAAGTGGGCGTTTCGCGAAGTAGTCCTTTCGAGTCTCGGTAGCCATTTTGCGAATTAGGCATTATGCGACTAAACGCAAAATTCGTGTACTGTGGACGGACTTGGAGCCTCGAACGAGCGCGCTTCGAGCATTCGTTTCGTGCTCGACTGTGCTCCGCCCGTAGACAGAGAAAACTATAGACAAATTGCATACAAATTGATAGTATCTATCGCATTCACACAAGAAAAAGAGGGCGATACGGATAGACCACGTAAAAGAAAGAGATAGAACTACACAATTTTTTGTCTCGCACCGCGTGCCGGTTTTTCGATATTTAGGCTGAAACTATGTTCGAGGAGAGATCGTCGTAGGCTCGTGGCAGGCTCGTAAGTGCGTCCACACTTGTCACGCGAGCAGAACGGTTCGACTCGTGCTCCGCTCGTGCGCCGCTCGTGCTCGCTTCGTAAGCATAGACGCACCATAACGATGTATAGTCATGATTCATGAAGTACTACTTCACTGTCTTCGGTTAGGTGGAGCTACATACCCAAACGAGCGGCTTATTTAAGTGGAAGATCCACTTTGCACATAATTGATTTGTCGAATCAGAAATTCTATCGCAATCTAGAAATGCTGATACAACTAGCTACTAACTCTTACAAGTTCAGTATTAGTATAATACCCGTACGGTTTCTCGTCTACCTGCGCATGGGCATATCTCGCATATTAAGCATGCGCGGTGCGTCGCGTAGAAAGCCGCGGTTAAAAGCCACGCAGGTACTTAGGTTGTAATCTTGAACTTGTGTATCTATTCGTTGAACGTAGCAAAATGAAAATTGTTCAATGAACCCATTGCTTGGTTGGTTGTTTTCTATCCACCATGATTCTCTGAGGAAGGCTTATAATGCGCATCCAATAGTCCATGTACCAACAGATTTTGTGTAACAGCGGGACCTTTTGGTATGGGGCTCATTGCAACCGCCTCTATTCTTTAAAACCTGTCAGTGATTGGCCCGTACTTAGATTTTCTCTGTTTGAAGATTATTATGCTTTCCAGTATAGAAAAGTTGTACCCCTTAGAAGCACTGAGCTTCGTCAATCTTTTCTCTGAACTCTTTCTGTGATGAGAGCTTAATTGGCACTATCGTTATTTCTATCCAGTGGCGCAGCAATGGGGGGGGGGGGCGGTCTGCCCCGGGCGGCACTTTTTAGGGGGCGACAAAATTTCGTAATAAAGTTGAAGTGCCCCTTAATGGAATAAGGATTGACAACTGTACCAGAAATTCAGCGAAAAACTGTTATAATTTACTCGATCGTTAGCAAAACCTCGATAAGTGCTCAGCCTCCGAATTCCCAAATGATTGCCGTTAGTCGGTCCCGGCAAATTACGGCACGAAGCCATTTCAGCCACGGACGCACTGCGAGCGATTGATTTATCGTCTGCGAGCGTTCACGACCGCGTAAAACGATCCTGGTCAGGGTTCTCACTAGAAAAAAGTAAAGTATCAGCCTAATAATGTCCCACTGCATGGCAATGGCGTCCATCCTTGAAATCAAGTTATCGCTACAATTCCAATACTTGCCAAATGCGGATGATCACAAACACGAGTCACGGATTGGTGAAAACCGACACAAGGGTTGAGAACCCTTGTGAACCTAAGAAATAATCTGTTATGATGCTTTTTTAAATCAGGACTACCCAAGATCAAAGGACGGTTAAAATGTATTTTAGCTGCATTTGTAGAATTCAGTTTTCTGTTATCCACCTCATTACCCTACATTCCATTTATCAAGTAAAAATTAAAAGGATGAATCACATGTAACACGTTGCTGTGATTTCAATTTTGTTTTTCATCTTTGCAGATATTTTAGACTTGGCAGCCCTATGTACAAAATATGAGGATTATGGATCTAATATGGCAATCTGATAGTTCATTTTATTGGCGCGGTGCGGTCGTGCCCGGAAGCCGGTATGCGGCTCTCGCTCACCTCAAATTGTTCACTCAGGTTGCTAAAGTAGCGCAAATTGGCTCATCATTTGATTGAAGATCTAAGATCTTTTTAATTGAATACATAGGGTGTTATCAATCACATTTTAATCATAACTGCTCGCTAAATGAATGCCTCTATGGTGAAGTGGCTATTGATTTCTTATTTTTCTAATTTCTTGCCGGGTCTTCTCGACAGTTCGGCCAACATTCCGAAGCTGTTAGTAAATTCTTTAATATAGATACTTGATGATTCATAAGTGCATCTTTGAAGCCAACATAAATAATAAATACTTTTGTTAAATGCATTTTGTAGTAGGATCGATAAGTAACAAGATATTTGACTATCGTTAACACACACTTATTTTGTCTCTTTTCAAGGTCGTGAAACTAAACAATAGCTAGTTTTTACATACACTGGACATTATTTTAACATTATTGACATTGATCTTTCGAGCAATATATGAGCTGACATTAAAGATACCATCGTTGGAAGACCTTTGCTAAAAGCCAAACGTATCGGCAATGATATATCACTCCGAATCACAGAAACGACGCGCAAACATTACTTATGCTGATTATGATAATTGCATCTATACTGTTTATCTGTAGACATCAAAAAAGAAGGAGGTTTACCATTCAGGTGTTATGTTTTTTTACCACGAATTCTACTAGCAGCACCGCTCACTTTTAAACCTTTAGACATATTTTAAAGCAAAGTTTGTAGTTATACAAAATAGACAATGGACTATGCCTTTGACTGAGCGGGAATCGATTCCACGACCTTTGCTCTCCCTATTCCCTCACCCTCATAACGCAACTGCAGACTGACACAACCGAAGATACTAGTTTAAGAGGCGCACTCACTCCTGCACTATAATATACAATGCTGCGTCGGCTGATATTAGCCGCCGTAGCCGAAAACTCGTCTAGAAAGACATAATTAAAACAACTTTTCCGGAGCATTCTTAACTTTAGCGTTAAAAACGTAACACTGTAACATGCATTCGTTTCACGGTAAAACGCGTAAAAAAACACATTTGCCGCGACACCTGGTGTGCCAACAATGTCGAAAGTAAAACGGAAACTCAAATTGTCATTTGATTAGAGTTATTTATATGTCGTTATGGCGAATGTGCCTTTACAACAGCTCTACTTGCGACAGATGTCTGGATGTAACTAGACCATATGTCAGAGATGGGACTAGGGTCAAATGTTGGACGGACCAATGGGAAACTATGATGGTGTTGCGTATCCTATTTGAAATTGAATTAAACAAAAATACCTACAAGGGACCTTTTTGGATTAAACTATGGGGCTCCCTGGCTAATAACGTGCATTTTATACATATTACCTACAACTAGCCTTCCAATTGGGGCTTGGTCCGCGTGGACTATTAGAGGTTATTAAACATGAAGAATACATAAGGTTTCCGTTTTTTGCCATTTGGCTAAGGAACCCTAAGAATTAATACTATAGAGGTACAACATACACAATATTATTTTAGTGTACGTACTCGTACATACTTATAATTATAATAAAAAATGATTCGTTTATTGGTTCTACTAATTAAAAAAAAACATAAAAAACCTAGTTCTGCGGCGCCAATAACGTCCATAATTATTTATTTAAATATGCCTATTTCTGTAATCATATTGGAGTATTTCTTACTGAGCCCATCCACGATTACCGTTGGGAAAGCCGGTCATCGAGAGCATGGAAATTAGTAATAACTAATAAAAAATTACATACAAAATAATTCCATCAGACAAGAGATAGTTAAGTTAGATAAAACCGCAGCGTGCATCATTACTATAACATCACAACGCGCAAAGTTATTTAACAAACCAAGTTCATTATTATATGTGCCAATGTTAAACTGCACCATACATTCATTAGTCATTAAAGTACTATATTGTGTTATACAGAAATAGCGAGTAACTTGCGCTCGCTAACCAAACATTATTCATTTTTATAATTATCTTGTGACAGGAATATGTCGCAATGAGTCGGTACGATCAGTCATTTTACAAATTGGCTGTTTGTATTGCAAATAAAATGGAAATACCTGTCAGGAAAATTAAATCTTTGAAAGGATTAAATTGAAAAGTTTATTTGCGAAAAAGTACACTGACGCACAGTTATCTTTTTAATTGACATACTGTAAATATTCCTTGCTTATAATAGTTTTAGGGAAATATTTAAGTGTATCTAAAAAAAAAGGCTGAAACGTGCACTAAAATAGACCAAAGGTTAGGTTAGGTTAGCAAATCAATTTTTTTGGTGCACATTTCAGCCTTTTTTGGTGTACGATCAGCCTTTTTTGGTGTACGGTTAAATACAAGCCATTGTTTTATAACACAAATTGCGTAGTGAGTAGTATAAAATAATTTATGTTATGTATTTATTACCGAAAAAGATTATTTATTCTGACGGTGACTTTTAGGCCCAAAAGGCATAGGCATTTGCGAGGATGTCCCTTCTTAAAAGCTATGTGCCAACTTTCTAGAGTTTTACTTGTACAACGAGCCATTTCATAAAGTGGTTGATTTCTAAGTTCGATTGCAACACAGCACTCGCCATATACGAGCTCATTACAACGCGTGTTTGCTTAAAAAAGCACTAATATCCGCTCTGTTTGTGATACTCAAGGTTGCCGCCTCATTATACATAGATGTAATCTGTTCAAAGCTCATAACTCACTTCTCGTAATATCAACTGTTGGCATTAAAATGCAGTGAAATAATCACATACCGTAGACAATAAATTACACGAGCAAAACATGTTCTAAATTGAATTGAACTTTTAAGGGTTCCGGAAGTCTTCTGGATGACCAATCACTCCAATGGACAATGGACTATATTTGGTCATTTTCCAAGAGTTTGGGTCTGGATGTAAACGGGGGTACAGGGGTTTTATGTGGGGAATGCATTGCGCATAACTTAGGCCGAGTAGTGATGGCAACAAGACACAACACCACCGAGCGAGGGTTATGTGGGACTCCTTACTCAGTTGCTGGGTACCCACTTCACTCCACAGTATCTTACAGGCGCCTTAGTGGAAGTGTCTAGAATAGGAAACAGATAGTTTTTCATAAATCCATTCTTAGGGGATTACTACGTCATAACATCTACCTGCATACCAAACAGCCCGATACGTCCAGTGCCGAATGCCGTATTGTCCTGGGGAGGAACTGTCATAACATTCTTGTAGTGTGTTACATTGTTTTGCCAGAGCGCAGTTGCTTACCAGAAAAATAGGCATATTCCTCCAGTTTCATCAATCAAGCCTTACTCGATTACATTTTAAATGACGATGACATGTTATACCGCTTTTGAACCTTCAACGTTTTTAATACCACGAGTACTTTCAAACCTCTGGCATGTGTTGAAACGATGTAAAGAGCATGTTTATGTCGAGCTGCACACGAAATACCAAGCCATTACTGACAATTACAACTCGTATCGACGGCCATCGGCGCCCCAGGCTGTGGGTTACGCTGGACCATTGGTCCTCAAATATTGGATGTTTTGGATATCCTAGAAAAATAATAAATTAGTGCATTAGGTTGACAAAAAAAAGTCTGTATACGATACAGTTTCGAAGGGTTACATATTGCACGGATCATGAAAAAAGCTGTATACGATGAACGAGATTAAAAGGGTTGAGGTAGTTCAACAAGCATTAGGAATGCTAAGTAGAGTAGGTATCATAAAAACAAAACCTTGTTATAGTAAAGTAATGAGTAACAGATTAGAACCTTTTGTTAGTGACTTCTTATTTTGGTATCTGCTATGTATTTTGCCAGAGTATAAACAGACGGAATATTCCATCAAAGGTTTGAGAGATTGTTACATGTGTTGCAATACTGAATGATTTTAATGTTTTATAAAAAAAACTTCAGTTCGTAGGTTAGATAATAATAAGCCACCACGGCGTATCCAATAGGAAGACCGATCGACTCCACATTCGATCCTTCGTAATTTTAATTAATATCAAGATCTTTGAGGTTTGAGAAGTTTGAGGTCCGCTGGTTTGAAGCATCGTTTAGTGTTATTTATCGATTACCGAAAGTGGATCGATATTCGATGATCGATAATGTCACCAGTTGCGACCGGTCGGCGTGAATACATATGTTATTCAATTTTAATTGCCATCTTTCAAATCATTTCAAGGAGATCGCGGTTTGAGATCTAATTAAGTATTTTTAGTAGTTACAACTTTTCTAATATGTCTCTAGATTTGGAAGTTCAAAAGTTGTTTTTGTGCATAATTAATTATGAGAATGAGCGCATAATATGCAATCGTTGACATTTATGAGTGAGTATGAGTCATTAATTTTACATTATAAACTGTTTGTTTTTTATATTTCGTACGAAAGTGCAAGGCAAACAAGCGAGAGGGACACCTGATGGTAAGTGATCACTACGACCCATTGACACCTAAAGTATAAAGAAGTAATGAATGAGGCATGCATTACGTATACCCTCGGCCGGCTGCCAACACTATTCGGCGGGGGTTATGTAGACTCTCCCTCCCAGAGGGAAGGTATAGGTACACTGAATAAACTGTACCATGTCACAGCATTGTACCATAAATTCTTGACCTGTTCGCAAATCTATAACCTCTGGTGTAGAGCAGGATCCCTAGCAAATGCGCCATGGAGGCAGAATACAAAATGGACTACAGGTCCCGGCAAACATCTTGAAATCAGGGGATTCTGAATCTGGGGATTGCGCAGAACACGAACTTTGAGATGCCTGCGCGCTATTGATCAGAAACAACCTCTGACCAATAGCGCGTGCGGGTGCGGGAGATTCACGCGCGCTATTGGTCATGCGGGGGTCCCTTTTTTTCGCATAACTTTTTTTGTCATAATTTAATTTGGCATAACGAGTTTGGCATAATTTTTTTTGTCATAATAATATTTTGTCATAATTGACCTTTTGCATATTGTTTCATTAAGCATAAATATCGTTTAGACTAATGTTTTTTGCCCTAATTTTGATTCGCATAAAATTTTAGACATTGTTTTTTTGTCTACAAGTTATCATTCAAAGAATCCTGAAGAGTTTGTAACCTTGGCGGTCATGCTCGCTAAAATGTGCTTGGGGTGGTGGCGTTATGTGTCGGGTGGTTACATTCCCTCTAATATGGTTGAGTGAAATTATCGCTGGCACATACGTCATACTTGTGCTGCAGGTGCCACCTTTGGGCACTGGTCTTCCAGGGCTCACGGATTTTTCTCGATTATAGTCTCACTTATACTTTATACTGTATGGATTGGTATTCTAAAACTAATCAGTAATTGTAACAAACAAATTGTAAACAAACATGGCGATAAAAAAGAGTAACTGTCGAGTTTCTTGCCGGTTCTTCTCGGCAGATGACTGCATTCCGATACCGGTGGTAGAGTCACTCTGTAATTGACGATTCATAAATACTTGATACAAGTTTACATGAATAAAGAATATTTTGATTTTGACTTTGATTATTGTGTAACAGTAGGTTAAGGTGCGGCGGGGGTGGCCCTTGGGCCACCCCTAAGCCGCCAAAATGTTTATTTAAAGGAAAAGTATTTCGAAAAGTTATGGCTTAAGAATATTATGCTTAACAATTATAATGCTTAAAGAAGGTATGCCTAAAAAAATTATGCCTATAAAGTTATGCCAAAAGAATATTATGCGTAACTATTATTAGGATAAAATAATACTATGCCACTATTATAGTATGCCATGTTAAATTATGACAAAAAAACTTATGCGTAAAAATAGGGAACCGGTCATGCGCAAGTGCACATGCGCGAACTTTCCCCTCACTGCGTCGGCCAATGGTCAAGAAGTTTGCCGGCATTTATAGTTTAAAGTAATACTTGTGGTCACAGATGTGTTGACAGCTTTTAACGAGGGCAATGCGGAAATTGGCACGATGCAGATTTGACTAATGTTATCTTTGCGACGACACCATTTCTCAACGTGGGCAAAACAGTAAGTATCTTAACTTACTATCAACAAAAACATAATGAGCTGGTCTGCAAGTTCTATTAAGGGTGTGAAATCGCAAGTTGTAGCTATGTGTGCTTCTGACTGTAAGTGTAGGTATATAATATACCTATGAGCTTACGAAAGGGATGCTTTTAAAGTTTTATTCGTATTCGGATATAAGAAAACGTTTCCATGATATTGATGGTAAAATATTGGGAAGGGCAAAATATTTAAATTTCGTGGACTACTATTTTGTCATTATAAGTAAGTATTAGTCAAAAACAGTCCAAATAACTCATTGACTCATACTTTGTTCTTTACCGCCTTTGAACATTTTCTCACACTTCCAAATATTATAGCTAATTTCTTGAGAGACTCATGTGGTAAAATACAAGTGCCTACGTATACTACATTAAAATCAATTGGCCAACCCTTGGCGACCAACTTGCGCAATGCAAGCGACATTTTGCCAACAATACGAGTATATCGTTACCGTATCAGTTCCGTCCCGTCAACGTCGACTCGACATCGGCTCAGCTGTCTTGCACACTTAGCTGACCGTGACCTTTCTGTATCTGCTTCATCTTAATGGAACTAGGTACCGTTTGTCAGCAAGATAAAGTACCTGGTAGCTGTTGTTATTTGTTTATGGATTTATACGTTTATGCAACCTCATAGAAGAATAGCAGAATGATTTATCAAATATGGTTTCTTCAAGTGCTCCTAGCAAAAAAAAAACCAGCAATTTCAATGCTTCAATTCCACTTAGGACAAACAATGTTATGTACAATTGTGTTTTTCTGTGTCCGGATGTTTATGTTCAAACATTCGATTTGTTGATATTCAAACACTTCCATCTAAAGTACTTATCTCTTTTTAATTAGTATACTTACAGCCAAACGACAAAAGAATGCAAATTATTTTGTCACTCACATTATGCAACAAACACAAGTGATCTTTAAATAAACCAACGCAGTTTTTATAACTTCACCTACACTATTTTCCGTCACTATTGACAATAATAGATCTTATTTCTTGAACAATAAAGTTTAAAGTCATAACATCGTAATGATTGTACTCCAGAATGCATTTATTATCTTATTTAATATTTCAAGTGCGTCCATGCTTTCGCTGTTGGGTAACTGTTTAGCAAAAGTATCGCAAGGTTTGCGTCACTCTAATGTCGGAACTGATCGTATATCGATCGATGCGAGATCTGAATCTATAATATCGCAAATATAAATCAATTGTCTCAAGCAATGATTCAGCACCCAGCCTATAGAATTCGTAGAAAAAGTTCTACAAAGATATTTTAGCAAGTGGCGAACATTAGAACGAATGCCCACATCATAAAATGTCAAAATATAGATCTGATCGCCTCCGCAGAATCCAGAGTTTGTGGGTACGAATCAGAGGGTCTACACAAAGTGACATTTTGACAGCGATAGCGAAATTCGCTAACTTCAAATTGCATGTATGTATTTGACAGGTGACTTAGAAAAGTCACGTGGTCAATCGATATTGAAAGTATGGGTTTGGACATTCGCTATCGCAAATGGAGCGATAGCGAACGTCATAAGTGCCGCTTGTCTAGGGCCTCAGATTTGTATCTGGTGGTAGGATTACTTCGCAGTCAGACTGTCTAGCCACCACCCCCACCAAATGAAATCTTCGCCATTACAGCTCTGGCTGTGTTTGGGCAATATTCATGTGTTGACTGGCTCATGGCTCAGGGATCATAGGATCCTAGTGTGGCAGTAGGTACATTGAGAATCAAGAATCAAGAATCAAATTCATTTATTCAATTTTGGCTCGTATTATAGCACATATGAATGTCAAATTTTACATGTCACAAAATTATGATAAATTTAATAATAAGTCAATAAAAATAAAAAAATGTCACAGATAAAAAGCAATAATCATGAATATGATTCATGAGCTGGTTCAAAAAAATAATTTTTCTTTTACTACTGAGAAGATACCAGCAAGAAACTCAGGAGTAATTCTTTCTTTTTCTTTTTTTAAATTTGTATTTGTTACAAAATAAAATAATAAAGTTGTATACAAAATTGTGCGGGCTAGGGTGACCATGGATTCTTATCGTTGAGATAATCGTCTACCTTATAATAACCTTTCCTCATTAAACATTTTTTAAGCGTTGATTTGAATTTTGGTATTGGTAATTCAATGAGATCTTGGGGTACCTTATTAAACATTGTCACACTTTTCCCCAGAAATGAGTTACCTACCTTTACGAGTCTTATTTTTGGAACGGCAAGTTTGGCTTTATTTCTTGTGTTATAATTATGTTGCTCGCATTTTTTAGGAAAATTTTCTAAATTGTTACGCACATATAATATACTGTCGTATATATATTGGGAAGCTACTGTTAGTACATTTATTTCCTTGAATATATCCCTTAATGAGTCTCGGGATCTCAAGTTGTAAATAGCTCGAATGGCTCTTTTCTGTAGAATAAATATTGTTTCAATATCGGCCGCTGCACCCCATAGCAGCAGACCGTACGACATAACGCTGTGGAAGTAGCTAAAATAAACCAATCGTGCCGTTTCAACATCAGTTATAGATCTGATCTTTCTAACCGCATAGGCAGCCGAACTAAGTCTTCCTGCCAGGGCCGCAATATGAGGACCCCATTGGAGCTTACAATCTAAAGTTATTCCTAGAAATACAGTAGAGTTTACAGTTTGAATAACTTCTCCATTCACAGTAATACTAGTATCTACCTGTCTGACATTAGGCATAGTAAATTTTACACACTTAGTTTTATTAGCATTGAGTAACAAATTGTTACTTGTGAACCAATTCAATATTTGTGAGAGGGCACTGCTTACATCGTCAGATACATTTTTATGTCTTTTGGTTTCGAAGATCAAAGAAGTGTCATCTGCAAATAGTACCGTCTCACAAAGACTTTCAGCAAAGTAAGGCAGATCATTAACGTATACCAAGAATAGGAGAGGTCCCAATATCGAGCCCTGGGGCACTCCCATCAATAACGGGGCGCCGGAAGAGTCAGTACCATTAATATTAACTTTTTGTAGTCTGCCCGTGAGGTATGATTTCAAAAGATCGATTGAATTTTTCGAGACACCATAATGTCGCAATTTTGTTAGTAAAATTCCGTGATCAACACAATCAAAAGCCTTCGATAAATCACAAAAGATACCCATTGCGTCATGTTTGCGTTCCCATGCATCAAAGATGTGTTTTATAAGTGCAACTCCAGCATCAGTTGTATTTCTACCTTTAGTGAAACCAAACTGTTTGTTATGTAAGATCTTATTATCTGTAAGATGAGAGAGCAGTTGGTTAAAAATAACCTTTTCGAAAATTTTACTAAACGCAGGCAGTAAAGATATAGGCCTATAATTGGATGGGTC
Source organism: Mecyna flavalis (assembly GCA_949319885.1). Taxonomy (NCBI): domain Eukaryota; kingdom Metazoa; phylum Arthropoda; class Insecta; order Lepidoptera; family Crambidae; genus Mecyna; species Mecyna flavalis. Next base: position 18,203,890 of record OX439434.1, on the reverse strand, counting down.
ATTTTTGTCGCCTGCTTTGAATAAAGGTATTATTTTACTGTGCTTCATGAGGTTGGGAAACTCGCTATTATCAATACAATTATTAAATATGATTGCTAAATGTGGCGCTACAGTAGATACAATAGGTTTTAAAACAGTGGTTGAAATACCCCACAAATCTTCTGATTTCTTTATATTAAGTTGGTCAAAGGTCTTCAATATTGTCTCAGGATTGATATATTGAAAATTAAAAGTAATAGGGCACTTATCAACACTTGCAGTCAAAAGAGTCTCAGCAAGTTTTGATGAGGAGTTTAATTTATTGGTGATAGTAATAGGAGCATTTGAAAAAAATGATTCAAATGTACCAGCCACGGAGGCGTCATCGTTAATAATATTGCCATCAATTTTGAGCTCAAAAGTATGATCACGGGATTTCACCTTACAAGTTTCTTTATTTATAATATTCCATGTTGTTTTTATTTTATTATTAGATGCGGCTATTTTGGCCCGAATGTAATTGGATTTTGCTACATTACAAATTTGTTTAAATAGTTTTGAATATTTTCTAGCGTATTCAATTACATTAGGGTCACCAGACGTCGCTTTCCTTTCATACAATTCATACAATTTATTTCTACTTTTATGGATACCAGTTGTTGCCCAATCACTAAATTTCAGTTTAAATTTTCCCGAATCAATGGTCTTCTGTTTAAATGTGTTGGAAAATTCATTTTTTATTACTTTAAATAAACTACCGTACATTACATTTACATCATTATTATTGAATTCTAAACATGATAATTTTTCTTTTACATTTGTCTTAAAACTATCTAATCTATGTGATGTGATCGGCCTATACACAACATTCTTTGGTTGGCGAACATTTTGGTGCTCGAATTTTGTAGCTTGACCAGTATGATCAGAGTTGATTATATTTATGATTGATTTTTCAATTGCCTTCACATTACAAAAGATATTGTCCAAGCAAGTAGCTGATGTGGAAGTGACTCGAGTCGGTTCGTTAAAAAGATTATTTAAATTAAACGATTTGAATAAATTGATAAACCGCATTGAGTTCTGAGAGTTGTCTAGAATATTGACGTTAAAATCACCACATACAACTATCCGCTTTTTACAATTACACACCTTCCTTAACGCTTCTTCCATAATAGACTCAAATAAGTGATAATCACCTGAGGGAGGTCTGTACACGCAAATAATAATAAACTGATCTAGCTCCGCACACGATAGTTCAATATTTCGCTCACTTGAAAGGGCTACCACATCTTTACGTTCTTTTGATTTTAAGTTTTCTTTAAGTAGTATTAATGACCCACCCCTTATGGCAGACTTTCTTGTGAACGAACTAATGACCTTATAATTTTCTATACTTATCATTAGCTGATGTTCCTTCAGCCAGTGTTCTGTTAAACAAAGAATATCTATATTATTATCATTTAAATATAATTCCATTTCCAGTTCTTTTCCACTAAAACCCTGTATATTTTGGTGGATGATTGTCATGTAAGTTGTCTTTTCATTTTGTTTAAAATTTATTTTGCAAGAGTTTGTCTCTATTGTCCTAGAATTATGTTTAAATGATGATGATTATTAGAACAATTATTATTAATACTGTTTGGAACAAATTCCAAAGTTTGATTACACATGTCATTATTCTGCTCAATAAAAGCAGATTGTTTAGCCAATTTTTTGGCTGAAACATTTATATAATACGATAGCGAGGAAGCTATCTGTTTTTTAAAGTAATTTTTGAGATAAAACTTATCTCCCGTCAACATCAATTTATTTTCTAAATATTTGTTTATGTCAAATATATGAAATTTATTTGAATTATAAAATGTCAAAGTGTCTAATGTCAGATTCAGTTTATATCTTAAATTATTTTCTAATTGTGGCAGGCTGGGGCTGTAGGGAAGTGTACACAAAATTATTTTTCTTACATCTATTGAATTTAATAAGTTAATACCTTTTATCAACTCTTGTTTGTTAACATTTCCCCTTTGTCCCACAAACAACAAAATTGTGGTGTCAGTATTAAAAGTTTGTGTTACAATTTTTTTTATCATGTCAATGTAAGTCAGTCCTGGCAAACAATAATTAAATACATTTTGTCCCAGGTATGTACTCAATAATTGGCCCATGGTTTTTCCTAAGCCATCACTAAACATAATAATTTCTGAATTGACAGATTCATCTTTTTGTTCTAAGGAACTATTGGCGCTTACATTTTGTATATTGGCAGGTGGTGGAGAACCAGACAGACTGCATTTTTCTTCCTGGGAAGAATTGCAGTCTGTGAGGTACCTCATGGCCAAAGTATGTTCTTCATACTCACATTTAACTGATTCATACCTTTTAGTCATAATTTGTAAAGAACTTTTTAAATGACAAATTTCTTTTTCTAATGTCTGAATGTCCCTATCATACTCAGATATATTTTTATCTAATAATAAGGAATACATATCTAATTCATCACCTAGTTGCCTTCTTTCTTTTATATATTTAACATTTTTGTACATGCATTTTTGCTTCTTAATAAGTTTTTGGGTTTTTTTAATAAACTTACTTATTTTCACATACTTCTTGAACTTGTTTTTACTACACTGGACAATTCCCATTGCATTGGTACGGTTTAAGGTTACATCATTTGTTAAATCTATAATTTCCGTGGGGCTTATGTCCTGTGGAGTAGAAACCAGACTGGGCGCACTACCGACTAGCTCGTCGAACAGACTATGGGTTTGGGACGCGATGGTGTCACGTTTCGCGGTCTCTAAGTGGGTAATGTGGTGGTGGGCTTCTTGTAGCTCGTGCTCGAGGATCGACACGCGTTTGAGACCCTGCTCGTACTCCTCGCTGCATTCACTGAACCCAGATATTGAGCGCGGGTTTGATATACGGTACAAACATTGGTATGCATTAAAATATGTCTGTTTGTAGTGTTTCTACTGGTCTGGTCTGGGCTGGGCAACTGCGATAACTTTCATGACGGAGGCCTTTGCCCTCCTATTAATAGCCAGATAAACCATCACGGTACAACATAAAATACCCACGCAGTCCTAATTAAGGCACAATGCAAACATTTCGCAACGTCCAGGCAAACAGACAACGCAAGCATCCTAACCGTTACAAAACGGATTAAGATTAATGTTCTAATTAAATCCCTTTCATCGATCCAAATGGTCACCACACATATCATTATTACGAAATGTTGTGATTACCGACGTCGATTGTGATATATATTGTACTCGAATATGAAATTTGGGACAACACTATTAATGATATCTGGTGTAACGAAAACTAAGTACATTTATGGCTTATGGTGACATAAGATAATTATTAAATGATACGTTTTGTGCCGAGATTCATTAGTTTGGAATGTCATAACGCCTTTTCAAGATTCTTTTTTATATAAGGAAAGCAAAGATTTAAGGAAAGAAGTCAAATGAGCAATTTGTGACACCTGATGGGCAAATGATCGCTCCCACGTGTGGAAACTTTGCGACTAGGGTCCTAGTTGCGTTGACCTTTTTTGAGATAAGAAATGGGGACGAGCTAAGGGGATGAGAAGGAAAGAGCGGCACTATTGAGACAGTCTATTCCGACTTAAATACAGACTTTTTGTGTCCACTTACTTAACAATGCTACAATGCTGTTGTCATGTCGGCTACAAAAAGTGTCTACAATGTGCAGCGCCTTATGTTACATACTCGTAGGTGAACACTTAGTGAGCACTTCGTATTCTTGTACCCTATTGTCTTGTCAAAAAAAAATCTGACAGTTCCCCAGAGAGATCAGGTGCGGGACCATAACAGGCTGTGGGTTGGAACCGAGAATATTCTTACTAAAAAATATTTAAAACATTAATTTTTTTAGGCATACGCAAGTAAAGAAATTAGTTTATAATCAGAAAAATGTGATCTCACGGACAAAGAACCAATTTGATGCTAGGAAACCCATGGGGCACAACTAGTATTATATAATATTTATCAAACCTACAACCATTTAAAACGATGTTTTTACTACGGTGAAAGTGTAATTTAGTTGTAAAGTATTATGTTTATTGCTCATTGTTTGAACTACCTGCACACTCTCATCGCACCACGAAATTATGTTTTGTTTTGCAATGTTTTATGGTTTCTTAAGTAAATCATCATGTAAAACATGTGAAGTGTGTCTAAGTAAATATTTGTTATGTAATTGTTCAGTTAGTGTATAAGTCGCGTGAAATGAGCGATTGCCATTGGTCGACAACCTTTAAGTCAAGAGCCATCTTACATAAAATAATGACAAATTATGCTCGCTAAATTATGGCTTACTCAGTTAATCTTAATGACAAATCAAATAAACAGAAGTCAAGCCGAGCCTACGTTTGGCAGCAGATGCTTCTTAGTTGAGTTATACCTCAATGGGGGAGGCTGTTGTGGTCGCTTACCATCAGGTGTGCTGCGTCCCTAAATGTCAACTGAATTAATATACAGCACAATCTTGCATTGTGACATTAAAAGGCTAATAGCTTCAAAGAACCTTACAGAAGAACACAGTGAAGAAAACTTCATATCTGTTGTGGTTGTTTCTGTCGGTGAGTAAGATCTCCAGAGTTCAATAGGGATCGCATAGTGTTGGTAGTGGAAAGAGCCTATTTTTTATGTGAATTGTGAGGCAGTAGCGTAGCGATAGGGGGGCGGGGGGGGCGGTCCGCCCCGGGCGGCACTTTCTAGGGGGCGGCAATATTTCCTGGAGGAGCAAAAAAAAAAGAAAAAAAGGGACGGCAGAATTGTAAAAGAGGGCGGCAGAATCGTCTTTCGCCCCGTGGGCTGCTTTGCCAACTGGAGGAGCAAAAAAAAAGGCGGCAGAATTGTCTTCCGCCCCGGGCGGCTGACACCCACGCTACGCCACTGTTGTGAGGGTTGTTTTCCCGCTAAATTAACGGGTCCTTGACGCGCGAATGACGCCTCTGGTGTTACAAGCGACCATTTATGTGATAAGCGACGGTAAGCGCGACGGTAGGCAGGTCATAGGCTTCATCGCCACCTCCGCGGTATTAAAAATAAAAGCAAAGTCAAAATATACTTTATACAGTATGACAGGAAATGCGAGGGACATATTTAAGCCCCAAATAGTTCATGCTTCCATATAACAAAATAAATATAAATCAATAAAAACTCTGGTAAATATCTGTCAATAACCTTAGTCAAAACCTGAAAATCCGCGTAACGTGCGGGCACTCTTCCCTTCACAGTAGGTCGCGCACTCGTTCATTACTCAAATTATTGTACCTACTCGCGTACAATTTGAGTTTATAGTTCATGCATACATAAATAATTAGGATAATTATGAAAAAAATTAAGGATATATTTTTTATAGCGAATTGGACTCTAAATCTAAATGTCCCTCGGGTTACCTAACACGCTGTATATGTAGGCTTCAAAGATGCACGTATCATCAAACATTAATTTTACTGAGTGACTCTACTAATTGATTCGGAATGTTTCTATCTATCTTTTGCAAAGAACTATCTTTTATGGATGTCTTTCCCTGCAGTGGGATACCCTCTGGTAGCAAATATTGAATGATTCGACTGCCCTACTCGTGATATAAAAGCAAGCATGACGTCACTACGTGCAACTACTTAATGTTTGAAACTTTCACTGTCGACTTAGGCGCGCACACGCGACGGGAAAACTAGGACATGTCCGCTTAAACCTCATTATTTTTTTGTGCGCATACCTTACTTTTATCTCTGAACTTAAATTGCTGTTAGGTAATGTTTTAAACATTTCAATTGTGGACGAAAAGTCGCATAATTTGGAGCGTATTACTCGCTCACATAATAATGTGTAACAATTTATTTTCTTTTTCTCTCACATTCTTTTGGCTGAAATCGTCTGTTCTAATTTTCTACTGAACGTTGAAGGTAATCCGAGTTTTCCTTAAATAATTGTTTTCCTTTATAAAGTCTATGGTCTATGTGATAATCTATCTAAATAAAACTCAAAGGTAACTGACTGACATAGTGATCTATCAACGCACAGCCCAAACCACTAGACGGATCGGGCTCAAATTTGGCATGCAGGTAGATGTTATGACGTAGGCATCCGCAAGGATTTTGATCAATTCTACCCCCAAGGGGATAAAATAGGGGATGAAAGTTTTGTAGTCCACGCAGGCGAAGCCGCGGACGGAAAGCTAGTTTTAGTAATATATTAGACAAATTGATATCATTCGTACAAAGAAATATGTCGAGTTTTGGGCGAACAAATGATATAAATCTGACTGAATCCGGGACAGTCCGACTTTTCCCGGCAACATATCCACCCGAGTGTTACGTCACGTGGGCGGCGCGCGCGCAACCCGCCGGTATGCGGCCGGTTTTGTAATTAGACTGCTATACTTGCGCGTCTACGTGATAATGGAGGTTATCGGGACCACTTTCAATAGTCTTGCGAAAATACTGTTTGCTCAAGATGCAGTGGATTTTTCCTCTTAATGAACTTTGTGTTTCACCACGATGACGTGTGTTTTTATTTTATGGGGCTTTTATGGCCGGGTAATAAAGTACTGGTTTTTTATGCAAGGTTTTTTTAACGACTTCTAAAAAGGAGGTTCTCGTTTCTTACTGTACCTAAGTTTTTTAATGTGATGTACGGATGTACCTTATGATTCTGTATCGAGTGCTAAGTGTACCAATTTCTCATATAAGCAGCTCGTTTAATGGGTCTAGAAAAAGAGATAACATAAAAAATAGGAAAAAATACTAACACTACATACACTTAATATTAACAAAATAATACCGACTTCCTGTGCGTAACAAAGTGTCCAACTAAAGTTATTCTTGTGGTCACCGATACCTGCTACCACACCTCTTTTTAAAAAACCATTTATCTAATAACTGACCAGTAAAAATAGGAAGTGGCATCCGCAAACCGTTGACAAGGTCGCAGGGTCATTACCGCGCATCTCGGACGTTCACCGCTGACGCAACGCTTATTAGATCACTATTATGTGCGCGCGCAACTCATCAATGGATTATCGTTCATTCCGCGACCATTTAAAGGTACCGTTAGAATATACTCTAGTGGGGTATTCACGCATACACTATGGGAAACGAAATGCTATGACAGACTGAAAAGACAGAAAAAAAGGACAGAGCATGACTGTTGAGCCTTAGTAATATGGTCACAGAAGCGTAATAAGCCCCATGGTCGCGGGAAACCGCTGGAAACGGGCAGCGCAGGACCGATCATTAATAGATATTCTTAGGGGAGGCCTTTGTCCAGCAGTGGGCGTCGTATGACTCTGATTAGGACGATGAATAAACAGGTCAGATAAATCACATGTACTAACTTAAATCACATACCTAATCAAGGTATTCAGTCTACACTTTTCATGCAAATTACGGAGTGTGTGAAAATCCTTATTGTAATTGCGTAGGATTTCATTATAATTTTTGTAGGGAATAACAAGGGTCAGTTTCCTGTAGCTTAAGTAGTGTGTGATTGTACTTTTAGCTGCAGTCGTTCCGCGCCACGAATAAACACAACACGTTCCCTGTGTACCATCTTTTATTTATTAATCTCGTAAGTTTTCATATAGTTTGATTAAGCCACCACAACCCAGTGGCAACTATCATCAACATTGGTGACCCCGAACGTTTGTTTTGAACATTGAACAGTGGTTATAAATTTAAAAACTTTTGTGCGATTTTTTGTTTATTCGTATTTGACAATTGTGAAGAAAAATGTCTCCGGATCCGCAACTAGCAGGAACTTCCGCTGAGACCCAACCAACTTCAAGCGAAGTCATGTCAGTGTCCGTTCTTTCAAGGATCCCGGAATTTTGGGCGGACCAGCCACGCGTCTGGTTTATTCGAACGGAAGCAACATTGGCACCACAGAAACTGGGGGACGACTCACGTTTCGACCTAGTAGTTTCAAAACTACCTAAAGAGGTAATCACGCAATTGAGTGATTTCTTAGCCAGACCACCCGAGACTAAGAAATATGATGCGTTAAAGGCCAAATTATTAACGCTTTATGAAGACTCCAAAACGAGGCAGATAGAGAAGCTCATAGGAGAAATGGAACTTGGAGATCAAAGGCCTTCACAGCTTCTTCAGCGCATGAGGAACCTGGCCCGGGATAAAATCCCGGATGACACTCTCCGCGTGCTTTGGCAAGGTCATTTGCCAGCAACAGTTCGAGCCGTTCTCGCCGTCACCGACACGACCGACTTAGACCGTTTAGCAGCTATTGCGGATAATGTAGCAGAGGTAGCCCGTCCCGGACAGGTGGCTGAAGTCTCTCGTCCAAGTACTTCGAACGACACAGCTCTCATCATGGCAGAGATCGCGAAGCTAAGTGTCCGCATGATGAACTTAGAACGTGCCAGACCGAGGCGTAGAAACTGGAGTCGTCATGGTCGTCAACGTTCACGCTCGGCGAACTCGCACAGGAGCATGTCCACACAGCGTTCGCAGCGCGACCCCAGCGCTGGCGGGGTGTGTTTCTATCACCGCAAATTCCAGGACAACGCATACAAATGTCTGCAGCCGTGCTCTTGGAAGTCGTCGCAGCAGTCGGAAAACTAAAGAGCGAGGCACAGCTGCCGGCGGAAGTCTGTGCCATCTCGCCTTGTAGTCGCCTAAGTGTCACAGACATTAATAGTGGTCTTAGTTTTCTCGTCGATACTGGGGCAAATATTTCGGTGCTGCCAGTTACTCGAAAACGGTGTCGTGTACAGTGTGATGAGTACAAGCTATACGCCGCAAATGGTACGGAAATTAAGACTTATGGTGTAAAGACGCTAGAGTTAAACCTAAAACTACGTAGGCCATATCGTTGGGACTTCGTGATAGCCGACGTTAAGCAGCCGATCTTAGGTGCAGACTTTCTCGCCTACCATAAGTTAATTGTAGACCTTAGTGCGCGTAAACTTAGAGACCAAGTAACGGATTTAAATATTATAGGTTCGATAATAAGTGTCAAAGATCCGAGTATCAAAACAATTAGTGACGCACATCCTTATGGTAAGTTATTAAATAAGTATAAGGAGATTACGAAACCAATGTCATTCCAGGAAACTTCACCGCATAACGTTTTGCATTATATAGAAACAACAGGCCCTCCGGTGCACGCTCGGGCGCGCCCTTTGCCGCCCGATAGATACAAAAGAGCAAAAGAAGAGTTCCGCATTATGCAAAATGCTGGTATATGCCGACCTTCTAATAGCGCGTGGGCAAGTCCACTCCATATCGTTCCGAAGAAAAACGGCGATATTAGGCCATGTGGAGACTATCGGAAACTAAATTCCATCACTAAGCCGGATAGATACCCAATACCGCGTTTGCACGATTTTACATATATTTTGGCGGGTAAACAAGTCTTTTCAAAAATCGATATAAATAGAGCTTACCATTGTATACCTGTGGCACCAGAGGACATCGCAAAAACAGCCATAATAACGCCGTTTGGCTTATTTGAGTTTCCCAGAATGACGTTCGGTTTACGTAATGCGGCACAAACATTCCAACGTTTCATGAATAACGTGTTACAAGGGCTAGACATGGTTTATTGTTATTGTGATGACGTCATCATAGCCAGTGACAATGAGACTCAACATGAAACCCACTTAGAATTGGTATTTCAACGTTTCAAAAAGTTTGGCTTAACCATTAACCTTTCTAAGTGCTCTTTTGGGCAAAGTGTAGTCGAATTCTTAGGGCACGAAGTCAGTGCAAAGGGTATCAAACCCCTGCAAGACAAAGTTGAGGCCATTGTTAATTTTCCTAAACCTAAAACAGTGCAAGAATAACGACACTTTCTGGGCATGGTCAACTTTTATCGCTCTCATTTGCCTAACACTATGTACTATCAAGCAGAACTTAATAAATATTTAATAAACACAAAAAAGAAAGATAAAACTGTAATCATATGGGATGAAAAAACTGACCATGCATTCGAGCAGTGTAAGACAGCGCTGCAAAACGCTGCTACACTATCTCACCCGCAATCTGAATCGACCTTGGCTTTGATGACGGACGCATCCAATAATTGCGTAGGCGCTGTCCTACAGCAAAAACTCTACAACTCATGGCAACCGCTAGGGTATTTTTCGAAAAAATTGTCTCAGGCACAACAGAAGTACAGTACTTACGATCGTGAGTTATTAGCCATTTACATGTCTATAAAACACTTTCGTAAGTTGTTCGAAGGCCAACCTCTGACAGTGTATACAGATCACAAGCCATTATGTCACGCATTTACAAAATCCGGTAAGGACGACAAGGAGACTCCTAGACGTACACGACAGTTGCTTTTCATCAGCGAATTTACGACCGACATACGGCATATTAGCGGTTCAGCTAACATCGTAGCCGATACGTTATCGCGCGTAGAAACAGTTTACTGCCCGACTGTACTCAATTACGATCAACTTGCGGACGCGCAAGCGAAAGATGAGTACTTAACGCAGTCGGAGAACCATAACAACGGCCGTGTACGCTTAAAGAGCCTGTTCGTTCCCACGGGACATAAGTCGATTTATTGTGAAGTGTCAACTGACGAAATAAGACCTTATCTCACGGAGGAATTTCGAAAGCTTGCATTTTACAGTGTACACAATTTAAGTCATCCTGGAGTACGTGTCACACGAAAATTATTATGTAAAAAGTTCTTTTGGCCAGGAATGAACAAGGACATAGGACAATGGGCTAAGGCGTGTATGCAATGTCAGAGGTCCAAAATCAGCAGACATACAATTTCGCAACTTGGTCAATTTCCGCCAACTAACCGTTTCGAACACATCCACGTAGATATAGTCGGACCGCTACCGACTTCTCCACAAGGATATAGATATTGCCTTACTATCATAGATAGATGCACGCGGTGGCCGGAAGCATTTTTCTGCTGATGTTGTGGCTAAAACAATTTATGACGAATGGATTTCGCGCTATGGCGTGCCAGTGAAGCTTACTAGTGACCAGGGGCGCCAGTTCGAAAGTAGCCTGTTTACTAATTTAATGAAATTATTAGGGGTAGATAAAATTCGTACAACGCCATATCACCCCCAAAGTAACGGCGCAATCGAACGGTGGCATCGGTCGCTTAAAGCATCATTGATGGCACGATTGGAAAATAAGTCATGGGTTGATGAATTGTCTACCGCGTTGCTAGGGTTGCGCGCCGCTTGTCGTAGCGATAGCGGAGTGAGCGCCGCAGAATTGACTTTCGGGCGAACGCTTCGTTTGCCAGGCGAATTTTACGATGTCACACAAGAACGCGATCCCAGTAACCCACTAAATTTAGTTGACAAAATCCGCGAAACCATTAGTAACTATGCTCCAATTAATCAGAATTCACGTAATTTACGAAAATTCTTCGTTCATCCTAATCTAGACACTTGTGATTACGTTTTTATTAGAGATGATTCGGTACATAGATCATTAAAACCACCGTACGATGGTCCATTCAAAGTTTTGGAACGTGATTCTAAAGTATTTTTAGTTCAATTACCTAACCGTCAAGTTCGTATTTCAATTGATAGGTTGAAGCCAGCTTTCGTGTTAGATGAACAAGTAAACGCACATAATAGTTACCAAAACGTAAACAATTCATCTCCTATGCAAGTACAAGACCAATGTAACCGTAGCGTGAGTGACAGCCCTAGCGATTCTCATGCGAGGAACTTTATAACACGTTATGGCCGCGTGATCAAACCACCAGTACGCTTTAGGTAAAAATAACTAAGCTATAGGTTGACATTGTGATACATACATATAATTAGGTAATTATTCATAGACTGAATAATAATATAAATATGGTTTTAACATAAAATCAAAGAAAAAGTAGCCAAATTAGTTAAGTGTAACATAAGCAAGTAATTTTAAATCTTAACATAACGCCTTATAAATAACTATAATGACACGATGCATTTGGCGATTTGTACTTTAGTTTAGCTTTGTTGTTGGCAACGATGAGACTATCTATTAGTTATTACCTTTGTTAATATGTATCTAGTACTAAGTTTAGAAATATTTCGCAAAATAATCTATCATAGGTCATTATGTGATTTAAAAAAATTTTCTCTGTATTCAAGTAACCTTTAAAATTTTAAGAAATAAAGTTTTTTGTAATAGTTATGATAAATTAAGTAAACAAAGTTTAAAATGTTTAAAGTATGTATCTAAAGCATTTGATAATGATAAGGTGTAGTTTAATATATCGCTTCACGACAGCACTGTATTACAAAAAACCCTATTGTTAAACTGTGACGACAGTAGAAGTTTGTACTTAGCGCACGCAGCTGTGCGGTTTCAAATTCTGATGACTACTTACGTTTACCACAGTTTAACAAAGACGTTACTATTAGCAATTAGAGTGACTTGTTCATCGGGTAGTCAAGTATAATTGTATGTATTTTATCCTATTTTTATTTGTACTTGTTAATGTATTACTTTAAAAATGTACAATTAAATTTTTTCCTCTTAGGGGAGGAATGATGTAGGGAATAACAAGGGTCAGTTTCCTGTAGCTTAAGTAGTGTGTGATTGTACTTTTAGCTGCAGTCGTTCCGCGCCACGAATAAACACAACACGTTCCCTGTGTACCATCTTTTATTTATTAATCTCGTAAGTTTTCATATAGTTTGATTAAGCCACCACAACCCAGTGGCAACTATCATCAACATTTTGTTTGCGAAAAGCACTTTGTTCTTCTTCGCAATCACGAATTAACGTTTCGAAATTGACAAGCAATTCCAGTGCTTAATTAACATAAAATTATAATTAAACGCATTTTAATGTTTTCAATTAAGTACTTAAATTTTAATCGCATTTCATTTTTAAGCTCTAACGAAGATATCGCTAAAAGATTCTATTATACCTCCGAAACAGGATTTTATATCTACCTATGTGACATCTACTTCTAAAACCATAGAAATTGGTTAATTTGGACCAAGGTCACCTGCCTAAATACTTGACCAAAGCTAGTCATACTTATAACTGTTAAAACATGTATTTCGTAAGTGTATGACATCGTATTAACATCACATGCATTGACATTACCCTTGGCTGTTATTACTGCGTAATTACTCGTTTTAATTACATACATTAATATGTGTTCATGTGTGACAGCGCTCTTGAACTTTAGTTAAACAGTTTGACACTATGACGCTTTAAATCCTTGGCTTTTTTTCACACAGAGCCATCAAGTGTACACCAAGCAAAGGTTGTATGGCGAAAACTGGTAAACATACCTAATTGAAAATCCTACCTTTTTTTTTCTATCCTATATATTTTTTTGTCAATACGAGTATAACAACATAAATAATGATGAAAAAAGGAAATCCAGAGTCCACTGTACAAGCCTCCAGTCCAAATCGGTCGTCAGTTTCTGTCAAAGTGTTTTGATTAAAGATTTTAATTGGTTTTGATTGACGAGCGAATAACGTGATATAAGCGTTGGTTGTATTGTACAATTAACGCCAAGAGGCAAAAGTAAAGTTATTAATACGTCATTATTATCAAAAGTTCTTAAAATCCACAGAGTAAATGAACTTAAGATGAGTAGAAAGAGTTTTCCCCTACTGCATACACTTACTATAATTAAATCAAGTATGTTTACATAATGTCTTCTGGTTAGATTAGATAATATCTCACGCATCGCATCAGATGCTTGAGGCGATTTTTATCTGTCTTATTATACTTATGGCATTTTATGGGGTATTAAAATTCTTTAATTAGGTAATTACCGCGTGATAATGTCATTAAAATTGCACCGTTAACCTACCGGCCTTGCTGCTACTCTCGTAATAACTGGAAAGTTGCAAAACATTTGATATATTTGCGAATTATTCAAGGATAAACACTTATTTCTATGGTCCTATAATTTCCAATGTGTTGGTAATCGTATCCTAATAAAATAACATTTTTTATACCAACTAGAACACAAAAATTATAAAAAAGTAGCCGTCACCGATATTATGTATTTTACTAATATAATTATAGCATTTTAATATTATTATTTATTTTATTTTGTACTTCAATATTAGCAGCTATATAGAAGACCTTACTCAAGCAAAGCACTACCTAATGTATTAGTAAAATTAAAAAAAAATAGTATCATAAACTAACTCACAGAAAAGTTTTCGTTTCATTCCGTGGACCATCCAGGCTTTTAAGACACGCCGAGCTAATCTATCTGTCTCTCTCCCGCAGGTGCTATGTATGGTGTTGGTGACAGGGCTGGCAACAGGCGCGCGGCACCGCCCGCGGCAGCAGCAGCCCGTCGATGAATATGATTATGAGCCGCAAGCGCAGGAGCGAGGCGGAGAACAGGTATGGCAAACAGTTTTGGTAACTAACTACTTTTTTAGTCACATTAGACAGTAAAACAGGTTGGCTGTTGCGATGAGATCTTATTTTGATTCCTTCTTCTTAGTTGTAAACTCTTGACGGCATAGTCGTCATAATTTTGTTAGCGTTCGGAGCTGACTGATGTAGGACGCATACAATGATTAGTCTTCGTCAGTCTCTTCAGGCTAAACTCTATCCTGGAAATGTTTTGCGACAAGCGCTGCGAACGTCACCATCATCGTAGTTTGCGTGGGTGATCTTATCAGTTCTGTCCATCGAATTGGGAATTGGCCTATGGTTCATTAGTAATTAAAATACAAAGAATGTTTGTATTGGTAATGGGGTTAAGTGTGTCACTTTCCCCATACAATATGTCCCCACTCTCATTTAACTGTAGAGTGACTTGCACTCTGCATCTTGCATCTATAGATTTTTGAATACACTTGAAAACAAATGCTCGAAGAACAAATCAACCAATCAAGTCAAAAAACAATACCTCTCTTCTACAAACTTCTAAACTACTGTTTCTAACACGCTTCTTTACGATTTTCCAGGTGGTACTAGTCCCAGCAGACGCATACGACGCGCTGTACCGAGCGTCCGACCGGCTGGACGACCAGTACGAGCCGCGCGCGCTGCAGCGGGCGCCGCCGCGGCTGAAGCAGCAGCCGCAGGAGCCCAAGCAGCCGCCTGTGCAGACCATCAGGAACTACAATAAGGTGAGAATACCCGCAAGTTCTTAGGAGTTGAGCATTTGGAATTGCGAAAATCCTTTATTTTTCGAAGGAGAATGCGTAAAAGCACCTTAACCGCAGGCTCGCGAGACTTGTAGCGGTGTTTGAAACTTGGTACTACTACTCACTTTTTTTATATAAGGAAGCAGTCAGGATGACCTCACTCCACCTGATGGTAAGCGGATGTAAGGTCCAAATATAAGGTTGACTGGCTCAATAGAACATAGTACCTATTGAGCCAGTCACCCACCCCCACACTGAAGGCCTGCTGAGATGCCGCTTCTCGCCCCGCCTAAAAAGCCCAGGATTATGAGAGGAAGGAAACAAGTGAGCCGAAACTTTTCCAGTTTCTATTTTCACATCCGAAAAGAACGAGCTAGTGCCAATTTTAAAAAGAGTATGCTGTTTACCATCAATAAATTGAGCAATTTGTTTGGCAGATGGTTTTGTAAAACTTTTAGACTGGTGATATTTATCATAATCTTCTCAAATTTCAGGTCAACGATGATGGTAGTTTCACATTTGGTTACGAGGCGGCCGATGGCTCGTTTAAGGAAGAGACGAGAGGTACGGACTGCGTGGTGCGCGGCAAGTACGGCTACGTCGACCCCGACGGCAACAAGCGCGAGTTCACCTACGTCTCTGGCAACCCCTGCGACCCTAACAAGCCAGACGAGGAGGAGCACGAGCCCGCCGCACCTGATTCTGGCGAGAGAGACGACCCTGAACCCAACTACCCGACCAGACCCGCGCACAGACCCACCACCGCGCGTCCTCCCACCACCTACTTCCAGAATGACTTCAGAGACGCCGACGAGGACGAGGCCGAAGAGGAACCTCTCCAGCACATCAGGCAAAGAGTTGTGCAGCGCCCCGCTATCAGGAGACCGGCTTACCAATCGCAACAGATCGCTATCACGCCTCGTCCTCTCCCAGTGACCACGCCGCGCACCCTGCCCCCGGCGACAACCTTTAGGCCGCAGCTCGTCCAGGTCACGGCCAAGCCTCAGATACAGTACAGCCCGGAGCCTAGCTACGCGCCGTCGCCATCTCCTACTTACTCGCCGTCGCCCGCCCCCGCCGTGGTCACCAGCTCTAGACCAGGAGCCGGTCAAATCGACTTCGCTGCTGAATTTGCCAAGTTCCACCGCGAAAACCTTCAATCGACGACAGCTCCGTCTGTCAGTTCTCAAACGAAATCGACCCTCGCCTCCCCGGCGCCCAGTGGCAATCCCCTCTACTCCACTGAATTGGTATACGACCCATCCAGCGGCCAGTACAACACTCAGCTGTTCCAAACCTTGCCGCAGACGAAGGGAGAACTGAATTTGAACCAGAGACTTCAGCCATACGTCGCTCAGCCTCAGCCCTCGTCAAGACCGTTCATCCCGTCGCAGCAGATCCCATCGGTCGGGTCATCGCCCTCTGTTCCTCTGTTCAGACACCAGATCCAGCACCAGAACCCGCAGGAGGCGTACCAACGGCAGCAGGCTGAGGCACAGTTCCAGAGCTCACAACAGTTGTTCGCGCAGCAGCAGCAACTGCAGCAGAGCCAGCTACAGAGAGATCGCGCGGCGGCGAGAGCGCAGGCGCAGCGACTCGCGCTGTCGTCGCAGGCGCAGGCCCCGCAGCGCGCGGCGCCGGCCCCGCAGTTCTACTACGTGGCGCCGCGCGGCGAGTCGGCGTCCACCGGCCAGATCGACGCCTTCCTCCGAGGGCACGGCATCCAGTTCTAGTTAGGTTAGCGGAATAATTGAGCTAGATAATTTCACTATCGACCGACCACGTAATCCAGTCCGAATGGCCATATGCAACCCGGTCGGTCGGTCCAGTCGTGCGCGAGTGTTGTCGTATCTAGTTCGTGGACAGTGGGCCGTGCGCGAGCGGCGATGTACATACGCTGTATCTAATCAGTACCTTAAAGTATCGCTAGTAAACGTAGGATAAGTGTAATACAAATGAAGGTTTTGTGCGTGATAGTCCGCGTTGCGTTGCATTGCTTCATGTGAAGCTGTCTGTAAAAATCTTACAAATAGTAATTTGTATTTTTTTGTTTTAATAATAAATTATATTTTTTATAATAAATAATTTTGTGTTTTACTTATTGATCCCTTGGTTAATCTTTGACAAATACATTTATACCATATTATACATTTAGAGATATTTAAGTAGAAAGACCAATTCATAAAACGGTTTGGACTTTAATTAGGATATCGCCAACTAAAATTAGCACAATACAGAGTATCCTCAATAACAGTTCAGAATACCATCGGATATGATAGAGCAAGGCCAGATTGAGTGACGCTACATTTCTAGAATAATCAAAACATCTAGCCGATTAGAAAAATCCTTGTCATCGACAAAAAAGATAATGAATAACCAGATAATTTCTTCGTAATTTATATGTAATAATGTCTATTTGCCAGTTAATTTCATATTTCATCAGGTACAACAGTTAGTCAGTCAATTAAAAAAAAGACAGGGTCATTGTCACATCTGGCACATGAATTAAAAGGAACTTATTGGACTTGTACTGGTACTAAGCTATTATATAATCAACTAGCGGCCGCCCGCGGTTTCACCCGCGTGGTTCTCGTTCCCGTGGGAATGATCAAAATCCTTTCTTAGCGGATGCCTACGTCATAACATCTACCTGCATGCCAAATTTCAGCCCGATCCGTCCAGCGGTTTGGGCTGTGCGTTAATAGCTATCTATGTCAGTCAGTCAGTCAGTCAGTCAGTCACCTTTGAGTTTTATATATATAGATACGAAAACTAAGCTATAATAGCAGCCTAAAAATAATTAAACCAAGTAAACAACGTAACCGTACACCAGTTACGTAAACCAATTATTAAACCAATTATTATCAAGCGTATTTTGATCTGCGGTTGTTACGAGCACTTTCGATCATAATTGTTTCTAATTTACCTACTTGTTCCAATCCGCGTTACATGTGCATTACGTAGGCAGTACATCCGCATTTTTATCTGATTTTAATTATCGTAATATGATATTAATAGTCAATCAGTGTAAAGTTCCGTTGGGAAACTACAGATACTAAGCCTTCCGGCAACGGCTAAGCCCGTGTGACTTATACGACGTTATCTCACAAGTATGATATGTTTTCCGGAATAAAAGTAGTCTAGACGAGGCTTATTTATTATTTCATATTATCTTATTTTTCATACTAGACGAACTATTTTGCATCCGGGCTCGTATCACTTTCCAACTCGCCCATTTGTATACTTGATTTATTTTATAACTTAATGAGATTAGAACACACTAATGGCATTTATGTAAAACAAAATAGCAATTAATAAAATTCAACAATTAATAATTAACATAATATTTTGATGACCGATTTTAAGTATGAGCCCATGACCCCAGAGGGCCGCGGCTCGATCTCAGTGCAGTACTCAAATCGGTGTACTACGGGGTCGCTGAACTCTACTAAGTTAGGGATAACATGACAATGTACGACAAAAATGTCCTATGGTAAGTATCAAAAGTTATTAGTCTTTTTAAGTTTTTTTTTCTTGTTCTTCTTCAATAACAACAACAACGTGCACTATTTTAGACTCTACCTAGCACTATATACACAAAGTCATCGTTTGCTAGTCAGACATATTTGATAGGAGGATTTTCCGTGATCGCGATTGCTGTAAAGCAATCAAAACGTCGGGTTTAAAAATGCGAGTGTAAGCCGTTTTTGGTTGTTTTATTAAATAATAAGGGGCAATTTGATAGATGACGAAGGATATCATTACGATAACAAACGTACAGACCAAGTGGTTCTCTCTGCGTAGGCGCAAATGTTAAGGCCGAAGTAGAACGGACTTGCTATTACTCATTCGGTCATTCGTATTATGTAAAAAGTAAACAGTAGGAAACGGCACCTCGATAGTCTAGTGCTAGGGTATTGTGACCTAGGTTTGAGTTCTCAATGGAATAATCTGAAGACTTTTTCTATTAGATATCAATGACACTGACGTATTTTTCTGAAAATTGACAAGATAAATATACCTAGTCTAAAATATCTGGTAGATAAAATTGCAGGCTAACAGACGAGCCATTTGGTGTGATGGTCGAGAAGTCGGCTAGTACACCAGAGGTCGCGGGTTCGATCCCCGCACGGTACAAACATTTTTATCGGTTTGGGTGTTTCTATGTATAATTTATATTGTATGTATTTACTTACAAGAAAAAGTTTATAAGCAATGTTTATCCGTTGTCTGGCACCCATAGCACAAGCTAATGCTTAGTTTGGGGCTAGATGGCGCTGTGTGAATAGTGTCCAAGGATAGGTATTTATTTATTAATTTATTTAACTTCCCCTGTGTAACAAGTAAATTAGTAAAGAATAATTTTCTATTTACAGGCATTTTTTGCATAAAGAAAGTCAATAAAAAAACGTTTAAAACAAGAACAACTAAATAGCCGCGCTCGCTAGTCTTCATGTCCTACGCACTAAGATTTATTCACAAGATACCTGCATAGCAATGCAGGGTGATTTATCAACGCACGCGAACACGTGGTCCGAAGACATGTCCGAGACGAGACGGAAAGATAAAAACAAACTGTATACTCTGTGGAGTAAGTAGAGAACTCGATTCCTTTTAAGGAGCATGTTAGGTTGAAGCGCAAGGTGGGCAGAATACTTAACACCCACAATAAGTTTATATTAAATTCTGTATCTAGTTGAATAAATGAAAAAACATATAAATATCTGAAACCATCACATACATTTATCTGATCCATCATAGGTAAAGCACAAAACATGACACATCAAGTTATCATAAGGATATCAGATAAAAACAAATAAACAAACAAAAGCTCTTTACGTGTAAGTGAGCACTTTATTTTTAATTAAAAAAAATCCGAAGGTCGTAAACAATGACAATGGATTGGTAGGTATAGGTTTTTAGAAGAAGATATATATGTAATATGAGAAAGAGACAAGATGGGCACCGACTTGTCCTTCTTCGGGTGTCACCATCTCCTCTCGGAAAAAGGACAAATCCTGCGCGGTCAAAGCTGTGGACATAGCTAATTACATTATATAGAAATATTTTACATGGGAATGGGAACCTGGAACTTTCTGCCAGAGTCTTTTCATCACACCTTACTACTCAGTTTGAATAGTTTTAGCCAAATTTAACAGCGACCTCTATCGTACATAGACGACATTGAGTACTGAGAACGGGTACTGTTCCTTTCACTAAAGCAATGTGGTGTTGCATGCGCAAACGCTCGTGGAGTACGAGAAAACTATGAGATGGCGTTGTAACTAAATATTCCTACAACTTCACATATTGCCTTAGAACATAAAATTGGTTGAATGTAATGAGCATACTGCTGATAGGTGAAAGTCTTGAAAATCTGGAGAGTCATTAAAGAAGGCGCCATCCATTTTGTAGATATTTGCTTGGTTTTGAACCCCTCCAACTCTATGTAAAAAAATATAATCCGTCGACCCTTCCCCTACTTAATACCTTACGGAAGAATCCCTTTTAAAATCAGATGAGATCAAATGATGATGAGACAAAATAGAATACGACCTCGCCCCGCCGACGTGTCAGCGGTAAATTCAGTAGAGCTTTTTAAACGTCTTTACGTCTGTTCACCATAAGTTGTCCTTTAGCCTCTATAATGGCAGCATTGCCTACGCTTTGTAAATCTGTCAAAAAACAGATTGAATGTATTGAAAAACAGTAGTACCAATATAGCGGCTAGAGGACTTCTTATCGTGAACGATCTTGTACTTAACAATTAGATAATAATGTCGAAATGAAAAGCTTTTATTACGTTTGGATTTTTGACGTTTAAGGTACGGCCATCGTTTTTAAGTAAGTACGACCTTATTCGCCAAAGTGTAAAGGCGACAAATCCATCGTAGTCTAATACTAATGTCATATTAATGTCTTAATGCCGGGAAAATCCCTTAAACATGGAAATTAAGACAAGGTTATAATGATACATCGCTATTCGAAAACGCTGACACAAATTTTGCTCGCCCTTAGAACTGACCCCAAGACCCACTACCAAACCTACCCTACTACGACTACTCAACCAACGAAGCGACTCTCCTAGGATTAATAAAATAATAATTAAGATACCTACTACCTAAGATAGTGGAAATTCTGTCATCGTACTCTTGCGCAGCACCGATTCATATTTGTCAGTTCACATGGTCTCATTGTCACGTTACGAGTGTTTTACGAGCGATATTTCTTAGGAAACGCATAGAGGATGGGAACGAGGATTGTGCTGATAATTGACAGATCGTATCGCACGGAGCACGAGCGCGTGCGTGCGCGCGGGTGTAGGGGTGGCGGGACTCAACCGACTTCAGAATAAGAAGAGGATACAGAAACAAAACCTTCATCGTTTTTTTATTCCAAAGGTCTATTCTCACAAAGTGTATTTTTTGGGAGAAGAATGCTTCTCTTCTTTTAAGCACAATTACAAAGAATGACGAGACATGCGGCCGTGTATAGGATTGGAAAATAAAGCGTTGCATAGCCATTTAACTCCCCCGGTTTCTTCTTTACACTGGAGCCGGTATCTGCCCCTTTGAAAAACGATATATGATACTGACCAAATTCAAAAAGAATTTTTTATGAATGTCCAACAAACTGAAATTTCCAACCCTGTAATTATGTAAATGAAAGAACATGGCTCTGTATTAAAATCGACGTTCGAAAATTAAATTTCAGTTCGCCACTTTGCGGCTTACTCAGTCTGCCATAAAATGCAAGGTTTACGAATAAGTGGGTAATCGTGAAAATACTACTTCACGATCCGAAAAGCAATTGAAAGCACAGCGAACGGGTCGTTTCATTTATTTCCCCCTAAACACTTTTCCTTGAGCTCTTAATTCTAAGCACTTTAGGACCGAATGGTTAAACTTAATAACCAGTCGTTAAATTTTACTTCGAAAACTTCGGATTAAAAAACTAACCCTTAGTGCCTTGCCACACTGGCGGATTGCAAGCGTTTTCAACGCGGAGCGGTCGCGCAGCGAACACGCCGCGTGCCCGCGGCGGTGACGTCGCGGCTGCGCGGCGGTGACGCCGCGGTTGCGCGGCGGTGACGCCGCGGTTGCGCGGCGTGTTCGCCGCGGAGAGAAGCGTGGACGTCATGTTGTACACTCGCATACCAAAGTCCCGACTCCCCTTTTATTTTTATAAGTTTTTTTTTTTATTCTGAATAAAAGGCTTAATCACAAATGCGATTATGTCGCCCTTTTATAAGATTATAAAATATTGGTGTACTTATTTACCTACCATACAACTCGGCATTTGTTTTTCTAAATTGAAATTTTTTAAACATGATATCTAATACGATCGTCACATAGGAATGATGCCCAGCACAACTACAGCAGTTTTAACTTGACATTCCTTAGATATAGTTTTGACCTGGCTTTGGATTTCGAATATTTATACTGCATTACTGTTGACCCTTTGTGGCACCTTTTTTGGTGTCTTTTTGTATTCATTATGTTCCTTGTGTGCATATTAATTCCTCCTCGGAATCCATTCTGTTACTGAATGTACGCTGACGTCGCGGTGCCGTCGCGGTTCCGCGGCGAACACGCCGCGCAACCGCGGCGTCGCCGCCGCGGACACGCGGCGTGTTCGCTGCGCGACCGCTCCGCGTTGGAAACGCTTGCAAACCGCCAGTGTGGCAAGGCACTTAGTTCGTAATTATCACCTTTATAATGTATCTATATCTACGTACTTACAGACACTCCTTTTAAATTGATGAGCAGTCCGTCGTAGTTATATAAAAGTTCCATGGTAGGCGTGAATTGGCAGGTAAGGGGATATCGAATAACAACGGTAACCCGGATAATTAATAACTTTTTACTAAAAACTTTATTCGCACAACTTTTTCTTTTATTTTCACTTACCGTCACCAGATAACTGCTCCTCAAGTTAGTTGACAGTTTACTTTTTAATTTCGCAAGTATCGGCATTACGGTCACGAATGTCAAGATTCCTTTCAACATAAATTATTTATGATGACAAAACAATGACAAAATTATTAACAAAGATTTTAATACCTACATAGTCTTTTTTGGTTAAACAAAATAAGTAAATGCTTTGTCAACCCTGTTGGTGCACTGAATTTTATTATTGATAATAATCTATATTACGTAAAGGAAGCCCTGTGATTGTGACTTTTACTACTATGTATATTAGAAACTATGAGGACTTCTAAAGTTAATGAAATAATAAATAGACGTTTATGCTTTTGTGTATAATATTATTAATTTAATAAAATTTCATATGTCATCTAAATTTTGACAGATTGTTTTACCATTTTTAGAATTTATTTTGTTTCATGTTGCCTGAAATAATGAATGTTTTAATGAAATAGATTTTACCTTAATACATTTTCTTTGTAAAACATTACATTTAAGAACATTTTGTTATTAAAATCCTAACACCACGTTCACAGCAAATAAATTTACTTTTTATTTCATTTTTTTACAAGAAAAATATATTAAATATGTAGAAAACTGTTAATAAGAGTGTTATTTAAAATAATATTTTATGCTTGTTCTTTAAGCCCAAAGATGTTTTGATTGGGATTTGATTGTAGGGAAAAGATTTGATGGTATCGTCTTATAGGGAACATCGTTTTATGAGACAATGACCGTTTTCTAACATTGTCTTGTAAAACATATAACTAATTACAAAAATGCTCATGGTGATAGACAAATGAGCGACTCTACAGTATTGTCCAGTAATGACACATGATTATAAACCTATTTTTTTAAATATTTTTTACAGGTTTTTTCGGATACAGCTCGGGTTTGTGATCACCAACCCGCATTTGGTGATTAAGCCCGTACCCATCATTGCAGCGATGACTTGATTTCAACGATGGAGGCCTTTGCCCTGCAGTGGGACATTAAGTAAGCTGGTAATTAATATAACTAATATCGATACATAAAGTATTAAATATCCTGACAATCATCCGGCAATAGTCTGATCAAATCAGATTGAGATAAAAAGGAATTGTTTGTAATGAATCTTTCTTTGAATATTTTTCTGTTCGTTCTCACGCGTTATTTTGTCGCAAAATAAAGACAAAATAATTTTCGCGTCAAATTTTACGATTGACATGGTGCAATGCTAACAATTTCGGCAAATTGCAGTTTTATGCACTACTTTATGCTAATTATTGCATTATTATTGTGTTAGGCAACTGTTTCAATATTCACTAATTCCATAGCGAAGGCCGTTAAAAAAACATTAACAGACATTTTTCTAGTTCTGCTCAAATAAACATAACAATAGTATCTTTGTTCTGTGACAATGCATAGGTCCTACCTCGACAGGGATAATGCCATAGAATTAAGTTCCCACGAATAGGACTATTCTAATGATAATTGAACCTATGTAAAGGCAATGGAATATTCTATCCCACCATAAACCATGGGAAGGGTTAAACAGACAATTTAGAGGCTAAGTGAAAAAACTTATCTTGCGGTTACCCAAATTCTATGTATGGGACCACGAAATTGCATGGGAGAGCAATATAATTGCGGAATCAACCTATACGAGGTGAGTACAAAATTAATTTCAGAACGGCCCAAAACCGCAGTAGCGCAATTAAACGTGACATTGAGTGCGCGTGAGAACAACAAGACAAACATACAACATTAATTAACCAACAATATTTAAGAAACAATCGCTCGATTAAATCTCTAGACAATGGTAGCAATGCCCAAATATGACCTTACACTTACCATATTGCGTGTCATCAAAACAGCTCAAACCTAAAACCTGATAATACTAACGCGTTTACAAAACGACTTGGACAATTAAACAATTGGGATCTTACGAGTATGTAGTTGGGGAGAAAAAAGATTTTCCGTTTCAGATAATGAAATGACAACAATAGAGGAGTTTGCGCAAGGCATTCGCACGGCGAGGACGCGAGTGGGGCGTATTTTATATAGGCGGCCGAGCGGCGCCGGCGCAGCCGTAGCGTCGACATGCCGCTGCGGCTAGCGAGATGAACCTGCTCGTGCTCCTCGCGTGCCTCTCCACCGCCGCCGCCACCAACTCAACCAAAGATGCCACCACTGAACTAGACCCGACCACCCCATCTAACACCAACAGCACCAAAGAAATCCTGAAGGCGAGCGAAACCGGTGACCCCACGAATGTCGAAATAGTAAAACAAATCCGCCGGTTGAATGAAGATGGCTCATACACGATCGGGTATGAGGCCGACGATGGAACGTTCAAGATTGAAAGTCGAGACGTCCTGGGTAACGTGAAGGGGACGTTCGGGTACATCGACCAGGATGGAGAGATCAAACGTGTGACGTATTCCTCCTCAAGTGACAGTACACCAATCACGCCAGTACCAGTGACGACCAGTACGACACCAAGTACTCCGATGATGGTGGTGAGAGTGAACAAAACTGTGTCATCGACTACGCGGAGACCTCTCGCGACAATAGTGTACCCAACTAGAAGCAGTTACACGACAAGAGGGACTGTGATTCAGCCGATCCCGAGAAGGAGACCTTTACCACCTTCGACGAGAGCCACCACGAATATTCCGGAAACGACCACCGAAAAGCAGAAGGTTGAGGAGACAACGAGCAACATATTGAATCTATACAAACCGAAGTCAGAAGAAAGTGCTAAACTTCGAACCCAAATATTGAAGCCCATGCCTTCGCCGGCCAAGGACGACTTAATAACGAAACAAACGACTACAAAAGTGCCTCATACTATAAAGCCTGTATACGAACACATGAATGAAAAAGTGGAAAGTGATCCGAGTAAAGCTAACACCATCCGAAGAGAGCTGACTGGAACAAGCCCCAACCCTCATATGATAAGTTTGCAACAATCCGTGGGTGATGATTCAACTGATGTGTACGGAAGCCATCTTTCGCTTGGAACTGTTCGACCTCTGTTCACGACTACAACGCAGCGCCCTAGACTAGTGCCGATCCATTCTTTGGTTGCTGCGAGGCAGAAGATTCAGCAGCAGTACCAAGAAGTTCCAATACAGGAGCAAGAGACGACGGTTGAAGCGAGCACCGGCCGCGTCTTCGACCACGAAAATGTTGTGACCTCAAACCCAGTGCCAGTAATCCATATACCAGAACGAGAAGTAGACGAGCGGTTGTACCATCAGCAACCAATTTACAGACGACCCTCCGCCGCGATTCAATTCCGAACGACCGAGTATTTGAAGGACAATCCTGGAGCCCCCGTACCCATTGGAAACCAGCGGCCCTTTCTCCACTACGAATTCCAGAACAAAGTACTGGACCCACAGTTTATAAAGGAAACTTCGCCACCTCCGCAAACAAAAGGGACGACTCAAGAACCAGTGACAGTTCCACCGTACGACATGAGGCCAGTGACGAGGATCATACCGATACCAGTGGACGAGAGGGGAGTGCCTATCCATCGTTACCAAGCCAGGTTTGTCAACCCTTACAGACCAGCGCCACAACCGATGCTGTACCAGCCTCAACCACGACACGACCCCATCGACGAGATGAACTCCATCTCAGCCCCAGTGAGTACAAGAGACCTAAAACGCTTGCTTCAAGTTCTCATTTACCGCCAGAATAGACTGCAGGCTTTAATGGACCAGCTCGTGGCTCCTGGTCCGCCTTACCAGCCCCTCCCAGTATACAGGGAGCCTCAATACTACAATAGATACGAGATGACTCGCCGGTACCAGGATGATGATCGTTACGACTACAGATATGAGCAGCAGTATAGGCAGCAAGATGCGTACTCGAACCAGGTGAATAATTATGAAGATCCTCAGTATGAGAGCCAGCGGTATATACCTCGGAGGAGGCTGTACACACGGCCGTATGACACGGCAGGTTCCTCATCGAACCACATTGAGGAAACTCCAGAGTATTTGCCAGCGGAGATAAGAGAAGCTCTTCTGCTAAAGATGCTGATGCTGGCCATTAATCCAGATTTCATGCCGACGCCGGCGCCCCCTACCGAGCTCACCACCGCGGCCCCGCCCCGGAAGCAGGTCAGAAACGTTCAGATCCTGGGCGAAGAGGGCTCCATGGACCAAACCAAGAGGCCAGCCATGCAAGGCCATTAAGGTATTCGGTTTAATTTATTCAAGTGATATTTTGTAACTGGTAGAATACTCAATTGTATTGTAAATATTTTTTTTATAGAAATGAAAACGACTTTAATATGAAAGCAGTTTGATTTCCACTATTTAAAGGTTAGTTATTTTTCGCGTACATTATATTATGCTTAGTTGATATAAAATTGGTATGTTGTTTGAGTGACTGAGATCTAAGCTCGTGGGTTCAAATCCCAGGTTGGTACAAAAAACAAAAAAAAAAGTTTGGAATGTTTTGTAAGAGCTTGAATTCGTCTTCAACCTGCATAATGACCCTATTTATCTTTGTGACGATGTCTTCATTTAAATTGAGGCTTTTGCATTGCATTCATTTAAACACTGATAATTTACTCTTACTCGCCAAAAACATGTAATACCTATATTTGGCATTCTAACTTACGAAACAATTCAAAGAAGTCTAAGTAAGTATGTCTTGTTCCAACCACATTTTTCGTGCGAACAATCTATTGTCGGACGGATCTATGTTAATTATTTCACAAGTTGTACAAAGACTGATATTATATCTTTTGTTACATCGCCGGTGTATTGAAGTAGTTTGTCAAAAGTACGCTGTCCGCCCATATACATTCATCTACTGTGATTTACTACATTTATGATCAATTCAAGTTCAAACCTTGGTCTCTATGACTTACAATTCAAATATTTATATGCCAAGTTTTAAAAAAATAGTTCGCTGTTTATAAATATAGGGTCGGCAAGGTACATGAAATGCTATAAAAACTTCGGGACCAGCGATCGCTAATGTAATGTGACAGCCTATTAATGTCCCACTGCAGCCCAAAGGCCTCCATCATTGTCATAAAGTCATCGATATAATGACAGGCAGTAACTAGCATAACACCATGAGTCGACGAGCCATTTGGTGTAATGGTCGAGAAGTCGGCTATTACACCAGAGGTCGCGGGTTCGATCCCCGCACGATACAAACATTTGTGTGCATGAACATGTCTGTTTGTATCGGTCTGGGTGTTTCTATGTATAATATGTATGTATTTACAAAAAAAAAAGTATATAAGTAATGTTTATCCGTTGTCTAGCACCCATAGCACAAGCTAATGCTTAGTTTGGGGCTAGATGGCGCTGTGTGAATAATGTCCAGAGATAATATAATGTCCAGAGATATATAATTGCTTATTGATGAGCACAAACTCGTGCTGTCTGAAAATAGTTATAACAAATTTTGCTCGACTAGAGAATAGAATCCACGACCCGAGATTTCAGCCAGGCACTTAAGGCGCTCGCTAAACCAACAAAGCTTTTTGCAGAGGCAGTTAAAAATACAGCGTTAACAACACATGCATGAAATCTCTCACCCACATTTCTCAAAACAGCAAGCGTTAAAACCAAAAAATTTCGATTGGTCTTATCGATTCAAATCAGTTACTATCCATCAAAGTACTCAGCCCAAATAACGATTAAGATCAGGATGTATGATTGCTCGTATTTCGTATGCCAAGGTTCTCAACACCCTCAACGGTGGTTCATCTTAAATGTCAACAATGGCCAGCCTTCACGGCTACGCTTCTTGGGCAAAGAGTGCGCGTGGGCAAACAGGGTACAATTATACTAAACACCGGAAAACCGACACCAAGTTAAACTGTCAAAATGCTCTGATAAAAGTAGAAGTTAATTAGGCATGAATTATAAATCGGTTGGGTCAAACAACGGTTTATATGTCTAAAGTCGATGCCGTCTTATGTAAATGGAAAGTCTCTTTCTATATCTACGAGTACACAAGTATACATTTATGTTATAAATATAGTACAAGTGTTCTGAGGTAAAATTTAGTAACCTCTAGCTGTATTCGGTAGTAAATAGTATTAATGGGCCCACTACAGGGTCACTATTTATATTCTGTGACAGGGCACAAGCCTTCATCGCTGAAATCAAGTTGTCGTTACAATAACGGTTATTAGCCTATTTATAATATGCTTGCGCCGCGCTGGTTAAATGTCATACAGTTTTACGTGTAAGTTAAACTAATTTAGCTGGTTCTAGCCATGGAATTATTATTATTTATTACGTCTATGGTTCTCTAGCCGACCAATCCCGAAAGGTTTACAAGTTTGACGTATGTGTCAGATATAATTTTAGCCGACCAAATCAATGGGAAAGGAAAATGACCCGCCACATAGCGCCAACTCTCCAAAGACATTTTTGAGAAATCAGCCCAATCTATTAGTTATATCAACATAAAAATAGGAGTATAAATAGCCCCAAACACATAAATAGTTAATTGACCTATGAATAAGAACAGAGAACCGTAGGAAAAAGCAAAGGCGTCAAAAGCTAAATACAGATATTTATCGAAAGATCAAAGAACGGAAGTCAATACAATATGCAACCTTGAAAATTTTGGGAAAATATTACAATATTCAATTAAGGTTATGCAAATAACAATTAAAAATACTGAAACAATAGCCACCGACTATCTTACGGTCCCACCTATATAATGACTTCCGAAAGCATATTTTTACAACAAAATATTAGCTTTTTTTCAAATGCTTATTTATAAATCAGGCACTTCTATCAAGTAGGGTAGGGAAAAAAAGATTTACGTGCAAAAGTATTTTTTAAAAATCTATTTGCAGAATAAATTATTTCATTTCAATTCATTTCATTTCAAGTCTCCCACCTATCTTACCATAGCAAAATGACGTCAAGCAAGAAAAACATAAATAATTTTGTTTCTGTTTTTCTTTCGGAACTGAGCATTATCCTGAGCCGTCTTTTCCCAAGATTTAGTCTATGTCTGTACCAATTTTTATCAAAACGTTCAGTAGTTTAAACGTGAAAATATAACAGATATAGTTAAGCATTTTGCATTTATAACATAAGTATTAATTTTTACGAGTATTTCGTACTTTGCCCAACGTGAGACCTAATCCCATAGACACACACAAGACAAATTTTGGCAGTGGGGAATGCTTTAATCACTATAGCCACAAGCTTGCGAAACCTCGTCCTTAGGCGTAGGCGCTGCACCAGCCTACGCATTAGGTCAGAGTTCCCGGTTGGACAGGCCGGTTAATGACCACCAAGCAGGTACCGTCGGTCGGGTTTTTCTTGATGTGAAGGGAAAACCGGGGCGTTTAATACCCACTAAACTCCGCTACCCAGTAAGACGAACGTCTTTAGTTCCTAGTCCCACCCACGGTCGCAGGTTATGGTGCATCAACGCATTCGCCTCCAAAAATAGGCTAGCAGTAGGTATGTCCCAACAATCACCCTTCCATAACATCGATAATAAGTTAAAAAAACCAAATCTTAGTATTACAAGTACATAACACTATTCAATCACATATTCAAAATTACCGATTGCATATAAAACGATTCGCAATACCACTTTCCGGCTCCCGAAGTTGAAAGCATCTAAAAATAATTACATGTCTAATAGAGAATATTCGGCTACTTAAGTCTTGTTAGACAACATTAAGGTCTACGCTCCTATTGTGTTATGCAATCCCTGGGAAAACGTGGCTAGGGAATGTTTCTCATGTGGTGTATGCTGGGAGGTGATCCCACGGCCTCTGGCAGAACTCGGCAACAATGGTAGTGCGTTATTAGAGGGTGTTGCGCAAGAGTTGCTGACTAATTGGTGTTAGGTGACAAGTCTAGACGCATTTTTTGTTTGTGTAAAGAATGTTTGTGAATAAATCAAACGAACATTTACAACGATGAACTAAAAGCAGGTAGAGGAGCAGTAGGTACAGCAGAGCCTAACGGTACTATTTTTTTCTGACATAGAAAAAAATAATACCTAAAAAAAATTCTGTTGACAAACACGCACGCAGCCCAAATGGTGTATACACTTACGCCACTGCGGTCTATTCGATTAAAGGAAAATTTAATGGGAAAGCTTCACTCAACGCAGGAACTCCTGATCTTCGAGCCTGATTTAAAGTTTATTGGCTCCGACATGAATATTATCGAAACACAGCCCCAAGCTGTTGCGACGGCAGATTTTACCTGTGGAGTCTTGTCAACACCAAGTCTTACCACCGACTAAACTCAAGGGGGCATTCTAACCCACGACCCGAGCAGTTTGGCCACTGTTCTAGGGAAACAAGGGTAAAGGCGGCGGCAACGAAATACACTCGTCATATGTATTAAATAACTAATACTACTAAAAAAATTAGACTGTCACAAATTTAACACAAGGAATAAGCACAGACTTGCCGTTCCTAATGTCAGGCTTCATAAAACAGGAAAGTCATTTGTTGGACTGAGCATTAAACTATTTAACAGAGTACCACAACGTGTTGTAGAATTATTACCTTTAAATAAATTTAAAGTCATAATTAAAGATTACCTTATGAGGAAAGGTTACTATAAAGTAGAAGATTACTTAAATGACAAGACTCTGTGGACATGAAACACATTTGCTTCTCTGCACATCTACTCTTATGCTTATTATTGTTAAGTTGACATTATATTGTTATTAAGTTGACATTATATTATTATTATGTTAATATTGTACAACACAAAATGATTTAAAAAAGGCTATCATATGTACATAACTGTTGAGTTTCTTGCGGCACTTCTTCTCAGCAGCAGGCCATTCATTCACGTCGAAGTGCTGGTAGGAAAAAGTTTATGACGTGCAAAAGAATTTCTTGGTAAATCAAATTGCAAAATAAATACTTTGACTTTGACTTTGACTTTTATGGAACGTGTACTTTGCAGTTGTTGCACTGTTTCTAACTGATCTGATCTATCAACTTGACTATATTTAGCGATCGTCTCACGCGTCTACAGATAGAGTTGTACATTGTACACAAAAAACTACGTAATAAAGATGTGATCGTGTTAGATATTTAGTTATTTTACCTACTTCCTTTCTCCACTTACGGACTCCGGTGCAAAGCGGTTGGATCTCGTCGGATCTGTTTATCCTGAGTTCGAGGCATTAAACTATTAGGCATTTCACACTAGGTGACATACAGAAGCTTATGAAGGCCTTCTTCAGAATTCTTGTAGGTAGGATGTAAGACAGAAGATTAGTACAAAATAACTCAGGTTAGACAAGCGTATTCATCGGATCCCAACGCAAGATAAATTACTCCCTGGCTGGTTTTTGCTGTTTAAAAATAACTTATAACAGTCGTACTCTAACAAATCCTACTACCAACCAAACACAAAAGTGTTTATCTTTTTCTGGCTTCCTAAGAACACTATGTGTGTTTTTACATCATAAGAGAACAAGATAACTTTTAATAAAATTGATGACTGATTTGGTGTAACATTTGAGAAGTTGGCTGTAAGGTCGCGCATTCGATCCCCGCACGGTACAAAAAATTGTGTCCATGAAAATGTCTGTGTATGATGTCTCATAGATAAATAAAAACAAAATATTGGAAAACAACATTCGCACACCTAGATAAAGCGTAGCACAACTCGAAATAATCCAAAATAGAGTTATTGTAAAATAATTGCGAATCAGCGTAATAAACTACGTTAACTCCAAAGTCACCTGTGTATGTTAACTATGAAGATTTTTACACAGGTGTCTTTGGAGTTAACGTAGTTTATTACGCTGATTCCTAATTCTGCTTCCTAATTACTCTTGCAATAATGCTCTTGGATTATTTCGAGTTGTGCTACTCTTTATCTAGTGTGTGAATTATTGGCAAGCGGGGCCCGCTCTGTAAGAGGCGGGCAGGTCGCCCTGCGGTGTCTCTGGTTGTCAGGGTCTGTCCCAGCCCAGAGACGCCGCCGACGGCGATGCAGGAGCGCGGGGGGGTTTAGTGGAGTATTCTTTGTGCACCAGTCTTTATAAAGACTGGATGGGCGTACCGAGGGGGGGGCAGGGGGGGGCAGCTGCCCCCCCCTGGAAATCTCGCAGAAGTCAGAACATGACTATGAACTCGCCTAATTAAACGTAAACGGGGCCTTACGCTCCATTTTTCAAATTTTGTTTGCACTATATACAATAAAAAACTGAACTTGTAAACAGTATGGGCGATTCTTTCACGGACGACCATATCAACCGTTTTGCAGAAGATCCTCGAAAATTACTTTTGATTTACACAAGCGATTTAAATAAAATTAAAATGCATGCATAGATTAATTTATTTTTATTTATTAGGTCGGTTCTCAGGGTTTATTGTTACTGTTTTTTAATCATTAATTTCTAAGTAAAACAATCAGCGTATTTCACGTTTTGACATCTTTTCTTACAAATATTTTTTACTCTACCTGATACAATATCCTAACTTTTAAGGAACAATTTCGTACATACGATTTTTATTTAACTTAAAATTGGGACAATCCGCTGCCAAGACAGCTCGCCATATAAACCAAAATTGCACTTAGTAGTGGTGGACCTAGAGTACTTCAGGACGACGAATTGAGGACCCTGGTGGAAGCTGACCCATCGCAAACGGCTCCAGGGATTGCGCAAAAACAATGAGTCAGTCACCTGCTGCGGTCTTAGATGATTTAAAACGCATGGGCTTTCCAAAACCTCAAAATGTGGTTGAGGCGTGTTCTTCTTTGATTCTGTAAAATCAAAACAACCTTTTTTTGGATCGAATCATGACTTTCGATGAAAAATTATATTTTTATTTTAATTATATTTACGATAACCGGAAACGTTAATGACTGGGGTTAAACGACGACGAGCCTCTCAGACACTTTCCAAAGGCAAAAACCCACCAAAAAACGACTTTGGTCAGACAACCACCGCAACTTACATCAAAAGCAGCCGGCACTGGTCAATAGAAGAGATCTGATCCTCATCATTATCATCATTATCAGCCCGTAACAGTCCTCTGCTGGACAAAGGCCTCTCCAAATGCTCGCCACGCTGATCGATCCTCGGCTCGCATCCAGCTCCTGACAGCAATCTTGCGCAGATCATCGCTCCACCTGGCCTGAGGGCGTCCTACACTACGTTTACCAAGACACGGTCTCTACTCTAGAACCCAGTTACCCCAGCGGTTATCGGTTCTACGGCTGATATGGCCAGCCCACTGCCACTTCAGCTGGCTAATCCGTCAAGCTATGTCGGTGACTTTGGTTCTCTGCCAAATCACCTCATTTCAGTTTCAGATACGATCCCACATAGCCCGCTGAGCGACTTTAAACTTCTGGACCAGCAGTGCCGTAAGAGTCCACTTTTCGGCTCCGTATGTCATGACGGATAGGACGGACTGATTGAAGACTTTCGTCTTTAGGCATTATGGAATCGGCGATGAGAAGACTCGACGTAGTTTCCAAACGCTGCCCAACCCAACTGAATTCTGACCCTGCTTCACGACAACGCCCGTCCGCATATTACATACCTATTTTAGAAATCACCTCACGTCAACCGCCTACCACCTTTCAAGCACTTCAATAACTTTCTCACTGGTAGAATCTTTGATAATTGTTGTTTTTTCCTGGTCCTGACCATTTGTCGACTTAATCGTATCCCGAAAACCAAATCGACGCTTGAAAGAAATAAATGACTAATAAAAGCGACATTTAGCCAAGTTTATAACGGAGAGCTGTTGAGGTGTTGGAATGTTTAGAAAAAAACATCATAAAAATTGCAATGACGAAAGTGCATATTTTAAAACTGATTCTGCATTCCGCGGACGACGGGCTAACCCTCCCCCCCCCCCGTTTTTTGGCTAACACCGGCTCGTCGCTTGGTTGCCCCCCCCTAGGCCAGAAGCTGGGTACGCCCATGGACTGGGGCATGGAATTGCACGAGTCCCACACACGGCTCGCCTTCCCCAGGCGAGTTATGGTGCCTAATAGCATTCCGTGACGTAAACTTAATTCACCCGAGTTAATTCACCTAGGTGAATTAAATACACTTTCAGTAAACTTTAAACACCTGGGTGCATAAAAACTACTTTAAAAAAAAAATATTCACCTTATTCACCCTGGGTGCATTAAATTTACTATTAAGTTTACATTATTCACTTTTGAAAATGATTTTTAATAATTATCTCTCTTTGCTCGATTTAATATAAAATAACAAAATATGTAAAATGTCGTTTTTATTGATTTAATAAAATAAAGAAAAAAACCACCAGAAATTGCACGAATTTTCAGCAGATCGATAACATGATGAAAATTAGAAAACAAATTTAAAAAAATCGATGTGAAAGTTTAAAAATTAATTTTATTTGTTATGTTTTTATTGTTCACTTACAAATTTTATAAACAATCTCGGAAAGAATAATAGGGTAACACTTCGGTAAGTCCCGTGACAAAAGGGAATATTAGTCAACGAGAGGGCCGATGAACTCGCAAAAGCAGGTGCGGAGGCAACACAACATGGCCCAGAGCCAATCTGTGGAATCCCCAAAAGCCTTGCTCGTACCACCCTAGAAAAACTATATATAAAAAAGTCAAAAAAGGGATGGTCAATCATGCCAGGACTTAATCACGCAAAATCACTTGCAAAAGCCTTTGATCCGAAAACTTCCAAACGGATCTAAGGACTATTTTTTCTTATTGCAATATGTAATAAGACAAGCAGATCGTACACCTGTTGGTAAGCCCCACGTCTACCCTTAGACAGTTCAGTGCCAAACAGTCTGTAGCCATAACCTTATTCTGGGGAAGCACATTTTACAACCAGACGAGGCTAAAGATATCCCCTCCTTCGTAGAAGAGGTAGGACTTGGAGAAGAACTGTAGTCTAAGTGGCGTTCACAATAGATCAGAATTGGTCGCAGTGACTGTGGAAACACTAAGCCACTATTAATAAAAAAAAATACAAATTAAATTGATTAAAAGGATAAAACGGACTGCAGATCAAGCTACACTAATCAGTAAAAAATTCTCAATTGAAAGAGAACTCTATGTGGAGTGAATAAAACTAAAAATTGGTTGTGAAAATTTGACAGATTAGGGTAGTCTGATGTGCTGTCGACTGTACGGAAGATTTCGGATTAAAGGCTTTGTACATAAAATCCCTTTTTTGACTTTTTTTTTCTATATAAAAAATTCAAACTTTTATAGATTTTTTTTTAATTTCTTTCGTTTTCGTTTTCTAATTTTCATCATGTAATCGGTCTGCTGGAAAATCGTGCAATTTCCGGTGGCACTTTTTCTTTATTTTATTAAATCAATAAAAACAACGTTCTACATATTTTATTATTTTTTTATATTAAATTTAGCAGAGAGATATTAAAATTATTTTCAAAAAGTGAATAATGTAAACTTAATAGTAAATTTAATGCACCCAGGGTGAAAAAGGTGAATAATTATTTTTTTAAAGTAATTTTTATGCACCCAGGTGTTTAAAGTTTACTGAAAGTGTATTTAATTCACCTAGGTGAATTAACTCGGGTGAATTAAGTTTACGTCACGTAGCATTCCCCTCCACAAAAAAAAGGTGTGCGAATTATTAGACCCCAAAATAAGTAGCTTTAGCACTTGTATTATTAGTAGCAGAATCATCAAAGTTGCCACTAAATAATAGACATACGTACGTACTCATAGATACTAATAACTAAATATCTAGATACAGTCTTGCGTGCGATTCATGCCAGCCTCTGGACAACACCAGTTGTTGAACATGTTAAAGACCCATTTCATTTAGAAAAACTTCCTCCAAATATGTAAAACGCATGAAAAAAAGACCAATATTGGGGAAAATTAAATAGTACCTAGCATCATTTTCGGCCAAAATAACACATCAACTTTTTAAGGTTCACAATCCCTATGCGAGAAAAAAATTACAAAACACTATAAGAATATTTAATTCTATTTAGACTTTAATAAAAAATATACTACATATTTACAAAGAGTGAGCAGATCTTAGACTAGTAGGAGCCAAAGGTAATATCGTGGAGGGGCGCCGCTCCACCTTGCGGCAAAGCATATTCCTTCAGAAGCTGATCCAGCATTGAGAACGGCTGGCTTCTCTGCTGAGGGAACTGATTCTGCTGGAACCGAGGCTGTGGTGCAGGGGCGAAGTCCTGCGCGTAGTCAATCTGGGGCTTCGGTGCGAACTGGGGAGCGGGCCTGAAGTCCTGTTGTTGCTTGAACTGGCGCTGCTGGGGCTCGGGGCTGAAGAAGTTGCTGTGGTCCTGGGCTGGGGCGGGCGCTGCTCCCGCGAAGAAGGTTGGCTGTACGTAAAAAGTACAGGGTTAGTTGGCATCGTTAAAAACCACAAAAGATTTTGCTATTGAAATGTATATGTTATGCCGCAAGTCCGGACCCTCCTTTCTCTGCCCTCTGCCCATCCCATCCCCTTTATCATCTGGCGATACGCACCTAGTGAAATTACTGGGTACATGAGACCTAATAACTGTCGTCTCAGGGCAGTGCCAGACAGTAACTGCTTAGTTACTGTTTGGCACTGAACTGTCTAAGGACAGAAATGGCGCTTACCATCAGGTGTACGATCTGCTCGTCTTGTTACACATTGCAATAAAAAAAAGACTCTAACAGCAGATATATTTAAGTGTGAGAGAAATTACTTATTTCCATTAAGGGCTACATAATCAGGATGCTCAATAGCTACCATACTGTAACATCTGATAAAGTCCAGCTACTAACAAAAACGTACATAACAGAATAAGGGCTGCATAAGCTTTAGAACATCACCTGATGCGAAATGTCTATAGTCCTCTAACTAAGGGTAATCTGATCCGAAGAGTTTCAAACGTTTTCTTACCATTAAGTCGCAAATACACAGAATGTGATGCAATGTCACCTCTTAGTCTCTTCTACAAGGTGGGCCAAAAGAAGTCATCCGATGTTGTTTGGCTCTCATTTTTTTTCTAAATGAAAAATTTCGATTCTGTTTTTTGATTATGTTTATTTGAACCTTTAGAATTTTATTGGTCACGTCGAGAAGATGATATCGGTCAAATAGGCGCCGTCACAATTGATTTCCATACGGGCTCGTTTTATGGCATTTCTCATCACCTCGGCGAGAACTTCGGGCCACAGATTCTCGCACTCGTGTCAAATGTTGTCCTTGAGGGCTTCCAGGGTCTTGGGCTTATTCACGTAAACATGGGACTTCAAAAAACCCCACAAAAATAAAACAGGAACGGTTAAATTGGGCGATCTTGCAGGCCAGTGCAAATCGCCAAAACGAGAGATGAAGCGACCCGGGAACGCCGCCTTCAGAATATCGGTTGTGGCTCGCGCAGTGTGTGCCGTTGCTCCGTCCTGTTAAAACCACATGTCCACCAGTCCTTATTAGTTCAATTGCGGCAGAAAAAACTCGATTAACATGGCCCTATAGTGCGCACCGTCCACTGTTGTCGTTTCCGGCGACAGCTCGACATCCTGAGCAACAGCGGCTATATTCTCGGCAGAACGGGCACTCCGGGACCGGCCACTCCTGGCAATGTCTCGTGTGGTCCCATACTCTTCAAGGTTAGTGGCCAAACGGCGCAGTGTTTGCGCAGTCGGTGTCGGACGGCCGGGGAATCGGCGACGAAATTCGCGCTGCGCCCACACCACTGACGAAATTGGTTACGCAAAAAAATAGACACGATTATTCCGCGTTCTTGGGGAGTGTATCGCTCCATGGCTTGTTTACATAAATTCTACATCTGTCTAGTCCACAAATGTCATAACAGAATTGACATTGGTGGCCATTTACAAAAATAAGAGCATCTTCCAATAGGGTGATTTCTTTTGGCCCACATTGTACCTCGTTTCGATACATACATTGGGTGGAGCGGGAGTAGAAGCCTGCGGCGCGGGTCTGTACTGGATCTGTGCTGGCGGGGCAGACCTGTACTACATTAACGTCTATGTCTACAACACATACCTTGGGTGGAGCGGGAGCAGAAGCCTGCGGCTGTGGCCTGTACTGCTGCTGCGGCTGCGGCGCGGGTCTGTACTGGGTCTGCGCGGGCGGCGCTGGTCTGTACTGGGTCTGTGCAGGCGGGGCGGGGCGGTACTGTTGCTGCGGGCGCGGCGCGGGGCGGGGGGCGGGGCGCGGTGGCGGTGCGGGATCCTCGTAATCATAGTCTATGGACTGTTGTGCAGGCGCACGATACTGGGAACGGCCGCCCTAGAAAATTTTAATTAAATGATTTGTGAATAGCTGAGTTTATCTATTATTAGAATAGGCAAAGATTATCATCGTCTTCTCATAATACTCGCTACATTCACCAGCTATATAACTTTTAAATCACTAATATTTTTATTGAAATTTGTTTTTTTTCCACAAAGTCACTAAAATAATTTAAATGTAACTGTTACTTCTCCTCGTCTCAATGGTCTAGTGGTTAAAGTGCCAGGCCATGATCTGAGTTTTCTAGGATCGATTCCCGGGTCAAGCAATATTTGTGTCTAAGTTTTCGAACACAGCTCGAGTTTGACTTCAGCAGTCCGAATTTGGCAAGCTTATTATTGTGACGATGATTTAGTTTATATTATGATAGCCTTCTGCCCGCGGTTTTACCCGCGCGTATTTTCTTTTTTAAAATATCCTCCCCTTCCTCCCACATTTCAGGGATCAAAAGTAACCTATGTTCACCGGGGATAGTGTAGCTTTCCAACAGTGAATAAAAGAATTATTCAAATCGGTTCAGTAGTTTCGGAGCCTATTCAATACAAACAAACAAACAATCAAATATTTCCTATTTATAATATGATGATGATGAAGGCCTTTGCCCTGGGACATTTATAAGCTGATACTTTACTTATTGTTTTTAGCTTTACATTATTTTTGTGGACTGAAGAGTGGACCCTTTACACAATATGTTATTTATAGACCCTTGCGATACCTGTGACTTCTGCGGGGGTTCCCTGGTGGACTCGTCAACCAGCGTGGGCGGCGCCACGGTGATGCCCTCGCCAGCCGGCTGGAACCCGAACTTGTTGGCACCGTACTCGACTACGCGCAGCTGGAATTGCAAAAAATAACATTATGTTTAGTGAAACGCACATATCACCCCCACAGGTGAAATCTGCCGCCATAACACAGGTCTGGCTGTGTTCCGGCAATATTAATGTGGGAGCTAGTTCACTTGAAATCAGGGGCTCGAAGATCAGATTAGTCTACAGTCTGGCAGCACATTGAGGGACGCTTCCAGGTGAAGCGTCCCTCAATGGAATAGGCTGCAGTGGCCGCTTACCATCAGGTGGGCTGCGTGCCTGTCTGCCAACTGACCTAGTACAAAAATAACAAATGCAAATGATAAACATACCTTGCCAGTGTCGTCCTTGTATCCGTATTTGCCCTTCACCTCTCCGGTAGGTGACTTGGTCTCAATTTTGAAGGAGCCGTCGGCCGCTTCGTAGCCGTACGTGTACGAGCCATCCTCGTTGTGTCTGAAACGATATTATAGTAAATAAGCATCTTTTCCCATGTTGCAAAGTATGAAAGACCCGCTAATACTCGCAATGCATAGTGCATAGTGTACTACTCAATCGATATCTTTCTCTAATGAATTCTATGTTTTACTTCACTAATATTATAAAGAGGAAAGATTTGATTGTTTATTTTTTTGTTTGTATTGAATAGGCTCCGAAACTACTGAACTGATTTGAATAATTCTTTTACTGTTGGAAAGCTACTCTATCCCCGGGTGACATAAGAACTTTTGATCCTGGAAATATCCTTATATACATACATACGTGAAAGGGGACACATATTTGTAAAAAGAAATTCGCGCGCGGGTGACACCGCGGGCGGATGGCTAGTTGAGATATAGTTAAACCGAACTTTTTATCGGATTTCTATTAAACTTAGGATATATCAAATCGAAATAGAACTAAAAAAAAAACAATCTAGATGTACAAAAACAAAAGCAGCAGCTTAAAAACTAAGCAAATTATTGAAGTAACATCAAAACAAATTAAGAGAGTATGACCAATTCCGAACGAATTGACAAATATAGCATTTTTGTAGACGTAATGTACCTATTAGGATGGTTTATCTTTTTAAAAGTAAGTTTAAGTGTAGCATTTAAAAACACTTTTTTTTAACAATACCAGTACAAAGTATGTAGCAGCTCATTCCATTTTTTTTCTTTAATAAATCGTGTAATATACACAGATACAAAAGTTGCAATGAGCTGCATACTTTGCACCAGTTTCACAAGCCTATAACTCTGCACAGATACAATTACTATAATCACGAAAAGGCGCCACAAACATCCAGTCCAGTTTCAAGGCACTCCAGAACGTAACTAATAATAGTATAACACAAATCAACTAATTTCTGATAACATAACTAAGCTAGGTATTACGAGTTCGAGCATAACCTTGTAAACATGCAAGTCCCTAGCCTGATTACAAATGCAGCGCCGAAAATCAATAATGCCTTTTCAGCCTTTTTTGGTGTACGTTCAGCCTTTTTTGGTATTACGGTTAAATACAAGCCCTAATTATTTATCTAGGGAAAACTTTAAAATACATTGATCTTATCCCAAAGTAAGTATCTAAATGAATAAATAAAATAAATAAAGGAATCCAGTTATAGGTATCAGAAACAATGAAGGCAGTACAAGCACTTAAATACTGTTTCTCTGTTCCATGTTAAATACAGATCCAGACACAACAAAGAAATTTTCATAACATACATTATTGTTCTTTTCGGGATTCGATCGATCGCACAGGGGCCAGATCGAATTTTTTGAAAACAGCTCGAGTTTTTAGCATTACCGATCGGCATTTGGTAAGCGTGGTGATTAAAATAGCTATAATTGCGACGATGACTTGATTTAATTGATGAGGTCTTTTATTTGCAGTTGAACATTAAAAAGGATGATACTTTCTATTACAAAATCAACAAAAGATGTTCTTTAGCTCAATAGATTTAGATAACAAAGCAGCCTCAAAATAAATAACATAGAATTATGAATTCGTTTTAAGTATGTATCGATTTTATTACACATTAATCGATGAAGTTGCGTGGTCTGTCAACCCGCTTGGCGGGCCAGACACGACATTTTGTCTCAGCCTTTAATTTACAAAGCAGCATTGGCACCTACAAGTACTTTGTTATCAGTTCAAGAAACTCAAGTGGAACTAGTCTATTTCCTAAGTGAGCTAGTTTGGTAATACCTGTTAGTTTGTCTACTTTATAATGCTGAGGTGGGCGTGTCTTAAGCTTATGGCTTTGAAACTGATTTGTACATGCAACTTTTTTGTAAGCATAATGTTACAACTCTAGTTTATTTTATTTATAGAATATAATCGCGTCAATTTTACAGATTTAATTTTTTTTTATACCACGTCAATTGGCAGACTGGCACGCAGCCCACTTAATAGTAAGCGGCCACTGCGGCCTATTCTATTGAGGGACACTTCACAGGCTCATCTGATCTTCGAGCCTTTGATTTGTAGCGTCAGCTCAGACTTTGTATCTGGAGCACACGTTACACAGAGAGCAATCATCTGCTGACGCTCACATTATCACGTTAGTGTGCATTAGCAATAAGTAGTATATAAGCTGTAAATAATTAATAAACAGAGCTCTTAGTTATACACCGTTACGCTGGCTGTTTCATTTCTCATCTCCCGAGCTAGGAGCCAAAGATTTAAAGTGTACTGGCTCCCACATTAATGTTGCCAGAACACAGCCAGAGCTGATATGGCGGCAGATTTCACCTTTGGCGGTAGTAGCTAGCCAGTCGGACTCTGAAAAAGCCCTACCACCAACCAGACCCAAGGTGGGAATCGAACCCACGACATCCGAGTTTTATACCCGAGCGGCTTAGTCACTGTTCCACGGAGGCGGTCAAAACATCGGTTACACTGCGCTTGAGTGGTGGTGACCAGTACCAGCTTCCAGATTCCGTTCTAAATGTAACTGAATGTCCTGGCAGACACTTGGCAG
Source organism: Mecyna flavalis (assembly GCA_949319885.1). Classification (NCBI taxonomy): domain Eukaryota; kingdom Metazoa; phylum Arthropoda; class Insecta; order Lepidoptera; family Crambidae; genus Mecyna; species Mecyna flavalis. The sequence goes on along the minus strand of OX439434.1, from coordinate 18,160,871 downwards.
CAGCCCGCCTGATGGTGAGCGAACATCGAGAGACACTTAGCAAAAGTGTCACTCAATGTACTGCCAAACTGTAGGCTGCTATGGTTTTCGAGCCTTTGACTTTAAGTGAACTAGCACAGCCAAAGTTGTTATGGCGGCAGATTTCACCTGTCTCTGATAATAAATCCTGGATTCTGGCGCTAACGCTCGGAGGAAGAAGATACTGCGCTTACGAGGCTGTCACTAATCTACCAGCTTCTTCTAGCTTTTTTTTTATCGGAGGAGAATGCGTTTATGCACTATAACCGCAGGCTTGCTAGACCTGCGTCCGTGTGTGGGACTCGAGACTAAAGCGTCCACTACCCACTAATCTCTCACGATTCCCCTTTACACCCGATTGGGACGAGCCGGTGCCAGCGTCGTGACTATTGACCACCATCTTTTTCATACTCATACTAGTAATGATAGTAAAGGGTTGATACCTGTTGATCTGCTTGAGGATGGCCACGGGCGCGGACGCGACCTTGGGCTCCGAGGCGATGTACCGCGGCGCGCGCTCCTCCGCGTACTGTGCGCAGGCGCACGCAACCACTGATAACGCCACCTGGAAGACATACGTACAACTATTACAACATGAAATGTATTAAATCATTATATTTTGCTGCAGAGAGTTATACTGGTTCCTTAGATCTCAGCTATATTCTTCGCCAAGTAAGAGACGACATATTTATAGACATCCGTCTTGGCCCTGCACGAGTGAAAATTGAATTTTTTGAAACATTTTGGAATAGCCTATCATGTTATCCTACTTACACGTACGTTAATTTTACAGATAGTGTAAATAAATAAATAAATAAATAAATAAATATCTCTGGACATTATTCACACAGCGCCATCTAGCCCCAAACTAAGCATTAGCTTGTACTATGGGTGCTAGACAACGGATAAATTACTTATATACTTTTTTTTTTGTAAATACATACATATTATACATAGAAACACCCAGACCGATACAAACAGACATGTTCATGCACACAAATGTTTGTACCGTGCGGGAATCGAACCCGCGACCTCTGGTGTAATAGCCGACTTCTCGACCATTACACCAAATGGCTCGTCAAATAATTTTGTTGATGATAGTTGCCACTGGGTTGTGGTGGCTTAATCAAACTATATGAAAACTTACGAGATTAATAAATAAAAGATGGTACACAGGGAACGTGTTGTGTTTATTCGTGGCGCGGAACGACTGCCGCTAAAAGTACAATCACACACTACTTAAGCTACAGGAAACTGACCCTTGTTATTCCCTACAATTTCATAAAAAGTTTATTTTCAAAATCCATACAGTAGCATTCAAAAATACAAATATTAATTAGTAAAGATTAGCTTCCTACTAAGCTAAGCAACTCTAATGACTCTAAGAAGAATTAGAACAATAAGTCATCGCCCCACATAGCCTAGCATTAAGTAACGACACATCACAATCCTGTAATGAGCGTCGCAAGCTGCTCCCGATACCTCGTAATTCGATCTTCGCAGACGCAACGAGCTAGCGTGCGTGACGCTTTCAACATGCCGCTCTAGTGTATTTAATTTTAAGTACTCTATAAGTACTAAAAATTACTACTAATGCGAAAATGACTCTGCCCGTCTTTCAATTTGATTTTTTTCCGTTCGTCTATTGCCCTTAGTCCACCCGCGTGGTTCACCAGGGTGAACCACGGGAAACTATTTTTTCTCGTGCTTCACCTATGTGGACTACGAGAAATTATTTCTTCCCGTGGGAGAATTCCGGGGAAAATTCCAAAATTTTTGAGACATGGACTAGATCTTGGAAAAGGAAAGGTTTCCAGTATAAGCGATGTACTTTTTGGACATAGGCTACTTTTTGTTCTGATTATGCTTATTTCCCATGGGATAATTATTGAAACAACATCATACTCGTCATATCATTACGGATGGAATACTTTACAGGTCAAAGTACATATGTAAAACTATAGGTATAATGGTATACGCGTATTCCGTTCCCATAATCTAGGATACGCCTCGTGTAGTTTGGTAAATAAACTTTTTGTAGCCCTTGTACTATTGTTGTCTACTCTACAAAGGATGAGTGATAGATTTATTGCCAGAGGCATTGCATTGTCAATATTTACCAGGCAGCTATCAATTGTGCCTTTGTGGGTGAATTTCGACAAGCCTTTCGATAGAAACAGTTTTGTACTGTTAACCTATGTTGCTAATACATTTAATTTTATGTGCTTCGTTGTATGGTAATGACTACTATTTCCAAATAAATACAGTTATAGCAATGTTAGTAAACATCAATTGAATCATTTGAATACTTAGTACTGTTGGTGTACGTAAAGGAGTCGTGCTGGGGCCCAAAGTGTATAAATGGCAACATGAAATGAAATAATATTTGATAGTAAGAGTGCGAATTTTGTTTGATCCTCTTTCATACAAACCTGTTATACAGATTTTAATCAAATAAACGATCAATTCTGAATAGAACATAATACGCCATAGCAAGCATTAGGTAATATTTCCATAATATCGCTTTCATAACAATTCGCAATACTTATAACACACGAAAATAGTTAAACTTACAAAACAACAAAATCATTTACAGGCGGTTACAACCAATGTTGTTTTCGTCACGTTTTATCATATTAATTTGTAAAATTGTTGTTGTACCTTACCAATTGTACGTAAAACATTGTCCAATAAGAAATGGTCCAATTACAAATTGGCTAATCCGTGAAACAACCACAGATGGCCTTGACACTACAATTGGCCGTTTTGTGTCGTTACGTAAACTTTAATGTGTATTTTAAATGAAAAAATGTTTTCGGTGCAAACGATAAGCGGAAAGCTAGAGTACAAAACTTTGCTTTTTGTTTTTAAACAAATCGATATTTATACGATTATCTACATGATGTATTTATCTCTCATTTACGTCTACGCTAATAGTTACCAGAGCTTAGTAACTAACTAGAACTACTGCAGATATACATATAATGTAATGTATTTTTACAAATACTATAACGAGATATATCACAAAATGTTAATCTAAGACATTTTAATTAATTAACGCTACCTCAAACGCTAGAGCTCTTTAGTTAGACCGCATTATGAAATGTTGAAAGTTTACGCATTGATGGCTTTACGTGTCAAATTGTTTTATTCACTTTTTTACTTGTGAAGAATAGCTGGTTATGTTTTGACCTTCAACTCAACTAGTAAAAATAACTGAAACGGAAAAAACCTATATTTTATCACATTCAGAACAGCCCTAGTTGTGTGTTCCAGCAATATTTATGAGTATTGGGGAAACCAGTTTCATCTCAAATTGTTTTTAGTTGTCCAAAAGCTATACTTTTATAGTTTGATTATATCTGTCTACCAGAAAATACAGAAAAATTTTAACGTATGATTTTATGAAAATCTCCCGTAATTTTTTTTGAAGTGAAAACTTCTTTAGCGGCGTTGTGCACTTTTTTTGTATGGGGAAAAAATGTTAAACTCGCGACAGGATTTATGTGTCACGTGACCTGATCGAAAATCCATATAAAATTTGAAGTCCGGACACGTGTTTTCTACAAACTTATCTGTTCCGGTGGCCAAAATTGGAACTACGTGAAATGCAATGCAAAAACGATATTTAATGACAGTTTTAAATAGACAGTAGCGACGCCGCCACCGGAACAGATAATTTGTCGGTCTATAGACAATAATGGTTTTTTGTTCAATTTGACAGCTCATTTATTAAATGCAAAGAAAAGTGCTTCTTATGTACCTACATCAGGAGTAGAGTAAATAATTGTATTAATAAGAACTGATGTTGTTTTCTTGAGTTTTATTCCTTTAGCGTAAGGTATATTTTTCTTTGCATGAATGAACTGTCAAGTGTGACCTCTTCTACTATTATAGCCGCAGTGCGGATAGATAATATTAATTCCATGCAGTGCGGTCGCTTCCTATATGCTTCCTATGCTACAAAGTGACCACAAAGACCTTAATTTGACATCCTGCAAAATTCAAAATTTCATTGCCGTAATAAAACATTTAAAAAGTTTGGAATATCTTTATTCGCCGGAATTATATAACAGTATTTTATGGAAATTAACACCACTTCTCCGCAGTCTTTGGATCCGCTATGCTGCGGAGCATGCATCAGGTCGTATGAAGTTGGAAATGCTGTCCGATTTCCTGCGACAAGAGGCTCGTTCTCACACACATTTTGGCTTGTTACCCCAAATTCCCAGTGAACATCCTCGAAAGCGACATGTTGATTACTGTAACACCACTCGTGTTATTAACGATTCGGGAGTCTGCGGATTCTGTAAAGGGAATCATTTCTTGGCCGATTGCTCCAAATTCAAAAGTTTATCCGCAGATTCCAGTATGCAATTAGTTGTAAATTCCAAACTTTGTTTTCGTTGTTTAGAAAATAAATAGTTGTCAATCAAAAAAGTATGACATTGACGGTTGTCAATCATTTTATCATCATTTATTACATGGCGTTTCAGTGTCACAGCAAGGAGTTTCTGATAAGTCTGAAAAAGTTTCTGATTTCATTAATTCTGAGAGATAAACTTTTTAATGTAATATAAATTGTCATGTTTGTGTACGATAGCGCAATAAATAAATATTGTATTTTACCATATAAATGATAGTACTTTTATACCTCTACCAATCAATTAAATCCCTAACCATTCCAAAATACATATCAAAAATGCACAACGTTAATATTCAGGTTTTCACTTCTGCCGGCACTCCCGGAGTGCAACCCGTCGTTTTTTCTATCTTACTACTGTTGAGTAAATGATTTCCATAACTGTGGGCAGCAAAGGTTTCTCACCAAAAAGTGCATTCGTCGAAAGCAAATGCATCACAACGCAAGCCGGGTACTGGTTTAAAAATATACATCGATGAAACTATCAGATATAGCGGAAATGGTTATAAGTCAGCAGACAAAGGGACAAGATGGAAAGTAGAAATATTTAGAGGCCACTTCGGCCGTTCACCGGTGCAGTGCCATGTCTTGTATCTAAAGCATTATCAGGTTCCTTCGCGATTATGGGCATTTTCCATCCGCATGCTACTTTGTTTGTAACATTCATAACTGCAGATAAGAGAGATATGATTAATTACAATGAGTGTTTTTCGGATTTGATGGATAAATGAGGAAGACGAAAAGCTTTTACTGACAATCATTTAAAAGGTCGTAAGGAAGTTTATACTGTATTTATTAAACCATCGAAATTACTGGTATTAAGTAAATACCTCGAAAATGCATGATGATATTCGTTATACACATGATCGATCTTATCAGATATGAATTAAATACAACTTAAATACAATTAAACATACAGTCACAGGAAAATAGCTTTTCATCGAATATATGTATGTTTTTATATGTAATCCTTAGTTTGCCTAATTACCATGCATTCAAACTGACTTGAAAATGTTTGAAATTGATAATTAAAGTAGATTAGGAAGGCCAGGAAAGGCTATTATATCATAAGGTTAACACCTTATGATCTAAGTACCGAAGGAATGCACTGATATAGTCAGCCTTGGGCAGTGTCAACACATTTGACTGTAAAAGTTGTCCAGCTTACTACCAACGCGGCAGACATGAGATAAATGCATAAGTAAATAAATGGTACATACATTAATTATATCAACTGAGCAAATTAGATGAGTAAGATGGAATCTGTTATTTAAAACACTTTATTATTTCTCTTTTTACTTTAGTTAGCAGACAAAACACAGCCCGGAATTTAAACGATAACTAAAGAGTTTAGGTATTGAACTCAAGGTGTTGGGTTCAATTCCTATGCCGATTAAAAATTCTTATAAATCGTTTAAAAATACCTCGGGTTCGTGATCATCAATTCACATACCAAGCGTAGGTTAGCCAGCATATATTGTAATGGTAGCTTAACAGTTAATACCAATGATGTAAGACTTTGCTGTATAATAATCATGAATAGGCTGAAAAGTATTTTTTTATTAATATGATTATTATATGTATTTGTACTACGTATAAATAATTAGAAATGTTTTAAACAAAAAAAAACAAATACCTAAATGAATGAAATGAATTTCTACACAATAAATCCTTGCAAAATTATAACTATTTCAAGTTTATAATCTTGAGGCATAAGTAGATCCCTCCCCCTCCCCGATTTCCCCCCACCAAATCACGTCAATGTTAGACTAGACAACCTTGCTTTATCACTAGCCTATAATATTTTCACTATCTCTTTCATATACACAATACTAGAATCAAGCAACTTTCGGCATGGTAATACCTAGATGGGAGACCACAATTAATAAGCATCATAATAATTGGGAAAAAGTTATTTTAGCGGCACGAATTGACTTTGAATTGAATTTTAATCAATGAACTGACAAACCGAAGTTAAAGTTTTCAGTGTTGATAACGGTTACTACGTATTATGGACTCTATCCCGCGCTCTCGTATTAAATTAAGTCAAATTGCATACAACAATGTACACTGATATTTCTGATATAAGACAATCTGACAATAAGTATAAGTAATCAAACTGATCCAGATCGGGAGACGAACTCTGTATCTTATGTATAGACGCACAACCATCATTTTCGCTCACGTAAATTGTTTTGAAACTACATAAAATGAAATTGATTTTTAAAGTTTTCCATTTAGTTACAAATTAATTTAGTCACATTTTAATATGAACGATGTTGAACTTCACTGCACACGAACAAAGTACATTTACAAAATTACAAGTCACACACCGTGACATCACTCGCCTTATCACACGCAACAAATAATTACACTTTTACAAAACTCCAAACTGTTTCACTTTCACTTCAAAACAAAAGCACTATAACCAAATAAGCATAAAACAAAATAGTTCACAAAATTAAAATGGTTGAGAAACAAGAGAAAAAAGTTCCAAAATTAAAATACTTAAGAAAAAAGTACCTTTATCAAAATGAAATGAATTTCTTTTCTAATCAAAAAGTTAGAATGAAATCAATCAATTAAATATTAAAAAAAGGAAATAAATCCAGGTGAATCCTGGGGATAATTTAAAAATTCAAATTTAGAACAATTCGCACGTACCAATCTTGCTAGCAGCGCCATGTCGACAAATCGGAGGCGCTGCGCAAGCGCACTACGCTTATATACGAGCTACAGGGCGAAACCTTTCACTAGGCACTGCATTTTTTTTACACAAGGGGTGATTAGGGTGCATCTATAAACTAAATATATCTTCGATAAAACCTTCTTTAAATGTCAGCTATCTTATTTAATCATTAAAAGCAGTTTTATAATTAAGGCGTTGATAACCAATTATAAAATTACTTAATCCATTGTCGACTGGTCAGCAGTTATTTAAGTTGACGTAGTATAACGAATCGTGCGCAAAACTGTACATGCCCGTGGTCGATATAATAATATATCAGACTTCTCTGTTTCCCCGTTAAGGCGCGGTGGAGACATTAATCTGAATCAGTACTATAATCATTTACCAACATAACATTAGTAGGAAAATGTCAAATAACTTGATTATCCTACTTTAACTAACGTGGAATAAATTAATGCTTTATGTGTCAGTAATTGTCAAGACAACTTGAGTTCGACTAGACACAAGAATGTTTCGGTAAACGTCCTTGCGACGAAATGTGGAGTATTTTTTATAATATGGCTAAGGAGACTTGTCTCGAAGTCACGAGATACAATGTAGCCCATAAGATTTTTCAATTGGCTCAAAGAAGTGTTAATATTTAAACTTTAAGCGAATATACCTACAATATTTATAAAGAGATGACATTTTAAAAATTTTGGACATAATGGAATTGAAGACACCGATTCTTTAGTTTAAATTTGACTAGTCTATACTATGTAATCTGTCCGTCTGTCCGTTTCGCTATTACACCTAAACCACTGATTTTGATAACATTTGGTACAGACTTAACCCTGGGTAGTGACATAGGCTACTTCTAATCCCGAAAAAATGCTGATTTCCTATGGGATAGCATAAACAGAAGTGGTTTTGTTTGTTCTTCTTTCACCCTGCAACGGAGCAACGGATCTATAAATTGATATGGATTCCCATATCTTTCACAGGCTAATTTGTATATGCTTCATCACGTTATCTCGCTGTATGTGTGATGTAGTCATAGAAAGGCTAGAAATAAATAGATTCAAACAATTGAACAACTAACTTACTGTCAATCAAATTCTTAAATAACTTTTATAGCAAATAATATTGTAACCGTAGATTAATTTTTTTGTCATTCATTTGGTACAAAAATTGCAGTAGAAACTTAGTAATAATGCTAATAAAAATACAGTAGCCAATGAATGATCATTTGCTTTAATTCACATAATCATAGATTATTTGCGCATTCGGAATGGCTGCGTGTGTGCTAATAAAGTTTATTATGACATTTGTATGTTTAAATTATTACGAGTTTATACTCTTAACGTTTCAAATTAAGACCCGAAGAAAAAACTAGCAAAGTCACACTGCGAAACAAATGTTCCAAATAAGGGTTGGTTACCAGTGTTATCAGAAACCCTTTTTTTAAGTCTATGTATAACTTCAATTGGCAGTCACGCCTACCTGATTGTGAATGGCTACAGCGACCTATTCCATTTACTCAAAAACCTTAAAACTTTTCCCTCGATCGGAAATTCAACCAAAAAGGCGGCCTGTATAATATTAAGGTGGGACCCAGTACTTGCAATAAAATGTTAGGCTCGACGATCAAAGAAGCCTACCAGTGTGGCAGCACGTTTAGCGATGTTTCCTTGGAAAGTATCCCTGGTAGTAAGCCGTAAAAGCCGATTATCATCATAAGAGATTTACACTCTCGCCTCGTACCTCGTCTCGTGCTTCGTCTCGTATTCAAAGCTCGCCTCACGTGATCGATGGTAAATGTTCACATTCTCGTGGTAAGTTCACAACACGGACGCGAGCGCTGCGAGGCGCGTTGTGCCTCGCCTCGTGCCTCGTCTCGCGACTCGTACGCGAGTGTAAGTCACTTATCAGATAGGCTGAGTATCTGTGTGTTAACTGATATGACAAAAAACTGTCAATATCAATATTCAATCTAGGTAATATCTTTCGATATAACAGCAGACACACCTTTCTCTTCCTGTATATCAATTATGCAAGTCTGATCTATTTCCTTAACAATTAAGTGAATTGATAAACAAACAATGTTCGCCATCCGCGCTGAATACACGAGCGGTCATTTTGAATGCAGTCTGTAACATTGAATGACTTAATTGTAACCTGTATGCAACTGTTCGATTGTAATAAATAAACTCTACAAACGTTAACTGTGTTATGAGTATTTAAATACTTATTGTGAAATGAGTCCACTCTTTTGTCAACCGAAAAATGTTATGGCAAAAACAATAAAAATGTACCATAAGTACTAGCCTATCCAAGGTTCCACTGCAAATCAAATCGAGTCATCGTCCCAATAATTATGAGTACTGGCCTGATTATCGCGGTATCTAAATGCGGATTGGTGATCGGAATCTAAGCTGTGATAAAAGAAATTGACACGAATGTTTTCTACCGGCAATTGAACCCACTTCCCGAAGGTTTGGCCCACTAACCAATAGACCATTATGTCGTCCCACCTCGCAGTTCGATCAACCGAATCAGCGTTGAAACCATAAATACATAGAAATAAAATAACATAGAATCCTCCATCGTTGAAGACAATTAAAAACATTATAATATTTATAATCTTCTTCTTCAATTATTCAACAGCATAACAAGGTAAGTACATTACTTTTCAAGACACGGAGAAAATCAGAGCGACCCAAATGAAGTAACAAGTGAGCTTGCACGCAACGATGTTATCTACGAAGCCTTTGTAATGAACACACACACACTCCACGTTATTGAGATATTAGCTCATTGACACATAAACTTATTAATTTGGTGTGCCAATGTTAATGTCTTTGCGTTCCGGCGTTTGGGTGCCTAGCGTGTTCGAATAATTAGCCTTCGTGCAATTGAATTTGATAGAGTCAAATTAATTTTAAATACAATTTTTTAAAATACAATTTAAAACCTGTTCTTAAAAAGAGCTTCCAGTTTGGGTTGTCTTGTGTCCCATTTTGTATCCCGTAATGCAATGCAACGGGACAGGAAGACCAAAAAAGAGATAGATGGATTGTGTAAGAGATGATATGAAAGAAAAAGGAGTTAATGCATTGTTGACGAGTGACAGGGATGAATAGAAGGGGAAAACATATTGCGCCTGCCCCAAATAAATTGGGAACAGAGCAGGGAGATGATGAATGCAATGTTCCTATAGGTAGATATTAGATTTATGTTTTAAGAAAGTGCTAACTAATAGGTTTCTAGTAGTGACCCTGCCATAAGCACCAGAGGTCCTAGATTCGAATTCCACCCAGAACCAAAATGTATATGCCAATTGCCAACCATTTGTTTATTTATATTGAAGTATATATTTGTGGTACATTCATTTCTGATAATCTAAATTGCTTTCGCTCCTTTGGGTTTACAATTTACGAAGGTCCACAAATATATACTTAAAATACATATAAAAACATCCATAAACAGGATAAATATAACTGTTCATCACATGGATGATTGTCCAGGTTATCAACTTCACGACTCCTTGAACGCCAAAAGCAGGGCAAAGGCCTCCATAGTTAAAATCAAGTTATCGTCACAATAATGGGTATCGGACATAGGGCAGGGTCACTACGAAATGCGCCATACCGGGCCAGTCAAACAGACCTCTGAAACGGGACAAAAACAAAGTCATCGTTACGAAATGTGAGTTAACACGACCTTGGTGAGTGATTTCGCGGTGATTTCTACGTGATTCAGATTCAGCGCGCAGGTGACATTTGGCAGCCCTCACTGGAGGGCCGGTGAGCACTGAATACATGATAGGAGCATACCTTTTTAATGTAACTTAAGCTGGCGGTAAGTGGCGTTTACCTGTTTGCAGTTGTCACCTAAATACCCCATAAGGTGGGCACCGTCCCATACTTGAAGAAGTATGGGAAGTATGGGTCGCAGCCGAAGGACTGTAGTAGCTTGTGGAACAAAGTTGTCCCGAGTCCCATACAAGGCCGTACGTCTAGCTAGCCTGCGGTTACGGTTCGTAAATTATTTTACAGAAAAGAGTCTGACCTTGATAAAGTGCATCTTTTAATAAACGTTGGTCAGAAGTCATCTAGGCGAGTAAATTCAGTTTGCTTTGGGTTTTTTTCGTATATGATGGATGGTTATTTTTTTATTTCCATTATAAGCTGCTTTACTGGCGTTGTGTTCGCTGTGGCGAGGTGAAGGTAAGGCAAACGTGCGCAAGCGCACCAATTTTAGGGCGAATGCAGATCACCGCGCAGGTCATCAATCATATGCGCTCATCGTCGCCTGCTTATACAGTCAGAAACAAAAGTTGCCGCAGGTTTCTTAAGTAACGTAAGTTTATTTATAACTAGCGACCCGCCCCGGCTTCGCATGGATGCAATGGTGTTTCTCTACTATAATTATGCATGTATTATACATATAAACCATCCTCTTGAATCACTCTATCTATTAAAAAAACCGCATCAAAATCTGTTTTGTAGTTTTAAAGATCTAAGCATACATAGGGACAGACAGCGGGAAGCTACTTTGCTTTATACTATGTAGTGATGACGTTGATTTCCCTCGTTATGACTAAAGGGCAATTTGTCAATAATATGCGTACTTGTTTGGTCTTATGCAAATGTAATAAGGTCCATTTAGAATGATGTTTCAAACGTTTTAATTCACATGGTCAGTATACTGACTGTAAATTTTACGACGATCTTAATTTATCTCCACAGTAACACCTCTGGGTGTGTTCCGGCAATATTGACGTGGGAGCCAGTACACTCGAAATTAAAGGCTCAAAGTTCAGAGTAGCCTGCTTGCTATAGCAAATGGAGCGACTTTTCCTGGCTAAGTGTCCATTATCGGAATTGGCCACAGTAACCGCTTACCATCAGGTACGCTGAGTAACTGCCTGCCAACTTACTTAATTACTCCGATGGCTCAGCGACCCAAACTGTTTCTTGGCCTCCGATACAAGAATTCGCCAGTCCTCACGATCTTGTGTTCTTGCACGCCAGTCTCCAGCTTGCTACTCGCGAAGACCAGCCTCCACAACATCGCTCGAGCGATACCTAGGGCGGCCAACCGGCCTGACAACTAATATAGATATAAAAAGATAGCCTGTTATGAATCTCTCAATGCACCCGCTTTATATCTTAATGCAATCAGACACGATGCAAGTATGCACCCAGGAATGCACGCGTGAAAGACCCAAGGCCTATGCGCAAACTTCCGCGCAGTGTTGATTTATTACAATCAAACCGTATTCATTTAACGAGCTATAAGATTACCTAGACTGCGCCGTGACAGCGTGTTGCGACCTTACTTTCATGCGGGTTCGATTCCCAGGTACAGTGATTGTCATATCAACCAACGTAGGGCTGCCATCCGTCCGGGTTTCCCCGGATTTGTCCTTTTTTTTTCGGAGGAGAATGCGTTTATGCACCATAACCGCAAGGTAGCTAAACCTGCGGCCGTGTGTGGGACTCGGGACTAAAGTGTCCACTACCCACTAAACTCCCCCGGTTCGCCTTCACACCCGATTGGGACGAGCCGGTGCCAGCGTGAGCTATTGACCAGCCCATCCCCGGGTACCCCGACTTGAGAGGCCTCAAGTCCCCGGATTTGTCCTATTTTGTCCGGGGAAAAAACCATATTTTGTCCAAATGTCCAGGATTTTTGCTATGTCGGCAATTCAGGTGATGGCAGCCCTGAACCAACCCAAATATGTATAAACGTCTTAATTGAAGTTGTATTCTATGCCATTGATATTAAGAAATTCGATAACTACATGTGGATGTCGTCGTGGCCGTAGGGCGGAGCCGTGATAATCCATGGGGTAAACGGGTTCTAGAGTTGAGACTGCGTCTCGGTGAACGTAATGTAGAACGCCCTCAGGCTAGGTGGAGTGACGATTTGCTCAAGATGGCTGGCAGATGCTGGATCCGAGGAAGCGTTTGAAGAGGCCTATGTCTAGCAGTGGACTGCAATAGGCTGATGATGTGATGATGATGATGTGTATGTGCCTGACTGTACTAAAACGATGAAGTATACAGTTAGGTGTTTTGAGAACCTATATCTTTACCTTAGTACGAGTATAAAAGTAATGTTCATCCGTTGTCTGGCGCTGTCTTCGGCTAGATGGCGCTGTGTGAATAATGTCCAGAGATATTTATTATTATTATTATCTTGACTGACTGGACCTAATATCCAGTTAATGACCAGAGATACGCCATCTCTGGTCAATCTGGTACGCAACAATTCGTAATTTAGCGATTAAATACTCCTACTTAAAGTTTAAAGAATAATTTGACTTCCTAATTATATTAGGATTCCTTAAACACTATATAGGTAACTAAACTATAAACAATCTATACATATATATTTACATATAATTAATTTGTAGAAAAGTGGTGTCTGTACAATGGAAATATATTTAACCCTTAACTATCCAGAATGCGTTTGTGTCGTAACTGACCAGTAGTGTCCAACAGACTCATATTATAAATCTTAGGTATAATGAAAGAAATTAAAGTTGTTTGGAATAAAAAAAGACAGAATAATGTATTTCAATAATGTATTTTTACACTTACCTATTAACTTACAGATATTAACAATAATTTTTACTTCAGAATGTTCAGAGCAGACATTGCGATTACATTTACCATAACACTGTTTAGAAGCCCTTGATAATTTTGAAGGGCAGATAAAACAACGCTTGTTCCTTTTCGCAGCAGGTTCAGATAATTGAGTAGCTTCCTCATTTGACCTTGCCACGTCTTGCATGGCTGCTAGGTGGTAGCTTGATAGTCCTTTCGTGCTTTGTTTCCGTATATGAGGTGTTACCAACTCGGTTGCGATTTCACGTAAAAATAGTTTTCTAAGTGTATTTTATTTACGTGAGTTCCAATCAGGATGTATATTTTTCCATATAATAAACGATGCAATGCCAACAACATCTGGTCTGGCTCAGCGTCCAGCGTATCGACAGCGTATCTGGTCCAGCGTATCGACAACTCCCTTGGTGGAGTTGTAGTACAAGTTAATTTCAGATTTGTTGTTTTTGTTCACATCTACTTGTGTCGAGGCAATCGGTTTTGCTTGTCAGGTTCTGATTTCCAAATTGTTCCATCTCTTCCTTTATAAGTGTCAATTGAGACGTATTCTTGTAATGGTACATCATCAGTCTCGGTCCATAATTGTTCATCATCGTTTTCAGATGCTGGTCTGTCACATTACTTTCACTGTCAGAACAGCTTTCAACAGCAAAATTCATCATCACTATCGCGCTCACGCACAAAAATATTTTCATCATCACTTTCGTGGATTTCACTTTGCGTTAGTTGCCGTTTAGCCATATCTTTGAAGAGAAACGAATTAGAACACTTTATGACAAAAGTTTATGAACACTGATACATGATACGATTATAACACAAACAAAGGTAACCCGACACCATAACATTATAAGTATAAGGGTTCCGTTTTTTGCCATTTGGCTACGGAACCCTAAAAAGTAAATAAAAACAATCTACCTTTACACTCGAATCAAAAAAATAATTAATGTGTCTGTTGGACACTTGTGGGTTGATGAAGAACTATTTTTGTTTATTAACCAAAAAATATAAATTATTCATGTTACAAATTTTTTTATTGCACATTTAGATTCGTAAAACATTGGCAATAAAATAGATAAAAGGCCGATACATAAAAATGTATACTTTGGTTTTTATGAAAACATAAACGCAAAATTGTGTCCGCAAGACACTTGTGGGTTGTTAAGGGTTAAAAAAAGTAGCAGGGGTTGTTATTATATCGATACCGAACCCGAAATTGTAATTAAAAAAATTTTTGTCTGTTTGTCTGTTTGTCTGTGTGTTTGTGCACGCTAATATCAGAAACGGCTTATTCGATTGAGATGCGGTTTTCACTAATATATTGTGGTAAGCTTCACTTAACATTTAGTGTTTATTTCATGTCAATCGGTTCATAAATAAAAAAGTTATGTCAATATAAAGGTACCTACACGCCTCGCGCCTGAGCTGCGCGTCCGTATATGTATAAAGCGCGCTGAGAGTATGGCGAATAGGTAGTTGCATTCGATTATTGCGATTTACTTGAATACTGACAGTTTGGATATTTCATTTATTTATATTTAAGGGTTTGTAGGTTAGGTTGTCTTTCTTAATTTTCTTTAAAAATTTGTAAATAAATATTGTAAGCATTTGTTATAGGTTAGGCATTTCTTTCCTTGATTTTTGGTATACTTATCTTAATTTTTTATTTAGGGTTTGTATATATTATGTATGAATAATTTATAAGTATTTGGTATAGGTTAGGCAATTCTTTTCTTGATTTTCTTTATTTAAGTACAAGTTTATAAGCTCAGGTTATTAATTAATTTTTCTAGCAATTCTTTTGTTTCATAAAATTTGTACGTTTAGTTTACACATCTTAACACTTTTTGCAGTCAGTCTATGTTTTTCAAGGTCAGACGATGAAAGTTGTGGGTGTAGATCTAAGTATCAGCTGTTTCTCGCACGGTCAGTTGTATGTGGCTCTGACACGGGATAGCAATCCTAGGAGCCTGTATGCTTTCATTCCCGATTGCCATACGTCACATATCCTGTACCTACCTACAGAGAAGCATACTGTAAGGTAACAATCCCTGATGCAATGGGACCACGGGGAATAAAAATTACCCGTGGATCCGTTAATGGGTCGACCCAACGGGACCACGGGTAAACACTCAAATTTTTAGCTACCCAAAGGACGGTATTTTTTTATTTAAAATATGCTGCCCGAAAAGTCACTATTCCACGCGGACGAAGTCGCGGGCACAGCTAGTATAACCTATGCCTCCTAAAGTTGTACACATTACATGCATATGTATAAACTTGGCATAATTTATTATTTCTTATCAGGAAGTGACATTTTGGTGTCTGGGCCTGTTTTAAAGTGTTTATTTCAGAGTCATTGCGCGGCATAGAGCAGGGGCGTGCATCCCATATAGGCAGATAGGCAGTGCCTACTTTTAAAAATCATTCGCGGAAATCCTTAAAAAATATTGTAATAATAAATCTAAAAACATAAATCAGAAATTAAATTATTCCCCCAACACTACATAATTTCATCAAAACGGCGCATTCATGACCTATACGTATACCTACGTGTGTATAGAAGCGAGGTAAGCACTGGCCGAGCGCTGCCTACCAAGCTCCATACAATCGAACTTGTCAAAAAACATTTTCGTATAAAATGTGTTATACGACAAAATGGAAATGTCACTCCTGCGTATAGCACAATAACCAGAAAGAACGACTTCTTAAATAGTCGCATTGGGTAAGCGAGCCTACTCGAAGAATTAAGTTTGGCAAACCATTGATTTATACGATAATTTTATAGCAGAAAAATCAAAATATAATAAAAGACGAATTATAATCCATATTTTTTTATGTTCAAGCTAATAAATAACAATATTTATTAATTAAAGACGTTTCTACTTCCGCATTAAGCAAGCAAACATGTCAGCAGTTCTTGTGAATCCCACCGACTTCAATAGATGGCGCTAAAAGAAATAATTGTATCAGCTTACAACTATTTTTAATCAATTTTTAATATTTATCACAATTTTAATAGCTGATTTGTATCTTAAAATTATTTTATAATATTGATATAATAGATAGATTTTACTTTCCCATTGAAAACACACACCCAGAAGTTATTGGCTTAAAAAAGTAATGAAATGTTATTTGTTTTACGTCAAGGTCAAAATCATGCTTTTTGTTTGTGTTTACATTTCGGATAACCTATCTTCATATCATGGGTGCGTGTGTTAAAACTTTTAATTGCTATTTAAATAACTTACTATGTTATTGTGTGGAGTGCACTGATATTTTAAACAATCTTTGTGTCTTCGAGCAACATGGAACATTGTGTGAAGTGAGTGCATTTCTGACGATGGAGAAATGACAATGTACGGTATGTGAATGTCCCCAAATTAAGTTTTGTTTTGTTTAGATAAATTATGATTGGATAAGTTTCTCGCCAACGCCTAATATAAGTTTACTATCACGCAGAAAAATAGGTACCTTTATTCATTTGATGCACTTAAAATTAAAATACATATTACGATAATTTTAATTGGCGCGCTGGTGCGCGCTGGGCTAATTTTTTTGACTTATTGACCTAGTTAGCATAAGTGAGTTTTTTATTTATTTTCCAATAAATATGCATGTTTTACAATGTTGTTCTTATCCGTCCGCACAAAAAAATATTTTCGATCTATCCCTTTATAATACCAAAAACAAATACCAATGGTAGGAATTTGTTTCCTATCGACCTGAGAAAAAAATTACTGCCTACCTAGTCTCAAAACCTATGCACGCCCCTGGCATAGAGTAGTTTGGTGACAGAGGACACACCATATTCTTAGCTGCCCCTGTGGAATAGTAGTTAAGCCACTTAGGTCATAGAGCTTGGAGGTCGTGGATTCGATTGCCACCTTTGGTTCGGGTTGGAGATACCTGTACCTGATAACCAATCAGATATGTTCATGCACATGAAACCTTTTTGCCGCTCTGTTATCTTCTCTCTCTAAGGCCTGGCTGGGAAAGCTAAAAAGGAAAAGACTTCAGCGCAGTGCCGTGCCTCCCCTTGACTCTCGATTTATCAGTGACAGGTGTGGCAGGAGGTGTCGTGCTGCCATCGGACTTCATAGTCACCGGAGACGTTGCACCCCCCAAAATTTACCCCCGTGATGCTGCAACAATTATCTGCAAAGATGCTGCGGCCAATGATGATGATGATGATCTTCTCTAAAATCAAATCGGTTACCATTTTTGTTACTCTTTCATTCATATGTCACAGCGTGGTACCAGTAGTAGGCTGTCACAACATACTATGTTAACATCTGCCTACTTGTCACCACTGAACAGTGGTCTAGCAAGTACCCTTCAAACAGCTTGATTACCATAACATTGTTATGACTTACTCCCGCAAGGTCTTCGTCAAATCAACAACAAGATTGAAGCATTGTTAACCAATTGAACATCATAGTGCTTGCTAATATTGTTATTATTAATGCAAAAGCAACACTATCTCTGTCATGTGTTCACCCGTCATAAAGCACGGAACTTTTTTTATGAATTTTGTACGGACGGCAGCAGATCAGCCTACCTTAATTTGAAAAAGTACTCTATGTTAAGTGAATAAAGCTGAAAATTGGTTGTAGAAATTTGACAGATTAGGGTAGTCTGATGTGCTCTCCCGGGATAATGCACAGTTCCTAATATACCAGCCGCCTACAGTGTGGCAGCCACTGATCTCTATGACACTGGATGGGCGATTGTCACCAAATGTTTGATCCGATTTGAAAATCGCCATGTTGGCGCTGAGAGCAGTAGTTAGTGTACTTGGAACTAAAAATAGTACTAAATTTGGCAGATAAACTTTGATAATGCTGTCATTGTCAATGTCAATGGCTGTCCATTTGAAGTGAAGACAGAGAAAATTGAAGTCATTTTAGTTCCCAGTACACTAATGGGGGGCGCTTCAAATCGACATAAAAATAGCTGTCATTTCAATGTCTATAGCCACTCCAGCGTAATACGCCGCGCGTATTATAATTGACCTCAGTGGTGGCAGCCCATTGAGCGACGCTTCCTGTTATCCCTCAATGGAATAGACCGCAGTGGCCGCTTGCCATCTAATTAAGCATAAAAAATAGAGTAAGTTATAGGCTAAGTTCGTATGACCGCGCAGTACCGCGCGGATCTACTAACCGCGCGGTACAAGACCAAAGTAAACGGTATAATATCGTCTACATTACCACACGGTACCGCGCATCTTCGCGCGGCGCGTTCCCGTACATGTGTACGGTCAACAGCACATCACGGTAAACACTTGCAGTTCGATAATAGCTCTTATGCCCCCGACATAAGAGCGGTACAAAGTCCAAAGTGTTACGTCTGACGTGCTTTTGACTGTACATACGCCCGTCATGTGAATGCTCCAATCGCGCGGCCACGCGCGGTGCCGCGCAGTCATATGTACTTAGCCATATTCTAACTACTCTGTGGTGGCGCTAGGCGTGGCTGTGGTTTCTTACGGGCGGCGAATTTTACTGAAGTCAGTGTCCGCAAGCTTTGGCACCTTGGCCTCTGAATGTGTGTGCCATACGGAGTTAAAACGTGCTGAAATAATTACTAACCTATTTTTATATTAATAATAATAATAATAATAATAATCCTTTTATTTGCTAGAAACACAGTTATATTACAGTTCTTACAAATATTTAAGTCCAATGTGTTCAGCCTGCTCGCAGGCATGCAAAATTAATCGTAGAACAAATTCAATTCAAAAAATGTCAAATGATAATTACTACATACATAATATCTAAAATAATTATTCAATATTAATTATACATTATGTCGCCAGTTAAAATATATTAGATTGGTTAATTGCATATTCGGGCATGCCATGCATGGACGTATTTGCTGATAAAAAAAAACTTGTTGTTATTCTATGACATTTATTATAGAGATAGAAATTTTTTATTGACCACACATTCACAAACAAACAACAATTTTCACTATTAAAACAAATAACAGAGGACAACAAAATAAAAACCGGCCAAGTGCGAGTCGGACTCGCCCATGAAGGGTTCCGTAGCAGCAAGTATCATCATAATATAAAAGTTCTTGTAGTTCTTTGTAAGTTTGATCGACGTTTTTATATTTGAGTTGATTGAATGAGAGGAAAATTGCGGTTTACGATTTATGACGTTTTAAAAAAAAACTAATTACTTGTTCTCGTTCAAACCAATTTTCAATGGAAGTTTGCATGGTAATGTACATCATATATTTTTTTTAGTTTTATCGTTCTCTTATTTTAGAAGTTAGAGGGGGGGTGACCAACATTTTACCACTTTGGAAGTGTCTCTCGCGCAAACTATTCCATTTAGAAAAAAAATGATATAAGAAACCTTATTATCATTTTTAAAGACCTATCTATAGATACCCCACACGTAAGGGTTTGAAGAAAAATTTTTTTTTGGGTTTCAGTTCTAAGTATGGGAAGCCCCAAAAATTTATAAACTAATTACTTGATCTCGTTCAAACCAATTTTCAATGGAAGTTTGCATAATAATGTACATCATATATTTTTTTTAGATTTATCGTTCTCTTATTTTAGAAGTTACAGGGGGGGGGGACCAACATTTTACCACTTTGGAAGTGTCTCTCGCGCAAACTATTCAGTTTAGAAAAAAATTATATAAGAAACCTTATTATCATTTTTAAAGACCTATCCATAGATACCCCACACGTAAGGGTTGGATGAAAAAAAAATTTTTGAGTTTCAGTTCTAAGTATGGAGAGCCCCCAGAATTTATTATTATTTTTCTATTTTTGTATGAAAATCTTAATGCGGTTCACAGAATACATCTACTTACTAATTTTCAACATTATAGCTCTTATAGTTTCGGTAAAAAGTGGCTGTGACATACGGACGGACAGACAGACAGACAGACATGACGAATCCATAAGGGTTCCGTTTTTTGCCATTTGGCTACGGAACCCTAAAAATGGAGAAATAATTGTGAACTAAGATAAACTAAAATTGTAAACTCAATAGGTCTGTGGCTCAGCATTTGCTTTAAAAAATAATTGTATTTATCGTAGGATACTTAACTCACGTATGAGCACAGTGACAATGTTCTTCCTTCCCCAAAGTCCAAAACACAGGGCTAACAAGTTGACCAATTTCAAGGCAAAAGAAGCTTATTGGATCGATGGCATTAAAATTTCCACAGTAAATACTCAATACCAGCCTAAATAATTGTCTCGCTTGCTCGGCCTTGCTACGGATCATACTTGGCATTTCGACAGTGCGCAAGCACTATGCCATAAAGAACCAATAAAAACAGAACTGTAATGTAACATTGATCTACTTTAAGACTGGGTTTTATTAAGCTTTTGTTCTTGGTATTACAATTTTAATAATACTTAGTTTTTATATTTTGATTTCGTGAAAAACACTATTAAACTATAATCTCTCACGTCACGATATATTATGTAAACAAAATAAACATTATTCACTCGAAAAGCTAACAAAGTTTGTGGAAGCTGCGTGTTTAGGTAACACAAACTAAATTACCTATTTTAAAATTTTATAAAGGATAAGAGAGAATTTCACTTTATATTCTATGCCACTAGACTCTGATGAAAACACCTTCTATTTCTGTTATCCCATAAGAATTGAATATTATCCCGAGATAAAATGTAGCCCTTAAGAATACCTTAAGAATAAAATGTAGCCATTAAGAATACAGGGGTTAATTGATTTATTTCTTGTCTCCCTCTCGCATAAACCCCAGGGCGTGTCCGAAGGTCGCCCGCGCAGATCCGGATGTTGACCGCCCACGTCACTTCCGCGACATTTCATGTCCATTAAACCATTATCATCATCCATAAACACTCTTGATGATCACTTAATGAAGCAATTATATTGGATATTTGATGACCAATGAAAATGACACATATTATTATCTTAGGTACGATTATGATAAATTATTGAAATAAAATTAATTTTAGTGGACAGTGGTGGTTTCCAATGTCCGGCTTTATTTTAACGTTAAAGAGATGTAGGTACTACTGTGCATTCCCGCTAACATAGGGTGGGTAGGTAGTCGGGGTATGACGTATCTGGCACAGGATACCCACCCATCATATTATTTATAATTATAATTATATGTATGTTAGTCTGTAAGGTATTTATAATATGGGCCTGTAATTCTTGTAATTGTGTTGCCTGAATTAAACGTATATTATTATATTATATTATTATTATTATTATTATTATGATCTTCCTTGGATAGGTTTCTAATGAAAGTGAAAATAACAGTTGTTTGTTTTAATGCGTAGGAGTGAAGGTAGAAATGCAAAAGTTTATCCTTAAACGCAAAACGTCCGAGTTATTCTATGATTCCGAAGTTGTAAAACTTTTCTGTGTTTGTGTGCGTTTATCCGTTAAATTGTGTATTTAATAAGTGTTAGTCGTTAAATAACGAAAGCCCCTAAATTCAAGTAAGTATTGAAATTTTTGTTGTGTAGAAAACTGTAGTTAATATATTTCTATCTTATTAGCCCTCATTTCTGATATCTGATAGAAATTGAGTGCTATCACGAAATAAAAGTAGTCTAGTCATTGTCACAGAATATATACTAAAGTATTGTCTAAACCTTTCTTAATAATCGGTTCAGTGTTTTAAGCTCGACACCTTTTTTTTTTTAGCCCTTTTGATCCCACTGCTGGGCAAAGGCCTCCCATTCTGTCCGCCACCTTTCCCTGCATTGTGCTACTTGCTTACTACTTACGAGTATGGATAAACTAAATTTAACGTCAAGATCACCTTCAAGCCCTTGTTGAGATTAATTTGTTAAAATAAATTGGAACCAAATATCCTTTTGCGACCGTTCAGATTAGGCTCGCCTTGAAATACCAATTAAACGAGTTAGCACGTTATTAAATTACTAACTATTATTACCTGAACCGTGCTGTAGTAATTTCAATTCAATGGTGAATTTCTAAGTACCCCTAACAGATGGCGCTACTTGTTCACAGATAGCACATAAGTAAGGTAGATTGATTGTCTTATTTAGGACTTTATACCAAATTCTTTATACCAAGGTCAACGCCTGCCTATAAAGGTATGCTGACATAACATTTCTGGCCGTGTTCCAGCAATAATAATGTGGAAGCCAGTAGACTTGAGATGAAAGGTTCTAAGATCAGAGGAGCCTACAGTGTGGCAGAACATTGAGGAATAGGCTAAAGTGGCCGCTTCCCTGTTAGATGGGCTGTGTGCATGTCCAACTAATGTGGTTGTATTAAAAGTTATCGTAACATTATGTACCAGATGTGGAAGTATTGCAAGTAGTGCAAGCAGAGTTATGCCTCTGGTGATACAAGTGTCCATAGGCAATGGTAACCACTTCTTACCATCAGGCGACCAGCCACCAGACCACCCTCAAAGTTTAAAAAAGAAAAGAAAGTGAAAGTAGAGTCCTCTGAAATAGGCCATAATTAACGTTTACTATGGGGTGCCGTTGCGCATATACCAACTATGGCTTTAAAACCTATGTAAATTTGTCAACATGATACAATAAAACTTTCACCGGGAAATAACACAACGCAGTTATTTATATAACAGTTTTTATTTAATAGCTATTTACACTCAGTACACGTATTATTTCGTCCGTTTGACAGAAGTGGTGGCCATTTTGAAATCGACGCGTGCGCCGTCTCAATTGAATTATTGATTGATCGATATTGCTCTTACGCAATCATTGTTACAGTTAATTGCTTTTATCTCAATATTGGCATTATTCTTATAGTTACACCGTTATTGGTTACATAAGTTATATACTTTCTGGAAAATATTAATAAGAAAGTTAAATACGTGTCTGTGAGAAATATTTACAAAAACTTTGTACTTATATACAGTAAATGCATAAATATACTTAACCAAAAACATATAAATAACTATATAAGGACATTTTTGACACAGCGCTATCTTGCCTCACTATGGGCACTCAAGTTGTGGGACCCAGAAAGCGGATGAACTTACTTAAATAATTCATAAAATATACACATATCAAATATAAATGAATAGTCATAAAACATGTTGTTATAGTATATAATATCAATAAATGTAATTAATTTAAAAACATTAGATCATTTTAAAAGATGGAAAAATAAATCAAGCTGACTTGTTCTGTAAATCATGAAGAGTGACAACAATAATTTAAACAAAGAGAAAATACATTATGTAGAAATATAAAACATACACAAATAAAATAATCAAATATTTATTTTAATAAGAAAGATTTTAGTTTTATTTAAAGCTAATCCAATACTTAAAAACTCCGAATATAATATTGACTAGCACTAAATTACTATTTACATTAAAATCGTTACAAAAAATCGTTCGTATCGCTTTGGGAATAACAAAACATCCTTAGAAAATATTTTATTTAAAAGTATGTAAGTACCCTATCCCTCTTATTACAGAACGTGGTTTAAAAATTAAACCGAGCTTAGTCCTGACTTAACTCCTGACTAAAGTCAAACGCTATTACAAAACGAAGTTTTACTTCATTTCGAGTACTAAAGTTAGACCCAAGAAAGTCCGCCGATACCCCTAGTTTTACTATGGACTAACTTTCAAACGTCAAAAGATAACACTTTTGAAATTTCGCTCCGTTCTACGTATAGAAAGACAATTTTTGAAAAGAATCACTTAAATTTGTGAACAGAAAATTAAAAATATATGTTACTTTTTCTTACATTACTAAAACATATTTATAAATAAAGAATTATTATTTTTACTGCCTTATTTAAAGATTTTAAAACATGACATAAAACAAAGTCTTGTAAAATGAAACGCACTGAACGAGTTAGTACCAGTAAATTATTCTTATGTTGGTATTTGTTTTGTAATAAGGAAAGTTTTAAAAAATAGTCCGGACCTAAACCTGTACTAACAAGTACAGTTTTAAACCTGTTTTAGCGATGTTTTTTGTAATAAGAGGATATAGGTTTTTCATTTCAAAGAACAATATCTTTGAAGTGAAACATAAAAAAGAAGTATCTACTATCTATTATTGATCTGTACCATTCAAATAGGTGGCATCTTGAGGTATTTGTTTGTCAAATAAGGCTTTTAACAAATAATTATGCTAAAAAATCTATATTCTGATTATCGGCTACTTCCCATTTGGTAAACCTCAAACTGTACCTACTAAAAAGTTGCATTTGGTAAACATTTTTATTTCGGTTAGTTTTCGAAATGGGACTAAAAAAGTATGAAGTAATAAAAATGTTTACCAAACGCAACTTTTTAGTAGGTACAGTTTGAGGTTTACTAAATGGGAAGTTTACCGATGGGAAGTAGCCGATTATCAGTGACATGATTAATTTAGAAAGAAAACAAGCCACAGAATCCTACTTAAATTCTGTTTGATGATATTTGTAATTCTATCCTAAAAAGACCACAGATTATGATGAGATTTGGCATACAGATGTTTCATTTTGTGAGTAGCGAATAGTATCGTTAAGTTCTGATAGGAGACTCAATGCTTGTTCCACTTCTGTCTAATAAGTTCTTAGTTATCTACCAGTCATCAATGATGCCGTCATTCTGTTTCATAATTGAAATCAGAGACAGCATCAAAAACACCTGGTGGATAAAATACTAGGAGCCCATCAGACTTGCCCTAAGAGAGCTAAGTAATTAGACGATAATAAACGTACACAACACATTACGAGTATCCTTAGGCCATTAAATTCACGACTCACTACGCGAAACCAACACAACATAATGTTGTGACAACTCCAACCGCCATACTAATGTATGCGCTGTTTTCTCACACAAGAGGACAACCAACTTAGTATGGCGGTTGGAGTTGTCACAACATTATGTTGTGTTGATGTTGTGTTGGTTCCGCGTAGTGAGAAAACGGCTTTACAATTATTCGATTGCCGTGAAAAAAATAAATGGCGTCAAGAGTCAATTTGAAAATGGTAACACAATTATGTTTCACTTTAAAGATTGTATACACGCTACTTAAAATACTTTAATTTATTAACCAGTGAAATCAATGGTGTAAGAACCAGTGTTAGGGTCGAAATTCTGGGCTGGGTGTCCTACGAAGGGGTTATAATTCTGGTTGGGGTTGTAAGCCTGATAATTCTGAGGCTGGTAGTTTTGGTTCTGATAAGTCGGGGGGGTGTATGCCTGGTAAGAGAACTGAGGTTGCTGATGGTAGATCTGGCTTTGAGGCCTGAAGTCCTGAGGGAAGGTTTGTGGAGACTGGTTGAAGAGGTTGGTCTGCTGAGAGAAGACAGGAGATGACGATGAGGAGAATCTGGTCCGCGGCTGGGGTTGGTAGGTCTGCTGAGGTTGTTGGTACTGGGTCTGTTGGTATTGGGGCTGTGGGTCTTGAGCTTTGATCTGGGTGTGGTACTGGATAGGAGCTGGTCTGCTCTGGGCCCGTCCGTTGTACTTGGGGTCTTCGTAGATCCTGGGGTCCTCACGGTACTGGCCATCGTCTTCTTGGCCGTCGGTGAGTGCGTTGGATGGGTGGTCGTTCAGGGTCGGTGGCGGGACCATGATTCCAGTTCCTGGAAATAGAACAATTTGGGTGAGTTAATTGTTTATGCGTAGAAAAGAGTGTAGGTAAATTATTTATGGTATAGGAGGGATCAATATCTTTTAAAAGTTGCTTTAAAAGTTTTACTGCCTGAACACAGATGGCGCTGCTAGGTAATGATTCCAAATCATAGTTTATATTCGCTAGTCTAGTATTAAAGAGTTATGGTATGTGGTCAGTGACTCTTACACACTTAAATATTTTTTAATGATTGTTTTTAATGCCAAAATTGTTTTATCTAATTCATAATACAATAAACTAAAAGTATTATTAATCTGTTACACTTTTTTGGTCGGTTTCCCATTAAAGTAACAAAATTACTCAATGGTTGTACTCGTAAGTTATTATTTCTAACAACATGTAATTACTCTCTTTGCCCATAAACCGTGCAGTTAGTCTATTACAAACTGCCGTATTTGAAATAGTTATTAAATAATACATCACTAAACATTTGTCATCACAGAACTGTTACATTACAAATACGCATTAAATTATCTCTATTTCTTACTATTTTCTCGTAGAAATATTTATTAGAGCATAAATGCTGCAGTCTAAGCTTGCATCACCTTTAAGTAGTCACTTAATTTTTTTAATTTAATAGCCCAATTAGTAGAAATAACATTTCAGGTTTAATTCATAATTTGGTATAAAATAATTTTAAAGTATTCGCATTATTTCGCAAAAATACAAGGTGATTGTCAAAGGTTACATTTTTTAAAATTAACGAGCTAAAAAGTTACCAATTTGTGCAGTTTTATGACCGAAGTTACCGGCATTCTTCTATTAAATAACTAATTATGCAATAGCCTTTTTTTCGGTATTGACAGAATTAACATTAACACTGAAATGTTTGAAGTTGAACCTACTTGATCTTGATACCAAATAAAGGATATTGTTAGTGTGGCATGTTGTTCGTTCTACATTTATTAATATCTGACATCGATTTAAAAGTATTTGCGCTTTTTAATTGGCACATAAAATAGGCATAATTTCATGTTTCCATTGTAGCAACTTTAAAGTTCTGTTCAAATATTTACTCGAAGATATAAAAATAACATTACCTATACCTTAAAAAAATCCACTTAAAGGTGCCATAGATACAAAAATAAGCAAGCAATTAACAAAACACTCTGAGTAAAAGGGTCAATTAAGTCTCAATTAACTGCTACCAGATGTTATCCGGTCAAGATTACCGGACATCCTAAATCGTAAGATATTGCAACTATTCTGCATATATGGAAAATGGCATTTGATTGCAAAGAAACCGTTTTTTGTATACCATATTTGTATTTAATTTGGCAATTATTTGTTCGTTAAGGTGAACGAAATCTGATTCATACATTATATTATTTTTTAACTAATTTTATTCCTACCTAGACCTAGATTTTAGCTTCCTTAGACTTTCAGACATATCCGAATTCCGAACGCCCTTGTGCTAAAACTTCTGGGACCAGATCTCTTCTAAAACCATCGAAAGTGTTAGTTTCTAAAGTACAATTTTTACACATGTCACTAAAACCTGACATAACGCGAACTACTAATTTCAAGAAGCAAATTACACTGTTGCATGTCACTCACAGGTAGCTGACACTGACCGCCCAAACGTTACCAAACGTGTAAACAAACGTACAAAATTTGGGCCACGTTACGCCACGAACCGTCATGTGCCTACATGTATGTAGGTACCTGCATAAATAGATCTAATTGATGATCGCTATCAGTTCCGATAGTTGATGATGTTACGAAAATAATTATCGTTTAACATCTTGTGAGATTAATAGATTATTAAACGCCTGCTCAAATTGGACTAGTTGCAGTGGTTGCTCTATCAACGGCTATGAAGGACTGACGACATTATTGCCGCAAACAAATCGCCATAAAGAATGTTCTCAACCAATTACTTCTTCGATGAAAGATGGCGCTGAACTACTTTTAGTAAACCAATTGCGGAGATAAGTGATCCAATATACTAAGATGGTTGATGGATGGTTCAGCATGAACCTCAAAGTGGATCAGAGAAATATTTTTCACTCTTGTGGGACAATGGTAACTTTTTGAGCTTCCTTAAATTCTTTCGACATAGTGGCGCCTAGGACTACCAGTTTTGCCTGTGCGAGCTCCTCCTGTCGGGGTGCACTTCGGGAGTGCCCTGAGGCCGAGGCACTCCCGCTCTTTAATCCCGTTCAAGTTAGGGTGTCTCCGCACCCATGACCTGCTTAAGGGATAGAATACCCCCCAACTTACCAGATCAAGCGATAAACAAATATAAATTACCTTGAGGCTCAAACCCTCTCTTGCTGCTAGCTCCATACGAGATCTCCCTGGTCTTCCCGCTCTCGTCGACGTATCCGTACTTCCCCGCGACGTCGCCGTTGGGGTACTTCGTCTCGATCTTGAAGGAGCCGTCAGCAGCTTCATAACCATAGCTGTAGGAGCCGTCGTCGTTCTGCCGGTTGATCTGCTTGAGGATAGGCACCGGCGTCGTGGTGGGGCCCTGCTGGGACGCCACGAGCAGCCACGCCGCGCTGAATATGAGGGTCTGGAAGGATATTTAGGGGGTGTTAAGAAATTTTGGGGCAATATTTTGTCTGATGATTTAATTTTGACGAAATGAAAATTTGCTCTCTCTTCTTTTTTTAGAGTGAAAGTACTTATATCCTATTTCAGTTTAGTTTTTATTACTACGTGTTTTTTGGATTTGTATGGTAAATTAATTTAACTTCGCCTAAGTTTCATAAGATTTTGATTATCGTTATTAAAATGCGGAAAAAGGACGTCCACACGAACATCGTTTTGTAAATATACTTAACTATTATAGTGTAAACTAATTTGTAGCAGGCAAAACTTATGAACATTTGAATAAAACTATAAAAAAGTTAAGAGTTGCAACTGGGTGGTCTGTCGCGAATTTTAATCGTTAAATTACACGAGAATATTCCCGGTGAAGGAGCACCGTTACAAGATAATGTCAAAAATTTACAAAATATGGTTTTTACTACAAACAAAATTCACAAGTGGTTGTATTTAACTGCACATCAAAAAATACTGATTGCTCATCAAAAAAATACTGAATTGCTAACCTAACCTTTGGGGTGCAATCAGTTATTTTGATGTACATTTCAGTATTTTTTTTATGTACACTTATATATTTCCCATTCACAAGTGGCAAGTACAGCTCCCGCTCCTTCAGTAGCACACACGATTCCTATCGGCCTTGATCTTGCGAACCAGTTCCTCGTCCACACGTGTGCACGCGCACCTTTCATTCAGTTCAAGTTTACACAAGACCAGCTCGCATGGTGCTTGCATGCGACGCGTATATTTAAATGTCAGTATGGGCGTATTTAGAGATAAGTTTTAGAAATAAGATATTGTGTTTTTCAGCCTTGTTAGTGGTAACCCTTTTTTACGGAGGCGAATGCGTTAATGGAAATTAACCGGGCTAGCTTGTTGTTTGCGGGATTCAGCTTACTATCTACTAAACTCCCCAAGTCTCCTTTTGTCACCCGATTGGGATGAGCTGGTACCGGCCTAGTACTACTCGTAGAACTATGTAGTAGTAGACTGGCCCGTCCCCGGGTAACCATGCTTGTGATAACCCTAGTGTCATCATATCGACATTTTTTTTATTGCAATGTGTAACAAGACAGGCAGATCGTACACCTGATGGTAAGCGCCACGTCACCGCCCTGTGCCCGCTACATGTCACTAAATTACATTACATAGGGAGGCACCATTATGATAATCATGTGTAAGTTCTTGTTCGCTCGTAAATTGCTCGTTGTTTTCACATGTCAGAGTGGCATTCGATTCCTAGAATGATTGTAAACAAATAACCGACCGCGTTGCCCAGTGAATGTCCAGCCAGCCTTGGCTCGACTTACGTATCGGTCTCGCCCCAAGAAACTTGAATAGACTTCTCTAGAACTTATGCCTTTGTCCTTTAACTGAGTGAGGAGGAAATGGATAACGATTTTAATAAATAAATAAGACAAATGAGCTTTGGCACTAGCTCGGAGGTGACACAAAAAGATAAAAATTCCGGCGTACAAAGTGCGCCAAGTACACTTGAAACGTATCGGCGTAAACCGCTTATCAGATTAACCTATGCTTCCTGGTTTTATCGCTCAATAGAGTAGGGCGCAATAGAAAAATGACACACGCTTATGTTTATTTATACTACGACAACTATATGTACGGTAAAACTCGTACTAGAGCTCTTTCTATGATTCATATTCTGCCTGCAGTGCCCCTGTCATTAAAAGCAACTGTCATTAAAAGCAACAGAAAGGACCTCAGGCAGCATTAAATACCTAAATCGTTACAATTCCAGTGATTGTACATTGTACGACCTAGACTCAAAATATTGAAAACGTGACCTTAAACAGTTTTCCGGCTTCAAAGAGTTATAAAATACCAATCAATTGTTTGAAATTAGATCTAGATGGTCATTAAAAGTTTAGGTAAACTATGAATGAACGTGCAAATGGTATCGAAGTCTTATGTGAATAAGACATGGTTTATATTTTACTGAGTTCGTATACATTTATTTTGCTAGTGACTATAAAACTATCAAAAATAAAGATCGATAAGATTTTCACAAAAGTTGAGTACCTATCTGCGAGTTTTAAATAATCTAGACTTGAATACTAAAAACCTTAAATAAATAGATATTTATGCAGCTACGATATAAGTTCAGCAAAGAGAAATAAGAGCTATTTAACTTTTTGGTATAGTCCTGGTTTTTAAACTTGTTTTGAATTAGAAGCTAAAAATAATGAAAGACAATTTTTCAAAGCACTTGCCATTTAACAACTACGCCGGAGGCCGTTGAAAATGACCAAGCAATCACTTGATAATTCCAAGTAATAAGAACAGATTGCTATAGAGATATCGGAACAATTTGTTGCCCAACGCAAAAAGCGTTTTGATACAGCTTTATTTAGAAAGGTGAAGTTATTTGTTCTAAATATTGAATGCGTTTCGTAATTTATTGGCTCGTGTCTATTTGGAAAACTACTTAGCACTACTTTGCGGTTATGATTAAATAGCCCGATGGCGCATTTGGTAGTGAACCTACCGTATGCACCTTTTTTTTTTGGAGGAGAATGCGTTTATGCACCATAACCGCAGGCTAGCTAGACCCGCGGCCATGTGTGGGACTCGAGACTGAAGCGTCCACTACCCACTAAACTTCCCCGGTTTCTCCTTCACACCCGATTAGGACGAGCCGGTGCTAGCCCTATGGCTATTGACCAGCCCATCCCCGGGTACCCCGACTTGAGAGGCCTCAAGTCAGGGTGGCGCCTAGGGAGGGCCACCCAAGAAACTAAGTGACCCTCAGACTTGGCTCGAGCGACCTGTGCAATGCAGGCGTTGGGGGGCTACCCCCGCCCGCAGGTCAACCTACCGTATGCACCTGGAGTTGTGGTAGGATCCAAGTACAAACATTCATGTAAACATTTGTGTTTGTGTTATGACATAGACTCCTTCTTTTAACTTTCCTGATTCCAAAAATCCTTCCGTTACTTCGTTGTCCCGTTGTCCGTCCGTTACTCCAGTAATCCGTTGCGACAAAGGCAAACAAAAACATTGTTATTTGTGTTATCCCATAGGAACAACCATTATTCCATGGGAACAAACCATTATCTCATGGGAACAAACCATTCTCCCATGGGAACAAACCATTATCCCATGGGAACAAACCATTATTCCATAACAGAAAGAATCGTTATGCAGACAGACTGACACTGATATTTGTGTTAAGATTTTTCCGAATTACACTGGTACCTACAACTAATGTTTGCAATAACGTTATAAACGAATATAGCAATAAATAAAACATGTTAAGTAGAGCAATAAATCAAGGCAAGCTTCCAATACTAAACATCTAATTATGAAAAGTAACTTTTTGTAAGTAACTATGAAATATGTCTTAGTCTTACCTTGCGAAATATCGCCTACTTTATAATGTAAGTCAACCATTGACCACAAACAAGGTCATATCACAAGTGGCTAATATTTGCCAACATAATTGTAATTATAAGAGCGTAACGTGTTATTTAATTAACACGCAACTAATAGTTTAAGAGTGTAATTGTATACAATGAGAGCAATTGTAGGAATGCGTTGAAAAAATGACCTTTCCTTCAGTCTTGCGTAGTGACATCGAAGACCACATTCCGAGCTACGAATCAGAGTCTTGAATTTGCATACCGGCCTGTGCCTTCATTCCTGACATGAAGTATTGCAGGGGCGTGAATAAGAACCTAGGACTCGAGACGATATTAAAGCAACATAACATGCTCGCATTAAATCAAAATATTCTATATTCGTTTTAGCTTAGAAAGTAACATGGACTATGTTACCAGATACGGAATGTAGCCATCGAGAAGAACCGGCAAGAAAATCGATAGATTCTCTTTAATCGCCAAATTATTTCGAAGCATCCATCTTTCCCGTTTAAGGCGAATAAAAAAACAATTGAAAAAAATATCGTATGTTGCACATTTTTAAAACTACATAGAACGTCGAAGGTATAATTTAAAAAAGTTTCAGTCGAAAATCTCACACGATGTAAGTTTTACGTCAGTTCAAAGTATTTTACAACGGCAATTTCATACATTAACCCCTATTCTTAATATTAATCATATAACTTTACTTACGTATATGATGTCCAATATTAAGAATGTAATTATATTATGTCATTAACTTAACGATGACTCACTTTTTGCTTGCATTTTGTATGCAAGAATGTATCCAGCTTAGCAAATGACCTGCAGGCTTCCATCCAATCTGTACGGCATGTTAGAAAAATTGCCTCTACTCAATCATATTTGAAACTACGAGTACATTACTTATACTGCATTGGAATACCGTTTTAAAATATAATATGTTAAGTATGGCTCAATACTCTTATCTTTTAAAAGTAGAAATATGTTTACCGAAAACACAAAATTCAAACATTTTTGCAATCATTCTTGAACATTTTTTAGTAGCCCTTAATTACTTTGATCGAAAAGTATTTTTTGTCCTACATCAAATAATTCTAAGCACAAATAAATAAGGTAGTATCTACCAGCCATTTAACTATAAAAACCAATCACGAACTGAGTTCTTTAACAAATTGGACCATTTCTATGCAAAATTGGTCCGGTCAATTACATCGCCAATGATATAGGTAAATGTATATTTTGTTTATTTCTTTGGGACGCAAAACGTAATTTTAATTAAAGAATTTGAACATCAATAGCAATTTGTACTAGCAACTAATTTCAAAAGTATTTTAAGACACAACCAATATATAATTTTTTTGGAGTTCCAATAGGTATACCTATTTTATATTAAGGTCAAGTTAACAATAAATAAAATGGATCATGCCGAGCAAGACTTCATTTTGTTCAAGAAACGTGCAAACTGAATTTTCACAATCGAAAAACGCATGGCTTCCAAATTAATCCGGGTTGGAAAAAGATTGCAATTGAGTATGTAAACAAAACAACGTACAGAAACGTTAATACATATATGGCAAATGAAATGTTAAGATTCAAGGTGAGGTCATAATTTCGAACAGTTTGCGGAAATGTTTCCACGACGTAATAAAACCAATAAGAGTAGGATTAAACTACTCTAAAATAATCATTATTCTATAACGCTTTTTAAACAAACATTATATTATACAAATTCATCCAGACTAATATTTTATGCTAAAGTCTGTCTGTTTCGGTTTCAAGCCGAAATAATTGTTTAGGATAACAAAAATAGAAGTGTTTTCTATCACGTCGCAATGAAGCAACGGATCTACGTGAGAGTTTAAAAGTCGGAGAGAGACAATTTTAGTATATAATTACGTAATGTTTATCCTTTTTTTCGTACCCATAAGACAAGCTTATGGCTGGGACTAAATAGCGTTATGTGAATAATGTCCAAATATATGTTTTATTATTTATAAGTTAAACATTGTGTTTAAAGGGTTATTTGTGTGTTTTAAGGGGTACTTTGGAATTGTCTAAAATGCTCCAAGGGTTACATACCGGAAAACATAGCAGTGTAATTAAAATTGCTGTGTCCAATATATCAATTTCCTTGAAATTATATTAACTTCGTCATCAAATCTAACGAATGATTCAGTCATCTTGCAAGTCTCAGTTGGCATAATGGAATAGTAACAAGGCGGCCTTGCTGAAGAAATTAATTCAACTTCAACGAGTTATCGGTTCTGTGCAATGCTCTCGATGTGGGCGGTGGTGCCCCCTGGTGGGCGATTGAAAGTTCCATCAGGTACGAGTTGAATAAAATTAAAACGAAAGTAATGCTCAAAGTGCAGAGGAACATACAATGTGACAGATCATTGAGCGATGATACCTGATTGTCCATTCGGTGGGCTACGCCCGCACTTATGTATCGCCAATTTTTCAATGTCAATGACTCTACCACTGGCTTCGAAACATCACTACAAACTTTAAACACCACAAAGCAATGTGCA
Organism: Mecyna flavalis; assembly: GCA_949319885.1. Taxonomy (NCBI): domain Eukaryota; kingdom Metazoa; phylum Arthropoda; class Insecta; order Lepidoptera; family Crambidae; genus Mecyna; species Mecyna flavalis. The sequence goes on along the minus strand of OX439434.1, from coordinate 18,126,048 downwards.
GTTCACTGTATAAAAATATTTTAATATTAATATGTTTTATCATCGATATTGCACTTCAATCCTATTCATAAGAATAGATGTTATGAATCGATTACTTTTACTAAATGTGAAGTACCTTGCAGTACTTAATGATTCTTTTTAAAATTAAAGAATTGTTAAGCCACCAAAGCTAAGGTCAGGTAGCAATCGAACCGGACTTTTCATAACCTAACCAGTTCAGGACAAAGTGTTCAAGAACACCTCTCCGTATTAAATCCGATATTTACTAAAAATGCATATTTACCATAATAACAAGTTTGGAATTGGAATAGTGGGCTCGACGAGTTTAGTTTGAGAACACAAACTCTGTACGAACGCATTATATCTGTATATCTGTATGCCGAGTCGGCGCCCCGGTATGGTATGCAATGTCATGTACGAAACTGACTCTGACAACACCAAGCGTGATCTAAATTTAACTGCTACAAGAAGTTGTAATTAAATAATTTTGTTTATTCTTTGTACGACAGCTTAGTCTTCTAAATATGGGAAAAGCTGTGATACCAAGTTTCATTAGTTAAAAGTAGTTATACAAAAGTAGTTTTGATTTTAATTTGCTACATTTCGAGGTTTAAAACTAGTTTTATTTGTATAAGTACACCCGTCCTAGGTTGACTTTTTTTATAAAAGGACACCTGAAGGTGCACGATTACCGCCGTCTATGAACTTTTTTTACGCCAGAGGCATCACATGCGCTTTGCGAGTCTGTCATTTCATTTCAAGGGAAAACATAACGTTGGAAACAAAAGAAAAACTTCTTTCCGTCGACCATGCCCACACGAATTGACATATTTTTTTTTTCGGAGGAGAATGCGTTTATGCACCATAACCGCAGGCTAGCTAGACCCGCGGCCGTGTGTGGGACTCGAGACTTAAATGTCCACTACCCACTAAACTCCCCCGGTTTCCCCTTCACACCCAATTGGGACGAGCTGGTGCCATCCTTGTGGCTATTGACCAGCCCATCCCTGTACACGAATTGACGTCTAAAAAAAACCCCTTCTGATTTACAGAAACATAGAAAACAGTTATTCTGAAGTGTCACTTCTGTAAAATATCGACATTATCTATTTCAAACTGGGCACAGTACCATGCACAGCTAATCATTCATAATAAGACCCAAACAAGGCGTCACATTTAAACAAACGCATTACGAAATCTCAGCCGAAATATGTACGCCTGACATTGATGCCAGCTGAGAATCGAACCGTAACCAATCGCCAATGGCACATCGGCCTTATTGCTATTCTGCCATCGATCGCATTAGTATGCCGACGCCTAAGATAGGATTTGAGCAACGCCTGGTGTTTGCCCTAGTTAAGGTTGCGTAACTGTGAACAATGCTAAGAATTCTATTATGGTCTGTAATTAAGTGGGTATACTGAATACTGGTCTTGAAGCTTGTCTAGGATCAAGCCTTTTGACGTATAGTCTAGAATTTGTATACATAAAAAAAACGAACAAATCGTCAAGTATTAAAATAACAATCTTGTCTACCGCCGGCTTCAGAACTCTATTTCTCTCAGAAAATTCCGGCAAGAAACTCGACAGTTGTCTATAAACAACTCTGAAAGAATGCATCCGTTCTTCCACCTATCCATCTCTTTCATTTATCTATCCCACATTCATTTTGTCTTTTATAATTCCTATAATATCTTTTATTCTATTTCAAAGTTTTTATTTCAAGTTTTTATTGCTTTACACAACAAAATGTCACTGCACAAAATATACGTTATCAATTTCTTCACTTCTCATAGTTGCTATACATATCATTTTGTATTTACATATTACGATAAAAAACTACTTTTTAAAAACACATCTCATCCTAGCAAGAAATATCTATTTAATTACCAATTAGTAATTAATTATAAATTACCTCGTTTCACTTGAAAATATTTTTATACGGTTAGGTACATCTATTTCATAAGTACATGACCGTGACATAGCCGGTAACCGAAGCCGTAATAAACCCGTAACAGGTGGCGCTTCTTACGCAGCCAACAAGCTAATTAACATCAATTTTACACCGTGCGCAAGAGTTGCCGAAACTCTATGTGAAGCAAAAACGTATTTAAGTCCAGTAAGTAGATAGTTGCAAAATAAACTTGTACTCTGGACTTCACCCGTGTTAAATTTAGAATCTAAAACTACTAATAGGTATTATAAAGAGGAAAGATTTGTTTGTTTGTTTGTATGGAATAGGCTCCGAAACTACTAAACCGATTTGAAAAAATAATTCACTGTTACAAAGGTACACTATCTCCGGGTGACAAAGGGTACTTAAGATCCCGGATATGGGGGTGAAAGGGGGGATATTTGAAAAAAAAATTACGCGCGGGTGAAACCGCGGGCGGACAATAAGTTTCGTCTTCCGCCTGCGGTTTTAACCGTGTGGGCTATTTACGCGACGATATCCCGAAGGAATATGTTAAATTTACGGTTTGCAGAGTGAAAAAAGGACAGTAAAAACATTTTCTATTTCTGTTGTCCCGGGATAAAACGGATGGAGAGGGAATAATTGCGCTACATATATACCAGTGCATGTTGGAAAAAATTTACGACAGAACAGCAAAATATTATATATTTGATTAAAATAGTTGTTTGGTATTTTGTATTTCACATTTAAGTTATCGGACACAGTGTAACCGCTCTACATATTGCTAAATATCTTTAAATGTTTCTAACCCAATTAAAAAGCATGTTTTTATGATCTTTCTGACTAATTCTCTGCTATAAAATGACACAATTATCATTGATTTATCGACACGACTCTACAAACGAGTCAAAGCTCTATTTATTTATATGTATCAACGAAAATATTACGTACAAAAACCAGTACCAATTAATTATTTCAAGGCCTAACTAAGGCAATGGTAATAGTTCGTTAAACATGCCATATTATAATGTCAACGGTTTTTTTATGGTAATTCTGTTGGTAGACAAGCACATAGCCACCTGATGATAAACGACCATGCGGGCATTTAACCAGGAACTAGTGTTCAATGTGTGGCGGCACTGTAGGCTCATAACCGATATCCCTGGCCAAATGGACTGAGCACGCCTTCTCCGGCCTGAGGGTTGACCTGCGGGCGGGGGTAGCCCCCCAACGCCCGCATTGCACAGGTCGCTCGAGCCAAGTCTGAGGGTCACCTAGTTTCTCGGGTGGCCCTCCCTAGGCGCCACCCTGACTTGATGCCTCTCAAGTCGGGGTACCCGGGGATGGACTGGTCAATAGCCACCAGGCTGGTACCGGCTCGTCCCAATCGGGTGTGAAGGGGAAACCGGGGGGGAGTTTAGTGGGTATTGGACGCTTAAGTCTCGAGTCCCACACACGGCCGCGGGCCTAGCTAGCCTGCGGTTATGGTGCATAAACGCATTCTCCTCCGAAAAAAAAAAAAAAAAAAAAAAAAAGACTCATAACCGATATAAACAAAAATGCACTGAAATGTAAAAATATAATAATCATACCTTTTGTATGTTTTGTATTTTATGTACTACATAGTAAACGTATTTTTGGAGTCGATGTCAGTCAACTTTTCTTATTTTTCATTTACCATACTATCATATAACAAAAGCACAGTTCTCAACGTTTTTCTGTTTAGGATTTCTGTTTAGGAACCCCTAACGCATAGCATAGAGTTTCTTTAATAAATACATAATTTCTTTAAAAATTAAATGTCATACATAATTACAAGACCTGCAATGACCTAAAAACTCCTTAAAACAGCCGATCAACCCCATAATTACAAATTAATTCCACTCATAAGTTTCCCGGAAGCGATTCAACGCATACGATTAAAGCAATTTCATAGAAAACTAGATTTTATGCAATTTGAGTGCAGGAATGCAAAATGTGCAGCCAGATCGGTTGGGCTGTTGTGTAGGCGTGGCGGTTATGCAACGCTAAGGACTAGGCTGAATCTAGACCAGTCGGTGGACGCGTGTCCATTGCGTGACACGACACGATAAAACAAGCGGCGTAGTGAACCTACGAGCTACGACAAAGGACCAAAAGACGTACACCGTTTTTTTTACAACTTTTTTGCCCAAATGTGACTGTGTTTTAATATGTATCTAGTTTTGTTTCATTTAATGATTATTAGAATTAATAGAATATTTCCATCTAATATTTCTGATAACGGAAACTGTGTCAAAATTGGCACTGTTTGAACTTTTTAAAAAATGTATGACTATTAAGATGTTTGACTTAAATTATAATTTAGTACAGCAAAGATATAGCATTGTAGCTTAGGTGCGCTCATTTGAACCAAAATAAATATGATTTTGAGTAGTAATGTTTTTACTAATAAATAAATACAAAAAGATATCCAAAACCTTTTTTGCGGAGGAAAACCCAAAGTCACTTTCCCAAACGAATAAAAAATCTAAACTCTCTAAATCTCTACCTCTAATACTAATAGGTATCGTTTTAAGCACACTGGGGGTTGAACCAACCATTACACTAAATCGGTCGTCAAAATAGTCGTGTCGTCCTCTCCAATGGAGATGCGTCCTACAGGAAGCCAAGTTGGAAGTAACCTCGATAGATTACAACAACGTCTTGTCATGTTCGCCAGATTTATCGGTGACGATAAAGCTCATGTAATGTGATGTCGCATAAATAAGACTCTGTCTCATTTTACCACAAACTTACAAGATGATATTATTATAGTAGTCATTAATTGATGATAAATAATAAACTAAGATATTTGAAAGCGCCTTCCAACGTTAAATTAAGCTCTTAGGGCTCTTAGGGCCAAATTTTAAGACTTGACTTGATTTCATGGCAATTGACCGGCTTGGTCAATTGCCATGAAATCAAATAGGAAATTAAGGTAATTTGGTGGGTGTGGTAGGACACTTTAGTCCCGAGTCCCACACACGTCCGCAGGTCACGCTAGCAAAGTTTAGACAATACCTCTAAAAACCAGATACAATAAATAAACGTAACATAATTTTGTAAATAGATAAAGTATTTGCGCATGTTTCGTGGTATTGGCTGAATTTAGACTTAAAGCATTTTGTACCTTAAAAAACGTATTTTACAAAACAGTTCTTTCTTAAAATGCAACCATGTCTGTAAAAGTTCATTTAATTTATATGACGAGCTTCCGCACGCAGCTTCGCCCGCTTTTAATGTAGTTTAGTAGTATAGTATTTTACTCTGTAAACTTTCATTCATCCGTTCAGTAAGTAGTTTTTGAGAAAAAGTAACAGCATCTATCCGTCTTTACATACAATAGCATTCATATTTAAAAAGGATAAAACGCAGTAACGCAAATAAAACTAACAAATAGTGACAGAGGGTGACTATTCAATAATCTGTGACAGAGGTACCTAAATCAAATAGCAAAAAAATTGTTACACAATTTAAAATATCTTAAACTGTTATTACTATTAAAATAAGGTATTTTAGATTACAAATGGTTAAGTATTCTAACAGCTGAGCGTTCTAGCGCGTTGAAGTCTTTTCGTTGCTCGTCTCTCGTAGCATCGTAGCAACATGATTATAAATACTAGCTGTCTACCACGGCTTCGCACGGCTTATATAAAAATATATAGAAATGGAGATATCAAAATTAATACCATAAAATATCATTCAGTTGTGATAAACTTATTATTCGTTTTTTATTCTCATTTTTAAAAGTATGTAACTTGCAGTAAATACTATCTTTTTACCAAGGGGGCATGGGTAGAGATAAACATTGTAGTGATAATAAAATAATAATAAATATAATACAATATATAATAATAGTATAAAGAGGAAAGATTTGATTGTTTGTTTGTATTGAATAGGCTCCGAAAATACTTAACCGATTTGAATAATTCTTTCACTGTTCGAAAGCTACACTATCCTCGGTGAACATAGGGTACTTTTTATCCTGGAAATGTGTGGGAAAGAGGGGATATTTGAAAAAAGAAATTACTTGATACATACTACTACATATTATATAGACTGCGTAAATAGATAATCAAGATGAATAAAGAAATGACTACGTTTCTTTATTCATTGGTTGGTATTAAGCAACTACCTTTTCAAATAATACTAGCCGGCAGTGTCACAGAAAACGCTAGGAAAAAACCTTTAGAAAAATTCGAAGCGCTAAGAAAAACAAAACTTTTAATTTACTTTTTATTAATGTCAAACTTTTGTGGCACTATAGCCAGTGCTACTTTAAAATAACAAAATCACCAAGAAGGTTACATCAAATTTAATAACCAAGCAGGTTAATATAAGTTTTTAAAAATTTAATGCTGGCTAAATTATTCAAAAAAAAAATTTTTTTTTTTTATGTAATAGGGGGGCAAACGAGCAAGTGGGTCACCTGATGATAAGTGATCACCGCCGCCCATAAGCACCCGATACCCCTTTAGGGTCACAGGCGCGTTGCCCGCCTTTATCTATACGCCATTAAAGAAAAAAAAAATTAATTTACTCTTTATTGCTGTCAAATTTCAGAAGCATTGTTGCCAGTGCCTCTTTAAAATAAAAAAGGTCAACGTCTTTTCAAAACTTTTTGATATTCCTTTTAAAAAAAGATTTGCTTTTTATTGCTTTCAAATTAATCGTAACTCTGATATGTACCAGTTACATTGAAAAAACCAAGCAGGTTATTATGCAAATTTTTCATTAGATGCTGGCTAGATTCTTCAGAAAAAAAATCTAAACGCCTTTAAAGGAAAAAAGAACAATTATTTTCTTTTTTTTTACTGTCAAAATGGAAATTATGCTGCTAGCGTTTTTAATGATCCAAAAAAGGTTGCATGTTATTTGAAAATAATGATATTGAGATACAAAAAAATTATAATCGACTACTAACATATAAACAGAATAAATATTTGGTCATCGAAACTACTGAACCGATTTGAAAAATTCTATCATTGTTGGAAAGCTAAACTATTCTCAGGCGACATAGGGTACTTTTTATCCCGGAAATGTGGGGGGAAGGGAAGGGACATTTGAAAAAAGAAATTACGCGCGGGTGAAACCGCGAGGCGGCCGCTAGTAATAAATATATTGGACAACATCATACATTGATCTGACCCCAAAGTAAGTAGCGTAAGCACTTGTGTTATGGGTGTCAGAAACAACAGTAGATGCCACAAATATATTAAATTAAATACAAATAAACATCCAGACACAGAACAAACACAAATATTCACCACATAAGTGTTTGTCCTGAGTGGGACTCGAACCCACGACCTCTGGCGCATGGGGTAGGGTCACTACCATCATCGAGCCAGTCAAAGTAGTAACAAACACAACAAAAAATATATTGTTAGCAAACAAATATCTGCCTATTTTATGACCCATTGCAGAACACTAAAGCTTTCATCATTGAAATCAAGTCATTTTTACAATGATGGCGACTGGCCTAATCACCAAAAAAAATATTGAATTTTTACAATTACTTTATGAATTTTGTACAATATAATAACAAATTTTACAAAACACTTTGTAATGAAAATCTTGATAACGTTAACATCTAAACAAGTAAAGACAAAGCAATGTAATCTAACAAATTACAAGTAATCTTTGAATTACATCTTACAATACACCTGTCACAATTAAAAGCATTTTAGACTCTGTTGCGTTGTGTTAAGAGCCATATTTAATTGGGACTGTGTGTCATAGAGTAAGTTATAGATTGCACATGCTCGTGGGAAGTGACGACATTACTTGATTGTGCTTGCAGGAGCTAAATGGTAGCTCTTTTGTTAAAAGAAAATAGATGTTAGGTTGTACACTATAATTTGTCGTGGGTAGTTTTGAATTTGATTTAAAAGCGTCTCGTCTAGTGGTGTAAGTACTGGGCGGAGATCTCGAGGTCCTGGGTTCAATTCCCGAGTCGAGCTAAATTTGTGTCAGTTTTTCGGATTCAGCTTGGGTTTGTGATAACCAACCCGCATTTGGCAAGCGTGGTGATTAAGCCAGCACCCATCATTGTATAACGATGACTTGATTTCAAGGATGGAGGCCTTTGCCCAGCAGTGGAACATTAAATAGGCTGGTACTTTTAATTTTTTTTTATTGTTTGTCTTTGTTTTTCCGGAGTAGATAACCGGCCGGCTGACCAATCTTAAAAGAACTTGGCATTTAAGTCATTCGTCACACTATCCACTACTAAACGCCTCCCTTCCCGGTTTTCCCAATTTTTTTTTCACCTGAGAAGAAGACAAACTTTGTCTTTTAGAATTTCTTTGTCTTTTAGAATGTCTTTTAGAATTTATTTAAGTAATTAGAACTGCTAGTCGAATCAATATTATTTGAATTAAAAACCAAATGTCTATCTATGAGCATAATAACAAACATTATCGTATTTTAAACGAAAGAAGATCCATGATTGGACACAGCATTGTTGTTACTTAACACTGACCAAATGCGAGTTTCGTTTGAAAAATCTAATATACATAGTACCCATGACCATTCAACAAGGAAACGTCGAAATTATGTAGTTAACGTTATCATCCAAACGTATTGTTTCTCTTATAGCTAGCCAATAAACTTAAATTGTTATTGACTGTGTCCAATAATCTCCAACATCCAAACAATCATGTACCTATTTATAAATCAACAATGGACATAATTCCTTTATCCCTTCTAAATTCCCTTCCCATAGAGACGTCAAACAGAGATTGAAAGTTTTTTACTGTTTAAGGCAAAAAGCGCGTATCAACGTCCTCGCCTGTCCATATAAATAACCAATGTTCTGCTTGGATAGTTAGGTATACTATTATTATTAGTATGCGTCAAATAGCAAAGAAATGGTTTGTGTAAATAAATTAAAAAAATGTTTGTCCTCCATGTCATTTATGCCATTTGATTTGTGATCGTGAAAAACTATGGTGGTCAAAACTAAGTACCCAGTAAGTACCTTATTTATATCTCACTGCAGGGCAAATGTCTCTACCATTATCATTTGACGAGCCATTTGGTGTAATGGTCGAGAAGTCGGCTATTACACCACAGGTGGTGGGTTCGATCGGTACAAACATTTGTGTGCATGAACATGTCTGTTTGTATCGGTCTGGGTGTTTCTATGTAATATATGTACATGTATTTACAAAAAAAAAGTATTTAAGAAATGTTTATCCGTTGTCTAGCACCCATAGCACAAGCTCATGCTTAGTTTGGGGCTAGATGGCGCTGTGTGAATAATGTCCAGAGATATTTATTAAATTATTTCAATGATAGCGCGGTGATCACGATCCCGAACAACCTGAAACAAATTTTGTCCCGAACAGAGAATTGAACCGACGGTCCCTACACCACAAATGTCGTTACTTAACCCACTAAACGAACTCTAAGTAAACACAAAAGAAAAACGAAATACAAAGAAAAATATTGTAATAACATTGTGAAGATAATGAAAAGGTATTTTACAGTCTAATGTAAAAATTGTTATAAATATTAGGATGGCCGAACGCTCAATAAGACTTTACATTTTTTGCGGCAAATCATTTTGTTTTGATATAAGAGTAAACTAGGTAATAAAGGAGTAAACATTTATCTAATGAATTTAAACTCATTTATAAAACAAAGAAAAAGACATACCTACATGGATTGTATTCTATATTTTGTTTTATTTACTTCAAGATGGGGTTATGGTGTAAACATAATAAAAATCAATCAAACAGGATTGATTTATTTCTTTTCCAAACTTTTACTATGTACCTATGTATGTGATTGTGTGGTATGTCATAATAACAATCAAATTAAATGATGATTTAAAACATATTTTTGATAACACTCGTAAATAAATCAATGACGTCACAAGAGAAAAAAATTCAACCCTTAATTTTTCAATCTCTGTGAACTTTCATCGTGTCATCAAAAAAAAATAAAAAAAATACCGACCTTGAAAACAAACATGGCTTCCGATAGGGCGCGAAACGTCAAAATTCCCGCGTTTTCCGCTCGGCAATGGCGGCGATCCGACACTGTCTGCGTCGCGGGCCGCCCAGCATGTATTTATAATGTCGCCGCGTTTCAACAGCGGCGTTTGTTATGCGGCGCGAGCCCTGGTGGTTTGGTAACACAACACCCCTGTGTCCGTTATGAATTAGGTTCCGATGACGCCGAGGATCTGATTCTTATGTGATTATGTCGTTTTCGATAGAAAATTTATCAAGCAAAACATGTGAGAAAAGAGTAACGGTAGAGTTTCTTGCCGATTCTCTTTGATAGATAACCGGCGGATAAGCCGGCTGTAGAGCTACTTTGTAACATTGATACAATTAACAAGTTATAAGTGCATCTTTGAAGCCCACGAGAAAAGGTTTTTTTATTGGATAGCAGAAAAGACAAACAGTCAATGTTTCTGTTAAAATATTGATATTATGTATTACTAGCCTTCCGCCCGCGGTTTCACCCGCGCGTAATCTCTTTTTTCAAATATCCCCCCTTCCCCCCATATTTCTAGGATCAAAAGTACCCTGTGTTCACCGGGGATAGTGTAGCTTTCCATCAATGAAAGAATTATTCAAATCGGTTCAGTAGTTTTAAAATTTATATTCCCGCGGGAATGAGACGTTTCCCGTAGGAATTTTATAGCCTAGTCCTATTCCGGGTTATAAACTATTACGTGTGCCAAATTTCATCTAAATCCGTTCAGCCGTTTAGGCGTGATTGAGGAACAAACATCCAAACATCCAGACTTTCGCATTTATAATATTAGTAGGAAGTAGGATATCGATCACAGTAACAAGATCAGTTAAAAAAGCAGAATAATTGCCTCACTCAAGAATCGATCCTCAGAGCATTAACCACTAGTCCAAAAAAACTCCTATAAAACCAATAAAGATAAATAAACAAAGGAATGTTAATAGACGTATCTAAATACTAGCATTCCTTATCTGATTCTGAACGTAATTGATAAAGTAGAGTAATTTACAGGCTCCTAGTACATACCTTGTTGATGATTTAGTATTTTTATGACTCCACATCTAGGTTATTAGAGGTAAGTAGGTACTTATCTTGCAATGGTAGTAAATTATACACCTGTTACATAGGCTATAGGACATACATAATTCAGACATAGGTCTGAATGACAAAATTGACAAATATTCATTAGTAGTACAGTCGATATAAATGTTTGGTCGTTGACAACGATGAGTGGACTTGGCCGAAAAAGATTATTATGGGAGATCTGAAAAATTAGGCTAACTAAATAAAAAAAAATGTGCAGACAATAAGTACAAAACAACAACATTCTGAAGTGCCTAATGTTAAAAAACCCACATATCTATTAAGTACCTTACTTTTCTTTTCTTACGATAGAACCCAATTGTCATCAAAAGAAAAATTTAAAAAAAATACCAACCTTGAAAACAAACATGGCTTCCGATAGGGCGCGAAACGTCAAAATAAACACGTCTCCCAAAATTTATTTATAACATAACACAAGTCCTTAATCTACTTATTTTGGGATCAGATCAAAGTCTCAGAGTATCTCATATGGTACCTACGATATTTGTTATAGAGAAAATTTTCTTGTTCTGTGGTTATAGGGATCGTTACTTATACTTGGGACCTCGAATTGTAGGGCTCTACTTTCTTTTTGCACAACCTAGTGCAACTTGTAACTTAATTGTTGAATTCAGATGAGTGACGAAAATGTGTCAATGTTTTCATTAACTGCATGAAAGGCAAGAAGCGTATTTGGCATCGCTCCATAGTTTACTTGGAGCATTTATGTTAGAAAATAGCGACTTGAACTTGAACTAAATGTAATAAAATATCAGTGTTAATGTAAGGCATTGTTGTAGGCCTCTTTTGTCGAAATTAAATCATCAGTTACCATGAAGTAGATATTATTTTATCTAGGATGAGATAAAAATATGTCTTTATATTTCTCTATTTGTAAATATCAATCAGTGAAATGGCGTTATTTACCCTTTTTTTTCGGAGGAGAATGCGTTTGTTTATAGACCATTGCGTCCATGTGTGGGACTCGAAACTATAGCTTTCCAGTATCCGCTAAAATCCCCCGGTTTTCTCTTCAAACCCGAATACGGACGACCCGGTGCATGCGTTGTGTGCAATTGATTGGCCCTAATTACCCCTGCCTTAGAAAGTGCGTAATATTTTCCCATCTGAAAGCCTGTAACCTTAAGACATGGGGTATTCTTAAACCCCTTCAACAACACGATTCATCCATACCTAAAATTATCGCTCGCGACAGTAACATTTTTACACTCCCACATTCCCGCATAATCTCAAACTGAGTCACTCACAAGCTCGACTTTCCAGTGCAATTGTAATGCAGCTAGTAATAAATCGTATGCAAAGATTCCTTTCTGCAGCAAAGAATGAATGCCTACCGCAGCGCGACGCGACGAATGCTCTCGATGCAAGGTCAAGATCAACGAGCCCGGTATTTGTAGGCCGAAACAACCAGTACAGGATGAATTACTTACGCTTCCTTAGTTTTTTATTTAATACTAGGTCAGTTGGCAGACAGGCACGCAGGCACGCACTATTCCTTTGAGGAACGCTTCATCAGAAAGCGTCGCTCAATGTGCTGCCAGACTGTAGACTCATCTGATCTTTGAGCCTCTGATTTCAAGTGAATTTCCCACATTAATATATCCCGCAAACCTGGCAAGCCATACTCTGTTTGTCTGTAGAATTTAGAATCTTGATGTAGTTTAAATGTTATTTAATATGTCCAGTTTCAGTGTAATAAATTATCTACTTGGTTTAATGATCACTCTATTTGTAGGCAAAAAAAAACTCTTTTCCGCAAAGAAATGACCTCATTTTTTGGCAACAAAACACGTATCTCATGTTAAGCCTCAGTCAGAGGTGAACAACATTGAACAGTAATCGATAAGTTGTTAAAATAATCAAGCTTGCACGTGCAGAGTATTCAATGAAAACTGTGCGCACAAGTCGTGATTAATTTCCGATTATTTTAATTAGCTTTAACTTGCTCGAGCAACAATGCAACAAGAATCGGTCCTGAGCTCAGAAACGAAGTATGGTGTAGACACAATAGTGTCCTAAAAAGTAAAAAGGAAAATTAACTTCTAATCAATAAACAGCCCAAACTACCAGGATTAGAAACTTGAAATTTTGCACCATGATGCGTTATTAGTGTAGTGCAGTTTACTTTAAGGGGCTACCCCATAATAGGGAGTAAGTTAGTGTGAAACTGTAAGTTTTAAAGCTAATTCGATAAAATAATAATATGGTTTCCAGCAACAACAAAGGTTTTGGAAGATTTTGATGAGTACAAAATATTTGATATCCCTGACACAAAATCATTTTACCTACTTATCGAAATGAAGTTGCTCTATTTAAAACGTATAAAAAATTAATGCCTAAACTTTTACAACTACAGGTTTTAATAGACCCCATCTAAAAACAATATTAAGTACAAATAACTGGCAATCAGGCAATAAATACCGCCGTAAAATGTCTTTGCCCGGGGCAAGGTCGTCGTCTCTGTAGACGAAGACGTACGATGTAGTGGGCCGACCACGACACCAGTTCCTGATTTAATTGTGCAAGTAATTTGAACATGGTGAGCAATGTCGCACTGTGTAGTTGTTTGTTTTTATATTTTAATAAAGAGGGAAGCGAATGAGCAATTTAAGACTCCTGATGAGTGGTCCGCCCTTGGACACGACCGGTGTCAGATACGCTGCCCACCTTTAGAAAAAAATGTGGAGGATTGAAGAAAAATGACAATGGGGCATAGGCACGATGCAGGAAAAAGGGGGAATGGGACCTCCAGCACTCTCACGCGCCAAACAAAGCACAAATAGCAAAGCTCTACTCATGCGTCGATACCTACCGTCGTATTCAGTGAACGGGTGGTAGGTAGGTACTTCCCCGATCGAGCCAGTCTATTGCGACTGAAAGACAAGAACGATCTTCAGCATGGCCGCACTACGAAAGGACAATACTTAATATTAATATTGTTAAGAAAATAAAGCTAGTTTGTCCTAGACTGAGTGGAAGTTAACATTTAATTGGGGCACATGTTAGGTGCAAGTGATCACCACTGCCTATGCATGCGCGCCGGACGCAATTTCAGTACCCGCCCAAAAGTTTCCTCGTTCGTTTCCTGCCTTGTGTCTAATATGGTGATAGTCATAGACAAATTCATTTATTGTACTGTACAGGTAAATCTTATCGATATCCTCTAACCTTTGACAGGCATGTAGCCTACCCGATGTTCAGCAGTTACCTTCCATTCCAGAGACCTCCCTCACCCACACTATAGAATCCTACTGTTGGAATAAATATTATGCTCGAGACATTTCAAAACTTTCGTTAAATTAAATTAATCCACATGAAGCATGGTTGAGCTTATATCAGAACCTGACTAATCTCCCACAAGTAGGTACTGATGTCACTTAATTTCGTATTATTTACCAGTTACTAGATATTTAAATGTCAAAGCGCTATTGTTATCGCGACTGGTTAGCAATGGTGAAGACTCGAACATAAGTATGGTGGGCAGCTACATAAGTGCTGTCATTAATGTCGTTAAAAAGAAATATATTTCCGTTTTTACTTGATATTTAAAAAATCTTTAGTTTAACTTAAAAGTGGAAACAAACAAGAATTATTACTTTATGAATACTGCCTTAGTTACTCTGGTTCGGCTCATTGTTCGTTCGCTCTTGTGCTTCGTCGAACAAATGACACGTTTCTTTACGTACACAACATCATTTTTTGTTTTGCAATTTTCTGTTAGGATACTCCAAAGTAGGACAGTCCACCATTTAAAAATTAGCAGTATTACAACGGCAGTGCTTCTCTAACCAGGTACGCAGGTAAGCTGACCAAATCTAACGTTAAATAGGTTTTGGCTGAACATATCGCCGACTCTTTCACAATATTGATCTGCCCCAAAATAGCGTACAAGCGCTCTTGGCTTGTGGTATGAGTATCAGAATAAGAGAACGTACCAAAAATAAAAAGTTTAGCATATAAAGTTTGTCCTGGGTGGAATTCGAACCCATGACTCCTGACGCATAGTCATTACCAAATGTACATAATGGTATGGCAAAATGTTTCATTGTTAACAACAAAATCCGAAACTTTCTGTTGACTAAGGGCCTACGATTCCCCGCTGACCGCTGCAGACCGCAGGCAAGGTCGGCGAGAGCGCTTCCGCATACGAGCTCCAAGCTCCGGTACCAGATGGTCAACGGTGGCCGGTGTCTCACCGAAACGTATGCAAGTGCGGTACGGAATTCCTGGTACCAATGAAATATTGGTGCGATGTTATGTAACGGAAACTGTTTTCAAACTATAGTTTATTTTCCAAGTTTCAGGCTTGTTTTCAACACAGTATTAGAAATGTTAAACTTTTGAGAAGTAATTTAGGTACTTGTTCTCCAAACTAATATAACGTTACATACAGCGTGTTAGGTAACCCGAAAGGACATATTTAAAAGGAGAGTGTTCAGAATCCGATTTAGAAAATAACCTTAATTTTTTTCATAATTATCCTAATAATTTATGTATGCATGAACTACCTAAAAATCCCGTGTGCTGAGCGGCCGGTTACGCCCCAAACTCAAGTACCTACAATTTGAGTCCTACTTGAACGAGTGCACGAAATACTGTGAAGGGATGAGTGCCCGCACGTTACGTGGATTTTCAGGAAAATTTCGACTAAGGTTATTGACAGATATTTACCAGAGTTTTTATTGATTAATACTTATTTTGTTATATGGAAGCATGAACTATTTGGGGTTTAAATATGTCCCTCGCATTTCTTGTTATACTGTATAAGTTTTGTACATTATTAGAGCTTTGTTAATCGCCAAGCGAATAAAATAATAATATTGAAAAAATACCTACTTTTATGTCGTTATTATAACATTTTCGGAATCAGCTGTGGTAGAGTCACTCTCTAAAATTGACGATTCATATTATAGAATAATATTTTGAATCAGATCAATGTTTGTGATAATGTCCAATGCATTATTCTCTCAAATCTTTACAAATAATATGTGGCTAACAAACCGTCTGGACTATATAAGCTGTTACATTTTCGTCCTTATAAGTCAAAGGATAACGTAACCGCGCCTGGCGCCTGAATACAAATGGCGCGCGTTTCACGGCCGCCGGCGCGTGCGCAACGTAATGCAGTGGAAATTATACGCGCATTGCGTAATATTGGCAATTATTGTTTTTCCTTGTGTATTTTATAGGTGATATTTAGTATTTTGGTCATGAAAATGCGAGGTTATATGATAAAGATCTATTGGACCTCAGGGTGGTTATTAAACCACTGAATCGCTACCTCAGACCGAATAAAAACCCATTTGGTCTGAGATCGCTACAAGCTCAATAAAATTTAAGAATTTCCGATTTCATAAATATCTTTAATAAACATGTTTTTCTGGGGGTTTCGTCGTTTGACCCCGGTCCCTGAATACACCGCGGTGTCATATTCCTTATTTCAACCGCATAAAGACTATGAGAGCGCGGTGTTTTCAGGGACCGGGGGTCAAACGACGAAACCCCCGTTTTTCTTACAATGTTATGTTGCACAATACCAGTATAAGATAATATTCCTTGATCAATAAACCTGCAGTAGAACATTAGGGCGATATTGAGCCGCAGAATTCTCGTTTCTCCCCAGGATGTTAATATGTTCATAAACGCCATATTGCGGTGACTGACCAACCGAGTAAAAGACCTCATGAAGCAGTAAAAAATACATATTAGGTTACATACTAGGTTGCCCATTGAGATACTCACCGTGCAGAATATGCTCATCTTTTTTTTTACGTTCTAAAATTACTATGGCCGGAAGTGCCGAATGTAGATACAGTACGCGACAGACATAGCAGAATATGTAGCTTCACGTACCTACAATTAAATTTTTTCGGTGAAAACTCACCTTAGCTTCATGTCGTTCATTGGCTTAAAAATAATTTTGTCATCTTAATAAGCCAGTTTTATTGCAAATAAATATATCGTAGGTCGGCACATCATACTATTACACGCGCGGCAGGAGGATTAATTTCACTAGTTCCAGAGAAGTTCCATAGCCCACCTCCCCACCCTTCCAGCCTTTTTCAAAGATAGTTGAGTCACTTGCTAGTAAACATGAATAATACAATGATAATGAGAACATGTATGTGAAACGTAATATAACCAAACTCCAATCAAAACATTGTGCTTGTGGTCAAGCTCTGTGGGCTTGCTTCACAGATTAGATTCAGTTGACTGAACCGATAATGCGCATGTTTGTCTGTACCATTCGCATAAGTCATGGATTCGAATCCCATTAGACAAATCAGCCTGTATATTTGAGGGTACAATTAACTCTAGTGCACTCATGTGTAAAATCAAAATATTCATGTAGGCTTTAGAAATGCACTTTACATAACTATGATACCTACCACTGGCATCAAAATGTTTGAGGTACTGTATCATTGGGCTATTCCACTTATCCGACCTAGCCATTCCACCTGGGTGGGAAAAGTGGATTTTTTTTTCCACTCTTCCCACCCGGGTGGGATAAGTGGAATAGCCCGTATCATTTCAGATCAGAACAATTTATATGATGGTTAATTTTCTGTAGTAGATGTATTAATAATGATGTCTGTCTGGTATTTCAAACAACATTTATATTTAATATTTATTTATCCGTACAAAAATAACCAGGGCAATTTAAATTTTGCAACAAAAAAAACCACCAAACTCAATAAAAGAAACTTTATTACTAAACGGAGAAAAAATATACCAAAAATTAGACGAACAATGGCATCTATATGCTTAAGCCTAACTTAGCGTACGTAGAGCGAACTGCCACGCTTTGTACAGTGACGATTACAATATATTCACCAAACACCGACACGACATATACAGCCAGACGAACTTCCAACAATCAATTTAGGCTTAACAGATTTTTAACACTTCTGTATTCAAAATATATACTTCTGTATAAAAAAAGAGCAGGCACCACGTGTTAACCTTTTTAACGCCAAGCTACGATCGCACTGTCGCGATGTCGTGTCCTGACGCCAGAGCTGAGTTATTTTTTAATGTCGAATGTAAGGAAAAAATACCAGTACCTAATAGTTTTTTTACATATTTATTTCATACTTTTAGAGGCAGGGTTTTTGTCAAGTATAGACGTCGTTGGCGCACAGGGCCCCGCAGGTGCTTGTCAAGTAGGTATACTTGGCAAGTGGTAGTCTATAGACTACTTAGGCGTACAAAAGGTTAAATTGGTGTAATTAGCCGTGACCTGCCTCGCTTTCTTTGAGGAAGACGGATTTTAGTGCTTAGGCCGCTAACTACGGGAGTCCACCACTCAGCTAAACCCGTGACCGAGGATATAAACATAAAAAAAGTTCGAAGACGTAATTATTAATAAAACAGCCTTTTTTATCCAAAAAAAATTGCAAAATTAAAAGCAAATAGCCTATTACTTGTACTATAAGCTTAAAAGGAATTAAAAATACATACCTAATATCAACAAAAGAAACATACAAAAGAACATCTCTAAAAGGTAAAAAAAAAAACTTATTGACTTTTAGACATTCTATCGTTGTAATCAACATTCAAAAACATTGTAACGATTATTCCGTTCGTTTAAAAATCTGTTAAACCAATTACCCTCACAGAACAAAACTTAGAACGAAACAACAAACTTTGCACACTTTCCGAAAATATCGACAATCACAAACATTTTATATACATCTCCAATATACGGATAAAGAATTTATCCACCAAACAAGGATCTATAAGACTACGTTTTACAACTTATTAGTGGATACCCTGGGGTCAACAAAACAACTAGAAAATGTCATTACTGGATTAAAAAAGCCTTAATAACACACAAAAAAATAGTTTTTAATTTTTATATTCTACCATAGCTGGTAGAGAATCAGACCACTGATGGACACTTCACCAAGAAGCATCCATAGGTCAATAAAAGCTTATTGTAGTACTTTTATTCTTTTTCATAATAATATCATAAAAAAAAGTTTTTAAACAATTTTTACTATTTTAAATTAAGGTTTGGATCCCCAAGGTATTAATACGCTAAACGGTTGAGAAACGAACGAAATAAAGTGAGGATTCTAAGGAGATATCTTAAATACGATAGGTCTATAAATTTCATAAGCAATAAATGTGTCAGGTTTTTAAATCATCAGTTTGAATAATGTACAGGATTAAAATTAGTAAAAAAGTTCGTCAATAATACAATGTAATTTGACGATAATACTAATCAAAATTCCTTAAATCTTTACAATCATTTTTTATTTTATATTTGGCAAGTCAATGTTGCCATGCTCTATTCGTGATTATATTTATAAAACTTCAAGATGCTAGAAAGGCACACAAATTAATGCAACTTTATGTTCAAATGTTGTACTATCTAGTACTTACAGGCATATAATATAATATATGGATTTCGTCACTTGATCGCCATGTCCGGCCTTTGTCAAAGAAAAAATTATATCAAAATAGTTTTACTTTCGCACCATGTTCCTTTTAATCCTGCACATTGATCAATACTTTACAATAATGTGAGAAATTGTTATAAAATAAGGCATTTAATTGGTGTTTACACTAAGTTATATAATTATAGGCACTACAATTTATGGTCAAATTATAATAGAAAATGCAATAATCAACTTGTTCGTGTATAAATACTATGTAAAAATAAAATAAGGCAATAACGTCAACTGTTAAAGGCACAATACATAACAATGAATAAGTCCATATAAAATAAGTACTTTATAAATGTTGAAATAAAATACCTATATAGTTTTACATTGAACTACAATTACTAGTACTTGTAACTCAATGTAGTTTTATACTATGGGAATCATCTTTGTCCGGATCTGTTGCGATGGTATTAGAAATCCTTACTCCTTGTACAATGGGGGTAAACTAGTAGATTGCGTCTCACATCTTTAAAGAGGAAACAACCATTAGGAAGGAAATATCACTTGTTTTTAAACAATTCTGTCATATAATGGCAGCGGCTGCACAAATAAATCTATAGATTGACAAATCTATTAAAAATATACTCTCTATCCACCAACCAGGAACCAGGGTCTATATTTAAAAGTGAAAACGGACATTGGCATCTGAACGCCAAGACGAACCAAGCGAAGCGCAAAGGCACTACCTTCCTTTTCTCGTCGTTTTTTTAATATTAATATTTTCACAAAACTTTACTTTGCCCACTTAATTCTTCAAAGTACAGTCGACAGCATATCAGACTACCCTAATCTGTAAAATTTCTACAGCCATTGTTCAGCTTTATTAACTTCACATAGAGTTCTCTTTCAATTGAATTTTTTTGACAGATTAGGGTAGTTTGATCTGCAGCCGTCAGTACAATCAACTGCATTATATGAAAGGGTCTTTCAACATGACATTAAACTAATAAAGTATATTAGTGCAGCTCTTAAGAAACAGATCCGTACAAAGATAAATATTTAGACGAGTGTGGACGGTACTCCGTATATTATGTAGGCACATCACACCAGGCCATTAGTTTCACACGTATTTAATTACGACAAGATGTGGTATTGTATAATATACAGTTGGAACTTCATACATTTCGCAGCAAAACATGGAGTTTTGAAAGCTTTCATACGGCGAAAGTGACAACATTTAACTTGATAAGAAAAAATAAAGAACCCGCTCGCCACAAGCAGTTCTGCAAATTGATGATCTATGTTTACGAATAAGTATGGGATCCTGCATCGCACAAGCAAAGTTATCGTCGCACACAACATACATATGAAATATCACGTATGTGAAAGCTTTCAAAACGTATGTTTATGCTGTATACCCATAAAGTTCTTTATACAATTGTTAAGATTCTCAATCACTTCACATTGAGCTATCATAATAATCTTGTCACTAAATAACAATATTTATTGAAATACATTTTTAGTATACATAAAAAGTTATATTTGACTTTGCACGATCATAAATATTATGATCCATATTTTGCTTAG
This sequence comes from Mecyna flavalis, assembly GCA_949319885.1. Classification (NCBI taxonomy): domain Eukaryota; kingdom Metazoa; phylum Arthropoda; class Insecta; order Lepidoptera; family Crambidae; genus Mecyna; species Mecyna flavalis. The sequence continues at coordinate 18,105,042 of OX439434.1, read as the reverse complement.
TATATCGCCATGACCAAACAGATCGGTAGTTAAAGATGTAAATGGGACTCCAATATTTTTACATGTGGCAACACAGAAAGTTTAATATACCCCATAATACAGTTTCCAAAATATGGATCTTTTAAATGTTTACAAGAATTGCACTACTAAGGCAGGGACACCTCACAGTCACTCTTTTTGAGGAACTAAAGCATTCTTATTTAATATTTTGAGATCAATTTCATCTTTATTTTGTTCTGCATACGATGTCCCGATTTGGTTTTCAAAAGAAAATTCTATAGTAGGCTCTGAAAATATTATCCTTACATTACTCAAGTTAAATTTCTAAGTTTACTCATAAATTTTAATTGGAATATAATAAATCTTAATCAATAATGTTTGCGTCAATTACCTACATAAAAACAAAATTTTTCCGACGAGTTTATTCGTCAAATATATTTTAAAATTTCGATCGTCGAACACAATATCCCCGGTTATAATAGTCAGAATGGCACGAATTTCTTTTTTCGTTATTTAAAAGAACCAAATAAGACTGTTATGTATGATACACCCAATTTTTTTTATGTCAGAGGCGGCAAACGAGCCAGCAGCGGGTAGCCTGATGGTAAGCAAACACCGCCGCCCATGGACATCTGCAACACCAGAGGGATCGCTGATGCGTTGCCGGCCTATGGGGGTATGGGGGTGTGGGCCTCCGGCACTCTCACTAACCAGACGAAACACAATAGTAGTCACTATTATCTTTGAGCGCCACAATTAAGAATGGTTTAACTTTATCTTTCTTCGTTCTATTTTAAATTTAATGTCCTAAGTTATAATGTTCACTCAATAGAATATATCCTATCTGTTGTCTAAAATCAATTACCAAAATCTGGTCAAAACTGTATATTGAGTATTAACATCACACCAGCTTTTAGATTATTTATTGTAATCAATCTTCAATCTATATATGTATCTCAAAGGTGACTGACTGACTGACTGACATAGATAGATATCAAAGCACAGCCCAAACCACTGGACGGATCAGGCTGAAATTTGGCATGCAGGTAGATGTTATGACGTAGGCATCCGCTAAGAAAGGATATCTCGATATTCCCACGGGAACGGGAACCACGTGGGTGAAACCGCGGGCGCCCGCTAGTATAATATACTTGATGATTTCAAACACCGCCATCTAGCCCCAACCACTTTGATTTTTAATACAACTACATAACAGTGTTAATTGGTCCTTTTGTCTAAATTAATTAATTACATAGAACACATATTACTTAAAACTATGCATTTGGTAATGTGACTTCTGTTATTTAAAAACATCTTTACATAAACTAATCTTTTCTTTAGTTTTTAATTTACATACACGCTAGGTATATGAATATCTATTTATTATTTTTTAGCGCAATATGCTATGGCCATGGTGAACAACCCATAATGTGACTCATAATTTTGTCCCTGAACTAAAGGTTATTGACCCAAAATTCAGGATCAATCCAGTATATTATAGCAATTCCTCTAATTAATAATATTGGAGGTTTTCAACATTTTGCTGTACACATATTAATTTATTAATATAATGTCTTGAACTCTTTTTGCTTAACTTCGTCCACTTTTACTCGACCAGAGGTCTTGAGTATTATTTTCGTAAATAATTTAGTTTTATTTCCTTCACAATTTCATACCCAAATATACAAGCACCTTTACATTCGTATTATAGTTTAACGACAATAATCCAAGAAGTCACAAGACCACAGTAAAGAGTTACTTCACTTTAATATAATATAAATTGCATTCGTCAATAAGCTCCTAAACATTTTATATGAAATTAATGTTTTGCCTTACGACTACAATATAATTGTGTATACTCTTACATAATATTACCGTAAAATATCCATTCAATTTCCCCAACATTTTGTGCCAAAAAGAACTAAATTAGATGCCATAAACTTATATTTCAATATTTTCAAAAATAAAAACACTATTTACACCAATAATATCTTTTACCTTGTCATAAACATTCACGAGTATAATTATTCCTTAATGTACGTCTATCATTAATGTATGTCTTTATAGTATTAACTCTAACATGACGTCTTACGTTTCAAAATTGGACACGTAATTTGAGCTGCATTTTGAAAAATCAATGCCGATTATTAGATTGGGGCGTCTATAATACAGAGGCGGCGACGTCTGCGCAAGGAACGTTAAGTAATATTTCTACTCGATAAAAGTAACAGTGACTTATCATTACTATTACCTGTTATTTTTCTATTACAACCTGTTATCCGAGCGGAAGCTTATCTTTATAAGAAGTGACCCAGTCTGTTTTAAATGGATTATCGATGACAGTATAATGGGAATGATGCAGTGACAGTATGTAAATATAACGGCAACTGAGTTTACGTTACTAGCACAGACGTAGCAAAACTTCACAAAAACTAACTCACCAGCTGGAAACGTCACATAACACAGATTTCTAACAGCACGCACGTATGCCTCTAATAATTTACGTAACTATAAAAATAACGAAATGCACAATAAACACGACACCATTTTGTGAGATTGACAATTTTACTAATACCAGATTTGCGAAATACGATATAAGAGACGGTGGGGGGAGAGGGGGGAGGCGGCGGCTAGGACACCGAGGAGATGGCGTTGTGCGGCGAGCCCATCTGCGTGAGTACCTTGTCCAGCCACTGCAACGGTCCATGGAGATGGATCTCGATCCAACACGGGGTGGACGTCACGTCTTGCCGGTGGTACTCCGCGCCCCATCCCTTCACGAACGACATTCGGATCGTGCACATCTTCGTCAGCTCGTACACCGCCTCGAACCCGTGGTTCACGCTCTGCGACAGCAGCTGCGCGAACTCGCGGTTGTTGAATATCTTCAGCGAGCAGCCCGGCGGGATCTTACACACCGTGGACGGGTGGAACCCGTGGTGGTGGTTGCAGTTCCGGCTCTGGACGAATATCGCGGCGTCGGAGAGGCACTCCGCGTAGACCTCGCCGCCGACGTAGTACAGATGCACGCCCTTGCCTATGTGGCGGCGCGTGTTCTCTATGGTGGAGTTTCTGTTTACGTTGCTCAGTTGGCCGAGGCAGAACCGGTCGCTGTTGCTAGAGGGGTCGGTGAAGCCGTCGACGACGACGGAGTGGGAGCTGCAGTGGAACACCTCGCCGACGCGGCAGTTGAGTTCGTAGTAGGCGACGGAGGCCCAGTAGAGCGGCTCCTGGTAGGAGACCGGCGCGACCTCGCCGGGGGGTTCGGTGTCGTCGGACGGGGGGGAGTAAGCGGGCGGCGGCGTGTCGGGGAGCTCCGAACTAGCCGAGGGCGGGAATCCGGACCCCGAATATGAGACATTGTGGGGCATCGCCGGCTCCGTGGTCCGCTGGAACGGCAGGAGCGAGTGGCCGGGCGCGAACTCGGAATGTCTTGGCACTAAAACGGGGGGAAGAACAGGGCTCTCGACCCGCTTGTAGTGGTAGGGGTTGATGCATACTTCCTTCTGTTTGGCGCTGAAGGGGTACTGGCAGATCTCGAGAGGCTTCAGTTCGTGGTGGCTCTGCAGGTCGGGCCAGCGCCACACGCGGCAGTAGATCACGTGGGGTAAACCTTTGCGATGTGACACCTAGAAATAGATATACAGGAAATAAATAAATAGTTCTAGGAATAACTAATTATAATCAATTTGAAAAGTAATAAAGCGGCAAGTCGGCAACCTATTTACACCACTTTTTAACACCCCATGAAACAGTGGTTAAGCCACTCAAGAATACATTCTTGCAATTGTGAGTTAATTGTGAGGAGGATAGCTACCGCCGCAGTTTAAATGTACTTTCATGAAAGCTATGGCTTTGTTCTGGCAGGCAATAATAATGTGGGAGCCAGTACACTTTTAAGTCTAAGGCTCAAGGGGGTCTTCAATGTGGTAGCACATTAAGCAACTAGTTCTCGTTTAGAGTCCGATATATTTTGTATTGAAGTAAGTTTATATAATTCCTGTATTTATTATATGTCACCTGCAACCTCCCGTCGAGCGAGCGCGGGATGGTGACGCACTTGGACGGCGTCCCGGGACACGACAGTGCCCGCTCCAGCTCCTCAATGGCGCCCTTGCGCTTCTTCAGCTTCTTCACCAGGCTGTCCACCGCCTTCTCCGCCCATTTCTCCTCCTCGTCTCCCTGAAACGAGGGTAATTAAACAATCGTTCAATTGGTTTTCATCGTTTTCTATTATTTAAAAGTCCAGCCTCTTCGCCTTTGACAACACAACAACAACAGTGGCTAAGCCTTTTAGGTATAAAACCCGGTCGTAGGTTTGATCCCCGCTTTGGGTCTGGTAGGTGGTAGGACTTTTATAGAGTCCGATTGGCTAGCTCAGGTAAAATCTGCAGATATATATTTTGCATCAGTGTTAAAGAGTGGGGGGAAAAGTTCGTACGGAAGTTTGAGTAAGTAGTAAGCTTATCTATTGCTTTATCAAAGAATTTACGGCTATCAGCTCGTATTTATACCTACAAAAATAAGGAATTTTAGTAACGAAAACATATTTGTGAATCAAAATTCTAAGAAATCATGACTAATGTGAATCAGTAATGTGAACAACACTTCAATAAATAGGTAGGTAAATAGGTACCATACCTCCTTCCTTCCCATGACATGTGTTTCTAAATATAACCGGGTAAGGTATTCCTTTATACTTACACACACTATTAATTAGCCTAGGTACTATTATAATAGTACCATTAACTAAGTATATCTATGTCGACCTCACATAACAGCGATAAAAGCAAAATTGCAAGTTATGTGCCGAATTTCATGCATATAATTTAGTTATTTTTATAATAACACATTGGTTGAAAAACAAAACACTATCAATATTGAAAATTCGAAAGTGACTGTCTGTCTGTTATGCTTTAACAAATAAACCACTGGTCCTCTTTTGAAAAATTTAAATTTGGCCTAGGTAAATTCTGTTCCTGTGAGATAACAGAAACAGAAGCTTCTGTGCCATAGGGAGAAGCTAGTACTTAAATCAGAATAACAGTCATATCTTTACCTATTTCTATTTAACCACTCAATCCCGAACCGGCACTCGGGTGCCGCGTAACAATAGATTTTCTATTGTGTCTGGTAATCCGGGGCTCGAAAGATTAAATAATGAATATAAAGCCAGACTTAATAATGCTTGAAAACCTGGTTGTTTATGATTCCAGCCGATTTTAACCATTTTAGTGCAGAGTCAATCTAAAAATCAATGTTCTTAAGTTAATTTATACATATAACCATTCCAGTTTCAGGTTTAAAGAATATCATTATGAAGAAAAGGTCTTTTAATATCACGAAATATGCATACATAATTTTGTTATTCAATTGTGGTAAAAAAAAAATGTGTTCAAATATTAGCATACAGGTAAAACTTTTATTTCATTGAACAACATGAATCATAACTTTAGAAACAAACAGAGTACATAATTTTCTCAGAACTAGCTTTTTCAATGTCTGTAAATATAAAAATAAATGAACCCTTAATTAATTAATGCTTACATTTTAACTGGCCCAATGGCACATTTGGTGGTGACCCTGCCCAATGCACCAGTTGTTGGTTCAAATCTCTCCCAAAATGAACATTTATATGATGTACAGATGTGCTTATTCTGCATATGAAGGTACCACACTTTCATAACAAAAGTGCTTAAGGTACTTACTTTTTTGGTGACATCCCCTTAAAGGTGATCCCTAATACTAAAGAGTGGTATTTGCAAGTATAGATAGTTAATTACATACACATGGAAAAACATTATCAAGGAACTAAGTATAAGTTCCTTTCCTAATATAGAAGCAATCAATTGAACAATCATTGGTGGAGGTCAGTCCATCAATTACCTGAGTAACTTACAAATTATTGTACACATGCTTGTACATTTTTACAAAAATACTATGTAAAGTAGTAAAGTTACTCCTGGATTGAAGCAATAATTTGTGCAAATAAACTTGTATTGATCCAACTCTTGTTTTTTAATTTTACAGAATCTAAATGAGCCAATAATCTTTTTATGTTTTAAACAAAGATCAAGTAACAAACAATTCAGAGCTTTTGTTACAGCCTTGGTTAAAATTGTAAGTATTATAGGTATAACTTTTAATTCATGAATGGTGACTTTTAAAACACAACATTATCACTAACCTGTTTCCAACCTAATAGTTTCTTCACAGCAGGACTAGTGAAAGAGAACAGGCTATTCAGGCTGGACATGGGACCGCTGCTGGACGATTCCCCATCATCGGTGTCCATAGTTACGAATTATCTGCCAATGAGTCACCGAGAGCCGCGGGAACACGAACCCCGCCAATAATTACACCACGGAAACTTTCAATCGCCCATCGATTAAGAGTATCACTTGGTATTCCCCACAACGTCCACGATACAATTACGACTGCAAAATAGCGATTGGCGTGACACAAGCGTCCATCCGTTCAACTAAGCAAAATGTTATTTTTTATCACACGTAAATCTTCATCGTTTTCTTTAATTACAATAAAATTGTCCAGAAATGACCTTAAATTATTAACACCGTAAGGGAAATATCAAAGTTTTAGCCCCAAAACTGTTGAAAAATGGAAAATTAATTGTCAAACGACACAGCACAGGAAAAAGACATTTTGTTTTTTTATTTTTTTTCTGTCAGTCAGTCAGTCCAAGTCTACAGATTAAAAATGTTCACAGTGTTGTTACTACAAAATATAATTTAAATCAATAATGAAAATTAAATGTATTCGAATTATTCGAATCGATTAAAGCGGGGTTAAAGACACACACAACACACACACACACACACATTGATTGAAGACACACGCAGAAACAAGCAAAGAAGAAGACTTCGGATTATATCACTGAGATTTGTATGTCAAAATAGCCAAAATACCGTACAGAAAATATCCTTTAACTTGCCAAATCATAATTAATCATAATCATTAATATTGTTTAGTAAGACAGAGGACTCTCTCTATTGGTGTGTAGAGACTGAGAGATTATTAACTTTTGCAAAATCGAAATATTCTAAATCATATCGATTTTACAATGAATAAATTCCATTCCATTCCACCCATTATACGATACATACAACAGTTCATGCATTTTATTGTTCTGAAACGAAGGTTGTGGAACGAACGGAACGTCCTCGAATCGCATTTTGGCGAGAATTTTCTCGAATTTGAAGTGTCATTTCGAGATTTTCTGCGGCTTGTATTGAATGAGCAAAGAAATAAAGTGAACTCGTCTTGATTGAGTCGTACTAAGTGCTATACTGCTTTATTGAGAGAACAGAGTTATCCGCGCTATAATTCAATTATTCAGAGTAAATCATGGATCAGGTAAGAGGTTATACCGACGTTATTCACAATAGATTTTGGTAGAAAAAGCAGTTTTTGTGATGTTATGATTGGTTCCTAGGTCAATAAATTGAAGGAGAAGGGTAACGCAGCGCTCTCGTCGGGTAACTTCGACGAGGCTGTGAAGAGCTACACTGAGGCTATTGCTTTGGACCCTCAAAACCACGTTTTGTACAGTAACCGTTCGGCTGCTCACGCGAAGGCTGGTTACTACCAGGCGGCGCTTGAAGATGCTGAGAAGACAGTTACAATCAATCCTACATGGAGTAAAGGTTATTCTAGAAAGGGCAGTGCTTTGGCATACTTAGGAAAATATGAGGAGGCAATTGCAGCATACGAGAAAGGTCTTCAGTTGGACCCCAGTAACCAGCAGCTGGCTGCAGGTCTTGCTGAGGTTCAAAAGCAGCAGGAAGAAGCTAAGCTCAAGACTCAACAGATGTTTGCCAAGCTTCATGCAAATCCACAGACAAGGGAATGGTTGAATGATCCAGAATATGTCAAAATTGTTGAGGTAAGAATTATATTTTTAAAAATTAGTCAGGATTTGTGTAGTAGAACCTAGTAGGCTATGTTCTAGACTCTTCCATATAGAAGAACCGTCTTTAGAAGAACCTTAACCTCTATATACTTGGTATATTGTTGATCCCATATGTAGGTACATATTGATCTTTTGATTTTGCCTTGATAAAGTGTGTTATTTGCATATAATGGATATTTAAATGTCAATTTAAACAGGTCATTACTATACAAAAGTTACTCCTTTTGAATTTTGTTAGCATTAGGTTTATGAATGTAAGGAAATTGATGTTTTGTAAGGAAAGTGTGTTTAAGAGGTTACATAAGTAAGAACAATATAATGAAAATTTTTAATTACATTTATTTGCAAAAAAAAATTAATTCAAGATGAAACTATTGATTTTGTTGTGACACTTCGGATAACACAAATGAAATCTCAGTAGGACAAAGCTGATTTTTTATAATTGTTATGCCAAATTAAGAGATAAAACACCTTATTCCACAGAAACTAGCTCTAAATCCATTTGACATGCAAAACTTAGATTCAAGAATGCAAGACAAGCGCATCCTCACAACTCTTAGTGTGATGTTGGGTCTAGATCTGAATATGTCAAACATGGACGTAGACCCCCCAGCACCAGCACCGGAGAAAAAGCCAGAACCAAAGAAAGAAGAGCCTCAGAAACCAAAATACGATGACTTACCAGAGAACCGTAGGCTAGCTTTACTAGAAAAGGACCAAGGCAACGATTATTATAAGAAGAAAGATCTGGATAATGCCCTGAAGCATTATACGAAGGCAATAGAGCATGATCCCACAGATATTACGTTCTACACAAACATGGCTGCTGTTTACTTTGAACAGAAAGAGTACGAGAAATGTATTAAAGAATGTGAAAAGGCTATTGACATTGGAAGAGAGAATAGAGCTGACTTTAAATTAATAGCTAAAGCTTTTACTAGAATTGGTGAGTCCTTTACTTCTCGATTTAGTTTGATATTTAAGTTTTTTTCATTTGATAAGTTCCCTCGTGGGATTCTATCTAAATATGGATCCTGCTGCAGAGTTTATGGCCTATTTAAGTCAGTTTTGTAATAATTGAATGGTTTTTTATAACTAATGAAAATCTGATCTGTACGCTCATAATCTCGTTAATTAGATATTATTTATTTTCTTCAAGACTGACAACACATTTAAATCGGTAAAAAAGGCAATTTCATTTACTAGCAAATGACTTTGTTTCAAAGGTGTAATTAAAGTCGGTTTATTTACTTTGATAGAGGATGTCTATATTTCTGAAGACATACATAGCTTAAGCATTGCAATTTCTTTCAGGTAATGCTTACAAAAAGATGGAACAATGGAAACTGGCAAAGACATACTTTGAAAAGTCAATGTCTGAGCACCGTACACCAGAAATCAAAACGCTTCTCAGTGAAGTAGAGAAAAGGATAGCCGAGGAAGAGAAGAAGGCTTACGTCGACCCCGTTAAGGCTGAACAGGAGAAGGAACTTGGCAATGAATACTTCAAGAAGGGTATGTTCTTGTTTTGTGTGACTAGCACTCTGACTTAGTATGGGAGCTTCTTAAATTCTGTGTTATTTGTAAATGATGTTTGTTTTAGCTCTGGATTATACACCAAAGAACAAATGTTTAATTTGATAAAATACTTTTTGACTGCTTCATTGTTTTGAACTCCTAGACAACATAGGTCTGGTAGGGATTGTAATTCAACACATGATTGTAGTTCCTAAGATTGCTGTATGCCTTATGGTATATTTGTTAAGTTTTTTTAGTTAGGTACTTTTTAGTTGAGGTCACCTTGTCCACAAAATATAAATATGCGCAATTTTGATTCTTGTGTGGCCTAGATTCTACATGGATCATCCTTGTCCTGTATCAGGAGTGATTCTAGTGTTCACCTAGTTTATTTTTTTCCTAATTCTTCAGGTGACTACAGCAATGCAGTGAAACACTACACAGAAGCCATCAAACGTAACCCAGATGACCCTAAACTGTACTCAAACCGCGCTGCTTGCTACACAAAGCTGGCCGCGTTCGACCTTGGGCTCAAAGACTGTGATCAGTGCTGCAAACTAGACCCTAAGTTCATCAAAGGATGGATCCGGAAGGGCAAGATACTGCAGGTATGATATTTGTACTCATTTGTTAGTAAGCATGTGTCACCAATGATTGCATCATTTCTTGTCATCCGATGACATAGCATACAAATACAAAATAACTATCCATATTTAATGGGTTATGGGATAAGTGTAAGATCTTAATATATAAAACTCAAAGGTGACTGACTGACATAGATAGATAGATATCAACGCACAGCCCAAACCACTGAAGGGATCGGGCTGAAATTTGGCATGCAGGTAGATGTTATGACGTAAGCATCTGCTAAGAAAGGATTTTGATCAATTCCCACGGGAACGGGAACCACGCAGGTGAAACCGCGGGCGCCCGCTAGTTAAATATAATATAATAAAACACGTGAATGGATGAACTAACGGTTCTTCTATTTTTATTTATCTTATCTATAAATAGTGATTACTGAATAAGGTAAGGAGTTATGTATATTTATTAAACAGTAATTTCTACAATAAATGTTGTTACTTAAATCTACTGCCATAATATCCCTGGCTATCTTCCAGCAAGCATATAATGTGGGAGGCAATGTACTAGAAAAGTCAGTACTAAATAGCACTAAGAGATAGTTGTTTACAAACTTTGTGTCCAATTGAATATTTTGCAAGCCTGATGTTTTAAATAATGTGCTTAGAATATTGTTGTCTCTTGCAAAGCACTATTAAAATATTTGAGCTTATATAATTATTTCTTTATCAGTCTTCCTGACCCTAAAGTAAATTCAATGATAAGGTACTGATAAATAATGGTTAGGTGACCACTTCAACTGTAATATAAAAATAAAGTAGTTTGATGTTTATGTATGTTTGTTATTTTTTATATTCGGTGGATTGATTGGTGTTTTAAATTATGATCAGCCATAATTTAATTGTAGACAATTTTTTGTACTTGCTTATTCTTCTACTAATTTGAACAAGTTTTGTTAAATGAGTGAGTAGACATAGCAAAGGCTTGGCTTTTAGGTCATTTTAGTTTAATGCATTTAATGCAAAATTGCAACTTTACATTAGAAATGGGACTGCCTGCAACAACCGCAACGCAATAAGTTTGTCTTCGATTAGGATTGCAATCGCGAGTGGAATCGACACATCCACACTTATATAATGTTCAGTTGCTGGAAAGCATGTTTTAATTTTATATATTTTTTTAACAAATATATAACAATTTTATGTAGAGTTCACTGACATAATGGGACGATTATTAATGATAGTCACTGAAGTGTGTTGTTAAACTATTTCTGCAGTTTGAACTCTTAATGTTTATTGATCTTTATTTTTTATTCAAAGGTTTTTTCAATTTTGAAAATATAATATAAAATACATTTTTATAATGCAAACGTTAGTGTTTTCTCTAGTAATTACAAATACGAATACCATATTTTCATTTTTTTGTTAAAAAGAAATTCTATCCTATTTTATTACATAAAGTATTTATCTCTTACTTTATTCATCTACTCACATCCACTTTATTCATCCTGGGTATGGTGGGATACAATGAGCTGTCAGTTCGGAGGGACCTCATTCTTAAGCTATATTTTCCGCGTCATAAGGGGCAAGGTATGTAACCCGGAGTTGCTGGGCATAATTTACTTGAATGTGCCGCCGGTACCGCCGGGCCGTGCGCCGGGCGCAGGCGGCGGCCGCACCCAGCTGCTGCAGCACGCGCGCCACTAGGTATATCAATCAGTTGGCTACCGATATCGATTTATTTACTTGCTCTCTGAGTGAATTCACAAGGATTTCATTGTTTATAACTTGTTACAAATAATTTAAGATAAAGAACAACGCAAGATATTGTATGGGCTCTGTCCCCACCCACCAACTGACTTGGCACTAGTTTTAATATAATTGTGACATTCCCTAAAAAGACAACCATTTTTAATCCAAAAAATGACGGGGTATTCAAAAGAAATAAAACCGTCCTTATTACGCACGCCTAAGATTCAGAATTGCGTTGTAAGTGTCTAGCTTCAAGTAGACTCGACTGTACAATATTTTAAGATTGCATTTTGATTGTACACTTTTATTTAGATCAGGGGGGTTACTCTTGATCGCCTGCACATTATTTTCACAATTAACTGTGTCAAAAAAATACTTGCAAAATACAACATTCAAATTCGATTTGCGTGAAATCCCCATTCCTACGGCGGAAGTCGTCATACAAAAAAAAGATCAGGACAGCAAGAGGTATCGACAGAGATACGTTTGAAATCTGTTGGTGGGTGGGGACGCTGTTTTGCATGGTCCTTTTAAGCTGTTGCATTAGGTTTAACTTGTAATGATAGTTTTAAATTTGTAAAATAAATAAATCTCGTACTGTGTGTGCAGGGCATGCAGCAGCACTCGAAGGCGCTGTCGGCGTACCAGAAGGCGCTGGAGCTGGACCCCAGCAACGCGGAGGCGCTGGACGGGTACCGCGCCTGCTCCACGCAGCTCAACTCCAACCCCGAGGAGGTGAGCACAGCCTACAGCCTGCACCTTGAGCGACGCTTCTTAGTGAAGTCTCCCTTAATGGCGAATACTACACGCTTGATATTTATCGTGATATTTGGATCGAAATCCAGGATCACGATAAAATATCGAGCGTGTAGTATTCGCCAATGGAATAGGCCGCAGTGGTCTCTTACCGTCAAGTGGTCTGTCTGCCAACTGAAGTAGTATAAAAAAATTCAGAATCAGCTTGTCACAATCCACTGCTGGACATAAGCCTCTTCAAACGCTCGCGACTCTCATCGATCCTTGGCCACTCGCAACCGGCTCCTGCCAGCCATCTTGCGCAGATCGTTACTCCACCCAGTTACAACATTTAACCTTCTAATGATTTTGTTCGTCAAATTTATTTGAAAAATATTTACCCAAAATACATGGGACTTTATACTCAGTATATTTTAAAAAGTCAGAAACAGGGTAATTCTTCACGTGGGGAATCACGACCCTTAGTAATGAGGAATACGATCCGAGGAGGAGGATATTTTAAAAAACTGCTATAACGCATCATATGAAAAATTATTGTGTTCACAGTCACCTTTATTAAAATATAACTAGGTATAACCAAAGATATTATAATGAAAAATAGGTAGATAGGTTACTTAAGCTAAAAAAGTGGCACCCGAAAACTGAGCTAATTAGCATACCCGAGCTGTCTCACGAAAGCATTGACACTTTGATAGGTAGACCGACAAACTTATCTGTTCCGGTGGCCAAAATTGGAACTTCGTGAAATGTCAGTTTTTGCATTTCAAAAACGATATTTAATAAAAGTACTAAAAAGACAGTAGCGACGCCGCCACCGGAACAGATAAGTTTGTCGGTCTATCGTACGCCGCGGACAATTTTTGACTTCGCTTCAGTACTGACATAACCTATCTACCTCTTTTTTATTATAACATCATTGATTGTAAGTGTTTTCTAAAGAAATAAACATTTTTTTTTTACCAGGTGCGCAAGCGCGCGATGGGGGACCCGGAGGTGCAGCAGATCCTGCGCGACCCCGCCATGCGCTGCATCCTGGAGCAGATGCAGCAGGACCCGCACGCGCTGCAGGACCACCTGCGCAACCCCGACATCGCCGCCAAGATACAGAAGCTGCTCGAGTCCGGCCTCATCGCCATCCATTAACCCGACGCCTTCCGCCCAGTGGCGTACCCAGTGGCAAGTCGGCGAAATGCCACGGGCCCCCCGCCGGAAGGGGCCCCTGGTCAGAATAAAATTCCAACTCCCAACATTTATCTAGAGCCTCCCCCCCATCCGATGAATTTGCCACGGGCCTCAAACGGTATAGTTACGCCACTGTCCGCCTGCCGCCTGTCCACCCGCCTGCCTCCCACCCGCCTAGAAGGTCCCAGGTGATGATCTCGTAGGCTTGTAGTTAAATCCAGGACCACCTGCGCAACCCCGACATCGCCGCCAAGATACAGAAGCTGCTTGAGTCCGGACTCATCGCGATCAATTAGCCCGACGTAGAGTTGCCTGTCGATAGTCCACTATCGATAAACTATCGATAGTCCATCGATAGTTGACGTCATATCAATAGTATCGATAGTGCTAACGATAGTATCGATACTATCGATATTACAAATTAACAAATACTATTGATTGGAAGCAATAGTGTCGATACTATTAAATTACAATACTATCTATAGTATTAATTGTGTTAAAGTAATACTATCGATACTCTCGATGTTATCGATAGCTTTGTTGTATTAGGTAAATCATAAAAACTATCAATACTATCGATATGTATTGATAGTTTTAATACCATCGAGAGTATCGATAGTATTAATTTAAAACAATCGATAGTATTATAATGTAATAGTATCGATACTATCGATAATAGTGCTTCCACTTAATAGTATTTTTATTTTGTAATACTGATAGTATCGATACTATCGATAGCACTATCAATATTGTTACTAGTTCGATAGCAAGACTATCGATAGTTGAGCAACTCTAACCCACTGCCTGCCGCCTGTCTGCCCTCCTGCCTCCCGCCCGCCTAGCAGGCCCCAGGTGATGACCTCGTAGGCGTGTAGTTAAATCCATAAAAGCGAATGCTTGTATGTTTGCCGATTACTCATCTAAACGAAACGTATCTATGTAGTAATGAGAATAAGTAAATTCTTCTGCGAATGCATTCCCAGCTGCCATCAAAGGGGAAAACAAATTTTTCACGCCAAAGGTATCGAACGAAAGGAATTTTAGAAGACTAAAACCGCGCATTTCACAGAATTAAGATGACTTTTCGATTGACGTATGATGATGACTGATGCTACCGATGCGTCCAAATCGATCGATGGACTATGTCAGGGTGATGATGATGACAGACGGGTAAAAAGAAACGGAACCATTTCTTTCGACACAGTCGATTTCTTCCTTTAATTCCTTCGGCGCGATAAGAGTGCGTTCACTTCTAAGAGCTAATACTACAAGCATTCAAACCCAGAAGCCTTCAAAATTTTGCCTTGGATTTGGTTGATGATAGAACTATTTTTCTTTTTAACTGTACTATCTAAGTTGTGCAATACCGTAATTGAAATCTCTTCAATATGAATTCCCTTTTTCTTAACATTCAACTAAATGATATGCATTACGAAGATAACGTCTATGGATCAAACTTCAGTTGACTAGACGCTAATATACTCTCAATACTGTATTGTTCAGAGACATCTGCTGAAGTGTAAGCGGTAATATCATTCAGATTACATTTTATGTATGAACTTTGTGCAGATATACAGTTAATTTTGTGAACAGTTACATCTTTTGACCATAGTTTATACTCTGTAATTGAGATAACTTTTGTTCCATGATTTTATTTAATACACTGTTTAATATGCTGACAAAGCTGACGTGATCATAGAGCTTTTCACTATTTTTATGGATGCATAAACAGCATAAGAAGCCATGGAAAACTGTTATCAGCTATTGTCAATTTTGAATCGTAAATAATATTGATCCAATGTTCAAAATGTATTGAAGTCCATTGTTTCAAATTAGATGGTTCATTTTGAAGAAATGTGATATTTTGTTATAGTAAATTGGTTGATAGTTTACCACAGTAAAATATATCCCACCAAAAACATAAATGTAAAAAAGGAAAGCCAAGTTCAATACAAAAATTATGTTTGGCTGTGGGCTTCGCCGCAAAAAGAATGGAGATCTTTATGAGTGCCAAGTTCTATGATCTTAAAGTAGGTTAGATTTGACTTGGCCAGTTTTCATTATATCAGTCATTTTATAAAGTTATTCAAAATAATTATAATATATTAATTCTAATAAAAACTGGCCAAGTCAAATCTTACCTACTTTAAGATCATAGAACTTGGCACTCATAAAGATCTCCATTCTTTTTGCGGCGAAGCCCACAGCCAAACATAATTTTTGTATTGAACTTGGCTTTCCTTTTTTACATTTATGTTTTTGGTGGGATATCATTACTTTTTGTAAAGAAAACTAGGCAAGTATTGAGATTTAATGTGGTGCCACGCGCCGCCGACGACACGCACCATCGTGTTGGCCGGTTGTTTAGCGCGTATTACAAGTTTTTTGTATGGGGACACCACTTATTTTTTGACTTAACTTTATTTTTTTATTTCTGTTATATAGAAAATATAATAATACATAACATATTGGAATAGTTTTAATTCCAACGCTACAATAAAAAAAATGTATGGGCCCCCAGTATTGACCGACTGACTTATAGCAGCAAAACCTAACCTACTTCCAGATGACCTAGAAAGATGAAATTTGGAATCCAGCTCGGTAATTGTGTGTAACCGTAGGAAAAATTCTGAAAATAGAAAAAAATTAAAAAATAGGGGGAGGAGGGGGGCGTTTCCCCCCCTAATTTTTTACTTTTTTCTATTTTCAGAATTTTTCCTACGGTTACACACAATTACCGAGCTGGATTCCAAATTTCATCCTTCTAGGTCATCTGGAAGTAGGTTATGTTTTAGTACTGATTGACTGATTTATAGTAGCAAAACCTAACCTACTTCCAGATGACCTAGAAGGATGAAATTTGGAATCCAGCTCGGTAATTGTGTGAAACCGTAGGGAAAAATCTAAAAATAGAAAAAAGTTACAAAATAGGGGGAGGAGGTGGTGTCTCCCCCCCTAATTTTAAACTTTTTTCTTTTTTCAGATTTTTCCCTACGGTTACACACAATTACCGAGCTGGATTCCAAATTTCATTTTTCTAGGTCATCTGGAAGTAGGTTAGGTTTTGCTACTATAAGTCAGATAAAACCTAACCTACTTCCAGATGACCTAGAAAGATGAAATTTGGAATCCAGCTTGGTTATTGTGTGTAACCGTAGGAAAAAATCTAAAAACAGAAAAAAGTTAAAATATAGGGGGGGAACGTCCCCCCCTCCCCCCTATTTTTTAACTTTTTTCTATTTTTGGACTTTTTCCTACGGTTACACACAATTACCAAGCTGGATTCCAAATTTCATCTTTCTAGGTCATCTGGAAGTAGGTTAGGTTTTGCTACTATAAGTCAGTCAGTCAGTACTAATTTTTACGACTTTTTGACCTTCATATCTTTACAACCGTTTGAGCTAGCTTCATGAAATTCGGGCTTCTAGGTGTCCTTATAGATCTGATTAAACTCACGTAGTTTCATGTGTTTCAGTTCAATAGGTTTTAAGTTATAGAAGGGTCAAAAGTGACACCAAATGGTTCGTGTAAATATACCTTGGCGCTGGCTAGCCCGTTCCTTTGCTTGAACTTGGCTTGACACGCTGCCGCGTGTCTAGATCAAAGATCTAACATCTAATAAAACCATAGAACAAAAGTTGTTGCAAACTGTTGTGAAATAATTATGGCAATGGAGTATTACTGTTTACTCTGTACATACTCATGTGCTTACTATATTAAAAAACGAAAAATAAGAGCTGGCGTAACAATATGCATTCCAGCTTAATTAATTTAATTTTGTGACTGTTCCAACATGCCATTACTTTCTTAATTTGTCACTTGCTCGTATTTATTTTAAGTAAGTATAGTCTTTGCCCCTTCTTTTTGACGCAAGTCAAATTGAACTAGCATTAATTTAATACCAGTCATACTTTACGTAATTAAGAACTTAAATATAGGGTAATAAATTGTATGTACGATTGAAACCAGTGCGCTATGTTAACTCTAGTCCTACAATGCAATTTTGTACTTATTTACCGCTATTAAAGTTCTATTAAAAACTCGGGATTACGCTGGCTCTTATTTAGTTATAAAGAGGTTTGGGCGCAGTAGTTTAAGTAAAACGCCTTTAGTTCATTTAATATTAAACTCTATGGCCAAACCTAAGCTTGAAATTTGTATCTCAAATGCGTCACATAAGGTTTTCTACTCAAATTAATCTAAACCTGCGCCTACTGTTCAAAAACATTATAAACGGGTATGCATGGGACTTTTTGTGCGTAACCTGATTGTCTATAATAATATATTATAATATAATAATATAACGTTTAATTCAGGCAAATTCTATGATAATTATAACTTTAGATAGAAAATAGCTCGCGCATAGTAACAGCTAGCTTGTTTGGTAAATATCCATATTATTAAATATAGCAGTTAAGTGTAAATTGGCAACTGATAACGAAAGCAATACCTTTGTCATCATTATAATAGAAACAAATGATGAAAACATTTTTTTGGCATATTTTAAATTTTCAAATCTGCAATTTTAGCGTGTAATAATTTGGAAGAGTGCCTTATATGCTTTTGTTTGCCTTTGATTTTATATTAAAAAAGATGACAATCAAACGTGTAATGGCGTCACAAAAAGTCACAAGTGTGAACCCAATCTTAGCATATTTTAAATGTAACATATTGTTTTGCGGCTTGTCTCGCAATTTTATTTTGGATCGCTTGTTCCAACGAATTTGAGCTTGTAAAGCATTCCTCTACTCTTATACTGAAAAAATGGCTTGTTCGGGCAATTCGTCGTCACAGAGTTGCGATTTTCTCGAATAGACAATATAAGTGGCGAGCCGGTATTGTAAGTTAGATGCTCATATATCTGAAATGTTATTCAAGAATTTTCTTGCAAATAAATGATAATACCATTTTAACAGTCCCCTTAGTTAAATACTTCTAGGGATTCTGTTTGAGCCACATGTTGGGCCTTGGATTTATTGTTGATCTGCTTTATTTCTGTGGTTCCTATATTTTACCATATCAAAAATACACAATTGTGCTTTGGGGACCATATGGAACCTAGACTTGTGCATGCCCTTAAGTGGTGCCTGGGACTGTTCAAGTGATACTGAAGTATAGTAGGTTTAAAAAAAAGGCTTTATAAAATACATTTAAATTAGTAATACAAAAGATTATTGTAGATTGTAATGTCAACTTCAACTATGAAGTCGACGCAGCCACATAGTTTTATATCTTAGAATACCGGTTCTCCATTCTATTAACAACCTGTTTAGGTTATGTATCAAGTTTTGTTAAGACTAGAATATAACTTAATACTAAAGAATATACTAAAAGCATTTCAATATGAATAATTTCAGTTCTGTAAGATTAAGTACCAAGCTGCTTGCTGTTTTCAAATGCTGCATGTAAAATTTTGAAAAGTAACTTTTATATTAGAGCTAACAGTTGAAATGCTTTGACTTTGGGGCTTACCTCAAATATTGCGTTAGAAAAATTAATAGAAATTATTGTGTGTCTTTTATAATTGTACTTATTGTTCCAGTAATGTTTCTGTTATTATATGTATTTTATTATTCTCGCCACCATACTATAAATATAGCGTTGCGATCAAAATGCGTTCTGATCACTTCCTAAACTAGTTTTTGCCTTAATTGGACTCAAAAGTCTTATAATTAACTTTTAGGAATGGTCAGAACGCAGTTTGATATTAACTGGTGTGTACAATTCGCATTGAATAATTATATTACACGACATTTGCTTACCAAGCATCTCTGTGGCGGTCAGCACCCACGCCCAAGTAAAGACTAATAAATTGTGGTTAATGGTATACTTTCTGTTCAATGTTTTTGGTATGATTTAAAGATATATCTTCGCAGATGTACTGCCATGGAATTTTACATTACGATTTTTGTAATTTATTCAATAAAGAAATAATGTAGGCAATAAATAATGTGTTTTATTTTATTTCATCTTCCATAAAGAAATTACTTGCTTATATATTTTTATAGTAGTTTTATAGGCACATTTGACAGTTCATTTATTGCAAAGAAAAATATCCCTTACGCTAAAGGAATAAAACTCAAGAAAACAACATCAGTATTTATTTAGAAAATTGGACTCTACTCCTGATGTACAGTCAAAAGCACGTCAGACGTAACACTTTGGACTTTATACCGCTCTTATGTCGGGGGCATAAGCGTGATGTGCTGTTGATTGACCGTACAGTCAACAGCACATCACGGTATACACTTGCAGTTCGATAATAGCACTTATGCCCCCGAGGCCCCGACATATGTGGTACAAAGTCCAAAGTGTTCTGACGTGCTTTTCACTACTTTATCCACCACAAGTGGACAGTGTCACAATTTTTGAATCGGACCAAATAAAAAGTTGTAGCGTTGAGAAAAAAATATAGTTGATCCGTTTTAAGTTGTGTGGATGGGAATAAATTTGAATTAAAAAAAATATTCCAATCAGACCAACTGAAAAGTTGTACTGTTGAGAAAGAAAAATAGTTGATCCGTTTCAGTTGGTCCGTTCAGTTGGTCGGATTGGAAGGACAGTTATGTACTTTATGTAGCACGTTTCTTTGCATATATGAAATGTCAAATGTGGCCTGTTAAAATGTGTTAAGGTGTTAAAATGACTATTAGACATTCAGACAAACTTATCTGTTCCGGTGGCGGCGTCGCTACTGTCTATTTAGAACATATCGTTTTTGCATTGCATTTCACGTAGTTCCAATTTTGGCCACCGGAACAGATAAGTTTGTCAGTCTATATTAGTGACATCGTAGGGGTTCTAGCCATTTGGAGCAGTAGCTTTGGTAAAGAGACTTCACACTGATAGAGTGGCAGGACTTGCAGGAAGCACTCGTATTCCCCAGCCAGCTCTTATTTGCTTGGTGGCAGGCAGGCAACACGCCTCAAGTCAAGGGTGTGGAAAAGGCAGACCAGTTTTCTCAGAGTTACCTGAGAAGTCCGTTTAGCCCTCGTCCTTCGCATTAACGACCCCACATTAGGGCACGCGCGCGCTATTGGACATGCATGAGTTGCATGACCAATAGCGCGCGCGAATCTCCTATTGCCTGCGCGCGCTATTGGTCAGAGATATGCTTCTGACTAATAGCGCGCGCACGCGTCTCAAAATTAGTGTTCTGCGCAATCCTCACCCAATTTCAAGATGTTTCAGTTTGTCTAGCGGGCACTATTTTATACTATAATACCCACGGACATTGATAGTGTATTAAAAAAGAGGTTGATACCGCACTAGCCATAGATGTAGTATATTTTTTCGCACTAGCGCTCGAAAAATGCTGCCTCCGCTCATAATGTGTCAATTGACACAATTTCAAATTTTCAATCACAGACTAGTAAGAGCATAATATTAATTCCATGAGTAAGAGATACGAACCAAAACCCTTATATCAACGGCGGACTCTAGTTATCTCTTTCGTGTAACGTTATGTTCCGTACTCAAAACAATGTTCCGTATGTCTTTCTTAATCAGATTTCGCACACACAAGTGTATATCTTTAGCGTATGAACACTATGAACGTGTTTGAATGTGTAGCTCACTCGAGTCTCGAGTCTCGACTCGAACTCTCGACTCGACTGATCAAATTCAAAATCGCCGCGTGTGTAAAGGATGGCATATCTTACCTCTTTTTTAATACACTATCAAAATATGCCCACGGAATAGTTCTATTCCGTGATAATAATATGTACCTAAATCAATATTAAAGTAGGTGTAGGTCTCAGAAGAAGAAGTTCTTCTTCTGAGGTGTAGGTACTCTTTGATGTACAAACAGATGATGTGATGACTATACATCGTTATCGCGCGGGCAGTTTCGGGGCGACGCGTGGATACTGATGAATAGGGTTGCCACGCATGGATCTTTTTTTTTAAATTATATTTGACCAATAAAAATATCGATTTTTAAATCGATATTATGCATTGAATCTATTTGTAATCCTAAATCGACCACTGACACAACAATGTTACCTTACGATTTTTTTCGGTTTCGATAACTTAATCAATTTTATGAAAATGTTATTTTTATCCTAATATTACTAATTTATAGCTGTTATGATGTCAATTTCTGACTTACTGGACTGAATCAACCCTCAGAGAAAGTGTTGCTAACTTAAACAACGCTTCTACACTACTTTGTCCCAATTTTGAATACAATATCAAAATAGAAATAATATTCTATTTATCCTCATAAGGTATTTATCCTCATAAGGAATATACATAACATGAAAGGCTTTAATTTAAAGAATAAAAAAACATGCAAATATTCTAATACTCGTTTTATGCGTGTGACAGCCCTTCGGTCATCTATGCGTCGCCCCCAAACTGCCCGCGCGATAACGATGTATAGTGATGACACAATTTCTCCGACACAAAATTTATTGATTCGATTTCGGACTAACAATTTAAGGGATGTCAGAGATTGTTATGTCAAAGTGACATTACTGACGTTAGTAAATAGGATCATCTGATTTTTCTTCGTTTTTGTTTTACGAAAGTTTTTACAATGAGAGGACGTCGTTTACTATAATTATTTATTTTTATTACTGTATTTAACGATAATTTGTGTATGTTTATCTGCTTTGTGAAAAAAGTTTTGCCGAAATGCAGTGCGAGAACAGTTTAAGTGAAAAACATTAAATAATATAATCATTAAATTATAATACAGTGATAAAGTTTTACGACTATAAAAATAAACTGCAGTGTGTTCTGACTGACTGATAGTATATTGTAATAATAAATAGGTGAGTCCTTTGTAAATTTTTTCATGGCATGAACATTTGATCATCATCAAATAAAAATTTACCCAATTTATGTACCTATGTTTTAAAATTACGACCTAATTAGTCGAATGAGTTGACATTTTGTTGTGGAGGTAGTTTTACTTTGTTTGTATTGTATTATAGAGTAGGAGCACGTCTATAAGTATAAACTAATTCAGCATATTTTTTTCTAAATCAATATGGACATTATTTTTGTCATTTTGTATTTATTATTTACAACCATGTATATCTTATAGTTCCTCTGTTCTCTGCACCGGTAGATTATAGACATTATATAATATAAAGTAATACTTTATTCTTTGATATTAAATAATCAGAATATACCTATTTATAATGTATCACATTTATCATATTTTCCTATTAAGGATCCCAAAAGAAGGAAACAGCTATAATTATTATATTTCCATATTTTAATTGCTGAATACTATCTAGATACCCTACACGGAAGGGTAGGATGAAAAAAAAAAATTTGAGTTTCAGTTCTAAGTATGGAGAGCCCCCAAAATTTATTATTATTTTATTATTTTTGTATGAAAATCTTAATGCGGTTCACAGAATACATCTACTTACTAATTTTCATTTCGGTAAAAAGTGGCTGTGACATACGGACGGACGGACAGACAGACAGACAGACAGACAGACAGACAGACAGACAGACAGACAGACAGACAGACAGATAGACAGACAGAGAGACAGACAGACAGACAGACAGACATGACGAATCCATAAGGGTTCCGTTTTTTGCCATTTGGCTACGGAACCCTAAAAAGCAGTTTAAGAAATTATTTTAGTAAAATTGACAACCAAATGTAAATAGTGATTCAGAAAGGATCACAGTTTTTTTTTACAAATATAAAATTTAAGTTGATTATACTAGTACAAACATAGTCAGCATTATATGTATAACTAGCGGCCGCCCGCGGTTTCACCCGCGTGGTTCCCGTTCCCGTGGGAATATCGAGATATCCTTTCATAGCGGATGCCTACGTCATAACATCTACCTGCATGCTTTCAGCCCGATCCGTCCAGTGGTTTGGGCTGTGCGTTGATATCTATCTATGTCAGTCAGTCAGTCAGTCAGTCACCTTTGAGTTTTATATAATATATAGACTAATGTGGCGTAAACATCTCAAGGTCTTGCAGCTGTACAGTAAAAATGTAAAATGTATCCAATAGTTAATTCAATAAGGTCATCTTTTCAATGCATCAAACATCTATTTGATATTAATAAGCTTATGCATTGCAATAGTAAATAGGAGTCAGTGTTCATCATCATGAAGTTATAGAATAGGTGAATTGGTGCTTAAAGTAAGCTTCATAGGCTGTCTATTGTCAATGACCAGGAATAATGTCCTATCTTTTCTTTCAAAGTACCAAAGAAAATCGAGGTCTAAGAGTTGCGTTTTCCATCCAGTTACTGACTGTATTGCACTGCAGCATTCTCTGCTTAACGCGGTCATTGCTAAATTAAGACCATGCTGATGCTGCGTCAACAAAACTTTTTTGTTTCTTGTTTTAAAAACGAGGAAAAACATCAAATGACGACAGACGTTTTGGCAAAATTGATAAAGTAACAATAAACTAACGAGGAACTACACTTCCTGGTGGTCACTAGTAGGACTAATTAGTAGGACCACGAGGAAACAGCTTAATAAAGGTCGTTCATTTATGCAGTGAAATAGGTAATTTCAACGTTGCAGCGTTTTATCATCGAACCAACTTTATCAATTTCTGTTTAGAGATATCACATCCTGCTACACCAGATTCCCGAGTCTGGTCTAATGTTTTCAAAGTCGAACAAAAAAGCACTAAATAGTAAATTATCAAGTAATAATACGATTCTATCGCGCCGGCTTTGGAATGCTGTTTTTGTCGAGAAGAATCCAGCAAAAACCAGGACTGTTGTTTTTTTTAAATTGTTATGTATGCATACTTGTCTATGTGCGCCAAATGTTTACAATGTTTGCGGTATCACATAGATTGTTTTTTATGATTCAAATAGCTATAAAAGCTTTAGCTCATTGGTCAAGGTTGGTGATGAGAATTTACGGGGGTTAATTAGCACTAACGTTATCGGCCCGGAGCAATGCACGGCGTATATGCCTGGGCTTGACCGAATGTTCGAAATGGGGTTTCTCTGATCGGTAATTATCAGAAACAGTCTGGAATCTGTAAGTAGGCAGGGTTAATTAATGCCGCGCCGTGTCTTTGGTAAATATGGCGAATCTTTCATGAACTGTCGCGCTGTGGGTATTCTAGTTCCGTCTGCCCCCAATAGGGGCAGACGGAACTAAAAAGTTTTGACTGCCCCTACTGGGGGCAGATTTGGTAGGGGCAGTCATTGAACTACAATTACTCTTGTAACTCAATGGAGGCAGTCGGGAAGAATCCTTACGAGTGATCTTTTTGATCTTTATATAAAACAACTTAAACGGAATAAAATGAAGACTACGTTCATACAAAATCGGGTTCATATACATTATTTACATTTGCTACTTTTCTATGTTATCTTATTGATTGATTAAGGTGGGCCAATATAAGTATCTTTTACGGGCGGGCATTAACCCCCAATGCTCCCCCTTAGGCAAAACTGTGGATTAAATTAGGTCCACCACACGTTTAGGTTTATAAGACTTTTATCACAAGTCTTTAAAAGAAGGAAAAATGTTATACTAATTACTAAGTCGTATTAAGGTTTTTGATCTCACCCAGTTCTCAGGTAGGTATTGTACCTACCTAAATTTTTTTTGTCACGTAAGGCTAAGATCAAACGTCAATGACCAGAGAACCATTACGAGGGACCAATGATCTCTAAGCACTTAAATAGAGTCTAAATTTTAATAATTATAATATACTTATGTATATCTTTTTAATACGTGGGTCTTATGGAAAATGTTAATTGTTTTTTTTTTGACCGAATGGAAATAATCAGAAGTCCCTAAAGCGATTTTATTGTTTAATAAATTATTTAATACCTATTTATGCTGATAAGGTTTATTGATACAATTAATACATATTGATTACAACAGCCAGTGGTGAGTGGGGTATTGTCAGATTGCTGTCTCTATGTGGGATTATGGTATAATAGGCTAGTTGACAAAATTTGGAAATTCCTCCCACTGGCTTGACATGTTTCTCTATTGAAAACATTATACGGCTACTCTACGTAGTAAAGCTTCGATCATAGAGTACACGTCGAGCTAACTTTCTGTCAGTTTTTTCAAACACAGTTCACACAGGGTTTGTGATCAGATCACCAATCCGTATTTGGTAAGCATGGTGATTATGCCAGTACCCATAATTGTATCGATAACTTGATTTCAAGTTCAACCTATTTGCTTTGTAAGAAAGCACACCAATGTTTGCGCAAGTTCACTTGTGTTTAGGGAATGCAATCTCGATCTCGCGAGATCTCGTTTTAGCGAGATCTCGGCCTTTTTTTGCGAGATTGAATCTCGGTCGAAAACAGGACGAGATCTCGCGAGATTAACGAGATTGCACTCGAGCACAAAAACCTCTTCGAAGCCCGAACTGACACGGTCGGACTTGCAATCTGTCGGTTTCGTTCGGTGCGGGTGAGGCGGCGGCTTGAGATAGCGGTCGTGGGAGGAGGTGTCTCTCAGTTTCGTTCTTGTCGTGCGTGCAACAATGAGCCTTGATCATCAGAGGAGGATTGCTTGCCTCTCTGTTTTTTACAGACTCCACTTTGGCGAGTGTGTGTGTGATCTCGATTTTAGCGAGATCTCGCAGTACTGATATTCATAATCTCGCAAGATCTCGCTTGAGCCCTAATCTCGCAAGATTTGCATTCCCTACTTGTTTTGTACAGATATCCTATACCTATCGTGGTTGGTTTCAATAGCACGTTTATCTTTTGTTTCAGATATAATAGTCCTACAAAATGGTGTCTTCCGGAGTCCAAAGTGGTCTGTTCCTCGGCTTCGGTGCCGTGCTGGTGGTTATGGGGGCGGTTCTAGCGGCATATTGGCCCCCTATTTTTATGACACAACTGATGAGGGTAAGACTTTATTATTACATACACCACGCGCACATAAGGAAAAGATAACAATATTGTAAACATTAGTAACTAAGTAAGATTCGACGGCTTAAACTGAGTCATTGGCCTTCGCAAACTTCGGTCTGTCTTGCGCCTCCTGAAATAAGGTGCAATATCGTAAACAAGCTGAAAATAAATATAAAAAATATACTTTACTGCAAAGACACATGGCAAAGGCAATCGATCTATGCTGTCTGATGTAGTGTCCTTTAATGCTATAGGTCGTGGTGAATGCTAATCATGGGCCTGTCAATTCATGCCAAAAATCGGGCCCCGGCTCGTCCCTTCAGGGTGCGAAAGGAAAATCGTTTTGGGACGAGATTCGAGAGTCTAGTTCCGAGTCCTACTGCACACACACGGACTACAACGTTCTCAATTATTATCCTTCGCAAAAAAAGTTCATAGTCGCTCATGTCACGTGTCCCCTAAATGCAAAAGCTTATAAAAAGCTAATTATGGAAATGTTAGAAGGATAAATAAATACATTTGCATTAAACAAAAACAAGCGACGCGTGTTCGAATCGTGTAAAGTCGCTTCGGTTGTCTAGTAGATATTATATTTTAAGTATCTACCCAGACATGATCTTAAGTCCTAGGTTCATTTCCTTGGTTAAGTAAAAATGGTACAGTTTTCGAATTTTTACAAACACGGCAAATAAGGAGTGCATTATTATGGATTACTTTTAAATCAAAGATCGTGACGTGAAGAACCATTCATTGTTGCGCTTATTCCGAGAAACGTTAAATATAGACTATTTAATCAATTATTATTAAATAAACTCTGATAACAACATTTGTATTTTGTCGTCACTTTACATTTGTGTCATCTTATCTGACAAAGGATATAGCACATTGACAGATTGTTGATGCAACTACAATCGTCGAGTCATCGAACGTTTTAACTTTGTTCCGATAATCTCAATGACACACGATAGTACACAGCACAAAACATGGTACAAAAAGGAAGGGCATTCTCCGCAAAAAATAAGGTGGTACTAAGCCCTGATTTACAGCCAATACAATATTTTAAGTTATCCGAAGTTTTAATGGTAGTTTCAGTGGCGGATTAGCCATAAGGCTGAGAAGGCTTTAGCCTTGGGCGGCGGATTTGAGGGGGCGGCAAATTTGTCCCAAAAAAATTTTTTTTGTCTTACAGAAATAAAAAATAAATGAATACCCAAATGTTATTAGATTTCACCACTTAACTGAACCTGTCAAAGTGGGGAATTTGTCGTTTTTCAATCTGTTATTACATTTTTTATACTACGTAGTAGTCATTATTTGGAGGTGCGGTGCGGGAGCGAATGACGATCATTCGCTAACCCGTTGTCCTAGGTGAACGACAAACGCGACAACGCGACGCGACGCGGTCGGGTCGCCGATGGAGCTGAACGTCACGTTACGTGTGGCAGCATTGACTTCGGGAGCAAGAGAGAAAGATATTGATTGTCAAACTATTTTTCTTTTTTTGTCAACTATTATTATATCAAAAATTAGTAAAAGTATTCTTATATAGTTTATCGTATTAGAAACTGTGCAGTTATTTTTGGAATCCAATGATGTTAAAAAGTCAGTATCTTGCTTACTAGAGATTCGTATGCTGCTGTATGTTAGTATTAGGGTTTGCCAAATAACCAAATAATAATTTAAATTTAAAAATCTTTGGTATCGAGAAATAACAACTATGTTCCAGGAATTTCCGGTACTGCACAAACACTAAAATTCTAGTAAAAAAATCGATTTAAGACTGCGTGTGAGGCGCGCGAACGCAACCACGATAAAAGTACGTGCGATTCGTACTCGAAAGTATTCGGCCGATACTATTCGGCTGGTCCACAGTCGCTGAGCAGGCAATGGAAAAAGTTATGATCGGCTCCGAAATAAGGTGATCCGGTAGAGAACCCAAGTCGCCGGCTTTGCGATCTGAATTGGCAATGGGATCGCTATATCAGCCAATAACCGTTGAGGCAAACGGATTCTAGAGTGGACACCGTCTCTCGGTAAACGTAGTTTAGGAGGCCCGAAGGCCGGGTGGAGTGACGATTTGCGTAAGACCTGACAAGAGCTAAATACGAGTAGCCAAGGATCCATAATATAGGCGAGTGTTGTAGAGGCCCATATCCAGCAGTAGGCTTAGGTCCATATTAATTTTTTGCCAACTATTCACATCTGGATGCTGCTAACACGTGCCACCATCTTCCTCGTTGTGAATCAACATTTGAGTAAACTAAAATTCGTCAACGAGAGGTGCTTAGGTTCGGTGAACAATCTCCGTCTTTTACAGACTTCACTATGGCGAGTGTGCTTCTCAACTGCACGACTTGATTCCGCCAGCTCCGTTACAACCGAACGAATAGACTCAGACAGAGACTCCATCCGTATGCAGTCGAGACGAGAGACGGATTTGCTTCGTCTTTTTTGCGGCGGACTACGCGGGATTTTGCTATGCAAGCGCGCTTCATCGTTGATTTTTTTAACTTATAATATATCATTAGGCAACTTTGTGATCAAGTGCTGGCTTAGTTCAAACATCCTTAAAATAATAACGAATTGTTGAAAAGAATCAGTACCGAAGAATCGGAAATTCCCGGGAATTCGAAAATCCAGTTCGCTTCCGGTACTGCAAGCCCTCTAGTATTTATTGATTTCATGGATTACATTATTTCGAAGTTTAGAAAATTTACTAAACTGGTTTAGAATAAATGTTATTAGTTTAGAAAATTTACTGGACAGGTTTAGAATGACTGTCATTAGTTCTTATTTTTTCAAAAGTTATGATGGGTATCAAAATACAGAGGTCAAAAGGGGCGGCAAAATTTGAATAGCCTACTGGCGGCAAATGTGTTAATCCGCCACTGGGTAGTTTAAAGGCGATGAAATTGTCTGTGGATCCCATGGGAGTAGGGTTGCCATCTCTAAAATTTGGAAAACAGGACAAGACGCGTGAAAACCCCGGATTTTAGAGTCCGAAAGCCGGACATGTCAACAAGATCTTTTAAACATGTTATAAAAAACATCGTGGTGTGCGGGCATAGTGCGTGTCTCACGGGCGGCCCAAATTTTTTTTATTCATTTATTTTTTAAAACTCGGTCTACAGATGAAACCTTCCCCGGACGCTCCCCGGATGCCCTCTAAACTAGGACAAATCCGGGGAAACCCGGACGGATGGCAACCCTACATGGGAGCGATATCATAGAAGCCAAGAAAAGTAATATTATTTGAGGATTCCATGGAATTCAAGAGGCGAAAAAATGCCTTGATTGATCTAAGTGCCCTCCGGAGGGTAGGTACTTCTCAGGGTAATATGGCTAATTCTGCTGTCATTGAGTATAATTTGTGATTTCCATGGCAATATTTCATGCTCAGTAAGATAATTAACTCCTAAAGGAACAGTTTCAAACCTGTTTCCATTATTCGTATCTATTAGCGAACGGCTAACCCTAAATAATCTAATTAAAAGAACGCATTTAAAAAAAAACTAATCCTGCCGTACTCTGGGCGACAATAGCCAGAGCTAAAAAAAACCTGTTTCCATTTTCCCAGTCTAATTGATGTCTTCTATTCCAGATGATGGTGGTAACAAACGAGTCCCAATCCTTCCAAATATGGAGGGAGACGCCGATCCCAATGTACCTGGAGTGCTTCTTCTTCAACATCACGAACGTGGACGAGATCCTCGCGGGAAGGGATGTCAAGCTGAAGGTGGAACAGCTGGGGCCTTACGTGTACAGGGAGTCACATACGAAGGTGAGGATTTTATACTAAAGAATGTTAATGAGGCATTTACAGTATTGTCGGAGCCAGTAAGTACACTTGAAGACAAAGGCTCAAATTTTTTTTCTAATGGTACCTATTATAGCGGGCAGACGTCATACGAGCATGCGGCACGCCTGATGGAAAGTGACAATCGCCGCCCATAGACAACTGCAAATCAGGTGGAATCACGGATGCGCTGCCGGCCTTTAGATCAGATGAGTCTGCTGTCTGGCAGCACGAGCGATATTTCTTGGTGAAGTGTCCCTCAAAGCAATAGACTTACCTGAATCAGGTGGGCTGTGTGTCGTGTTCGTGATGTACATAGTATAAAAAAATGGCAGATGGCAGATCACTCCAATGTAAAAAATGGACTTTGACCCTGATTAATTCGGGATAAAACGCTCGGTGAAAGAAGAGACAAGGTAGTCATGGATTGCCCATGGACATTTTCCACACGAGATGCATTACTTGCGTTGCGTAAGTTGTATCGATATTTGATTCGGTACAATTTGAGTTAGATGGTGTTCTGGCTTTATTTCTTAGGTGTGCATTTGTTTCGAATATAAACTGGTTAAAAATAAAGCACAAGACGGAAGACTGTCCGTTTGTTTCCTAAAATTGCGTTATTCGCGTCATTGACCCATATAGCAATTACGTAGAACGCAAAACAAATTTATCTGTTCCTATTTTAAAGGTCATGTATTTAAACATAACGCTGATAAGTTGTGATTTTACTTGTGGATGATTCATAAAATTAAGCGAAGAAGATTGGAAAGTTGGAATTATTTTACTTTAGACTCGAATTATGTGTGTAAAGGGTTAGTACAGAGATATTTTAGTGTATTTTTAACAGCGTATTAATACATTGATTACTTCTTGGTTGATTTAGATCAGTCATCGACTCAGCACTACACTATTCTTAAGTCAAAAGCCAATATGAAACAATGTAAACATTTTCATTAATGTGCGGTAAATGTTTAGTTACGCTGTAATAACTTTACAGTTTCTCTGTAAACTTATAAAATAATACTTTAAGATCGTAATTCGCGGAATATAGTTCTAAGTTGACCTTGAATGTAAATTGGATGAAGCCAAGCTGTGACCGTTATGTAGGTAAGTGTGTTTGTTACGCTGTGATGCTAATGCTGGCTATACGGCATTATGATGACCGATTCGTAAGGTGACCTTTTTTTTTGCAAAGGAGAATGCGTTGAAGCACCATAGGGGCAGCGCAGGCGACAGACTATCCGTGACGCACTTTGTAATCTGTGAAAATAGAACCTTTGCAATTATATGCAGTAACGCACATGACACGCAAAAAGGCCGGCGCACTTTGAATTTACATCTTTTTGTGCGCCGCAGACGCGATCACACAAAAAGTGTGCCGTCTGCGCTGCACTTAAGCACAAGTTAGGGAGACCTGTAGCCGTGTGTGGGGCACAGGAGAATTTGTTTCCACAACCCACTAAACTACCCCAGTTCCCCGTCCCGCCTTGTGGCGATTGACCAGCCCATCCCCGGGCATTGTGAAGGCCTCTAATGTCTCAAAGCCGAGTTTTCGACTGCGACGTCTAATCTTTACTATCAAACAACTAATACTACCTTCGCTAACTCATTTGTTTTTATCGATAATGGCGTTGCACTCACGCAACTTGCCCACCATAGCCGGGCTTGATTTAACTGCACGGACAAAATAATTCTATAGGTAGGATATATTATAATAGTTCACAAGTGAGTGCCCAAAGCATGCGCAAGTGCACTCCGCATTCCCTTACTCTCATAACAAGTTGGGACAGCAGTTTGACACAACTGAAGAGAGATCCGGCGTAGGACTAAGAGTACGGGGTGCTTTTCGAGACACTGGGAACTTTCACACAGCTAACTTTCATTTGGGATTGGTATACAGGACGCTGACATCACAATGTATCACGTATATATTTTTAACTGCGACGTAGACAGTCAAAAAATATATATCGTGATGTTAATTAAACGGCAAACGAAAGCGTCACGTGATGCAGGAATTTTGTTATATCACAATGATAATCGTGAAGCGATTGCACGAATCGAAAACAAATGTTTTGTGAAATATCTCTCGACTTTCAGGTATACGCGAAACATGTTTCATGAAATTCCTATTTACCTACTATTTGTATATTCGTAGTTTTAATCGACATCTATCATATAAATAAATGTTGAACCGTAGACGAAGGTTACACACGTGTTACCCGGGGATGGGCTGGTCAATAGCCATAAGGCTAGCACCGGCTCGTCCTAATCGGGTGTGATGGAGAAACCGGGGGAGTTTAGTGGGTACACTGAAAAAACTACACGGCTATAAATAAACAAGTTGTTGCTATTTACAGCCGAGTAACTCGCTTCGGAGGGAGCCTGCAAAGTTTGTTGCTAAAATTACACAAGTCAACTTTGTTAACGTTGTTGGTAATATAAACCCAGTAAGTTGGTCAAAAAATAGATATCCAAGGTTGGTTGCTTCTAACCTATTCACTCAGTAAACTTAGCAAACCTATTATCTATAGTGAATCGAGTCACTCTGTTAACAATAGCAAATTCAATCGGTCACTGCAACAACTAACTTGGTTAAATAATAAACACAACTGTCGTCACAGCCAACGTGCTTTGTTGTGTTTAGCAAAGTAATTCAGTAGAATCAATTATTTTGCTTCGTAAAACTAGCTAAGTAGCTTGAATATTTTTAATCATGTATATTGGGTAGGGACAGCCAACCTACTTTGTTATTTCTACTCAATTCAAATTGGTATATATAGCAAAGTTACTTGGTATTATCAATGGTGTTCATTGGGTAACTACAATTAATATACTCGGCTATTTCTAGTCAATTAAAATTGGTATATTTAACCGAGTTACTTGGTATTATCAATCGTGTTTATTGGGTAACTACAATTAATATACTCGGCTATTTCTAGTCAATTAAAATTGGTATATTTAACCGAGTTACTTGGTATTATCAATCGTGTTTATTGGGTAGCCGCAGCTAAAATACTTTGTTGCAAGTAAGTACCAATTTAAACGACACATATTAAGCTAGCGTGTTTTTTTATATCCCATAATCTATGGTTGATGAGACTGTAAAGCTGAACGTCTTTTACTATGGGACAAACTCTGAAATCGCGGAAAAAATCTGCTGTTTCATACAAAAATTAATAACAAAAAAATCACAATGTATGAAACAGCTGATTTATTTCGCGATTTCAGAGTTGGTCCCATAGTAAAAGTTGTTCAGTTTCACCTAGAATTATGGGATACAAAAAAAACAACTGACCTGTGACTGTACGTAAGGCTTAATACACAATGTGAGGTCAGCTCATACTGAAAATGTGTAGTTCGATATGTTGTCGTTTATACCATTGTTACTCACTGTGCAGTAGGCAAAAATTTGGCATGTCGGGAAAAAACCAATGAAACGTTCTGCGTCTGTAGTAAAACAACAGATACATATTTTGCCGACAGACCAACCGTAAAGGAACTGAAAGAAAATGATATACATTAATGTTTGTTTTATTCTTTCTTACACGATACATAGTATGTCTGTCGTCACAGATCAAAGGTAACATTTAACATTTCAGGTAACATTACTGGTTAGACTCGTATACTCCTCTTAAATTGTACTTAGTCTTAAAAATATGGCTCAATATTTTTATCTTTGCTGCTTTTCTTGCGCGCCTTTGCCAGTTCAAATATTTTTGGCTTGATTGTGGGGAATTTTTCAGTTATTTCGGTAAATTATTGTCCTTTGTACAGGTTGACAAAATCATTTTCTAGCTGTGAACAAATAAATGAAACAAAAGTAAGTATACAAATATTTAAACTAAATCAGTAAAAAAATCTAAAAACTGAACTCTCCAGAAGATATCCTTCCTACTTTTATTTAATTAAAAAAAGTTGTTGTGTATGTCTACTTACGTTTAATAACTTCAATATATTCTTCCAAACTCCATGCTGTGAGAAGATTTTTAACCTCTTCATCCATCTTTTAGATATAACTAAAATCCTGTTTTCACTTAACACTCGCGCGGTGAAATATCTGCAAAAAAGTAGGTAATTGTTTATTTTTGTCACATCACTGTTATAAAATAAACAAGGCAAAATTCATAATAATGTTTAAAAGTGGTTTTTATGTGAAAATTGGAACAACCTTGTAGGTGTGAGGCAGCAGCGCTTCAAAAGACGTTCGTCACTCAACTTTGATTTAAGAGAAATGGCCGAATTCACAGGCTATGCAGCCAATTCCTTGTTTAGTTTTATCAAGTTACAACTCAATTTTTAATTTCATTTCTTCACATCTTAGCCTACTTCCTTCCAAAAGGGCATCTTGCAGTTTTATCTCGTTTTCCAATTTTTTGGCCTTCAAATGGGCTACCTTGGTCTTCACCTCCCCTAATTCAGTCCATGTTTTGTTTGTTGTAGTGCCAGTGTACGTTCTTTTACGGTACCGCATCACTTCGGATGTACCTTGTTTATCCTATAATACAATATTGTTCGCATTAAAAAACAAATAAATGTGGAGTACATACATAAAGTCACATCATTTATCTATACACATAATAAAACAGGAATAATTAAAGTCTGTACATTGAAGATATTTATGAAAATAGGTTCATATATCATATAAAGGGATAGATAAGTACCTGTAACGTCTCTGTCAAGGGGCTTCGCAACATAGCTGGAGTGTATGTATCCCAATTTTTGAGATTGTTATCCTTCCTAGGACGGTCGAATTCTTCCATTTGTAAACTGTCATTAGCCTAAAAATAAAAATTAATATATTTAAGGGGTGGCATATTAATGTAACAATCATTTTTACCTTTTTAATAATAGCTGGACTCTCAATATCTTCTTTGTACTGTAAATCCTGCAAAACAATGCAAATCAATCTATTAAAGTATATTGTAACACTTATCTAATATCAATCAATATAAATCAATATGCACCTTCAATGTGTCTGTACCACATACCACCACCACATTTTGGCTTTCATTATCCTGTAAAAATAAATTATGATTTTCATACTGTGTCACTTGTGGGATAGGCAGAGAAAACAGACTGCGAAACATACATAACTCCTATGAATATCATTGTAATTATTGCTATATAACATGTTTATGTTTATAGTCTTTATTATTATAATTTTAAAGAATCGAATATAACTTAAAGCACATTCTACCCAAAAATTGAGTACTTTCATGTGAACACAATTTTAACCAGTTATGCTAATCACTGTGATATAAATGATAGGTGATAAATATATTTAAATGACTATTCATGTTTCCTATGGCCAGCAACTTAATCTTTTACAGTTTTCTTCATATTTTCCCATTTCTTTTTTAATACTTTGCTGCACCTAGATTAATAATTAATAATACTCCATATTGCTTAGCAAGAAATAAACATTTTATTATTGTTTGCTTATATTAGAAGTGCAAAATAACATTATAAATACCTGTTAGTTGTGTTCTGGGAATTGAATTCTAATGCAATCTTATCCCATTGCGCTTGTTTTGCCAGGATACCGCATCACTCTTTTTATTTTCAATAATAATTTTAAAATATGTGATACATATTTTTTGTAAAACCTCCAACACTTATTCTAAGCTCCAACATAATTGTGAAGTTAGGACTTCTTTTTTTGGGTGTATCCATAATATTCTGAAACAGAAAACGAACCTTTACGTTTTGTTTTAAAAATCAAAGCAAAGATCTTTATTAAAATACTTTAATTTACAACGATTCTATAAAATCTTTACGCTTGGAAATATTTTTAGGTAAGGTAACTCACACTCACACTATTAAGCTTAAATTATAAAATCCACATATAAAATAAACCGTGAAAATACTTACAAAGTAATTCTTTTTGGTAACCAATCCAAATACAGTAGATTCAGACCAGGGACCGAAAAGGTTACCCTTTTTGGTGTATTAAACTGTTTAATTTTTACGATTCTTTGAAAAACCTTAACATGGGATTCAGCAGTATATACGGCTGAATAAACCCGAACAGAAACAGTTTTGTTAATAAAGTTCATTTTCGTTCATTTTTTGATCTTAGAAAAGGACAGTCCGATGAGCGTACCGTCATTGGATGCGATAGAATCGTGTCACAACGTGTTGGCTACATAAGGCTTCAATGCTCTAAAATAATCTTTACTGCGTAGACATTAAATAACTTTTGCAATGATTCTCGCGTTGATCTTCGCATGTTGTGTTATTCTTGTTGTTTACGTTTTTAGTTGTCATGAATATTGAGTGGTAATATTGAGTCCAGTCAACGAAGCTCTAACTTTGCCATTTTAGCTGAAAAGCTGAAACTAGTGCCAAATTTTTTTTTATGACCCCGTATTATATGACATACTAAAAATGCAGGGTCGTGAGTCACCGGGGTTATACGAAAAAAAATGGAAAAGGGTGAAAAAATTACTTTTTCCTAAACATCTCAAAAACTTACTGAAATATGAAAAAAAATTTAAGGCAAAAGTTGTAGAAAATTGCTTTGTCTACAAAAAGGTTTAAATCAATTTAGGGTGGAGGCTCCTTATATCGGCCCCCTCCTAATATCGGCCGTCTAGAGAAAATTCGCCACAACTTAAAAAAATTACCTAAAATAATAATTGTTTTTATGCAAAAGAGTGCGGGAGGTACGGACGTGTGTCGTTTGGCGGCATTTTCAGGTCAAATTCCTAGATCATTGCGTTGAGAAGTATTTAAATTGAAGGATCTAACATGGTGGACAAATTGAGTCAGACCCTTCAAATTGTCTCAGACTCAACCCCAGTTACCCCAGTAAAACGCAGGCTTGTATTTTTTCCACAAAAAGAGTGATTTTTTGAGTTCTATCTGACCGACTACAGCTTAGCCGTATGAAATTATCTTCCAACCTTAACCCTAGAGTAGTCGCGCCTTTCCGTGTAACGTGAGTGATCGCGCAGGGAGCATTTTGCCGCCCATACTCTAACAAGCTTTATTTTGATAATTGTATTTAAATTAATTTTTAAATGATAGAATATATCATAAACTTTCAGTAAATAACATTTATTAAAGTTTTGAGCTAAGTATTTATGAAAAAAAAGCTTTTGAATATATAATGTAATTATTTTTTAATTTTAACAAGGCGCATTTTCTGCATCGTACGCCCCTGTCGCTTACTTATATTTTTTTTAGAAAAAATGTCACAAAACTGATTTATAATGTATGCTATTACGCTATTTAGACTAAAACAACATGATATACGACTACAACTATTCATATTTCCACTAATCTAGAAAACCTGACACACGAATTTTAATTACGTGAGTAGTCGCGCGGTGACCAATTTGCCGCCAAACGCGACACCCCGTCAATAATCGGTTCCTGATTTGGTCACCCGTGAACTGAATTTCTTCTAATTTCCAAAACAAGACGGTGAGGAACGGAGTAGCAGCTACTAGAACGCTTGACCTCGTCAAATGCATCGTGTATAAAATAATACGATTTTTTCGCCGCGGGCGACAAAATGCTCATAGCACGAGCACTCTAGGGTTAACTTCGGGAGCTATAGAGTCCGTAGCAGTAACTGTTTTTAAAGAGATTGGCATCCTTTCCAGAATCATACGCTACTTGATTGCGTAACAGCTCCTTAAACTTTACAGAGCTCAAGTCCGTTCCTGCAAATAGTTTTGCTACCATCTTTGGAGGTGGTTCTGCTCTGCTCAGCTGGCTGCCTTTGACTCTATTGAGCGGCATGCGAAGAGGCTTATCGGCGATGATGCTTTGGTCGAGAACTGCAAAGTCTCGATCATCGTTGGAAGATTGCTGGGCTCTCCGTCTTTTACAGGACGTTCTCCGTTTTTTTTTTTTTCGTCTTCACGTTGGTGAATGTGCTGCTCGACTGTACGATTTGGTTATACCAGCTCCGTTCCATTACCGAACGACTTGACTTGGTCAGAGACTTCATCCGTATACAGTGAAAATGCCGCGCGTACAAACTAAATGATTTGCTTCATTTTTTTTGATACGGACTGTGCAGGTGTGGAACTCTATACCTGGGTCCATCTTTCCTGACCATTATATAACTTTGTGCTCTTCAAGGCCAGAATGGAGAATGTTAGCTAGTTTCGATTTTTAACTTTTCTTATAGTCCATATGAAATAAAAAAAGTGTGTATAAAAATTATTTCGATATGTCACTTAGTTCCCGAGATATTGAATTTTAAACGGCGCGAGTGTTGGCCGGCCGGAGCTCGTTGCGGTGACGTCACTTTACACCCTCTCACGCAGTACGTTGCGCGCTCCGGTATGGTTATTTCGTAGTGAACCGTACCGGAGCGCGCAACGTACTATGACCTGTGACGTCATTGTACTGCAGCGCCAGCATGGCCGACGCGCGGCGAACGGGATTTTTAAATGTCTATAAAATCTAAACTAATTGATATTTTGGCATGGAACAAAAAATAATGTGTTTATATTCACATAGGCATTACTGTGACAAAGTTACAAGCTGTTTCGCATACCTAGTAACATTCTCCAACATCAGGCAACTTTAAGGTCAAGTGCTGGCATAGTAAATAAATATATAAAAAAAAGTCAGTAATATTTTTTATATATTTTTTGGGGTTCTTTTCTTTGTTTGTATTAAGAATGTCGAATTATTGTAATACATTCGTACTTTTTGAACAAACTTTTTCCCTTTGAAAAGGTATGCCGATATTAGGGTTATAGGCAGCGGATATTTGGGTGCTAGAGGCCGATATTAGGGAAAATCGGCAAGTTTGGAAACAAACATCTATATTTTGAAATCTAACAAAGAATTCGTTATTTGGCGAATGTAATAATGGAGTTTCATTATTCCTCTACACAAAACAGTAATTGAAAGAAAGTCAAAGCAATTAATGTAAAAATTACAAGCAGTGAAAGGTCAAAAAAAGTTGACATGGCCGATATTTGGTGCCTCCGCTCTATGTTATTTTACGGGGTCATAAAACCAAATTATAAATAGAATAAATAGAATAAATCTTTCTTTGGTACCAATAAAACTTTAACTAAACAGTACCTACAGACACAGTAAAGTTGCTAAAAAACAAAAAAGAAATCACAGAACAAACAAAACAAAAGGATCAATATCGTCGGTTGTTGGTAACGAAATGGTCTCCGCTCAGTATTTGGCCGTGCCGTCTTTAAGTGCAGATGAAATACACTGCATCTCATGCCTTTAATCCAGGCCCCACCTACTAAATTTGTTGTCTCTTTCGTTTATAATCGCCGCAGGATTAAACGGTTTAATACTGCATAAGACAAACGCAAAATTGAAAACAGTTTAAATGAATGTTAAAAGATAAACGGTTTGTATCGATACCGCTTCAGCCGTATAGCGGATTATTCAGTCCCTGATTCAGACTACGGCGGGATTGAAATACGCTTAGAATAATATTAATAACATATTCTAAGGAACGCCATTTTTAAATTAAGCTTCACTAAATATTTCCAATGTTAATTGCCGAGCTGTGCTTATTTACGAATAGATAATTAACTTGTATAATGTTCACTAATGCGTTTATTCAACCAAACACGTATACACTATCAGTTAATGGCAATATTATTAAAAAGTTATGATAGATTCACAGCTCGCGAACGCAGCACGAGAGTAGGAGCGACACATTGAGTAATCGATTCGTGGCTGACTGGCTGCACTGAGCAAGTAAAAAGACTGGAGTGGCGCGGCGGCCATTCTAGCCAACTATGATTGTTTAAAATTAAATAACTTACTTAACAATAAATAGATAAGTATGCTCGTCTATTTTTTACCGAACTACATGTTTATTTTTAACCAAGTATGATTGTCTAAAATCAAATAACTTACTTATCAATAAATAGATAAGTATGCTCGTCTATTTTTTACCGAACTTCATGTTTATTATTAACCAAGTATGATTGTCTAAAATCAAAAAACTTACTTATCATGAAATAGCAATGTTATCTGTATATTTTTACCCGAACTCGGTGTCAATTTCTAGCCAACTATGATTATGTCTAAAATTAAATAACTTACTTATTATGAAATAATAACGTTAGCTTGTCTATTTTTGCTAGTTTTTGTTAGGGGTAAAATTTAACGAGTCGGTTATTTAGAAATAAATAAGTACTTTGTAAATAACAACCAATCATTTTTAGCAATACTTGCTTCTATAATATTAGCAAAGCTCTATTGCCCATTTTAAATATGTCTTGGTTGAATGCAGCCGAGTAATTTTTAACAGAGCTAAATTGGTACTTTGCTAAAGCAAATTTTTTTCAGTGTAGTGGACGCTTCAGTCTCGAGTCCCACACACGGCCGCGGGTCTAGCTAGCCTGCGGTTATGGTGCATAAACGGATTCTCCTCCGAGAAAAAAAGCTATTTTCCTTGATATTGCACTAAATTGCATCTCGTCAGGCAACATTCGTGCCAAATAGGTACTTAACATTTACGAGGAAAATGCATTTTAAGATTTTGTTGATTATTTTTATTTGTACTTTTAGATAAGTGTCGTCGCTCAAAATGGTGATTATATTAATAATAACTAGCTGTCGCCTCTGCGGTTTCACCCGCGCGTAATTTCTTTGTCAATGGGTGATACCCCTTCCCCCACATTTCCGGTATCAAAAGTATACCCTATGTCACCCGGGGTTAGTGTAGCTTTCCAACAGTGAAAGAGTTTTCCAAATCGGTTCAGTAGTTTCGGAGCATATTCAATACAAACAAACAAATAATCAAAATCTTTCCTCCTTTTAATGTTATGTAGTATAGATATTATCTATGACTCATGGGTTACAAGATTCAAAAATTACAATTCTGATAACAGCCGATGTCTGTGTTGCTGCAATGTTAATGTGAGAGCCAGTGTACTGTGTAATGTAATCAATCATCTTCATCTCTCAATAGAATAGCCCGTAAAATATGCTTAGCATAAAAAGGGCTGCATGCCTAACTTAACTACCAACTGCATTAATAAACTTACAGACACCCGCTTCATGTGTTCTTTCTTCTTGTCATCAGACTAACCTGACCTGGAACAACCACAACGACACAGTGACGTTCTACAACGAGCGCTGGTGGCACTTCCGACCGGAGCTGTCCAACGGCAGCCTGTCTGACATGATCACCAGCATCAATCCCATCATCGCTGTAAGTCCAACCTTTCTACAACGAGCTGTTATACGGGATCCCGGATTTGCGGTTTTAAAAAAAGAATTATTTGAAGTACATAAATGATTTGTATTTAATTTTGATTTTTGGAAGGCGAGTGTCTGAGAATAGAGTTGGGATTGAACTGACTGTCGCGGAGCCGGCTTTCTAGAGTATAAAGCAATTGCAGCAGATCTAAGCTGCTGCATCAGCTATTTGCAAGGGATGTCCATAATATAACAACCCCCACGTTAAGAGAAAACTTACGGAAAATAGGATTTTAGAGAAGTAAGTTTTCGTATAAGTTATTCAATACGCAATCTGGGTATTGCTGACGCGTTTACATCCTCAGGATTACTATTTTCACCTTGAGGTATTGCATTATTAATTGTAGCGTTATTTTTAAATATTCTTAGACACTTTCCCTTTTTACAACAATATATGATTACAAAACTAAGGGCTAGCAATATAGACAATATTGATAAAATAGGAAAACTAATGTGATTTTGAAAATGATTAAGATTAGGAGACTCTATGTTCTGTAAATCTTTTACAATTTGATCGGAGACTGTTTTGAAAGATTTAAAATCATCTAAACTTACACTTTTAATTTTGGAAAATGTGACATTAATATTTACTTTATTAAAACGTTCAAGGTTGCAACAATTATCATTAACTATATTAAAATCTGAAACTATATTTGGTACATAAATCTTAGGATACATCTTTGAGACTAGTTTTAAATTCCTATGGAAAGCTACACAATCAGGTGCAATGTTAAGTACACCTGTACCGAATATAATTTGCTCTGAAGCTTGACTATTACATTCAATAGTGAGTTTAGTTGGATTCGACTGAACAAAAATCCATTTGTTGTTGTTTAGTTTATGCCAAATATCTATATCACCGAAGAGGAACTTCACAGGACAGTTTTTCGGAAGGGAAGACAGTGCTTTTGTTATAATCTCTATTTCACAGGAAGGATTGTTAAGAGTTGCAAGGACATCGGGTATTTCACAAAGGTAAGTTTCGGTAAGTATCTTTTTACAGTCATTCAGGGTTTTCAGGTAAGTATATGAGGATTTATCTTTACTTAGGGCCAGGAGCGGATCAGAAGGAAGGATCATCGCGAAAGAGGTAAGTTCCTTGTCAGCGCGAGGAGTCGGCAAAGGTATGTTTTTATACACATTATATTCTAAAAGACTTACTAAAGGCAACTTAACGATAAACATAAGCTTATTGCTTAAATAATAGCATGTTAAATCAGCTATGTTAATTAATATATGAATATTGCTTATATCTAAACTTACAGGGAAATTTTTATATTTAGGAATAACCTTAAGATTGCTTACAATATCATTGTACATCTGATTCGGTGTTAGAATAGATGGATGCAGAGTATTACTTCTTACAAACAGTATTGAATTTAAAAGATCTTCAATTCTAAATGAAATGGTAAGTAAATTAGATTGTAAAACATTAAGGATCTGATTTAATTTTACCTTAAAACTAAGATTATCGATAACAATTGATACATTCTTAAAAGAGTTAGTTAACTGATCAATGACGTCATTCAACTTTGCCTGATTAATATTAATTTCATGTAACGAGTTGTTTATATTTGAAATAGCGGACTGGGAAACCATGATACTTTTTGTAATTGAATCTGCTATTAGTTTATCATTATCATAAAGGTTTCGAATTGCATCATCATACATTTTCGCGTCATCTTCATCTAATGTGCCAAATATGTGCTTGAATACAGTGCCAATTCCGGAAAACCACGCTGATCTTTTAGAAATTTTATTAGAAATAATATGAGAAATAGATTTGAAATCCCGCAACACATCATTATAGAGCGCTTCCAAAGGTTGCAACATATTTTGGCATTGCGAGGTTTCAATTTCGTCATTTTCGCGACATTGAAATCGGATGATATTCAAAACTTCATGAATATTTTCTAAATGATATTGGAACGGAAGTACTTCATACGGAATAACGATATGAAATTGGTCGTTTATGACCTTCAATGTGCCAACAGGGTCGAAGAAGATACCGGGACTTTCGACGATGCTTGTGATATACTGATTTTGTGTCTCTGCCAAGGTGACATTGAAACTAGCCGCAATGATTCTGGAAAACAGTGAAATAATTTGTAAAATAGGAAAATAATATTGTATAAGTTGTAAATATTAAAAGTAACAATAAATTTAATGTGTAAAAGTAAATTCTAATTTAATCTAATTTAAACATAATTTAATATGTATAATGAAATTTTTGTCTTATTTTGTTACCCGTTACTCC
Source organism: Mecyna flavalis (assembly GCA_949319885.1). Classification (NCBI taxonomy): domain Eukaryota; kingdom Metazoa; phylum Arthropoda; class Insecta; order Lepidoptera; family Crambidae; genus Mecyna; species Mecyna flavalis. The sequence goes on along the minus strand of OX439434.1, from coordinate 18,061,219 downwards.
CGTGAGCAGGTTTTACCTGGTCAAAATGATGTTTGACGTGACGTCGATTTATTAGAAGGGAAAGGGTGTTATTACCATGAATTTTGACGACTTTATATGGACCTTTCCAAATAGGCGAAAGAGCTTTGCGTAGCCTGACGTGGTTTTTTAAGTATACATAATCACCTATTTTATATTGAGCAGGACGTGAGTGATTATCATAGTAAGTTTTGGACCTCTCTTTTGAGGCATTTATATTTTCTAAGGCCTTCTCACGAGATACCTTTAAGCGGTGGTGAAGCATTTTTATATATTCGGGATAAGTCACATCTGGACGAGAATCGAAAATAGAATCAGGGATGTATGGTTTATGACCGAAGATGAGTTCGTAGGGAGTAAATTTCGTTGTTGTATGGATGGTGCTGTTATATGTTAGCATTGCGGTATAGACGAACTTATGCCAATTTGTTTGGTTCTCATTTACATATGATTTCAGATATTCTTTCAAGGTGGAATGACTTCTCTCCAGAGCTCCTTGCGTCTGCGGGTGGTAAGGAGTTGACCAAATCTGTTTAATTTTTAAGAACTCACAAGTGCGTTTAAATAATTCTGCCGTAAAGTTCGTCCCTTGGTCTGTCAAGATAGACTTAGGGATCCCAAATAAGGAAATGAAGTGAACTAAACACTCACAGCTTTCTTCGGCCGTGGCGTTAGTCATAGGATATGCGATAGAAAATTTGGTTAAGTCGTCCTGGAGAGTGAGTATGAATCTAAGCTTTGTGAAACCAGCTTCGGGTAAAGGGCCGACTATATCAAGACTAATTCTTTCAAAAGGACGTGTTGAAGTGGTTGTAATTTGCATCGGAGCTTGGTTGATTTTCCGGAGAGCTTTATTTGATTGGCATAGTTTACAGTTTTTTACGTAATTTTCAATATCTGCACGCATGTTTTTCCAATAATAACGTTCTTTAATTCTATTGTACATTCTATTACAGCCTAAGTGCCCAGCGATTGGAATGTCATGATTTTCTTTTAATATTTTAGCAATTTCGGTTGGCACGGGATAAATTATAGTGTTGTGATGTATATTTACCGTAATATTGGTATTATTAAAAAGGTACATTAGCATGCCATAAATTTTAACAAAAGAATGTTGTTCAAATAGGCTTTTAAAATCTGATATCGCTATTTCGCTAATATCAGCAGATAAGAGGATGTCATCACGGGCAGATTTTAGGGTCCTAAATATTTCTGGGTACGTGCAGTCGTCAAAATAATAAACCTTGGTGAATAGAAGGTAATATATTTTGCCCTTTGCTTCTATCTTTTTGAACGAGTGAAGTTCTCTTTCAGAATTTATTATATCGGAAGAATCTTCTAATGCGGAAAGAACATCTTGGAGATAAGGGTTTGAGTCGTCAAAGTCAACTGACACTGGAATGAGAATAGCTTTAGAATTGCTTTTAAGAAGGCTTTCATTATGTTCATGGATAAGTGTATTAAATGTTTCATTTTTATTAGAGAATATTTTTAGGAAATTGTTATAGTCGTCATCGGATATAGGAGGGGTCTTAGGATTTCTTTCAATCGTGGATGGTGATTGTTCAGGTGAGTTGTTTTGATTTTCAGGAATCTGAGGAGGAGACTGATGCGGTGGATCTTGTAAAGGTAAGTCATTATTATTTTCAGGGTCACTAGTAGCTGGAAGCAGGTCATCGTTTTCCAAGAGGTCTACAAAAGGTAAGTTACTTTCGTCACCATCAGAGTTAGCAGGAAGTTGTATATCTAAGTCCTCTAATGTGAGAGGGCTAAATGGAAGAGAAGGGTTGGCTTCAGTTGAAGAGGTTGGACTGACATCTATTGATCGATTTGGGGTATCGGCTGGAATATCAGGATTAGGATTTTGATTAGAATTAGAGCCTTCGATTAATGGATGGACTGGAAATCGAGATAAGGCGTCGGCGTTGCTGTTTATCTTTCCCTTTTTATATTCAATATTGTAGTCAAATTCCTCTAGTTTTAATCGCCATCTGACTAATTTGGAACTTGGGTCTTTACAATTGAAAAGCCACTTTAACGGTCTGTGGTCAGTTAGGATATTGAATTTGTTTCCGTACAGATACGGTCTAAATATTTTGGTACCCCAAATTATTGCCAAACATTCCTTTTCTGTTACGCTATAATTGCATTCGGCCTTGTTGAGTGTTCTGGATGCATAAGCAATGGGGCGGTCCTGACCAATAGGGCCCTGTGATAAAATGGCTGAAATAGCGTATTTAGACGCGTCACATGTAAGGTTAAATGGTTGAGTAAAGTCGGGGTAAGCTAGTAAAGGAGCACTGGTAAGACAATTTTTTAACGTTTCGAAAGATAGTTGGTGTTCATTTTGCCATTCGAATGTAACATCTTTCTTTAAAAGATTCGTTAGAGGTTTGGCGATTTTGGAAAGATTTGGTATAAAACGTCTATAGTAGGAGACTAATCCCATAAAGGATTTGACATCTTTAGGGCATTTGGGTTGAGGAAAGTCTTGGACTGCCCTGGTTTTTTCAGGGTTTGGTCTTACTCCTTCATCAGTAATTACGTGACCAAGGTAGGAGACTTCTTTACGAAGGAATTCGCACTTATCCGGTTGAAGTTTGAGACAAAAAATCGTTTCCAATAATCCCGTCGTAAGGAAAATCTATGTCGGGAATGACGTGAAATTTATAATTAAGGGAGTCGAATTCTATAGGTATGTGACCTAGTGACTTCATGGGGTTATTTGTTGAACCTATTCCAGTAAAAGTTATAATATTCTTATTTATTTCAGGCATATTTTTTACAGATGATTTTTTTATGAGGCTTATGGATGCACCACTGTCGACGAGCAGCATTAATGGCTTGGCAGAGACTGATGTTTGAACTTCGATAAAAGGTAAGTATTTTCGAGATATATTTGATGTGACGTTATGTATTTTACTAATATTGTTTTTGTTTTTATTTTCAGGTGGAGTGCAGGATTCAGAGTTCTTAGGAGCAGAACTGGTGAGCTTGGATTTGGTAAGTACAGTGGATGTAGTAGGAGGCTGGCAGGAAGTTGTATTGCCAGATACGACTGATGCGTAAGTTCTACTCTCTGTAACAGCAGTGGATTTGGTAGACTTTGATACAGCGGGAGCAAACCCTTGAGTTTGGGGCTGGTTACCCTGTTCGTATGGTTGCTGATTAATAGACAAAGAGCGAGCAGACCTATGAGTTTGGGGCTGGTTACCCTGTTTGTTAGGTTGCTGAATAATGGATACAGAGGAGGCAAACCTATGGGTTTGGGGCTGATTACCCTGTTCGTTAGGTTGCGGAACAATGGATACAGAGGAGGCAAACCTATGGGTTTGGGGCCGATTACCCTGTTCGTTAGGTTGCTTGGTGCCGTAAGAATTGGATAAAGTGTTTTTTTTATATTTTGGACTCGCGTGACACCGCCGGGAGTCCATTATTCGTTTAAACGGTTATTATTATCTGTTTCATCAGTGCCATATTCCTCAGGAAAGGTTACAGCATGGATTGGTTGGTTACGATTTTGTGGTGACGTAGTGGGTATTGGACGATTATTATTTCCGGTTTGGAAATTTCCTAACCTTCTATTATTGTATTCGCGTTTGCGGCACATGTCAATAGTGTGGCCCGGATTTTTGCAATAACGGCATATTAAAGTATTTGCCGAATTAAATGCAGATGACGTCGTATGGCCGCTATTATTAATTGCGCGTTGCGGCATTGGTCGATTCTGTTGAGAAAAATGACGAATTCGAGGTTGATTGGTAGGATTCGGATTATGCAAAAAGGTTGCATTTCGACGCGAAGTAGCATAAAAAATCTTTTCCTCAGAAACAGCGAAGTTAATTGCGTCATTCAGAGTTTCGGGGTCCCGACAACGGACCACTGTTGACAATCGCGGGTTCAAACCGATTACAAAAGTATGCAATGCTAGATCTTGCATTGCTGCGACACGGCCAGCCAGTTCACCCTTTTTCTTAGTGGGAATTGATATATTTATTTCTGTCAAGAGTTTCGATAAGCATGATTCTATTTTTAATGCGAACTGGTTGACAGTTTCGTTGTTAGACTGTTTGCATTCTTGGAGATCGGAAAGCAGAGCAGCGTAATGTTTTCGTTCACCAAATTGCGATTTTAGAAAATCTTCTAATTGTTGCCAAGTCTCGAATTCTCTAATGGAACATGCGCTCTCAGCGCGACCTTCTAGTTGGCTTAATATGTATTTTAACAGAATATCTGATTGTGTAGAAGAAGCCAGATTAATAGCATTTTTACAATTATTAATAAACGCGTTTAACTTATCCCGGTCTCCGTCATACTTATTTATAAATTTTATTAAAATATTCATGTCGATTTCCGACATCATTATGCTTGATTTGGAGGACATGGTAGCCTCTTCCTTTGGAGGAGCCATTACTAAGAACACGCGATAAGACGCGGCGGGGAATGCAAGGCGATAAGCGGCTGCGCTGGTTTCCGATTACAATAAGATTAATGTCACAGTGCAATAATATGTAGTGAATTAAATTAATGTTCTATATAGAGTCACGAATCACGATATTGTTTTCGTTTTCGTTGAATTGAGTTAACACTTCACTTTTATTTATTTATTCACTTTTATTCACTGGAAAAGTATGTTCAAAGACTTACAGGAGCACGGAGGATGTGGAGTAAATCATCTTCTTGTTATAATTAAGCTTCTTACAGGAACTGGATCTAGCAGGTAAGGTTTCTTCTTTTCCTTTCAGGATTACAGGATATGCAGCATCAGCAGGAACTAGCAGGTAAGTTGTTCTTTCAGGATTTCTTAGGGGTGCAGAGGACGAGGACACGGTAAGTCTTTTCGACGTGTTGATTTGGCAGTTCTAGCCAGCTTCGATTCAGGATACAGCGACCACAGGATGTACTTCGATTCTGGATGCGGCGACCACAGGATACACTTTGATTTAGGATACGGCGACCACAGAATATAGCAATTTTCCCTCTGGATATAGTAATGAACACGATATGATGAGAAAGTCTGGTTGCCGTGTAATAAATGTTTATAGCACTCGCGAACTTGTCTGAGGCGTACCGGGGATTTTTTAAAATCCCACCGCTGCCACCAATGTTATACGGGATCCCGGATTTGCGGTTTTAAAAAAAGAATTATTTGAAGTACATAAATGATTTGTATTTAATTTTGATTTTTGGAAGGCGAGTGTCTGAGAATAGAGTTGGGATTGAACTGACTGTCGCGGAGCCGGCTTTCTAGAGTATAAAGCAATTGCAGCAGATCTAAGCTGCTGCATCAGCTATTTGCAAGGGATGTCCATAATATAACAACCCCCACGTTAAGAGAAAACTTACGGAAAATAGGATTTTAGAGAAGTAAGTTTTCGTATAAGTTATTCAATACGCAATCTGGGTATTGCTGACGCGTTTACATCCTCAGGATTACTATTTTCACCTTGAGGTATTGCATTATTAATTGTAGCGTTATTTTTAAATATTCTTAGACACTTTCCCTTTTTACAACAATATATGATTACAAAACTAAGGGCTAGCAATATAGACAATATTGATAAAATAGGAAAACTAATGTGATTTTGAAAATGATTAAGATTAGGAGACTCTATGTTCTGTAAATCTTTTACAATTTGATCGGAGACTGTTTTGAAAGATTTAAAATCATCTAAACTTACACTTTTAATTTTGGAAAATGTGACATTAATATTTACTTTATTAAAACGTTCAAGGTTGCAACAATTATCATTAACTATATTAAAATCTGAAACTATATTTGGTACATAAATCTTAGGATACATCTTTGAGACTAGTTTTAAATTCCTATGGAAAGCTACACAATCAGGTGCAATGTTAAGTACACCTGTACCGAATATAATTTGCTCTGAAGCTTGACTATTACATTCAATAGTGAGTTTAGTTGGATTCGACTGAACAAAAATCCATTTGTTGTTGTTTAGTTTATGCCAAATATCTATATCACCGAAGAGGAACTTCACAGGACAGTTTTTCGGAAGGGAAGACAGTGCTTTTGTTATAATCTCTATTTCACAGGAAGGATTGTTAAGAGTTGCAAGGACATCGGGTATTTCACAAAGGTAAGTTTCGGTAAGTATCTTTTTACAGTCATTCAGGGTTTTCAGGTAAGTATATGAGGATTTATCTTTACTTAGGGCCAGGAGCGGATCAGAAGGAAGGATCATCGCGAAAGAGGTAAGTTCCTTGTCAGCGCGAGGAGTCGGCAAAGGTATGTTTTTATACACATTATATTCTAAAAGACTTACTAAAGGCAACTTAACGATAAACATAAGCTTATTGCTTAAATAATAGCATGTTAAATCAGCTATGTTAATTAATATATGAATATTGCTTATATCTAAACTTACAGGGAAATTTTTATATTTAGGAATAACCTTAAGATTGCTTACAATATCATTGTACATCTGATTCGGTGTTAGAATAGATGGATGCAGAGTATTACTTCTTACAAACAGTATTGAATTTAAAAGATCTTCAATTCTAAATGAAATGGTAAGTAAATTAGATTGTAAAACATTAAGGATCTGATTTAATTTTACCTTAAAACTAAGATTATCGATAACAATTGATACATTCTTAAAAGAGTTAGTTAACTGATCAATGACGTCATTCAACTTTGCCTGATTAATATTAATTTCATGTAACGAGTTGTTTATATTTGAAATAGCGGACTGGGAAACCATGATACTTTTTGTAATTGAATCTGCTATTAGTTTATCATTATCATAAAGGTTTCGAATTGCATCATCATACATTTTCGCGTCATCTTCATCTAATGTGCCAAATATGTGCTTGAATACAGTGCCAATTCCGGAAAACCACGCTGATCTTTTAGAAATTTTATTAGAAATAATATGAGAAATAGATTTGAAATCCCGCAACACATCATTATAGAGCGCTTCCAAAGGTTGCAACATATTTTGGCATTGCGAGGTTTCAATTTCGTCATTTTCGCGACATTGAAATCGGATGATATTCAAAACTTCATGAATATTTTCTAAATGATATTGGAACGGAAGTACTTCATACGGAATAACGATATGAAATTGGTCGTTTATGACCTTCAATGTGCCAACAGGGTCGAAGAAGATACCGGGACTTTCGACGATGCTTGTGATATACTGATTTTGTGTCTCTGCCAAGGTGACATTGAAACTAGCCGCAATGATTCTGGAAAACAGTGAAATAATTTGTAAAATAGGAAAATAATATTGTATAAGTTGTAAATATTAAAAGTAACAATAAATTTAATGTGTAAAAGTAAATTCTAATTTAATCTAATTTAAACATAATTTAATATGTATAATGAAATTTTTGTCTTATTTTGTTACCCGTTACTCCCGTGAGCAGGTTTTACCTGGTCAAAATGATGTTTGACGTGACGTCGATTTATTAGAAGGGAAAGGGTGTTATTACCATGAATTTTGACGACTTTATATGGACCTTTCCAAATAGGCGAAAGAGCTTTGCGTAGCCTGACGTGGTTTTTTAAGTATACATAATCACCTATTTTATATTGAGCAGGACGTGAGTGATTATCATAGTAAGTTTTGGACCTCTCTTTTGAGGCATTTATATTTTCTAAGGCCTTCTCACGAGATACCTTTAAGCGGTGGTGAAGCATTTTTATATATTCGGGATAAGTCACATCTGGACGAGAATCGAAAATAGAATCAGGGATGTATGGTTTATGACCGAAGATGAGTTCGTAGGGAGTAAATTTCGTTGTTGTATGGATGGTGCTGTTATATGTTAGCATTGCGGTATAGACGAACTTATGCCAATTTGTTTGGTTCTCATTTACATATGATTTCAGATATTCTTTCAAGGTGGAATGACTTCTCTCCAGAGCTCCTTGCGTCTGCGGGTGGTAAGGAGTTGACCAAATCTGTTTAATTTTTAAGAACTCACAAGTGCGTTTAAATAATTCTGCCGTAAAGTTCGTCCCTTGGTCTGTCAAGATAGACTTAGGGATCCCAAATAAGGAAATGAAGTGAACTAAACACTCACAGCTTTCTTCGGCCGTGGCGTTAGTCATAGGATATGCGATAGAAAATTTGGTTAAGTCGTCCTGGAGAGTGAGTATGAATCTAAGCTTTGTGAAACCAGCTTCGGGTAAAGGGCCGACTATATCAAGACTAATTCTTTCAAAAGGACGTGTTGAAGTGGTTGTAATTTGCATCGGAGCTTGGTTGATTTTCCGGAGAGCTTTATTTGATTGGCATAGTTTACAGTTTTTTACGTAATTTTCAATATCTGCACGCATGTTTTTCCAATAATAACGTTCTTTAATTCTATTGTACATTCTATTACAGCCTAAGTGCCCAGCGATTGGAATGTCATGATTTTCTTTTAATATTTTAGCAATTTCGGTTGGCACGGGATAAATTATAGTGTTGTGATGTATATTTACCGTAATATTGGTATTATTAAAAAGGTACATTAGCATGCCATAAATTTTAACAAAAGAATGTTGTTCAAATAGGCTTTTAAAATCTGATATCGCTATTTCGCTAATATCAGCAGATAAGAGGATGTCATCACGGGCAGATTTTAGGGTCCTAAATATTTCTGGGTACGTGCAGTCGTCAAAATAATAAACCTTGGTGAATAGAAGGTAATATATTTTGCCCTTTGCTTCTATCTTTTTGAACGAGTGAAGTTCTCTTTCAGAATTTATTATATCGGAAGAATCTTCTAATGCGGAAAGAACATCTTGGAGATAAGGGTTTGAGTCGTCAAAGTCAACTGACACTGGAATGAGAATAGCTTTAGAATTGCTTTTAAGAAGGCTTTCATTATGTTCATGGATAAGTGTATTAAATGTTTCATTTTTATTAGAGAATATTTTTAGGAAATTGTTATAGTCGTCATCGGATATAGGAGGGGTCTTAGGATTTCTTTCAATCGTGGATGGTGATTGTTCAGGTGAGTTGTTTTGATTTTCAGGAATCTGAGGAGGAGACTGATGCGGTGGATCTTGTAAAGGTAAGTCATTATTATTTTCAGGGTCACTAGTAGCTGGAAGCAGGTCATCGTTTTCCAAGAGGTCTACAAAAGGTAAGTTACTTTCGTCACCATCAGAGTTAGCAGGAAGTTGTATATCTAAGTCCTCTAATGTGAGAGGGCTAAATGGAAGAGAAGGGTTGGCTTCAGTTGAAGAGGTTGGACTGACATCTATTGATCGATTTGGGGTATCGGCTGGAATATCAGGATTAGGATTTTGATTAGAATTAGAGCCTTCGATTAATGGATGGACTGGAAATCGAGATAAGGCGTCGGCGTTGCTGTTTATCTTTCCCTTTTTATATTCAATATTGTAGTCAAATTCCTCTAGTTTTAATCGCCATCTGACTAATTTGGAACTTGGGTCTTTACAATTGAAAAGCCACTTTAACGGTCTGTGGTCAGTTAGGATATTGAATTTGTTTCCGTACAGATACGGTCTAAATATTTTGGTACCCCAAATTATTGCCAAACATTCCTTTTCTGTTACGCTATAATTGCATTCGGCCTTGTTGAGTGTTCTGGATGCATAAGCAATGGGGCGGTCCTGACCAATAGGGCCCTGTGATAAAATGGCTGAAATAGCGTATTTAGACGCGTCACATGTAAGGTTAAATGGTTGAGTAAAGTCGGGGTAAGCTAGTAAAGGAGCACTGGTAAGACAATTTTTTAACGTTTCGAAAGATAGTTGGTGTTCATTTTGCCATTCGAATGTAACATCTTTCTTTAAAAGATTCGTTAGAGGTTTGGCGATTTTGGAAAGATTTGGTATAAAACGTCTATAGTAGGAGACTAATCCCATAAAGGATTTGACATCTTTAGGGCATTTGGGTTGAGGAAAGTCTTGGACTGCCCTGGTTTTTTCAGGGTTTGGTCTTACTCCTTCATCAGTAATTACGTGACCAAGGTAGGAGACTTCTTTACGAAGGAATTCGCACTTATCCGGTTGAAGTTTGAGACAAAAATGACGAAGTCTATCAAAGACGTTGGAAAGGTTTTTGATGTGGGTTTCGAGATCATATGAATAAATGACTATATCATCGAGATACACAAAGCATTGGATGCCTTGTAGTCCGGATAGAGCAGTGTTCATCAATCTTTGAAATGATGATGGGGCATTTTTAAGTCCAAATGGCATTCGCGTGAATTCGAAGTGTCCTTGAGGGACAGAAAAGGCTGTTTTGGGAGCGTCAGATTCAGACATCTTTATCTGATGAAATCCTGATGCCAGGTCGAGGGTGCTAAAGTATTTACACTTCCCCAGCTGGTCAAGGATTTCAGAAATATTAGGAATTGGATAAGAGTCGCCAATAGTGATATCGTTTAGACGGCGATAGTCGATAACGACACGCCATTTGCGTTGACCAGACGCGTCGATCTTCTTTGGGACTACCCAAATTGGAGACGACCACGGAGATGTTGAAGGTTTGATTATACCGTCGTTGAGCATTTTATTAATCTGTGATTGCACTTCGTGTTTGTGGACGTCTGGAAATCGATATGACTTAGTATTGATGGGTACAGAAGAAGAGGTGGGAATTTCATGTTTTAGAGCATCGGTACTAGTTAGTTTATCTTCAGGAAGGTGGAAAATATCAGAGAAATTAGCACAAAGATCAAACAAACTGTCACGTTCTTCGCCATTTAAGTGTGATACTCTCAAAAGATCTAAGACTTTATTGGTTCTGTCGACAGTATGTCCGTCGTTCAAATGGGTCGTGTGAAAAATTTGGTGACTGTTTTGTTCGTCTATGGCTATGAGCTTTAATTTTAAATCAGAATTAAGAGTGATTGGGGATTCAGTAATATTTACGACAGAGATATTAATTCTTGAGTTAGGTTTAACCTTGACAATGGAGTTAGCAATAAGAATTGATTCATTAGGACTCTGGTCTAAGATGAGACCTTCTTTGATTTCTGGATTAAATACGGAGCATTCTATTACAGTTTCAGTTCGAGGAGCAATTACATAAACTGGTTCAGTAAACTTTAGTTTTAATTCAATTTTGTTTACTGTAAGTGTGTCTTTTTTAAAGTCAATTTTAGATTTGGTTTCAGACAAAAAATCGCATTTGTTGAATAAACGCATTAGTGAACATTATACAAGTTAATTATCTATTCGTAAATAAGCACAGCTCGGCAATTAACATTGGAAATATTTAGTGAAGCTTAATTTAAAAATGGCGTTCCTTAGAATATGTTATTAATATTATTCTAAGCGTATTTCAATCCCGCCGTAGTCTGAATCAGGGACTGAATAATCCGCTATACGGCTGAAGCGGTATCGATACAAACCGTTTATCTTTTAACATTCATTTAAACTGTTTTCAATTTTGCGTTTGTCTTATGCAGTATTAAACCGTTTAATCCTGCGGCGATTATAAACGAAAGAGACAACAAATTTAGTAGGTGGGGCCTGGATTAAAGGCATGAGATGCAGTGTATTTCATCTGCACTTAAAGACGGCACGGCCAAATACTGAGCGGAGACCATTTCGTTACCAACAACCGACGATATTGATCCTTTTGTTTTGTTTGTTCTGTGATTTCTTTTTTGTTTTTTAGCAACTTTACTGTGTCTGTAGGTACTGTTTAGTTAAAGTTTTATTGGTACCAAAGAAAGATTTATTCTATTTATTCTATTTATAATTTGGTTTTATGACCCCGTAAAATAACATAGAGCGGAGGCATTTGGGTTGAGGAAAGTCTTGGACTGCCCTGGTTTTTTCAGGGTTTGGTCTTACTCCTTCATCAGTAATTACGTGACCAAGGTAGGAGACTTCTTTACGAAGGAATTCGCACTTATCCGGTTGAAGTTTGAGACAAAAAATCGTTTCCAATAATCCCGTCGTAAGGAAAATCTATGTCGGGAATGACGTGAAATTTATAATTAAGGGAGTCGAATTCTATAGGTATGTGACCTAGTGACTTCATGGGGTTATTTGTTGAACCTATTCCAGTAAAAGTTATAATATTCTTATTTATTTCAGGCATATTTTTTACAGATGATTTTTTTATGAGGCTTATGGATGCACCACTGTCGACGAGCAGCATTAATGGCTTGGCAGAGACTGATGTTTGAACTTCGATAAAAGGTAAGTATTTTCGAGATATATTTGATGTGACGTTATGTATTTTACTAATATTGTTTTTGTTTTTATTTTCAGGTGGAGTGCAGGATTCAGAGTTCTTAGGAGCAGAACTGGTGAGCTTGGATTTGGTAAGTACAGTGGATGTAGTAGGAGGCTGGCAGGAAGTTGTATTGCCAGATACGACTGATGCGTAAGTTCTACTCTCTGTAACAGCAGTGGATTTGGTAGACTTTGATACAGCGGGAGCAAACCCTTGAGTTTGGGGCTGGTTACCCTGTTCGTATGGTTGCTGATTAATAGACAAAGAGCGAGCAGACCTATGAGTTTGGGGCTGGTTACCCTGTTTGTTAGGTTGCTGAATAATGGATACAGAGGAGGCAAACCTATGGGTTTGGGGCTGATTACCCTGTTCGTTAGGTTGCGGAACAATGGATACAGAGGAGGCAAACCTATGGGTTTGGGGCCGATTACCCTGTTCGTTAGGTTGCTTGGTGCCGTAAGAATTGGATAAAGTGTTTTTTTTATATTTTGGACTCGCGTGACACCGCCGGGAGTCCATTATTCGTTTAAACGGTTATTATTATCTGTTTCATCAGTGCCATATTCCTCAGGAAAGGTTACAGCATGGATTGGTTGGTTACGATTTTGTGGTGACGTAGTGGGTATTGGACGATTATTATTTCCGGTTTGGAAATTTCCTAACCTTCTATTATTGTATTCGCGTTTGCGGCACATGTCAATAGTGTGGCCCGGATTTTTGCAATAACGGCATATTAAAGTATTTGCCGAATTAAATGCAGATGACGTCGTATGGCCGCTATTATTAATTGCGCGTTGCGGCATTGGTCGATTCTGTTGAGAAAAATGACGAATTCGAGGTTGATTGGTAGGATTCGGATTATGCAAAAAGGTTGCATTTCGACGCGAAGTAGCATAAAAAATCTTTTCCTCAGAAACAGCGAAGTTAATTGCGTCATTCAGAGTTTCGGGGTCCCGACAACGGACCACTGTTGACAATCGCGGGTTCAAACCGATTACAAAAGTATGCAATGCTAGATCTTGCATTGCTGCGACACGGCCAGCCAGTTCACCCTTTTTCTTAGTGGGAATTGATATATTTATTTCTGTCAAGAGTTTCGATAAGCATGATTCTATTTTTAATGCGAACTGGTTGACAGTTTCGTTGTTAGACTGTTTGCATTCTTGGAGATCGGAAAGCAGAGCAGCGTAATGTTTTCGTTCACCAAATTGCGATTTTAGAAAATCTTCTAATTGTTGCCAAGTCTCGAATTCTCTAATGGAACATGCGCTCTCAGCGCGACCTTCTAGTTGGCTTAATATGTATTTTAACAGAATATCTGATTGTGTAGAAGAAGCCAGATTAATAGCATTTTTACAATTATTAATAAACGCGTTTAACTTATCCCGGTCTCCGTCATACTTATTTATAAATTTTATTAAAATATTCATGTCGATTTCCGACATCATTATGCTTGATTTGGAGGACATGGTAGCCTCTTCCTTTGGAGGAGCCATTACTAAGAACACGCGATAAGACGCGGCGGGGAATGCAAGGCGATAAGCGGCTGCGCTGGTTTCCGATTACAATAAGATTAATGTCACAGTGCAATAATATGTAGTGAATTAAATTAATGTTCTATATAGAGTCACGAATCACGATATTGTTTTCGTTTTCGTTGAATTGAGTTAACACTTCACTTTTATTTATTTATTCACTTTTATTCACTGGAAAAGTATGTTCAAAGACTTACAGGAGCACGGAGGATGTGGAGTAAATCATCTTCTTGTTATAATTAAGCTTCTTACAGGAACTGGATCTAGCAGGTAAGGTTTCTTCTTTTCCTTTCAGGATTACAGGATATGCAGCATCAGCAGGAACTAGCAGGTAAGTTGTTCTTTCAGGATTTCTTAGGGGTGCAGAGGACGAGGACACGGTAAGTCTTTTCGACGTGTTGATTTGGCAGTTCTAGCCAGCTTCGATTCAGGATACAGCGACCACAGGATGTACTTCGATTCTGGATGCGGCGACCACAGGATACACTTTGATTTAGGATACGGCGACCACAGAATATAGCAATTTTCCCTCTGGATATAGTAATGAACACGATATGATGAGAAAGTCTGGTTGCCGTGTAATAAATGTTTATAGCACTCGCGAACTTGTCTGAGGCGTACCGGGGATTTTTTAAAATCCCTTAAGCTGCCACCAATGTTATACGGGATCCCGGATTTGCGGTTTTAAAAAAAGAATTATTTGAAGTACATAAATGATTTGTATTTAATTTTGATTTTTGGAAGGCGAGTGTCTGAGAATAGAGTTGGGATTGAACTGACTGTCGCGGAGCCGGCTTTCTAGAGTATAAAGCAATTGCAGCAGATCTAAGCTGCTGCATCAGCTATTTGCAAGGGATGTCCATAATATAACAACCCCCACGTTAAGAGAAAACTTACGGAAAATAGGATTTTAGAGAAGTAAGTTTTCGTATAAGTTATTCAATACGCAATCTGGGTATTGCTGACGCGTTTACATCCTCAGGATTACTATTTTCACCTTGAGGTATTGCATTATTAATTGTAGCGTTATTTTTAAATATTCTTAGACACTTTCCCTTTTTACAACAATATATGATTACAAAACTAAGGGCTAGCAATATAGACAATATTGATAAAATAGGAAAACTAATGTGATTTTGAAAATGATTAAGATTAGGAGACTCTATGTTCTGTAAATCTTTTACAATTTGATCGGAGACTGTTTTGAAAGATTTAAAATCATCTAAACTTACACTTTTAATTTTGGAAAATGTGACATTAATATTTACTTTATTAAAACGTTCAAGGTTGCAACAATTATCATTAACTATATTAAAATCTGAAACTATATTTGGTACATAAATCTTAGGATACATCTTTGAGACTAGTTTTAAATTCCTATGGAAAGCTACACAATCAGGTGCAATGTTAAGTACACCTGTACCGAATATAATTTGCTCTGAAGCTTGACTATTACATTCAATAGTGAGTTTAGTTGGATTCGACTGAACAAAAATCCATTTGTTGTTGTTTAGTTTATGCCAAATATCTATATCACCGAAGAGGAACTTCACAGGACAGTTTTTCGGAAGGGAAGACAGTGCTTTTGTTATAATCTCTATTTCACAGGAAGGATTGTTAAGAGTTGCAAGGACATCGGGTATTTCACAAAGGTAAGTTTCGGTAAGTATCTTTTTACAGTCATTCAGGGTTTTCAGGTAAGTATATGAGGATTTATCTTTACTTAGGGCCAGGAGCGGATCAGAAGGAAGGATCATCGCGAAAGAGGTAAGTTCCTTGTCAGCGCGAGGAGTCGGCAAAGGTATGTTTTTATACACATTATATTCTAAAAGACTTACTAAAGGCAACTTAACGATAAACATAAGCTTATTGCTTAAATAATAGCATGTTAAATCAGCTATGTTAATTAATATATGAATATTGCTTATATCTAAACTTACAGGGAAATTTTTATATTTAGGAATAACCTTAAGATTGCTTACAATATCATTGTACATCTGATTCGGTGTTAGAATAGATGGATGCAGAGTATTACTTCTTACAAACAGTATTGAATTTAAAAGATCTTCAATTCTAAATGAAATGGTAAGTAAATTAGATTGTAAAACATTAAGGATCTGATTTAATTTTACCTTAAAACTAAGATTATCGATAACAATTGATACATTCTTAAAAGAGTTAGTTAACTGATCAATGACGTCATTCAACTTTGCCTGATTAATATTAATTTCATGTAACGAGTTGTTTATATTTGAAATAGCGGACTGGGAAACCATGATACTTTTTGTAATTGAATCTGCTATTAGTTTATCATTATCATAAAGGTTTCGAATTGCATCATCATACATTTTCGCGTCATCTTCATCTAATGTGCCAAATATGTGCTTGAATACAGTGCCAATTCCGGAAAACCACGCTGATCTTTTAGAAATTTTATTAGAAATAATATGAGAAATAGATTTGAAATCCCGCAACACATCATTATAGAGCGCTTCCAAAGGTTGCAACATATTTTGGCATTGCGAGGTTTCAATTTCGTCATTTTCGCGACATTGAAATCGGATGATATTCAAAACTTCATGAATATTTTCTAAATGATATTGGAACGGAAGTACTTCATACGGAATAACGATATGAAATTGGTCGTTTATGACCTTCAATGTGCCAACAGGGTCGAAGAAGATACCGGGACTTTCGACGATGCTTGTGATATACTGATTTTGTGTCTCTGCCAAGGTGACATTGAAACTAGCCGCAATGATTCTGGAAAACAGTGAGATAATTTGTAAAATAGGAAAATAATATTGTATAAGTTGTAAATATTAAAAGTAACAATAAATTTAATGTGTAAAAGTAAATTCTAATTTAATCTAATTTAAACATAATTTAATATGTATAATGAAATTTTTGTCTTATTTTGTTACCCGTTACTCCCGTGAGCAGGTTTTACCTGGTCAAAATGATGTTTGACGTGACGTCGATTTATTAGAAGGGAAAGGGTGTTATTACCATGAATTTTGACGACTTTATATGGACCTTTCCAAATAGGCGAAAGAGCTTTGCGTAGCCTGACGTGGTTTTTTAAGTATACATAATCACCTATTTTATATTGAGCAGGACGTGAGTGATTATCATAGTAAGTTTTGGACCTCTCTTTTGAGGCATTTATATTTTCTAAGGCCTTCTCACGAGATACCTTTAAGCGGTGGTGAAGCATTTTTATATATTCGGGATAAGTCACATCTGGACGAGAATCGAAAATAGAATCAGGGATGTATGGTTTATGACCGAAGATGAGTTCGTAGGGAGTAAATTTCGTTGTTGTATGGATGGTGCTGTTATATGTTAGCATTGCGGTATAGACGAACTTATGCCAATTTGTTTGGTTCTCATTTACATATGATTTCAGATATTCTTTCAAGGTGGAATGACTTCTCTCCAGAGCTCCTTGCGTCTGCGGGTGGTAAGGAGTTGACCAAATCTGTTTAATTTTTAAGAACTCACAAGTGCGTTTAAATAATTCTGCCGTAAAGTTCGTCCCTTGGTCTGTCAAGATAGACTTAGGGATCCCAAATAAGGAAATGAAGTGAACTAAACACTCACAGCTTTCTTCGGCCGTGGCGTTAGTCATAGGATATGCGATAGAAAATTTGGTTAAGTCGTCCTGGAGAGTGAGTATGAATCTAAGCTTTGTGAAACCAGCTTCGGGTAAAGGGCCGACTATATCAAGACTAATTCTTTCAAAAGGACGTGTTGAAGTGGTTGTAATTTGCATCGGAGCTTGGTTGATTTTCCGGAGAGCTTTATTTGATTGGCATAGTTTACAGTTTTTTACGTAATTTTCAATATCTGCACGCATGTTTTTCCAATAATAACGTTCTTTAATTCTATTGTACATTCTATTACAGCCTAAGTGCCCAGCGATTGGAATGTCATGATTTTCTTTTAATATTTTAGCAATTTCGGTTGGCACGGGATAAATTATAGTGTTGTGATGTATATTTACCGTAATATTGGTATTATTAAAAAGGTACATTAGCATGCCATAAATTTTAACAAAAGAATGTTGTTCAAATAGGCTTTTAAAATCTGATATCGCTATTTCGCTAATATCAGCAGATAAGAGGATGTCATCACGGGCAGATTTTAGGGTCCTAAATATTTCTGGGTACGTGCAGTCGTCAAAATAATAAACCTTGGTGAATAGAAGGTAATATATTTTGCCCTTTGCTTCTATCTTTTTGAACGAGTGAAGTTCTCTTTCAGAATTTATTATATCGGAAGAATCTTCTAATGCGGAAAGAACATCTTGGAGATAAGGGTTTGAGTCGTCAAAGTCAACTGACACTGGAATGAGAATAGCTTTAGAATTGCTTTTAAGAAGGCTTTCATTATGTTCATGGATAAGTGTATTAAATGTTTCATTTTTATTAGAGAATATTTTTAGGAAATTGTTATAGTCGTCATCGGATATAGGAGGGGTCTTAGGATTTCTTTCAATCGTGGATGGTGATTGTTCAGGTGAGTTGTTTTGATTTTCAGGAATCTGAGGAGGAGACTGATGCGGTGGATCTTGTAAAGGTAAGTCATTATTATTTTCAGGGTCACTAGTAGCTGGAAGCAGGTCATCGTTTTCCAAGAGGTCTACAAAAGGTAAGTTACTTTCGTCACCATCAGAGTTAGCAGGAAGTTGTATATCTAAGTCCTCTAATGTGAGAGGGCTAAATGGAAGAGAAGGGTTGGCTTCAGTTGAAGAGGTTGGACTGACATCTATTGATCGATTTGGGGTATCGGCTGGAATATCAGGATTAGGATTTTGATTAGAATTAGAGCCTTCGATTAATGGATGGACTGGAAATCGAGATAAGGCGTCGGCGTTGCTGTTTATCTTTCCCTTTTTATATTCAATATTGTAGTCAAATTCCTCTAGTTTTAATCGCCATCTGACTAATTTGGAACTTGGGTCTTTACAATTGAAAAGCCACTTTAACGGTCTGTGGTCAGTTAGGATATTGAATTTGTTTCCGTACAGATACGGTCTAAATATTTTGGTACCCCAAATTATTGCCAAACATTCCTTTTCTGTTACGCTATAATTGCATTCGGCCTTGTTGAGTGTTCTGGATGCATAAGCAATGGGGCGGTCCTGACCAATAGGGCCCTGTGATAAAATGGCTGAAATAGCGTATTTAGACGCGTCACATGTAAGGTTAAATGGTTGAGTAAAGTCGGGGTAAGCTAGTAAAGGAGCACTGGTAAGACAATTTTTTAACGTTTCGAAAGATAGTTGGTGTTCATTTTGCCATTCGAATGTAACATCTTTCTTTAAAAGATTCGTTAGAGGTTTGGCGATTTTGGAAAGATTTGGTATAAAACGTCTATAGTAGGAGACTAATCCCATAAAGGATTTGACATCTTTAGGGCATTTGGGTTGAGGAAAGTCTTGGACTGCCCTGGTTTTTTCAGGGTTTGGTCTTACTCCTTCATCAGTAATTACGTGACCAAGGTAGGAGACTTCTTTACGAAGGAATTCGCACTTATCCGGTTGAAGTTTGAGACAAAAATGACGAAGTCTATCAAAGACGTTGGAAAGGTTTTTGATGTGGGTTTCGAGATCATATGAATAAATGACTATATCA
This sequence comes from Mecyna flavalis, assembly GCA_949319885.1. Classification (NCBI taxonomy): domain Eukaryota; kingdom Metazoa; phylum Arthropoda; class Insecta; order Lepidoptera; family Crambidae; genus Mecyna; species Mecyna flavalis. The sequence goes on along the minus strand of OX439434.1, from coordinate 18,041,848 downwards.
TCGAGATACACAAAGCATTGGATGCCTTGTAGTCCGGATAGAGCAGTGTTCATCAATCTTTGAAATGATGATGGGGCATTTTTAAGTCCAAATGGCATTCGCGTGAATTCGAAGTGTCCTTGAGGGACAGAAAAGGCTGTTTTGGGAGCGTCAGATTCAGACATCTTTATCTGATGAAATCCTGATGCCAGGTCGAGGGTGCTAAAGTATTTACACTTCCCCAGCTGGTCAAGGATTTCAGAAATATTAGGAATTGGATAAGAGTCGCCAATAGTGATATCGTTTAGACGGCGATAGTCGATAACGACACGCCATTTGCGTTGACCAGACGCGTCGATCTTCTTTGGGACTACCCAAATTGGAGACGACCACGGAGATGTTGAAGGTTTGATTATACCGTCGTTGAGCATTTTATTAATCTGTGATTGCACTTCGTGTTTGTGGACGTCTGGAAATCGATATGACTTAGTATTGATGGGTACAGAAGAAGAGGTGGGAATTTCATGTTTTAGAGCATCGGTACTAGTTAGTTTATCTTCAGGAAGGTGGAAAATATCAGAGAAATTAGCACAAAGATCAAACAAACTGTCACGTTCTTCGCCATTTAAGTGTGATACTCTCAAAAGATCTAAGACTTTATTGGTTCTGTCGACAGTATGTCCGTCGTTCAAATGGGTCGTGTGAAAAATTTGGTGACTGTTTTGTTCGTCTATGGCTATGAGCTTTAATTTTAAATCAGAATTAAGAGTGATTGGGGATTCAGTAATATTTACGACAGAGATATTAATTCTTGAGTTAGGTTTAACCTTGACAATGGAGTTAGCAATAAGAATTGATTCATTAGGACTCTGGTCTAAGATGAGACCTTCTTTGATTTCTGGATTAAATACGGAGCATTCTATTACAGTTTCAGTTCGAGGAGCAATTACATAAACTGGTTCAGTAAACTTTAGTTTTAATTCAATTTTGTTTACTGTAAGTGTGTCTTTTTTAAAGTCAATTTTAGATTTGGTTTCAGACAAAAAATCGTTTCCAATAATCCCGTCGTAAGGAAAATCTATGTCGGGAATGACGTGAAATTTATAATTAAGGGAGTCGAATTCTATAGGTATGTGACCTAGTGACTTCATGGGGTTATTTGTTGAACCTATTCCAGTAAAAGTTATAATATTCTTATTTATTTCAGGCATATTTTTTACAGATGATTTTTTTATGAGGCTTATGGATGCACCACTGTCGACGAGCAGCATTAATGGCTTGGCAGAGACTGATGTTTGAACTTCGATAAAAGGTAAGTATTTTCGAGATATATTTGATGTGACGTTATGTATTTTACTAATATTGTTTTTGTTTTTATTTTCAGGTGGAGTGCAGGATTCAGAGTTCTTAGGAGCAGAACTGGTGAGCTTGGATTTGGTAAGTACAGTGGATGTAGTAGGAGGCTGGCAGGAAGTTGTATTGCCAGATACGACTGATGCGTAAGTTCTACTCTCTGTAACAGCAGTGGATTTGGTAGACTTTGATACAGCGGGAGCAAACCCTTGAGTTTGGGGCTGGTTACCCTGTTCGTATGGTTGCTGATTAATAGACAAAGAGCGAGCAGACCTATGAGTTTGGGGCTGGTTACCCTGTTTGTTAGGTTGCTGAATAATGGATACAGAGGAGGCAAACCTATGGGTTTGGGGCTGATTACCCTGTTCGTTAGGTTGCGGAACAATGGATACAGAGGAGGCAAACCTATGGGTTTGGGGCCGATTACCCTGTTCGTTAGGTTGCTTGGTGCCGTAAGAATTGGATAAAGTGTTTTTTTTATATTTTGGACTCGCGTGACACCGCCGGGAGTCCATTATTCGTTTAAACGGTTATTATTATCTGTTTCATCAGTGCCATATTCCTCAGGAAAGGTTACAGCATGGATTGGTTGGTTACGATTTTGTGGTGACGTAGTGGGTATTGGACGATTATTATTTCCGGTTTGGAAATTTCCTAACCTTCTATTATTGTATTCGCGTTTGCGGCACATGTCAATAGTGTGGCCCGGATTTTTGCAATAACGGCATATTAAAGTATTTGCCGAATTAAATGCAGATGACGTCGTATGGCCGCTATTATTAATTGCGCGTTGCGGCATTGGTCGATTCTGTTGAGAAAAATGACGAATTCGAGGTTGATTGGTAGGATTCGGATTATGCAAAAAGGTTGCATTTCGACGCGAAGTAGCATAAAAAATCTTTTCCTCAGAAACAGCGAAGTTAATTGCGTCATTCAGAGTTTCGGGGTCCCGACAACGGACCACTGTTGACAATCGCGGGTTCAAACCGATTACAAAAGTATGCAATGCTAGATCTTGCATTGCTGCGACACGGCCAGCCAGTTCACCCTTTTTCTTAGTGGGAATTGATATATTTATTTCTGTCAAGAGTTTCGATAAGCATGATTCTATTTTTAATGCGAACTGGTTGACAGTTTCGTTGTTAGACTGTTTGCATTCTTGGAGATCGGAAAGCAGAGCAGCGTAATGTTTTCGTTCACCAAATTGCGATTTTAGAAAATCTTCTAATTGTTGCCAAGTCTCGAATTCTCTAATGGAACATGCGCTCTCAGCGCGACCTTCTAGTTGGCTTAATATGTATTTTAACAGAATATCTGATTGTGTAGAAGAAGCCAGATTAATAGCATTTTTACAATTATTAATAAACGCGTTTAACTTATCCCGGTCTCCGTCATACTTATTTATAAATTTTATTAAAATATTCATGTCGATTTCCGACATCATTATGCTTGATTTGGAGGACATGGTAGCCTCTTCCTTTGGAGGAGCCATTACTAAGAACACGCGATAAGACGCGGCGGGGAATGCAAGGCGATAAGCGGCTGCGCTGGTTTCCGATTACAATAAGATTAATGTCACAGTGCAATAATATGTAGTGAATTAAATTAATGTTCTATATAGAGTCACGAATCACGATATTGTTTTCGTTTTCGTTGAATTGAGTTAACACTTCACTTTTATTTATTTATTCACTTTTATTCACTGGAAAAGTATGTTCAAAGACTTACAGGAGCACGGAGGATGTGGAGTAAATCATCTTCTTGTTATAATTAAGCTTCTTACAGGAACTGGATCTAGCAGGTAAGGTTTCTTCTTTTCCTTTCAGGATTACAGGATATGCAGCATCAGCAGGAACTAGCAGGTAAGTTGTTCTTTCAGGATTTCTTAGGGGTGCAGAGGACGAGGACACGGTAAGTCTTTTCGACGTGTTGATTTGGCAGTTCTAGCCAGCTTCGATTCAGGATACAGCGACCACAGGATGTACTTCGATTCTGGATGCGGCGACCACAGGATACACTTTGATTTAGGATACGGCGACCACAGAATATAGCAATTTTCCCTCTGGATATAGTAATGAACACGATATGATGAGAAAGTCTGGTTGCCGTGTAATAAATGTTTATAGCACTCGCGAACTTGTCTGAGGCGTACCGGGGATTTTTAAAAATCCCACCGCTGCCACCAATGTTATACGGGATCCCGGATTTGCGGTTTTAAAAAAAGAATTATTTGAAGTACATAAATGATTTGTATTTAATTTTGATTTTTGGAAGGCGAGTGTCTGAGAATAGAGTTGGGATTGAACTGACTGTCGCGGAGCCGGCTTTCTAGAGTATAAAGCAATTGCAGCAGATCTAAGCTGCTGCATCAGCTATTTGCAAGGGATGTCCATAATATAACAGAGCGCTGGTGGCACTTCCGACCGGAGCTGTCCAACGGCAGCCTGTCTGACATGATCACCAGCATCAACCCCATCATCGCTGTAAGTCCAACCTTTCTACAACGAGCGCTGGTGGCACTTCCGACCGGAGCTGTCCAACGGCAGCCTGTCTGACATGATCACCAGCATCAACCCCATCATCGCTGTAAGTCCAACCTTTCTACAACGAGCGCTGGTGGCACTTCCGACCGGAGCTGTCCAACGGCAGCCTGTCTGACATGATCACCAGCATCAACCCCATCATCGCTGTAAGTCCAACCTTTCTACAACGAGCGCTGGTGGCACTTCCGACCGGAGCTGTCCAACGGCAGCCTGTCTGACATGATCACCAGCATCAACCCCATCATCGCTGTAAGTCCAACCTTTCTACAACGAGCGCTGGTGGCACTTCCGACCGGAGCTGTCCAACGGCAGCCTGTCTGACATGATCACCAGCATCAACCCCATCATCGCTGTAAGTCCAACCTTTCTACAACGAGCGCTGGTGGCACTTCCGACCGGAGCTGTCCAACGGCAGCCTGTCTGACATGATCACCAGCATCAACCCCATCATCGCTGTAAGTCCAACCTGCTTTAAAGACATTTTTTCTCATATTACATGGATGGCAATCAAGCCGAAGTGCCTGATGGTAAGTGGTTATCGTCGAATATAAACGCGTCGCCGACGTGTAATATGAAGGAAAAACATGAGGTCGGCGGCCAAAAAATGTTGTTCCCGGTCCCAATTGAACTCTGGTGACCATAGTCACCGACAGAAACAAAACACGACAGTATGTAAGCAACTGAGTAGGAAGCTTTAGGTTCTACCGATATTTAAGCTTCTTTAATAAGTTAAAATATGCGATACGATGACTCTTCTCCGTATTTGCTCTGTAGTACACACCTTAGAAAAGCAACTCCCGAAAACTTGCCTGCTGTGGGAGCCAGTTCACTTGAAATTAAAGGCTCGAAGATCAGAGGAGGAACAGTGTGCCAGCACATTTAGCCATTATTTCTAGTTACGAGTAGGTATCCCTCTATCTCTATGCAACACGCTGCAGTTGCTGCTTACTAACTGGTGGGCTGCGTGTCTATCTGCCGACTGATATAACATAAGAAAAAACTCCCTTATACTCCATAAAACGTAACATGATTAGAATGACAACTGTCAAAGTGTTGTGGCTCTCTCGCTCGCTCTCAATAAACCTCTATCGATGTGTCTCATCTCTAAGATTTAATTTTTTTTGTAGAGTGAGACACATCGATAGAGGTTTATTGAGAGCGAGCGAGAGAGCCACAACACTTTGACAGCTGTCATTCTAATCATGTTACGTTTTAAGGAGTATAGAATTAATTTAAATGCTAGAAAATAAAAGAAAAATATTTCTCCCCCAGACAGTAGCATACACGATGCGGCACCGGTCTTCAGTGGTGAACATACTCGTGGACATGTTCCTGCACTCCCAGCACGAGAGCCTGTTCCTACGAGCCAACGCCACCTCCTGGCTGTTCGACGGCATCAGCGATCCTGTGCTTCACATCGCTGAGCAGTTTCCAGACCTTCCCCTCATCATACCTTATGATAAGTTCGGCTGGTTCTATGGGGTGAGTTGAGCTGCATATCCATTTAGTTCTTTCGGCGCTGAACAGACGTAGAACTTGTGTGTCATGTGGTAGATACTAGCCACCAGTGATCGTTATATTTTTTTTTGGAGGTGAATGTTTTTAGGTACCATAACTGTAGGCTAGCTAGATCTGTTGGGCTGGTCAATAGCCTTAAGGCTGGCACCGGCTCGTCACAATCGGGTGTGAAGGGGAACCGGGGGAGTTTAGTGGGTAGTGGACGCCTTACTCCCGAGTCCCACACACGGCCGCAGGTCTAGCTAGCCTCTGGTTATAGTGCATAAACGCATTCTCATCCGAAAAAAAAGGCTAGCTAGATCTGTGGCCGTGTCCCACACACATTGGGGAACACTACAGTCCACTACCCACTAAACTCCCTCGGTTTCTCCTTTCCACTCTGGTGGGACGAGCTGGCCTTGTCGCTATTAGACGTGTTCGTTACTAGTGATTAGGTGCTACCTTTGGGGACTGGTCGATTTAGACTTGAATGGACGGTTATTTTCGCTATAGACGCTGGCAACACCAGAAACATCAAAACGCGCGCCCCGTACTTTGAAGGAAAGGCAGCAACACTGTTTTATCCCGCTGTCAACACTATTCTCTTCAATTGAGTATTAGAGAGAGACGCCAATTTTATCTGTATACACAAATAAGTCATCATAATAAATATCCCACTTCGCCAGTTTGATATGTAAACGATAATTATTAACAGTGAACTCATACAAAACAATTATAGACAAAGCAAATATTAATTAGCAAATAATATCCGTTTTGCATGCGCTGGCGCATATGACTCACTCATTGATAGCTGAAAGTACTAAATATCTGTGTAACCAGACGTCCATGTCTATATGAACTTTGAACTATTTCATCATCATGTCTAACTGTGAGGAAATGTGGAGGCTATTATTCATGCGTTAGAGAGTAGCATCCTTTGTGATGTAATATGGTAAGTGACAATTGTAAAGGATATCAGTGATAATGGTTAGTATGTACCATAGAGTAAATATCCAATAGAGTACTAATGTGTGATTAATTTACTTTCAAAACGAGCCTATTGTTTGTCACTGAAATATATCCGGCCGTCTGTGGGGGTGTTCAAGCCCAAGCGAGGTGAATAAAATAGGCGAATATATTTCAAGCCTTTATTTGAGGTGTCAAGCAATGGTTGCAAGTACCTGGTGGGTCAAGCATTTACAATGGTATATAGGTAATCCAAAAATCGAAACGATGGTGCGATGTAACTCAGCACAGTGCCATCTATTGACATAGCTCGGTATTAATTTTTACTTACATTTTGTTCCGCTTTACAGAGTGGTGCTTTTGCACGTGCTTTGCGATGACACATTTGGTTAAACAAACATTAATTTAAACGCATTTTAAATGTTAAATAAAATATAATATTTCTACATGCCGCCCACCAAAAACAATTAACAATATTGTTTTTCATTATAATTCTGATATTTTTAAACTTAAACTAATGCCGCCCACCGTGACATAAACATCTTTAAAAATCTTATTTCTAACAGCTTATTTTTTAACAACTCAAAATAACCGACATTAGTCGTGAAATATTAAACTTATATCTATTAACAATAATCCACACAAGAGAAATATTGTTACAAACACTTTAGCGAAATTGAATTAACAAACAAAACATTAGTTTTCAATTGGCAAAATGCACAATTTCGAAACTGGCCTTTTGAAAACAGTATTCTTAGCTTTAAGTGTAACCACCCTCGTGATTCCGTCCAAACCGGGATGCTTTTCAATTATTTTTCCTATCAACCAACGAGCAGGAGGTAAGTCCAACTCCTTGACTAATACTACGTCCCCTATTTCTGGTTCCGGTAATTGTTTAGACCATTTGTACCGTTGCAAATAATGGTGCAAGTATTCTGAAGCCCACTGTTTCCAGAAACTCTGCAGCATCCTCTGCGTCACCTGCCAACGCTTCAAAGAGCTTAAAGTACAATTTTCATAACTTTGATCTGGAATAGTTAATAGTGGTTCACCGACCAAGAAATGACCAGGTGTAATAATGGTGGTAGTATCTCCATCCGTATCAATACGAGATAAAGGCCTAGAATTTAGGCAAGCTTCAATCTGTGACAGCACTGTAGACAGTTCTTCGTATGTCAACGTACTATCCCCTATTACCCTTTTTAAATGGTATTTACTTGACTTTATCCCCGCTTCCCATAACCCCCCGAAATTAGGTGAGTACGGTGGTATAAAATGCCATGTGGTGTTATTGTTGGCTAAAAGTTCCCTTATATCCGGTAATATTTCCGACTGCTCACTCGAAAATAATTTGTGCAATTCCTTGGATGCCCCCACAAAATTAGTACCATTATCGCTCCATATATGTGAGCAATGCCCCCGCCTTGATACGAACCTACGAAAAGCCGCAATAAAACCCTGTGCAGTGAGGTCGCTCACTGCCTCTAAATGTACAGCACGGGTCGCCATGCATACAAAGAGACAAATATACCCCTTGTATGCATGATGACCACGTCCCTTGGAAGACCTAATGTTGATCGGGCCTGCAAAATCAACACCGCTATTTGAAAATGCTCTAGCTGGAGTAACCCTAGCTTCCGGAAGTTGACCCATTAATTGATGTTTAGTTATTTACGTATGATTCCTTTCACTAATAATTTTCCCCCAATAATCCAATACTTAGTTCTTAAATATCCCAATACTAATTGTTGTCCACCATGTAATAATTTTTTGTGTGCCTCTTCAACTATTAATTTTGACAATGATGCTCCTTTAGGTAATATAATAGGATGCTTTGCATCTTGAGTTAATTTAGAATTCTCTAAGCGTCCTCCCGCCCTCAATAACTTATTTTCATCAATAAATGGATTTAAATTTGCAATTTTACTGTTAGTTTTTAAATCTTTCTTACTGTATAAATCTTTTATTTCTTCCTTAAAATGTTCTGCCTGGCATTTCCGAGTTAAAATATTATTTAACGACTCTCTTAACTCTTCACTAGTCAAATAACTTTCAAATTTGTATTTAATTCCTTTTGTCTGTACTAACTTTATAAATCTTCTACAATGCGCAATAACTCTAACCAATTTATTTAACGATGAGAACCTTTTCCAAATTGTATCTTCTTCTTCTATTATTGTATGATGTACTCTAATTTCTTCAAGATTTGTATCTAAGTGTGATGTATTTTCTATATTTATTTTTTCTTTTCGCAAAAACTCTGGCCCGTTTTTCCAAATGTCACAACTAAGAATTTCTGTCGGATACAATCCCCTTGATGCTACGTCTGCCGGATTTTCTTTAGATTTTACATGAGCCCATTGTAATGGTTCTAGAGTAGTAATTATGTCCGAAACCCGATTAGCAATAAACGGCTTCCATCGTCGTGGGTGACTGTTTAGCCAAGCCAAAACTACAGAAGAGTCCGTCCACGCGAATATATCCTTTTTATCAATCCCTAACACCTTCGCTTCTTCCTTTAAGAGCTTTGTGAGCAGTGCTGCCCCACACAACTCTAGCCTTGGAATCGAAACGATTTTAATCGGACAAACTTTAGTCTTAGCCGTTAACAACACAACCTTTACATTACTTTTGCTATCTATAATTCTTGCGTAAACTACAGCCGCGTACGCTTTGTTTGATGCGTCTGCAAACCCGTGCAACTCGATGTGACAATTTTTTGTTGTACTCATCCATCGAGGGATTCTGAATTCCTTCAACCTTGGCAGTTCAGTCCGGTAAGTAACCCATTGTTTATATATATCAGCTGGTACCTGCTCGTCCCAATCTAAACCTTTTAACCAAAGCTGTTGTATAAGTATTTGGCTAATATTATACATGGTGATAGCCATCCCAATGGATCGAATAACCTTGCTACCTCTGATAATATATTTCTTTTTGTTACAGGTTCGCGCATCTCCGTGATTTCGACCGAGTATCTAAATTCATCTTCTCTTCTGTCCCAGGTAAGTCCCAGAATTTTCATTACTGTATCTAATTTTATATTTAAATTTATTTCCTGTGTATCCTTTATTTCCCTGTTATCTTTTCCCTGTCCTTTTGTTATTTCTTTTAAAACATCTTCAATATTACTTGTCCATTTCCTCAAAACGAATCCTCCCTTTGATAGTAGCTCATTCATTTGCCTATGAATCTCTATTGCTTCGTCTGCTGTATCACACCCCGTCATCATGTCATCCATATAAAAGTCTTTCATAGTTATTTGCTTAGATATAGGATAGTTTTCACCTTCATCCTGCGCAACTTGTTGTAGAGTACGAACCGCTAAGTATGGTGCTGCAGCAGAACCAAAAGATACTCTTAACATTCTGTAAACTTGTACAGCTGATGATGGATCCGGTCTCCACAACAGCCTTTGGTAATCAGTATCTATTTCCGTTACTTTTATTTGGAGGTACATTTTAGCAATATCCGCAACCAAACAACATTTATGTTTTCTCCAACGCATCAATAAATGTCTTAAATCGTCTTGAAGTACTGGACCTTTCATCATTAAATCATTAATTGATATACCATCCTTCCCCTTACAAGAACTATCACACACAACTCTTACTTGGGTGGTGTCTTTGTCCTCTCTTATAACTGCTAGTATAGGTACATATACCGCATCTGGATTTTCAATTTCTTCACTCTTAACAAGCTCCATATGTTCCGACGCCAAATAATTATTCATAACTTCAGTGAATTTAGCTTTCAAAACTTTATTCTTTTTAAATCTTTCTTCCAATAGAGAAAATCTTTTTTCCGCAATTTTAAAAGAATCTTTTATTTGAGGCCTCTCTACTTTAAAAGGTATTTTTACTATGAATCGTCCTGTTTCATCCCTCTTTACTGTTCTTATGTATAACTCTTCACATTTCCTTTCTTCTTCAGTCATACAGTTTTCATTCCTATCCTCCGGTTCCCTTTCTAATTCCCAAAACCTTTTTAATGTTTCGTTTTCATCTATCATTGAATGCATTACTACTGCATTATTGAAATTTTCCTTTAAGTTCAAAACTGTTCCCGATACTATCCAACCTAAATCTGTTGCTTGTGCTATTATTCCTCCTTGAGTATTTTTCCTTAAACCTTCTTGAAGAACCTGCCCATACACATCGGCACCTAACAAGACATCAATCTTGTTGGGTGTGTGATATTCAGGGTCAGCCAAGATAAGTCCAGTTAAATCTAACCCTTCCAAATCAACCACTTTTTTAGTTGGAAGAAAAGCGGTGATTGTACTTAATACGTGAGCTTTAACCGTGAATTTAATTTGTGGATTAACCCGTGATTGCATGTTTATATTAACCATCGAACTAGAAATAACCTTTTTATCCCCTCCTAAGCCTGATATTATGTTTTTTGTACGTGTCTTTTTTAACCCTAAATATTGCACCGTAGATTCGGTCACAAATGACGCCTGTGATCCCTGATCCAACAGAGCGCGTACCAATTTATGTGTTCCGCTATTAGTTTGTACATTAACCACCGCGGTAGCCAATAATACTTCCTTACCCGTTTTATTTTGCGAAAAACAAGAAGTTATGTTACCCGATGCAGCCGATGTGTCTTCCGTAAGAGCACACCCGACTACTGCCGACGAAGTATGTTTCCGAACCTCGCCTGCTTTACCCGTATTTTCTGTAACCTGGTTATTTGTTCCAGATAAACCCGACTGGTGCAGCAACGTATGATGAAGCCTACCACAAATTTTACAGTGAATTGGAATTTTACATTCCCTGGCCGAGTGATCTAACCCCAAACAGTTGAAGCACAACCGCTTTTGTTGCACGAAATCACGACGATGGTTTACATCCATTTTTATAAATTGTGAACAATAACTAATTCTGTGTTCCTGACCGCAACAAATACAACTACTTTTTGTTACATGAAATGCTTTATATTTTCCCTGATTACTATCTACCTTTATATTTTTATTAGTTTTATTTGGTTCTATGAATTCTAAAGCCCTATATCGTTGAGTCATGAATAGTCTAAATTGTTCATATGTTGGCAAACTATCACTATCCACCTGACTGCTTACATGAATTTCCCATTGCTTTTTTGTCTCAGGGTCTAGTTTTAACGCCAAAATATGAATAATTAGAATATCCCAAGATGTTACATCAATATTTAAATTTTTTAACGCATCTAAACAATCGTTTGTTGTGTCAACTAAATCTTTCAAAGCCGAAGCACTTTCTCCCTGTAAATTCTGCTGACTCAACAACCGTTTTATAATACAATGAGACATGAATTTTTTGTTATTGAACCGCTCATTTAACAAACTCCAAGCACGTGAATAATTATCGGCGGACACTGGAATTTGCCGAATGAGTTGTTCAGCCTCCCCCGTTAAATACCCCTTTAGATAATGAATTTTTTGTACATTGCCCAAATTATTGTTATTGTGAATCAAAGAAGTAAACATGTCTTTAAAAGTTGGCCATTCCGAATACTTTCCGGAAAACTTAGGTATACAAATTTCCGGTAATTTTACTGCATTAAATTGATTAACATTAACATTTGAATTACTAACATTTTTAACAGATTCGTTTCCTGAAGACATCGACAATTTATTTATTTTAAACCTTAAAGCAGTCTTATATTCTACGTAGATATCCTCTGTAGTTTCGTAAATTTCCTCTTCCATATAATGTTTAAATTCTTCATCATCAGAATTCGCAACTTTCACTATGGAAATGTGATTTTCCGTAAACGTTTTCCATTGCTGGTCTAACGTTTCAAGCCTAGTCTGACAGTAATCCTCAGTCAGTCTATCTTTGGGGCTTTTCTTGTAGTTAACAAAACCCCTTTCTATTTGCCTTTTAAGATTATCTTGCACTTTTATAAGTTCCTCCATTCTTGTAGTTAAAATCTTCTCAAAATTTTACAAGTGTTTGAAATTCTGGCTAAAATTGAGCGTGGATTCCCCGTATCGTCGTTTTTTTGCGAATTATTCTAAGTCCCGTAAACTAACAGAATTTTTCTAAGTTCCAAATTTCTCAAAATTTTTCTAAGTTCCAAATGTCTCAAAATTTTTCTAAGTTCAAATTTCTCAAAATTTACTAAGTCCCAAATTTTTACTTTTTATTCACTGAGTTACTTCCCTAATTTTATTACGTAAAATTTACTCACAGTTTTTCCCGCACTTATTCACCTCACTTCCGTTTTTCCCGCACACCTTCCCGCCGCACGCTGTAACACGTGCCGCTGCGACACGCTCCGCTCCGCGCCTCGCTGTTGCGCGGCGTCTCCTCGTAGACGCCTCCCGGTGTGATGAACCCGCCGGCAGCCCGGCCGGTTGATAACTTGACCCGCCGACTCGACTGCGCCTCCTGCAGCCGCCGTAGACACCGCCCTTGACAACAATCCGTTGCCCTTGAGTACGGTGATGATATCCGCCCAGGATATCTGAAATTGCCAAAGTACTATATTTTAGTACATCCGGTTCGAAGGACCATGTTCAAGCCCAAGCGAGGTGAATAAAATAGGCGAATATATTTCAAGCCTTTATTTGAGGTGTCAAGCAATGGCTGCAAGTACCTGGGGTGGGTCAAGCATTTACAATGGTATAAAGGTAATCCAAAAATCGAAACGATGGTGCGATGTAACTCAGCACAGCGCCATCTATTGACATAGCTCGGTATTAATTTTTACTTACATTTTGTTCCGCTTTACAGAGTGGTGCTTTTGCACGTGCTTTGCACTGACACATTTGGTTAAACAAACATTAATTTAAACGCATTTTAAATGTTAAATAAAATATAATATTTCTACAGGGGGACTATACTTTAGTCCCCCACACACGGCCGCATATATTCCTACACACCCGATCCTACTATCCCCTACTAAACTAACTTCCTTCACACCCGAAAAGCGTTGAGCCAGTGCTCGGTGCGATTGACCAGCCAAATTGATAACTGAATTATGGATATTATCTTTTGAATTCCTGTAAACCATTTAAAATCAATGATCAGATTGAAACGATAATATCGTGAAAAAACTATATTGATATGACCGATGTGCCACAGAAAGAAGACACTATCGATTAAAATGCATCAATTTCGGACTCCATTTGCACTATCGATTAAAATCAATTCGCAAACCGATTTATTGAGATGTGAATTGAACACTTATTTTTTAGTAGTTTTACTGCGCGTCATATAAAATGTACATACATTTGATTGGTGCCACTGTATTCTTTTAATAAATCAAACCATAAAATATAATCTAAAAAGTATTTATTGTGAGTAATATAAAACCTCCGATTATTCAAATGCGTGATCCTGTCGTCATTGCTTTGCGATAAGATTAACGGATAATTAAAGATTATTATAACCGAATGGTAATTTGTTCGGATATTTGTATATTATTATCTTGGATTGTGGATTAAATTAATTTAAATAATTACTGATTAAAGACGAAACAAATAGAGCCTAAATGTCTCAGAAACCGAAAGAATACACTCTTCAAAGACTGATCATCCTCCTCCATGTATATTCATCCATCGACACATAATATCATTGTTATATGCTCATATACATAAAACAACTCTGATACACTAACTTTTGTATTTCAAGGCTTATTGTATTTTAAACCTCTAGCAAAATAAACTCACCGGCAATAAAACTTGGCCACTGGGCTTTTTTCATACAAACATGGTCACTTTAGCGTAGGGTTGCCATCCGTCCGGGTTTCCCCGGATTTGTCCTAGTTTAGAGGGCATCCGGGGAGCGTCCGGGGAAGGTTTCATTTGTAGACCGAGTTTTAAAAAATAAATAAATATAATGGGCCGCCCGCGAGACACGCACTATGCTCGCACTCCACGATGTTTTTTATTACATTGAATATTATGTTTAAAAGATCTTGTTGACATGTCCGGCTTTCGGACTCTAAAATCCGGGGTTTTCACGCGTCTTGTCCTGTTTTCCTAATTTTAGAGATGGCAACCCTACTTTAGCGTCTCATATATGGAAAACTATTTGCAGCTGTGCAATGATTATTACGTCAATGGAGAGGCAAAACGCCCAATTGTCGAATCACAAATTCAAAATTTGCCAAAAACCGCTAAATTTTTTCAAAAAGGAATAACAATAAACCGAACTCAACGCTCATAGACGCTAAAGTGACCATGTTTCTATGAAAAAAGCCCAGTGGCCAAGTTTTATTGCCGGTGAGTGTAGTTACTTTTACTAAAAGGCATATTTGGCTTCAAGGTAAATTCTGAAAATTGCTCGCCTACCGCAATAACTGTCCTCACTGGAAATACCGAATAATATCTCTGAATGTCTTTTATGCAATATTATGTAATTATAATTGGAAGCAAGTTCTTAGTATTCTTCCTGGGTAAGTCGCTCAATGAAATAGGCCGCAGCACTATGGGTAGATCGGGCCGATTTCGTGCCATAAATATGTTTTTGAAAATTCAGCGCAGGTTCACGTATTATACCTTAAATATTAGACAAAAGACTAATCTACTATAATATACAAGATTTATACTTCTATCGAGCCATATAAAGTAAAAAAAAATATCAATAAAAACACTGAAAATACTTTTCTAGAAACTGATTGCGGAGTGATGGGTTTTTAGATTGGATTTTACAGTAGAATTCCTATTAGTATATATAAGTATTATACCTTTTTAGAAAGCTTAAAACGTGGTCTTTTATATAAAATTTACAATTATTTATTTATATATATATATAATAGCGCTGGAGACGTATAACTCATGATGAACCGTTTTTTCAGTTTATTCATTTTCAATAAGAGTTTTGACAGTTGCCGAAATTTGCCGAAGTTCTGTAATGTATCTCATTTTGTAGTAAATTTAACATAGAATTAAGGGCTGAAAAAAAAATTTGCAGTTTCGTTGCGTAACATGAGTAAATATCTTAAAATGTGTAGGTATGTCTTTTTTTGGGATGCAAATGTAGTGTTTTGAATTGTCGTGTAATTGTTTCGAGTAATTACCAGTATGGACTTTCGACTTTGCACTGTTGGATAAGGTTTATGGAGCTTATATTGCATTTATCTTACAATTTAGACTTTCAAAAATGGTCTGCCAAAACAACAGATGACAAAGAAAAAAAAACAAAAGAAGACTTACGTTCAAAGAAGATTCAGAGTTGGTTTAAACATAGACAAACCTAAGCAAGTTAGTGGCAACAGTAACGATGGCAATACAGCACGTAGATTTTTCACTGCACATCAGAAATCACTGGTATAGATGAGAATCTAATTAAACGATTTTATGTTTTACTGCAGGTTATGTCTAGTGGAAGAAGGATAAATGCTTCGAAGTTTGGTCAGTACGCATTGGATACAGCACAACTGTATGTTAATAAATACAGGTGGTACTATATGCCATCTTTCGTACATAAAGTATTAATACATGGAGAAAGTGTTATCCTACATTTTTCTGTTTTACCTCTTGGACAACTATCGAAAGATGCCCAAGAATCAAGGAACAAGGATTATAAAAAATTTCGACTACATCATGCAAGAAAATGCTCTAGGACAGGCACTAACGAAGACGTGCTACACACACTGTTGTATACCTCGGATCCCTCCCTACATATCGAGTCTAAGAAACTCTGTTAACAAAAAGACTCAGGACCTTTTAGATGACGCATTAACACTCTTAGATGATTTTTAACTCGTTATTGCTACCCTATTCTTAAATTTTTTGTCGTTACTTTTACGAGATAATTTCATTAAAAGTAATTGGGTTAAAACAATTATCATTATCCGTAATTAATTTTTTTATAATTATTATTACTTATATCTGTCTTTAAGACCTTACAGGGTCCATTTTTATTATTCTTGTTTAAAATCCAAATAATATAGATGTAAGAATTTCATATATTTCGCTTTTTTAATGTTTAATAATTTATTTTGCTTATTAAAAATAAATGAATAGTAACAAAATGTATTTCATTTAAAAGTGTAAACATTCAAGATAACTAGAAAAAAAAATCATCAACATCGCATAAAACCCAAAGAAGTTACATATTTATGACACGAAATCGGCCCGATTTCCCATAGTGCGCAGTGGCCACTTATTATAAGGTGGGCTGCTTGTCTGACTGCAAATTGATCTGGTTAAAAAAAAAAAATTAAATTTGTAAAATGCTCCAATTAGTAATCCTTATAAACAATTGAGCGATCGGTTAGATATTGTGTAAGTGCGTGTAACGATCGGTTGCGTCGCCCGCGCATTCCTTCATGGATCGAATGAGCGGCTTTCGCTCATTATGTAACTGATTTTAACATTGCCCAGTTAACGCTAACTAAATTTATTAGTTATTGATAGCTATAGTCATTGTTTTTTTTATATACAAAACACATGGCATGACATGGCAGAGAACGATCTCACTCCTGAGGATGCAGAAGACCGGGCAAAGTGGAGAAAGTTAAGCAGGGAAGCGGATCCCGACACTAGGCTGGGAAAACGCTAGGACGAAGAAGAAGAGAAGTAGACAAAACACATCAATAAAACAACACCTTCTGGCTAAGTTTAGTGCTCCTCTCGTTAAATATGTTTGCAAATGTATGTAGCGAAGAAAGGATTACTTGAAAAAATAATAATTTATCATCTATTGTAACATTTGTAACCTATTTCATGCAAATATGTTAATTAATTTGAATTTCATCTATTAGATGGTTTGTGTGCCTGCCTACCAACTGCATAAAAAATACCATTTGCTCTTAAATGAAGGCAGAACAAGGCTAATAAGCAAAAAAAGGTGTAACAAAAAAAGTTATTAAGAAATCATTTTCTTTTATTGTCAATTTGTTTGGAAAATCTTTCAAATATTTTCTTAATATTAATGGAATAAAAGGCAAATGTGTTGAAATCAGCAAGTCCTAAAACCCTTCGAAATTATATATTTATTTAAATTCAAAAAAGAGAAACGATCACTTAAAACAATTATAAACTTGTAAAAGTAGAAATAAATCAACCAAATGGTTATCAAACGAACAACAAAACAGATCCTACTCAATGCAATGCAATCGAAGTGGGATAGTAGGTCGAATCATACCGTAACTGCTTATGTAAACAATGTTTTGCCAAAGTAAAGCAGAAAAGTAGGGCCCAACGCAGAAAATTTGCCAATGTCAAGTGTTTTGAACACATTGAAAATAAGGGAGGCAAACAAAGTGAGAGCCATCTGATGGTACGTGCAGAAAGAAATAAAAAATAAATAAATAAATATCCCTGGACATTATTCACACAGCGCCATCTAGCCCCAAACTAAGCATAGCTTGTACTATGGGTGCTAGACAACGGATAAACATTACATATATACTTTTTTTTTGTAAATACATACATATTATACATATAAACACCCAGACCGATACAAACAAACATGTTCATGCACACAAATGTTTGTACCGTGCGGGGATCGAACCCGCGACCCTTGGTGTAATAGCCGACTTCTCAACCATTAAACCAAACGGCTCGTCAAAAGAAGGGTTATGCATGCTGCGGACAGTTTCCGTATGAATCGAAATGGGCCGGATTGGCTGTAAAGGACCAATACAGGTACTGGCAGACTTGTTGACAGAGCGGGGGGAGTTCGCGCATGTGCACTTGCGCGAACCAATAGCGCGCGCGAATCTCCCGAACGCCCGCGCACGCTATTGGTCAGAGGTATGCTTCTGACCAATAGCGCGCAGACGTGTCAGAATTCGTGTTCTGCGCAATCCCCACCCGATATTCAACGGATTTGCCGGTACCTGTACCTGGCTTTGCCAGGTGGTGAGAGACTGTGTTGGAGGTCTAAACTCCTTTTCCCACTTGTTCCTAATCATTTTTCAAAGGCGGGCAACACACCCGAGACCCCAGTGAGTTAGTCCATTAGTAAACACGCAGTCTGAGTTACCCATTGACGTTAGTAAACACGTAACATCAGGTATCACATTATGCTCGTTTGTCTCCCTCTTTCACACAAGTGATCACCACTGCCCATGCGCACCTGCGACATCTCTAAGACTTAAAACCATTGCCGGCCTTTGAGAAATGAATAAATGCTCTCTTTTAATGGTACAGACACACATTAGACTACCCTAATCTGGCAAATTTCTACAACCAATCTTCAGCTTTATTAACTTTACATAGAGTTCTCTTTCAATTGATAATTTTTGACAGATTAGGATAGGTCGACCTGCTGCCGTCCGTACACTAGGTTCTGTATGTTGCTTAATCTCAATCAATAAACCATTACCGCCGCACTGCACCAGAATTGCTCAGAGTCAGTGACATTGACATACTTTTCGGTCAGCGCTTGCGCGAAAGTTACGTGACATAATAATGTCAGCAAAGAAAACGCATTGTGACCTAGTGATTAATAACTAGATGAGTCATGTAGTATTCATACTAATAAAAAAAATTGGTAAGAAATTCAAATATCCAGATTGCTATTATCGTGACTTATGTGGCTAGCTTCGGTAAAAAGCAGGGCTAAGTGGAGTATTCTTGGTTATTCATCAACATCATCATCAGCCTTTCGTAGTCCACCGCTGGACACAAGCCTCTAAAATCGGCCACTCGTATCGAGCTCCTGCCGGCAATCTTGCGCAAATGGTCACTCCACCTGGCCTGAGGGTTTCCTTTTTTTATTTTATTGCAATGTGTTACAAGACGAGCAGATCGTACACCTGATGGTAAGCGTCACGTCTGCCCTTAGACAGTTCAGTGCCAAACAGTAATTTCACTAGCTTCAGTGCCCTTTCCCCGAAACACAGAAGTGCTTGACACACTTCTATTTCACGGGAAAATATCTGGTACTGCTGCGGTGGTACCCACCTAGACGGGCCAGTACAGGAACCTACCACCTGGTAAACTGTCCTACTTTAGTTAGGTTTACCGAGACGCGGCATCCACTCCAGAACCCGTTTACCCCAACTTATCAATTCTACGGCTAATATGGTCAGCCCACTGCCACTTCAGCATGCTAATACGATAATGCTAGTTTAATAATTTGCTTTACTTTGAATTTTTTCCAGCGCAACGGATCCATTGACTTCGACGGAGCCTTCAACATGAACACGGGAGCGGGAGAGTTTCTCAGACTCGGCAACATCGAAGAGTGGCGGTTCTCCAACCGGACCGAGTTCCGGGACGAGTGCGGGAAGGTGCAGGGCTCCACCGGCGAGCTGTGGGCGCCTGAGCTTGGCCAGGAGGAGGTCTCCGTGTTCGCTTCCGACCTGTGCACGTAAGTTCAATGTTAAAGACAAGGTCCTTTATTGAATCTTGGAACTAGGTGAGCAGTTGACAGGACTAAATTTCCTTAGAGACACTTTTGACACCGCTGTCAGGTAATAATGACGCTATCAAGAGGACAGCATCGAACTCAGCTGTCAGCGATGAAATTGGCCCTTAAGGTAATTAGTCACTATTACTTATAGCCTGACCATGAAAATAAAAAACCTGCTCTGGAGGCGCCACATTAGCTATGGTTATAGCAACACTTGGTTGCTATGGTTATACTCGCAAATAACTCACAATATCCAATAGTAACAAAGCACGGTTGACAATTGACATCACACTTTGACAGACAGAAATAATGAATGACATCTTAGTTTTTTTATTTGATTGTTGCCACTTAAAGAAATTGGTTCCAATATTTTTCCGCAAATGGCGGGTTTTTTTATTTTAATGGTCGGGCTCCGCCTATGTACAATCCAAAATGGAATATAGCACCTTAGCGACAATCAGAAACTCGGTACTTATCACCTTATTTCCTATGAAGATACAATTGAAAAATTCGTGAACACTTATCCACAGATTAGATAACACATAATTAGGTATACAGGGTGGAAAGTTTCAATGGGGCAGCCAAGGGAGGTACCTTAATCGTTGCAGCTACAAGAAATTGGTCTTAGGAGACTATCCATAATTTTTCAAAAAAATTACATTCCCATTCACAGATTTATAAAAAAATGTACGGTTAGCAAGAAAATTACAATTTTTCACAAAAAAACTTTTTGATGCTAATCGGTCCAATTTTGTACGTTGATCAAAATCTTGTATGGGACCAACTGAGGTTTCAGTACTAGAAAAGTCACAAATAAAAAAAAACTTTTCCCATACATCAGTCAATTAATTTTGTTTCAATTGGAACTTACGTAACCTCGATAGTTTTCTGAAAAAAGATTTAGTTACCTACCTAGTTCAAATTCAAATAAGATTTAAATTTCGAACTTTGTTTTCTTTTTATAATGCGTAGGTACTTCTTTTGCTGCTTATATCAAAATCTGATTGCGTGTGGTGTGCCTTTGCGAGTAGATGCTTTTAGTTATTCTTTTTTTGCAAAAATGAGCTTGATTTCTTTCTGTGGGGCTATTAAAAAATGAAATTTATGAAAAGAAATATGACAGTGTCGAAGAATAAAAAAACTCGCTCTGTACAATTTTATATGGAATTCATCCAAATAATTATTGGCCGCCACGCGGTCAGTACAAAAACGAATACATTTATGCATTAATTAAAATGGAGAACATTTTGAGCACCTTATATCATAAAGTAAAATTACTTAATAAAAATAATTATTATTTTTTAAATAATTTTATTGTTTGATTGCATATGCATCTTCTTAATTATTTTTTTGTAGCTACAACAAAAAGTTACCTCTTCTTATGGCCTCACAAAAAATCTAAGTACTATAAAATGTATGGGAAAAGTTTTTTTTGATTTGTGACTTTTCTAGTACTGAAACCTCAGTTGGTCCCATACAAGATATTGATCAGCGTATAAAATTGGACCGATTAGCATCAAAAAGTTTTTTTGTGAAAAATGGTAATTTTCTTGCTAACCGTACATTTTATTTAAAATCTGTGAATGGGAATGTAATTTTTTTGAAAAATTATGGATAGTCTCCTAAGACCAATTTCTTGTAGCTGCAACGATTAAGGTACCTCCCTTGGCTGCCCCATTGAAACTTTCCACCCTGTATATTAATGAATAAGTACGATCGAGGTCTCCCGCGCGTGATCACTTTTGGAAAAATATTACGTGCACGCGCATCGCGACTTCTTAGGAGCGGCGCTTGTAAACGTGAAAATACTGCACAGGATTTTAGCCTTAAAGGTGATCACGCGCGCGTGACCTCGATAGTACAGGCTCTACGATACCTGTTATCTCATCCTTATTGTATAATGTAACTTTACAATGAAAGTAAATTTTTGTTTCGTTTGTTAGAGATTCGTTGTTTAGAGATTAGAAGTTGTAATTTTTTCGATGGTCCATTTAACATATTATGTTGCTGTGGAAGCAGAGTGGTTTCAAATGGTCATTCATTTCATTTGATATTCAATCTTTGCATAATCCCTTTCTTAGGGATTATCTGGTATTGTTTGTCACTGTTTCTATATTACCTATTATAAATAAGCTCTAACCATAATCTGCTAGACTAGATTAATTTGTTATCTTTAAATTCAAATGCTATGTTTCCATAATGTTTATGTAACACGACAATGTATACCTAAGAACTGGAATGGAGTTTGGCATAGCTTGAGACTGCACTGTTATTATTATTCTATGACAAAAAAAAACAGCTTGCTGCATATCGCTAGTATATATTTCGATAAGCTTGATTTCGGTTCATTCACGCCGTTGCCTAATAATTTCTGCATACTTATCTAATCAGATAACATTGGAATATTTGTGTGCAAGTCAAAATTTATTATTAGCAGCTGTAGGGAAATATTATTTCAGTTTCCGATTTATTATGTATTAATTTACAAAAAAAGTATTTAAGTTATCTATCGTCCATAGCATAAGCAAGTATTTATAAGTAATGTTATTAATTTTCTGGCACAACACAATAAAGCTATACTTAATTTGGGGCTAGATGGCGATGTGTGTGTTACAGGGTAACTCCCCCTTATTTATTTATTGTTAACTAGCGGGCGCCCGCGGTTTCACCCGCGTGGTTCCCGTTCCCGTGGGAATATCGAGATATCCTTTCTTAGCGGATGCCTACGTCATGACATCTACCTGCATGCCAAATTACTGCCCGATCCGTCCAGTGGTTTGGGCTGTGCGTTGATAGATATCTATGTCAGTCAGTCAGTCACTCACCTTTGAGTTTTATATATATAGATATATGTCACAGATTTTATACATAAATATTGTATTTATCCACAGGTACTTAACACTTCCAAAAGACCGTGATGTGGAAGTGCAGGGTATCGCAGGAGTGCAGTACGCGGCCAACGACTCCGTGTTTGATAATGGCTACCGCTACCCACACATGGTAAGATGACCGTCAGGCGTTTCGGCATTCTGCGTAGGAACAAACAAGTTTTAACACGGGCTTCTTTCGGTAAATTCATGTGCGTTCTTAAGCGGTCTCCTACTAAACGCAGCATTGATATTTCGAGCTGTTTTCCGAAATATCTGTCTTCTCATAATTCTCGGAATAAAAATAAATTTTAAGACGTATCGTTTGTTGCGCATTTTTAAAAACAAAAATTTTATATTTATCATGTGAAAATGAGGTGGACTCGTTTGACAACTTTCCTTTTGTGTATTGTTATACCTACTTATAAGTCTTATAAGTCTATCTTTCGTCGCATAATTAACCAATATAGGTCAAGCCGGTTTTGGCTTGCCTGCTTTGGTGCAGTGGTTAGTGAGTAGGTCACTCTTTAAAACCATTGCCAGAATGTTATAGCCCGCCCAATAAAATAAAAAACCTCGCCATATTGTGGAAAAATATTGGAACTAATTTCTTCAAGGGGCAACAATCAAATAAAAAAACAATAAGATGTCATTCAATATTGCTGTCTGTTAAAGTGTGATGTCAATTGTCAACCGTGCCTTGTTACTATTGGATATTGTGCAGCAACCAAGTGTTGCTATAACCATAGCTAATGTGGCGCCTTCAGAGCAGGTTTCTTATTTTCTTGGTCAGGCTATACTTTAGTCACATTTTGAGTTTCTGTAACTTTTGAACCCCTCTTCTTCATCTTCTTCTTCTTCTTACAAGACTATAATTGTGACTTTTAAGTTACTTTTAAACTGCAGTTATGGTTTTTAGAAGTTTTCTCCTTCGCAAGAATAAGCGACAGTCTGGATTAGTTGGGGATTTATTTACCCTCAGTGCTATATAGATGCCTAAACGGCACATTTTTACGCCTCTGGTGTTAAAAGCGTTCCTAGGAAACGGTAACCGCTTACCATCAGGCGAGTCGTAGGCTTGTAGGTAGGCGCTACTTTAATGATATAAAAAAACCTTATTTACATATGTCAAGCGTATACCACGTGGGTAAAAGCAGTCAACCTAACCTCTATAACCGGAATTTCAGCTAGGAAACACGATGAATATCGTTAATATCGATACGTAATCGTAACCTTGCCCAATTTCATGTAATCTTTCACGTTTACCACAACGCGTTGGCGTAAGTACAGGCACGCGTTCGCACATGCGATATACTGCGACATGTAATCAAAAACAAATAATGGAATTTACGATTATTTTAGTCATATATTTTTTTTTAATTACTAAGGAGGGGGCAGTTGAGCATGTATGGCGAATGATGGTAAGTTAGCACTACCTTCTTGTGTCTGGTTGGTTCGTAAGACTTTTTCAGAGTCCAACTATGGTCGGATTTTTAATTTGACGGCCAAAATTTGGCCGCCAAATCTGACATTAGCTAATGTCACTTTGCGAAAAAAGTATTGCCATGTCCATGTCCAATGCAATAGTTATGCATTCAGTTTTCGTTCACACAAAAACGAATGATAATACGAATGAAATAAGGTCGTTAATAATATGTTGTAAGAATAATCAAAATACATAATACAACAATACGAATAATTTATCGTCGATAATCGATGGTTGCCACGATAATCGAATTTTTTGGTTCATTCAATTATCACAGCATTAATTATATTTTATGAAAAGCTGACAACACAGTAAACGTCAGATTTGGCCGTCTTATTAAAAATCCGACCAGCTAGAGCTACAACCCCCACAGATGAATCCTGCCGCCCAGCTCATGTGCGTCAAAATGAAAATCAAACGTTGATCGTCAGATGAACCTATGTACAGTGTGGCAGCACATTGAGCGACACTTCCAGAGGCCCTAGACAAGCGGCATTTATATCGTTCGTTAAAGCTCAATTTGCGATAGCGAATGTCAAAACCCGTAGGGGAGAGCGGGGCTGAAAGTGCCGATTTTGACAAATCCTTATATGATTCGGATAAAACAAGTACTATGTCTGAAAGTAGTGGTTCATCCTAAGCCAAATTTAGTCTATAATTCGAATTTACCAACTGATTTCGCACATTTTTAATAGTTTTTTAGAAAAAGTGATTTTTTTATACAGCGGCGGCAAGGCACTTCCAACCCCACATTGGGGCAAGTTGTGCCGTAGCTGAGGTCGGTTGTGCCGTTGATAATGCTAGGTGATTTACATGAATGAAAATTAATTTAAAGTTTTAAAGACATCAATTTTATAATAATATATTTATTCGTTATACATTTTACTATAAATCAACAGTTTTCGCCATCAGAACGGTCTCAACGGTCGTCATCTTGCAAAACTCTTCTCTTAGCGGAGTTCTTAGTCGGCTTTTTTGTTTGTTTAACTTTTCCCTTGCCTTTTCCTTTGCCTTTTCCCTTCCTTTTTCCCTTAACCTTCATTTTAGTTTCACTTTCTTTCTTTTTCTTTTTATTAGCCTGTTCTTCAGCCAAAAAATTTCTTCCTTGGAGTGTCCGTAAGAACAGCTGTAATCCTTTTACGTCCTTTATTATGTCCCATTAATCAGGAAGGTGCTTTAGGCAGTGGTCTTATTAGCTCTGGTAAGAAAATTGCTGTATTGTTATCTCCTGTGTTGTTATCAGCTGATTGAGGAAGCTGGAAGCTGTAGCAAGGAATAGGCTCCTGAGAGTACTGACAGTTGTTCTTGATTACCCAAATGGTTAATTTGTACAGTCAACGCTGCAGTTGCTTTGCGCAGAAACATGCTGTAGTATTGATGGACCGGCACAACCAGCCCCCCATGACCGGCACATTTTACCCCGCTTATTAGAGTGTGATATTTTGTCTCACATATAAAAATCACTATGCTCAAAGCATTAAAATTACACTGCATAACAAACTAGGATAAATAACAAATATTTTACTAAAACTCTCATGTTAAACGCACGAAAAATGCTACCTTGCGACCAAAAAGTATCGAAACGAAAATATTTACTTTCGTGGCGTTGAGGACCCTCACATACACTGCCACTTGGTCCGCGTTGCTGACGCAACTAAAATGGCAGCCGTTTGTGCCCGACTGTTAGGCATTACGCGACACAATACGATCGTATATCTATCTCTTTCGGTTTTCGAGATATTCGCGTCGGAACAATTTACCCCCGGCACTTCCAGCCCCGGTCTCCCCTACTTTCAATATCGATTGACCACGTGACTTTTCTAAGGCACCTGTCAAATCCATACAATTTGAAGTTAGCGAATTTCGACATCGCTGTCAAAATGTTACTTTGTCTAGGCCCATTGGTTTAAAAGTCCCTCAATCGAAAAAAATGCATTGGCCGGTGTGGCAACTGTCTCTACATAAAGAAATTATCCTTGTGGGTGCATGTCCACTCCATGGACGTCTTTTGCCTATAAGCCGATTTCGATGATTATGATGAAGATGTTGTTGATGATGACGATGAAGCTGATGATGATATCTGTCGCCAGGCGTGCTACTGCGACGAAGTGCGCGACAACAACTGCCTGCCGTCCGGCGCGCTGAACGTGTCGGCGTGCCGCTTCGGCGCGCCCGCCTTCGTGTCATTACCGCACTTCCTGCACTCCGACCCGCACTACCCCAGCAAGATAGACGGGCTCAACCCCACCAGGTATGTAGTACATCATCTAACTTTATTTTTTAAAAAGAGAGGTGGACCTAAGGAGTGAGATAGAATGCAGTCAATTTTGCTTCAAATAGGCGTGGAGGAGTTTGGCTCCCAGTTTTTTCTTTAACTTCATTCAGAATATATACACATAATTTCAGGAACTGGCCACTTACAAAAAAAGTTTGAAAAAAAAAATATCGTTATTCCAAAATAAAACTTTGGAACTTTTTAATTTACGAGATTGTCATTTGTTTCTCATTATAGTCTTCATTTGAAAATTGCGTGTCATTCCATTGAACGACAGTTGTAACATTTTACGACGAAGGAGTTTTTGCGCAGGTTGCCAGAGGCTTTAAACGGTATTTGGTAATGAAGTCCCTTGCTCGCAGCTTTGTATGTTCGTGGTTTAAAGAACTTTGACGTGTGAAAGTTCTTTGTTTCAAAAACGTGTTTGAAGCAAGGTGATCCGTTACGAGCCCTCACATTCCGCTTCATATTATGGAAAGGATACTTAAAAACTTTTAAAAATGTAGCGCTGATGACTCATCTTTCAACTCTTAATCTGTATATGAGTTTTATTGTTATTTGCAGTGAGCACAACTTCAGGCTAGCCCTAGAAATGTACACGGGGATGCCGCTAGCAGTCACTGCGCAGCTGCAGATCAATCTACTCGTCCGACATGTCTCCGGGATCAGGTTGGTAACTTTGACATAATATTTATATGTTAGATGATTTGGCAGACAGACACTCAGCCTACCTGATGGTAAGCGGCCAGTGCGGCCTATTCCATTGAGGAACACTTCACCAGGAAGCGTCGCTCAATGTGCTGCTATATTGTAGGCTCAACTGATTATCGAGCCTTTGTTTTCAAGTGTTCCTGGCTTCCACATTATATAGAGAATTAGTACTAATTAGTACTAAACCATATTTATTTACTGATTTTTTTTCTTTTCTTGACATTTCTTTACTATAGTCTGTCCATTTTATTAATAGTCTTTTGACAGCTCACGCCCATGAAGTTTCTTATTGTATTCGTAAAATTTTCGAACAGATAATATTGTACTTCATGGACGGTTATCGCCCACTTATTGATGTGCTACACATAACAATGACTACGATTGTGCCACAGATTACAAATAATCAGTAGAAATAAATGCTATGAATAAATCTAAACTTCTCATAATGTGTTAATAAAATGTGATGTGTAATTTAAACAGAAAGGAAACCAAATTTTCATTTTAATGTCTTTCTTAACATGACTCGTCAGACTCTTCTTTTGAACTTGATTGGTCCGATGAGGAGTCTTCAGTAATATTTATGATTAGTTCTTGTGTGCATAAATTATTAGCGAACGTGCGTGTGAATAGCACGGGCGTTTTGTTGCGAGTGACAGACCACGTCAAAATGGCGACCGGGCGGACGGTTGGTTAATGTTGCAAGTTGACTTTTATATGATTTTACGATATAATTAATACAGTTTATAATATGTATTTATTTTTATATTAATAAATAAAAACGCAAATACATGGATTTATATTTGTTTACAAACAATCTAAGAGAATATTAAATCGAAAAGCACGTTTATCGAAATCACTTATTTTGTTTACTTACCTAATTCGAATAATGATAAATAGTACAATCGGAATGGTATCACATTTGAGATACTTTTGGACATCACTAACTTTGTCAAACGTCGAGCTGTCAAAAGACTATTAATAAAATGGACAGACTATAATTTAGTTATTAAGTATGCATTGTTACTAACCTAAATATGGATCTATGACATCTGAAAATAAACGAGTTTAATTATTATTACTGGAACACAGCCAGAACTGTTAAGCTGGCAAAATTTATTTGTCTGTGGGGGTGGCTCCTAGTCAGTCAGACTGTTTGGTGACGCATTTTGAAACCTAAAAGCGCCAATCTTCTTTTTCTGTAATGTAAAAAATTACACTTAAAACACTTCAAATATTAAATTTTTTCACCAAGACACATTTGCCTATGTTTAAATTAATTTAAAGTAAATTCTTCACAATAATTATTTTTACCATGGACTCGGAAAGAGTCTTATCACCAACCAGACCAGACCAGAATTAACCTGCTACTACTTCCGGTTTCTATACCCAAGCGGCCTAGCCACTGTTCCAAGAAGGCGGTCAAGATTAGCCTTTTTTTAAATATTATAAAGTATCAAAAGCAAGTACCTTATTGTGATGTTATTCCATCGGATGAGAATATGGACAAATTATACCTAACTTAACGCGACTCCTCGACCAATCGTAGCGTGCCACGCTCGTACCGTGCCGCGTCCGCCAATCGCAGCGCGTTAGCACCATAGACTGCGGCAGCGCTGCTAGTTTTGCAGCGCTGCCATGTGATTGGCCGACACGAGAGGAGGAGGGAGGAGGACGTCTAGTTTGAAATGTAATGTTATTGTAGAAATTATTATAAATTGTAATCGACAAGGATCGTTTTGTTTTGGCTGCCTTACACCCTGTTGCAGAAAGCTCCATTAAAGTTAATGCTTCATTAAATCTAATGCTGTCACTTTTCGTTGTCATGAAATAAAAAGTGACAGCAATAGCTTTAATGAAACATTAACTTTAATGGACGTTTCTGCAACTGAGTGTAAATCCTTTACATATTACTTGTTGCAGCATAAACAACAGGTTACCAGACCCGGACACGCTGGTGCCGATGTTCTGGTTCCGGCAGGAGCTGCAGACCACGCCGGAGTACGCGGCCATGGCGCGCCAGGCGCTGCGCATACGCTACTGGGTGCCGATAGCCTTCTACGTGCTCACTGTCAGTATTACTTTGCCTTTTTAACCCTGGAAATACGTTGCACTATGACAATAATACCTAAACATCCATATCACCACCGCAAATGCTCAGAAATGTACTTCGACATAAATAAATATATCTGGACATTATTCACACAGCGCCATCTAGCTTCAAACTAAGCATTAGCTTGTGCTATGGGTGCCAGACATCGGATAAACATTACTTATATACTTTTTTTGGTGTGGTGGCGTTATGTGTCGGGTGGTTACATTCCCTCTAATATGGTTAAGTGAAATTATGGCTGGCACATACGTCATACTTGTGCTGCAGGTGCCACCTTTGGGCACTGGTCTTCCAGGGCTCACGGATTTTTCTCGATTATAGTCTCATTCTTATACTTTATACTGTATGGCTTGGTATTCTAAAACTAATCAGTAATTGTAACAAACAAATTGTAAACAAACATGGCGATGAAAAAGAGTAACTGTCGAGTTTCTTGCCGGTTCTTCTCGGCAGATGACTGCATTCCGAAGCCGGTGGTAGAGTCACTCTGTAATTGACGATTCATAAATACTTGATACAAGTTTACATGAATTAAGAATATTTTGATTTTGATTGATTTTGATTTTTTGTAAATACATATTATATGTAAATAGAAACACCCAGACCGATACAGACAGCCATGTTTATGCACACAATTGTTTATTCCGTGCGGGGATCGAACCCGCGACCTCTGGTGTAATAGCCGACTTCTCGACCATTACACCAAATGGCTCGTCTACATGCAATGTAGATGATGCCCTCGCACCCCAAGCCCGCTGATATTTGTCTGAAAGAAATGGGGGAGGGAGGGGTTGAGTATTCAATCGATCGATTGTAATCGATACTATAGTATCGATTATAAGGTTATAACGTAGAAACAATTTATGTGATCGATCGTAAATGAAATAGATTCCATCGATAATCATCGATCGTTTTTCAGATTATTTGGGCTTGCAAAATCAATTATATTAATTATGATTAAAGATAATATTTATTTTTCTCATAAGGTTACCTTTGAATTCACTTACACGAGAAAATTTAATTTGATATCTTCTAGTAAAAAATAATAATTGATTCTCTAAGCTTAGTCTATGTCCTTTCCAAAGGTATAAATCAAATTGATTCATCAAGTTTAGATGAAAAGAAAAACACAATGGTTGTAGTATTTAAGTGAATGGATAGTTATTTATTTGTCATTATTTTCCAGGCAATCGGAATACTCCTGTTGATACCAGGCGTGATAATACTAGTTAAAAGAATGATGAAATCGCCTTCAACAACACCCATTCTCGCGTCGGAAGCTTCGAACTCCAGTGCGACATCTCAGTGACGAACACCCATCATTAGTGCAAACAAGTGTTTTGTTGAGTATGGATTTTATAAGGCAACATTCAATAGAATCAAGGAAATTGCAACTTATGCAAACTTATAACAAAGAGTTTATTAGTATTCATTTTTCCTGAGCGAAAAGAACTTGCGACAAGTAACGGCCGGTTCACACATGTCTCGGTTTTACTGTTCCGTTTTATCGTGTACGTTTTTTTTTCGTCGATGGCGAATGTAGTTGTATGAGAGATTTCACACATGGCACAGTATTCTGTATACAGTAATACATACGCCATCGACGAAAAAAAACGTACACGATAAAACGGTACAGTAAAACGGAGACTTGTGTGAACCGGCCGTAATAAGAAATAAAGGTGTATATAATATGACTCGAATGTTTATACATAAAACTCATTTAATGACAATAATGCGTGAGGATTGCATCAATCCACTAAACCGTTGCGTAAAGTAAGTTTATCTGTGAAGTTTCCAACAATTCCAACTTATGACAGGAAATGGTGAACCACAGATAATTAAATTATACGGAGTGGAACCTTTGTAATTCGCATGATGATTTTTTTAATATTACCTATATCAAGAATTTTGACGACCTATTTGGTGAAATTGTGTGCATTATCGGATTTGATAGTCCTAAATATAATAAATAAATAAATATCTCTGGACATTATTCACACAGCGCCATCTAGCCCCAAACTAAGCATTAGCTTGTGCTATGGGTGCTAGACAACGGATAAATATTACTTATATACTTTTTTTTTGTAAATACATACATAATATACATAGAAACACCCAGACCGATACAAACAGACATGTTCATGCACACAAATGTTTGTACCGTGCGGGAATCGAACCCGCGACCTCTGGTGTAATAGCCGACTTCTCGACCATTACACCAAATGGCTCGTCGATATATTTGCATAATTTGGTATAATTGCATACTTTTAAAATGTACTTGTCGACCCAACTTAATAGTCCTGTAGCTGTATTAATTTGTCACTACTACACATTGTGATTTAACTAATACACTCACCGGCAATGAAACTTGGCCACTGGGCTTTTTTCATACAAACATGGTAACTTAACGTCTCATAGATAGAAAACTATTTGCAGCTGTGCAATGATTATTACGTCAAATGCCAAAAACCGCTCAATTTTCTCAAAAAGGAAAAACAATCTACGATGCTCCATACTACGATGTATGGAGCGTTGAGTTCGGTTTATTATTTTTCATTTTTGAGAAAATTGAGCGGAAAGTGTAAATTCTTGAAACTGTGATTTGTTAATCGGGCGTTTGGCCTCTCCATTGACGTAATGATCATTGCACAGCTGCAAATAGTTTTCTATCTATGAGACGCTAAAGTGACCATGTTTGTATGAAAAAAGCCCAGTGGCCAAGTTACATTGCCGGTGAGTTTATGTATGATTTTGGTGAGTTTTACTATGAGTATAAGATAACTTTCGTAGTCATGGAATAAGCCTCGTGTTCGTCTGTTAGGTCAAAAAATAACGTGCCTTTGTTAGGAAACGCTTGTAAAAATGCGATTAGTTTATCAAAACATACCTTATTCGATTGTGATAAATGGTAGTTTTGCTTGCATCGATGTTGCTTTAATGCGTCATAAATGCATTAATGACGCATTAATAATAATGACGCATTAATAATAATAATGACGAATTATTTTAAGTTTCTTCGAAGTCCAGATAGAAGTGGTAGCTTTAACTCTTTGTATTAAATCATTCCCAAAGAAACAATTTTGAGAGTTGATATTTTTTTAATAACTAGCTTTATGATACTTAGTTGTAGGTGGCGACACTGTAGGTTGCGTTTACCTAATATATGTTTATTTATATATTTTATTGTAAGTATTTTCTAATAGTGGCATTTTTTTACTTCTTTTTGTTCTTAACGGTTTGGTGATAGGATCATTTAGCATTGAATTTTAAATATTTATAAAAAATATTATAGTAAATTTTAACTTTTTTAAATTAATCTTTTATTTGGTATATTTGTTGGTTTTTGATATTGCCACACGGCGGTTTATTGTTACTGTAAAAAAAACATGTTTTAGTGCCAATGCAATTTTCTAAGTTTGCACCGAATAAATTTTTGTTTCTTTAAGGCTACGTCCCACACTGGAACGGATTTCGGATTTGCGGACATTGGACTTTTTTGTTAAATATTAATATTTTTATTATGCCAATCGATAGCCCTAATTAAGCCGATCAGATTTTATTCTGGTCATTTTTTTTGTAAACATTGTATTATACGAAAAAAATTGAAAATAAAAAAAAATTGTATGGAACGATATCTAAAATGCTCTATAAGTTCCAAGTCTTGACAGATCTCAGGATGATTTTTTGTGGGGTTAATCTATGGGTGTTTATGTATAGTTCCACATACATAGTATTGTCCCGGACGTCCCCGTTTTCCAGATATATGAAGCTGAACTTAGGTACTTTTTCTACTATTTTCTTAGGGATTATTTTAGTTTTTAACTCCAAATATTAAAAAAAAGGAACATTTTGAATTGTATTAATTTAATCGATTATCAATAACACTATTACATCTGGTGACGTCATACAACAAAATTAAAACATGTAAAAAGTGAATATAATATATCAAGATTGTGTCTTTAAATAGGTTTTAATTTACCTTATGGAATTTTGTTGTTTCAGCCTTTGGTACAAAAGGCGGACTTAATTCCTCCTGGCTTTTCTACCTGTCAACCTGAAGGCCAAGCAGAACGAAATAAATACTGATTAATTAAATTATTCTGTGTCGCAAAAAAGCAAAAGATACAAGCAATATAAGTGATATAAATCACTTAAATTGCTTGTATCTATAATATTACAGGCATAAAAGAAGGTTTAATCAAAAGGTTCCATGTTATTCTTCAAATCATACCAAGTGCAGAACGTGTAGGTAGATGTTTCTAAATTTTCTCAATATTGTCGAGAACTAGCGGCCTTGTTTGTAAAATAATACTCGTGGTATAATATGCCTGTTAGTGTCCATAAAATACGAATTCATGGAGCAGACATCATTGATAATTTGATTCCCATCGGAAAACTTTCTGAAGAAGCCAAGAAACAAGGAGTTTAGAAAATATAGAGAACACCATTTCAGAAAAGTAAACAGGCATGCGTCAAATGAGGATAAATCTTCTTTTGTCGTCCGAACCTAAGCTTACAATAATTTTACGACCAAGAATGGCCAAACTCAAGAATATGACTCTCTCTCTCTCTCCAGAATCTTTTGATGCTCAAGATCAAGACTGCTCAAGAAGTGAACCTGAATTTACAGATACAAGCAATTTATGTGATATAAGCGACACAGAATAATTTAATTATTCAGTATTTATTTCGTTCTGCTTGGCCTTCAGGTTGACAGGTAGAAAAGCCAGGAGGAATTAAGTCCGCCTTTTGTACCAAAGGCTGAAACAACAAAATTCCATAAGGTAAATTAAAACCTATTTAAAGACACAATCTTGATATATTATATTCACTTTTTACATGTTTTAATTTTGTTGTATGACGTCACCAGATGTAATAGTGTTATTGATAATCGATTAAATTAATATACAATTCAAAATGTTCCTTTTTTTTAATATTTGGAGTTAAAAACTAAAATAATCCCTAAGAAAATAGTAGAAAAAGTACCTAAGTTCAGCTTCATATATCTGGAAAACGGGGACGTCCGGGACAATACTATGTATGTGGAACTATACATAAACACCCATAGATTAACCCCACAAAAATCATCCTGAGATCTGTCAAGACTTGGAACTTATAGAGCATTTTAGATATCGTTCCATACAATTTTTTTTTATTTTCAATTTTTTTCGTATAATATAATGTTTACAAAAAAAAATGACCAGAATAAAATCTGATCGGCTTAATTAGGGCTATCGATTGGCATAATAAAAATATTAATATTTAACAAAAAAGTCCAATGTCCGCAAATCCGAAATCCGTTCCAGTGTGCGTCCCCAGTAGGCAAACTGTTAGCGGCAGACTAACAGTTTGACAGTCTACGGCTTATCGGTTTAGTACGCCTTTCCATATTTAACAAATGAAGTGTCCACAGTTTGGCTAGTTTTGTGTTCACTGTACGCAGTTTGCAGCGTTACGCGCGCCGACTACCTCAGTGAGCGGCCGACTTCCAGCAACACCGGTTGCGACGTTCGAAATTTAAATTTCAGTTCGCCACTTTGCGGCTCACCCAGTCTGCCGCTAACAGTTTGCCTACTGGTGACGCAGCCTAAAGGTTAGGAATAGCTTAACATGATCAATCATTGATCTTCGTCAAAGCTTACTCTACGACAGTCTACGAGATCGAGATATAGGGTGTATGTTAGCGAACGATGGTGCAAGAAATGAGGCTTTAATATCTACTCATGGAATAAATAGAGAGTTTTAACTAACAATAAAACTAACCTATTATTTTTCCTGAGATATCCGGAATCCATATTGAGTGAAGCCTTCCGTTTTTCTTGTGTTCTTCCGGTCAAGCGAGTCCCTCTCTTACGCTAGTGGCGCCACCTTGCGTCCAATGCGACCGTTTCCGGTCGTAGGTAGCTATAGTTACCTCATGGATCGCGCCACCTCTTTTTGTCATTATACGTCGTTGGTAACAGGTAGAAATTACCTGGATTCCGGATATCTCAGGAAAAATAATAGGTAAGTTTTATTGTTAGTTAAAACTCTCTATTATTTGTTCCGTCTTCGATATCCGGAATCCATATTGAGTGAAGTGTTTGATATCTCCTGGTACTACTTATTGATGCTATAATGTGTATGAAGTTAGGAAGTAAAGTAAGAGTTAAGGCATTACTGTACTTAATACATAAGGAAAAGCTTATGCCAAAAAACTATACGTCTGTTTCCAAAAGTATATGGTTTATAGAATACCTCTTTAACAGTTTCATGAGGAAACAGCTTAACATCCAGGTGACGCCACGGTACCTGCTTCGCGAAGTACTAATTTAACTCAACTACTTATGACGGTCGTAGTAGGGGCTTTACAGTACTTTACTAAATAACTAATAATCTTACCAGGTACCTTCTTCACGACGCGACGTTGCAGTGCGGCGATACAATCAAAAAGACTAATCTATATCTTTCCGGCTGTTGTCTCCTCTACAAGTCCGACTTCCTATGACTTGTAGAGTCATTTCTATAACCCAAAACTCGTGACATAATTATTAGGTTGTGTTCGGCCAGAAGAAATCAAAAGTAAAATTGCAACACGTTTCAAAACATCATAAAAATATTCTAGATCTTAAACATTTTAGTGCTTAGTATTGTTCTCCGTTTCAATCCGTAATTTTCGCAAAAGACATACATAGGTCATAAAACCTAGTAGCTTCATGTTTACTACATCTTGGGAAAGGTAGATAAGGCCGAGTGAAAAATAAGGAACAAAAGCGATTTCAGCCTATTAATGTACCACTGCAGGCATCATGGGCACAGGCCTAATCATCACGCTTGTATAGTGCAGATAAGAGATCATAGAGAAACAGCCAGAAAATCCGAAACAAAATGCCTGATCCGGGGACAGGACCCAGGAATCCTTGATTTCTGTCAGGTACTTAAACCACTAGGACAGCGATGCATTTAAAAAGATTAGATTCTAGAATTGCAGATCTGATAATTGTCTAATACTCATCTACAGGTGGTTCAGCACGCTATCCGGACCCGGCCCGGAGTGTGCAAATTAGTACAATATTATACTGATCCTAGGCTGTGTTCGGGTGGATCAAAACTTGTGAGCTATATTTAGGCGGGACAGCACCTATTATGGTTGTGAAAACA
The DNA here is from genome assembly GCA_949319885.1 of Mecyna flavalis. Lineage (NCBI taxonomy): Eukaryota > Metazoa > Arthropoda > Insecta > Lepidoptera > Crambidae > Mecyna > Mecyna flavalis. The sequence goes on along the minus strand of OX439434.1, from coordinate 18,005,617 downwards.
AGCAATACAGACATGAGACATCTGCAAGTCAACTTTGAAAAATAAAATAAAAATGCATTGTAAGAGGTTAGTTCCTTCTTATACCCAATAAACAAGTAGCGTGAGCAGTTCTGAATGGGAACAGGCCGGTTCTGGTTTTCCCTACTGACTGGAATGTCACTAAACTATTTAGTGTGTGATAGCGCATCTACCCTCAGGCTACATAGATCTGGAACGTATTGCGTTGCCAAATATATTTTTAGGACTTTATACGACTTCGTGCCTATTTTATAATAATGTATCTTAGGCCACGACTGTGCAATTGCCCCTGTTGTGGAGAAAAAATGTGTATTATTCTTACCTGCCGTCGTTCGTTATGGATCACTGCTTGAACAACATACAGGTCCTTGCTTGCAGTTGATGTGCAAGGACCATTGGAAATCTGTCCATTTCTATATGTGCTTCATCAGTTGCATCGATCGTGAGCATGTGTGATGTCGGCTGTGCGCGGCTCTGCGTGTAGCGTAAATGAGCTGCGTGCAGCCATGACCAACCAACTCTTCTCAGACTTGTACTAGTTTTGGATCTTTGATTTGTTGGTGGAGCAGGGATCTAGGCATTTCTTGAGTTTTATATTGCGTTGATCGACAAGTAGCCTCCCTTTTATGAACGATGAATAAGGCAAAGCTGCGTCTCCCCATTAGGAGCTAGGCCTGTCTGGGGGACTAGCTGCCTAGCGAAATCTGTTTTAGAAATGCTCTGCGGAGCGTGGCATTTCGGTTCCGACAAGGGCTTTGGGTTAGTTCCAGTCCTAAGCGCAAGCGCAGCGCCAAGCCCGGTTACATTTCCAAACTAGTCTTGTAATGAGTGGGTATGAGTTTAGGTCGGAACCAGAACAGATCGCTAAAGTCCAATAATTTTCCCGGGCATTGCAATGAAGAGATTTCAAATCTTACATTCTCCTTACGTACCTTTGAGACTGATGATAACGAACTCTGGGAATGACGAACGAGGCAACGCTAAGTCTCCCCATTTGGATCTGGGCCTGTCTGGGGGGGCACTCAATGCATATGTTCCAAAACGAGGCAACGCTCAGTCTCCCCATTAGGATCTGGGCCTGTCTGGGGGACTCACTGCGTATGTTCCAGTAATTCTCCGAGTAATGTTAGGTCATTTCGGTTCCAAAAAGGACTTTGTACTGGCTTGTGTGTCCCAGGTAACGTCAAAACTCGGAACCAGAACAAAGCGCAGTGGTTCAATATTTATTTCAGGTACTGCCTTAAAGAGATTGCAAATCTTACCTTCTTTTACAGCTCAGAGAGTTTCAGAAATATAGCATTATATAGGCATTGCGGTTCTGACAGGGACTTTGTATTGACTTGTGTGTCCAGGTAAACCCCTTACACTCTAGGGATTGTGTCAGAGCCAGAGCCAGAGCCACTGCTGAAATTGATTGTTTAGCCCAGGCAAAATGATTACAAATTTACCTCCTCCTGAAGTTGTGATATTTATGGGAGGCCAACTCAGAGAACAACAAACGAGGCTGTCTCCCTGTTAGGAACTGGGCCTGGCTGAGGGATCTAGCGAAATCTATTCTAGAAATGGAATAGCATCCATTTGGCAAGTCTTACTTCTCCTGAAGCTCTCAATCTGAATGGGCCAAACGGGAGCCAAGGTCCACACAACCTCCGCAAAAAGGGTAGTGGAACGACTAAACAATTAATTTATATGCCATCAAAATAAGGATAGTATCAGCTAATTAATGTCCCGCTGCTCAAGGCAAAGGCCTCTACGGAAACCAGGAAATCGCCACAATGACAGATATTGGCTCAATCACCACGCCCGCCAAATGTGGACCGGCGCGGCGACCACAAACCCGTGCCCCACAAATTATAAATCGATACTAGTTTTAGCTCAACCCGGGAATCGAACCCAGGATCCCGAGGCAATGGCCAGGCACCACAAGCACTAGACCAACGAGACCATTCAAAGAATTCATGAAAATGTTTCTTTGAAGATTGCTCTTTCTAATCCGGTATCAATAAAGGTAGAATTAATCTTATTATTATTGCTATTAACAATATTATTGCTTTTATAAACGAGTTACGGTTTGATGAAAAAGTAGGCTTTCAGACTATGCCTTGTATGTTGAAATTACCTTAAACAGCTGCCGTAAAATTTGTGTCGTTGCATGGCTGCTCAAAAGATTTTAAGCTTGTAATCCATGGTAGTAAATGCACGACCCATAACAGTACCGAATGCATCTGGGTTGGGTCTGGTCATGTGTTCCAAGCTGCTACGATAGATACTTGGAATACTTATTCAAACAAATAAACAGAACTACTTAATTCAGTAATTGCTTAAGGATCAGGTCACTGCGTAAAAAAGAAAATAAAATCCGCACCCCTACACGTGTAATTTGCGGTGCTTTTTAACAATGTGTCATCGTATCGTACTCAACGTCCAATGTCAAGATTTCAGAACCCTTACTATTATATTTACCTAATATTTTCAATAGAGGTTAATACTAGTATTATTACTTGTATAATCATTGCATTTGCAAGAGCACTACAAGAGACTTGACAACGATACCTTCATTTTGTAGGTACGAGGTTCAAAACCTAACTCATAATTCAGTTTAAAGTTTGCTAAAGAATAAGGAGGGTATTTTAATATAGTAGAAAAATAAATTGTTTGTCGATTTTGTTCTGTACTTGTGGCGCGCCGCCAATAAAACCGGGTACCATTGCAACTTGCAAAAAAAGGATTGTTGCTTGGGTTTTTCGAGTTTGAGTACTTTAACTCTTTTAAAACAGAACACGTCTTGTTGCGTAGAAATAAAAAATATAAATCACTTACATGATCTGCCCGCTTAGGTCATTACTTATAATCCGTACCAGTATACGATTCCTTAGCCGAGCTTTTCTTCTCACTTTTGAAACTCGAAGTAAAGAAAATAATCCGCTTCGTCACTTGCCGACAGCGTAACTTTCTCTATATTTTTATATTCCATTGCGCAAGAGAGTTAAAATAAAATTAATTCCAAGCAATGTACATGTACGAACTTTTCAAAAATTTTTAGAATCGAATAATAATTATTATTATTATTAAAAAAAGAAAAATTTAACTATTTTTAACTATTTTAGAAATATCATGGGATATTCTAAAATATTTGCTCGCTTCGACGTCCGAACGCTACGAAAAACGACGCTATAATGACAAAAAGAGGTGGCGCGATCCATGAGGTAACTATAGCTACCTACGACCGGAAACGGTCGCATTGGACGCAAGGTGGCGCCACTAGCGTAAGAGAGGGACTCGCTTGACCGGAAGAACACAAGAAAAACGGAAGGCTTCACTCAATATGGATTCCGGATATCGAAGACGGAACAAATAATTATCGGTTTGGCATAGATCTCTTCATTTTAGTGCTAGCAAGCTTTTGGCAGAAATTATTCTTTTTAATAAAAAATATAACGACTCGACTTATTTCTATTCTTAGCATCTATTTTTTTTCAAATCAAATAATTTACTTTATTCGTAAGCGGTGGTAGCATTTTGCTCAATCTAAAACATTAGTTTTTGTTTATGCGAAAATCGAAACACGTGGCAAATATTTTTATTTAAGGAATCAGTACAAAAAAAAATTAAATAATATCTTGAAAACTCCCGAAGTTACAAGCTTTTTGCGCTGTCCCGTTGTCCTAGTGCGAACGTGGTCACAAACCGGCGCGTGCCGTGATAGGTGCGCTGTGACCTTGCGCTCTCTCGCATCACGTGACAAGGTATGCGCGCGGCCGGCCGGCGCACAGTGAGATTGTTTTTAGAAGGGTGTACTTTATTTCAGATATTGTAAATATTATTTGGTCAAAATGTAACAAGGTATAAAAGTATTGAAATCGATTCTATTACTGATTCTGAGCAAACAGTTTTCAGGTTTCGTATAACTAAAACTAACGTTGTATAATATTTTACATAATAAAACTTGTTTTTCTTTACAAATATTTATTCTGGTTTCGAAATAGTACCAATATTAAAGTTACCTATGTTTAAGTATTTCCCAATGACTTTGCCATATTTTACACATAATAATGTTTTCATTGATGGCAATACAGTATTGCCATTTGTAAATGAAATTATCAACGAGCGAAAGACTTGTCTGTGTGTTTATATTAATTATTTACTTAAATAATATGTATATTAGTGTACTTGACTGATGCGTAAGCTAAGGTATAATGAATGATTCCATAATGTACTATTTTGAGAATGTTATTTTAATTATTGTAGGTACATAATACAAAATTTTATGAATAATCATGCATTGATTCGATGCTAAAGTAACATAAGAAAACGTATGTTATCCCTTAACGTATGTAGATGAAATTTTTCAATGGTTTGCGCCGGTATCACAACTATATAAGGTTCAAATTATTGTGGCCACTATTTAAAAACTGCCATAGTAAGAGTTAAAGGTAACAGAATCAACAAAAGTACCGCAAGCATATTCTTAAATACACATAAACATTCCAAATTCTATCACTGAATACAAGAGAAGAAAATCACGAACATTAACCTTGGATGTGATTTAAAATCCCAACTAGTTACTAGTCTACCATTAGGATATTATCAGAGGGGCACGCGACAAATTGAAGACGAAAAAGAAAAACTTGAATAATTACAGTTCCATTTTTTCTTTTCTGTGATGTCAAACTTACTACGGGTATAACGGCCCGAAACGCACTAAGGTTTAAGCCCTTTATGAATACAGGGATTTAGTGCTCTTATAATAATAATACGGTCCTGGATCAGGCAAGATTAATGTGTACAGTCGACAGCTCATCAGACTACCATAATCTATCAAATTTCTAAAACCAATTTCCAGCTTTATTCTCTACACACAGAGTTCCCTTTCAATTGAGATTTTTTGTCAGATTAGGGAAGGTTGATCTGCTGCCGTCCGTACTGTACAGGCATATTCATGTATGAATATAGTAATTTTAAATTCGTTAATTATGAATTTGTTAGTTATGATTTAAAAAATACTTGTTGAAAACGAAAATATTGTTTTTTCTTCTGTTTATTCGAAACATAATATTTCAGTACACGTTAGAAAGCAGGAAGAATAAAATAATACTTTCTAGTAAATTAAGAAAAGTTTTTGGTATAAAATACTGTTTATTTATATTATAACAAAAACTTTTCTACCCAATTTAATGTTTTGTTACATTATGGCAAGATTTATAAAATCACTATAAAATGCATAATACTGTTGTTAATAGATTTATTTAACAAAAAACATTTTTTTAACTTGTAAATAATTTTAAAATAAAGTTTATTACAAAGAGTTTTGTTATAAAATACTACTGTGCAATTGTGTTTTGTATTTAAATATAGTAAAGTTTTGATACAGTTTTTGAGTGTTTTTTGTGCCACCCATCTTATTTCTAAGAGATATTTGTAGCGCTTTCGGAAAAGTTGATCACCACAAAAACCAAAATGGAGGACCATCTTTTTATTTAACACGTTCATTACTGTACGATTTTTATAATGTCTTCTCAGATGCCGCCTACATTTTACGGTAGAATCGCCAGGCGAGTCGCCTGCACTGCATTATAAATTAAATCCACTCGCCACGCGAGTTCAAGGCATTGCAGAAGTTTTTAGGGTTCCCTAGCCAATTAAAAGAGAACTCTATGTGAAGTGAATAAAGCTGAAAATCAGTTGAAGAAAGACAGATTGGGGTAGTCTGATGTGCTGTCGAATGTACATTACCATGCAAACTTCAGCGAAAATTGGTTTGAACGAGATCAAGTAATTAGTTTTTTTTTAATACGTCAAATCGTAAACCGCAATTTACCTTTCAACTTACAAAGAACTACAAGTGCTTTTATATTATGATGATACTTGCTGCTATGGAACCCTTGATGAGCGAGTCCGACTTGCACTTGGCCGGTTTTTTTCCTTTCAAATATAAATGGGGTCTTTACACCCGGCCCACTATACACTAATCTAAAGATTTACGAATCTTTAGATTAGTGTATATTTAGTGTACACTAAAATTTTAAGCAGTAAATACGGATGCATTTTGGAAATATTAGCGAAAAACACTGAACTCGCCAGGCGAGTCGTCGGCACTGGAATAAGATTTACGTGAACTCACCGGGCGAGTCGGTGGCACTGAACGTTTTAACAGTGGAGACCTATAATAAATTCATAATAAACAGTCTAGCTACTTTGGTATAAAGGCATTCTGGTTTCTCACTACCCATTTATCTTTCCCGGTTTCATGTCTCGAGCTTAGCTTTGCAAGTAGATGACTTACGAGCCCTAAATCAGGAGCATATTGACCAGGGGTTATCAGAAACATTGCAAGTGCTACAAATTCATACTTAATGGGCATACCTATTTAATGTTTGTCCCGGGTGGGATTTAAACCCACGAATCCTGACGCATAGGACAGTCACTCCAAATGCGCCATCGGATAACCGATCGATTGTCCACGTGACTCTTCTACGGCGACTGTCAAACCCATACATTTTGAACTGACTGCCGTCATCGCCAATAGAATGTTATTTTACTTTTTTTATTGTATACTCTAATACCTACAGGCTTGTAGGCCACTACTCACGTGATGAAAAGAATGGACGGTATAGCGGTAGCATAGTTGGTAGTGCACTCGCCCGGACAGCGAGGGTCGTGGGTTCGAGTCCCGCCTAATACTTGGTCGGATTGGAAGGACAGACCTGGACAAATAGATTTTTTTCTAATATATTTATATATTAATAACCAGGAAGCCTCGCCCAAAGTTTTGCCACATTTTGTGTACCTAGCTCTAAATCGAGTTTTGTGCCTTTGGTACTACAGTGGCAATCAAGCATATTACATACGGCTCGCTTGATGTAAGCGCAGCCGTGGGCTAATATTAATAGATTTCATTTCACTAATACGATTATTAAGACAATAGGTAGATAAGTAGGTTACTACAATCATTAACACCAATTCGGAATAAATAACTTCAAACACTAATTATCGAGAGTATTTTAATTACGATGTTTGTTTTAATTACAATTTCGGTAATGATGTCGTTTGTAATTAATAATTTGTTGACTCTGTTTACTTACAAAGTAAGTAGTCTCTTGTCCTATGAAAAGTGGGCATTATCTTGGAATAAAATGAAGCCTAGGTATGTCCTTTTCCCATGTCTAGTCTACGTCTGTATCAGATCTCATCAAAATCGGTTCAGTAGTTTAGGCTTGAAAACGTAACTGTCAGTCAGTTCTTACGCATTTGTAGGTAATTTAAGTGTGGATAATGATAATGATTACAATAAGTTTTTTTTTATTGCATTGTGTAACAAGACGAGATGAGCCGATCGTACACCTTATGTTAAGCGCCACGTCTGCCACTATACAGTCTAGTGCCATACAGTAACTAACTAAGCATTTACTGTCTGGCACTCACTGCCCTGCACCCGCTACACCGTGCACCGAGACGACAGTTATTCGGTCTCTTATTCCCAGTAGTTTCAGTAGCTTCAGTGCCCTTTCCCCGAAACACAGAAGTGCTTGACACACTACAACCGTACAACTCAAACGCACGCACGCACGATTACTAAAAATTACATGTAGCACACACACACATACGCACACACGTATACACACACACACACATGCACAAACACACACAACATACATTCACACACCCCAATGTTAGCACATAGTTAAAATAATAAGAATTTATTTTAATGTATATTTTGTATTTTTTTTATGTATTTTCTTATTAGTCCAGTCAACGAAGCTCTAACTTTGCCATTTTAGAGGAAAAGCTGAAACCGGTGTCAAAATTTTCGTTAATGATCCCGTAATAACATACAAAAAATGCAGGGTCGTGAGTCACCGGGGTCATACGAAAAAAAAATGGAAAAGGTTGAAAAAATGACTTTGTCCCAAAAATCTCAAAAACTAAAAGAGATATGAGAAAAAGTTTTAGACAAAAGTTGTAGAAAATTACTTTGTCTATAAAAAAGGTCATTATCAATTTACGCGTATCGCGCACCGTTTGCTAGGAAATCGCGTACAAAGTGCGAAAATTCACAAAACCGATGTTTTTCGCTATTTAAATAGGGATTTTTTTAAATTTTCCAACTGAGAATGATTTTTATGCGTTCTCCAATATCCCCAAAGCGATTTCATTCTAATTTTTATTGATTTGGGTCAACTTCAACACGTGCGTTTTTTGCAAGTTTTGGTGTGCGATTTTTTTAGGTTTTTAAAATAAATATAGCCATAATCCCTAATTTAAAGGTGATTATTTTCTTATATTTTCTAGTTAAACCAATAAATATTAACATCTTATATTTTAGATTGCCACCACATCTGAAAATTTGTCACCTGATATGATATTGCGCCACCAGTTCTTAATATGTATGACAATCGGAAGTAACACAATGGAAAGATATTATACAGATATAGATAATAGAAAAAGCAAAAAGAGTGTAAACGAAAATAAAGAACACATAGAAATGGGTCCGTTACGCAACCAACAGCACTTAATCTTGCCCACAAACACTAAAAACTTCAAAAACATAGTAATTTAAAGTTATACATAGATAAAACAACACTTCCATGTCCTGCAAGAAGAAAGTAATTCGTTTGCGTGATCATTGCGTTCATCAATAACCAAAAGAAATGAGCGTCCAGCTGCAAAACAATTGCAGCTCTTGGGTACCGTTTGGGTTAAAGGTGGGTTTGGCTAAGTTGAAACAAAGAATATGCAAATTTAAAAGGGATATTTTTAAGTGTACATCAAAAAAATATTGAAATGTACATCAAAATAACTGATTGCACACCAAAGGTTAGGTTAGGTTAGCAATTCAGTATTTTTTTGATGCACAATCTGTATTTTTTGATGTGCAGTTAAATACAACTCATTAAAAAATGGAAAAACAAAAGAAAACTTTACTTTGCTGTTGGTCTGCAAAACTGCCATCAAGATTACCGATAATATATCAAAAGCATACCATATATAACAGAGTATTTATCATACTTATACAATTGTCATGGTTTCAATACTAGAAATAAATAAATAGACAAGTAGTTTTCCTTTTCTATATGGTGCAATGTATATGCAAGTAACTGCATGAAGTATTATTAAATGAAATTTTAGATTTAGAAGCCTTTTTAACAAATACATATTGGTTTTTGGAAGCATTATGCAGAGTAAGAAGTTTGAATTTTGACACCAACACCACCAAAAAAGATATTTGAGTCACTTTTTCGGTTATAATTTTAGAATTAATAAGACTACAAATTATAAATACCCTGCTGTAACTTACAAATGGTTGAGTAAGAGTAAGAGCATGACTGAGCAAATTGCGTATCCAAACCATTTTATGGCTAGCACGTCGTACGTGCTAAAAGCCAACTCAACTTATAGTTTTGCCTGGACAAGCTTGATCAACTGTCATTTGTATATTCAAAAAGGTATAATAATGCAGTTTTACAAAAACGTGACTCCAACATGTAAAGTTTTTCAATAAGAGCGCTCGTACTTTGAACTGAAAGTTTTGTCGTTTGAAGAAAAAAACACAACTAGAACCTTATAGTACTTTTTATTGTTTTTCAAAGTATTTACCACGTAGCTTAATACACTTTTCCACTCGCTCAAACCAGTTATTATAACATTTATTTCACTCGAAAGTGTGCAAAATGGCTGTCTTGAAAGCGTCGACTGCTTCTTCACCGGACTGGAACCTTTGACCACGAAGTCTTTTCTTAATTTTGGAAATGTAAAGAAATCGTTAGTGCCTAGGTCAGGACTGTATGGAGGATGGTCAAGAATTTCTACTTTTTCCTGCTTCAAATACTCAATAGTTTGAAGAGCGCTGTGTGAGCTTGCGTTGTCGTGGTGCAGGATGATGCGTCGCTTCGAGTTAGATTTACGAAGTTCGGCGATGACTTGTGGTAAAAAAAACTGTGGTATACCACTCTGCGTTAACCGTTCTACGATTTTCAAGTGCAATATTCGCAACATGGCCGATTTTTCCAACGAACGTGGCCATCATCTTCTTTGAAGTGCTTCGAGAACGAAAAACTTTGGTCGGCCTTGGCTCGTCTTGAAAGACCCAGATTGAAGATTGTTGTTTGGAATCTGGATTCGTCACCACTGATGATGTCGTAGACGTGATTTGACTCTCCTCGGTTAAACCTTTGCAGAGTTTTCTTACACCATCTGACCCGGGCTGCCTTGTGATCGTCGGAAAGCAGATGCGGTATCCAACGGCAAACTAGCTTTCTCACACCAAGCGCTTCATGCAAGATCTTTTGAATCGTTGTCCCTGAGATGCCTAATAGAGCCTCTATCACACGATACGTCACATGACAATCTTCGAGAATTAGTTGCCTCACAGCGATGATGTTATCTTCAGTAAAGGCGGATTTTGGGCGTCCTTCGCGAGATTTGTCACTAACACTAGTATGTCCACGCTGGAATTCTAAATACCAGCGTTCGACAGTCCGCAGACATGGGGCTTCACCACTTAACACTGATGCCGTGTCAGGCCTCGTCTAAAGTTGTAGAAAATTACACACACAAATTACAAAAAACACGAATATTTTCCTTATAAAGATTTATTTTCGTACGTAACCTGACAGATTCCAATCGACGCTGTGAATAAACAATTGCATTAATCCTAATACTTTCAACTGTTTTGAGATTCCAAATATAAACACATTCGAATACAGAACAGTTCCAAATTCAAAATTGCCGGGAAATATGGAAACGACAGAATTTAAAAGGCTTTGCTACAATTTTCATTTTATTTTAAAGTACATTTTATAACGCTATTTCTTCTTCTTCATCCCAGCGTATTCCCGATTGCATCCAGTATGGAGCTCAGGGTCCACTTCGAGTATGATCCTAGATTTGACAAGCCTGGTTATTTTTTTACAATTGAGCGATTGCCATTCTGGCCTCCGTAACCCTTCCAAGGGAAACCAGACCCACTTGGAACATAGTCGGGACCAACGGCTTAATGTGCCTTCCGAAGCACGGAATCATCATTCTTTTCAGACATTCAGTTGATCCAAGCCTGCAATGTCCTAACCAAACTGGAAACATTCACACAAAGTGATGCTTCCCGCGGGATTCGAACCCACGACCTTCGGGTTTTAGAGCCCAACGCTCCAACCACTATACCACGGAGGCAGTTGTGGCAATATCACCTATACAGGTTATTTTATTCCATTTTAAAGTTCGATCGCTCTCAATGAAAAACCCTATATATCAATCGATTCAGAATAAAAAACTAAATTAACTGCATCTAACGCATTTTTACTTCCCCCCCAAATAATTATGTCGATTCTGTTTGTTATGTGGTGCAATCGATTAAGAGCGAACGAGCTTTTTGTTGCTTAACGGACCCATTTCTATCTGTTCTTTTTTTCGTTTGCTCTCTTTTTGCATTTTCTATTATCTATATCTGTATAATATCTTTCCATTGTGTTACTTCCGATTGTCATACGTATTAAGAACTGATGGCGCAATATCATATTAGGTGACAAATTTTCAGATGTGGTGGCAATCTAAAATATAAGATGTTAATATTTATTAGTTTAACTAGAAAATATAAGAAAATAATCACCTTTAAATTAGGGATTATGGCTATATTTATTTTAAAAACCTGAAAAAAATCGCGCACCAAAACTTGCAAAAAACGCACGTGTTGAAGTTGACCCAAATCAATAAAAATTAGAAAGAAATCGCTTTGGGGATATTGGAGAACGCATAAAAATCATTCTTAGTTGGAAAATTTAAAAAAATCCCTATTTAAATAGCGAAAAACATCGGTTTTGTGAATTTTCGCACTTTATACGCGATTTCCTAGCAAACGGTGCGCGATACGCGTAAATTGATAATGACCTTTTTTATAGACAAAGTAATTTTCTACAACTTTTGTCTAAAACTTTTTCTCATATCTCTTTTAGTTTTTGAGATTTTTGGGACAAAGTCATTTTTTCAACCTTTTCCATTTTTTTTTCGTATGACCCCGGTGACTCACGACCCTGCATTTTTTGTATGTTATTACGGGATCATAAACGAAAATTTTGGCACCGGTTTCAGCTTTTCCTCTAAAATGGCAAAGTTAGAGCTTCGTTGACTGGACTATATAGCCGCAATACTTGGTAATTTTTTACTGAATTGTCCCTCACGAAACAGGCCTGCCTAGTGTGAGAGTCACTGTCTTTTTTGTAATTGTATGTTATCTGTTGGTAAATAAATATTTTCATTTTTCATTTTCACTTCAATTTACGGGAAAATATCTGGCACTGCGGTGGTTGGTACCCACCTAGACGACCCAGTACAGGAACCTACCACCTAACCTGGTGAACTAGGTAGCCACATTTTGTGTTACAACACTGCAGCGACCATGTAACGAGACTGAAGTTCATTCTTATAAAAACAAACCGTAAGATGCACACGGTATCGACACGCATCATTACGACTAATTCATTTGATAACCGCTTGAATTGACTTCCCATTTCTTATCAATACGATCGTCAGTTGTCACGCGTCTCGAGTACAGGGCAGTCGTGTCTGTGTTTACCGAAACTTTTCACCGATCGTAAAGTGAAAATCGGAGTTATAATATTGAAAACATCTCGTTTGACCATTGTTCAAAGTAGTGACTGAAGTATTGAGTATTCGCGTTGTCAATAGACAGTGATTTGTCCCAATTATGAGTGATTTGTAGCAATCTGATAGTTTTTTGGGATCGCGACGCGTGTTTTGTTTTTCTTCCTGTGTCTAAAAAGGTAATATTTTTGCTATAATTTACGTATAAGAGAGCGTTTTTAATTTGGCAGCAGTGAAGCTGTGAAAAAACTGAAAAGGGAGAGGTTTTCATTCAAAACTAAGCATTTTTTTGCTGTTTGTATAGGTTTAAGCCTAACCCCTAAAAGAGGGTGGTCTCCCACAAGTTGAATGTCTGCCATAACAGTTCTGGCTATGTTCCAATTCAGACAAAATATCTAGTACATTGAATTGTAGAATAAAGAAGACTAGGTACAGTATATCAACATATTGAGCAATGTTTTCTGAAGTGTCCCTCAATGAAATAGGCCTTGATAGCCGCTTACTCATCAGGTGGGCCACTTGTCTCTCAGCCAGGTGGTATTTAAAAATGCATCAACATTTTTTACTTTTCCGACGTAGTTACACAAAAACTCCGTGTTGATGTACTAATATTATAAAGAGGAAAGATTTGTTTGTTCGCTTGTATCTATTGAATAGGCTCCGAAACGACTCAATTGATTTGAAAAAATATTTCACTGATGGAAAGCTACACTATCCCCGGGTGACATAGGGTACTTTTTATCCCAGAAATGGTTGGGAAGGGGGGGTATATTTAAAAAAAATACGCGCAGGTGAAACCGCAGAGGCGGCCGCTAGTTTGTATTATTCATACAAAGGTTAATTATAATTAATGTTTATGTTGAATCACATAAGTATCAATCGTTTAGGTTTCTTGGAAACCTAATCTGTATTTGTATAATCTGTACTTAAAATATCGTTCGCCTTTATATAATTCCAATTAATTACTGAAACCACTCTAGAAAAGAAAAACCACTAATAAGTAGAAAAGAAATTTGAAAAATATAACCATTAAGTTGTGTAACAAAAATATCAGCTCCGAACAGATTTATCCGTGGAAAAGCTAGAAACATTAATTATTAAGATAATTACATTCTTGTTTACCACTCCAGGTTGAATGTTTTATTATGTATTCACTTGTTTTTTTTTTTTTTTTTTTTTTTTTTATAAAGAGGCAGTCAGGATGACCTCACTCCACCTGATGGTAAGCGGAAGTGAGGTCCAAATGTAAGGTTGACTGGCTCAATAGATCATACCAATTGAGCCAGTCACCCTCACCCCGAAGGCCTGCATAGATGCCGCTTCACGCCCCGCCTGAAAAGCCCAGGATTATAGGAGGAAGGAAACACGTGAGCCGGAAGGGCATTCCATGCCCTAATGGCACGGGGCAAAAAAGAGGAACTATACCTCTTGGTACGGGCCACCAGTGTCTGGATGGTATGGGGATGGCAACGCAGTCCGGCGCGTGTTGTTCGGGAGTGGAAAGGGGAGGACGGGATGAGTTGGAATAACTCTTCAGAGCATTCCCCATTATAGAGACGGTAGAGAACACTAAGACTGGCAACGTCTCTACGTAACTGAAGAGGTTCTAGGGTCTTAGTCACCTCTTGATCACCGATAATACGGATAGCACGTCGCTGCAACCTGTCGAGAGCCTCCAATAAGTACTTTGCGGAACCATCCCAGAGATGAGAGCAATATTCCACACACGGGCGAACCTGTGCCTTGTATAAGAGACAAAGCTGCACCGGAGTGAAAAATCGTCTCACTCTGTTCAGGATTCCGAGTTTACGGGAAGCTGTTCTGATGACGCTCTCGATATATTCCCGTTGGTTCAAGTTGCTACGAACATCGATGCCAAGGATGCTTAGGCTATCCTGTATTGGTAAGGGCGTGCTCTGAAGAGTGGGATGGGAAAGGAAAGGAGAAGCTTTCGCAGAAAACACACACACCTGTGTTTTCTTGGCATTGAACTCGACGAGATTGCTGGCACCCCATTTGGCAATGCAGTCCAGGACCCCGTCAAGCTCGGCGACAAGAAGATTCCTCTTTTCCTCGGTTTCGGTCTGTTTAGCCGCAGGTCTTCCGAAATAACGTGCGTGGACAGTGCTGTCATCCGCATAGCAATGAATATTACCTAGTGATAACATGTCATTGATATGCAGAAGAAACAAAGTCGGCGACAGTACGGAACCTTGAGGCACTCCGGAATTTATTGGGAGGAAGCGAGAAGCGCGTCCATCACAGAGGACACGAATCCTGCGACCCTCCAGAAATCCCGCAATCCAGACGCATAAGCGAGTTGGCAGACCATATGCCGGAAGCTTGGAAAGAAGCGAGCGATGCCAAACACGGTCAAAAGCCTTGGCAATATCCAGGCCAACAGCCATAGATTCACCATGCTTCTCCATAGCCTCCCCCCAGAGGTGCGTTACGTACGCTAGAAGATCACCCGTGGACCGTTTTTGTCTGAAACCATACTGTCGGTCATGTAGCAGCGAGTGATCTTCTAGGTAGCGGACAAGTTGGGAGTTGATTATCCGCTCAAACACCTTTCCAAGTACAGAGGTTATGGCTATGGGCCGGTAGTTAGCAGGGTCGGACCTATCCCCCTTCTTGGGAACAGGTTGAACGTTCGCCTCTTTCCAAGCCTGGGGCACAATACCAGTGGTGTACGAGAGGCGGTACAGGCGTGTGAGTACTGGAGACAACTCCGCTGCGCATATTTTGAGAACCAACGCTGGAATACCGTCAGGGCCACTGGCTTTCCTAACATCGAGTGACTGCAACTCAGCACGGACATCACATTGCCTGATTCGAATTTCAGGCATTGTGGTACCGCAGTCAGGAATTTTAGGCGGCTCTGCTCCACAATCATCGATGCAGGAATTAGCGGCAAAGAGGTTGGCTAGCAGATCAGCCTTCTCCTGCGGCTGATGGGCCAGCGATCCATCGGGATATTTCAGCGGGGGCAGCGAAGGCTGGCAGAAATTGGATTGCACATGTTTAGCCAGGCGCCAGTAGGAACGGCTACCCGTGGGGTGCGTGATGAGGTCCTGGCCAACACGTGCAACTCGCTGGGCATCTGCTCTGATGTAGGCCCTCTTGGCGGACTTGGTGGCTTTGTTGTAGGCAGCTTTAAGGGAGGCTATATTAGGATCCCGCAAGGCATGAGCTCTGGCCCAAGCGCCGTACGCTGCCCGTTTCAGTTCAACGGCTGCAGCACACTCACGATTAAACCAGAGATCATCTTTGCGACCGCTGGTGACATCAGTAAAAGGAATGTAGTATTCCATTCCAATACTGATCTCACCCGCAATAGCCGCTGCACACTTAGAGGGATCCTTTTCTCCAAAGCACCTCTGCCCCCAAGGGACGGACGCGAAGTATTCCCGCATACCGTCCCAATCTGCCGACGAGTAGCGCCATAGTCTCCGCGTCACCTCCACAGGTTGTGGGGGAGCAGTGTAAGGCGCTTTTGCGCCAACCAGGCAGTGATCGGAAGACCCTAGTGGGGCGCAAACCGACACTTGATACCCAGATGGGTGACTCGTCAGCAAAAGGTCCAGCAAGGAGGGCGCATGACCGACGATGTCTGGTATCCGGGTAGGCTGAAGTACCAGTTGGGTCAGGTCGTGCGTAAGAGCAAATGCGTGGGCGGTCCTGCCAGCATGGTCAGTTTTAGGGGAACCCAACCAGGTATCGTGGTGAGCATTGAAGTCCCCTAGAAACACCATTTCGCTATCAGGGAACCGCGCCTGAGCGAAATCTGCCGCCTGACTCAGGTGGTCGAAGAGTCGAGTTGTCTCGGCGTCTCCTTTATGGGATCGGTATATGCACACGTAGATTCTGCTCGTAGAGCCAAGATCCACGTGCACACAGAGGATGGAGAAGGATGGGTCTTCAAGGCAGCGAAGACGGGCACAGCAGACGTCCGCCCTGACGAAAAGGCATACCCCGGCCTTGGGCTGGAAGGACTCTTCCAGTACATAGCCGGGATAGTTCAAGTATGCCGTGTCCGCCGGGCAGCCAATCTGTGTTTCCGTCAGAAACAGCATCGCAGGCCCCGCCGTCTCGAGGTGTTGGTGGACGGCGTTGAGGTTTGCATGGAGTCCACGGATGTTAGTGAACTCCACCTCAAACAGCGAGTTGGTGGGGGATAAGGATGCCGCTGTAGGACGAGTGCGATGTCGTGTTCGTGCCATTGAAGTAAAAAGGGGGGGAAGGGAGGGCGCGAAAAAGGTGACTGCTACCGCGGCAAAAACGAGACAAAGCGAGGAGCCTTGCTTTGGTATTGGACAGTACGGTACAAAGGAAGCCGGCCCGCCGGACGGAAGGGCCCCCGTACCCCCCCGGAGATGGTCGCCGGGCCCCACTCTTACCGGGCACCACCCGGCACGACGAGCCACCCCGGGATTATGCGCGACCTGGTGGGGCAGCCTTCGGAGATGGTTAGCCACCGTCGGGCCCCTGTACTATGCCGCGGGCGGCCAGCGGCACCACCGTTTCTACGGGTCTCCCTGGCCGGCGGGCCGACCCACTCTGTCCGCACAATACCGCCGCTAAGGCTCCACTGGTCCGGCATCTGCCGCGCCAACAGTCCCCCTGGCTCCGGTTAGTACAGTGCTGAACCTGGAACGCGACCCGACCGAGACAGGTCAGAGTCACTTGGCAGGTTTTTCGCAGCTGTATGGTGGTAACAGCAACCGGTCGACAATGTCTTCCACCTGAAGAGCAGATGTTCTGCTAAAGTAGAAATCCCTTAGTCGCCTCTTACGACACCCACGGGCAAGAGATGGGGCGGGAGTTGGTATTCTTTAGTGCCGCTCCCGCACGGCACAAAGTTTGTACCGACTAAGTACTTATATGCATACAATAACATAAAGAATTATTTATAATGATATTGATTAGACACGTTTCTATAGCCCTAACTTATTTGTAACTTCCTAGTATGTAATTGAAAAATAATAGGGATACTAGTGAAAAGTGTACCCAAAAATCTTACGACTAAAACATAAGTTCAATGTGAGGTACTTTGGTGCGTAAAAGTATTTCTGGGTGTTCAATGACAATAAATTACTATTGCGCCCCTCTTATATTTTCTTTTATGAAAGAGGGAATTAAACTAGCAATTATTGAGGTACAGACGGCACCAGAACAACCTACAATCTGTCAAAAATTCTCAATTGAAAGAGAACTCTATGTGGTGTAAGTAAATTAGGCTAAAAATTGGTTGTAGAAAGACAGATTAGGGTAGTCTGATGTGCTGCCGACTGTACCTGATGGTAGTATTAAGGAAGCTTCGTCCATTAACACCTGCGACTAAGGATCTCAGAATCTGCCTTTGAGTAAACTGTCGTGGATAGGCATGGGAAGGATGGAAACTGATTTTTAAATGTTGTTTGCTTTACAAAATTGAATGTCATTTACACTTTCAGATGGCTTATACGCGCAAATGTGGGTGTAAACTAATCTTCACTCGTGTAAATATAACGATAAGTAGGTACCTACTATCTTAACTTTTTTTCGACAGATAAAACGTTATGCTCGATGATAGCATTTATGATAAGTAATGTGTACACATGCACATTATAAATAAATTAATAATAATAATAACAGTCTGTATGTAGGTATAGTGGTTTCTGATATTTACGCGATTACTATACTAAATAAATAAGTCCGTGAGTGGCTTCTGTAAGACTTAGTTTATTCCGTTATTTTTTTTTGTCTGCATGGAATACGCTGCCTACCCTAGTGTCTACCCCCGTGTACCCACTTAAACCCACCAGTTTTTCCCACTGAGATTTAAGCGGAAGTGGAATTTTCGTAATTTTCCAGGCTCTGCTAGAGCTCAACTATTTATATTCTGTCAAACGTGGTGATTATGCTAATGCCCATTACTGTGACAATAACTTGATTTAAGTGATGGAGACCGTT
The DNA here is from genome assembly GCA_949319885.1 of Mecyna flavalis. Classification (NCBI taxonomy): domain Eukaryota; kingdom Metazoa; phylum Arthropoda; class Insecta; order Lepidoptera; family Crambidae; genus Mecyna; species Mecyna flavalis. Next base: position 17,987,050 of record OX439434.1, on the reverse strand, counting down.
GCCCCACAGTGGGTCATTAAATAGGATGATACTTTAGTTTTTATACTTCCTACTATTAATTAATTAATTAATATTATAAATGCGAAAGTCTGGATGTTTGTTACTCAATCACGCCTAAACGGCTGAACGGATTTAGATAAAATTTGGTACACGTGTAGGTAATAACCCGGATTAGGACATAGGCTATAAAATTCCTACGGAAAACGTCTCATTCCCGCGGGATATTTACGTCAATTCCCAAAAAAAGAGATTAAACCGCGGGTGAAACCGCGGGCGAAAAGCTAGTAATATTATAAAGAGGAAAGATTTGATTGTTTGTTTGTTTGTATTGAATAACTTATGGCTCTTTAAGGCCTGAAGTAACAGGCTTTTCCTAAGCAAGCGCGCTCAATCGTAGACCGCATAGTTTTTGAAGGCAACTGCAGCAAGGAGCAATTTTGGTCAAGTGCTAGCTTAGTTAAAGTATAAAAAAAGATACATTAAGTCAAGCTCAATATCAATTTTATTGACAATTAAAAGAGAATTTAGATAATTGGAAAATAGCCCAACTCTGTAGAGTGGAACAAGAAAGGTCACCCACTGACAAGTAATGCCACGCGCAATTACTAAATTGAACATAAAATTGGATATAAATATATTCAGAAATAGACTAACCACTTTTGTAGAGTAAGACACAAGATTGTTTTAAGGGTAGAATGGCATATTTTGTCTGCCTTTCTTTATAGAACATTGGCTGAGCCGCAAGGTAAAAGGTAAAAGGTCGTGGGTTCCCGTTTGGTAGGTAGTAAGTAGGCCTTTTTCCGAGGTCGACTGACCGCCCCGTACATAAATGAAATCTGCATAATAGCTCAGACTGTGTCCTGGTAATATTAATGTGAGAGCCAGAACACTATACCTGGGAAGTGTCCCTCAATGGTATAGGTCGCAGTGGCAGTACCATCAAGTGACAGCGTAACTGTCTCCTGAACTGTGTCTAGCTGAAGTAGCATAAAAAAGTGTCAACACCTCGTTGGGCGATCGCCGTGATATGGGTCTTGGTTTTAATTCCCAAAACAAAAGTGTCGGTTTTTCGGACATATCTCGGGTTTGTAATCATCACCAACCCAGATTTGCGCGGGATGATTAAACCAGACCTGTCATTGTGACGATGACTTAATTTCAATGATGGGTGTTTCGTCGGTTGACTCCCGTCCCTCAATACACCGCGGTGTCTTAGTCCTTATTTCAACCGCAAAAAGGACAGCGCGGTGTATTCAGGGACCGGGGCCAACCGACGAAACCCACCCATGATGGAGTCGCTCTGCATTAATAGACTTTAATGTCAGGGACGGTAAAAGTTTGTTACCGAGAAGGCAGGGGGTCTGACAGCTCGGGTTTGTGATTTTGTGATTCATCATCATCATCATCATCATCATCAGCCTATATACGTTCCCACTGCTGGGACACAGGCCTTATCTCAATTGTGAGATAGTGTGGGCCATACTCCACCACGCTGGCCTAGTGCGGGTTGGTGGAGGGGTGCGTAAGGCAAGTGACCAACCTTAATGTCAGATTTTATCAAGCCGCCAAATTGCCTCTGACTAGGCTTGACGACTAATATTTACATTATAGTAAATATCAGCCGGGACCAACAGCTTAACGTGCCTTCCGAAGATTTTGTGATTAGTGATCACCTATCCGCATTTAGCCAGCGTGGCGATTATGCCAGTACCTGTCACTGCGAAGACGCCTTAATTTCAATGATAGAGGCCTTTACCTCGCATTAATAGGCTGATACTTTGTGTCAAGTAGGCAGCTTTGTCACAGGGGAGGAGGAGGGGTTTGACAGCTCGGATTTGTAATCACCCATCCGCATTTATCAAGCGTGGTGATCACGCTAGCACCCGTGATTGTGATGACAATTAAACAATGATGAGGCCTTTGCCCTGGGACAATTATATCCTGATCCATTGTGTCTAGGGTCTTTGTTACGGAGAGGGGTCTCTGCCATCTTGGACATAGGTGGAGCCGACCTTGGCTGTAACGAGCGGGTAATGGCGTGATCCAGGTCCTTGTTCCCGCGCCGCAGCGGACGCGCTCATTATCCACTTGAGGAGCCGCGAGCGTCTTCGACGTCTACGCTCAATCACTACTTGTTTATTTAATAATGGCAGAAACAGTGAGATATGATAAAGAACAGCTGTGGGAGACAAGGGTCTTCAAATCAAATCGTTTTTTCCCAATCTAGTGCGATTAGTTTGCATAAACCAGGATTTTTCAAGTCCAGTTCTGGATCCCTTATCAGTCGGGAATAATCCATGGTAAGCGATTATCTTTAAGCACCATAACCGCAAGCCGCAAGCCGCAAGGGGTTTGAATTTAATCCCCGGGTTTGAGCTATTTGTTTTTCCAGGACTTAACTTGGTAGATTTCGGAGTTCTTTCTCCACAATGTAGGTGGGAGAGCCGCTGAAGTTTTAGTAAGTAGGCCTACTAGGTTCGAATTTTGGGGGAAAGCCCAACACTTCTCCGAAACACACACACACAACTGGAGAAGGCGGTGTTTCTAGTAAAGTTCCACAGCGTGACAAAAAAGGGTAGGTTATTTATAAAAAAGTTTCAAGTCAAACAAGCATTAACATAAGTAGGTACTTAAGGTCAAAAAAGAGCAACGTTAAAAAAATTAAGGACTTTATTTATTACTGCAACATAATCGCAGTCTCTACCTAACGCTAACTTAATAAAGCTGACTTCGCATTTCATCTAGTGACTAATCCAATCCTCTCAGTTGATTAACAAAGAAAGTCCTGCTCAAGCGGATGTTTCAATATCCTCGAAATGCCGGTATGATGACCCCTTATTGGAAAATAGCTCAATTATAGAGTCGAGGCACGCGATGGACGATTTAGGCTCAGTCATGTGACCTGGCGATGTAGAGTCGACGAAGGAAACTAAATACCTATTCCTCCAAGTGTTTCGACCCGATTTGGTTATGGATTTTTTTATACTAGCTCAGTTGACAGACAGGCGCACAGTTCACCTGATGGTAAGCGGCCACTGCTATCTATTCCATTGAGGGACAGTTCAACAGAAAGCGTCGTTAAATGTGCTGTCACAATGTAGGCTCCTCTGATCTTCGAGCCTTTGATTTTTATTTCAGTCTATTGGTAATGAATATACTCTTCCGAGCATTATGTCGTCCTTTTTGACTGGAACTTGCCTAATTGAATCATGGCTACACAGACTTTAAACTGAGCAGGTTTCCTCACGATGGAGCGCGCTTGCTTAGGAAAAGCTCGTTAATTCTGGCCTTGAAGAGCCCCAAGTTGTATTGTGTAGGAACGACCGATCCCGGCAGAGAATTCCACCTTCGCGCAGTCCGTATCAAGAAAGATGAAGCAAATCGCTTAGTGCGTACGCACGGTATCCCCATGACTGCATAAGTATATGGATGGAGTCCCTGACCAAGTCTAGTAGTTCGATGATGGAACGGAGCTGGAGCGGGGAAAATTACTAAGTACGATTATCATGGTAATTGGTATAGTGATCATCAAAACGTATTTGGCATTATGACAGTATATCTCATAGTGACGATGACTTCATGTACATTTTGACTGCCTTTGTGAAACAGTATGATGTTACCGCACAGCTTTGAAACTCGGCGGTCGTAGGATCGATTCCCATCTTGAATTCGACTGGCTTGAACATACACAGGTGAAAATATATGTCGCCTTATTAGCTTTGGCTGTGTTCCCTTAGAGTAATGTACAAAAGTTTAAACTCATATTACGTAGTGGAATTAAACCGAGGTTAGATTAACGTATGTAATGTTGTCCTATATTTATAATTATGTATTGACACTTGCACATACATAATGTATGTACGGGAGGAATCAATAGAAGATAAGATTTAATATTGACAGTTCATACACTATGTTGTCTAATTGAGGATGCACTTACACATAACTCACCCAAGCGTCCATTCATACAAATAAATACGTAATGGACACGTGTATGGCAAATGCGTATGTTGTATGGTACAATGGGCCAGAAAATATACATTATTTTTTATTTATTTAGAAGTGTGCGCAAATCTTAGAGCATTAAGGCGCAAATACATTTCGCCAATAAATTTTTATTTATTTCTTAGATATTAGATTAGATATTATAATATATTTATATATATTATTGTTATTAGTTATTAATTTTTAATATTATTTCCTACTTGTCATCATAATCATACGTGTTAGTTTTTGCTGTACTTGTGCCGAAATTTCATAACTGTAAACCGTAAATTATCCTCACAGGACAGGCTTAGCCTAGTGTGAGGACCCGTAAAAATGTAATTTTAGGAAATGTTTTTTATGGAAATAAATATATTATTATTATTATTATTTAAATCTGATCAAAATATTTTTAACGAAAGTCCTAAAATGTGTATCTCCTTGTGACTTCACCCAGTTTTTCAAAATATTTATCGATTCTCTGTAACAAGTACACTGAATTTTAAATCCATTTAAGTATTTTTTTTTATAACTAAGCACAGTTTATAATATGTATGTATTTTGAAAATAAAATGTTAATTTTTAAATGTAAACAGCCATAGAAAAAAAAAAACTGAGAAAAAGCTACAGATGCGAGAATAAGTGTTGCCTGTAAAGCCTGAAAAAAAAAATTGTAGAAATAAATTACTTAAAGAATAAAAATGTACATTTACAGTTATTTTTATAACTGTATGTTTGTCTGTGTGACTAATATTAACAATACTTTGTAAAGCGCGCGTGTCGGTGACTCAAGTGTTTACGAGTAGTAAACAAGATTATACTCATTAAATTATCTATTAATAATTTTTTAACATTTTAACTGAACGAATGAACTTGTTATTGAACAATAGAATGAACTTACAACACGTGTAAGAATGTACTCAGGTATAAATAAATTATTGAACTATTAATATTGACAGTCCTTGCGGATGAACAATGGATCGTGGGATTCGTGGGTCTTAAATACGAATTGGCAGGAAATTTTCCAAGCAAATACCAGGTATGGACACGAAAATATTTGCCTTATCCACCGTGGCGGTGAAGGGGTTACCTAAATGCCGGCTAGGATTAAAATAGCGGGATCAAACTGATTAGGTTTGAAAGACAAATAACAAACTTTTCTTTACAAATTAGGATAAAAAGTAAAACTGTCTTCGGATCATCCTATATAAACTCTTCGGAAATTTAACCGGCCCGAGATCGCGGCCTGGCACATAAAATTATTTTTTTAATTTAATTCATTATTTTTATAATCGCTGCTCAGTTACTATATACTTGACTAGAACCTTTTATTCCTTTTCTTTACGAAATCCTTCGAGCGAATCTATTTAAAGCAAAGTTCAACGAACTTCGTCACATTTTTCAGTCGGCGGCATTTCACAATACGATGCAGTATTTTCTATTTCTGTCGTTGCCATGGTTACGGACCCCTTATTACGAGTTTCAAGCACTTGGTAGGCTTTATAATAAGTGTTTTTAAGTCTCAAGTAACGGGGTGAGGAAAATCTTAAGGGTAATTTGTGTTACGTATTCAAATCAAATCAAAATAATAATGACGTATCAATTCATGTATGCTTCAAAAAAGCCCTTATGAATCGACAGACATTTAAGTAGGCCTACTAACCCAACATTTGGATCTTGCAACAACTCTGCGCGGAGCAACATGTAAACACTAAAAAAAGGCAACAGACTCAAGAGAGTGTGGCAAAAACAGTTATAATTTAAAAAATCGTCAGACATTAACTTAATAGTGACTCTACTATATATACAGGTTATCTGTGACTATGTATACCTACTACTGAATTTGGAATGTAATATATCTAATATCTATCAAGAAGAACTGGCGAGAATTCGAGTAGGTATCGATAGTGACCTATTTCAATCGCCAGAA